>CM049311.1:51719952-53102452 GCA_026874595.1 Sipunculus nudus | reverse complement strand
CTTGGTCAAAAAGACGGCTGACTTTAGTTGTAAGCCGGGTTTCGTGGCTCGACCAGCCTCGCAAAA
Source organism: Sipunculus nudus (assembly GCA_026874595.1). Classification (NCBI taxonomy): domain Eukaryota; kingdom Metazoa; phylum Annelida; class Sipuncula; order Golfingiida; family Sipunculidae; genus Sipunculus; species Sipunculus nudus. Next base: position 53,102,386 of record CM049311.1, on the reverse strand, counting down.
TGTCGGCTGGCTTAAACTGACCTGCAGGCTTATCCTTTTGACAATATTACAAATTACCCGTTTTATTTAAACAGGTTATCTGTAGCACGTGTGACCCCTGTATGTAAGGTGTGTCAGGCTTGACCAGGTATTATGATGCGGGAACTTTGTCAGTCAGTATCAAAATCAACAAAAGTAACTTTGTATTGGTGTGTATATGTTTCGGGCATTTCAATTGTATTAGATCTATCTTTTTATATTATTTTTTTTTCTAAAGCCAAATTGAGCTGAACAAAATCGGCTCACTTTGGCTTAATGAAATATTTGTGGCGCTTCCTGATAAACTTCTCCTTCATCTTACCTCGGCTGGTGGCGGCTAAAAATGGCGGCGGCGCCGGGCTCTAATCTCAGATGGCTGTAAATGACTTTTTAATTGGTTTCATTTTCGGTTCATTCTTATTTGTTTACGAATTTGTGAAAACGTGTGTGAGATATGAGAAATATTTTATCTGTCACGGCGGTTTGCACTTGTAGGGATGAAGGCTTTTCGTAATGTTATATGTCGCAGCGTAATATTATGTTATATAAGCTGGGTTGGCGATATCATCGATATGTCCAGCGTACTGCGAGTCGCATATTGAGAAATGGGAAATCATTTTCACAATGTCAAAGATATATTTTCAATATCTTGTCCAACCTGACTGAACTTGTTTTAAAGTTGGACATCTAAAATTTTAATTTATGTTTATATATAAACACGGGGTTGCAGATGAGATGCAGATCTGTAACAAAATATCTGTAGAAAATTTGCCTTAGCTGTAGGTCTGTAATTTACTAATGTAAACTCTATCCTTTGTTTTGCGATACTTATGAAACTCATTCTGAAGGAGCATGATGTGGTAGGTAGATTTGTGTGGGTGTCTACACTGAGACCACCTGTTATTCATTTGTTGTTGTACATGTTGTTATTTGTGAAATAAACGCTCTGCTGTCTTTCGATAAATTCCGAAATAATTGTTTTTTTTTTATCATAGTATCCTAGATCTACCATGAGCGCCATCTTGTGTTGTTCTAAGAAACAATCACAAGAAATTTCTGTCCTGTTATTAACCTTTGATGTCTTTTTAGCGGCGAGGCCCATTGATTAAAAAAAATGCCCTTCAGTGTGTGCCCTTCAGTGTGTTCAGGGCTCAGAACTGTCTCATGAGTATGTGTAAGCATTGATTCGATTTTTATATGCCGGGAGTATTATATGGTATACCCACCGTCCGTCTGTCTGTCCAACCGTCCATCCGAACGTTTATATTTTGTGTCGCCGCTATAAATTACCACTATAACTTGATGGAATAACACGAAACTCACCATAACTGCTTACAGAATAAATCGCCAGATTTTGATTGTGGGCATATTTATGCATATTTAATAAGGTCACGGGTCACTAGGCTACTTTGTGGTGTCGCCGCGATAACTTATGAAGGATTTTCATAAAACTCTTCAGAAATGTTAATAAAGTATCTTGCTTAGTTCGATTTCCAGCAAATTCCATGTATGTTTAATGAGGTCATAGGTCACAGCACTTTGGAGGCACCTTAATGACTTACAAAAATCCTATGGATTTTCATGAAACTCATTATACATATTTACCTTCTCATCAAAATTCACGCATATTTGTTGAGGTCAGAGGTCACCAGATATACGACTGGCGTATAATATGCACGTTTGCGGTGCTCATGTTGCTATAAGGGATATAAACAGGTGCAATATTATGCCAATTTTTTTCACTCAGTTTCCCAGAAAAACCATCCCAGCAAAGGGTCTCAGTTGCCCCCTTCCGCTGATTAACACCTTTTTATTGTTCTGCGTTTGAGTAAACACGATACATGTGTGTCTGTTTATCATAACAAGGCCGCATGACTGGAGGTCCAATTTTGCACATACGCGACAGACCCAAACAAGGAATAGTCCAAACATGAACGTGCATGGTTGTTAACCTGCAAATGAAAGGAAAACGCAGGTGGCGTTCGCGTTATGTTTATGTTGGCGCCTGTGACCGCGCCCGGTCCACTTTTTAAATGCTCGTGTTCAGGAGTTCAGCGATTTCTTTTACGCGGTTGCGGTCGCGGTTGCGGCAAGACTGATTTCTTTTTAGCGTTTGCGGATAAAATGTATGTTTGTATATGTACTACACATAATTTGTACATATGATATATGTAATATTCATGTATCATATATATGTATCCCTGCATGCATCGTAAAAAGTGTCAGTAAACAAAATAGGAAAATAGCTGCTTGAATCTAGACAGATACATGTATTGGGCAGATCACTCACCAGTGAAGGACAGGAAAATATTTCAGATATTTACAATGATTTCAGTAGATATTTTTCTGCTTGGCATATACTGATAAACATGTTAATCCTGGGGAAACTCCTGTGTGACGTATACAATTTAGTGGGATTTCCCGTCCGACGCCATCTGATTAAATTATTTGTCGGTAAAATTATTAAATTCTTTCTTTTTAAAATCTTTAAAAAATTAAACCAGTTTTGCAATCCAAAAGTTTTCGTATTTCACATTGAAAATTTTGCCGCATTATTTAAGTTTTAGTTTAAAGCAACATAATCGCCAAAGTTCAGTTGTTATCCACATATAGATCAACCGATCTAGAGCTTTCAACATGCAAATTATACTTCTGTTTTTCATTATTATGCAATAAAATGTAAATAGATACATTAGCTCGTCGCAACATTTTTCGCCTGAAAATATAATTCGTGGTCGTAACGCAAGCCTGTTTGTGTTGATTCAAATTAAAAAAGACTGTCATTTATCAAATACTAGCTGATAGACCCGGTATACCGGGCTTATTACCGGGGTTGGGGAGATTTATAAACTGAGATGTGAAATGTATATGCTCATTTTTTTATTCTAAAAGTTAACAGAAAATAAAGGTTTTCAGTGGGAAACTGTCTCCATAAGATATGTATAAACATTTTGGCACGACTTCAGAATAACTCACGAACCTCTATATGGCACAACAGTTCTATGAACAAAAAACGTTTCTATGTCCAGCTGCCTGTATCTTAATTTTGCCACTTATTTTTATCTGCCTCTTACTTTTAAATTACATGAATCCTAAACATCATACCGCCCGTCCGTATAAACTCATAACCTGGTGGAGACAATTCGTGAGAGATCCTGCAGTCGCTCCAATATTTTTAACATTTATTTTGTGGGGCTCTCCTCGTGGCATGAAATTTATACCCCGGTATATTTACCTTGAAGACCTGGACAGTGATGGCGTTTACATTGCGAACCGGAATGAGACGCGGGGGCGTCTTCAGGTTTTCAATGATATTTGACTGGATTCTATCATTGGACGTATAAAGATTAGGTTGATGTGAGGAACACATGAAAGATTTATTAAATTGTACGTTGCAAGGAAACTGTTCCTGAAGAAAGAAACAGAAATATGCATACCTCGTAAGCAGCAGAAGCGGACCCAACGGGACTGCATGCAGAGGGCCCGTATTCATTTTCAACCGCCGCAAACTTTTTTTTTATCGTATCAGACAAATTTTGAGGCCTGAAACCCCCGACACCACCCCAGCCCTGTTCCTGAAATTGGGACCTTGAATTAGGTTTTGTCATAAATCCTCCTGGGTTGAACTCTCCATTTCATAAAGCGAGAAACATGTGTTTTACCCTTTTTACTGACCACGCACGTGGGTCAAATCCCTCACTGAAAGCAAGCGTTATTCATATGAACAATAGTCCTTAGTGTTAGAGGTTAAGTGACCACGATGCACGCATTCCGGTGATTGCCGAAGGCAGTTCGGCTGTGCTCGGTAGAAAAACGGAAAAATCACTACAAATTATATGTATATTAACAATTATTTATTTTCATATAGCCTATGTCACTGCGGGGATAATAACCTTTAAAAAGATGTATGGCACAATATTGTACACAACCCGGTTTTAGAGAACACTGCGAACAAACGTGAACTGAATTCCTTTTATAAGTATTAGATAAACAGCTAAAGGATCTTAGTTCTTCATTCTGACTCAAGAGGTATGCGTTTATCCACGTTCGTGTGTGTGTATTTGTGTGGGTGTGTTCGTATGTGTGTTTGTGTGTGTTTGTTCACAACATAAGCCCGTCGATCAATTACGGAATTTAATGAATTTTTTTCCCGGGCATTTCGCGAATGCATCAAGGTAGAATCGAAACGATTTTAGTGTGGATCAGGCACATAACCCAGATTCAGGAAGGTCATCGTAAAATATTCACTAATGTACTGTAATTTATGTACGAATTAACTTGGAAATATGGGCCGAATAAGTAAATGCCCACAAGGCGGAAGCTTATATTCCTTAGAATGCAGATTTCTAGTTTTTGTATGAATTCCATACGCTGACATTTATCACGATTCCTTGTTACGGGGATGGCGTAAGATTTCCGGACGTTGACCTTAAGCAGGATTCCCATTTACGTTGATGAGGTTGAATTCCATACGCTGATATTTATCAGGATTTCTTGTTACGGGGATTAGGTATGAATTCCATAGGCTGACATTTATCAGGATTCCTTGTTACGGGGATTAGGTATGAATTCCATAGGCTGACATTTTGTAGGATTCCTTGTTAAGGGGATGGGGTATGAATTCGAGACGTTGACATTAAGCAGGACTCCATGTTAAGGGGATTGGGTAAATATTTCATAGGCTGACATTCAGTAAGATTCCTTGTTAAGGGGATGGGGTATGAATTCGAGACGCTGACATTAAGCAGGACTCCTTGTTAAGGGGATTGGGTAAATATTTCATAGGCTGACACTCAGTAAGATTCCTTGTTAAGGGGATGGGGTATGAATTCGAGACGTTGACATTAAGAAGGACTCCATGTTAAGGGGATTGGGTAAATATTTCATAGGCTGACATTCAGTAAGATTCCTTGTTAAGGGGATGGGGTATGAATTCGAGACGCTGACATTAAGCAGGACTCCTTGTTAAGGGGATTGGGTAAATATTTCATAGGCTGACATTTAGTAAGATTCCTTGTTAAGGGGATGGGGTATGAATTCGAGACGTTGACATTAAGAAGGACTCCATGTTAAGGGGATTGGGTAAATATTTCATAGGCTGACATTCAGTAAGATTCCTTGTTAAGGGGATGGGGTATGAATTCGAGACGTTGACATTAAGCAGGACTCCTTGTTGAGGGGATTGGGTAAATATTTCATAGGCTGACATTTTGTAGGATTCCTTGTTAAGGGGATGGGGTATGAATTCGAGACGTTGACATTAAGCAGGACTCCATGTTAAGGGGATTGGGTAAATATTTCATAGGCTGACACTTGGTAAGATTCTTTGTTACGGGGATTAGGTATGAATTCCTTCGCTGACACTTGGTAGGATTCCTTGTTACGGGGATTAGGTATGAATTCCATAGGCTGACATTTGGTAGGATTCCTTGTTAAGGGGATGGGGTATGAATTCGAGACGTTGACATTAAGCAGGACTCCTTGTTAAGGGGATCGGGTAAATATTTCATAGGCTGACATTTAGTAAGATTCCTTGTTAAGGGGATGGGGTATGAATTCGAGACGTTGACATTAAGCAGGACTCCTTGTTAAGGGGATTGGGTAAATATTTCATAGGCTGACATTTATCAGGATTCCTTTTTACGGGGATTGGGTAAATATTTCATAGGCTGGCATTTGGTAGGATTCCTTGTTAAGGGGATGGGGTATGAATTCGAGACGTTGACATTAAGCAGGACTCCTTGTTAAGGGGATTGGGTAAATATTTCATAGGCTGACATTTAGTAAGATTCCTTGTTAAGGGGATGGGGTATGAATTCGACACGTTGACATTAAGCAGGACTCCTTGTTAAGGGGATTGGGTAAATATTTTATAGGCTGACATTTGGTAGGATTCCTTGTTAAGGGGATGGGGTATGAATTCGAGACGTTGACATTAAGCAGGACTCTTTGTTAAGGGGATTGGGTAAATATTTCATAGGCTTACATTTAGTAAGATTTCTTGTTAAGGGGATGGGGTATGAATTCGAGACGTTGACATTAAGCAGGAATCCTTGTTAAGGGGATTGGGTAAATATTTCATAGGCTGACATTTAGTAGGATTCCTTGTTAAGGGGATAGGGTATGAATTCGAGACGTTGACATTAAGCAGGACTCCTTGTTAAGGGGATTGGGTAAATATTTCATAGGCTGACATTTGGTAGGATTCCTTGTTAAGGGGATGGGGTATGAATTCGAGACGTTGACATTAAGCAGGACTCCTTGTTAAGGGGATTGGGTAAATATTTCATAGGCTGAGATTTAGTAAGATTCCTTGTTAAGGGGATGGGGTATGAATTCGAGACGTTGACATTAAGCAGGACTCCTTGTTAAGGGGATTGGGTAAATATTTCATAGGCTGACATTTATCAGGATTCCTTGTTAAGGGGATGGGGTATGAATTCGAGACGTTGACATTAAGCAGGACTCCTTGTTAAGGGGATTGGGTAAATATTTCATAGGCTGACATTCAGTAAGATTCATTGTTAAGGGGGTGGGGTATGAATTCGAGACGTTGACATTAAGCAGGACTCCTTGTTAAGGGGATTGGGTAAATATTTCATAGGCTGACATTTAGTAAGATTCCTTGTTAAGGGGATGGGGTATGAATTCGAGACGTTGACATTAAGAAGGACTCCATGTTAAGGGGATTTGATAAATATTTTATAGGCTGACATTCAGTAAGATTCCTTGTTAAGGGGATGGGGTATGAATTCGAGACGTTGACATTAAGCAGGACTCCTTGTTGAGGGGATTGGGTAAATATTTCTTAGGCTGACATTTTGTAGGATTCCTTGTTAAGGGGATGGGGTATGAATTCGAGACGTTGACATTAAGCAGGACTCCATGTTAAGGGGATTGGGTAAATATTTCATAGGCTGACACTTGGTAAGATTCTTTGTTACGGGGATTAGGTATGAATTCCTTCGCTGACACTTGGTAGGATTCCTTGTTACGGGGATTAGGTATGAATTCCATAGGCTGACATTTGGTAGGATTCCTTGTTAAGGGGATGGGGTATGAATTCGAGACGTTGACATTAAGCAGGACTCCTTGTTAAGGGGATCGGGTAAATATTTCATAGGCTGACATTTAGTAAGATTCCTTGTTAAGGGGATGGGGTATGAATTCGAGACGTTGACATTAAGCAGGACTCCTTGTTAAGGGGATTGGGTAAATATTTCATAGGCTGACATTTATCAGGATTCCTTTTTACGGGGATTGGGTAAATATTTCATAGGCTGGCATTTGGTAGGATTCCTTGTTAAGGGGATGGGGTATGAATTCGAGACGTTGACATTAAGCAGGACTCCTTGTTAAGGGGATTGGGTAAATATTTCATAGGCTGACATTTAGTAAGATTCCTTGTTAAGGGGATGGGGTATGAATTCGACACGTTGACATTAAGCAGGACTCCTTGTTAAGGGGATTGGGTAAATATTTTATAGGCTGACATTTGGTAGGATTCCTTGTTAAGGGGATGGGGTATGAATTCGAGACGTTGACATTAAGCAGGACTCTTTGTTAAGGGGATTGGGTAAATATTTCATAGGCTTACATTTAGTAAGATTTCTTGTTAAGGGGATGGGGTATGAATTCGAGACGTTGACATTAAGCAGGACTCCTTGTTGAGGGGATTGGGTAAATATTTCACAGGCTGACATTTAGTAGGATTCCTTGTTAAGGGGATGGGGTATGAATTCGAGACGTTGACATTAAGCAGGACTCCTTGTTAAGGGGATTGGGTAAATATTTCATAGGCTGACATTTGGTAGGATTCCTTGTTAAAGGGATGGGGTATGAATTCGAGACGTTGACATTAAGCAGGACTCCTTGTTAAGGGGATTGGGTAAATATTTCATAGGCTGAGATTTAGTAAGATTCCTTGTTAAGGGGATGGTGTATGAATTCGAGACGTTGACATTAAGCAGGACTCCTTGTTAAGGGGATTGGGTAAATATTTCATAGGCTGACATTTATCAGGATTCCTTGTTAAGGGGATGGGGTATGAATTCGAGACGTTGACATTAAGCAGGACTCCTTGTTAAGGGGATTGGGTAAATATTTCATAGGCTGACATTCAGTAAGATTCATTGTTAAGGGGGTGGGGTATGAATTCGAGACGTTGACATTAAGCAGGACTCCTTGTTAAGGGGATTGGGTAAATATTTCATAGGCTGACATTCAGTAAGTTTCCTTGTTAAGGGGATGGGGTATGAATTCGAGACGCTGACATTAAGCAGGACTCCTTGTTAAGGGGATTGGGTAAATATTTCATAGGCTGACATTTGGTAGGATTCCTTGTTAAGGGGATGGGGTATGAATTCGAGACGTTGACATTAAGCAGGACTCCTTGTTAAGGGGATTGGGTAAATATTTCATAGGCTGAGATTTAGTAAGATTCCTTGTTAAGGGGATGGGGTATGAATTCGAGACGTTGACATTAAGCAGGACTCCTTGTTAAGGGGATTGGGTAAATATTTCATAGGCTGACATTTATCAGGATTCCTTGTTAAGGGGATGGGGTATGAATTCGAGACGTTGACATTAAGCAGGACTCCTTGTTAAGGGGATTGGGTAAATATTTCATAGGCTGACATTCAGTAAGATTCCTTGTTAAGGGGATGGGGTATGAATTCGAGACGTTGACATTAAGCAGGACTCCTTGTTGAGGGGATTGGGTAAATATTTCATAGGCTGACATTTGGTAGGATTCCTTGTAAAGGGGATGGGGTATGAATTCGAGACGTTGACATTAAGCAGGACTCCTTGTTGAGGGGATTGGGTAAATATTTCATAGGCTGACATTTAGTAGGATTCCTTGTGAAGGGGATGGGGTATGAATTCGAGACGTTGACATTAAGCAGGACTCCTTGTTAAGGGAATTGGGTAAATATTTCATGGGCTGACATTTAGTAAGATTCCTTGTTAAGGGGATGGGGTATGAATTCGAGACGTTGACATTAAGCAGGACTCCTTGTTAAGGGGATTGGGAAAATATTTCATAGGCTTGCATTTGGCAGGATTCCTTGTTAAGGGGATGGGGTATGAATTCGAGACGTTGACATTAAGCAGGACTCCTTGCTAAGGGGATTGGGTAAATATTTCATAGGCTGATATTCAGTAAGATTCCTTGTTAAGGGGATGGGGTATGAATTCGAGACGTTGACATTAAGCAGGACTCCTTGTTGAGGGGATTGGGTAAATATTTCATAGGCTGACATTTAGTAAGATTCCTTGTGAAGGGGATGGGGTATGAATTCGAGACGTTGACACTAAGCAGGACTCCTTGTTAAGGGAATTGGGTAAATATTTCATAGGCTGACATTTAGTAAGATTCCTTGTGAAGGGGATGGGGTATGAATTCGAGACGTTGACAATAAGCAGGACTCCTTGTTAAGGGGATTGGGAAAATATTTCATAGGCTTGCATTTGGTAGGATTCCTTGTTTAGGGGATGGGGTATGAATTCGAGACGTTGACATTAAGCAGGACTCCTTGCTAAGGGGATTGGGTAAATATTTCATAGGCTGACATTTGGTAGGATTCCTTGTTAAGGGGATGGGGTATGAATTCGAGACGTTGACATTAAGCAGGACTCCTTGTTAAGGGGATTGTGTAAATATTTCATAGGCTGACATTTAGTAAGATTCCTTGTTAAGGGGATAGGGTATGAATTCGAGACGTTGACATTAAGCAGGACTCCTTTTAAGGGAATTGGGTAAATATTTCATAGGCTGACATTTAGTTAGATTCCTTGTTAAGGGGATAGGGTATGAATTCGAGACGTTGACATTAAGCAGGACTCCTTGTTAAGGGGATTGGGAAAATATTTCATAGGCTTGCATTTGGTAGGATTCCTTGTTAAGGGGATGGGGTATGAATTCGAGACGTTGACATTAAGCAGGACTCCTTGTTAAGGGGATTTGGTAAATATTTCATAGGCTGACATTTGGTAGGATTCCTTGTTAAGGGGATGGGGTATGAATTCGAGACGTTGACATTAAGCAGGACTCCTTGTTAAGGGGATTGGGTAAATATTTCATAGGCTGACATTTAGTAAGATTCCTTGTTAAGGGGATGGGGTATGAATTCGAGACGTTGACATTAAGCAGGACTCCTTGTTAAGGGGATTGGGTAAATGTTTCATAGGCTGACATTTGGTAGGATTCCTTGTTAAGGGGATGGGGTATGAATTCGAGACGTTGACATTTATCAGGATTCCTTGTTAAGGGGATTGGGTAAAAATTTCATAGGCTGACATTTATCAGGATTCCTTGTTAAGGGGATGGGGTATGAATTCGAGACGTTGACATTAAGCAGGACTCCTTGTTAAGGGGATTGGGAAAATATTTCATAGGCTTGCATTTGGTAGGATTCCTTGTTAAGGGGATGGGGTATGAATTCGAGACGTTGACATTAAGCAGGACTCCTTGCTAAGGGGATTGGGTAAATATTTCATAGGCTGACATTTGGTAGGATTCCTTGTTAAGGGGATGGGGTATGAATTCGAGACGTTGACATTAAGCAGGACTCCTTGTTAAGGGGATTGGGTAAATATTTCATAGGCTGACATTTAGTAAGATTCCTTGTTAAGGGGATAGGGTATGAATTCGAGACGTTGACATTAAGCAGGACTCCTTTTAAGGGAATTGGGTAAATATTTCATAGGCTGACATTTAGTTAGATTCCTTGTTAAGGGGATAGGGTATGAATTCGAGACGTTGACATTAAGCAGGACTCCTTGTTAAGGGGATTGGGAAAATATTTCATAGGCTTGCATTTGGTAGGATTCCTTGTTAAGGGGATGGGGTATGAATTCGAGACGTTGACATTAAGCAGGACTCCTTGTTAAGGGGATTGGGTAAATATTTCATAGGCTGACATTTGGTAGGATTCCTTGTTAAGGGGATGGGGTATGAATTCGAGACGTTGACATTAAGCAGGACTCCTTGTTAAGGGGATTGGGTAAAAATTTCATAGGCTGACATTTATCAGGATTCCTTGTTAAGGGGATGGGGTATGAATTCATGACGTTGACATTAAGCAGGACTCCTTGTTAAAGGGATTGGGTAAATATTTCATAGACTGACATTTAGTAAGATTCCTTGTTAAGGGGATGGGGTATGAAATCGAGACGTTGACATTTATCAGGATTCCTTGTTAAGGGGATTGGGTAAATATTTCATAGGCTGACATTTATCAGGATTCCTTGTTAAGGGGATGGGGTATGAATTCGAGACGTTGACATTAAGCAGGACTCCTTGTTAAGGGGATTGGGTAAATATTTCATAGGCTGACATTTAGTAAGATTACTTGTTAAGGGGATGGGGTATGAATACATACGCTGACATTTATCAGGATTCCTTGTTACGGGGATTGGGTATTAATTCCAGACGCTGACATTTAGTAGGATTCCTTGTTAAGGGGATTGGGTATAAATTCCAGACATTGACATTAAGCAAGATTCCTCTTTACGTTGATGAGGTATTAATTCCATACGCTGACATTTATCAGGATTCTTTAACACAGGGACGGTATAAATGTTAAATATATGTTGTTTATTCATTTACTTTATAAAAGCATGAGACTTTTCTTACAGTATACCAATTACTTGGTCCTAAATGTGCAAATTTTTTTGTTTCTCTCTCATAAAGAACGTTACACGGTGTATTAAAGGACTTGTGACGTATTTGTATTAAGTGACACTACAACACACAAATTGTGTAATATCTAAAGCTGCACCACAATTTAACGCCACCTGTATTATAAATGACAACCATAAAAATCACCGTCGGGACGAAGATGTGACGTCACAAATTGCGTGAATCAATTTAATAATGACAACTTTAGCCGATTGGGAACTTGAGAGACGGATAAAGAATCTTAAAAAGAAGGGATGGGCGGGGGTTGGGCTTATCACCCTGCAGGGAATGGGTAAACAAGTATGCCGGGAGTATTAGTAAGCTGTATGCACAACTCATGTACCGGAAGTATGGGGGAAAAACGGTGAAAAAAGCAAAATATGGCGTTGCTTTTCGATATTACGAGTAAATTATTCTATTTCCCAGCTTTTCTAGGTCCAGGAAGAAGGTGCCCGCCCCCTCTAAATCGGCCACAGCTAAATAACGTTCACTTAAACGTTTAAAATTTAGGGGGGAAATACAAGTTGAAGTTTTTTGAAAAATTGTTTAAGTATTTTCCGGATGGTGCGGCGTTCTAACATCTACCAGCACACAGAGCAGTCTATATGGCTATGTATATAGTCTTTTTGTAAGAAACTGCAGTTTTGATGCTCCTGTCCTAAGGTTCCTCGTACAATGTTAGAATCCTCGAAGAAATTATACACACATCACCGGAGGTCAGCTTTCGCTGATAGTGCTCAAACAGTCCGGAGATCTTTTCACTTGTCTATTGCTGCCGTAAAGCGGTCCAGTCTGCTGTTCCCTGTCACGTTTTGCCAACCTCTCTGACATCTCGGCCTGTTCTCGCGTGGCTTCATCTTGTATCCTGAGTAATTAAAAAAAAATAATTCATATTTTTTTTATCATTTCTGACTTAATTATATACAATTTATATGAATCAGAGGTCTTATTGTTGGACTGAAGGAAAGTCTAAATACAAAATTTGATTTACCAACTGATTACCTTGTACTACAATGCATCCGTATATGTAGCGACGAAAGGGACAGAAAGGTACAGAAAAGCAGCCTACAATATTTACCAAAAATGTAGAAATTACATAAATTACACTTTGCACGTCTTCCAATAGGATACTTCATTTTGATTCCAATAATTCTCAACATCCGGTACAGTCAGAGAACCTCAAGTTCCATTACAATGGATCGAAAGACTTTGCGAAGTCTGGTCTCGTGGCTGAGCACTGGTTTATGCGTGTTTGGATGCATTAGTGTAATTATGTGGTCCAATGTCTTTCTGTTCCACAGGTCTAACTATAGGCGACGTCTGGAAAACTTCAGAAGTCTCCTAGTACTTGGGAAACATTAACTGTCATATTCAGCTTCATGACCGAACCCGGAAGGAGGACCTCCGTCTGGTACTCTGCTTCCGGTCAATATATGACCTGTACCCAGACTGCCATCTGAAACTGAGGTCGTACATAAACATCCTGGATAGAGATCTATGCAAATACATACAAACAACATAAAGCAAATCAGGTGATTTTATAAGAAAGACACAAGAGCATAGAGCCCTGGTTGCTAAAAAAAACTGTCTAGCCTCTTGTTACCTAATGAGTGACGCAGTACTCAAGTAAGCGGCCATAATGTCGTGACCGAGTCAATCGTGGCAGGCGACTTACAGAAGTCGTTCTGATGGAAGACGTTCATTAATCAGCCAGGACCACTGAGATTCCAAAGTCTTGGAGCGGATACCGTGGGCATCATCCGAGCTTTGATGGTTTACGATCTGAGAACTCTCTTGGTGATATATATGTATATAAATATATTAAATAAACCAAAAACATCTTAAAATAATTGAGTTAAGGAAAATTTAGGACTAATTACTATATATATCGATATAAACAAATACGCGGTACAAGTTTACTGCTTTAACATGTCCAGTAATACAACCATAAACCTATCGGCTTTTTGTTCATAAATTAAATGACCAGACTACATAAATCTACACTCAGCCTGTAAATTTCAGTTTTTTTACCAGTGCTTTGAAATATATACAAAATATCCCTCACAGTTTAATTCTATTCTAAGGACCAAGGACCTTACCACCACACTTTGTAACCCGTTGTAACCGCATGGTTATAGATTACTGTATTCTTGTAAAAACAGAATCCGGTCTCCGACTGTACGAGTCAAAGAAAGACCTCTTGAAAGCATATTTAAAAATAATTAGCCAAAATATTAAGGTTAAAGTATTTATCGTTAAAGAAAATAACAATTTGCAAAAAAAAGTTTGTTCAATAACATGCTGATGTTCGTGAAAGCTTGAAGTGAAATAAATGGCATCCTACTATTAGGTTATTCAATAAACAACAGAGTGACAACTCTGTGTCAGTAAACACCATTCATTTTGTTTCCCTGAAATTTTTAAATGAGTGCCGTACCAATATTGTGACCATTTTAGGTTCCCTTGTTTATTATGCCACGCAGAGATTATGGTCAAATCTCCATTTCCACAAAGCACCCGTTAAATGATTAAAACTGTGTTTCTATTTTAACATTTACACCATCTATTGCCATAGTTACGGGGCGATTAATTTGATTAAAACGCGTCATTTCTTGGTTCCATAGAAATCTTTATGATGAGGTAAAAATGTTGCATCTGTCATACAATACCCTTCTGATTAATTAAAACCTCTAATTTCAACCGGCATATTCGGCGTTGTTTTTATTACACCACAAAGTAATTACCTCGGCAGTAATACTGACAGAGGTAATGTTCACCTGTTCATCTTCCTAATTCACTTTTTTGTCATTAATAATACAAATTGCATGGGAGTTTCTATGAGATATTGTGGTGGAGTTGGTTGTGACTTGCGTTATTAGAAGTATAGAACTTTGAAAGCCATCTTGCTCCTATGAGAAGATAGGACGATTATTGTCTCTCTTTGTATATCTGACTCACAGCGATGTCGCTGATGTTGACGTGTTGTTTTATTGGAAATTATAGTTAATTGAATTTGTGAGACTAACCCGATGAAAAAAAGGCCTTACTAATTTACCATAATCTAAATTTTAAAAGGTAAATACTAAAGTTGCTTATATATCCCACGGAAATTACAAATTAAATATTGCAAATGTGCCTGGATATTATATTCATTAGACAGCAAAAATATAATTTAATCATGGAATGACTATTTAAAAAAAGGTTGGCCAAGAATACGCTCTGCGATGTATGTAATAATGGCATCTTGTGCCTGTTTATTAACCATGCTTCCAGACAGAAAAAGACATCCACCAGTCCCTTGCATTGTGTTGAAGAATATCTCCCGCAACCCTTATTACCCTCAAGAAATCCCCCTTAAAACACAATCACACGAACACTGTAACGCATACCAACAAAAATTATATAGGACTCTACAACCCCTTTATATGTCTTAATGGCTAAAGCTGATCACTGTAAACATTTCTATGTATTAGTTGTAGTGTATAGGGTAAGACCATTTGCAGACACCTGTTACACGCACTTAGAGGATCTTGATACATTATGGGTTAATGATCAATTTTATCCTGAGATACACAAAACAGAAGGACAAGGTAAATGCCCTTACCTGTGAAAGCGGACGTAGCACTTAGTAATGATGTAAGCGATCACGGGTACAAAAAGCACCAAACACAGCAGAATAATCCACCATGGAAATATGGCCGCTGTCAACAACGAAGAAAAGACATTAAATTTTTTATTTCATTTAAAAGTGGGAATGCCCCAAAACGGGAAAATAAAAGAAACACATTCTCAAATATTCCTTTAAATAGTTCTGCTTAAACAAATATGCTGTTTTTCATGAATTTCATGAAAATTCAAGATAATATTGAATAAGAAAATAATTAATCTAACATATTTACTAAATTTCATTGAACACAGGTGGACTCATTTTTTATTCCTTGAAACACGAAATTTCTTCAGTTATAAAGTATAGCTGTCTTTCTGTTAAAACAATTACAGATAATACTTCCTTCTGTGTTTATGGTTTATTTTTTTCCTTAAAGACCTTTCTGCTCTTTGGAGGTCAATCTACAGCCCGGGCTAAATATTTGACGTTTCCATTAGAGAGCTTCTAGATTAATGCGGTGATTACTATTCAGTACAAACCGGCTGCGAAACATCTGGGAGACGGGCCGCTCCAATAGCCGTTACTCTCACAGCGAATGACATGATCCCCCGACAACCGGAAGCCTTTCCGGCAGTGAAAGGTGACTGTGTTCGGGTAGGTATACCTGCTGGCCTCAATCCAACCGTTCGAGGGGATCTGTGGCTCTCCGCACGTTACATCTGACACAGACAAATCACAAAGATTACTTATTCATCGCTTCTTTAAGTGACAGCTTATGGGACTGCTGATTTCCCAAGTATAATAAGAATTCAAAGGTGAATTTCACATTTGAAGTTAGCATAGAGCTGCAAACGTGACGCAAACAAAGCTGAAATGTCATGATGTCAGTGAAAAGAAGCAAAGGCCATGTATTTTTTAAATATAAAGGTTCTCTTTTCTCACTCCGATGACTTTATGTGGTTCTATAACGTCAATGTGACGTTATATAATAACTTCATTTGCTTCCAAAAAGCAGATTTCTTTATCAGTTTGTCTTTTTCTTACTGTGATCCAATAAACCATCATTACATCTCCCTTGAAAGGTACAAGCTATCGTCAATAACCAAACTTAAAAAAAACTAGCTACGGGAATCGACTTAGAAGGGTTAACCATTACACTTTGAGACTTGTGTTTTTTCCAGATTGTTCACCATGCATAATTTATTAGAAAGTCTTTCTGGCATCCTTCGAGCTCTAACAGTAAACATCAGACAGTGACGCTTTGCATCATCGTCCCTCTCGAAACACTATAGGGAGCGTAAGTGTCGTAAATATCGTGCGTGAACTTGCGTGAGCTGAAGACATGTTCTGCTTCCGGTCTCCAGGCAGAATGATACCTGGACCCTGGTGCTTTTGGCCTTGTAAATTTTCAATATACGTTTCAGAAGGACATAGGCTGTTTAAAAAAGCAGTATGTCTAAATTGCCTGAGGACACTTAAGCATCTCTAATTCCATAAAGTTATCCCCAGAGTGGGGGTAATCTTAAATCGCTTCACCTGGTTCTGACATTCTTCAGTGAGTATTTATTCATTCTCCGGATGACCATTCTCCGGTGGACCAGGTGGTATTAAATCTCCAAACTAATTAATTCTCATTGTAATACCTCTTCACAAACAGACAAACCTCGAGACGGTCAAGGACCACGCAGAGTATGGCACTTTACCATGTATTGGTCGAGTGGTTTGCAGGTTTCACATATTTGGTCTAATACACCTGATAATTAAGATAGGGGTCCATGCCATAAATTTGTAACCAAGACGACCTTGCGTGGTATTCAATGGAAATAATAGATATGTAGCCGGAGCCTACATGTACATCTCCGCCACAATCTTACTCAAACTTCCCTGTTTTCTAACACGGTATACCTTATAAAACTTCCGGGCGTACTGCAAAGTATCACAGAATACCAACACTGTTCACAACTGGATTATTCAACAAAGTAGGCCCCGAATTCTCATAAATGCTCCCGTCATCTCACAATAATAAGAATCTTTTGTATTAAAAACAAATTATATTGATCTAGATTACCACTAAATTTACTTATTTGTCCCTGGATCATTTCCTAACCCTCCAAAAAGTTTAATCAAAATTCGTGTATATTTTTGCACAAAGTTGCTAATAGACAAACCAACAATCCAAGAAATAAATGGCATAGAAATGGCCTACGTTTATCAGAAACATACAAATGCATGCTTGTTCGATCAAGACAAATTTAAAAGGCTTTTCGAAAGATAAAAAAAACAAGATCCTAGAATTCATGAATAACGTATTTCTCCCATCTATACCACGTTGTGAAGTGAGAAAATCAGTTTACCATTATAATTCTATATCAATATATTTAATACGGAGTTTGGTTTTTTCTATACCACGGTTTACCTGCTTCTGTTCTGATATAACCCGCCTAATTCGGCAGACCTATCGGTGGTGTGCTCTTCTAGGACAAGTTCGTTTTATTTTGCGGGATTATGCCATATTAAGCTGAATAACTAATAATTTTAATATTTCCCCATTAGGTGCCCCTATTTCTTTTGTGCTGCAAAGTCCTCGGCGCCTGTGACGCTTTTTCAAGAGGCGCCTCGGGGATTTTCACTGGCCTGTAAGGACCGTGGCCAGCGCGCATGTCCTGCCCAAAAGGCATTTCCATGCAATCCGCGGGTTCAGATATAATTGTTCACCTTGCGAGTGGCAGAACAAATAAATACGAATGGGTAGCTTCCACACGGGGACAAAGGAATGGTCCATTTGTCATAATCGTTTATGAGAAAATATATATTTTGGTGATTCGTATTACCTCCAAAATGAAATGGATTATTGATGTCTTTGCCCTAACCCTCTACAAATGTTCAGCAAAACATTTTTCGCCCGTCACGCTTTTCAGGAGGCGACCTGTAATCCCCACTGAATCCCATTTCAATTATATCGCTTGTTAAGGAATTTTACTCTGTCAAAAGGAACTAAAGATTTTAAATTCAAGCGGTGAACACAAGTCCACATGAATCTTTTAATAGGGAGCACCTTTCGGTTGAGTGGACACAAAGAGCTGAGACCCTTTACACGATCACCGTTATAACGGTTTACAGGTATGGTGATTTTTATACATTCAAAAGTATCTTTCAATGGTAACCATGGTTTAATAGTTCGGCCGATTAATGGGTTGTTTGAAAAAGTTTTTTTCAAAAGGAAGCCCTGGGGGGAGGGGGGTGGGATTGCACACACCTCTAAGGCTCCTCGACCTCTTGGGGACTTTGAACCCCCGCCAGAATCTACGAATCAGTCTTTCGTTTATAAGTGCACGTTTCATGTAAAACTTTGTCATGTTACAGAAACACGGGTTCACCAGGCGAGTGGCAGAACAACTGTATACAAATTGCATACTCGGGGACAGAGAAATAGCCCCTTATAATTATTCCCTTTTGAAATTGTGATTATGGCACTTAAGAAAAAATATTTCCGATGAAATTATTCCGATTACCTCCAGAAATGTATTACGCATATATATATATATATATATATATATATATATATATATATATATATATATATATATAATATATATATTTATATTTATATATATATATTTATATATTTATATATATATATATATAAAACAAAAATTAATAATGGATTACGGATGCAGTTTTACTCTACCCCTCAACAAATTTTCAGCAACATCTGTATTTTTTGCGTTAATTTGCTGAAAGAAAATGCAACGAACCAAGGCTGAAGTGGTTTCTTTGCTAAATGTTTTCATCGAAATATATCAACCTGCTTTCTTTTTATCTTGGAGAGTTGTCAATTTTGCATCTGTGCCTGCTTATTCCATGACAATTTACAGTACTTAAACGAAAAATTTAAAACTGTTGGAATATATTTTCTGGGTCTATTTTTCACATTGGCAGCTATACGTTTTAACGACATATGCATGTGTATACAAATAACGCATGTGTCTGTTAACATGCCTTGGACTATACAGTGAATATTCACTAAAAAAAACATAGTGTTTCACGATGTCGCCTTAGCTTCAAATGATACAAAGCATCTTTCATATAATTTCACGGTAGAATGCTTCTTGATACAATCGTTAAATCTACGATATTTACCAAGCAATGAAGCTGTCGGACCTATGTTGTTAATCGGAAAAAAAACTTCTCACGTAAAAATTCGTACACCCTGTATATGCCTCACGTCTCATACCAAAATTTATTTTTGTGAGATTTCTGGAAAAGAATAATTCTTCTTTCTATGATGATATTTTGGGGTGTTCCTGGCAGAAGTAATCCTTATATCATATAAGTGAAACACATGACAAAAGTTCCTGCAAATACCTTAGGATTAAAATATGCGTCGTTTAGTTCCTATCAGCTTACTAAAAATATACACCAGATAGAACCATGGATTTTCCACGGGTTCAGCTAGTATTGTAATTTATTGTCAATCTGTAAAACGCTCAGCTTAATTTGTCTTAAAGGATATTGTTATGAGCTTTTTTAAAATGAGGCTTCTGTGACCTTAACCAATGACCATGAGACGAAAAATTCACTTACTATCCTTGAACTTACAGCATTTGGATTATTGAACATATTTTTAATAAAGTGGGTCCACTGACCTTGACCTCCGACCAGGTAACATCAAAATCTACAGATTTCTTCCACTTTGGGCAGGTAAGCCATGTGTGAAAGATGGAAAGTTTGGGATGAAAAGTTTGATTTACAATGCATCCGCAATTCTTTTAAAGATGTGGCTCCTGTGACCTTCACCTTTGAACTCAGGACTACGAAATTCAAATTATTTTTTACTAAAGTGATGGGTCATACATAAATCAAGTTTGAAGCCAATCTGGCTATCCAAACCAGGGTTATCGTCCATTGACTAATTTGTGAATGGATGAGCCCAGTGACCTTGTCTTTTGACCTTATGACACCAAAATTGACAAGAATCTCCCCTATTGACAGATGAGCAATATCTGGAAGATGTAAGGTTTGGGAAGAAAGGTTTGGCTCAAAAATATACACATTCTTTTCAAAGAAATGGGTCCTGTGTACTTAACCTTTGACCTCAAAAATAAGAAAAAATGCAGGTGGCGCCACCATTTTTTCGGGAACTAATAGAATTAGCCTTGGTCGATATATATGGCAAGATTCATGACAATCGATGTATTAATTATCAAGATACTGAAAATTTTGTATCGATTTTTAAATTATTCTTGGGGGTACTTACAAGCCTTATAGCTCAGAGGATATAGGTCGCAGTGACCTTATTTCAGGTTTCCTAAGAGGATTTTTATTGACCTCCCTGGATATTTAGCCACAGGTTTCTATGGTCAGCGGTTACGATTTTTTGCCCTGCTAACGGACTGCCAGAGGACGACGAACAAAGCGCCATACCTATACCTCAGCTGACTTTCAGTTAGTTGAGCTAAAAACCGTGAAGTAAAAGTAAACAAACGCAAGGATGACTTTAGGTATAAACACAAACAAGCAGATATTGTTGAGAAATGTAAGTAAACAATTGTTTTACCATATTTCTACAGACCTCAACAGATTCTAAAATGATATTTATTTTAGTTTATAATTATATGTCATACAATATATTACTTATGAACCTGCATTTATAAACAGTGGAAATATCTTGCTCTATTTGTTGAGTTCTACAACCTCCACATTTTTTTTATATTTTGTACGCTTTTCGCTTAGTAATGGCCACATCCCTTTGAGAGCAAAATCGTTACTTGGGATATTGTCTAGGTTTGAAGTTAGTGGTACTCGCTCGAGTTGGGACCCATGTGTAATAATAAAGAGACAATACCCTCGCCTGTGAATTATATCTCATTAAATAGCTTGCACGCACCTGTTTGATGAAATATGATTCCAGTTATGGACATGGACAATGTTTTCCGTATCAGGTCTTAATTACTCTGATTACCAACAGGGATAGCCAGCTATTTTCAATCTTGTCAGGGTATAATTCTACATGATTGTGCCTTTGTGTAAGACTGTTCACAGGTGGCAGGCGGTTAAGGGATCATTCTGACACTTTCATAAAGGAACAAATAAAGAGGACGTGTGACAGCGTAATGACCGGTGGAGGTTACAAGTGTCACTGTATTTGTGATGTACAAGTCAGCTTACGGGCTCCAGGACCGTATCCAGGGTTTTTGAAAGGATGGGCCGAAATCCTGGCAATGCCGTTGATATATATATATATATATATATATATATATATATAATAGTTCTAAATACAGCGAAAAGTTCTGAAGACATAAACAAATCTAATAATAAATACAGTTCTTACATATAGTTTTGATGGAACAGATGTATTTATTCGGTTATGTATGTGTTTCAGTGTTAATTTATCATTTTCTGCCCAAGATTTCATGCTCATGCGATGGATATTTCTCACAGCACCAAATGTCATTTCGTTTCATTTATACCTGATCTACAGTCTGTTTTATCTCCTCACGTCCATCAGTTATTGCTACATAAAATTTTATTAGTTACATTAAAAAAAAGAATTATAGTGTAGAGTAGAGGATTAAAGGACCTTATTTTCAAAAAGGTAAATAATACCTACCTTACACCTTTTTCAAGAAACAGATTTTTTTTTAAAATATGAGAAATAAGTCTATAATTTACAACATTTCAGACCCATTTATGGTGGTCAAGGTCATTGGTCACATGCAAAAACAGCCTCAATTGACAGTTGTTGATTGTCATGTAAACACCCTAACTAATATAACAGGTTAAAACAAAGATGACTGCTTAACGAGGGACACATTATATCTAAAAAATCATGGTGAAGAGATAAAAAGTTGTGAACTTAAACTGGGGATTTATTATAAAATTCTTTATTGTCATATCTGGCTGTCACTTCCATATAAAGAAAATTATAGAAAAATATCAACTTCTCAGAAATGTTTGCCAATCAGATGAGACCTTGTGCTGGAAGACAAAGCCAAGCGAGGAAAACACGGAGCCAATCATATTCATTTCTTTTTGAGTGATACCTCATCCCCCAGCGTAACCGTCTGAACAGGCCACAGGCTCAGAGAGAATTGCCACTGACGTGGTTTGCTCAGGGCCTTGGGCACATAGGATGCTCGGCCGGTGAGCTGTAATTCAAACGAAACGTAACAACAAAGGCTGCGTGCACACCTCGCTGGCTGGTTTGAGTTCTGCAGACAACAGATACATGGCTACGCTAACACAGTCATAATGTCATAATCGAATCGGTCGATGATGCGAGAATGCAGAGGGAGCAATTTAAATTCGACCGGAAACTCATCAAGCGGGCCTTGAAGCGCAGCAATGGGCGGAGCCAGCATGCCTGTCGAGTGTTTGTTTATTGACATCTGAATGGCTGCTTGTCAAATCATACGCACGTTTATTTCAGTGGACAACGAACTGCCATCTGGTGTCTAAATATATCATAAACGGTCAAAGCTGGCAGCGTGAAAATCAGTTGCTTCTTTAGCCGGATTATACTAAACCGATTAATTTTAGTCTCGAAGTATTCCGCTTTGCGCCCGGACTGTAGTTCGCTTCAAAAAAGCCTAAACCGGTTTATACAACACAACAAGAGTTTGCTGTCAGCACTTGGTTCCTAATCCGATTCAGGCCCTTCAGCTGTGCGTTCCTTCGCGCAACGCATGCTGGGGCAACATCAATGGTAGAGACCAAGGCCGTTTGTGTGCATAATATTTGATACAATTTTATCACAAAATAATGCTTATACTCTAAAGGTCTTTGTATTGTGAGATCCCGAAAATGAAAACTTGAAAAACAATGAACAAGTGAAATCCGCGATATTTTAACCTCGCCAACGCAGAGGCCAACACAGACTACCACTTTTTAGGAATAAATAATAATTTATGTGAGAGAATGTCAATTCAATTTCTGCTTTTCTACTTGATAGATAAGCATAAAAAGATGACCTCAGCTAAACACCATACAACATACAGCTGTACATTCTCATCTTCTTTTGTTGTTGTTGTTGCAAAAACTGATAGCAGATTGCTGGATGGCGTTTCGATGTAATTAAGAATGAAATATGCTATCCCCCCCCCCCCCATTTTATTACTAATTAGTTTTGTACCAAATGCACAGAGCGTGTGCAACTCTTCAGATGTTGTAGCCTAATAGTGTCCGTTGCTGCAATTCTCGGTTGCGGGGGTCTTTCTTTATTGTAAGATCACTTGGGTCAGGGTCAGCTGTACAGTTTCATCTATCTTTGATGCGGGTTATAACTAGAGCCCGGAGCCGAGATAGCCATACAAATTGGAAAAAAGACAACTGACTTAAGTAGTAAGCCCTGTTTCGTGGCTCGAATCAGCTTGCAAACTGTCGGCTGGTTTAAACTTACCTGACAGCTTATATTCATTTGACGATGTTACAAAATGTCCGTTTTATGTGACAAAGGATTTCAATTTTAGTTTATCCTGGTGGTTTCATAAGCCAACATCTTCATACTTGCACATCGTTTACTTTCCGCGACAAGAAACAAATATTAAGAAAACCTGACAATAGTTTCGGGCATTTTAAATGTAAAAAAATATCCTTTTGTATTATTTTTTTCAAAAACACTTCAGCTCAATAAAAAAACCCTGATAAACTCGGCTGGATCTTAATATATATATATATATATATATATATATATATATATATATATACACACACACAAACGGTGTCCTGTTCTAGGCCCCTAAGGAGCCCCCACCCCCAACTTTTGAAAATAAATCGTGGGGCCAAGGAAGAAGTAACAAAAAATTTGGGCCAGTTGATTTATCTTTATATATATTGTACGGAGAAACGAACAGTATGACAGTCAAATAAGGGCAAATGTAAAGGAGGCCAGATATTGACTTGCATGTTATTTTAATTAAAATTATATAAATATTGTTCTGTGGCTCGTAGCATATCGATTTACAAAGTTTCACCCAAATTCGTTCAGAACGATTGTTGATAATGCTTTGGCCATTAAACTAACGTCGCTGATTACATAAACCCCCGTCAGATTCGTTGGAGGGAATTATATAAACATGTAATACGATTTATCTTAATATTTCTTAATTCATATATCGAATTTTTTCTCGTAATTTTAAAGACACAGCTTTCGTTATTGGCCTATCGTTCAATTAAAAGATGAAGATAAAGTCCAAGGTTCAATATGAAAGCTGCCTTTAATCATTACACCCGCAAAACTGTACATACAATCAACGGGTATAGTCGTGTTATGGCCTTGTTTTCCTTCAACAGCTCAGAGACGGAATTAATAACCATTAAATCCCGGAGTACTGGGGCTGTATATATCAGTACGTCATATTACCAGCGCTGTATTTCAGCAAAACAATCAGGCAAGCCCGTGTTAATCAAGATATTTTTTTTTTGGTTTCCGGTAGTTAAACAAATATGCCTCCAGTACAGAAAACATGAGAATTGGTAATATCCGAATCTTAGGCTCAGCTGTACATCAAACTAATCGGAATATTTAGTAGAGTGCAGGTCGTGCCGAACATTCCTAAAATAAACGGAAACCCTCCCAGGTCCGTTAAAAAGCTGAGTTTCAAGTAACACAGTAGATATATATATATATATATATATATATATATATATATATATATATACAGATTATATATATATATATATATTTATATATATATATATACACACATATGAACATATCATAAACCACACTAGATGATTTCCCTGCAATATATATATTCTTCGGATGGGAATCGGGTATGGTTCTACATGTATTCGCTCGAAAAGGATGGTTCCAACATGAATGCTCCTTTCCGCAGATTGAATCAGCGCAGAAAACCCTGATAGCAGAATCTGTCTGGAATCTCAGGGACAACACTGATCGATAATTCATTTCTTGTACAGGGTCGAAATTAAAGTCGTTTCTATATTTATGTATTCAGGCAATAACATATAATTTATTTCTTTACGCGTGACCTCAGGTCATCTAGTTTCTTTATCGATCCTAGTGTTTAAGCTGTCATTATTTATTCATCTATAAATCCATACTGTGTCATTTAAATATTATACTTACCTCTTTTTCTGTAGAGCGCATAAGAGCATGCTCTCTGTGAATTTTGCGATATAGAAATACAGGTTTAATAAAATTAATAATTATATATATATATATATATATATATATATATATTTATATTGTTACAGGTGCTCTTTTTATTGTGTGACACGGGCGTAACTCGTGTTGAAGTTGCACTCTCAGTTTAATCCGTACTGGTTGAACTCTCGTTGCTAGGGGCTCGTAAGCTTGGGGCTTTCTCGCCTGGCCGAGCCGGGTCTGGCTCATGTGTGGGCCCTGGTATGTAGAGACACAGCGATGTTTTTCTAGATTATTCATGTAACGCGTGTTTACTGTGTGTTGTGTTGGATTCTTTAGACTGTTCGAGAAGTGGAAAATTCTCGGCTTGGGGCAAGAGTTTATAAATAGGGGGCTGTGTATTAAAGCAGAGAGAGGTGAGAGAATATTCCAGCGGACACACACATGTGGAACCTATCCGTTTATCCAGTATTTTCAGGAATTTTACTATTACCAACACTTTACAATTTAGTGCTTCCTGTCTAAAGTTTACTTTCTGGATTGTTACAAGAGCTTTACATTGGACGTTATTCTCCGAGAGAACCCGTGTGAACTGAACTTATAGGACTTATCGTTGTGACAGTGGTGGTATCCAGATACTGTGCACATTGTTTATTTTACTATGTGATTGTATTGATTTGTTGTTATACCGCTGTTATACTGTGTTATTGTACTGATTAAGTGTTTTGTAATGTTAGGGTTGTTTTAAGAATAAATTATAGTTATTTGTTAACAAAAAATCACTGACTTCTTTATTCATTCCCCTAGACATTTCACGCTGCCTAGTGTTACAGAATCTGATTTTTTTTATCTCCGCGACAAAATTTGTGTTCATCACGCATACGTGATCTGTTGATATTAGGTTCCGTAACATAAAATTGTGGGCTCTTCTGGGAGGCTTAATAGTTTTTAAATTTATTAGGCCTTGACCTAGACACATTGTTTTCAAAAATATTGTTTACAAGATCATATTGTTTACAATACATTGTTTACAGAATTTATCTCAGTGGTTTTTAGCTCAGCTGACTGTAAGTCATCTCATCAATGTGGACGTCTAAACAGGGCACAAATCATAACAACTGGACCTAGAATCTTCATTCCTGAAATTCTGAGAGACCTATTAAATGTCTTCATGGAAACCAGAAATTAGGTCTCTGTTAACCATATCCTTTGAGCTATGGAGCTAAGTACCCCACAGAATAATCAAAAATTTCAAAAAAACTTCAACATCTCATTAACTACATCACTGATGGTCATGATTTTTGGCATACATATTGATCATAAGATGTTTTATCAGTTTCTGCAGACTGGTGGTGCCACTTGTATTTTTCAAATTTTTACAATTTTTTTCTCTATATTTGAGACCTTTAAGGATGTACTTATCTGTCAGCAGGGTTCAAATTGTAACGACTGGACCTAGAAACTTTATACACGGAAACACGGTTTGGCGGCCATATTGGCCTCGTTGTGGTTTGGCGAGTAAACAAACACCACGTGCTTTTGTATTACTAGGGAAATAAACGAAAATCATCGCTTAATCCACTACACCTTTTATATTTTCTATCATGACTGAGTAAAATAATGTTATATAACCTAACACCGTTGGAATTAAACATTCCACAGCTGTTAAGGAAAATGTTTCCCATGACACCATTAACATAGACAGCCTTCAAGAGGCCTGTTTATCATCAGCTCCTTGATTTCACTTGGCGGCTGTGTCACAGTCAGTTCAGTGGGCAATGCTTTCCATATGACACAGTTTTTCGGGTTAGATAAGACAAATCATGACTTCTTCATTATACTTATTTCATACTTGTATAAGTTTTAACCAAATATAATATATATATATATAATATATTATGTATATCTTTATAAATACATGTATATATATATATATATATATATATATATATATATATATATATATATATATATATATTCAACAGCACAGAAACTGATTATTCCAAAATATATATATCAAAATAATTAGAGCACGCATGTGTACATGCTTATTTGTGTATATATGTGTGTATATATTATGTATAAATATTATATTATATATTTACATATATGTATATATATATAAATATATATATATATATAATTATATATATATATATGTATATATACACATATATCTCTATACACAAAAGCACAAAAACTGTTTATTCCACAATAGATATATCAAAATAATAAAACATGTATATGTACATGTTTATCTGTGTATGTATGTATATATATTATAAAAAAATATCATTATACAAAATTTAATACAATTAAATTTATATATATATAAAATAACAATATATATATATATATATTTAAAAATATAATTTAATAAAATATACATATATAATACGTCGGTGTAATAATATTGATTATAGCCTGTTAATTTGAAAATATAAATATCAATAAATTTGGGTTATAATTCTACATTGATTTCAAGAACAATAATCTTCCATTTCCATACCCTTCTAATAAATCATGCTAAATAAGAAATGGTATACATTATTAATACTATACTATATTACCGGGCCATATAAGTTGCTTTTTCCTTTATGATCAATTCCACCTATTGTGGTGTTTTGTACGTCATGAAGAACTAGGAACAAAATGAGACTAATGTAAAAAATCAGTTATATCTTATTCCATGATCTGATTATAATAAGACTTGATGCCAAGTGTAACTATAAGATCTAACAAAGAATGATATTGTGAATACCTGTCATCTTTTTATATAGCGAACTTATTGGTGACATATATTCTGATTATTTTGACGAATATAACATTATTTTTCCAAAATAAAAGCATAATAATATACATTATAATGTGCATGCAGTTTAATATTTCGATGGTCATTAATTCAAAGTTTATGCTAAAACACATTAGACTGGTTTCAAGGGTAAGATACACGATGTTCATTATTTCGAGATAACCAAATAATGACAGACCATTATAAATATTCTCAAAGAGAATAAAAGAACTATTAGTTTTGGATCACTTCATATACAATATTAATTCACGTCATCAGAAAATCCATAGAGAAATTATATTTTAGAAGAGTGTCATATTATATTTAATTATATTAAATCGAAAAAACATAATATAAAATTTTCCTTTACTTATTTTTATATTGCTAAACATTGTTCGGCAGTGTACATCACCATTGGTTTGGCAATATTTCTATTTATCATGAAATTCAACTGTGTTTACTATATGTAATAATACAGCTTACGTCAGGCAACCAGGCAAAGCCCATCATAAACAAATGTGTCCAGTCTGACCGGTCTAGCCAAATGTTCAGACATTTCTTTCAAACCATTATGAAAAGGGCCTAATTACGTGCCTTTGATGTTAACGAATAGAATTTGTCATATTCTGTTTGTGAGGTTGGCTGAGTTCTAAGAAGAAATTAGGTTTATTGGTTAAATATATTTAAGAAATAGTTTGATGAAAATTAGATGCGCCATGAAACAACAGCATATATACAGAATACGATACAAATATAATTACCAAAAATTAATGGCAGACTGTGTAAATACCATGTACCACGTCGAACCCACTCCGCCTTTGCGTGATTCCCTTCACTGTGCAACAATTTCAACTTTAATGAATTATACTCATGTCTTCCTATCATTTATATTATTTTGTTTTTGGTACAAAAATGTTTTCAAAGGGTCATGTAAAGTTTTTTTTGTATATTTTTTTCATTACATATATTTATAGGCCCCTTTGAAGCATTTTCTTACAGGACTATGATATGTATGTTATATAAATATATATATATATATATATATATATATATATATATATATATATATACACACATATATATATACACATACAAACATATATATATATATATATATTTATATATATATATATAATTGTATATCCAAAATTGAAAGTTTTATTAAAGCCTTTAAATGTCACCAGATTCATAATCATCATCAGTTAATAAGCTGCATGATCCGATAGGATGTCCGTGTGTCATGAATCCTCTAAAAGACCGACATGAGTAATCATAAAGTAAAGTCTGTTGTTAAACCTCAGATGAAATGTAAATGTATCACATGACCACGACCTGGGCATCTTGTCAATGTTAAGGAGATGTGACGACATGCATACCAGACCAGAGCAGATACGCCATACCGGCCCAGCCACTGACTGACAGATGATGGATATATTCCCATTAAAGCTAAATTTGGTCAGAAAATCACGGGCTTAACCTACTTTAGTAATACTTGTTGGATTGGAATGTTAATTTAGACCAGCACCGTGTTTATTTTATCCAAAACTGGTGTAAACTTTTCAATATTATTATATTCTTAACACCATATTCAAAGCGCCCACGTGCTACTGTTTACTCGCCAACCGGAAGTAAACAAAGTTTTCATCCGGGGCCCTCACTTCCATATAAGCCAAACCGTGTTTCTGTGTATTCTTGACACACAGGGAGACCCATGAAAAGTCTCCATGGAAACCTGATATTAGGTCTCTGTTACCCATATCCTTTGAGCTATGGCACTCAGAAGTACAGCTCAGAATAATGGAAAATTTGATACAAAATCTGAAGTATCTGAACAACTAATGCAGAGATCACCATAATTTTTTGTATGGATATTGGTCATGGAGTGTTAATCAGTTTCTGCAGTCTGGTGGCACCACGTGTATTTGTTTGGGCTTTTTTCGATTTTTTCTCTGTTATTGAGAACTTTAACGATATGAACATCTGTTAATAGGGCACAATTAAATCATAACAACTGGACCTAGAATCTTCATTCTTTACACACAGGGAGACCCATGAAAAATCTCCATGGAAACCTGAAATGAGGTCTCTGTTTTCATATCCATTAAGCTGTATGGCTCCAAAGTACCCGCCAGAATAATGAAAAATTGGTTACAAAAACTCCAGTATCTCAATAACTACAACACTGATGCTCTTGATTTTTGGCATACATATTGATCATGACGTGTTCCATCAGTTTCAGCAGACTGGGTGCGCCACCTCTATTTTTTTTCAAATTTTTATGAATTATTTTCTCTATTTTTAGCTCAGCTGACTGTAAGTCATCTGAGCTATAGCGATCACCCTTTGTCCGTCGTCCGTCTGTCCGTCTGTCTGTCCGTCCGTCCGTTAACCTGGCACAAATCGTAACCGCTGGACCTAGAAACTTGTAACTTGACATTCTGAGAGGTCCATGAAAAATCTCCTTGCAAACCAAAAATGAGGTCTCTGTTACCCATATCCTTCGAGCTATGGGGCCCAAAAGTACCCCCCCCCCCAGAATAGTAAAAAATTTCATACAAAAACTTCAATATCTCATTAACTACATCACTGATGGTCATGATTTTTTGGTATACATATTAATCATGAGATGTTCCATCAGTTCCTGCAGACTGGTGGCGCCACATGTATTTTTCGATTTTTTAACGAATTTTTTTCTCTATTTTTGAGACCTTTAAAAATGTGAACATCTATTAACAAGGCATAAAACGTAAAGACTGGACCTAGAATCTTCATTCTTTACACACAGGGAGACCCATGAAAAATCTCCATGGAAACCTGAAATAAGGTCTCTGTTTTCATATCCATGAAGCTGTATGGCTCCAAAGTACCCGCCAGAATAATGAAAAATTGGTTACAAAAACTCCAGTATCTCAATAACTACAACACTGATGCTCTTGATTTTTGGCATACATATTGATCATGACGTGTTCCATCAGTTTCAGCAGACTGGGTGCGCCACCTCTATTTTTTTTCAAATTTTTATGAATTATTTTCTCTATTTTTAGCTCAGCTGACTGTAAGTCATCTGAGCTATAGCGATCACCCTTTGTCCGTCGTCCGTCTGTCCGTCTGTCTGTCCGTCCGTCCGTTAACCTGGCACAAATCGTAACCGCTGGACCTAGAAACTTTTAACTTGACATTCTGAGA
The DNA here is from genome assembly GCA_026874595.1 of Sipunculus nudus. NCBI lineage: Eukaryota > Metazoa > Annelida > Sipuncula > Golfingiida > Sipunculidae > Sipunculus > Sipunculus nudus. The sequence continues at coordinate 53,070,993 of CM049311.1, read as the reverse complement.
GGTCCATGAAAAATCTCCTTGCAAACCAAAAATGAGGTCTCTGTTACCCATATCCTTCCAGCTATGGGGCCCCAAAGTACCCCCCCCCTCCCAGAATAGTAAAAAATTTCATACAAAAACTTCAATATCTCATTAACTACATCACTGATGGTCATGATTTTTTGGTATACATATTAATCATGAGATGTTCCATCAGTTCCTGCAGACTGGTGGCGCCACCTGTATTTTTCGATTTTTTAACGAATTTTTTTCTCTATTTTTGAGACCTTTAAAAATGTGAACATCTATTAACAAGGCATAAAACGTAAAGACTGGATCTAGAATCTTCATTCTTGACACAGTGAGAGACCTATCAAAGGTCTCCATGGAAACTAGAAATTAGGTCTCTGTTACCCATATCCTTTGAGCTATGGAGCCCTAAAGTACCCCCCAGAATAATCAAAAATTTCAACATCTCATTAACTACATCACTGATGGTCATGATTTTGGCATACATATTGATCATGAGATGTTTCATAAGTTTCTGCAGACTGGTGGTGCCACCTGTATTTTTCATTTTTTTACAATTTTTTCTCTATTTTTGAGACCTTTAAGGATGTACTTATCTGTCAACAGGGTTCAAATTGTAACGACTGGACATAGAATCTTCATTCTTGACACACAGGGAGACCCATGGATACCTGAAATAAGGTCTCTGATACCCATATCCTTTGAGCTGTGGCAATCCAAAGTACAGGTTAGAATATTTGAAAATTTGATACAAAAGTATCTGAACAACTATTGCAGAGATCACCATAATTGTTTGCATGGATATTGATCATGGAGTGTTTCATCAGTTTCTGAAGACTGGTGACACCACCTCTATTTTTTCAAATTTTTAAGAATTTTTTTTTCTCTATTTTTGAGACCTTTTAAGATGTGGTTATCTGTCAACAGGGTACAAATAGTAACAACTGGACCTAGAATCTTCATCCTTTTCATGCAAGGAGGCCCATGAAAAGTGTCTGTGGAAACCTGAAATTAGGTCTTTGTTTCCCATATTCTTCAAGCTATAGGACTCCGAAGTATCCCTCAGAATAATGGAAAATTTGATACAAAAGCTGAAGTATCTGAACAACTAATGCAGAGATCACCACGATTCTTTGCATGTATATTGACCATTAAGTGTTTTTATTAGTTTCTGCAGACTGGTGGAGCCACCTGTATTTTTTTAAGTTTATGCATTTTTTCTTTATTTTTGAAATATATATAAATGCAGACACAATCTTGGCCTGTTGGTTAATCTGTTTGATGCTTCAGTTGAATGGGTATATACTACCATTCAGATGATAAAATTTCCTTTTGCGAACCTCTTCCCAGTCAGTTGAGCGTCATGACCCATGGGTCACTTGTTTGTTATTGTTTTAACATCTTAACATGGCAGATTTCAAACCTGAGACATTTGTTGACGATCCCGACCCTGATCAACTTTAACAGTTGACAAATGAACAGTTGTTGCGTTTGGGACAACACTTAGGGCTAAGTGTGAAAAAAGCTTTGAGAAAGCCTGGTATCATTGCTAAAATCATTCAAGATCAAGTAGCAAAGGTTTAATCGAAGAGAGTGAAGTTGAAACATAAAAAAATGACAGCCTTGCTATGCAATTAGAATTAAAAACGTTAGAAATGCAACATGAGCTAGCATTAAAACAGTTACAATTAGAAAAAAAACAAAGAGAATAGAGGAAATTAGAAAAACAAAGAGATGAGAGAGAATTAGAAAAACAAAGAGATGAGAGGGAATTAGAAAAACAAAGAGAAGAGAGGGAAGAACATGAAAGGTTAGAAAGAGAAAGACTATAAAAAGAAAAAGAAATTGAATTAAAAGGACTGTCATAGTCTAAGTGCTGCCCCAAATCACAGTTTTGATGTTACTAGGCACATTAGAATTGTCCCGCCTTTTCAAGAAAAAGAGGTTGATAAATATTTCTTACTCTTTGAGAAGGTAGCTGAAAATTTAAAATTGCCTAAGGAAAATTGGACTATGCTGTTACAAAGTGTATTGACTGGCAAGGTCAGAGAAATTTATACAGAGCTTTCAGTAGAAGCTGCTGCTGACCATGACCTGGTAAAACGGTTAATCCTGAAAGGTTATGAGTTAGTTCCAGAGGCTTACCGCCAGAAATTCAGAAATTGGGAAAAACGCAAAGAACAGACCTACGTAGAATTTGCTAGGACAAAAGAGCAGTTGTTTGATCGCTGGTGTAGTTCTAAAACTGTAATGAAAGATTAAGACAATTTGCGCCAGTTGATTTTGCTTGAAGAATTTAAGCGCTGCATGAACGCAGATGTTAAAACTTTTCTTGATGAGAAAAGTCCTGAAACCATTTGACATTGCTGCTCAATTAGCTGATGATTATTCATTAACACACAAAATGTCCTTTACTAGCAAATCAAACCAGTCATTCACAAACAAAAATTTAAATCAGTATGGTCAAAAGAAGTTTAAAGCGCAGTCACCCAGTACTAGTAGTCCTGATAGTTCAGCAAAGTCCATTGCTACACCTCAGTCCACGTCCACTGTGTCTAAGTCCAACCAAGGCCAGTCATTTTCAAAGAAAATCTGTATTTACTGCAAGAATGAAACTTGCGAATAAACCAAATAGCAACCTTCTGGTTTTTTTTCAAAATCTATGCATAGCATAGTACAAGAACCAGGCTCTTTTCATGTAAATAAGGGGTACAACTCATTTATTGACTCCAATAAAGGGTTTGATGCTACGGAGGCCCAAGTGCCGTCTGAATCCAAAGAAGAATCCGTAGCTTGCGGGGAAAAAAAACCTCAGTTGATTCCTGCGAGGAATTAAATAAGGTTAGGTCCTTTCAAGACTCCTGCGAGGAGTATCCTTTAAATAAGGCTAAGTCCTTTTATGACTCTTGCGAGAGTATTTCAAATGAGGCCAAGTCCTCTTATGACAAACAAGTTTGTTTCTGCTGAGGAAAATTCCTCTGTTGACTCCCATGAGGAGTTTGATGATAACAAGTGACCCATGGGTCACGACGCTCAGCCTACTGACATGTGACAATATGTCCTTGCACAGGCAACTAATTACGATAATGTAGGTGGCATCATTGTTCATGTATATTAGCTTAAGTTCATCAAGACCTATTAGCACAACAAATTTGACGACAATCCAACCAGCCTTTCCTGAGGAAACTGGCAATTCGTGTGTATTTTGCATTATTTCTGGGGTGCTCAAACATACCCTTAAACCCTGAGAATATATGTCACAATGACCGAATTTCAGGTTTCTGGGGAGAACCTTTGGAACTCCCAGGATATCAAGTTAGAAGATTCTTGGTCCAATGGTTATGATTTGTGCCCTACTTTCGTTTCAAATTTTCAGTTATTCTGAGGGGTGCTTATAAGCCCCATAGCTCAGAAAATATGGGTAACAGAGACATAATTTCACGTCTCCTAGGATACTTTTCATGGACCTCCCTTTATTTTAAGTTAGAAGATTTCAGATCCAATGGTTATGATTTGTGCCCTGCTTGGTTTTAAATTTTTAATTATGCTGCGGGGTGCTTATAAGCCCCATAGCTCAGTGAATATGGGTAACAGAGATCTAATTTCAAGTTTCCAAGGATATTTTTCACAGACCTCCCTGAATGTCAAGTTAGAAGATTCTAGGACCAATGGTTACAATTTGTGTCTTGTTAAGGGACGACTGCATCTGTAAAGGTCTCAAAAATAGAGAAAAAAAGGGTTAAACTTTTAAAAAATCCAGGTGACGCCACCAGTCTGCAAGATCTAGAAAAAGACTCCATGATCAATATGCATAAAAAGAATCATGGTAATAAATGCATTAATCGTTCAGACAATGGAGCTTTATATCATATTTTAAATTATTCTGGGGGTATTTCTGAGCCCCATAGCTTGGAGATTATTGGTAACAGAGACCTAATTTCAAGTTTCGCATGAGACTTTTCATGGATCTCCCTGTCAAGTTAGAAAATTGGGGCAAGTGGTTAGGATTTGTGCCCTGTTAACAGATGAACGCATCTTAAGAGGTCTCAAAATAGAGAAATACGAAGAAATCGAAGAAATACAGGCGGCGCCACCAGACTGCAGAAACTGATGAAACATTCCATGATCAATATCCATGCAAAGAACCATGGTGATCAGTGCAATAGTTGTTCAGATACTTGAGCTTTTGTTTCAAATTTTCCATTATTCTGGAGGGAACTTTAGAACCCCATAGTTCAGAGTTTATGGGTAACAGAGACCACAGAGACTTTTCATGGGCCTCCCTGCATGTCAAGAGAGAAGATTCTAGTTCAAGCCATTACAATTTGTGCCATGTTAACAGATGACCACATCTAAAGAGGTCTCAAAAATGAAAAAAATTCGTAAAAATTGAAAAAATACAGGTGGGACCACCAGACTGCAGAAACTAATTAAACCTTCCATGATCAATATCCATGCAAAGAATAATGGTGTTTAATGCAATAGTTGTTCAGATACTTGAGTTTTGTATCAAATTTTCCATTGTTCTGGGGAGTACTTCAGAGCCCAAAGCTCAAGAGTTTATGGGAAACAGAGACCTAACTTTTCATGGGCCTCCCTGCATGTCAAGAGAGAAGATTCTAGGTCAAGTTGTTACGATTTGTGCCCTGTTAACAGATGACCGCATCTCAAGGTCTCGAAAAAAATCGTAAAAAAATCGTAAAAAAATCGATAAAATATAAGTAGCCCCACCAACCTGCAGAAACTGATGAAGCACTCCATGATCAATATCTATTTAAAGAATCATGATGATCAATGCATAAGTTGTTCAGATACTTCAGCTTTTGTATCAAATTTTCCATTATTCTGGGGGTACTTCGGAGCCCCATAGCTCAGATTTTATGGGTAACAGAGACCTAATTTCACGTTTCCACGGAGACTTTTCATGGGCCTCCCTGCACGTCAAGAGAGAAAGATTCTAGGTCCAGTTATTACGATTGTGCCCTGTTAACAGATGACCGCATCTCAAGGTCTCGAAAAAAGAGAACAAAATTTGTAAAAATAAAAAAAAATACAGGTGGCGCCACCAGTCTGCAAAAACTGATGAAACATGCCATGACCAATATCCATGCAAAAAATCATGGTTATCAATGCATTATTTGTTCAGATACTGGAGCTTTTGTATCAAATTTTCTATTATTCTGGGTTGTACTTCAGAGCCAAATAGCTCAAAGAATATGGGTAACAGAGACCGAATTTTAGGTTTCCAAGGAGAATTTTCATGGACCTCACTGCATATCAAGAGAAAAGATTCTAGGTCCAGTCGTTACGATTTGTGCCCTGGTTACAGATGACCACATCTTTTAAGGTCTCAAAAATAAAGAAAAAATCGTAAAAAATAATAATAAAAAATAGATAGCGCCACTAGTCTGCAGAAACTGATGAAACACTTCATGAACAATATCTATGCAAAGAATCATGGTGATCAATACATTAGTTGTTCAGATACTTGAGCTTTTGTATCAAATTTTCCCTTATTCTGGGGGGTACTTCGGAGCACCATAGCCCGAAGAATATGTGTAACAGAGTCCTAATTCCAGGTTTTCAATGAGATTTTTCATGGACCTCCCTGGATGTAAAGTTAGATTCCAGGTCCAGCGGTTACGATTTGTGCCCTGTTAACGGCCGGACGGACGACGGACAAAGGGTGATCGCTATAGCTCAGATGACTTACAGTCATCTGAGCTAAAAAGGATGTAGATTCCTTAAATGACTCGAAAAAAGAGTTTATGACTGACACTGTCAATGTCAATTCTTTGTTTAATGAAGCTGAGGTAGTAGATTCCTCTCCTGACTCTGAAATGGAGTTATTTGAGCCATTCATACATGATGGTTTTGTATCACTTTCAAGTGATTTTTCAGATTCTACCCCTATTAGAATTTTGAGGGACACTGGTTCAGGCGAGACTCTCATTTTAGCAAACACTTTTCTAATAGGTCTTTTACTGGTTCACATGCACTTGTTAATGGTGTGTTTTCAGACAGGCACACTTCAGTTCCGCTTCATAGTATCCATTTAAAGCCAGATTTGATTTCTGGGAATATTACTGTGGGCATCAGAACTACTTTACCCTTTAAGGGAATTCAGTTGCTATTAGGCAATGATGTTGCAGGTGACAAAATACAGCCTGTACCAATAGTGACAGAAAAGCCGTCACTTGATCAGGACACTGATCGGGAAAGTCAGGAAATTCCTGGTTTGTATCCTTCATGTGCTGTAACTAGATCTATGGCCATGAAAAAAAAAAACATGAGGATAATGGTTCAGATAATAACACTCTGGGAGTCACTAGTGACTCGTCTAATGACTCGCCCGTACAAGATGCAGCATTCTCAAGGTCAGAACTTATCGCGGAACAGCATAAAGACCCTGATATTTCATGTTTGTTTCCCAGGGCAGTTTCTAAAGATGAACTGTCACAGAACCCGGTTTGTTTCTATGTTAAAAATGGAGTGCTTATGCGTTAATGGCGACCACCTAATGTACGTGCTGATGATGAGTGGGCCATCAAACATCAAACAGTGATGCCCAGAAGCTTTCGCAATGAAATTCTGAGCATGGCACATGAGGCTCCTTTGTCTTGCCATTTAGCCTATTCCTGCTTTCGAGGAACCATTCAGTAGGATTATTGTTGAATGTGTTGAACCACTGCCCAAAACAAAATCTGGACATGAATTCTTGCTGACAAATATATGCGCATCTACCAGGTTCCCCGAGGCAATACCATTGCACAAAATTAATGCTAAAAGTGTTGTCAAAGCTCTGACCAAGCTTTTTACAACTTTGGGAATACCAAAATCCGTCCAGTCTGACCAAGTGTCTAATTTTATGTCTGGCTTATTGCAACGAGTTATGCTTGAGCTAGCTATAAAACAGTACAGCTCTTCGCCATACCATCCTGAAAGTCAGGGCGCCCTCGAGCGTTTTCACCAGACATTTAAAAAACATGATCAGAACTTATTGCTATGGCACACAGAAAGACTTGGATGAAGGAATCCACCTATTGCTGTTTGCTGTCAGAGAATCCTTTCAAGAGTCCTTGGGTTTCAGTCCTTTTAATCTAGTTTTCGGACATGGACCGCGAACTGAACTTCCTTTGTAATTGCTTATAGAAAAATTCTTGTGTGGAAATCCTGAATCTCTTAGTTTACTGCAGTATGTCTCGGACTTTCGCACTAAACTACACAATGCTTGTGAGAATGCAAAGTCAAATATAAAATCAGCACAAAGTAAAATGAAAACAAAGTATGACAAACACACTGTAAGTAGGACGTTTGAGCCTGGTGAAAAGGTCCTTGCCTTACTTCCCATCCCTCGCAGACCTCTTTAGTCTAGGTATTTTGGTTCTTACATTGTTGACAAGAAAGTCAGTGATTTAAAATACATCCTGTTTACACCAGATAGGCGTAAGAAGAAACAATTGTGCCATGTAAACATATTGAAACCATATTATGACAGAAATAGCAGATGTTGTTCAAAATTTTACTGCTGTAAATTGTGTAAACACTGACCCAGTTAAAGTAGATACTGATTGTAAGTATGATGTAAACAATCAGTGTAGTACAGTACCATTAAAAGACTCAGACGTGCTTAACAACCTGGATGCCAAACTCTCACACCTTACCGCACAACAACAACGAGACCTCAAGAACCTGCTGCGGAATTATGAACTTTTGTTTAGTGACATTCCTACGCGAACTAACATATTGTGCCATGACATCGATGTTGGCGAGGCAAGCGCAGTCAAACAGCATCCTCATAGACTAAATCCAGAAAAGCTAAAGTATCTACAGGATGAGATTCAATATTTGCTGAACAATGATTTTATTGAACCTAGTAACAGTAACTGGATTTCACCATGTATTTTTGTGCCAAAACCTGATGGAAGTTAACGTATGTGTACAGCTTATCGAAAACTGAACTCTGTCACCAAGACTGACACGTTCTCGAATCCGAGGATCGATGATTGTATTGATAGAGTCGGTAGCTCCAGATATGTCTCCAAGTTTGACTTGCTAGAAGGATTCTGGCACGTTCTGCAGACAGAACAAGCGAAAGAAGTGTCCCCATTTGTGACGCCGCAAGGACTGTACCAGTATAACGTTATGCCGTTTGGCATGAAGAACTCGCCAGCCACGCTCAGTGCCTCATCCATATGGTTGTCAAGGACATTCAGGGCTAAGACGCATATATTGGTGACCTTATCGTGTACAGCGACACCTAGGAGAAACATCTGCAAATTCTTCGAGACCTCTTCGAAAGACTCCGTGAAACACGTCTGACCGTCAACTTAGTAAAATCTTAGTTTTGTCATGCACAAGTAACATTTCTGGGTCATATTGTAAGGCAGGGTCAAGTAAAACCTGTAGATGCTAAAATAAGTGCTATTTCTGCATTTCCTAGACCAGAAAACAAAAAGCAAATGATGCGTTTTCTTGGTATGGTTGGATACAACAGGAAGTATTGCCCAATTTTGCTGCTGTAGCTAAACCTTTGACTAATTTGTTAAGGAAAAAAACAAAAGTTTGTATGAAATGTTCAGTGTGAAAATGCATTTCAAAGCAATTCTGCAAAGTTCACTAGTTTTAGCAGCTCCAGACTTTTTTGTACCTTTTAAGTTAGCTGTAAATGCTAGTGATACTGCTGCTGGTGCTGTGTTGTTACAGGAAGGCAATGATGGCATAGATCATCCAAATTCTTATTTCTCAAGAAAGTTTAATGCAAACCAGAAAAACTACTCCACTATTGAAAAAAATTGTTTGGCTTTGATTTTGGCATCGCAACATTTTGAAGTTTATGTTACTTCATCAGTCAGGCCTATCATTGTCAGTTATCACAGTCCCCTCACGTTCATGAACAAGTTGAAATGTAAAAATCAAAGATTACTGAAATGGAATTTGTTCCTACAGGATTACAACCTTGAAATCAAACACATTAAAGGGAAGGACAATGTACTTGCTGATTGCCTATCGAGATGTCTATGAAATGTTGTAAACGAGATGTTTATGTAATGTTGTGAATAAGATGATTTTTGAGATGTTGTGAAAATTAAGTGATTGTGATCGCAAAAAGAAAATTTTCCGAGAAAACTTTCTTTTTTCTTACAGGAGGGGGAGTGTTACAGGTGCTCTTTTTATTGTGTGACACGGGCGTAACTCGTGTAGTAGTTGCACTCTCAGTTTAATCCGTACTGTTTGAAATATCGTTGTCATGCTAGCTTGGGGCTTTCTCGCCTGGCCGAGCCGGGTCTGGCTCACGTGTGAACCCTGGTATGTAGAGACACAGCGATGTTTTTCTAGACGATTCCTGTAACGTGTGTTTACTGTGTGTTGTGTTGGATTCTTTAGACTGTTTGAGAAGTGGAAAATTCTCGGGTTGGGGCAAGAAGTTATAAATAAGGGGCTGTGTCTTAAAGCAGAAAGAGGGGAGATAATATTCCAGCGGACACAGACGTGTGGGACCTATCCGATTATCCAGTAATTTAAGAAATTCTACTCTTACTAACACTTTACAATTTAGTAATTCCTGTGAACTGTTCGCCGGCTTATACATTTTAAAGGACTTATCATTGTGACAGTGGTGGTGTCCAGGTACTGTGCACATTGTTGATTTTACTATGTGATTGTATTGATTTGTTGCTATGACGCTGTTATACTGTGTAATTGTATTGATTTAGTGTATTGTAATGTTAGGGTTGTTTTAAGAAAATAAATAATAGTTATTTGTTAACAAAAACCACTGACTTCATTATGCATTCCCCTAGAATTTCATGCTGCCTAGTGTTACAGAATCTGATTTTTTTATCTCCATTACAAAATTTGTGTTCATCACGCATACGTGATCTGTTTATATTAGGTACCGTAACTATATATATATATATATATATATATATATATATATATATATATATATCATAAACCTCATTAGATAATTTCCCTGGAATTACCTGGAATTACGCCTTTTTTATCTCATTCCATAAAGCAGAGACAATACTTTTGACTATCATATTCAAATTCCATCATTGAAATTTGGAATAGGAAAGATTTAAAGTGTAAAAAAGTGATATAATTGCATGTAGGTTAGGCTTTGATAACTGTGAAAGGGACCAAGTATCTCAATGCTTTGGAGGAATAAGGTCTTATCACAAATGGGCATACACAGGTTGGTGAAACACTGCTTTATAGTGTCTTATTACATAACCAATAATAAGCTTAATGCCCATGAGGTTTTTATATCCTGCATGTTGGCTGTTAAAAAATTTCAAAAAGTCATATATATATAATTTTCTGGTATAACTGCGGAGGCACAATCATCATAACTTGGCATATCCAGCTTACTTTTGACCTCTGTACCCCCGTGTTCTAAAGTTAGGAGGGTGGGGGGGGGGGGGGGGGGGGGGGGACCCCTCCGGTTCCGAAGCCTATCACAATAATTAATTATAAACACTATCATATCGTACATATACTATCAGTTATGATTACTGTATTCATGTTATATGACATAAACAAACGAAGTATATTTTCCATGAATACGGAGGCGGCCTTCAAATAACACAAACTGAGGGCGTGGGTAGAGAGATTCCCACGTCCGAGATCAAGAAAGAAAGAAGTATGGGGGCTACGGAAGTAGTGGTGTTTATTTTAGCTGAATAAATAGGAAAGGTGAGATAAAGCTGGTTTTTCCCACGCCCCGCGCATTAAAACACGATAGTTTGATAGAATCTGAAATCTCTCCTGGAAGTCCCGTCTGGCCGAAGTATCGATTCACGCCTTATTCCAGTCTAATATTGCCAAATATCCGGCGGAAGAAGCTTTAAAGATTTTATTTAGAATCTCGAAGACAGAGAGAAAGGTGAATATTACTTGAAGCAGAGTAAAGCCAACTTCGGGTCTGTATATAACAACTTCAGGCGTCCGCCATATTGGATACGGGCCGCGGTAACGGAGGATTCAGCCTCGTTGATGCTACTGTTTTTTACTTTATTTTTTTTTTTGCTCATTGGTCCTGATAATTATATTGTGTTAACAATACTTAGGATTTTGACGGCCAAGCGTGTTAATGTACCACCGTCATCGTCTCGTGGAATGTCTCCTCCTTTATACAGGCGCCATATTCAGAGATTTACATACCCACTTATACTCATTTTACAAACTGATCGATATATCTGAATCAATTTGGTCATAGATTATCAAATAAAGAAAAGTATGATGTATACAGCTACACGACCAGCAAACAGACTTGAATAGCTTATACTGTCTCCAGACAATGAATGTATATAGAACTTGGGTCCTGGGCAAAAAATGAATTGTCGATCAGTGTAATACTTGAGGTTCAAGAACCAAATCTGATTTCCTTCCGCTGAATATATATATATATATATATATATATATATATATATATATATATATATATATATATATATATATGTAAGTGACACAACAGGCCAGTAACATATATACATTCAAGGTGGAATATCTATGTAACATGTATACACCAGTATGATCTAATCTATTTCAGCCAGACAGCATTACCTGACGAGTGCAACAACATGTTGCACGAAACTACGTAGTAGTAAAATGTCTGAAAATACTTGACTCGTCTTCATTTTGTACAATTATCAAGCTCTGGTGAAATGCCATAGAGCACTCTAGTATAGTTGTTGCTTGCAGAAAACCTGCAGATCTAAATATATACATATATACATATATATATATATATATATATATATATATATATATATATATATATCCTTAACAATCTTATCGAGCAGTTTCAATATTTAGTTCGTGTATTATATACATGTATAATACAATCCTACGTTCCTACGGTTTCCTTAGTTCATTGTATGTTTACTGTTCTTATTATATAAGAAATACCTAAAAAGTGGAGTGATTAAGGCCTCGCTGGCTGAATTGATTCAGATTTCTTGCCATCAGCCCTAATGCTTCCTGTACGAGGAAAAATCCACCTGCTCTCACCAACAAAATCGTTTTTGAATGGATAAAATCAATTCCTTGCCTTCAGTGGCTAACCTGTTTCTCGCTGTTTAATATTCATCCACCCTAATCATGTAGGACAATCCCCCCCCCCCCCCCTGACTACAAGGTAAACGACACAGCGTCCCCAAGAGCTTAGCATGTGACTCCTGCTTCACGAGGCTCAGCTGAAACATACAGTAAAAACAATACAATATATGTAATATTAAAAATCATTATTGATTGGATATTTATCATGTAGCATTTCTGAAGAAACAACGAAGGTGCAAACAACAAGATGATCTCTTGTATGTTATATCTAATAAATTCAGATCACGTAGATTTTGTTTTCCATTCCACTGAACACAGGACGAAAGCTTCACAATTACCCAAAAGAGTCAGACAAAGCTTTACTTTTCTGTTATCTGCTGGATCTACTAAAGCCAGGTAATAGTGTAGTCGCCCATGTAGCAAAATCACAATCCCGTAGGAATTGAATGCCCAAATTGAGATAGCACTTTCTTTCACTTCCTTTAGGTGTAAGCTGATGGAAAATGTTAGGTAACAAATTTTATCAACCCTCTGACCCCCTAAAAATCCAAGATGGCCGCCCTCATATAAAAAAGCCTAGATAATGCTTTGATATTGTAACTATCGCATCAAAATAAATAATATTGGATCGATTTATAAGATTTTGAATGTGTACTGGTAATACCAACTACTCCAGGAGCTGTAAAAATGTTAGGGAGGGTATTCAAGGTCAAGGTCAAACTTATTTACCAACCTTCTATCTTAAGAATAACATTAGCCATCTTGGGTACTACGCTGTCATATATTATGTAATATATGGTTTTCAAATAGTCAACATTTGAAATAATTGTCTTAATAATTGTTATGGCTGAATAATATACCATAGGGACGATATTTAAATACATTCCACTAAGATACTGTGATATGTTTTCCAAACGGACCTTAAAGTTGCTCATTCACCTACCTTTTTGAAAGCAAATTTGTGATTTCTTGCTTCTCTGTGTTTCTATATTAATGAACTAAAGGTAATTCTGGTTTTGGAATGTTCTTATAATACCTCCGTGAAGGATGTATGAACTTGTTCATCAACAACATGTTTGTAAACACAGTAATGTTGACAAAAGGGGAAAAATGTTACCTAACATGGTATGCGGCATATATGCGAAGGCAGAAAGGTTATTTGTTGCAAAACGCCATTTGCAAAACTCTCGCCTACCTGACTTGCTGTCCGATGCCATTGTTGAATTCTTTTTATTTTGGCGCCCCCCCCCCCCCCCCCCACATACCATACACACGTTGATATAAACAAAACAAGCAGCTTATGTTCGTGATATCAACGTTTTCTGGCCTATTTTGTATAAAATCTCAAAGGGATTACCTTTAGTTTATAAAGATCAGATAGGTGATTTAATTGGCCCCTTTAATACATATAATTGATGTACGTTTTACATATTTCACATATTGCTGATTCTCTTCTGATTTATTGCTTAGTATTAATCTTCGACAGTATTCATGCGAAACAACTATTTTGAAATCAATTTGTGTGGTTAGTAAGAAAAAAATACAGGAACAATCTACAGCATGTTAACTATTCCAGACGCCTGGTACACTTCGATGAGCTTCAGTAGAAACCTTTGTCTGAATATCTTTGGAGTTTACCTGAATATGGGCGGAAATAGGTCTGCTGTTATTGTAATTGTCCCAAATTATTGAATGAGTGAAACAGAAAAAAATATGCCGCCCGGACAAAAAAGGGCGGCCGACGAAAGGAGACAATACATCTGCACGTGCACAGGGTCATACTGGTGCTGTCCGTAAAAAATGATAAGTGTGTACATGTAAATGCCATCTTTCGAATTCAATTGTACCTTTAGGAACACCGTAGGTTAATGTCGGATAATCGGGACCAAGCACCTCAAGATTAAGATTATGTATTATATGTCAATCCTTATGCACAGCAATGCCTGAAAGATTCAGTGGGAACGTCGGAAATACTTATATTATTTGGTGAAACCGTTGACCATGCAACTACGGAGGCCGATGATGCTGTGTAAGAGTTTCAGTGTTTAATTTGGCTTTCTGAGCGGCTCTTCTTGAATTCAAGAAACAATGGAAGATCTCTGGTGAAGGTTCCCTACTTAATTTGGAAACACTCTACTGCATGATCATTGTAACATGAATGGAAACCACAACACGGACGTGATACCGGAAGTGCTTTATTGGGGCCGAAAAAAGACAAAATATAGGGGCAGTCAAGTATGTCTGAGACCAGTCAGAGTCCCATAGAAATTACTGTTCTGTTATTGTTACCTAAGATATTACGTTTTATTATGGATATGTTACAGTTATGTTACAATCATTCTGATTATTACATACCTGTTATAAATGTGGGTATTGTCGTTGGTTATATCGGGGGATTAAAGACATTGAAATTCAAAAATATGTTGAAATCAGTTGTCAATTCATGAATCAAAACATCTGTAATAACACGATAGTATAATCGCATGATAAAAGCCTCAAAAGTTTTCTCTCCAAGGTTTCTCTGTGTACACGATATGAAACCTTGATATAAATAATGCCTCCTATATAGGGAGAAAGTTTGAAATATGCAGTTTAAAGAGGAATATTTTGAGGCATTCACATAAGAAATATTTGGATTTTCTGAGCCTCAACTTTTATTCCTTTAATGTATTTAGATAATGTGGTTAAACCTTAGTGGGGCTTAGCTTTAATATTCATATTTTTACAAGTTGAAACTAAGGATATAAACTGCCTGGTCCAAACATTCAATTGTATGTTACGTGTTGATTCATCGGTGAAAATGCGCATCCAAGTTAATCACTCACAAAATATCAACACCTAAATTTAATTTTCGTGGTAAAATGATTGACAGACTAACGGGAAGGCTGTGCTTCACTTAAACACGAGTGCATTTGGGGATCTATACCATGGTGTTATGACCACCCAGAATGCAATTAAGGAAAGACCCCCTTCCTAATTATTCAAATATTGTCTTAACGCAGCAAATCATACATACGTCAATTAATAATTAAATTGCTGGGGAATAAAAATGAAATCTGAAAACAAAAATAATCACAAATGGGAAAAGAATCAAATAAAATGAGAGCGCTCAACGGACCGGGTGGAGGGGGGGGGGGGGGTCAGTTTTCACCACTGGAAACAGCTGATGGTTTACATTATTAAGGCATTTGCATCCCCTGGTTGATGCACACTCGACAGTGATTCCATCTAGGCGTAATGGGAAGGTCGTGCCCAACGTCCTTGGTTCACTCACAAACGAGGGCTCCTTTCGGAGGATCCTCGGTGATTTAACCCAGCAATGAGGATGATCACGCATCCAGGACCCGTAGGTGCAGAAGTCATTGGGGCTTGGTTAATGCCAGGATATAAAATGAGAGAAAGCGTGTGATACTGACACGTAGTCCGAAACCGGAATGTCGATCTACAGATGTACATATATGTAGTTTAGTTTGCATTAAAAAAAATTGAAGCGGCTACCTCCATCAAAACAAAATTATAAAAAAAAAATTCCATCCGTGGTGTTGGCCTTTATGCCCGGATCTACATGGTCCGTTTTGTCCAACAAGTGTACAATAGAGATATTTGTATTCCCGTGATGTGCAAACTTTCCTTTAGGAATAATGCTTACTGATATGCCATTTTACATATGCAGATGTGCCTTCTTTTCTGCTGATCAAATATGGCTGATTAGTTTTTTGTGTGCATTATTTGTCTCTGTTTATCTTTAAGAAGTGCCTTGTCTATAAATTGTAACAATTAGACCTTTTTCAGCTCATATTCAGATAAACTATAGAGAAATATAAAATATCCAGACAACAATTTTACCGATCTCCCTGTTCTACAAGGTACTTTAAATATGACATGAATATTTCTGTATCAAGACCACAACAAGGTTTTTGGAATCTTGGAATCTTCCATATAACCACACAAATTGATTATAAATGTTTTTTTTGTAATATGGTTGGCACCTCGACCATGTAGTGTTACTATGAAAGAATCAGCAATATAAAGAAGAGATCACGAGCATCAATTTCACCAGGTCTATTTCCTTTTGATCACCATATCACATAACATATGACAATGAACTGCCTAAGATATCCTTGTGCTTTAAAATATTTGTACATACATTTGACTTTGATCTTGCGTACCCTCTTTAAGCTTCCGACAACTCCTGGTTAGTTGCAATTAACAGAATACATTCAAAAAGTATAAATCGATCCAAATATCTAATATCATTAAGTTTTATGCGACAGTTATACTATTTTATCATTATCTTTATGTTAAGTTTGCCATGGTCGCCCTTTTGGATTCCCTGGGGTGACAGAGCTCATACAAACTCCTTTTTAGTTGCAATCAACAGAACACATTCAAAAACGTGTATATCTATCCAATATCATTAAGGTTTAAGCGACAATTACAGTATTATAGCATTATCTCTATGTTAAGACTGGAGTGGTGGCCATCTTGGAATCCTTGGGGTCACAGGGTTCATAAAAAATAATAACCTGCATTCATTCATCAGCTTAAGTGCAAATAAATTGAAAGCAAGCACTATCTTATTCAATTTCTAAGGAAACGTCGTTCTGTTACACGTGCAAGTACACTTTATCCCCAACACTCAATAATACCAATGGTGAAGGCGGCCATCTAGGATTTTCGGTGTTAGAGTGATCTGAAAATTTGTTACCTAACATTTTTCATAAGTTCATATCCTGTTTATGCTAAATCAGTCATTTTCGCAATTTGAGTATCAAATTCCTACGGGAATACATCCCCTTCTACACTATAAAGGAGACTACTGTTATGAATACCAATCACAGTTAGCTTGGAAAATTCTGCAACGCAAAGTCCTGCGTCTTCAATTAGCGCTGTATCAGGCCTTTACCTGATCACATTTACTAAGACGTTTTGTGATAGATCTGCAATACTTATTTCAGATCACTCATTAGATATTTTCACCAACCATCTGTCAAATATTCACTCTCATTTGTTATGATACCGGTATATCTCTAATCCGTACGATGATGGGATGATAATCTGAAGCCATCCATGTTATGTTTTCTACATAAAGGACTGATGATTAGGCAGAATTAAGAGCCAGTATTATATGATTGCATAAATATTTTAAGGTCATTTCATTTACCTGAATCCCATGGCTTTATCCACTCAGAAAGTCCACGTGTTAAGAACATCCAAAATCCAGGGTGATGGCCAATGTTATTTTACATCATTAGTTTGAACTATATGACCGTGATGATTTAAGAAGCTGCATGGCCCAATAAACTGCTCATTTCACACAACGTTCCACCCCTTATACGATACGAACTGAAATGTCAACGATCTATATTTGTTTTCCTCGCACAGTCATTAACATTACCCTTTAATGCACTGTAGAGCAGAGATACAATATTTATTTTAAAAGGATATACGGAAAAAAATTGCCAATATCATTCAGAGACGAATGTTTCAAATTCTCAATACACCCATGGTAACGTCGTCTTGCACCCACTTTTTACTTTCATCTATACCTCTGTACCTTTTTTGTCCAATTTGAGTTGTATATTTAAAAAAAAAAAAGCGGGTGAATCACCATGGTAAATATGCTTATACTCATAGCAGTTAAACTCGGTGACCATTTTGTCACTCAGCGGGGAGAAAAAATATGACTGCGTTGGCGAGATGTTTTTGTTTATAAATAATTGAAAAGTAAACTCAGGGTTCGCGCTTGCTGTATTGATAAATTCCTTACCAAACTCTCTGCACGCATAACTAGAAGCCAGTCACCCAGTGGCTGGAAATTTGCTTTATTTTATACTCTGTCTAAAACCTCCGTCCACCTGATTTTTCGCGATATTTCTTTTATATATTTTGTTTCCACAAAAAAAACTTTTGTCAAAGTAGGTAATGTGGCGATTTTATAATTTAATTAAGTAAGAAAAAAATATACATGTATTTACTCTGCGACGCCGGGACGGTGTTAACCTGTCTCGGAAGAGGTGCAAAAATGAGTCAGTTCGTGCCCATATCTGTTAATCCATGCGATATTAGGGGGAAGTATGTTTGACGTAATAAAACATGTGACGAACAATACCTCTGTGACGTAAAATGTATATATTTTGTACACATTAGAATCGCTGAGCGCGCTGAATGTATGAGACTAAGTACAACATCTCACTTGTTTTTTTAGGTGTCCTATGTTCCGTCAGTTTTGTGAAACCTGAGGCACAGATCCTTTATAGTCTGTTCCTCGGTTGGGTGCTAATTGAAAATTGGCGATTATTCTCTTTACTCTCTATTTTAAATATTATCACATAATTTGACACTAAAGCTGATGAGCTAGCAGAAGCCTTATATGAGATGTAAATAACATAACAAACAAGGGACCCATGGGTCACGGCGCTCAGCTGTTATATATGATAAAAAATATGATTTTGGAAAGAGGCACATGCTTGTTTTGTGTGGTAATAAATATAAGCTTTATTATGAGTTGTTGGTGTTTAGCTTATGTATGATTTTGAAAGTATCTTTGGAGTCAGGGAAGAGGATTGATTTCATTTATTTTATTAACAAATGGAGTGCTATTGCCACACAGATTTTGACTTGGCCATATAACTTATAAGCAGCACATATTATAAAAGAGTTTAACTATTAATAAAATTCAATAACAAATATTGTGCCAATATAATTTTTATTTAAAAAAATAATAAGAAAATCATTTGATTTTTTAAAATAAAATAAAACTGAAAAGATTATTGAAATAATATTATAGAATATATTCATGAATGCATTCATGAATACATTTTGAAAGTATCTGCACTGGTATTCAAATACTTTCATTTTTACCTGAATTCCCATTCTTATGCAATAAAATTTTTTAATGCAGTACATATTCATATTCGTATTCAAATACATTTGCAAAGCATTCGCACCATGTCTAGTATTTATTCAGTTTTAGCCAAACAAAGATGTTGAGAATCCAGAATATACAAAATTCACAAATTTAAATAATGATCATAAGTACCTGGTTTTATGGCCTTATTTATATTTAAAAAAAATAAATGTAATATATTCACTTTGGACTACTTTCACATCAATCTACACACTAGACACAGTAGGAATCTAGATTAATATTATCAACTGCACCTTTGTCTATCATTAATTTCCTTCATATGATCCCTAATGATTAGTAATGAATAATATGATTTATTTTTTTATCATTAAAATTTCACTGAAAAATACCATAGGTGACTGCATGGTGTTATTTGGAATAACATTGACATTGACATTCTATCCATCCATACAAGATTCTAACATCATCAGTAACTGCAAGTTAATTTTCTGTTACTCGTCAACTAACAAATTCCTTTTCTATTAATTTTTCTTTGATTTGTTATCAAAAACCAATACAAAATTATTAATTTATTGTTTATTGTTATGTTGTTTTTCAAAACAACTACTAGATGAGTTGGGTTGGACACCTGGATCAACTGTGGCTGGCTATAAGCTGCCTGGCTGCCCCAGTGTATGCCTCACGTCAAGCGTGCATAATTTGATGAAAGGTCAACATACAGGTGACTGAAGAGGGGCTGGATTAAGCCTGGGTCTGACATGGTCTCATATAAACATTAATAAAAGCTATAATATTTGGCCAATTTATTTCAGTTTTCTAAACTACAAAGATGAAATCCTTATGTGTGCATGATATGAAAATTATATCAACAGTGCTCTCAGGAAACAAACGTACCATGGTCAAAGTTGGGCAAATTTTATGGTACTAATTTTATATTTATACTAATAACCTAAAAAAATTGAAAAAATTTTTGGTATTCAATTGAATCTTGATTAAATAATGTTACATCCCTGACAAAAAATCTCTAGCTTCAGCAATCCTCTTGTTAAGGTAGTCAATACATTTCTTGATTTTTTAAAAAGTGCATTATGTTTGGGCCCATAACTTAAAACAATACTGACATCATTTCTGGCATGTGCATAGCGAATGTAGAGAAAAATATGTATATTATATATGATCAAAGTCAGATCAGTTGTTTCGATATTAGGCAGTCTTACAGTGTAACAATGGGTTTTTAATGGAAAAATGAAGTTTTTCATTAATATTTCGAAGGAATTAAGTCCTAGTGATAAAATTCTTGGCATGGTAGGGGATTTTGGAGACATCTAACTGTATGCTAAATTTAAGGAACTTAGAGCTGAAGCTGGGGAGCTGAGCTCTAGCAAACTGCATAACACTAGCTTGATGTCAACTTGTTGTGACATGGTGCTTGAAAACTTGAATAAAATCTACAGTTTTTGATCAACTGGTTTCAAATTTTTGGTGTTAACAGACAAAATGCTAACAAAAACATGCTGTGAAAATTTAATCCACAGTACTTACAGGACAAAAACTTGCCATGGTCAAACTTGGGCAAAATTTAAGGTACCAATGTTATATTTTTGCCAATATTAAAAAAAATTTAACAGATCTTGATCTAATTTTTGGTATACATTTAAATTTTGATCAATTAAAGTTGTATTACTGAAAAAAAGTCCCTACCTTCAACACTTTTGGTCTTAAGTGACCAAATATCTTTCCTGATTTTTTTACAAAGTCCATTATGTTTGGGCCCATAACTTTTTTATATTAAATAATACTGACTTAATTTCTGGCATGTACATAGGAACTACATAGAGGAATATTTTTTTATGGTTTTGATATTAGGCAGTCCTGAAGTGTGAAAATAGATTTCTAATAAAAAATTGTGGTTTTTCCTTAATATCTCGAAGGAACGAAGTCCCTATTGACCCAATTTTTGGCATGGTAGGAGATTTTTGGGACATCTAACTGTATGGCAAATTTCAGATTCGTAGGTCCAATGGTGTCAAACGTGCCAGTCTTACGGACGGACAGACGGACAGACAGACGGACGGACGACGACAATGGACCAGGACTATAGCTCAGATGACTTTTAGTCAGTTGAGCTAAAAACTGAATGATTCCAACTGTACATCGCGCATTTAAAGGCAATCCTAAATAAACTATTTGTCTTATCTTTTGTTAATATCATGTTGTCTGCCTTTGTTGAAATATATCATAAATTACGTACATAGATACACTGAGTACATAGTGCACAACATATCCTAGAGCTGTTTCTATCTCAGGAAATTTTAAGAGAACAGAGTCCAACATGTGAAAGGACACCAGCATGTGAAAGGCAAAGCATTTATTCTCTCAGATAATCTGATACAAATACAAGTGACCCAGGGGTCATGACGCTCAGCTGACCAGGAAGACATTGACAAAAGTAATTTTATCATCTGAATGTCAAATTTGAATGAAATACTTTTTCCAAACTTGACCTTTTGTATAAAATCATCCAATATTCATTGGGGTACTATGGAGCTCTGTAGCATGAAGGATATGGGTAACAGACACCTATTTTCAAGGTTTACAAGATGACTTTTCAGGGGTCTCCCAGCATGTCAAAAAATAAAATTCTAGGTCCAGTTATTATGATTTGTGCCCTGTTAACAAATCCAAATGTTTATTCTGGGGGGTATTTCAAAGCCGCATAGAGATGTAATTTCAGGTGCACAAGGAGACTTTTCAGGGGCCTCCCAGCATATCAAGAAAGGAGATTCTAGGTCGTCATTATAATTTGTGCTCTGTTAACAGATGACCAAATCTTTATTCTGGGGAGTACTTCGGAGCCCCAGAGCATGAAGGATATGGGTAACAGGGACCCTATTTCGGGTTTCAATGTAGACCTTTTATGGGCTTCCCTGGAGGTGAGGACAGAAGATTCTAGGTCCAGTCATTATGAATTGTGCCCTGTTAATATATGACCAAATCTTTATTCTGGGGGGTTATTCAGAGCCCCATAGCTCACAGAATATGGGTAACAGGGACCTTATTTCGGGTTTCCATGTAGACCTTTTATGGGCTTCCCTGGAGGTGAGGACAGAAGATTCTAGGTCCAGTCATTATGATTTGTGCCCTGTTTACAGATGACCAAATGTTTAAAGATCACAAAAGTAGAGAAAAAAATCGTAAAAAATAAAAAAAATATAGGTGGCGCCACCAATCTCCAGAAATTGATGAAACACTCCATGATCAATATCCATGCAAAGAATCATGGTGATTAATGCATTAGTTGTTCAGATACTTGAGCTTTTGTATTAAATTTTGCATTATTCTGTGGGGTACTTCAGAACCCCACAGCTCAAAGAATATAGGTCACAGTGACCTAATTTCAGGTTTACAAGGAGAATTTCCATAGACCTCCCAGGATTTCAAGTAAGAAGATTCCCGGACTAGCGGTTACGATTTGTGCCTTTTAACAGACAGACGCCTGGATGGCCGGACGGACGACGGACAAAAGGTGATCCCTACAGCTCAGATGACTTTCAGTCAGCTGAGCTAAAAATTGAAAAAATACAGGTGGCGCCACCAGAATGCAGAAACTGATGAAACATTTCATGATCAATATCCATGCAAAGAATCATGGTGATCAATATAATAATTGTTCAGATACTTGAGCTTTTGTATCAAATTTTCCATTATTCTGGGGGGTACTTCGGAGCCCCATAGCTCAGAGGTTATGGGTAACAGAGACCTAATTTCAAGTTTTTAAGGAAACTTTTCATGGGCCTCTCAGCATGTCAAGAGAGAAGATTCTAGGTCCAGTTGTTACAATTTGTGCCATGTTAACAGATGACCGGATCTTATGAGGTCTCAAAAATAGAGAAAAAAATTCGTAAAAATAAAAAAAAAATACAGGTGGCGCCACCATACTGCAGAAACTGATGACACATTCCATGATCAATATCTATGCAAAGAATCATGGTGATCACTGCAATAGTTGTTTAGATACTTGAGCTTTTGTATCAAATTGTCCATTATTCTGAGGGATACTTCAGATGACTTACATTCAGCTGAGCTAAAAACACTTAATGGTCAATATCCATGCAAAGAATCATGATGATCTCCGTATTAGTTGTTCAGATACTTCAGCTTTTGTATCAAATTGTCCATTATTCTGAGGGATACTTCAGAGTCCTATAGCTTGAAGGATATGGGTAACAGAGACCTAATTTCAAGTTTCCACAGGCACTCTTCATGGGCCTCCTTGCATGACAAGAATGAAGTTTCTAGGTCCAGTTGTTGCAATTTGTACCCTCTTGATAGATAACATAGGTGGCGCCACCAGTCTGCAGGAACTGATGGAACATCTCATAATCAATATGTATGCCAAAAGTCATGACCATCAGTGATGTAGTTATTGAGATATTGAAGTTTTTGTATGAAATTTTTGACTACTCTGGGGGGGGGGGGTACTTTGGGGCCCCATAGCTCAAAGGATATGGGTAACAGAGACCTAATTTCTGGTTTCCATGGAGACTTTTCATAGGTCTTCTAGTGTGTTGAGAATGAAGATTCTAGGTCCAGTTGTTACTATTTGTGCCATGCTAACAGATGACAGCATCCTTAAAGGTCTCAAAAATAGAGGAACAAATCGTAACTGAACGATACAGGTGGCGCCACCAGTCTGCAGGAACAGATGACACATCTCATGATCAATAGTTATGCCACAAATCATGACCATCATTCAAGTAGTTAATGAGATATTGAAGTTTTTGTATGAAATTTTTTACTTTTCTTGGGGGTACTTTAGGGCTCCATAGCTCGAAGAATATGGGTAACAGAGACCTAATTTTGGTTTCCATGGAGACTTTTCATAGGTCTCTCAGTGTGTCGAGAATGAAGATTCTAGGTCCAGTCGTT
The DNA here is from genome assembly GCA_026874595.1 of Sipunculus nudus. NCBI lineage: Eukaryota > Metazoa > Annelida > Sipuncula > Golfingiida > Sipunculidae > Sipunculus > Sipunculus nudus. Next base: position 53,047,118 of record CM049311.1, on the reverse strand, counting down.
ATGATTTGTGCCACGTTAACAGATGACAGCATCCTTAAAGGTCTTAAAAATAGAGGAAAAAATTGTAAAAAATCAAACAATACAGGTGGCGCCACAAGTCTGTAGAACTGATGGAACATTTCATGATCAATAGTTATGCCACAAATCATGACCATCAGTCAAGTAGTTAATGAGATATTGAAGTTTTTGTATGAAATTTTTTACTTTTCTTGGGGGTACTTTGGGGCTCCATAGCTCGAAGAATATGGGTAACAGAGACCTAATTTCTGGTTTCCATGGAGACTTTTCATAGGTCTCTCAGTGTGTCAAGAATGAAGATTCTAGGTCCAGTCTTTACGATTTGTGCCTTGTTAACAGATGTTTACATTTTGAAAGGTCTCAAAAATAGAGAAAAAAATTCGTAAAAAAATTGAACGATACAGGTGGCGCCACCAGTCTGCAGGAAGTGATGGAACATCTCATAATCAATATGTATGCCAAAAGTCATGACCATCAGTGATGTAGTTATTGAGATATTGAAGTTTTTGTATGAAATTTTTGACTACTCTGGGGGGGGGGGGGTACTTTGGGGCCCCATAGCTCAAAGGATATGGGTAACAGAGACCTAATTTCTGGTTTCCATGGAGACTTTTCATAGGTCTTCTAGTGTGTTGAGAATGAAGATTCTAGGTCCAGTTGTTACTATTTGTGCCATGCTAACAGATGACAGCATCCTTAAAGGTCTCAAAAATAGAGGAACAAATCGTAACTGAACGATACAGGTGGCGCCACCAGTCTGCAGGAACAGATGACACATCTCATGATCAATAGTTATGCCACAAATCATGACCATCATTCAAGTAGTTAATGAGATATTGAAGTTTTTGTATGAAATTTTTTACTTTTCTTGGGGGTACTTTAGGGCTCCATAGCTCGAAGAATATGGGTAACAGAGACCTAATTTTGGTTTCCATGGAGACTTTTCATAGGTCTCTCAGTGTGTCGAGAATGAAGATTCTAGGTCCAGTCGTTATGATTTGTGCCACGTTAACAGATGACAGCATCCTTAAAGGTCTTAAAAATAGAGGAAAAAATTGTAAAAAATCAAACAATACAGGTGGCGCCACAAGTCTGTAGAACTGATGGAACATTTCATGATCAATAGTTATGCCACAAATCATGACCATCAGTCAAGTAGTTAATGAGATATTGAAGTTTTTGTATGAAATTTTTTACTTTTCTTGGGGGTACTTTGGGGCTCCATAGCTCGAAGAATATGGGTAACAGAGACCTAATTTCTGGTTTCCATGGAGACTTTTCATAGGTCTCTCAGTGTGTCAAGAATGAAGATTCTAGGTCCAGTCTTTACGATTTGTGCCTTGTTAACAGATGTTTACATTTTGAAAGGTCTCAAAAATAGAGAAAAAAATTCGTAAAAAAATTGAACGATACAGGTGGCGCCACCAGTCTGCAGGAAGTGATGGAACATCTCATGATCAATATGTATGACAAAATTCATGACTATCAGTCAAGTATTTAATGAGATATTGAAGTTTTTGTTTGAAATTTTTTACTTTTCTCGGGGGTAGTTTGGGGCCCCATAGCTGGAAGGATATGGGTAACAGAGACCTAATTTCTGGTTTCCATGGAGATTTTTCATGGACCTCCCAGAATGTCAAGTAAGAAGATTCTAAGTCCAGTCATTACGATTTGTGCCTTGTTAACAGATGTTCACATTTTTAAAGGTCTCAAAAATAGAGAAAAAAATTCGTAAAAAATCGAAAAATACAGGTGGCGCCACCAGTCTTCAGGAACTGATGGAACCTCTCATGATCAATATGTATGCCAAAAATCATGACCATCAGTCAAGTAGTTAATGAGATATTGAAGTTTTTGTATGAAATTTTTCGACTTTTCTGGGGGGTACTTTGGGGCCCCATAGCTCGAAGGATATGGGTAACAGAGACCTAATTTCTGGTTTCCAAGGAGATTTTTCATGGACCTCCCAGGATGTCAAGTAAGAAGATTCCAGTTCTAGCGGTTACGATTTGTGCCTGGTTAACGGACAGACAGACGGACAGACGGACAGACAGACGGACAGACAGACAGACGGACGACGGACAAAGAGTGATCGCTATAGCTCAGATGACTTTCAGTCAGCTGAGCTAAAAACCAAACATTAATATTTTGCAACCTTTTTTCTTCTGAATCTTGTAGTCAATTGACATGGCCTCTGTCATGGGTTAATAGCCTCACTTTGACAATTACCTTTTTTTAGGATATTTACGTCACTAAACAACCAATCAGCAGCGTGTAAATGTAGTTTTCTTGAGCATGTGACCAGTGACCTTGGCCTTAATCAGATTGGTTGAGATGTTGTAAAAAAAGACTATTTTCTCATATATTGATTCAAATGAATTACCTAATATTATAAAAGGTAAGATTTGGTTTCATTCTAGTTAATTATGCCTATACCTCATTCCTCAATTGCAGCTTACTCTCTGGATCTGATGTGCGAGTTAAAAAAGAATGACATATTTCAATGGGCTCAACACTGTGGAACAGATTATAATAAGCAAGAAATGTTCTGAAGAAATTACTGCTAATTATTCGTCCGATTAATGACAGAACTGTTTATACCTGTGTCTCAAAGTACGGTATTTGGACCGGTTTTTAGCTCATCCGGCAGTCGGCCCGAAGAGTTTGTGCCATGGCGAGGCGGCCTCTGGCTATCCTTCGGGTCGTCCGACTGTCCTTCCACAATTACAAAAACGCTTGTTCTCCTTGATTTCTTGACCGATTTTGATAATTTTTTATTTTTCTATTGGGGTTTTAAACCACTTTACAGAATTTAGGAATTCATCAATTATGCAAATTTATGCAAGATTTTAAAAATATAAAAAGCTTCTCCTTTATGTCTTGAATTTTTTTTATTTTGTTTGTTATATCTGATAGGGCAAGGTGTGCGTTATTAAATTCCTACACATCATTTTGAAATGAATTGACTATGCAAATTTTTTTTCTAAATCTCAAATAAATATCTCCTTTATATCTTGAGTGATTTTAAGTCCATTGGTTTTATTTGGTTGGGCTTGGAGCCACCTTCTGACATGTTACACAGAATTTTTAAACTGCAAAAGAGAACGCCTGCGCTACCAACTTGAAAACGATTTTATGTTGTGGGGTGCCGGATGAGCATTACGACAAATGACGTTCTGTTTATTATACCTCAATAATATACCTGATAATATCACAAATGCAAACTTTGCCATATATAGTGACGACATGACGCTTGATGCTAATGACGTCACCCTAGTTTCTGCACAATAAAAACTACAGAACAACGTCGCACAAGTAGCAAACTGGCTCTGTATAAAACATATCTTAGTTTCTGATGGCAGTATATCAGCTACAATGCTAATAGGCTCTAGCAGGCGTAAACCATCACATGCGTTAAACATTTATTTCAAGTCTTCAGGCCCTTTAAAGTACATTGCCACCTTACTCACACTTCGGCAGACCTTAAAAAGCTATGTTACACAATAGGTTTATTACAAAGCATTAATAGTTTATACCACATAATTTAATGTTTACAGTATGTATATAATGGATTAATCCAATAAATAATGAATTATGGAAAAAATATATTGTGCAACTGTCCGATAATTTTCCGAACCACCGTTCAATGTATTCACTGGCTGATTGCAAGTAACAAGGAACTACGTACACACGCAGTTGTTTACCCTTGATTAAGAATATTGGCTGGATGAATATTGAAAAATGATATTTGTATTTTTTATCAGATTTAACATATAAATGGATGAATGAACTTGATCTATGTGAACTATGTGACTGGTTCACTTTGATAGTACACAATCAACGTTACGCCACACGCTCAAAAAGGTGTAATGTTACGGAACCTAATAACAACAGATCACGTTATCGTGACGAGCATAAATTTTGTTAGGGAGATAAAAAAAATTAGATTCCGCAACACTAGGCAGCGTGAAATGTCTAAGGAAATGAATAAAGAAGTCAGTGTTTTTGTTAACAAATACTTATCCTAGGACAATCCTAACATTACAATACACTAAATCAATAAAATTACACAGTATAACAATAATACAAATGTACAGTACCAGAGTGTCCGGATCCTAGGCTTTGATTTCTGGATACCAACCCTGTCACAGCTCAACAAAGGTCCTTTAACACAAATATTCCAGATGAACAGTTCAAGTAAATATTCTCAGAGAATAGTCCGATTAAATCGCGAAAACAATCTGTTGTAATCCAAAAGTGAAGTTCTGGTAATAATTCCAAAGGCAAACTGAAGACAACCAGTATAAAAAGTCTGTATAAAATCCGTTGAACATCTGTAAGTTCTGCAATTATCGGAAATGTCCCAAAACTGACGAGAGAGTCACACTCTTCCGTGTCCGCTGGTATTTTTCTCTCTGCCGGCTCTAAACACAGCCCCCATTTATAGCTTTTACCCGAAGCCCAGAAACTTCTATATTCACGAACATTCCTAAGAACACAACAATAAACACGCGTCCATAGCGCATGAACAGACCCGAAACTTCTAGACTATTGTATACAACGAGCCCTATGTCTTTACACATCAGGGTTCAGCATGTGTGGTTCCCATAGGAGCGCAAGGTAATCAGAATGCCTAGCACATGCCAAGTTATGTAATATCCCGCGCATAACAAACAGATACATGTAACAATAACTGTTATTTACCCAGACCACGTGTTGAAACCTTTAAAATGCCTCGCTTTATGTCGACAGTGCATGGAAGGACATCTCCCCCCTCAATATTAAATTTGTTGCCGAATTCAAATATTTTTAAAAGGTTATTATTTTTCTCAGCCGTTCTAGGCCATCTTATTTTTTGTTTATTGTGAATGAATATATGTAGTATATTTACCAAACATTGTCAATTTGCTTGTGAATTCATTATCGCTCTTATTTATTCTCTTATTTAATGGTCTTCTGATACACGTTTTCCGTTATTTTAGTTTACATATTTTTGATTGCCTTAGATTTTGACTATATTCTGTGAACTGTATTTATTTACTTTTTGTGTCTGTATTGTGTTCCTGGTACAGGGCACCGGTTATAACAGAAGGTCCGCCTGGTACAAAAAAAAACTAAAAAATGTGATTATAATTAAATTAACAGATAGTATCTCTCCAGCTGCAGACCTTGGCAACATTCTCATTTAATAAGAACTAAACGAGAGAGATGAAAAATTACATTGCGTAAAATTGTCTTGCCGTTCGAGTCGCTTTTAACGGATACAGCTTATATAGTAAGAGAGGCACACAAGCACAAGAAATGTATAAAAAAAGTTCCATGAAAAGATGTTGGTCACACCACTAGTCACAATCAAAGGTATTATTTTTCTAATAATTAAATTTCTGCTGTCACCCACGTGTTTGCCTTTGGATGTCCTAAAACCGAATTATGGTCTTCAATAATTAATCTATTCCCAGCTGTTTAATTTACATCCATTATGATTCTCTTGCATACCTGCCTCCCACTCACTACACGGTTAACGAAACAGCATCCAACAGAGCTGAGCACGCGACTCCTGCTTCACGAGGCTCCGCTGAAGATCTTAGACCCAAGTCATATAGAACTTACGACAAAATCACGTGAATCAGCAACTAGCGGTTGCCGGAAATGTTAAAAGGTTGTTCAAATTAATCTTTTTAAAGAATTTTATTGATTTGCGATTGGTTTTAAGATTATTTGGCTAAACTGAGTCGGGTGAAGGTTTTTCATGACTTTATTCGGTTGGCAAGGAAGGGGCAACCATTCTTTGATTATATGTGATTGGGGCTTAAATCATCGGTTTGTGTACGGTATAAATACAAGTGATATCTTTAAAAATTAGCATTTCTCATGGTATAATGAATGTATTATTTATTTTTTATTAGCAAATATTCATTAAGGGTGACATGTTCATGCATAGCCTGAACTTTAGCAAGGCCCTGGTTAAAATGACAAATGTTATAAAACATTGAAATATGAAATGAGGTTAAACGGAGTACATGTATGCAATAATGTAATATAACATATGTACATTATCAGGTGATTTCACTCAAAATTCTAAATGTCATATGTCCGCTAGTAGTCCTCTGGTTATCCAGTGCTCGAAGCGTTTCTTTAATGTATATATAGATAAGGGGCTTCTTTCGTTTCTGTTGGGACCCATGAAGTTAAATGAATTCATTTAATAGTCTGTCCGGGTCTTCGGTAAATTGAACGCTCCGTATATCTGTGAAAGTGTCCATCACGTGTGAGAGGCACTGATTGTTTAAACATTTGTTAAACTACCAAGAAGTAAATGAGAATTTGTGTCGTTCACCTGATGACTGAATGCCCAATATAATTTTCTGAGGTTTTTCTCATTATATTCGTAATCAAATACTCATCTGATAATGCGAACGACACGGTGTTGGAATTTCTGCATTTTGTAAAAATATTTAGTAGTTGTATTTACCACATTCAGCCATAGTCAATATGTGGCTGATTGAGCCCGTAATAATGAGTACGAACAAGAATACGGCAAAAAAGTATCTAGTTCGTATATAGCCAACGAAATTCAGATCACGTCGACTCAGTTTTTGACTCCCCTTGGCACAGGACGAACGCTTCACAATAATCCAAAGAGTTATATATTCAGTTGAATTATATTCAATGGAAATGTCAACGCAGTATCTGTCAAATGTCCATTCTCCCCTGTTTTGATACCGGTAAATCGCAAATCTGAAACAGTATGATTATGGTGTCTTATCGTAAAGCCGTCCAGAATCAAGAGGTGGGATCATGCCACTGCAAAGATTTTTTTTTTATCATTTCATATTCCCTGACTTAACGATGTTCGGATCCTTTTACCGCTTGACTGCGGCAACTCTGAATGTCAATGAATTAGTAATCCAAAATCAATAGCGTCGCCAAAATGTCATTTCAAAACATTAGATTTAACTTTATGCCCGTGATAATTTAAGAAGCTCCATGGCGCAATAAATCGCACATTTCAGACAACCATGCGCCCTAACATGACTAGAACTTAAATTTCACCGAACTACTTTATTTCCTTGCACATTCATTATAGTTACACGCAATATGATGTTTATATTTATGTAAATAACGTCCTTAGTAAGTTTCAGTGCTTGAAGTATAGTGCTCAATACAGGTAATGTATATCGAGCAGAATATCTAAATAAATTAAGGTATATATATATATATATATATATATATATATATATATATATATATATATATATATATATATATTATCATACACATAAAGAAAAGGAAAGGTCTTTTACATTTTAATGTCTTTTTTATATTCATTCATTTTTATCTCACCCCTTTTAACCAGACGTGTTTTATCCGAGTTGCCTTTAAGTCTTGCCTTATCCGACGAGTGCGGCAATTATGGATTTATGTCAGATCTTCTCCTGGATTTTGTGACGGGTCTTGTTTGGACTTTAGTCTTTCTGGATTGTTACAAAAGCTTTACACTGGACGGTCATTCTCCGAGAGTTAAAGAATCGTTGTGACGGTGGTGTTATCCAGGTGCTGTGCACTTTGTGTATTTTACTGTGTGATTGTATTGATTTGTTGTTATACCGCTGTTCTATTGTATAATTGTATTGATTTAGTGTAATGTAATGTTAGGGTTGTTTTAAGAATAAATTATGGTTATTTGTTAACAAAAAAACACTGACTTCTTATTCATTCCCCTAGATTTTTCACGCTGCCTAGTGATACAGAATCTGATTTTTTTGATCTACATTACAACAAAATTGTGTGTTCATCTCGTGTTATATTAGGTTCCGTAACATAAAATTGGGGGCTCGTCTGGGATGCTTAATAGTTTTGACAATTTATTAGGCCTTGACCTGGTCATTGTTTTATCATACATTGTTTACAAGATTACATATTGTTTACAGTACATTGTTTGCAGGATTTATCTTAGTGTTTTTTTTTTGCTACTGACCAAACTGTCGCTCAAAAGAGAATATGGTAACAATAATATGACTGTTTGGACTACCATATCATGCGGCTTTGTTTAAAAAAGCTCCCACACTGATAGATTGCTCATACCACACTCACTACACACACACACAATTTCTTCCCTTATAGAATTCGAACTAGGTCTGCGTGAAGCCAGGAACATTAAATGACTGACTGGAATTACGTACAATAACGGAGAGAACTCACTTTATTCAGTGTTTAAGTAATAAAGTGAAGGTTTGTTGACATCTAATCACATTCAAATCGGTGACAGTGTCATGGTTTGTGATTTTGTACGGCGCACACTTCCGGTTCACAGGTCTTGCAATTGCATCAGTTTTATGAGAGTTGAAAGTATTCTCTGAGTGGGAAATTTCTTGCATCAGTGTGCCTTTGTAAGTGTCCAGCTAGACTTTTGAAACATCCTCTTATAAATAGACCCAGTCATCTGAAACTTTCCTATCGACATTCTAAATAGTTGCGCCAAATATTTTGTTCAAGTGATAATCCTTCAATGCGTGACCTACCGGGAAACCCCATTGCATGACGGTAAATGTAGTTGAGAGACGCGAACTATTATATTCTGTTTAAATAGGACTGTATTTGCCTCTACAGGCCTCTTATTGGGATAAGACTAACAAAGATTAAGATAAGCACTCACACAAAACATGAAGTTACCAGAGAAATGAGAATAAAGCTCCAGGTCACACCACAAGTCACTTTAAACGGTTCAAGTGTTGTTTTCCATTTATTATATTATTGTTACTCCAAGAAAGCATTTCATTTTCTGACATACGTGTGTTCATGCGAAATTTTAAAATCCAAGTATAATTATATCTCGGGCTGTCCTGCCTAAACACTGCTTAAACACGGTAAAAACATAAGATTTGTCATGCACTTCCATCTTAGAACAGTGGCCACACTATCTTCTCTTCTCGAACAACCAGCTTCTCGTAACATGACCTTTATACAAAACATGTCCAACGTGTTCATGGCAGTCTCCATTTCGAAAATATTCCGCTTAATTTACCGATGTACATCAATTAAATAAATTGTCTCACAGAGAATAATCCCAATTTTAAGAGTCTATATAAGATTTATAGGACTTGTAAATTCCATTGAAAGTCATTGTTGAGACGAGTCTAAGAATAGAACTGTTACTTTCGTGTGAGAAATAGACACAAATACCCCCACTTTAGAGAGTAACAAGCCCCCATAAAGATCTACAAGTGCACATTGTGCCGTGGCTTAAAGAAGTTGACAATAGTTGTTTATTGACACCAGAAAGACATGTGACATTCCGAATTCCGCTGCACATAGGTAAAAGGTCATCAAAAAGGCCAGCCACCGTTTCCCATGTGACTATATTAACAAATTAAATTGCCTTAATGTCAATACCTCGCCATCTCACAGAAAAAAATGAGATGTATCGTTAAAACGCTAGGACGTGAAAGGCTCTCAATTGCCTTTAAAGCTATTTTTATAAGCTGCGGATTTCGACTTATACTGGAATAAACCAAATTTTCTTTGTTCTTCATGGTTATCTGTCTGCCCGATCATTAAAACTGGAAACTGTATAAAAGGGACCAATATGTCATGTAGATTTATTTTGAAAGTATGTAAACTTTATTTATTTTTCACAGATTATACATTCATTTATTATAAATAATATAAGGCGCCCTATGCCTCTGATCATAGCGTCAGGTAGTCTGTAGAGGCGACCTAGGGCGGGCTTCTCCAATCCATTCTCAAAGCCATGCCGGGGATCGAACCCGGCTCGCAGGTGGAGACTGCCAAGCGTTTTTCCACTTGACTCTCGATCTCTTCGTAATTATGCCACAGGATATTCCAGCTGGTACGGTATATATATATATATATATATATATATATATATATATATATATATATATAGTTACGGGGTGATATAAGAGCGGACCGAACAGACTCGCTATAGTGAAGTGTTCTAGCGAAGCGGTTGGAACGCCTGATATGTGCGCCATGTGATCGTATCCCGGATCAGCCCAACATTTTCCCCTGAGCAATTTCTTTTCGTAACCATATATATATTATTTACACATCAGATAATCATATGATTATGTCAATATACAAGGTCTAAATAAATTCAATTTATCCGTAGTTACTTCTTTTGTTCTCAGTCTATACAACAGGTTTCTGTTGTGTTAAGCTTCAAGACAAGAAATCAATATCCATGACATAAGTGTAAAAAAGCGAATTGGATATTGAACTGTCATTAGATTAGTATCTAACATCTTATAACATTATTGCGTTGGACCTGATGGGACATCAGTGAAAACGTATAGCTTTATGCAATTCATATTTGTCTTTCTTTATATTTAAGGACCTTACAGTTAAACCCTTTCCCTTCACCATTAACTTTGCGTTGCTGAAGGAAGGCTAATTTGGATTAGTTCGGTTGAATCCGTTGGCTTCTAGCCTCAGATGTATATTTGGCCCAAGGATGCACCGCCATTTATGGAGTTGCTCGCCGGAAATCCACTGGGTAATCGTTTCTACTAACTCGTCTTAGGAAAGATCACAGTTTCCATAAAGAATACATTGATTTGCCAAAATAATGTGGATTATAAAGGCTTTTTATATTGCTAACCATCAGAGATGACCAGGTTCTGACAGTAATTAAACTAGAAAGTTGTTTATCACAAATGCCTCATACATCGCCCATGGAGGGGGGGGGGGGGGGAGTTTCTGGCGTTAACTGTACGGTTCAAATCAGTATATCTGGGATTTCCCCCTCTGTTTCATGGATCAGTGTGGTCTTGTCACTTTAAAGGTAGAATATGCGAGGACTGGCAGTACCTGTACACAAACAACATTGTTTAGCTCTTACAAAGCGCACAGCAGATGTGCAATTGACCTGGCCTTGACCCCGCCTTGCCGGAATACTTTCCATGGCGGCCCCCTATGTACATCTCAGGTAAGAAGCCAACGGATTCGGCCGAGCGCTTAGGGCGGGGGTCGAGATTCCCTTAACTGGAAAACTCGGCCGCCAGCTTTTACTTATTATTTTTATGTCTTGCTATATAGGGAGACGTAGGGTAGGGTGGGGCAAAGCGTCTACCCTAAGCATAATGAGGTCTTTCTTATAAAATAATTGGCCTGGCAAGACAAAATTCTGCTCGAGCACATGTTTACCTGGATAGTATATGATGGACGGGAGGTATATGATGTATCAGAATTTCTCTGACTTGTAAGCGGAGAAAAAGAATTTCAAAGTGGGAGTTTTGCCCATATACACGGGGCATAATCCCTTTATGAGATAAAATGCTCACAAGCGGACGTTTTTCCTCAGTGAGCTATTTGTTAAAGAAATAGTGTTTTGTTCTATCATATACATTTAATAAGTTTAGCTACACCTATATGTGGCCGTAATGACTACCGGTACTCATAACTCGCCAGGTCGGACTCTCAATTTGGGAATACAAAAAAGGGTTCTCCAGATATGCATTCTTTGTGAGCCAATTTGTTACATGACTGGCACTGTATCCATTCTTCCTTGGATTTAAAATTGGCATATAGCTCCGCGCATATTAAACAAGGCAATTTCTCATCCTCGTTTTCATCACTGCTATACTTCTTGCGGCCGGTCGATGCCTAGGTTCCGGGTACCTTTGTTGGTATATCTCATGCCCTTTGCTTTCTTTGTTTTTCTCTCCCCTATCTCTACTGCTTCCTTTAGGTGACGGGTTATCTTTAACAGGGCCCTTCCCTTTTACTGATTTTGATTGTTTAGCTTTTGTTGTCCATTTTCCTTTGCCAGTACATTCTTTACTCGTTTATTTTGCTGCTTTCATACTATGCCTTTCCTGCAGCATTGTCTGGGATAACCTGAAGAGCATGCTTCAACTTTTCATCTCCGTAACAACCTCTTGAGGTTTTCTTGCCTGAAGAGCATGTTTCAACTTTTCATCTCCGTAACTACCTCTTGACGTTTTCTTGCCTGAAGAGCATGTTTCAACTTTTCATCTCTTGAACCTCTTGAAGTTGTCGTATATATATATATATATATATATATATATATATATATATATATATATATATATATATATTTATTTATTTATTTATCTGATCGAAAGAAAATAAGAACAGATTATCCATATCTTACTTGAATCGTAATTTCAAAATAAGATGAATGACAAAAAAAAAAAAAAAAAGATGGCGTAAAATGCCTACAGGCGGGAGCAAAAAGCCCATGGAGTCGTTTTGCCCACTATGAATGACAGACTTTTTGCCTCTTTGTTACTTTTTTATTTTAAATGTATCATTCTCAGGAAGCGATAAATTATCGCTTATCGAAGTCTGTCTGCACAGGTAGCGCAAAAATGGGACCTAATCTTAGAACTTGTCTTTTATTTAATAATGATAAGTATTTCGTAACTTACCCAGTACAATATGACGCTCTCTCTTGTTGGTGGTCCCGCTATGGTCACGTGATTCACTTGGCATGACCTGTTCGGTATGTCCCGAGACCCTTCCAATCACGTCATATTTTAAATAATGAAGGTAGGCGTGTTACCTCAACCTGGGCGCCTTGCCCCACCCTACCCCTATAGTATTTGGGCTGTCGTCGTCGTCAACGGCGGTGTCGTCGCCTGTCATTTCTTGTGCACACTATAATTTTTGAAGGACTCGACATTTTTTTTTCATAAAATCTAAATACAATTGTTTCTACCAATATCTCGGACGTGTTTAAAAACTGGTGACCTTGACCTTCATCTTCACGGTTATATAGGCCGAAATAGGATTTTTTGTGAACCCCATAACTTTTGAAGTATCGCAGATTTTTTACAACAAATTTGAAACACTAATTGTTTCAAGCAAGTTGCCAAAAGAGTTCGAAAATTGGTGACCTTGCCCATCATCGCAAGGTCATATAGGCCGAAATAGGATTTTTTTTAACACTCTTACTTTTGAACCACTCAGTATATTTTCATAAAATTCAACTCATGAAATTATTCTACCTATATCTCGGAACTGTTAAAGAAACGGTGACCTTGACCTTCACCTTCAATGTTGAATCAGCAAAAATAGAAATATTTTGTTCACACTGTAACTTTTGAACAACTAAATTTATTCAAATGAAATACGACATGATGAATGTTTCTAAACAAATCTTGGATGTTCGGAAACCAGGAACCTTGACCTTCACCTTAAAGATCAAATGAGCTGGAATACAAATTATTTGTATACTGTGAATTTTGAAGAGGTCCGAATCATTTTCCTCGAATCTGGGGCTGGAAGACCCATAGGGAGGGGAGACATACATCTGTTTGCAAAAACAACCTCATTCTAGTTTTATTATTTATTTATTTTGGTTCTACTTTCCGTAGCGGATGTGGTGCTCTTCACGTCACACAGGCATCTGAAACGACCTTTTTTACAGACTAAACAGAATTCAGTCATTTATTTTTTTTCACATTTTTAAGATATTGTCGTATATTCATTGCGCAACCCCACAGATTTGATGCCAGTCCAATGTACCAGACAATCATTTTGATAAAATGTCTTAATGTGCCTTGTAAATATTATGGTAAATGAATCATACATGAGTTCTCAGTTATGTTGCAAAATGTTTCATACGTATAAAGTAAGCGTCCCAGTCTGATGCACTCTATTCAAGATATTATCTGTGAAATCGTTAAATATAATTTAGAGCCCCTGATTTTTAGTTGTTTTCCTGAATCAAAACTCTGATCCAGGTTACACATATTTCAAAAATAAAATTCTGCTGCTTGATGAAGTTTATGAAAGTTATGTCACAAAAAATCGCTCATTTTGTAGTACCGTGCAGAAAATGGCCGAATCAGATAACGAATTTTTTTCATGGTAACGGACAATAGACCTTAATAGTCTACTCTCTGTCAAGCCGTTTTCTGATACCCATTTATCGTTGACTATAATCGACGTTTCTCAGACTCACCGCGCCGGTTTAAGGTTTCTGTTGAATGTATAATTGCTGCCTTCGAGATTTATAAGTTTGCCAGGAGAAAAAAAAAACTTATGGATGCATAAATGATACATATCAGCTGATTTTGACTTTGTGCATTTCTTTCATGAACGGATATTCAACGGAGTGGAGTGGCAATATGTATTCCTTCTCAGATGTCTTTAATAACAAATGGCACAACAACCTCTTAATTGGACAAATGTGAAAAGGCGACCACCGGTAGAGATTTTGTTGAAATATGTTGCTTCTTAAATTTTCATGACCCCCCCCCCCCCCAACAACACACAAACATGCACGAATTAAACAACTAATTGGGTTTTTTTGCCTCTTAGTCATTAAGTCAGCGTAAGTGCTCTTTGTGTCCCCGTTGTCCTGACCTTCAACCCTGCAAATCTGTTGGCGAAACCTGGTGACACCTTGTATCATCTTGCCTGTAACTTGAACATTCTCGGTTACTTGAATTATATTGCAAAACAGTGGATACATGAAATATTTTCCACAATATTTTCTCCTGGCACATATTTTCTATGCCGCGCAACAAACATGTTCCCCTATGTTCCATACTAGGCCGCACAGCAAGCACGTTCCACCATGTTCCACAACATGGCGCACAACAAAAATGTTCCACAATATTCCGTACTATGCCGCGCAACAAACATGTTCCCCTATGTTCCATACTAGGCCGCACAGCAAGCACGTTCCACCATGTTCCACAACATGGCGCACAACAAAAATGTTCCACAATATTCCGTACTATGCCGCGCAACAAACATGTTCCCCTATGTTCCATACTAGGCCGCACAGCAAGCACGTTCCACCATGTTCCACAACATCGCGCACATAAAAATGTTCCACAATGTTCCGTACTATGCCGCGCAACAAACATGTTCCCCTATGTTCCATACTAGGCCGCACAGCAAGCACGTTCCACCATGTTCCACAACATGGCGCACAACAAAACTGTTCCACAATATTCCGTACTATGCCGCGCAACAAACATGTTCCCCTATGTTCCATACTAGGCCGCACAGCAAGCACGTTCCACCATGTCCCACAACATGGCGCACAACAAAAATGTTCCACAATGTTCCGTACTATGCTGGACAGCAAGCAGGATCCACAATGTTCCACAAAATGCCACGCAACAAGCTTGTTCCACAATGTTCCACAAAATGCAATGCAACAAACATGTTCCACAATGTTCCGCACTATGCCGCGGAATAAGCATTTTCCACAATGTTCCAAACAAGCTTTGAAACAAATTCTATAGTGTGTGGCCGGTTTTAGTATAAAGTATGGTCTTTGCAAGGTCTGAGAAAACAATGAACGATATTAAAAAAAGTCTGAGGCACTGACTGTGGTAAATCATTATACCCTGGCAACCTTAATGAAAAGGTGTAAGATTTCGCCGAGGCCGCGAGAAATGAGCCTGAGGGACAGGAAATTGAGCCCATTAAATCAACAATATCAGAAACAGCAACTATAGAAAATATTTATATTTTTCTCGGGATCATTTTTCTAAATGGGTTTCACTTGTTTATGTTGTTCACTTTGATGTACACAATAGAAAAACTAAATTAATTTCTAACTGAATTACCTATCTCGCAATTGAGGCGGAATACCTCCCCAGTACTTTCTTAATAAAATCTATGGTCTCGTCAGTGCACAGGATATTTGAATATTACACTTTGTACAAGTTGACTTCGCCAAGGCGGCCCACACTTAATGAATCTATCATAAGGTTTATAGTATGCTTTTTATGAATTAAAATATGTTTTTATTTGTAACTGTATCATATTTTTATATAATTTACATTTGTCCATGTTATTTACATGTAGTTGCAGTATTTATATGCCTTACATATTGTATTCAGTTAATGTGGTCAAATGGACACTTTGTATAAACATTTCGTGTGAAAGAGTTCATCCTGGTGAAACATGCATTGTAAATAAATAAATAAAAATAAATAATTCTGACAAAGTTTGCTCCTCCAAGTGTTTTCAAAGAATAAAGTGCTTTCGTTGACAAATATGATTATATCTAATGTGTCTGTCACTTTAAATGTACCAAATGCATGTCATGTCCAAGTATGTTTAATATTTGTCTTACTAAAAGTACCGAGTAGTAAAATGATTCGGTCAGCTACCAGCCTTATAACAACTGGGAACTGAATCTCGAACGATCTTCAGATGATTACGTTTACCGTCCCCCTTGCCAAAATGTTGGAGATGGAGGTGTGTCCCCACATATACCCCAACGCACCTATCCCCGTAATGAGGCCCCTGCGCGTGATTTGTAAATTATTTCAGCAAAAAAGGTATACTTAACATACAAGCTTGGCTTAAAAGTGAACTTTACAAAAGAAGACCACAAAAATCGTTACAGGAAGACCAGTCATCTGTTGTACTCGTATTTTTTAATGTTGCGATTTGATAGCTAGCTTGGACAGAGGCATTGGTGCCCAGACACGTGCTTCCCACGTATATACAATATCAAAAGTTAATATAAAATTAATATATATCTATTTAACTTGTCATACAGGTTGTATTGAACACTTGAGGAATAATTCGTGATCAGGGAGTGTGGTTCTATCGATTAACCCGTATGCCTGCCCTCGCTGTGCAAAACCCAGCTCCCCCGCCTCTCGTGTTTCTGACAAATGATGATGACGGCCAGATTTTTTTAACCAATGTAGAAATGGCATCCTGTTCCTGCAGCTCGGAGATTCCTCAGTGTTGTTTTTTAAAGAAAATACTTGGTATATTACTGCCTTTCTACTTGCGTGGATCGCACACGGCGCTGGCAGAACGTTTACCTCTGGCGTGACGTATTTTGCAGTGAGATGGCGTTGCGTTGGCGGTCAGAATCGCCCGTGTTTTATGCATGTAGCTTATATAAGTCTTTGGTTTGTAACTATTACTTAATCAACCTTGATCCATATAACTTTTATTTCATGGACCATGAAGAAGTAATTTTTATTATTATTCACCCTTGGTGTTCGTCAAGTAACATGTTTACGCTATATTCAGTTTAATTTTTCATTACCCTTACTTAAATTAACATAAGTAAAAATGGTACCTGTCTAAGAGGAGTTGTGGCGATTTAAAGATTCAATAAGTGATATGCTATGTATGCACACACACACACACACACACACACACATATATATATATATATATATATATGCAGTGGAACCCCGCCTTGCGACCACCCCGCAAGTGCGTCAACTTTTCTAAGTCCCAAATAAACGATCCAGGTAACTTAGAGTTTCAAAAATACGACCACTCCTAAATTACGACCACTTTGGTCAGTCCCCAAGGTGGTCGTTATTGTGGGGTTCCACTGTATATATATATATATATATATATATATATATACAGTCCAATCTGTCTAAACGACCACCTCTGAAAAGCGGGCAACTAGCTATTACGAACACTGGATATCAGCCCCTTTCGAAATTTCGTAATATTATCTATAGATAAAATATCTGAAATACGACCACCTTGCTAATACGGATTACGGTCAGTTATTGAGACCTGCCTAATGTGGGCACTCATTGAGCTACTCACTGACCTGCGCTGACCGTCGGTTGATTGACCATGCGTGAACTTGCGGTCACCTGCACCGCTGTTAGTTTTACTGGTGGTCGTTTACCTTTTCCGTAAGGCCTCATTAATGGCCCGCTTGTATATACGCTGGCCAGTCGGTAATATGCGGAAGAATTAACATCTAAGTCTATGCAAATGAGTTTAAAAGAACCAATGATATGACGTGTCGTCACTGTAACCGTGGTTACCAATTCGGGTACATGTGTACTCCTATTTCTTGTGTCACCAAAAGCAACGCTCGTGCGGTCGTAAGAGTAAACGCTCCACTCTGTTAACCTTATTTTTATATTGAGCCCCTAAAACGCAAGAGCTGCTTACAACATAATAATGACACCACAAAGGTCGATGACACATGACGTCGTATTGACTCGCGTCATCAACTGGTATCGCTGTCCTCCATTGTTTGAAATATCGCAATAACTAAGAACTGGCTTGTAATATTTTGGATAATTTGTCTCATACGAATTACGTGTCAGGTAAGACATTATTTACTCGGTAGTCGTAGGAATGGCTCCTGCAACCTAAAGCCTAGAACTTTTTTTCTCTCTCCGTGTGTAAAAAAATATCCCGGAAAACATGCCGACATGGGCACTGATACAGACTACACGTGTTCTGTGTGACAGAGCTCTGTCAAATTATGCAAATTTTGTTTTTGTCGGATGATAGACGCTTTACAATGTTTACGGTCACCTGATACGTTGCTTGTTAGTCCAATGCTTATGATTATTCATTAAATGAATGTGCGATTAAGGTCACATAGAGTTCATGGATAGGTCCATGAAATGGTATAGGGGTTACAACAGCGATAAATAATGAGTGCAAATTCACCAGGGCGATGTCAAATTCAATACTGGCGACACGCCGGTGTACATTTTATGCACAAGAAACCCTATATATAATAATTAATAACCATAGGCTATGATTCTTGTTTATAAAGGTAAACCCCTTATTAAATTTTCAAACAAAAGTCCACCTGAATACACGATTGGTTTCCGCGTCTTCAAATGATATTTTATAATATATCGGTATTACATATTTACCGACGATGTACAGCGGACTGACAGTGTATCATTGCCTTCCGTGTGAATGGTCTATCGTTCCGTAAACGTTGACAGAATTTAATCGAAACGGAGTCGTTTAAACGTGTAACCGTGGCAGGCCTACTAATAGGCATACTCCCGTTATACATGTCATCTATATTTTTGCAGTTCCTAAATTATCAGAACCTGTCTAATACGACCACCTATCTATGACGACCACTTGTGCACAGTCCCTTGGCAAGTCGCATTAGATAGGTTCGACTGTATATACAAACATTGTTTGTAATAAATCTTAACAATATTTTTCTTTGTTATAATACCAAAATGAATAAACGATTGCTGGCAGCCCAGTTCACGTCGACAGTAGACGACTTAATTATACACATTTTATGAGACCCTGGATGCCTGGTCTATCGTGATATGCTATACATCAGATATTGTATTTTAAAACACATACCTAAACACACGAAACAATTTTGAATTTCCACAGACCCAGATCGAATGAAAATCTGCTATCATGTAATAATTAAATTCTGTGGAACCAGCTGCTGATAAAATAGAGTGGTATTATAATCACGTTTTTACCCGGCAGATCCAGGACCTGGTATCCAGGGCATACAGGCCTTGACATATCGGATTACGGTTATCAAAAATTGCGAGGGTATCCATGAGGAAGACAAGTTGCTTATAAGGGCAAGAATATAAAATAAAGGTTCCCATTCCGATATCCGTCGTGTATTGATTAAGCAAGTCTATTGATTCGTTCAGAAATAGCCCCCCCCCCCCCCCCCACCACCAAAAAAAGAACATGGTCCAAGACTTACCGTTTTTTATGTCCACTTGTTTATAACATATCGGGGGACCCGCCTAAATGGTCGCGAATCAAAATGCCAAAACGCCCAACAAGGAAATATTGTGACAAATTAGACGATTCTGAGGTTTGCCAAAGGAAAAAGGATTGTGTTGCTTCACATACTCTTATCGACAACCGCTAAAGTACACAATACCTGTGGCACCTGGATTTTTCTGTGTGTGGACCGTGTTTACTAGCTGCTTGTAGATCACCAAGCTCATGTATCCGTCACAGAAGCGTTTCTTAGCAGGAATGAGAAAGTCGTATCAAAGGCCCTTATCTGAGATTACCTTTTATTGGAGATTACTTCTTCCCGTGATGTTATTGTATATTTTATCGTTGAGGGTGATTACTGTTTATCAGATATCTTATCTGTAGTGACATAAAGATAAGTCTAATCTTAAGTAAGTTTGCATATTTTATCTTTATTAACTTTATGCATGGTTGATCGTGAAGGAGCACTCAGCGGGGCGAGTTGACATGGACCGAGATCACAGGTGTTTTATCAGTGGTACGCGATAACATCTTAGTTTCCGTATCTCTTATCTCTGGTGAACTCACCTCACGTCTTATGTCAAAGGAGTTTTTCGCATATCTTACCTCCGGTGTTCTGACCGTTCGACTTATCTTAAGAGAGGTGCCCGCTTATCTTCTATCTGTTACCTCACCGTACTTCCAAAGGTGATTTACCGCATATCTTAGCTGGACAAACTTACGGCACATCGCATCTCGCGTGCTTCGGTATATCTTATCTCTAAGGATTTCAACTTTATATCTGAAGGAGGGGTCTCCAGATGTCTTATATCTGATAATATACTGCAAGTCAGATCTTTAACTATATCCTATATAATGCTTTAGGACGTTTCTCGCTGGGTCCGTAAAGGACACTGTCCCAGGCAGGTGTTTATATTCTCTCTCTGCTCTTTGCTTCCTGTTTTAAAAGCCAAGGTATCATTCTCTACCACGGCCTGCCAGTGCTCGGCGTGACAGATATAAACACATACCTCTGTCATGTGTTAACACGTTCCTCTGTCAGGTGTTCACACGTGCCTCTGTCAAGTGTTAACACGTGCCTCTGTCAGGTGTTAACACGTGCCTCTGTCAAGTGTTAACACGTGCCTCTGTCAGGTATTAACACGTGCCTCTGTCAGGTGCAAACACGTGCCTCTGTCAGGTGTTAACACGTGCCTCTGTCAGGTTTTAACACGTGCCTCTGTCAAGTGTTAACACGTGCCTCTGTCAGGTGTTAACACGTGCCTCTGTCAGGTTCAAACACGTGCCTCTGTCAGGTGTTAACACGTGCCTCTGTCAGGTGTTAACACGTGCCTCTGTCAAGTGTTAACACATGTCTCTGTCAGGTGCAAACACGTGCCTCTGTCACATGTAAAAACGTGCCTCTGTTAGGTGCAAACACGTGCCTCTGTCACGTGTAAAAACGTGCCTCTGTCAGGTGCAAACTAGTACCTCCGTCTGGTGGAAACACGTGCCTCTGTCACATGTACACACATGCCTCTATCAGGTGTAGACACGAGCCTCTGTCAGATGTAAACACGTGCCTCTGTCAGGTAACAACTGCGTGGTATCAACTCGTGTCGAGTGAATCTGATTACGTTTCCGGATCGATTTATTATGAATACTTTATTAATTTCCGCAAGTGAAGGTTGGGATACCTCAAAGGAGTGTCTCTGTTAATCCCCGGCTAATAAGATACACATGTCGGATAATTATTAACATGGTCATTGTTAGATTCGCAAATATTTAGTAGGGACAGTGATCACTTTGATAAATTCATATACTAGGAACAAATGTTATAAAAATATAAAAAATAGAATAGTTCTGTGTTATATAAAATTGAAAAGTATTTCGAAATATTTGAATAAATATTGTGCCAAAATATAATTATCGTAAAATTAAAAAAATACTATGTGAACACTTATTTTCTCTCAGGTTGAATGTTCTGTTAGTAATTTTGGAAAGGAAATCTTAAGCATGAACCTTATTCACAAAAAGGAAAATTGATACCTACCTTTCACAATATTTTAATAAAACAATTTTTATTAAATCAGATAAAAATCAGATTAGGCTTCGCAATTTTTTAGCCACACTTATAGCGGTCAAGGGCATTGGTAACATGCATGAAAACAACTACATGTGACAACTCCTGTTTGGGGGATACCATCTAAACACAAGAACACTTAAAACACAAGATGTATTTGTGACATATTCACCGGTCTTGTCCAACAAGCAGCGTTCTCGTATCCGGCACACAGGGCGAGATTACAAGAATGAACTGGGTCAGACCTTATCAAATGGCACACAAGGCAGAAAACGACAATTCTATAGATAAAACATGAAAGTCAGGCCCAAATTGTATCCGTTAGGACTAGAATCTTTTAAAGCAACATCAAAGGACGTTCATGGCAAATATCCTTGGAAACCTAAAACTAGGTCAAGGTGACCTATATTTTACGAGCGACTGGCCAAAAATATGTTTACGAGTACCCTGACAGCCAGACATCGCCCAAAGTGTACCCGTTAGTTCTAGAAACTTCTAATCTACATCCATTGAGGTCCCAATACATGATTTGACCACCCTACAGGTCAGATAGACACAAATCTGATCATCTAGGAAGTTTCTGATAAGATTTTCTTGGAAACCCTAAAAAGTTCGCTGTAAGGCTAAAAAAGGTATGGTTCTCAGAAATCAGTGCGGGCTTGCGGTTTTTATATTAACTTTTTGTATGTTTCGATAAAAAATGTCATATGATCAGGGAAAAGCATGATAATAACCATTTTTTTCTAAACAGGTAAAAAAAAAATTCTCAAAATTGTATCATTATATCTTAGTGAAAGATGAAAATCAAAATCAAAATTTTGACCGGGGGGGGGGGATTAAAATTGACGCAAGCGGTTACTAAGAACCGTACCTATTATTTTATTTTTTGGCTTAACCTATTTTCTAAGGACTTTGTTCAAGAAGCATGATTTTGAGCACTCTGGAAGTAATTTTCCTATTATTCAAGGTTCCTTAACAGATATTTTTCACTAAATCATAACATCAATAATTAATACATGTGTCACCTGCATGTAAAATTCCGCTGAGCCTCATGGCCTATGCGCCACTTGTAGTTCAATGTTGTTCATTTTTTTTTACATTTTACAACAAATTTACGTAACCATCGTTACTGCTGAATGACGCTGATGTCCTCAGAATGATAGCCCTTGGATCCTAGGTTCAGGTTCATCCTTCAAAACTGTAATAGCATTCAAGGTAATTAAGATATCGTACAATAAAAATTGTTTCAGGCTTTTCGAACTGGTACCCCCCCTGGTGGCCACGGGCGCATAGAAAACGTTTCGTTTCTTATCCATGCATGAACTTTTAACCGGAAGCTGGCGGCCATGCATGCAGGAAAACTTTGGCATGTCCGATCGCAGAGTACAAAAAGTGCATTGAGTACACAATTAACTTAGATAAAAAAAACTAGGTCGGCAATTACATATGTAGTTTTCCATAGAGTTATTTAAAAATATTATTTTTAAAGAAAATAATCTGAAGATAAGGGTTCAGAGCTTGCTGGAACAGACAAGAGAATGGATAATATGGGTCGCGGAGGTAGTGGAAAGCCTTACATGTATATTTTAGGATTAAGTCCTCAATCAATTATGTCTGTTGTTTTTATATATATTGATTTACATCATTTATGATTATACCTACCTGAAGATAGTTAATATAACGACCACTTTAATAATGAAATTCTTGATTCACCGGTATTTTTCTGAAATCGATTGTGCAAATTGACTTATTTTACCGATTGACTGTAACACACACACACACACACACACACACATATATATATATATATATATTTATGTTGATCTCCTTGATAATTTCCTAATTACTTTGAACCAGCTTTGGCGTGTACAAGTGACTTCGTGAATATGACTCTAAGCAACTGAGGCCTTTGGGAATAATATTTAGGAGTATCAATATGGTAGAACATATTGCTCGTGAAAAGAAATAGATGGTTTTCCCTGACATTCCTAATTAATCATCTGCTTATGATGTCAACATCATGAGAATTTTAAGACAGGAATCTGTGGATTTTATGGCAAACTTCAACTGACTACAGCTTCATGTACCATATATTTGATAAATTCTTAAAATATATGTGTGTGTGATTCGTTTTCAAATAGTTATTAGTAAATGTGTGGGAATGATTGTGTGTATCACTATGTGTGTAAAAATGTCTGTCTGTAAAGTACAAATCACCTTCAATTCAACATTTAAGGTCGGTCAGAAATATCCGAGTTATGAGGTAAAAATAGCTAGACTCCTGAAACGCCCTCTGCGCTTTATTCGGCGTTTCGTCAAGTAAATTTGGCCATTTCAAAAGGGGACAGCCCATCATGAGCTCTTTTAAATACCTCGTTTCCGGTACCGGAACCAACTATCGTTGAGTCAGCGAGTACAGAGACGTCACGTGACTGGGTTAAATATATATCAGTCAATGGTGGGACCGGCTTCCTGATTACTTTGAGTCAGTATTTATCAGCAAACATGATATGAAGATCTTTAATACTGACAAAGTTGTGAATGTACCTCAAAAACAAGTGGCCCATGGGCCATGACGCTCAAATGAATTCAAGGTATGTTGAACAATGAGCAAAATGACTGCCAGAGTGCAAACAAATCATGAATTTAGTGAAGAGTCCTTAGAAATGGGGTTCAGTGGGCTTTTGGACTGATGACAACTTCATTTGAAGGTCTCATAAATAGAAAAAAAAAAATGCGTAAAATTTGATAAAATAAAGGGAGTGCCACTAGTCTGCAGGAACTGATGAAACACTCCATGATCAATATACATCCAAAGAATCATGGCTATCAAGGCATTAGTTATTCATATACTGGAGCTTTTGTTTGTATCAAATTTTTAATTATTCTTGGGGGTATTTATGAGACCTATAGCTCAGGGAATATGGGTAACAGAAACCTAATTTCAGGTTTCCAAAGAGATTTTTCATTAGTCTCCCTGGATGTGAAGTAAGAAGATTCTAGGTTCAGCAGTTACAGTTTGTGCCATGTTAACAGATGACCACTTCATTCGAAGGTCTCATAAATAGAGAAAAATGCCTACAAAACTGAAAAAATACAGGTGGCACCACCAGTTTGCAGGAACTGATGGAACACTCCATGATCAATATACCTGCAAAGAATCATGGAGATCAATGCATTGGTTATTCGGATACTGGAGCTTTTGTATCAAATTCTTAATTATTCTGAGGGGTACTTACTACGAAGGATATGGGTAACAGAGACCTAATTACATGTTTTCACACAGACTTTTCATGGACCTCACTTGATGTAAAGTTAGAAGAATCTAGGTCAAGCGGTTAAGATTTGTGCCCTGTTAACAGATGACAGCTTCTTTGAAGGTCTCAAAAATAAAGAAAAAAAATTCGTAAAAATTGGAAAAAATACAGGTGGCGCCACCAGTCTGCAGGAAGTGATGGAACATCCCATGATCAATATTCATGCAAAGAATCATGGTGATCAATGGAGTAGTTATTCAGATACTTGAGCTTTTGTATCAAATTTTGCATTATTCTGGGGGGGTACTTTGGAGCACCATAGCTCCAAGGATATGAGTAACAGAGACCTAATTTCAGGTTTTCAAGGAGATTTTTCATGGACCTCCCTGGATATTACGTTTGAAGATTCCAGGTCCAGTTGTAAAAATTTGTGCCCTGTTAACAGATGACAGTTTCATTGCAGGTCTGAAAAAAAGAGAAAAAAAAAATTGTAAAAATTGGAAAAAATATAGGTGGCACCACCAGTCTACAGAAAGTGATGGAACATCCCAAGATCAATATTCATGCAAAGAATCATGGTGATCAATGCAGTAGTTATTCAGACACTTGAGCTTTTGTATCAAATTTTGCATTATTCTGGGGGTACTTCGGGGCCCCATAACTCCAAGGATATGGGTAACAGAGACCCAATTTCAGGTTTTCAAGGAGATTTTTTATGGACCTCCATGGATATTACGTTTGAAGGTTCCAGGTCCAGTGGTTACGATTTGTGCCCTGTTAACAGATGACAGTTTCATTGCAGATCTGAAAAAAAGAGAAAAAAATTCGAAAAAATTGGAAAAATACAGGTGGCGCCACCAGTCTGCAGGAAGTGATGGAACATCCCATGATCAATATTCATGTAAAGAATAATGGTGATAAATGCAGTAGTTATCCAGATACTTGAGCTTTTGTATCAAATTTTGCATTATTCTGGGGGGTACTTTGGAGCACCATAGCTCCAAGGATATGGGTAACAGAGACCTAATTTCAGGTTTTCAAGGAGATTTTTCATGGACCTTCCTGGATATAAAGTTTGAAGATTCCAGGTCCAGTGGTTAAGATTTGTGCCCTGTTAACAGATGACAGTTTCATTGCAGATCTGAAAAAAAGAGGAAAAAATTCGAAAAAATTGGAAAAAATACAGAAGGGGCCACTAGTCTGCAGGAAGTGATGGAACATCCCATGATCAATATTCATGCAAAGAATCATGGTGATGAATGCAGTAGTTATTCAGATACTTGAGCTTTTGTATCAAATTTTGCATTATTCGGGGGGGGGGTATTTTGGAGCGCCATAGCTCAAAGGATATGGGAAACAGAGACCTAATTTAAGGTTTTCAATGAGACTTTTCATGGACCTCCCTGGATATTAAGTTTGAAGATTCCAGGTCCAGTGGTTACGATTTGTGCCCTGTTAACAGATGACAGTATCATTGCAGATCTGAAAAAAAAAGAAAAAAATTCGAAAAAATTGGAAAAATACAGGTGGCGCCACCAGTCTGCAGGAAGTGACGAAACATCCCATGATCAATATTCATGCAAAGAATCATGGTGATCAATGCAGTGGTTATTCAGATACTTGAGCTTTTGTATCAAATTTTGCATTATTCTGGGGGGTACTTCGAAGCACCATAGCTCCAAGGATATGGGTAACAGAGACCTAATTTCAGGTTTTCAAGGAGATTTTTCATGGACCTCCCTGGATGTCAAGTGAGAAGATTCCAGGTCCAGCGGTCAAGATTTGTGCCCTGTTAACAGATGACAGTTTCATTGCAGATCTGAAAAAAAGAGAAAATAAAATTCGAAAAAAATTGGAAAAAATACAGAAGGGGCCACCAGTCTGCAGAAAGTGATGGAACATCCCATGATCAATATTCATGCAAAGAATCATGGTGATGAATGCAGTAGTTATTCAGATACTTGAGCTTTTGGATCAAATTTTGCATTATTCTGGGGGGGGGGGGATTTTGGAGCGCCATAGCTCAAAGGATATGGGTAACAGAGACCTTATTTCAGGTTTTCAAGGAGATCTTTCATGGACCGCCCCGGGATGTCAAGTGAGAAGATTCCAGGTCCAGCGGTTACGATTTGTGCCCTGTTAACGGACGGCCGGACGGACGGCCGGACGGACGACGGACGAAGGGTGATCGCTATAGCTCAGATGACTTTCAGTCAGCTGAGCTAACAATGTAACTGCCGTAAAAAAGATGAATGTCCTATGAATGGTCAGTGTCAGCTGAGATACATTGTCTATAAGGCAACAGTTAAAACAGACAATGATGAAAAACACTACATAGGGTGTACTGAAGGTGATTTCAAAACCAGATACAATAACCACAAACAATCCTTTCGTCACAGATCCCACGCTTAAAACACTGAACTGTCTAAACACATCTGGTCACGTAAAGTCACTAATATCAATTACAAGCTCTCCTGGGAAATCTCTGCCACGGCAGCACCTTACTTCTGTGGGACAAGAAAGTGTGATTTCTGTTTGTCTGAAAAGCTACTTATGGCAACGCCCCCCTTCCCCCCCCCCCCCCCCCCCCACCTTGATCATTGTTGGACTCAAGAGCTGAAATTCTCTCCAAGTGCTGCCATCAAAACAAATTAACTCTGAAATGTTTTAAAACCTAGCATTCGTACAAATAAACGTGCCCGCTCATGCAACCCCCCCCCCCCCCCCCAAACCAAGAGGATCCGCTCGGCAGACTTACTTGTTCAGGTAGTTGCTCCCTCACTGTTTTGCAGTGTTGAGGGACATGGCGTTGCCACTACCCCATGGTGAGTTTAACGAGTCGAGTCCGCTTGGTATGAGTATGGTATAATTTTCTTTTTATATTGTATATTTGCTTTTTTATATTGTTTATTGTTACAGGTGCTCTTTTTATTGTGTGACACGGGCGTAACTCGTGTTGTGACACCCTCGCCGGGCCGTTTGTTACATTCTATGTTTAATCCGTGCTGGTTGAACTCTCGTTGTCATGTTAGCCTTGGGCTTTAACACCTGGTCGTCAGATTTCAGCGGACGCAGAAGCGTGTGTGTCGGTTTGTGGGACCTTATACAACGTGTGCGGCAATAATAGATTTTCTTCAGACTCTTTTGGACTTTCTGCATTGTTACAAGAACTTTACACTGGACTGTCATTCTCCGAGAGTATACATTAAAAGAACTTTTCGTGGTGATATGGTGTTGGTATCCAGGTACTGTGCACATTATTTTCTGTGTGATTGTATTGACTTGTTGCTATACCGCAGTTTTACTGAATAATTGTATTGATTTAGTGTATTGTATTGATAGGGTTGTTTTAAGAATAAATTACAGTTATTTGTTAACAAAAAGTCACTGACTTCTTTATTCGTTCCCCTAGACATTTCACGCTGCCTAGTGTTACGGAATCTGATTTTTTTTTCTCCGTTACAGAATTTGTGTTCATCACGCATACGTGATCTGTTTATATTAGGTTCAGTAACAGTATTTTCATGGTATATGTGTATTTTATATCATTTGTGTATACTACTGAATTTTCACTGTACCCAGGACCCTATTATAAATCAGCTTACTATGCTAATTGGGCATCCTTGTAAAATATCTTTGTATTAAATATAAACATTAAAACAACAACAAAACTCTTTGTCCTTTTATGTTCCAGTATCGCACGTGTACCCCGACCAATCATATTGTGCCCCCGAGGACAATAGGATCAGTGTCAGTCTTTCACATGCTTCCCCGATACGCACAAAGCATAATCTCATAATCTCGTAAAGTATCGGCTTTTCAAACCACGCCGTTAGCTTCATTCTAACCACTTTCACCTGATGATCGGGTCGCATCCCGTGAAACAGACTGTTGTGAATTTACAGTGTTCTTTTTTTCTTTAGTGTTTTATCGCTCTGGCCTGGTCTGTAGGCCATAGAGCACTTTACAACGGAAGGTAACTCTACCTTATATATATATATATATATATATATATATATATATATATATATATATATATATATATGAGAGAGAGAGAGAGAGAGAGAGAAAGACAGACAGACAGACAGAGAAGAGGGAGGGAGAAAGAGACAGACACACAGACAGGCAGGCAGGTAGACAGACTGACAAGACAGATAAATATTCGACTTGCTAACACGTTCTTGTATATTCCAGACTTTACTATGGCTAGTCATCCCTGGTATAAGAAAATACTGTGTTCACCATCCTTTTCATTTCTTAGTGGACCCAGAATGCTAATTATACACTCGGTCATGCCAATCATAACAGCATGTTACTCCTTTTAATTTTTCTGTTTGCTTTCTTCTTCAAATGTAGACGCTTACATTGAGGGCCTTTTTCTGATAATATGTAATTACGTGAGCCTTATAATATAAACGACGACGTCCCTTCGGCCTGAATGAAAGAAAACTGTTGAGTGCCACGTGTCTAGACATTGATGGATTACTGTCAACTTAATGATTACTAACAATAATAGCCCATATCACTGCCAACTGGAACATGAAAGTGTGTGATTACTTCATTAAGATAACATATACTTAATATTAAAGCCTGCCAAAGGAAACTCATTCTACAAAAGCGAGAACCTTGTCGACTGTGAGGTCATGTACAGAACCGTAAAGGATGAGTCTGCTGGAGAGATTTATATTACATTATTTCGAAAAGACAGGTAGTTTTCCTTGTAAAGGAAGTCAGGGAATGTGTGGTGGTTGGTAAGTTTCTCGGAAGATAATAAAGTCAGAGAAAAGAAAATATCCTCTCACCTATTATTAAGGTATTATTATATATTATTGGTTAAATACATATTTTGGGAGCTGCTGTAAATCTCATCAGCTATGGTTTATCTATCTGGACGTCAGCATATTGAGTCTAGACCAACGTTCCTTACCTGTAACCCTCAAACAAATTACATAAAGAAACTCCCGATTTACAGATCCCAAACTCGAGTTATTAAGACTTCGACAAATGAGTTCCATGAAGGTTTTAAGTTCTGGTAACGCAGGGTAGATTTGCTCACTGACGACGGTCACAAGCATCAGGGAGTACTGATTACACATACACATCTTTGTCCTCCGCCATCCCACCAAACACCGTACCTACACACACACACACACACACACAAAACAAGATTATGGAACTAGAACAAATCCGGACTTCCATCACCCGAGATTAGAACCGACAGAGTTTCATGTCCAAATATTGACCACAGTGCCATCTGAAGACTGTGCAGGTGAATGGTTTCTTGCACACTATTAGAGTGTTTGTTTGTTACAAGGGGAGATTCCACTTACTTTAAAAAGAAGAATGCCTGACCTAGGTCTGTTTGCATTTGTTTCCAAATCTCCCATTAAGAGTTTAGAAAAAAAAGTCTCTCCCTCGATTCTGAGGACATTGCTGTGGTTTGTAACATGTCTCTGTGTTGACTGATAATCTGTTACCATCAGGACTTGTACGATTCAGTTTCTTATGCTCCACACGGAGTCATGGCAGGGATGAAAATCAGACCTGAGCACTTATAACCAGTAACCACTGACAAGGAATCACGAGTCACTGCACTGACTGTCAAATATTTACAAATTTATACATTAAGAATCATAGGTGGCAATTGACTTATGAAAATGAATTAAATTTTTGCAAACGGGAGACGTGGTTGAAGGAGGATGTAGAGGAAATGTTGAAATGTAAATGCAGGAGGAATGTAGGACATATGCTGGTATAACTGATATCTGAAAACTGAAATTTGGATTATTTATTCTTCTACATTCGGTTCTAGATATGTATTCTTTCATCACTCCATTTTAGCTGAGCAGACTGAAAGTCATCTGAGTTATAGAGATCTCTCTTCGTCCGTCGTCCGTCCGGCTGTCCGTTAACAACGCATAAATCATAACCGTTGGACCTAGAAACTTCTTACTGAACATCAAGGGAGGTCAATAAAAATCTCCTTTGAAACCTGCAATTAGGTATCTGTTACCCATATCCTCCAAACTATGGGCTCATAAGTACCCCCCACCCCCACCCCCGGAATAATTAAAAAGAATGATCCAAAAGCTCTAGTATCTGAATAACTAATGCATTGATCACCATGGTAATATGCCAACAGGGCACTAATTGTCACTGTTGGGGCAAGAAACTCCTTAGTTGACATCCAGGGAGGTCCAAGAAAAATCTCCTCGGAGACCTGGAATTAGTCCTCTGTTACCTATATCCTCTGAGATATATTAATAATTTATTGTAAAAAGCTCCAGTATCTGAATAACCAATGCATTGATCGCCTTGATTTGTGGCATTCATATTGATCATATAGTGTAAAATTCCTTGGAAACATGAAATAATCTCACTGAGACCTATATTTTGCAAGCTATGTTAAAGAACATGATTTTCGCACTCTATTTGTCAGTTGTGAGAATTTGTAGCAGTTGGGCAAAGAAATTTCTCACTTAGCATCTAGGGATTTCCTGACAAAATACTTTTGAAAGCCTAAATAAGGATACTGTAACAAATTCTAAGGACTATTGGCGAAATACATGCTGGGAGTCATCTAACCATTGTTCAAGGTCCTTGAATTCAGCTGAGCGTTATGGCCCATTTGTTTCTATTGACATCTGATAGCAACGGGGTCTAACTAATGCATTTGGCATTTCATTTGCAGGAACATATACTTACGCCACAACAAAAGCACTCCTGTCAGTCCCTTTTTTCGGCGATCATTATTTATTGTGTTAATGTATATCTTATCCTAAGTGATGTTGAAATTTGGTGTTCTTGTCTAGTTCCGTTTACAGATTTCATGAAAGCTATCGAAAAGAAAATGGAATTTGTTTTATGAACCATTTTTAGGACTGGATCAAAATTCCGTATGCTTGCTGCAGGTTCCTCGTACTTTCTCAACAGACACTGTTAAAGTAATCCGTCTGTGTGTGGTATAGAGATTTTTCTTGTTACTAGAGTTGCTGACGAATATCATTCCATGACGTTATGTCATACCATATGGTATAAGATACACAGTTATATAATATTCAGGGGAATCAAAGAATAGAACGAACAATATGGGGACAGCCATATTTGAAATTCATTCAGTAATATCAAATATAAAGTCCTTAAGGTTCTTTCCGAACTTCTTGTAGATGCACCAGAGGAAAACGAATCGGCCATATACCACTTTGGAGACGCCAGAATGACTGTAGCTACATGACTTATTGCGAGAGACTATTGACAATTATACTTTCATATAAACATAAAACACATTTCTTCCCTCAGTTATCGGATATGGTTTTTAAGACATTAATGGAACGGGACTATTAAATGAGCGCAAGACAGGCTTTTACAGCGCCAGGGATCTTTAATTTTTCTGTTTCTGAATATTCTATATCTACAAACACACTGATAAAACTACCCAACTAGAATAATATCAAATTATCTTACCGTAAATTCTTCCTTTACTCTCCATATTTCTTGGACTTCTGCTTTGTAGTACAGGTAACAGTGGTACTCTAGATGTTCCTGGTCCCGCTCTAAACAATGTAGATTTTAATTCTCAGAGAGCAGTGTCAATTCCTGATTATACATTCCGTGGTTAAGCCTCAATGTTTATGTTCCAAAAGGAAACGAAACTATTACACAACCGTTCCGTTAGAGAGCAGGTGTCAAAATATAGAAAATGAAAAATGTATTGATAATAACGTATATCAACTGATAATTCAATGATAGGTCCCAGATAAACGTGTCAAGACATTTAATTCTTATGTTACGCGGTGTATCTATTCGGACAAGAGTGTCCTGTCAATGCTTCACGTTCTGAAACCACGAGCTTTCACTGCTACACAAACGCGATGGTATACTGTAATGTATTTCTCCTTGCTCAAAACGAAGCATGGAACAATATGCTTCACTGATACCTCAAATGACACTTAAAATAAGCTTTTCAATTCACGTCTATAGCAGTTAAGATAAATACCTGCGGACAATATTCACTCAATTATTATTAATAGCTGGGTCGTTTTAACGCCAATAGGTTGTAACCGCCAAGTAATCCAGTCACGCAATA
The DNA here is from genome assembly GCA_026874595.1 of Sipunculus nudus. Lineage (NCBI taxonomy): Eukaryota > Metazoa > Annelida > Sipuncula > Golfingiida > Sipunculidae > Sipunculus > Sipunculus nudus. The sequence goes on along the minus strand of CM049311.1, from coordinate 53,014,222 downwards.
AGAATGGCATTCCAAAAAGAAACGCTGCTCGACCACAGTCCTGGCAGTCTTACTCGTTATAACGGTACTGAGCGATGCCGTGCCGAGCCCCACGACCCGAGCGGGAGATGCCGCAGTCCGCACGAGACATATGCTTTCTACGAAGTCCTTGTAGAATTAAGTCAGCTCATGTTTTCATGGCGTCTTTAAACGGAGTTAAGTGTCCTTATGGATCGAAATACCGGGCACACCGCCCTCAGGTGTAATTACTTGAAGCAGTGTAAGCGGAAGATACTCTAGTTTCCGATGGTTACCACCGGCAGTGAACTGCCATATTCACTGTTGGTTGTGCTAATTAATGCCGGGTAATATAAACCGAAGGTACTATATTTTACTGATGTACGGATAATTACCTGTCTTCAATACCTGATGGAGATACATTGTTTATTTCTTTATTTAAGCATGGTTACTGAACAGTCCTTCTATTCTTTCTCATAAACGCTAAACTGTCCTACCGTCAACGTTTCCCTTATTTACAACCCTGCAGCACTGTATTTAAGAAATCCATTGAATCAGAGAGGAATACACATACTTGCAGGTAGAGGAGGTCTTTTTGCGCTCGGGGTCTGTTCTGTGTATTTTAATCCTGTAGAGTGATTGTACATTACACCACGGGACATCTTTTGATAATCCGGATAATGAGACCTGACGATGCATGACAACATATATTACATTCATGACCTGTCCTCCGGTGTTTTACGTGTCTTTTGGATATACATTGTAATTACAAACAGGAAATAAATCAGATCATAATATATTAATACTAGTTGTACTGAGAGTCGTGATGATGGCAAAAATAAAGAAATCGTTCATTGATAGTTTTTCGTATAAACTCTTACACAGCACACCCTTTTATCAACTTATCATTTTTCATTCGTGCATAAGTGACTTTACATTTATGAATATACCTTGATGATGTCCATGAATCCGGATAATGTGCGTGATTAACATTAAATATAATCGATTCTTCACTGGGCCTACTCCGAAATGTCTTGAAAATTTCATTAGATTCAATTGATAACTGCGCGAGTTATGTTATGAACAAACACAAAAACACAGCCACATGAACGGGGATAAAAGCATATCCTCCCGGCTAAGGCAAAATTGAAATTTATTTATAAATTACGAAACATTAGTCAACCATATACAGGGACCCGAATAACTGAATAAGCCTTTTAGTCCAATTTCCATAAGGGTCCTAAATGTTGAATTTGCTGCACCCCCCCCCCCCCCCGTCATTATTACGTTTGATGCTATTTTCTGTTATGGTAATTTATAGAGATCATGTTTCAAAACACTTCCCCTCTGGAAAAGTGTTCAAAAGGCTTGAAATCAGCAATTTTGTAAACTTACCTCGGTACAGATATTTTTATTATAATATTATTTGGCTCCACTTGGAAAATGATATCTGGACAATGTATAGTGCTAAGTGCAATGAAAGCATACGTTTGCCTAATTTTGATGTGCTGAATCCATTAAATTTAATTCAAAGCTATATTTCAATGTTTTCCCCTTCAAATTTTAAAGTTAAACGTTTAAAATATAAAAAGCATATAATTTTTAAAACCTTACAGTTATTTTGGGAATAAAGTGGTAAGATTAGTTCTTATCATCAATTTGAAGAGCCAAATGGAATAAAAACTTTTTGTCCTTCAGCTCATCTTAAGACTCAAAGTGTACGATTTAGGCTGCTTAAATTTGATTAAATAAGTGATAATTTGTTTATTATTAGAGTATACATCAGCTTTTGCGACGGAGTAAAACTTGAATGACATGGGGCAATTTGTGTTTACTTTAACTCGACTTAAATGAAGTTGCAAATATAATTTTAGTTTTGTTACGAACTTTAAAATGAATAAAATATGAATATAAACATAAATTTGCACATAATTTTAAAACCTAGCTGTTTCTTGGGGGAAAAACAGGCAAATAAGTCCTAACCATCAATTTGATCAACTAAGTCGAATAATATTATCAATTTAGTTGCAAGTCTCGTTTTGAATTTTTACAACTATTTTTGACGATAGTTTATTGAATTAAACAAATATAAAACAAAACGTTTATATTTTTTTGGCTGTAGCCCATCGAAATTTTGGTGGGCCTATTCCACTGAAACGACATGGGGATTCATTGTTATTTTTCTAAATTTGATTAAAGTTAAGTTTTAATTGAAACATTTTACTTAAACCCTTAAGTTTTATTTAAAGTAAGAAAAATAGTAAATAAGTTTGAAAATTTTTAGTTGTTATGACATTTTGCATAAAATATGATGAGGTAAGTCTTAAATATATATTTTTGGACAATAAGATTTTCTGTTTACAGCCAAATATAGTGCATTTATGCTTCTCTTGGTTTGATTTAAAAATTTTGCATACGTTTATATATATTAATTTCATTATTTAAACCAGTAGGATAGCAATACCTTTCAAGCGCAAAGGGCACGGGCATGTTTTAATGTCATATTGCGAAAAAACGGTGATACAATAAGTCATAATATTACAAAATTATGAAACCAATGACATGCTTAGTGACGTAATACTCCGGATGTAAAACTGAAAACATAGAGCGTTTAAATTTAAAAGATGCACATGTGAGATGTACACGTCTTGATTAAAGCCAGCAAGGACATTTATTTTAATCTTTTAAAACACATTTTAATTTAATTCTAGTTAAATGTCTTGTAAAAGTTACACCTACCTGTCGTTTTACTCTTCAAATTGTTCTTGAAAAGTTCTAAAATATGTATATATTAAATGTATACGTTAGCATTTTTAGTTTATTTTGCATTGTGCCCGACATGTCAGCAAAACTCTATTGTAATTCTTCCACTGAAACATTATCTAATTTGTATTTTCTATTTTCGTTAGAAATAGTTTATCAAATTTAAAACCTGAAATTTCGATTTAATAAATATAAGTTTAAGTAAGCATTCAGAGTAGAACAGTTTTTCAGGCCGTTGGTTTCATGTGACAAAAGCTGCCTGATCCAGAGGTGCATAGTTAAAAATTAAATGACGGTATATGTTAAGCTTTAACCATTAACTCCTAGTTTTAAAATATCAAACGTTTTCTTGATTTTATAGTAATTTGTAAAAGGATTAAGCCATCGTAGCCAGGTAATATGTTTATAAACAAAAAAATAGTGTCATCTGTCATGTATAACCATGCGCTGAAAATTTCACCATTTAATCCTTTCTTTATTTGAAATAAATACAAATATTTCTCAATACTGACCGAATGATATGTGACGCAATTAAGTTTCCCATTGTCTCCAAGAGTAAAAGGCGTACAAATTTTTCTACAAAAATACGGTTTGAGACTTAAGAAGAGGCATTATCTCTCAAATATCCAGCAAATTGAAATTGCCTTTAAATAGTAATTATTTCAGGATTTTCTTGACCTGCATATCTCTCAATCAATCGCCACTCAGACTGACCAGTACTTCAGAATCGTTTTGTAAACTTGGCTCATAAATTATACGAAAATCATTTATGTCTAGACATTTCTGAAAACGTTTAGATTTATCAAATCATCCTGACCAAATCCTAGGTTTTGCCAAACCCCGATCATGTAAGCCAAAGTCCTGATTTCCAAATAACAATGACTGCCTCTTCAGTCATACCAAGTTTACATCCACCAAGACCACCTGATCCAACTTAGGACTTTGTCTAAGATATGAACAGGTGTATAGTTATTTAATTAATCAAATGAATGGGCTGCCTGTTCATTAGTTGTTATTCTGTATGTTCAAAATATAAATCAGGATTAAGGCTTGGATTCTGTTGAATTCTGGCCTTTAAAAAGTATACAGTAAGAATAAAAAATTCAACTTTAAATACATTAAACTAAGAATATTAAAACATTGTGCAGACAACACAATATTTTATTCCAAAATGTAAAAGGAATGGAAAAATAAAAAAAAGGTATTCTGTCCAAGTCTCGCGGAATACTCATTGCCTGGTAAATATAGAAAAAATTTGACTTGTCCGAGGAGGTTTCAACAAAATATAAAGAAAAAGTGTTTTTAGTTAAAATTAGAATGACGGAGTCAGAAGTGCCAGTCTCTCTGACGAAAATAAAATCTAATTTAAATGTTTTAATTTCAAAATTATGAGTAGCACTTCTACTGTTATCTATGTTATGTTAAAATTACAACACTGCATGAGAATGCTCATTTTCAGATTTCTTTCATGAAATTAAAATTACCTCTCCTTCCAGTGGTTTCAGCCAAAAAAGGGTTTCCCAAGTTTGGTTGTCTTTTTTTCAAACTTTAGGGACGGGTTGTTAAAGATATTGCTTATGAGGCGCCACTTCATACTCTTGATTTTAGTGTTACCTTTCTCACGTAATGCCTGGGTCGCAAAACATATAAAACATAAATAACATGTATTCTAAATGCTACAAGTTTAAGGATGCAAAGCAGAAATGTGATGAAAGCTATTATTTCATTGGACATTTTCATCAATTTTATATTGTAACTGAATCTGCTGAGATTTTTTTTACAATGCCATTAAGACTTTGAAATTCTGTGAAATTCTTTTTAAATTTCATTTTAAAAATTCATATTAAAACTAAAGATTTATATTTGTCACTTCATTTAGTCGAATGAAAGAAAATACATACAAATTGCCCCATGCGGTTTATATGGAATGAATGTATACATCAAAGTTTTTACTCGGCCGCAAAAGCTTATAAATACCATTATTACAAACAAATAATCACTTATTTAATTACTTTACGTGGCTTAAAATTGTAAACTTTAAGGCTTAAATTAAGTTGAATGACAATACTAACGTGTTTATTTCATTTGGCTCATCAAATTGATGATTATGTTTAATCTTGCCTCATTATATCCAAAATAACAGTAGGATTTTAAATGTATATGCCTGTTTATATTTGAAACCTTTAATTTTAAAATTTGAATCTTAAAAATTTGAAACAGAGTTTCGAATTTATTTGTAATGGATTCAGCACATCAAAATTAGGAAACGTTGTAGCTCAGATTGAATTAAACACATCTGCACATCTCCCTACATAACAATATCGATGAGTGAACCTTGGACACAAACCCATATGTTTTTTATTTATATTTATATAAAAAAAAATATATACATCGAGCTTAGTTTATAAAATTGCCGATTTCAAGCCTTTTGGCACATTTCCAGGGGGATAATGTTTTGGAATATGATCTCTATTAATTACTTAAACAGAAAATGGCATCAAACCTAAAAATGACGGCGGGGGGGGGGGGGGGGGTGCAACAAAATTTAAAAAAAATCCAGGATCGGTCGAAGGACTTTTAACCAGATAAGAGCAGAGGAGAACCATGCGGATCAACTCACTGCTGATCAAGTGAAGACTGTGAACGCTCTGAGCAGGTGGTAATCCACAAAAAAGACTTGCCTCCATGCCGTTTTTATTAATGTATCATCTCTATCGCATTGTATCAAGTATTATGTCTAAGGGATCTCATCGTCACTCGCCAGCTGAAAATCTTCGATAACACGTAAACATATATACGATCTCGTTCTTATATCCACGTTCAAAAGCACACTAGGATCAGACACTGCACACGATTTCAATTAACGACATCTGTCTAAGCGGCGAGGTGATGGCCGGTTCAGCAAAGATCTTTATTTTATTATTCCCACAGGTTTTTTTTTTATATTTCTTTAAAATTTTTGTGTGCCCTGTTTGAATCCAGACAAAGCCTAGCCCGCCCGCCAAAAGGAATTGTAAATGACCACCGTATGAAGACATATACCGACTCAATATAAAACAAAATGAAAGTAACGCGAATATGTAGTGAGAGTGGATGAGGTTCATCTTCCTTTAGCCTTTTTTTTTTTGTTGCCTTTATCTCTCTCTCTCTCTCTCTCTCTCTCTCTCTCAAAACACATATAATAACTCATTGATCACAGTACCCATTGCTTTCGGCGTAGGAGGTCTCCATTAAAATACCTTTTCAGTTTTATTGTGCTGAAACCCGTCTATAGCGGACACCCAAGAGGGGCCGATACAGGCATCCATGTTGTGGACAGACGTCTGAAATCAAGGCGCGGGACTTATATACATCCATGAAAGTTTGCATTTTTACCTCATAATTATATGTTCTGCATTCATATTCTATAGAATAACGTTTATTGCCCCTGGCTTTTTATTATTTACTTAGAAGTGATTCATTATCGTCATTATATGTCGGAGTATACTTTTCTGACGTTGACTAGTGGCTGGACGATCTGTTAGTACAGATAGATCTTTAACGCCACGTCTTGTCTGGAGCATTCCATACGTCAAAATCCATTATTACTAATTCTTTTCGTGATATTGAGAGATCATAAAAATTAAATTAAGACATCTCTGACATCTTTTTTTAATATCTGTCACCATCCTTCCCGATTTCAAAGACCAATAAATGACAGCTACGTTACGGCCCTTGTGATTGTGATAACTCGTATCCTAGATGCGTGAGCCACACTGTCCATGACTGGTTCAAGTCCGGGTCATGGGAGATGAAATAAACTGACCACGTCAGTCGCCAAACAGGTGTAAAATTTACGTATTGATTGCCAACAATTTGAAGCACGAACTTGGTATGTTGAAGCAATATAAGGGCGACAATTTCATGGAAACTGTGCAACCATCATTAAGCAAAAGCGACACAATGAAACACAAGTCTTACTGTTAATAATGTAAAAAGATAACAAATTTAAAAGCAGATTCAGAAAAATGACTCTTCTTTATTTGATTACTTGTCTAAATAATGAGACTTATTTAAACGTTAAAAGCTTATCAACAGAGGGGCTCATACACTGAAAAGCACCAATGCTTCTGTTTTATTGGGAAATCAGTTTGAACTTGTCTGATATCTACTAGTAGTAGATACACGGATGGACCATCCAGTAACACCTCCGTTTTTATCCATGACTGACTTTTTTGTGCTTTAATGACAGAGAGTTATCACGACAGATGCTTGTGAAGCCCCAGAGCTGTCGAGGAACTAGAAATAACGAACTGCAAGGCTCCCTGAACACAACATGCTGACACAATCAGTCACGTTTTTCAGGCCTGTCATCAACAGGCTCGATTGTTATTGACCTTCGCTTTTAAATAGACGTCATTTAGATTAGTACCATTCAAAATACGATAAACTGTGGAACCCCATCATTATCACCATGCACCTTCGGGACTGACCAAAGTGGACATAATTTGGTGTTGGTAGTATTTGTTACATGATAGTATTTGTTAAATTCTTAGTGACTTGTAACATAAATTTAGGACCTAGAAAAAATGGTCGTAACTCCGGGGTGGTCGCAAGGCGGGTTCATTGTATATGTTTTATCAGGAAACATATAAATGGATTTATAATGCGCTCGGTACTGTTTACCATTGTAGTACAAAAAAATTGTGGTCACACTTTTTTTTGTACTTTTTCTGATTTAAGTAATCCATAAAACTTTGTATAATATCCAACCTGCAAATGATGTCTTATCATACATTGCTTCACATTTCCGACCAACTGAACAAATCACCCGCACTGTTATTTGAAAAACAGCAAGTCAGCTAAAAGGATATAAACATGTATGAAAATAAACTTTTATTAAGATATGACAAGTGAGCGAAATGGCTTCCTCCATGTTTCCTTCAGGCCAATTACATGTGCAAAAACTAAAAATAAAAATTACCGACGGACATAATGTCTTCACGCAGTCACTTTTTATCATCACGTGTCGTTTTTATTTATAAACAAGACATACACAGTTACTGTGTACCCAGTTTGCAGGATTGAGCAGAAAAAAAGCATCTGATGACAACAAAGATGACACATGGCGTCTGTAATGAGATGTGGCTCAAGGTTTTGTGTTGGAGGATTAATGGTCCGTGATGATCAAAGTGTAGATACTGCTTATCATTCATCATTCATTGGTAATTGCGTGTCAGTTATTCAGTTTTTGGAGGATATTCATTAAGCTCACTGTCACCTGGGGATAGTTTTATTCTTTGGTTCAAATGATTAAAACTAAACAGTAAATAAATCATCATGGATCACTGCCGGGTAAAACCTACGAGTTTTGCTAAAGCATTGCCTGCAATCATGTGTATCTAAAACATACAAAATTGATGAACGTCAAAATTTTATGCTGATCACGATTGGGTAATCTGTTGTTATTAGGTTTCCTTAACAGGTTTTAGGCGACATATGTACCAGGGTCATTGTCCTTACATTACAAAAGCGGTCTGAAAGTCTGAAAGCGTTAATAAAGAACTTTTGGCCTTCCAATTAGACAAGTTGGCAACACTTTTGTACGTTAGAGAGTTTTTTCTCTGTACTTCACTGTACTTTATATATCTCTACCTTTTTTATTAATGTTTATTAAAATCAATTTATTCACGTTAATATATACAAACAACGTACACATGTATCTTACCAGATGGCGCTCACAATGCAAAAACATACAAATATACCCATATGCATATACTTTTCATCATATATCTTTATGGTAATAAAACAATTAAATTATAAACTATAAACATAATGAACATCCCTAAAAAAATAAATCAAAATTATTTATTTATTAATATAAAGACACTTCCATTATACAATAATATAAAATAGTAAAAAAAAAAAAAAAAAAACCATATACCTGTATTGTTTCCATACGTTTATGCACCATATCCAGTTCATGCAAAAAAAATAAAAGATATGGTTCTCAGGCACCGCCCACGTCAATTCCCCCCCCCCCCCCCCCCGCATCAACATTTTTATTTTGATTTTCGTCTTTCGTTAAAATAATACAATTTTGGTACGATTTCCTTTAAAATGTTGTGCTTTAACCTATTTAGCCTTAAAATTCTGCTGTTTCAATCTTATTCCTGATAATATGACAATGTCATCGCCACAAAAAAAACTCACCGAAATCAACAGTTTTAGCACAACAACCGTTGGTTTAAGGAGTGACGGTAATTCATGAGTTTTCTAATCTGTGGTCGCACCACCGAAATTACTGACATTTCAAAACATAAGTTAAATTTCTACGGACCAAGACCAGGAATTATGAAGGATGACGACCCAAAACCAGCCTACATTTTTACTGTTTGTGCATTTTAAATGGAATTGTGCGGCTGTAATTCTGGATTTCTGCAGTTCTAAATTTTAGAGCTTTCTTCCAGTCCCAGACAGAAAAAAAACATTTTTATGTCATTAAGTAAATAACTAAATTTAATCGAATATATCAAGGCTATCAAATTTATAATTAACTTTGGTAAGAGTTTGCAAACTTTCTGTTATATTTCCGTAATAATAATAATAATAATAATAATAATTATTATTATTATTATTATTATTATAATTATAATAAATATGTGTGTGTACTCATATTTTCATTCACAGACCATTCAAAATATTCATTATATATATATATATATATATATATATATATATATATAATTGTATATAGTCATATTATAAACACTGATTGCAGAGTGCTCGATGGATGACCAGAGCTATTCCTGCTGCCAAATAAAAAAGAATAAAACAGAAAACTCATTGAGAAAACGGAATACCTCTGCAAACGTACGAGATGGAAAGACTACTTCTGTTTGAATTCAGAAGCCAAAATAGAACGCGACAACAAGACGGACTTTTTTGGATTAAATCTAGAAAAACACTACCAACTATACCGAAAATGTCGAACTTTGAAAACAGATGATTGAAACAATAAGGTTCCGCAATGTAGTTTGTCGTTTCCAAAAACAATTATCAGCCAACATCAACAAGAAAATAAGAACGACAGAAGAACTCCTCTTACCCGCAGACAAAACCAACAATCTCTACAATTTAGAGGCTTCAGTGTATACAGACTTACTAGGGAAGAACATCAACAAAACCTACAAAAAGGTTAGCCAAACAGTCATCCACTCTATCGAGCAAGAATCAAAACATATTACAGAGTCTTTAATTAAAGCTTTATGATAGAACTAACACAACAGCCAAACGAGAGGCATTCATAACACTGAAAGACCACAAGCCAAATTTTGCCAATAATCCTACATGCCGGCTTATAAACCCATCGAAACCCGAGGTCGGGATGATTAGCAAACAGCCATTAGACAAAATCAACAACAAAGTCCTAGAATTTTCAGGCCTAAAGCAGTGGAAGAACACGGCAGCTGTTCTATCATGGTTCAACAATATCACACAGGAGAAATACTGCTTCATAACATTTGATGTTATAGATTTCTGTCCATCAATTACGGCCAACATGTTGGATGCCGCACTCGACTTCGCCTCGAAATATGTAAACATCACACCAGAAGAACGGAACATATTCGTACATGCAGTGAAAGCCTGATTATACCACTCGGAGAAACCATGGGGGAAAAGGGCTACATCAGAACTATTTGATGTCACAATGGGCAGCTAAGACGGCGCCGAAACTTTTGAACTAGTCGGCACATTCTTACTGTACAAAATCACAAAAAAAACAACAAACATTTTGGTCTATATAGGGACGATGGCCTTTGATTAATAAAAGCATCCCCTGCCAAATAAAAAAACATAAAACAAGACATTGGGGCCATATTTAAGAGCCATAACCCGAGGATAACAATTGAAGCAAACAAGAAAATCGTCAACTTCCTCGACGTCACATTAAACCTCTCGACTGGAAAATTCGCACCTTACAATAAGCCCAACACCACATCATTATATGTACATCGCAAATCCAACCATCCACCGCGAGTAATAAAAAGCATCCCAGATTCCATCAACAAGAGATTAAGCGAAATATCATGTGATGAAGAAACTTTCTAACAAGCAACTACCTTATATCAAGAAGCACTCCAAAAATGTGGATACAAGTACCAACTCAAATTTACACCAAAAACAGACAGTAACACCAGTCAAAAGTAAAAACGACAGCGAAATATCAAATGGTTTAATCCACCATACAGTAAAATGTCGCCACCAACATCGGCCGAAATTTCTTAAAAAGGCTTGATGAAGAATTACCCCGAAACCATTTACTACACAAGCTGTTCAACCGCAGCACCATAAAAATCAGCTACAGCTGCATGAACAACCTAAAACAGAACATCGATGGGCACAATAAAACTATCACCTCCAAAAACAGCGAAACACCACCAGCCAAAGATTGCAACTGTAGAAATCCAGCAGACTGCCTTATACCCGGACAATGCCTAACAGAGTCAGTGATATATCAGGTAACAGTTACCACTGAAGACAACAATTATAAAGCAAACCAGACATACGTGGGCTCAACACAGAACTCCTTTATATTATATATTTATGCAGCCAACAAACAAAGCACAGAACTTAGTAAATATATCTGGGAACTTAAAGATAACAACGTGCACCACAACATAACGTGGAAAATCTTCAAACGTGCAAAACCCTACTCTCCGGCAACAAACAGATGTATTTATGCCTTTGGGAGAAATACTTAATTATATACCAACCCCAACTCGCAACTCTATACAAAAGAAATGAACTTGTAACGGCATGTAACAAGCACATAAATTCCTGCTGCAGAACTTATAACAACACGCCGAACAAGCGCCGGACAACGAACAGACCAACACAATATTAATATCGGGTTTCCTTACACGCAGCCCCCAGCATTCGGACCAGTGAAATTCCAGATGCAGGCCCTCAACAGAGATGGATGACACCACACAGCTGATCGTGGCCCCAGTGACTTTACAATAGACACCTGCAACTGATATTCACAGAACTATAAGGCTACTACATTTGAAGAGTGCCACGAAGAGTACGAAACTAATTAGTCATGAAATGCCTGCAGAAAACCTGGTTCAGTTCTTTCTATACAGCACACACACACATATATATATAAACTATGTATACAGACGTGAGATCAGCTAGGAATGGGTCAGTGTTAAAGTTAAAAGGCCTCCGTCTTTGTTCTGTTATAAATTAAATAGTAGGTCGAAATTTTCTCCGTCTGCTTTACCCGCTGATGGAGCGGGAACACAGAGGGAGCAAAATTCGACTATTTTTTAATTAGAGTACCGTCTCTGAAAATCCTTGGCTTTCAACATCTCCATACAGTAGGGCAAAATATAGACTGGCCCAGTCGATGCAAAGGTTAAAACATAATTCCTCCCTCTAGGGAGAAGGGAGAACAATTAACCAGATCTTTTTGTGGGACTGGAAAAACAAAGGGGGGTGAAGCGAACCGTGAGTGCTCTCAAAGACGAGCAAGGTCATGTGCACTCAGACATTAAAGGTATGCTGGGCACTGGAGTTTCCTTTTATAAAGATCTTTATAAAGAGGTACCAACCGATCCGACAGCGGAACAATTCTTTTTGTCTTAACAAAGCATTAAATTAACAAAAGCCGATTGTTCTATTTGTGAAAGAAAAATCTCAATAGCTCTACATAATTTCAAACCAGGTAAAATCCAGCCACGTATGGTTTAACTTGTGAATTTTACCGTCACTTTTGGAACATAATAGGACCGGATTAGTTAATGTTTTCAACAGTACTTTTCGTTCAGGTAAAAATGTCAGTATCACAAAGGCGTGATATCACTGGTTTACAAAAGGGGACAAGCCACCTTTTTTAAGGAATTGGCGTCCGATTATTTTATTGAATGTTGATTTTAAATCTTAACGAAATGTTATATAGGAAATCGTGTACGGTCGGTTTTGCATACCATTATAAATAAGGATCAAACTTGTTCGGTAAAAGGAAGTTCTGTTGTTCAAACTGCAACTTTAATAAGAGATGTAATTCAATATATTAAGACAAAAAATTGCCGGGAGCATTAATATGTGTCGACCAAGAAAAGGCGTTTGATCGATTCAATTGGAAATTCATGTTTAAATGTTTAAATTACTTTGGGTTTGGTCCGGACTTTATTAAATAGGTTATGTTATTTTACAATGAGGTACAGAGCCGTGTGAAGATAAATCGATGTATGTCGTCTTTCCTAAGTTTATTTAGGGGCACCAGACAAGGGTGCCCATTAGGTCCTTTATTATATATTATTGTTGCTGAAAAAATGGCAAATGCTATAAGGAAAGAAAGAGAAATAAAAGGAATTCTCTTACCTGATAATACTGAATTAAAATTGGCACAATACGCCGACAATACAACATTGTTTATGCCAGACTCATTTTCTTTAAACATATGTTTAACATTTTACATATTTTCAGGGGGCTTCAGGAGCTAATTTGGAAAAAAACTTAGGGTTTATGCAGGGTTAGGGAGTAATTTGGGGAGGAGGGATCAGCTTTGTAATATTATATGGACCTCCGGATATGTTAAGGTTTTGGGGTTTTATTTTGGAAATGAAGATGCAAGTAAAATAAATTTGGAATCAAAGAAATTTCAGAGCATCCTATATTTATGGTCAGAAGGGTCTTTGACATATACTTGGGAAAATGGTTGTAGTTAATTCTATTGCATCTAGTGTGATTTGGTATTTTTCAAATGTGATTTTTATGCCATTTTGGGTCGTCAAAAAATTAGAAAAATCGTTATCAGACTTCATGTGGGATCATAAAAGATGCCTCGTTAAAAAGAATATCACAGTACTGCCAAGGGACAAGAGAGGCTGCGACGATCATCCGTGACGATCACTGTCGCCATGGGTAACCCATCCGTATCGATCACTGTCATAATAGGCAGCTCAACCGTGATGTTCACTGTCATCATAAACAACCCATCTGTGACGACCAATGTCATTATGGACGACCCATCCTTGCCGATCAATGGTCTGAAGCCTGTATATCACTGGGCTGCGACAGTTTGCGACAAATTTCGAACGTCATTCGCAAGAGTCTTGGAACATTTTTGCCGGTCTCAATTTCCTCGCATGATACGCAACCTATCGCTTCCTTATCGTACAAATTTTGAACATGCACAAAAAAAATCGCAAATTCACACGACAATAAATTCTCTCAAAATAGTCACAGAGGCGTCGCTGGTGTCTCGAACCCGTCTCGAACCAGTCGCAAACTATTCCCGAAACAGTTTCTGCGAGAAGTGCGAGACACCTTCGCGAGGGGTTCGCGACCTAAATGATAAAAATGAGAATCCGTCGCATGGGACTCGCAAGTGTAGCAAATTTGCGATTGTTTCTTGCGTATGTCTTGCGAATATCTCACAAATGTTGTGCGAAGGTCTTGAGAACATCGCACAACAATCGCGCGACGGGTATACGAACTCCAGCTTATGAAATTGGTGCAACACTCGTTCGATGTACGCAAACGTATCGTAAGTACAATTCAGTGGGAGTGAAAATTGCAAGTAAAAATTGTCGCTAATTCGCCTATTTTCTCGCAATTATTGAGTCTCCAACTAGTCGCAATTTGTCGCAGCTCAGTAAGATACAGCCTTCACGCTTCTTAAGAATGAGACGCGCAGCAATATGCTGGACCATCTGTATAGGCGCTAGACTTGTTCTGCCGGTAACTAAGCAAGAACTGAATTACAATTAATAATCCAGGCGAGATATTACTGTGGCGCAAATGAGCCGATAGCACCCTTGAGTTGAGAAGAAACGCCGGATGGAAGTTAAACGGCGGTGCTCGAGAAAGGCCGCACGACTTATACTAATAATATAATCATGCATTGAAAGATTACAATCAATCTGAACACCTAGATAATTCTTTGAATTTTGAAAAGGAACAGTGCAGCCCCCAATGCTAAGGGCTTAGATCCGACGGGCATAATTTCAGTCTTGTCTGTTATCAAGACAAAACTTTACAATTTAAGTTTGTTGCTGGTCATCAATGAGAGTACATCCTCAAAACAAGTCTGTATGCTGAACGGGACAGAGCTGAACTCATCTGGTTGACTACTTTTTGACAGTTCAGTGTCATCAGCATACTTATGAAATGAACATTCATGTGCAGATATTATGTGAGATATCAGTTGTGATTATATAAAATGAACAATGTAGGTCCTTACACGGATCTCTAGGGAACCCCGTACAACAAAGTACATTGGTCTGATTGCATCCCTGACGATGACTGTCATTACAGGCAGGCCATCTATGATGAACATTGTATCCGCAAAAAGAAAGTTTTGCAGACCTATGTTTTTGAGTGGGTTCCTCCTCTTCCGCCACCGCCGCCACGTTCGTTTCCGGAGAACTCCTCTGAGACCCTTGTACCGATCTTTCCGACACCCTGCATAGTTATATGCTCTCCTATGTTGTTTTGCAAAACAGAGACAGGTGGCGCAACCTGCAGTCCTTATGCGCAGTATGAATCCGGGTGTCTTTTTGATAACAGCTCATCTCAGAAGTGATTTAATGTATTGAACTGACATTTTGCATGTCAATAGATCTTGGATCTCCCAATTTGTATACTAGACTGGTGGCGCCATCTGCAATCATTTTTGCGTGGTGTTTATCCGTACGTTTGCTTTAGGTGAAAATTGCTCATATCTTAGAAGTGGTTCAATGTTTTGGAACATTGGCATGTCCATCCATCTCCGAGATTTGTCTCGTAGACCAGAGGGGTAGCGCCACCTCCCTGCAAGTTTCATAGAATAAATTAATGCCCTTTGATATACTGTTTTGGCCTGAAATTATGCATGTCTATAGACTGGTGGCGTCCATCCGTGCGTTTGCTATAGGTAGAAATTGCTCATATCTCATGAGTGGTTCAATTATAATATTAGCAGTTTAATTGGCATCACTGATGTCACAAATTTGTAGTCATGTCATGTCAGTGCCTTACTTTACCCGTGCCTCTGTTTAATGGCGGGTACACGTAGTTGCTTATTACTTCCCGTATTCTAGTTGTAATTTTGGGCAACCCATCCGTGATGATCACTGGCATGATAGTGTCATCACGGGTAACACATCGGTGATGATCACTGTCATCAAGGGTAACACATCGGTGATGATCGCTGTCATCACGTGCAACACATCAATGATGATCACTATTATCACTCGCAACACATCCGTAATGATCACTATTATCACGCGCAACACATCCGTGATTATCACTATTATCACGCGCAACACATCCGTAATGATCACTATTATCACGCGCAACACATCCGTGATGAACACTATTATCACGCGCAACACATCCCTGATGAACACTATTATCACGCGCAACACATCCGTGCTGATCACTATTATCACGCAACACATCCGTAATGATCACTATTATCACGCGCAACACATCCGTGATGATCACTATTATCACGCAACACATCCGTAATGATCACTATTATCACGCGCAACATATCCGTGATGATCACTATCATCACGCGCAACACATCCGAAATGATCACTATTATCACGCGCAACATATCCATGATGATCACTATCATCACGCGCAACACATCCGTAATGATTACTATCATCACGGTCAGCTCATCCACATCATTTTAGTCCTGCTCTTCCTGTTTATCCTGATTTTGTCTACGAGATATGGAGAGATGACAGAAGTGTCAATAAAACTCGTTTTGTTCATCATTCTCCAGAAGTTTTACGGTAATATTCTACCTCGTGAATACAACACGAGAAAGGGCGCATTAAAACAAGGGCGCAATTTCCTTTTTCAAAAGGGGGGGGGGGGTTCCAATTCCCATCTCCCCTACCGCATCCAAGCCCCCCCCCCCCCCCCCCTGCAGCGGGGTATGCAAGATGTAACCATATCATACAAACATTAAAATAAAATAATAATTGATCAGTGGTGGGCACAGAAGTAATTTCTGGATATGGGAGGGGGAAGATTTTTTTCAGGATTCAAAGAGTAAATGTGAAGGGCGTGTATCGGCCGAATGGTTAATGGTTTGGGTTAGCGTGTCCTCCTCGTGTGGTGAGAAATTGGTTTACAACTTTCACTGTAAATGTTAGCAATTTTGAAGGAATGTTGGTACCAAATAACAGGAAATACTTAGGCACCAATAAGTGAAAACCTTTTCCCAAGAAATTTTAGGGGTTTGGCGAATTCCCCTTGTGCGCCTCTAGATCCAGGAGTAGGCATTTTTCGCAATAAAACGTAAGTTATGATTTTAATCCATAAAACTTGCATGATTTATTTAATCATGTGTTAAATTACTGGGTTTCGCAATTTCATGTAGACAGGCGAATCACGCCATTGTATCAGTCAGTTATGGAAAACTGGAAATTCAATGATATTTGAGAAGGTTCGCAACACTCTGAGACATTTTTGTTAATAAGTTGTATTATTACAGATTGGAATCGGAGCCTATTTTTAGGCAAAATGAAAGTCTATTAATTGGCACAATGCGGGGGATATAACATGATATGTACTCTCGGTTGAAAAGTGACATCTTTTCTCGTCCACACCAAACTGCGCCCATGATATACTACCTATCGTCATTTCATGTACAAAACTGCAGTCCATTGGGCAGAATACTTTTGCTGGCTGTACTCAGATGGCGCGTCCGTGCGGATATTGTGCAGTGAGACAACGAGTCTATAAATGTTAATATTACTGAGATTACATGTACGTTCAAAGTACATATGTTTTTATATCACACATCAGCACGTAAGCACTGTGCAACTTATATTCACAATACATTAACAACATGTTTACAATACAAATGTCACCCCTGTAAATAACTTCTTTCGACAGGTTTGTTCTATTTTTTTCCTAATGTAGGCACAGATTTACGCTTCACGCTCTACTGTCAAGCTCATAGAACTTTTTTTAAATAAACAAGTGGTTATGACATTGAACTCACTATTTTGCTAATGTTTTTAATGGTTATGCAAAATTCTAACTTTTAAATGACGTTTATTATTTCAAGTATAATATAATGAATAAAATATTTGTTTACAGAGTTCAAACTTCTGGTCCGTACATTGATATTAAACTTGTGTAACAGTTGTTGACAATTAAAAAGAAAGCCTGCATATTAAATTTCAAAGCTTTAATAATTGGAAAAGTAAAGTTTTGTATGTAATTGCATATAAACCAAACAGATTGCTATGAATAGCCACAACTCTTAATTACATGTTTTAAGAACATTCTGAACCGATTGGGTTCCACATTTTTTATGCTGATAAGTAAATGAGACGCGTCATTCTAATTTATGATCAAATGCTTGATCAAATGCTTGATCTTTACACAGTCTCAGTAAACTGTCTTAAACACTAAGGACAGTCTGACTTTCAATGTGCTAAATATTCATGTGTTTTATCCTGTAGCTCTCAGAATATATTTCACATTTAGCTTCTAAGTATTTGTTTTCGAACCTGCGAGCTTATGTGATCGTGTGGCGTCGTCCGTCGTTTGTAAATTAACCCATACTACCTCAAAACAAGGCAGGAGCTAGCATAACTAAATTTTATTTAAAAAAAAATCAGTCATATAAAAAAACATGTTGGATTGAACTTATTATTTCTTTGGCTATCTGCATGGACTTAGATTTTACAGGGTAAACACTGAAAAACTTTTTAAAAATCTTCTCCGAAACAGTCCAGCCAAATTGTTCAATATTAATAATCCCTAAAATAATTTCTCTCAAGTTTGTTCGAATAGTTCTAGTTCAGTAGGTAGGTTCAGTATGTTGGTAGGTTAACAAGAAGCCGACTTTGTCATTTAGCCAATTTTATACAAATGTTGGTCATATGATTCATATTCAGCATTGAGGTATTGGTGGCGCCACCAGTGAGATACTTTGATAAGAAAAGCTGGTAGATTTATTGTAGCATCAAACTGTGAGCTCTGACGGGCAGAGCTGTTCAGGCAATATGGTGTCCATATCCAGGCAATTGTCGAGATGCCGTATTCAGACGTACAGTCTGAGAACTGATATCAAATGAAAATAAAAATACTGAGAAGTAATGACGACGACACAGGTTTAGGGAGGTTAAAAGGTTGTATAAATATATGAACATTAAACTGGTGCCGTCTATATATCTGTGTGTGTGTGTGTGTTTTATATGTGAAATAATATCTCTTTAGCAAAAATAAAAGAGATTCCGATTACCCCTAATCCACTATTATAGCACCCCCGACAGCAAAATTAACAGGATAAATAGGTGTTTTTCAATTTTGAAAACCAAGATGGCTGTCATGGTATAATTTTGAAATTGTCAAATTTAAATTCCATGACCCAAGAAATTGCTATTTGGAATTTTATCTAACGATACTAACATGTTTAAGTGCTGAGATATTGTATGGTTTCGTATGACGGCCATTTTGAATCAAAGATGGCTCCCATACATCCAAATGCCAGGATTGAAACAGCTTTTTTCTTTTTCTCCACATCTTTAATTAGTAAATGATACCTGTGTCCAAATTCTACTCAAAAAAAATTAGCAAAAGTTATATTTGAACTTCTGAAACACCTCAGATGTAAACTGGAAACAGTTACGACTGATAACTTTGTCCGGTATCCCATGTCTGGATATGTGATGCTTCGTTTTCGTCATCACTCTGTTTATTCTACTTTAGTATCTGGTTGGTAGTCGCCCTCAAAGAAGTGACCGAATTCAGCGTTAAATTATAAACAAGATACTTGCGGCCTTGAATACTGAGTATGTCAGTGCCCAGCTTTACCCAAGGTAAATCTGGGATTTCATGGAGTGGTTCATTTGGTTGCTTGTCTGGAAGAGACGCACATGTATTATAGGTATCACAAGCTCATACTAACTCCCTAATCTCACTTGACAAATCAAGTGAGTAGATGCAAGTTGATGCCTGAATGTCCAACGTTCTCTTAATATTTGATATCTGGTTTTAACAAAATAAGGATGACAGTTCTCAGAACACATCCTGAGCAATCAGCTCATATCTGTATCCATAGTAAGGTAATAATCGTTGTCAGGTTGTGGTATCTCACTCCATCTAGACCATCCGTTCTTGATATTTTTTTCAAGATTTGTAATGCAGGACTATCTTGGGTCGCAGCGCGTATTAGATTGAGCCGTTTTGGTGTGAATGATAGGTTGGTACCTGCACAGGTTGGTTCATCATTGCTGACTGGTGCACGAGGCAGCGTATTTGGGACTGTCAGTTCTTTGACAGGTTTATGCATACGATTAAAGTTGTTCTCCAGTGCTTGAAGTAGGAAATTCCGTAGGCGTCGTGGTGACTTGGAAAGTGGTTTGTTCTCAGTCTATGGTTACGAGTGGTAGATGATCATTTATCACAGTAACATTCCGTTCATAGTTCCGTTCTTAAGTCCGAACAGGACTGCTGCCATTTCTTTCTCAGTGGGAGCATAATGGTTAGCCAGGAAGGCAGACGATTCTGACCGTGGGTGTGACATTGCGTATGATTACGCTTTTTATCTCACAATGGTTGTCCCGGACCTATATTTGAAGAGGCAAAGTGATTCCACTTTGGCATTTTTTTAACGTTTTTATATTTTGCAAATTAAAAAAAAACCCAATAAAATTAACATACCCCCCCCCCAGGTAACATATGACATGTCACATATGTCAGCATGTGTCATCGAGTAAATTTTCTTTGTGAAAAGTGGACATCCTATTTTTTTTTAAATCCTTCGGCCATAATATTTGCAAATATGTGGTGTTAATTTCAAGTGGTTGGTTTTGTTATGTTTTTGGTGTAATTTTATTTAATAAGAAAACTCGAGGGTCAATGTTTATTAATATTTATTTTAGAGGAAACCTTCGCAAACAAGCACCTCTCCCCTGTAACCACCCCGTGGGTCAATTTTTTAAAATTATTTTGTTTGGCAGCCAAAATTTTTACATATCACGGGAAATATGAGGTGTACTAATACAATAACTTTAAGTAAATGTTATTACAAGATAGGGGCTTCTTGCATGTGATACACTGCACTATAAGGCCGTGGTAAAGTTAAATGCTTATTATTATTGCTTTTGTCTTTCATTCTTTTGAAATTTCCTTTATATTTATTTCGCAGATTTGTAGGATCACCGGTACAACATTCTTTTCATGAAAACACCAGTCTAGGATACAAGTGGCAGCCAAATTCAAGAAAAATAAATGTCAAGATTAGGAGATCTACACACATGAAACAGCATAAATCGTTTTTGACAACACTAGTAAATATAACGTTTTCTTTCATTCCTTATTAATTAGATATATGCCGTGTGTACGACACAATTCTTGTTTCAAACAACGATTGCATGTACTGGTCGCAGAGATAGGAGAAACTAGAAGCTTATATCCGATTAGGTTAATTGGTTATTGTTAATAATATACTTAGTACGTTTATTTGCCTTTAATGTCACTGCGAGGTCACGAAGTACATGATCCTTTGACATTGGGTTTCGCTACATGACGATGTTATCTACGTTACTATTCACAGCCTGCAGAATGCCGCCATAATATCAGGGTAATTTCACATGGTTTGCACTGTCAACAAAGTGAATTTCAATACAGCGCACCAGCAGGCACTTAACAAAGTACCCCAGCCCGGCATAGCACTACGTGGAGAATCGATCGGTATGATAACTGAGGTTGTGTGTGATGTCTGTATGCTACTGATTATACGCTATCGACTTACTCTGTGGTTCAACACCAGAAAACTTTTTAAGCAAAATGGACGTTATGCGGACGTATGCCTATCGATTTACGCGAGTCGTCATGAAATAACCGAATTCTTTTTATATCTTTTTTTTCACTTTTATTTCTATCAATACTGTAAATAAGATATTGTTACACTCTTTTCAGAACAAGAAAATAATTTATTATATAATCATTACAAGTATCAATATTATACTCGGAAATAAATTTGCTGCGCCCCTATAAACATACTCAGTAGAAATGAGTTCCTAATAGGGCTGGGTATCGGTCCGTCTGTTTAATATGTATTGCGATACGCTCAATGTGATGCCCGATACGTGTCGACGACATGCTCCATTTTTTATTGTACACTTATTGTTTTTCTTGAAAACGCTTTTGGTATCGAATGTTTTACTATTTTTAGTATACAGCATATCTATTACGTTCTGCATTTATGCTGGATATTAAATAAATAAAAAAGCAAGACCTTTTAATAAAAACAGATGGTTAAAGGATCTTTATTATATATATCACGTCATCTCAAGCAGACGAGTTCAAACTGGTAAGGTATTTTGAATATTCTATTTAATGAAAAAAAATATTCAATGAAAAAAGATGCTTTACATTTACCTATGCCCGGGACTGTTACCTCTCACCGCAAGCGCCGCGCCCCCTACAGTAAACCATGTACAATGTCTCTGTGATAAACAGTTTCGGGCCTTCAAAGGCCTAGGTAAGCGGGATACTGCCGTGTAGGGGGTCTGAATTCACCCCTAGATTATGTTTACATGGGATTGGCACTTTAAAATGTTTGGGCGATGGATGTATGATTTTTCTAAACACAGGGAGAGAGAGATATAAGCAGTGGTAGCAACACCAGTTTCTGATTCATCTACTTGGTCTGTTCAATTCGGAAACACTGTCTCTGTGTCTACCTCTATTGTACAAAGTTTTCCTGGACCACATTCATAGCTAATCATCTCCCAAGGCGCAACATCTCAACAACAAACAGACAATAAAGCTATTACAGACAGGCATGGGTGAGAAATCCTTTCTTTTTAGCTTCGGAGTTAATGGTTAAGTCAATAAAGCAAATACATTGATTAACCAGGCAAATATATACTCACACCATTTGCTCTGCTGCGCCCTGCAGCTTAATTACAGGTATATGATGGACGTGTCAACAGAGTAGGAAGGCAGACGTGCCTCTTATGGTCTGTAGGTCCAGGTGCCTTATTGTTTGTTCATGAACCGACCGACCACACATCGATACACAGTCTGTATAAATCATATGAACATACAACGCAACGATATAAATCATATGAACATACAACGCAACGACTAAAGTTCGTCAGGATCAGCACAAAAAAAGTTCACGTAAGTTCCAAACAAATATTAACTTTGACCTGTATTGAATGTATATAATATTTATATAATAATATATGCCTTAAAAGGATACTTTATTTAAGTGAGGTGTGACAAGTTGAAGCTTCTTCATTTTGATATTTCTTTCTTGTTCTGTTTTCACATATTCTGATAATATCAAGTTTCACGGCTGTCTCAAAGCTATCAAGGAAATTTACTTTATATCAAGGAACTTATATTTATGCTATTCAGAAAATTATGAAAACAATTAATGCCATGTTTTTTAATTAAAAATGCTGATTGTATAACTGACGTATTATTGACATCAATATTATATAATATAAGTAGCTTTAACTTCTAAATATATATATGGACGATTTTGCTGTATCTTGGCCGTAAATAGTCCGATATGTCAAATTCAAAGTCCAACAGAACCAGTAAGGTTTGGGGATATTTATTTCTGCTAACAATTAGGCCAGTCAACTACTAGCAAGTGTTATGTTAGGATTATAAACCAACCAGCTAAAATAAGGTGCCCTTTACTATTTACAAGTAAAACATAAATTAACTAAATTTCATTACAATTCGCTTATGATATCATGGCTGAGAGTATAAAATATGACCTTTATAATTATCTGAACTCTGAAACAGGAAAGCATATTTAGAAAGCATATCATTTATATTTCCAAAAGCAGGCAGAGAACGAAAATATCACAGTCAGTATATACACATAAAGGGATTTACGAAGCAATTATAATACAGCATTCTGTAACATTGATGGACTTGGTCATGCAATATTCTGAATAAGTAACACGGAATAAAGGTAAATTTTATTCTTAAATGATCAATGAATGCAAAGTAAAAAGAGTGCTATACACACACACCAATATAAAAATATGCAACTGTACCATATGTCACGTAGCGAATAAATTCTCGAAAATTCCTCATTTATTTCGTTTCTTGAAGGAAGCACATTCTGTGGCTGATCTAAATTACCTGGAAAAATTGTTCCAGACTTTTGACCCAGCTAATAGTGAAGACTTTTAAATATAGTTAGTTTTAGGTTTAGAAACGAATATTTACTCCCAGCAGTTATTGTAAGCATCATTGACAAAATGAAAACTGTCCCTTTGTGAACCAGGAACCACTAGGCAAACACATTTATACCTTAACAATGCGATATATATGTACAGCGTTGATGTACTTTCGTACATCCCAGTTCACTTCAGGCATCATTAAATTTACATTTCTATCGTAGTTTTCGTGTTGTTTCTTTTGTACCATATTGTTAGTAGACGATAAGGAAAAACCTAGATACTTTCGGCTTAGTCAATACGTGCTTGAATGATTGTCGAATAAACCTTGGTCAATGATTGCAGAAGAAAAAGCTTGATATACGATTAAAAACTATGTTTGGAAATAGTTTTTTTTTGCATAATGAGTTAACATGTGGTCTCGAGGATAATTTGCAAATTCTTTTAGGGTAAGGTTGAATCTAATATTGATATCTGGAGTTTCTGATAAGCAATGCTTTAGGAATAACAAAGGAGCATGACAATAGATTTATTATGATTTAGAGTGAGTTGGTTATAATATGTAAAATTTATATATGCAATTGATATTAATTATATTCTATAACGTACATGGTATATCATGCTACCCCATAATTTAATGGTTCAATAATTTGTTTTATTGCTCATTTTCTCATGTTTAATACTGTGTGGTATACGTTAAGAGAGGACTAATGACATTGAGTCCATCATGGAAAGACGTTATCACAAAACTCGCATCTTGCCGGATATGTACTTGAACAACCATTCAGTCTGTCGTCACTAGGTCTCTTACGTAACGCCGGTATATCTGAATTCATAGCCCGTTATCTAGTTTAAATGTTTGAAATGTAAAGTCACTTCTCCGGTCATCGTAAAATACGGATACATAAACCAGTCTATGCTATGACGTAATTATGAAGTGTGTCATATATCCAGTTCGACGTTCCATATCTGAATATATATACGTACTGTAATATAGGATTTTCTTGTCTAGCTGTAACAGACTCATGTTCTAGACATTGTATAAATATGTCTAAGTATTTTACCCTTATGGTTCATCAAGGTCATGAAGATCACACCGATTGAAGTGGCGGAAGCGGAAATGGCAAACGGCACAAATGACGTCATAAAAAATAAACCCCTCATGCGGTTCTACAGGAAGATGGAGTTTTACCTGCTCATATCTGGATTATATTTTGGCCATCCATCCGGCGGGATGAAGAGCATTATTATTAAAATTATTAATGTATTATTGGTCCTTGTTGTAGCCACAAACGCACTGCGATTTTTATTCATCTTTCAGTCAGGGGAATCTTTTGACCCTAACCTTGTTTTTAAAATATGTTACACTGTCTATATTTTTAATATGTCGCTGAATATGCATCTCCTCTTTCGGACACACAAGCTTTCGGAACAAAAAGACTTTCATCTTCTGTTGCATAACTTCAGACCTAAGCAGAAAGACTACTACGTTAAGCTGAATTGGTTATTCAATGGATTGTGCGCCTTTTTTGCAGCCTTTTGCCTCTCTGTCTTTATATTTTCATTCACCGCGATACAGGACCCCGCCACGGCCACGTTCTATGAATTTTCTACTGCTCCCTTCAAGTTTAACTCTTCAGGATTTACTGGAATGTTGTACGCGACAGTTTTCTTGAACATGTATGGATTCCAAGTCTGGTCCGCAAGCTGTATTCTTTTCGTTACAACTTGCTATGCGTTATCAAAGGAGCTTGATCTTCTGAATATTAGTGTCAAGAAAGCAACAGGAAAAGATGGAAGCTTTGCAGGAAATCTGGAGAGAGTTCGCAGACAACATGACGTCATCTGCCAGATGGTTGGCGTGGCTGATGACATTTTTTGTCACTATATCGGAGTATCTATGACTGCCGTCGTGATGCTGGCCTGTCTCTTGCTGTATGGGTTCGCCAGGGGCGTGACTGACCCGCTCTTGCTTATGGGGCTCGTTGGACAAGCGATCAGCTTGGTATCTGTCACCGTCACTCTCGTTGTGGGATGTGTGACCGTCAGCTGTCGGGTTAGTAAATAACATAACATATTTTACCTCAGTTTACAATATCGCCAAGAACACATGCAAGCTATTTCAGCTGAAATCAGCAACAAGTAGAAATTATATACTAAAAGTATAAATGATCATTTGAGCCAAATATTTATATGATATTTGTGACAAATTTGTAGGTAAGACTGACATTTTAATTTGATAAGTAAATTGAGTTCCTTATTGTTCCTCAGTCAAATCGACACATATTACAATTATAATTCATCCTAGGGTCAACTTCTTAAACTTAAGCTGCCGCAAGATCCGATGTGTATTTCAATATGAGCATTTGGATAAGGTAAACCTGAACAGTTGAGTACTAGTGTTTGACCTGGGCTGGTAAGTATGTTACAACAGTCTCAAATCATTATGTATCAACATAATATCTTTTTTTAAAAAAGGTGTTTCAACTGTTAGAAGAAGGGTTACAAAACGGTTGGTCGTCATAACATGTTCCAAAACTAAATTATTCTTCACATAGGCCTTATATGCTCATATCCCTATTCCTATTCCTTAGAAACACAGATGAAAAATTAAAGCTCTACTCCACTCTACAATTTACTTTTTTTCACAGGCGACAAGTGTGGCCGAGCACCTGTTCCGGATAAACCTTGACCTGATGGATCCGGTCACAATCAACAAGGTGAGACGGAATCCTTAAGGTTTACGTTCGAAATTGATAACACACACACAGGTAAACGGAAGAAATCCTTTACAAACAGAGGTTTACGGACGAAATCCTTAACACAAGAACGGAAACGTGTACACACAGAGGTTAGCGGACGAAATCCTTAACACAAAAACGGAAACGTGTACAAACAGAGGTTAACGGACGAAATCCTTAACACAAGAACGGAAACGTGTACACACAGAGGTTAACAGACGAAATCCTTAACACAAGAACGGAAACGTGTACAAACAGAGGTTAACGGACGAAATCCTTAACACAAGAACGGAAACGTGTACACACAGAGGTTAACGGACGGACGAACGAAATTGTTAATTCACACAAGTTAAAAGACGAAATCATTAACACACAGATTAAAGGACAAAAACAGGTTGACGGACGTTACACATTATCCTATGTGTGTTATCTTCAGATTCAGGTGTTCCTGCTTCGAGTTACCGGAAGTCCCATTGGCCTAACGACAAGCAGTCTGTTTGTCCTGGACAAGGGCGCCATCTTGACTGTAAGTAAATATAATCATTCTCCATATGGAAAGTACTAATTACGGGGCTAATTATCATTCTAAGTGCCATATCTTTCACCAGATGCCAGCACTGGTTGCTAAATCGATAAAAGATGTACAGACAGACAAACATGACCTATATCCATAGATAATCCGCTCTTTGTCAGGCGACCCACCTGTTACCAGCATCCAATAAAATGTATCGTTCACGTTAATATGGTATCTGGCACATAGACGAATAAAAGGAATACACAGACAGACGGACTGGGAGACGGACAGACCTGGATACGAACGTAACTTCAGTCCCACTACATATACGCTTTTTAGGCCCCTTTAATATGATCGCGGAAACATGATCATGGAAACTGTATACATGGTTTGCGCTGGAGCGATTTTACCGCCCGCGAAAACGGGCACTTTGTCTTTGGCATGAATTTGTTAAGCACTTTAATTTGGTTTGGATTGCTAGATTTTTTTAAAGCGCCATTTCGAAAAGTTTTAGTTGATCGCCACATGCTGGAAATTGTTGACGGAGCAGAATTTTGTAAAAAAAAAAAAAAAAAAAAAAAAACATTACCTTGTTTGTGTGCATTAAGAAAATACCAAACATAGTCTGCAGTAAAGCTGGCTTAAGGCAGGAGATTGGGTGCAGTTCTGCATGTTTTAGACAACGCGATATGTAAACATTGTATTTCGATTGACTGCTACTAGCTGTAGGCCTACACGCGATGTATTTCAGTGCAGGCCTTTTCACCGCCTGGTGGAAAACCCGTGGGCCAGTAAAACAGGCAGCGTTTAGTCCGAGCAAACAATGTTACGTGTTTCCGCTGCCCCGGGAACGTACACTGCTTTATCTTCTATCTTTCTCATAAAAGGAATTCAGTTCACGTTTGTTCGCAATGTTCTCTAAAACCGCATTTTGTACAATACTGTGCCATAGATCATTTTTAAGGTTATAATCCCCGAAGTGACATAGGCGATATGAGAATAAATAATTTTTGATTTGCATATAATTTTGTGTAATTTTTTCGTTTTTACTGACTTGCACGGAGGTTAGACCGAGCACAGCCGAACTGCCTTCGGCACTGACATGAATGCTTGCATAGTGGTCACTCAACCTCAAACACTCAAAAGGACTATTGTTCATATGAATAACGCTTGCTTTCAGTGAGGGATTTGATGATGTCTAGCCTCACATTTGAACGAGGCTCTCACCGACGTGCGTGGTCAGTGAAAGAGGAAAAACACATGTTTCTCGCTTTATGAAATGGAGATTTTAACCAAGGAGAAGTTTTGACAAAACCTAGTTCATGGTCCCAATTTCAGGAACAGGGGTGGGGTGGGGTGGAGTGGTGGCGGGGGTTTCAGGCCTCAAAATTTGTCTGATACGATTGAAAAAAGGTTGCAATGGCGGAAAATGGGATACGGACCCTCTGCATAGAGTCCCGTTGGGTCCGCTTCTGCTACTTCCAAGGTATGCATATTTTTGTTTCTTTTCTTCAGGAACAGATTCCTTTCATTTAATAATTCTTTCATGTTTTCCCCACATTAACCTAATCTTTATACGTCTAACGATAGAAGCCAGGCAAATATTATCGAAAACCTGAATGCCCCCGCGTCTCATTCCGGTTCGCAATATAAACATCATCACTGTCCAGGTCTTAAGGTAAACATACCGCGGTATGAATTTCTTGCCACGAGGACAGCCCAAAAAAATAAATGTAAAAAATATTTATATATATCTTATTGAGACAGTTTCCCACTGAAAACCTAAATTTTCTGTTAACTCTTAGAATAAGAAATGAGCCATCATGCCACACTCAGTTAATATATCTCCCAAACCCCGGTAATAATCCCGGTATACCGGTTTTATAAGATAGTTGGAGATAATTTTTGTTTGGTGTATTGCAGATCGCCGGAACAGTCGTTACGTACGCCGTGGTGCTGTTCCAAATGCCAACGTCCTCCACACCGTCAGCCACGGCAACTTGTAACGAGACGTGTTTAATCAAATGAAAGAGGAATGAAAAATAACGTGCATTACCATGGTGATGTATTGAAGTATCTTCCAAGTGCAGGGAAAGGAATTATAATAACCTTGTCCGGATGTCTCATTGTAATAAATGCCATATTATTATTCTTATTATTATTATTCTAATATATCTCTACAGCGTAACCCATCAGAAAAGATTGTCTGATCTGCCACAGGGCTCTGTTGGGAATCAATACAATGTATAATCATGTAAAATACGATAAAGAAAACCGAGTTAATAACAGGTTTTCTCGACAAAGTAATAAGGCAAGATTTGATCTTAAACATGAAATTATATAACCATGAAATGTCACCTAATATACAGAGAATTCGAGGACCAGGAAATATAGCACAATATGAAGTCAAATGTAATGTTGGACATATGAAAGGCAATTAGGCCGTAACGTGAACATTTGAAAAAAGAAACATTATGGTGGTGCAATTTCTTTGATTTGTTGAACAAAATAGGGCCTGTGGTTAAAAATGGTTTCTTTAAGTAGCTTGTGATACGTTTAACTACACATAATTTATGGGAATGGGTATTGCCTGCGTCATGTTGGTGGACTTTGTGAACTTTAATGGACCGGTAAGTCATGCAGGACGGACTTTAGTCATTTACACATTTTAACACAAGGATTCGGGTTAGATATTCATGTTTTATTTTGTTCGAGGGATAGACGGATATCACTACTATTACAGTCATAGTAAAACGTGCGACTTATGATACACGTATTGCTCGATTTTGTATTTTGATTTTGTCTGATAATTAGGCATTTTCCAAGATTGTGAAACCAAAGTTCAAATGTGACAGAATCAGGCATCAGTACATTTTCATAGCGACGTCTTGAGGAATGTATCGCCTGCACCTAGACAGGGCACCTGCTTAGGAGGGGAGCTTTTTGGATACTTGTTCTGCATTATATGTTAATGTTAGGTATTCATTGAGCACTAATCCCTACCACGTGATATTGTTAGGTTTCATGGGCTGGTCAAAAAGCTGGTCGTCCGCGAAAATGTTACATTGACATTTGCCATGTCTTCCCTAACATATATCATTAGTGCATAATACCAATACAGAACCTATTCCAATTTTCACAGGATATTTGAAGATGGTTTGGTAGCATGTTTAACAGCATGGTTTCTGTATGAATGATAGTTCTCAATAGGTTCATGTGATTTATAAAAAATAAATTTTTCTTTCTAACAGAAAGCCAGGAGGCAAGTTCCCGTGAAACGTTTTGTATCTGTCGCTTGGAGGCAATTGTCTACAACTTTTAGGGAATTTGTTTGAATCGAATGATATTTCAAAGAGGCAATTTGATCATCAGTTAATATCATACCGGTTTAGGTGGTGTAAACTTTGACCATAGAGAACCTTTTGGATATATATGCAAAATGAGGAAGAATGGAAATAATTCGATAGTTATAACTATCTTCTTTGGTTCTTCGACCTTTGTATATGGGAGTGTATCGTGGGGTCTTCCAATCAATGGGATGGGTAGCCTCTTTGAGCCACCAGTTGAAATATATAAAAAATGGAGCATCCATTTTACATTAGGGGATATTTGGCTTTGTTCGTGAGAGGAAGTTATGAATTAAATTCAAGGTTTCTTGGGATGATGAGATCATAAACAATTGTGAGGACGAGGGAAATTTCTCAGACAATTGACGGCAAACGTTACCAAAGTGTTTAGTCCTTCCTTGATATAACTGTGCTGGAGGTTATTTCCATAGTCAACTTTCTTTAATTTGCTCTTCAAAACTTCCACATATCTTATTGGTTACTATCAGCTGTCTTATTCATGTAAAATCAACGTAACTAGTGTCTGATTCTAAGTTTATTTAACTTAATTTCTAAATTTTTTTAAATGACCGAGTCATTCTCATGATCCACGATACCAAGGAT
The DNA here is from genome assembly GCA_026874595.1 of Sipunculus nudus. Lineage (NCBI taxonomy): Eukaryota > Metazoa > Annelida > Sipuncula > Golfingiida > Sipunculidae > Sipunculus > Sipunculus nudus. Next base: position 52,983,096 of record CM049311.1, on the reverse strand, counting down.
AGTCTCGAAATTAAGATAGGGGAATTTTAATGTCAAGCAAATTTCTGCATTCCTTTTAAAAGATTTAATAAAATAATATTTGCAGAATATTTGCTAGACGCTTGAATTAGGAAGCCTTGTTTTGTCGCGACACTGAAACAATATTCAGACAAGGCTTGGCTATATTATTTCACTCTTGTTTGTTGCATTTAAGATTTCATCTCCAAATTGAAAATAAAACACTCACTATTTCTTTTAGAAGTGATTCATATGGCGACCCCATTAACTCTAACTGCTGGTGACTGTGTTAACTAATGTACGAAATCGCTTTTAGCATGCTGTATGGAAGCTATTGAATTAGGCCGCATGCCAAAATTTGTACTTAAGCAAAACGTGCAAGCTGTACAAAACGGCAATATCGATTCATGCGCGGTCTGATCCTATATAAATAAGGAAATAAACCTCATTTTCTGAACATTGCTGAACCATTGTATTAGGCCTAAACCCTTCCATTAGCAGGAATAACTTTAAATGGTGCATTACTCATAGGCCTAATCACTAGATTTTCCGTTAAATCTACAACTAACGGGAAAGCGTAGGCTTTGTTTTTTCTACGTGATTTCAGTGTTACACTGATGCAGTGTTACAGCGATTTTCTATGGCAAGACCCTCCCATGGGTGAGCAATTTGTGCTCGGAACATTTGGTGAGAACAACGCCATCTGGTGCCGGTTCAAGACAATGCGTAGAAAACGTAACAAATGAGTGTTCTTCAAGGAATGTTGGATAAATGGAGAGGTAGATACTTAGTCCTATCCCTTTACTGTCATTTGTCATAAAACCTTGGTAGAACTCGTGTATATATATATATATATATATATATATATATATATATATATATATATATATAGTTACGGAACCTAATATAAACAGATCACGTATGCGTGATGAACACAAATTCTGTAACGGAGATAAAAAAAAAATCAGATTCTGTAACACTAGGCAGCGTGAAATGTCTAAGGGAATGAATAAAGAAGTCAGTGGTTTTTTGTTAACAAAAAACTATAATTTATTCTTAAAACAACCCTAACAATACAATGCACTAAATCAATACAATTATACAGTAAAACAGCGGTATAGTCAATACAATCACGCAGAAAATAATGTGTACAGTACCTGGATACCAACCCCGTCACCACGATAAGTTCTTTAAATGTATACTCTCGGAGAATGACAGTCCAGTGTAAAGTTTTTGTTACAATCAAGAAAGTAAGCTGAAGTCGACACGAGTTTCGCCCGTGTCACACAATAAAAGGAGCACCTATAACAATATATATATATATATATATATATATATATATATATATATATATATATATATATATACTGGGTACTTCTCTTCGACCTCAGAAGATCACAATCATCTCTAGTATATAATATGTCGCTGCAGGAGGATGGTGAATACCATTATATTTTAAAACTTGCAAATACCACTGGAAATTAAAAAATTATCCTAAAGAAGACACTATTTACGACAACATTGTTTTATCAAACCTTATATTTTTTAGATTCACCATTTTGACATTTTTTCCTGTTTTCTATAATTTTTAAATTTTTATTTTATTTGAATAATTGATGTCCAATGAGGATAATACATTAATTCCAAAACCAAGGATAAAGTTTAGATCTGATCAAATAGAAACATGTAGAAGAATATACATAATAGACCGAGGAATGCTCTTATGTCTTCATTATCTGATTAATAGCATCATGCCTGCGAATCGAAAGTTTGAGTTTTGTTTCAATATGTATATACAATGTTTATTTCTAAAGGAGTCATCTAGACTAAAGCTTTTAAATTGAAATTCCAGCCAAAGTAAGTTCTTGTTTATATTAGATATGGACCAACCAATGTTAGTACACACTGTACATGTGCAGGACTGAATAGAGTAATATAATTTAAGTAACCGAATATATAATCTAACGGAAAAAAGGTATTAAATAAACCTTGACTTGCGCAGCCTGTTCACAGTAATATTGTGATGCTTCTGAACAATCTTCGTGCCTGATGCTTGCATATATATATGAGTAACAGCACATGAATAAGCATTATGTTTATTCATATTATTTTGTATAATATTTGCTGGATCACAATATATAAAAATACCCCTAATACCTCTAACCAAGTTATGAAAAATATACCGGTACAAATTGATCAATAAATAGCTTTAAATCACCATATGTTTAAGAGATTTTTATTAGAATAACAATTAATTAAATAACAATTGAATCATAAATGTATAAAAGACTGGAATAAAATAGTAAAAGGATAAAAGTACTCTTTTCTTATAAATAGTGAAAAATATTTATATACTGATCCGAAAAAACCCCAATGATATCTTAGATTTAACTTGATATAAATAAAATCAAAGGGAGTTTCAGTTTATAAGTACATGGATTATTCATTTAATGAAAATTCAGGTACAGATGAAGCCAAAACATAATATTCAGTAAGCCTATTCACTCAAGTAATTACACAAAAACCAAATCTTTTGGTTAAAACAAATCAGTATGTTTCGGTTTATAGTAAGATTAATAAATTGACTGTACGGTGAGACATATTTCAGACACACTCATTATGTGGGTAGCACTGATTTGCTTAAAACACTGATTACATCTAATTAACAGACCTGCAAGACCATCGTGATATACCACTTTCAGCTCACATCGCCGCTGTCACGGGACGATGCTAAATGTATGAATGAATGTTTATTTATTATAGTGTCATGCACAATAATACAAGATGAAGTACAGTTAATGTCAGTTTATAGTACCTAACCCCTGCAGGGGTTTATATGACACTCAATACTCTAGTCGATAATGGCAGTACAGGCGTACAAACAGTTTTTTCCTAATCTCCCATGCTTTGGCTACAAAATCACTTATTTCTTTAACACAGTTTTGAAGCAAGTATATAAATTGACTTTTAGAAGGTTATCCTAACAACTCGGTTTCACTGTTAAGAATAGATTTGTAAAGTTCCTCTCTAATTTCCTCATATTTTGGACATGAGCATATGAAATGGATTTCATCTTCAACTGAATAATCCTCACAAATGGTGCATATATTCTTTCCTCGGGTTTTAATTTTCTAAATTTACCTGTGATTGCCTCTCGAATATTTTTAAACCTCCCAACTTCAATTTCAAACGGTAAGAATACACATCTAAGCTGTGCCATTAAAGATCTCTTTTCTCGCGTTAAATAATGAATGACATAAGGTTCAGTACCGAATGAAGATTTTAGAAAAGCATATGTTCTCAGCTTTGGCTTTAATTTCATTTCGTCTAGCCACATAGATTCGTAGAATTCTCGCAATTTTTTGCCAACATTTTTAATAGGACATACTAATCTCTGAGCAACGATATGCGAAATGTTCGCTTTATCTAGAATTTCTTCTACTTCAGCTGACCAATCTTAACCCTCGGTCACAGTTGAAAATTTGTTTTACAAGCCTTCCTACATCCATTATTATGAGCTTATTCCAAAATTTCATTATTTTTTATCTGGCGTCTTTCTAAACTGGAGATCCAACCCATATCCCCAGTTTAACCTAGAATGGGGCATAATTTATGAACTCCTAGAAAATACCTTATAGCCTTGTTCTGAACTTTGTCAGAGGTCGGGGATTTACAGAGACCCCATACCTCACAAGCATAATCAAGCATTGGTACTACAGCACTGTGATAAGGTTAAGTATGAGAATTATAAGAAACATTTTTTAAATATTTAAATTTTGAAATTATATTTCCAATTGCTCTTGAACCAGCGTCTGATAAAACATCACTTCCGGTTTTATAATCGATATGCTCCGAAGGATAAAATCCTAATATACTCCTTGACAACTTTTAAATTAAACCCGTTTAAAATAAATTTGGACGGAGTAAGCAATTTTTTACGATCACGGAAATGGAGAACATTAATTTTAATCGGATTCGGATGTAGTTGCCATAACTTACACCACGAGTCTAAGTACGAGAGCATACATTGTAGGACACTGGCAGTCGGTGCCACAAGAGCAGTGTCATCAGCGTACAGTAATATACTTATTTTAGTAAAGCCACAAGTAATCCCCATGTTGAGCGAATTGATAACTCTTACCAACTCATTCAGGTATATATTAAATGTTGTAGGTGACAGGGGATCACCCTGGCGTACACCAGAACAGACTGCAAATTTATGAGCAGATCCGGAGTAATTATAACTTTTGCTTTGTTATTTTCATACATATACTTCAATGCATAATATAGTTTACCATGAATATTTAGCTCTAGCAACCGGTAAAGGAGACGATCTCTATTTATTTTGTCAAAGGCCTTTTCCATGTCGATCAGGGCTACAAATACTTCTTTGCTCATATTAATGTAATTGGTCACCAGAGCAGATAAACTTCTGATCCAGTATCAGAAGAAACAAAGTCGGTGCTGTGTGTTAATCTGACTGAAACAATGAGTATCGCATGATCTGGTACTTTACAATGTCCCTCGATCATACTTTGTAGTTTAAACTCATCAGTGACGTCAATACCATGAATTATCTTGAAACCAGTACATTTTTCGAGGGTATCGTGCCAAGTTATTATAAAATCAACTATTGATTTTCCCCTGCCGGTGACTGAGGTGAAATCATTCATGTGTCTGTCTATACTGGCATTAAGTAAACAAAGCATATTTTCTTTAAGGAATTCAATCAGGCTTTCACCATGAAGATTACGAGTTTCATCTAAACTTTCTCTTGGTCCTAAATTTCCCACCTCAGGAATAGTGTTTTGTAGTTAACCTAAACGAGCATTAAAAGCTCCAAAATTGGTCAACACCAGAACAAGAATAAACTGCCTGGGTTAGATGAGCGAAAAAAAAAGAATCACTGTCCCTGCCACACGGTGACTGTTCAGGTGGAAGATAAACATTAACAACAATATGATGTCTGTGAATCTATGTACTAACTGTATCCCTAATATATCGTCTTTGGTCCTGTCAACTATCTTATTATTAAATGTTACATGTAGATCTCGTCGAACAAATATACCAACTCCACCTGAACCTTTTTTCGCGTTTACATGGAGCATATTTCGATTGTGGCCATACCGAGTTTACGTGACGTCCCCTTGCGTTTCTGGTATATCTGTCTTGTGTGACGGTTTACGTGAGACTAAATCTGCAATAAGGAGTGTCTTGCCTGGCGCGTACTCTGCTTTGCCGTTAAATCTCATTAAACGAAGTAGTAGTCGTTGACATCTGATTGGCGTCATGTCGAGGTCTTTGTCATTGATAATGGGTATCAATCGCTTTTGACCGGTGACTATCCCTAAAGCTCTCTTATCCGACCAAGTAACGTGAAAATTTCTCTCATGCCCATACAGCTGCCAGCAGCTCTTTTTCGATCTTGGTATATCACTTTTCAGTGTTTTCATTAGCTCCCCACCTAGGCCATAGCTACTGGCATCAGAACACACCATTGTGGCTGTGGTTGGTTCGTAGAAGGGAAGTGTTCTGGGCAAGTCTATGGCGTCTTTCACGGCTTGAAACGCCTGCATGCGTGTGGGGTTCCTCCCACACCCAGACACAGTCTTTTCATAATAGCTATTTTAGTGATGCTATCATTGTTGATAGTTTATTGATATAACGTGACATAAAATTCACCATCCCTAAAACTGCCGTAATTCAGTCACATTGTTGGGATGTGGCATCTCCTTTATGGCCTGCACCTTGTCTGACTGTGGGGATATGCCATTAGCATCTATGTGATGTCCTAGGAAGTCCAGTGAATTTTGTTTTATGTGACATTTTGTCTGGTTAAGTTTTACACCGTTGTCAGCATTTCGCTGTATGACTGCTTCTAGCCGCTGGTCATGTTCATGCTCATCCTTGCCATATATGAGGATGTCATCCTGGTATACCTGTGTGCCTTCTGTACCTTCTAGGATTTTGCTCATTTCTCGCTGATATATCTCGCTTGCACTTAAAAATCCGTATGGTACACGATTAAACCGAAACCGTCCAAAAGGTGTTATGAAGGTTGCGAGCCACGAGCTCTCTTCATCAAGTGGCATCTGCCAATATCCACCCGAAGCATCTAAAGATGAGATGAGAAACCAGTTGCGCCATTTAACTTGTGCAAGATTTCATCAACAGTTGGTATTATGAATCGTTCGCGTTTCACAGCTGCGCTTAGCTTTTTGAGGTCAACACATATACGAACTTGACCGCTTGGTTTCAACACAGGCACGATCGGAGCACACCAAGAAGATATGAGCCATTGAGATTAAGTGTAATTATCCATGGTGGCTCAGTTTCATGTATAGTAAGATAGCATAAGAAGCTATTTTGGTCAGTATTATGGCCTTGCATTGTAGGAGTTCCACTTATAGTTTGACTAATTTCTACACTGTTAACTCGCTTTTTCTGGAAGCAGTCTCATTCATGTCTTCTCTCTTTCCTTTTACTTTGGGCTTTTTTTATTTATACACTTTCTTCGCGGACACCTTTCTTTTCTTTTCTAAACTTAGAGTTCGTGTCTACTGAAATAGCCCTTCTGAATGCAGTATCCTGATGCTGGATGTTTGGTTTTACCAAATCCTGCAGATCAGCCGCCGCAATCGTTTTAAGGGTTTAAGACTAATCCTTTCGGACATTTTACGGACCTGGGGACCTTTCTTTAGGTTTTGTTATTAGTGCTCCTGGTTTGGACCCCTCTTTTCTTAAATCCTGGACCCGCCCCTGAGATATGCGGAGAAAACCATTAAATTAATGAATGACGGTTTAACCCTCCTGGCATAGTTCGCATACAAGTGTATTGTTTATATGCCACTAGTTCCTCTCTTCTCTCAAGCCAAGGTTTAACCAACAGGTCACTCTTCCGACACAGCATATTTCTTTGGACAAGCCACAAAGCGAGCAAATACTTCCTTTTAGTTTTCTCCTAGAGAGCTCAGTATCAGAACGCCATAATGAGACAGACTCCGCCGATAATCGAGAGGTAAGAACTCGCTCGTCGGTAAATGTTACATCCAAAATCGGCCAACTAAACTTCGGACGCAGGTCGACAAAGCGCGGCCTTCGCATGGGCTCCCTACGATATTCGAACGACCCCCTCCCGTATCCCGACCGACTTGTAAAAAGGTCGAACGAGCTGCAAACACACTCCGTGCTGGTGTCGGGCCGCCGTCGCGCGACTACTTCGGCGCCCGGCCGGGCTCCTCCTGTCAACTCATATATACTCGAGGAGCGGACGTCGGACGACGTCAGGCAGGACGTCTGGCGGAGCCCGCCCGGGCGTTGCCCGGGTGTCTGGCGGGCATCGTCAGACCTAATGACCATCGACCACAACTCGGAGGGCGCCTGCCATTATGCCGGGCGGCCTTCGCCCGACTACCGACGGCCGCCGAGCGATTTTTGATCACCATTATTTAATGGGCACCGCCCGATCCCCGTACGATATGTAACAGGTAAGATTTTCAGCGTACAATGCGCTCGACTTCCTTGCGGGCTTGGAATTCGGCGACTTTCTAGCGATCCACTAATTCGGCCGGAAGCCGTTGGAAATGTGACGCAGGCTTAAGTGACCCGACGGCTTAATGTACGCCTCAACGGATTCGCCCTTTTGTTGATGACGCTGGTGAAACTGGCGCGTTCAAATATGATATTACGTTTGGGTATAAAATTTTCATTGAATTTCGTTGTCATTATATCATAATTGTCCTTATCATCATCGCTGTCGAAGCTGAATGCCATGAATATGTTTTCGGCTTCAGGACCCATAGAATATATCAAAGTGTGACCTGCACGGGACCTGGTTCTTTGTCGAGTTTTGAATCGACCCGGTATCTTTCGAATTTTTGGCGCCACTGCGGCCAATATGACGGCCTGTCGAAACGGAATCCGTCCGGCGGAGTAAACTTCATCATATTATCGTTACTGTTAGCACCGCTGCCACCATCGATACAGGGCAATGAATGTCGGGTCGAAGACAACAACACATGCAAGTAACTGAACAAGATTTACTGAATGATCACTTCCAGTGTCGCAGTATATCATGCCACGCTAACACTGTCTCGGAATATTATCACAATTGGAGCTAAGCAGTAAAACATTAAAATTCCAAGTATAAAGTCTCTCACAAAAAGTTGTAGGTAGCTTTGAAATATATCTGTCTACCATGCCTAGACATATATTACGTATCACATGACGTTCAATAAGTAGTGCTCCATAGAACCAATTCCACAGCAATAGTTACATCCACCAGCACTTACTATTTTCAATTTAAATCATTTTTTATCGTAACATGGTGAAGTCAATGTCAACATGGTATACTGTTATGACCGAATTTATGTATTCCTGTGCACTACAAATGGCAAGCTAAATCTATTTACTTTCTCATTATCAACTGATGATGGTATAACATATATATATTCTAAAAGATCTTTACAAAGTCTGCTAATAAATGTATATCCCACCACTAGTAGACAGGGTAAATACATCCGAGTCATTTGAGTTGAGCTCAGCAGAACATGTTTCATCTGAGCCATAGGATCACCCTATGTCCGTCGTCCTTCCGACGGTCTTCCCATTAACAGGGTATAAATAATAACTGTTTGACCTAGAAACTACTACCTTAACATGTTCGAAAAAATGCACAGTCTCGCATTCTCTCTTCTGAACCTTTGATTACTGGCACTACCAGATATTGTTCTAACATGTTCTTCAGGTATTGGTCAATCTAAACTTTGATCATTAACATACGTATTTGTTATTAAACCGCATGTTTAAGGTTATGCCGTTCAAATCAATTTAATATTATAATTGCCCTCTTCTCATTGGGGATAAATTGTTCCCGCACGATCATGTCCCAAGAATGATTGCTCGAGCCACAAGTAGATGTATGATCCATCCTGTATAACAAACTAAGTGTAGAGAATTTACACAGTTCCCGCTTTCATAAAAGAGGCCACATCTGCATATAATGTTCGAATTTTAGATTCAATCAAGTGTTTAAATGACATCGGCACATTTAAACAACTGTCATTATGGCTGCCTTTGACATCATACCAAAGAAAAACATTTCATTTAATGGTATAACTATACAGGAAGGGTTTCTATGATATTTCGCCTTAGTTAAATTTAATTTTGACGATTTATTTTGACCCATCGAGAGTCTGTGCTGCCAAGGTAAATCTTTTGGGATGCAGCAACCATATACTTTCTATGAAGTTATATAAACAGTTTGAGTTCATTTATGTGGTTTCAATAAATGAATCAAGTGGTTTCCTTGGTAAACACCAACGGATATCGTTGCGATGACTGTAAAATAATTGAAAACAAATGATTTGAAGTGAGGATGTACTGACAAGTACAGAAAGAAGACAACGTAGGTGCTTTATTTAACAGAGCTTTCTTACGTATGTACGTCGTTTATTTTTAGAAAGAAAAACTTTTTAATTATTAAGGATTTACACGTCAGGTGCCTGTGGTATGAACTGTCAGGAACTTCCCTGTACGTGTTATTTTAGCATTGTTTTGATCTCTACGTACTTTGTACATAGTTAATTTACATAATCATCACAAAGACCCGATAAAAACTAATCTGCATACAAACCAATGGTCTGTATTCACTCTCACCAGTTTAATCATGCAGAGGCCATTTTATAAGCAAATTGTTTATAATACTTTCTATGTAGGGCATTGTACTTCTATTGTTGTAATTTGTAAATATTTTCGTTGAAGGTTTCTAGTCGATGTTTTGTTGGGTGTACTTGTATCTGTAAAAAAACTCACTATTACCGCAATGCATATTATCAACGGAACATAATCCCACATAATTCTGTGTCCAGCGTCGTGGATCAATCTGCGAAACCCATTGGTACAAAAAAAAATACTTATTTTTTTTTTTTACAAATGGGGCATAAGTATACTATTAGAAACTTTTGTAACAGGATTTTTATGTTCAACGAATTCAGATAACGATTGACTGTAAATATGTGGAGTTAGGTAGCTAGCGTGATACAGTCCAGTGTATAAACACAAATTAAAGTTACCAAGGTGCGGGGAACATGAGCTTATTAACTGACTACTGGATCGCTGATTGATAAATGGATGTACGGGAAAGTCCAAATGCTGTTAAAACGGTATAAGCACGTCCATAATGCCTGCTTCAATAAAAGCCTAAATTACAAACCACATTTGCTAAACTGTCAATGAGTAACTGGTTCATACAGGCCTGCAGCCCTGTGCAAACAAACCACTGCTGTGTCCACACCTACCTGCTTGACACTTTCTTATTATAAATAAATATAAAAAACAAAACTAGTGGTGGGACGATCATCAAGTTTTATCGAAAGTCAGTCGGTTTGCTGCCACTTTCAAGCGCTCGATTACCAAAGGCAACTATCGATTACGTCATAATCATGATTTTTTTTTCAGAATGTCTTCATGTTATAGGCTAAAATTATTCTTCGATTTTTTACAACATTTCGCGCTTCACATTATGGGTCTTTATTCCCAAATAACTTCCGTATGTAACTGAGTATAACATGGCAGATGCGAGAACGGAGGACGTAATAAACCACTGTGAACTGGCAGGAAGCTGCAGAATTAGCGGGGACTTTTGTAACTAAATGTACATTGCACAATATGGGCGGTATGGCATTAAAATGCTCCATAAATTCTCTTAGTCTATGCAGTAAGCAGATGTCCTGGTTTGTGGTTCAATTCTTGATTGTTATAAATGATTAAAATGAAACTTTGAAAAGCATATATTACTGATAATAGGAAAATCTAAAAAAGTCAAAAACTTTTTTTCTTAAGATAGAATTACTAAGACATGCGGGCTTGGTTAAGAAAGTATAGTTTCACAGATAATTGCATATTTCTTAATATTTGTCCGAACCGATTAATAATCGATCATCGTTCGGTTTGTTCAAACCTATGATCGATTATGAAAAAGAAACCGACTCCCATCACTAAACAAAACTCATTTGATATCATTTAAGTAATAGACTGACTGCTGGCTCTAGGGTTGTTTTCTTGTATACAACATAACGGAAGGCATAGTTATAGTCGGGTATAACATCCCGAAGGGGTCAGGGCAGGCTGAGTAATATGTGTTTAACATTATGTTTAACATAAGTGTCTACTGAATGACAACAGGCAAGTATTCCTTTTAAGTTATTATCATTGGCCAAAGAATACACTAGCCACTGTGCGAAAGGTATTGCCAGGCATACTGGAATGTTAATGAAATTCGTAGAAATGGCCGCCGCGCTAACAAAACATTACAAAACTTATAGAAACATATCACTTCAAATTTCCTGGCTATAGGCCTTAAGTGGACAACAACGCTATTATATCAATTTATTCATTTACAGGGAATTTTCGCCAAATATTAAAGAGAAGTGACCTCATTGCCAATGTAAATTAAAAAAAATATTTCCTTTATGATGTGGACACATACACATATCAGCGTAACTGCCTCAAGGATATGAATTTTTATATACTTCGCTTAGGATCTTCATAAAAAAAAGCGTCGAAGGATTTATGTAAAAATAACAAGGCAATATGTTCAGTGTCCGTTGTGACCTTTAATAGTGACATTTGTGAAAAAAAAATTGCGATAAATGGGTATTTAAAATTTAAATAAATTTAAAATCTTAAATAAGTAAATTCAGAATACCTTTTGTAATTTTTTAACACACTACATCCACACAGCAGCATAGTTAAAATAAATACATGGCATGTAATGATTTTGAGATGCTATTAAAAGAACCCATCGTTGTGTACAATAGCAATGTATGAATCCCTGAAACATATGATTTATAAAAACTATTTCACTGAAAGAACTCTTAAACATATTAACACTTGCATTTTCATGAGGTTCCTGAGACCTCCTATCTCAATGATTGAAGAATGAATATGTTTAAGAAATATGAACACCAATCACAATATGTATGATAGTCACAGTTACTATATCTTCACACATTCGACAGTATTGAAACACTTCTACATTCTTAAAGAAACGTTGCAGGGGAAGCTGCTGTTGAATAAATTAAAGAACAGGGAGATTGGAAAATAAAATGACTCAACACTTAATGAATTAAAGCATTTGTTTAACAACATTTCGTTAATTGACAAAATATTTAATAATATCCTAGGTGGGTTTCCTCCACCCTAAGTTTTAAAACTTCATCCCTTCAGTATCCTCCCCTATTTTGATGCGGCGGGGAACTATTTCATCTGAACCTATAGATTCCTGGGACCACAGTCTTTATCAATCTACAGTATGACGATGTTGAACATTTGGAAGTATTCTTATCGGAAAACTTTATATTTTTTCATACAAATATGTCTTCCTGGCTCAATTCACCTGTAACTATCCATGCATTTCCTTGTCGGAATTTAGTTTTATGTAACTACATAATATATGTGTAACTACATAAATCTATATAAAAGTAAAATGGCAATATTTCTAGAACACTGTAAAGTACAAGTATATGTTGTATGCAAGTAAACTTACCATAACGTATACCATATTTCTGTTTTATTTAATCTGGGTATAGTAATGATTTACTTCAAATATGTAAAAAAGTTTATGTACATGCACGCAATAGTTATCAAGAGTATTGGAGAGGGAGCATTTCAGTTCGGAAAGGTATGGGGTAATGCAGCCTAAGGTCTGATCGTCTATTGACCAAGGGGCGTTTCCAGTCACTGGTATTGTAGGGTTTCTCTTGAAAATAAGGTCGGGTTACTGTGAGAAAAAAAGGTGGGGGTCAAAATGGATTATATATTATCTCAGGCCACATCCATGGTAAAATTAAATCAAAGGCCGTCTGAAGTATATGCAGGACAACAAAAAAATTTTAAAAAATAAAATAATAAAATAAGGAACGCCAAAGGGAAGCACGTGCCCCCTGTGTACCCCTCTAGATCCGCCAATGCATAAAATGTGGTAAATTAATTTTTCATGTACACACGACTTATGATCAGCTTAAACTCAATATGGTTTAACTTCAGTTTGTGAGTGTTATTCAGTTCTCAACACGGTTTTTTATGAACTAAGTGTATTGTTATTCAATAAAATATTTTATCAAATTTCAAGAAATTATATTATTGAAATATATAGTATATGTAATATTATATTACACAATATTATTTTGAGAAACAATCACATCTTCCATCTTAAAGATAAAATGACTCCTACATAGTCTGGGGGAAATATTTTTACTGTTCAGTGTACATAAAAAGATCAGGTCATATTAACATAAAATTCGATAACCAATGGTAAATCAAAAGCCACAACACACATTTAGGTAGTCCTACATTTCTTCAGGATAGAGAACACATTTGTACTTTAACGAGATTGTTGTAAGAACATGGGTGCAAGATCAAGGAAAATGACATTTAAGGTTGTTTAAATCTTTAAAAAAACATGTAAAATGGTATTTTGGTGAATTCAAGAGTGGAAATAACTTAAACATTCAAAGGAAAGAGCAAAAAAATTCGTCATAATAGTTTCGCACAATACGTGAGCGAGCCACCCCCTCCCAGATCATTGTTTTCTTATATCCTCCTCGTTAAGCCCCCCCCCCCCCCCCCCGTAAACAGAGACAACCCTGACATGCTTGCCTTTCTATGACTGGTCAGATTATCGATGGCGTTCTTGCATTTCAAGACCACTGATTTAAAAAGGAATAATAGCAGATCTGTATTTCTTCTTGCTTAGTTTGTATAGGGACCATTCACCAAATATTTGATTGGTTCCATTGCTCGGTTTATAATTCCTGAAATAATTTTCTTTCTATTCAGGAGTACTGGTCATGGTCGACAGGCAAATGTAGAGCGGATAACCTTCTGGTGCCAATTATTGCTGCTTGGGTTGTATGCTCCCCAGGGAGCCCAGAAAAGCTATACAAGAATGAACAACCCCGAAAGACCAGGAAGGAAGAATGAAAAGTCGGATAATTAAGACTGACACCGTCAGTAATAACAGACTATACATCCACAAACATTTTAATGCGTATACCCATGCTGTACTAAAGGTGAAATACGTATTTGCATGGGTGACCATTTGGGAGGAGTAACTATACTAATGCGAACAACAACGTTTACTAGTTATTTTGCAACTATAAAAGTTGCAGAACGAAGAGCTGCCATGCATTTGGATTTGAACGCACAGTTAGAACAAAGGAAACACACCCACGTGCGAGGCAAATTTAGACAAATATACAATACTTCCAATATTTTTTTCTGTTTATGGATCAGTTTATTGAATCTGATTGGTTCAACCAGTCCCTCACTTGACCAGGCATGTACGTCTCATTGCATGTGTTGGAAACTTTTCCTATACTTGTTGGCATCTGGAATAGCACCACAGCGTACGTGACAACTGTACCTACAATCTGAAACAAAATATCAAAATAGAACATTTTTCAACTAAAAAGTAGTCAGAGATCACAAGTGTACCTGCGTAAAGATCCTCCTAGCACTTTGTTGTGTGCTTCACAAAAACAGACAATACATGAATGTTAGCTCAGAAAAATATATGCCACAGAAAACAGAGGAATGTAAGCCCAGGAATATATGTCACGGGAAACACATGAATGTAAGTCCGGGAAAATATTTGCCACAGAAAACAGAAGAATCTTAGCCAAGGAATATATGTCACGGGAAACACATGAATTTAAGCTGTGAAATATATATGTCACAGGAAACAGACGAATCTTAGCCCAGGAATATGTGTCACAGGAAACACATGAATGTAAGCCCAGGAAAATATTTCACAGGAAACGCATGAATCTTAGCCAAGGAATATATGTCACGGGAAACACATGAATGTAAGCCCAGGAAAATATGTTTCACAGGAAACACATGAATGTAAGCCCAGGAAAATATGTTTCACAAGAGACAGAGGAATGTTAGCCCAGGAAAATATGTCACGGGAAACACATGAATGTAAGCCCAAGAAAATATGCTTCACAGGAAACACACGAATCTTAGCCCAGGAAAATATGTCACAGGAGACACATGAATCTTAGCCAAGGAATATATGTCACGGGAAACACATGAATGTAAGCCCAGGAAAATATGTTTCACAGGAAACACATGAATGTAAGCCCAGGAAAATATGTTTCACAGGAGACACATGAATGTAAGCCCAGGAATATATGTCACGGGAAACACATGAATGTAAGCCCAGGAAAATATGCTTCACGGGAAACACACGAATGTTAGCCCAGGAAAATATGTGTCACAGAAGACACATAAATGTGAGCCCAGGAAAATATGTGTTACAGAAAACACATAAATGTAAGCCCTTGAAAATATGTGTCACATGTAACACATCGATGTTGGCCCACGAAAATACATGCCACAGGAAACAGAGGAATCTTAACCTAATAATATATTTCACAGGAAGCACATGAATAAGAGCCCAGGAAAATATGTGTTACAGAATACCCATAAATGTAAGCCACGGAAATTATCTGTCACAGGAAACACATGAATGTAAGCCCAGGAGAATATGTGTCACAGGCAACACATCGATGTTGGCCCACGAAAATACATGCCACAGGAAACAGAGGAATCTTAACCTAATAATATATTTCACAGGAAGCACATGAATAAGAGCCCAGGAAAATATGTGTTACAGAATACCCATAAATGTAAGCCACGGAAATTATCTGTCACAGGAAACACATGAATGTAAGCCCAGGAGAATATGTGTCACAGGCAACACATCAGTGTATGCCCGGGAAAATATTTCACAGGAAACGCATGAATGTAACCCCAGAAAAATATGTGTCACAGGAAAAAACACACAAATGTAAGCCTATGAAAATATGTGTCACGGGAAACACAAAAATGTAAGGCCTGGAAAATATGTGTCACAGAAAACACATGAATGAACGCCTAGTAAAAATATATGTCACAGGAAAGACACTAAGGTAAGCTCAGGAAAATATGTGTCACAGAAAACTCATGAATTTTAGCCCAGGAAAATATGTTTCACAGAAGACACATGAATGAACGCCAAGAAAATATGTGTCCCAGGAAACACACAAATGTAAGCCCGGGAAAATATGTGTCACAGGAAACACATGAATGTAAGGCGGGGAAAATATGTGTCACAGAAAACACATGAATGAACGCCCAGAAAAATATATGTCACAGGAAAGACACTAATGTAAGCTCAGGAAAATGTGTCATAGAAAACACATGTATTTTAGCCCAGAAAAATATGTTTCACAGGAGATACATGAATGAACGCCCAGAAAATATGTGTCACAGGAAACACATAAATGTGAGCCCGGGAAAATATGTCACAGCAAACACACATATGTATCCCCAGGAAAATATGTGTCACAGGAAACACAAGAATGTAAGGCCTGGAAAATATGTCACAGAAAACACATGAATGAACGCCTAGAAAAATATATGTCACAGGAAAGACACTAATGTAACCTCAGGAAAATATTTGTCACAGAAAACACATGAATTTTAGCCCAGGAAAATATGTTTCACAGGAGATACATGAATAAACGCCCAGAAAATATGTGTCACAGGAAACACATAAATGTGAGCCCGGGAAAATATGTCACAGCAAACACACATATGTATCCCCAGGAAAATATGTGTCACAGGAAACACAAGAATGTAAGGCCTGGAAAATATGTCACAGAAAACACATGAATGAACGCCTAGAAAAAATATATGTCACAGGAAAGACACTAATGTAACCTCAGAAAAATATTTGTCACAGAAAACACATGAATTTTAGCCCAGGAAAATATGTGTCACAGGAGACACATGAATGAAAGTCCAGAAAATATGTCACAGGAAACACATGAATTTTAGCCCAAGAAAATATGTGTCACAGGAGACACATGAATGAACGCCAAGAAAATATGTGTCACAGGAAACACACAAATGTAAGCCCGGGAAAATATGTGTCACAGGAAACACATGAATCTAAGGCCTGGAAAATATGTTTCACAGAAAACACATGAATGAACGCCCAGAAAATATGTGTCACAGGAAACATATGAATGTGAGCCCGGGAAAATATAAGTCACAGGAAAGACACTAATGTAAGCTCAGGAAAATATGTGTCACAGAAAACACATGAATTTTAGCCCAGGAAAATATGTTTCACAGGAGACACATGAATGAACGCCCAGAAAATATGTGTCACAGGAAACACATGAATGTGAGCCCGGGAAAATATGTTTTACAGGAAGCACATTGATGTAGGCCCAGGAAAATATGTGTCACAGGAAACATGTGCATGCAAGCCAAGAAATATATGTATCACTGGAAACAGAAGAATGTAAGCCAAGGAAAATATGTGTCACAGGAAACACATACATGTGAGCTCAGGAAAATATGTGTCACAGGAAACAGAAGAATGTAAGCCCAAGAAAATGTGTGTCATGATCACCGTATCTTTGGTTGAATCAAAAGTTGTCTGTGCTTTCTGATACAGAGATGGTCTTTTACTTTAAACCAATCAATCTCGACCTAGACAGGAATGAACACGTCACACCTTTCTTATAATAGTACACGTAATAACATAATAATAGATAAAAAATTGAACCAAAACTTATTATTATGGTGCTCCGGTTACGTCCACAAAATTTTATTCAAATTTGTTACCAACTTTTTGATCAAAATTGCTGACGGACATACTAGCCAAATGACCAACTAACGATGGTAAATCATAAGACCTCACAGCATGCAACAGTTGCCCTGTGAACGATATAGAGCTTGTTGAAAGTAAAAGTTTTTATGCGACTTCAGGTTCTATCCTTTATGTGTTTCATTTTGATACTTTTTGTTGGCGGATGTTTTACTTTAGATGACTTACGGTCAAGATGGCGCTCTTGTCCAAGACAAATAACCGACTTGCTGTAAGGCCAATGGAACTTCCGGTTATCCGTAGCAGGAACACCTGGATCTAAACACATGCGCAACCTTCAGTTTAAAATAATAAACATCCATTATGTACATAGAATTCAGTAACTAATTCTTTAAATGAATGCGTTACAGTCCATGTTTAAAAGTGTTCAGCTGATTTTTTCGTTAATATCGATGATTATTCGATTAGTGTTTATTAAGAACCACCAGTCTACAGTGTTGCAGTACAACTATTAAAGTGCCTTCTCGTGACCGCTATCCTCTGTAATTTGCTCATGAGGACGCTTTACACACTGCACAAACTCGGACTCCCAAGAGTACGACTCTGCTGTTTAGGGATTGTTGCAGTCATATTCTGACCCGCACAATGCATCTGGGTTTCTGAATACGCCAGCGGCGGAGTCCGTTCGAGTATGTTTGATAAGAATTGTTTCAAGACAAGTCACATTACATGGGTGTTTTTGAAGTGAGGACTATAAATAATATTTTGTAAACATGAAAACATTGAAAGCATTGAAAAGTAAACAGAAGGTGTTTCCTTGAAATGTAATTTGGATTTTGAAATTTGGATTTTGAAGTTTAACAGTTGATACAAGTAGTCCCGGCCGTCCGGTAGTGCCCAAACAGAAGAGAATCGTGTCGAGTAGATACGACCTCTGGCGGAAGGATGGGCGCGGTCATCACAAGAGTGTTCCTCCAGCTTCTACTATTTAGATACTGGTCTAATGGCCACCAAACTCTCTGCAGATTAATTCCCAAACTTACACTCTTCTGGGAATATTTTCCTGTCGTAAATCAATTTCTTATCGGTATATTAAATTCTAACCTCGCAAAAAAATTTGAAACCACTTTTCGGAAATGCCATTTGATAATAGATTAAAACGGGGGTGTCGCAAGTTGCATATCGGTAATAAGGGTATACCGTACTACCGGGTAGTAAATTTAGTCAACAGTATTAGAAGAACATGCTTTATCGAAAATTTTCTTAATTACTAAGGGTGATATACTTGATATACTGTCTGATAATGGGTATCAGTAAATACAGGCCCTGATATAAAGAAATACCAAAAACGTGATATTGTTGTCAGACGGGCTCATTTTATGTTTTGCTAAAGCACAGAGAACGATCTTAAGATTATCGATTATAGTCAACCATCGGATTCTTTTCTGTGGGGAATCTAACAAAATTTTATAACCAAAACCTAACATTAATATTTTTCACCCATCTATTTAGGACATTGTTCTGAGTGTTCATTGTTTAAATTTATAATTATATAGTTTACGTACCTTATTGATTGTGACCGGATCCATCAAGTCGAGGTTTATCCGGAACAGGTACTCGGCCACACCTGACGCCTGTTACAAAAGATAATAAACGATCATGATGATCCGCTACAGATATATATATATATATATATATATATATATATATATATATATTATATGATATAGTAAAGCTATAGTACCCATTGTAAAATATATAGTTTTCCATTCGCGGTTTTCTACAAAAAGAGGTAAAGTTTCATTGTACATATATACAGTAGACCCTCTGAAATACGGACACTGACGAGACCGGAT
This sequence comes from Sipunculus nudus, assembly GCA_026874595.1. Classification (NCBI taxonomy): domain Eukaryota; kingdom Metazoa; phylum Annelida; class Sipuncula; order Golfingiida; family Sipunculidae; genus Sipunculus; species Sipunculus nudus. The sequence continues at coordinate 52,963,575 of CM049311.1, read as the reverse complement.
ATTTTGCCCGCAATAGAGAGATGCCCTTAGTAAGGAGGTTATAAATTTCCGTACCTACTTTTAAGGGACTGTCCGTAAGTGACCTTAAATAGGAGTTGCCCTTAGTACAGAGGTGTCCGTATATTGTATATATATATATATATATATATATATATATATATATATATGTGTGTATAATATTTTGAAAGGTTTTATGTACAGTAGCTAATATATAACCTTTTATATATATATATATATATATATATATATATATATATATATATTTATATATATATATATACGCATCGACTTACCCGACAGCTGACGGCCACACACCCGACAAATATAGTGATGGTGACAATTATCACGGTGGTCGCCTGTCCGACGAGTCCAAATAACAAGGAGGGGTCTGTCACACCCCTGGCGAAACCGTTGAGCAGGAGACAGGCCAGTATTATAACGACCGTCATAGATGCCCCGATGTAATGACAAAACATTTCATCAGCCACGCCAACCATCTGGCAGATCACGTCATGTTGTCTGCGAAATCTCTCCAGATTTCCTGCGAAGCTTCCATCATTTCTTGTTGCTTTCTTGACACTAATATTCAGAAGTTCAAGTTCTTTTGATAACACATAGCACGTTGTGATGAACAGGACACAGCATGCCGACCAGACTTGGACGCCATATATGTTAATAACAATTCCAGCATACAGAATCACGCCAAACCCTTTTGAATTCTGCTTAAAGGGGGCAGCCGAGAATTCATGAAGTCGACCCATAGTCTCACCTAATAGGCTTACTGTTATCACAGAAACGGTTGTCATGGAAACATTAAAAACAGCAAAAGCGGAGATAATTGCCGTCGTTAATCGTTTCATTTTCTTGTGATAACGTTGGTTCAACTCCATTTCTACATATTCTATCCTAGCATGAAGACGTTCCATTTCTTTAAGTTTACCTGTCTTTAGCAGAAGATGTACATTGGTAAACGTAAACACTGCAATCACAGCCATACACATCTTATATGTGAGTTCAGTGTCTAACTGTTCACCTTCTTCAAAGGCCAGAAAAAACCTCACTGTGTTTGCTGTTGCTATGAGGACCAAAACCATGTTTATCAATTTGATCATTATGCTTTTTGCCCCACCCGATGGATGACCGAAATATAATCCCGATACCATGAGATAAAGTTCCATTCTTCTATAGAACTGTGCGAGGGAATTTGTTGGTTCTTCACCTGCTTTGGTGACGTCATCAGTGTTGTCGGTTACTCTCGGCTCTTGGGGTGATCTCGGTGCGACTGCCATACTCTGTATTCGAGCAGTGAGAATGGTTTGATGAATATTCAAGATATATACATATAGTAAAATTCCTCAGTTGTCTAAGCGACTATTTATGTTTTAGAAAGTTTAAATTATTTCTGGTTTGTTAGTTGTAATATCGAATCTTTCATCAAAATGTCGATATTACTTTCTTAACATAAACATCAAGCACCCGATGTGTCCTTTAGATAAACATAACCATACCTCGGCTAAGTAACTGATAGAGTGCTAAAAGCTTGAAAGATTAATAAGCACAAAAAAACGAGCCAAACCAACACAGAATACAAAAATAAAGGTAAACTAGTAAACATACATACAGTTTATGTGTCTGGATCGTAGCAATAAGCGGACTAAGTTTTCGGCCAGGCGTGGCTATGTTTAAGCGTTAGGAAACCCTTCTGTGTTATAAAAGCGGAAAACTTTTGGATCAATTCATTTCACTTTGGTTTGATGACTCCCGCCATGTACACACAACAGCAGTCACTCTATTGGCACACCCGATTTTATCACCGTAAATACGGGTCCATTTGCTTAATGTATCGACTCTGCCAGCGAATTCTGGCGGACGTTGCATTTTTCATGCCTATCTATTCAAATATTTATATTCAAATTCCGTCGGATTCCCCCGGATAATAAACACAAGGAAAGCCTATGTACAGATGTGGATGGGAAATGGTGACTATGCGCTATATTCCCCTGCACTTCCAGTAAACAAGGTATAGTTAGTAAGCACCATTTAACGCTTGGCTACGTAGGCTGATTTAAGACACAGAAAAAAATTATTTACCTCGAGATCTCGAGATGTTAAGTCGAGATCTCGAGATAAAATTTCACATTTGTACGAACCATTCGATGCTGAATTGACATAAAGCAAAGCAACGTTAAAGGGACAGTATACATTAAGAGTGTTTACTATTGCAGTTATAAGATCAAAGACCATGTATACTGTGTTAAACTGAACGGTAATACAACATAATTCATTTAAAATAAATCAAGTTTGTATTTCCCCTAAGATAGGCGAGTTGAAGAAAAGTTCAATATAAAATTCATTATTTAATTAATCATATCCGTAAGGAAGATGTCAAAGCCTAAAGAAACTGGAACATTCTACCTGAACGGCGGATTCGAAGCCATGGCTTAGAAATCACTCCAATAGAAATGTTTAGGTCTGCATGCATGCATTGTGGGTACCTTATTATTTAAAAAATACAAAAAAATATGAGCTCCGTATAGAAACACGCTTATTGTACAATTTTTCATTTTTTTCTTGAAATGGTAGGTTGTTTTATGAAATATGTATTTGACCTTCATAAATGTAAATAAATATGCTAAAAATGATTCCTGGGTTTTCGGGTAGGTACGCTGGGGGCGGGGGTTGCTTCAGCCCCTTAAGGCCCAGTCTTTATCCACTATAGCTATTACTATAGCTCAGATTACCTTTCGTCAACCTATCTTCATAAATGATTTATATTCATAAATTATCGGTTTAAATATTTCGATCATCTCTCATCATGATTTTCCTACAGCTTAATGCTCTTCTTTGGTCTTAAAGTCACTATTCACCTGCCTTATTTTTATAATTTTTATGATACCGGCTAACTCTGCATATACATATTAAGGAAGTGAAGGTAATCCTTGCTGGGAAAGGGTCTTATAAAGCCTCTTTGACGTATAAACATTTCATCTACAGGCTACTTGTACACAAGGTACTTGATAAAAACATATGTAAAAACATAAAAACATGTAACCGAGTTATTGAAAGATCCCTAGTTGAGGTTCGTTAGAGCATGTGAAGCAATGCAGTATTTGTCATTTACAGAACTCTGTACTCTCTGAATTGAAGCCAGATGTTTCTGCCGGAAGTCCTTCTATTACATAACAGTATAAATATATAGGAGAACTAATAGATGACAGGCTTAAATGGGATAATAGTGTTACCATTGTAAACCGTAAAGGGCAGCAGCGTTATACCTTCTTAGGAAATTGGAATCGTTTAATATGGATTGTGAACTACTTGGTTTGTTCTATTCTCCGATAGTCCTGAGTGTAGTATCGTACGTTTTGATATGCTAGTGTGGAAATTTGACCAATAAGAACAAAATGAAAATTTTAGGGATAAGAAAAATAGAAAGAAAGCTCATTGGTTTCAATTTAAAGTACAAAAATATTATTTATAGAAATAAAGTTATGAATATGATGCATAAACGGGTGAAAGTAAAAGCTTGCTCGGTTATTATATTGTCTGGCTATGATCAGGTCGAAGATTGCAGTCTCTTAAGTGCAGAACAAACGGGTACCTAAAGCGATTAAAGTGTTTAATGTATGGACACATGACAATATTAATATTTTATTTCTTTCTTGCTACCTTTATAATACTATGACGTTTTTCACTGAGTATTATGTCATATGATATCACTCGATATACTCTGATAATATAGTAACATACGATGTTCATGAACATATCAGTAATGTCTCATATTACAGCGATATAGACATGTAATGACCTAATACACATATTTATTCATTTACTAAATAATTAGTTTTATATACATACATATGACATACACCTGCTAATTTATAAACTCAAAATGTTATATAGGAGTCACACTTATTCGTCTAATTCCATCACCACATGGACAAACAATTAATTGAATCGGCATATCTAAATTAAACAATATCAAAATATACATATAAAATATAATGTGTGCACTTGCATATAATGTGTGCACGTGCATAAAATGTGTTGAACCAAAGCGTGTCACGTTTCAAAATATTTCTTCAGTAAGCCTTTATTCATGAGAATTATTTTTTTTATATTTCATAATTGATGATAAACTCGGTACCTGGGCTTTTTATCGGGGTTTAGGGATGTATTAAATTATATGAGAAATGTTGGCTCATTTTTTTATTTTAAAAATTGAAATAAAATGTAGGCGTGCTACGGTGGTTCGTAGTACATAAAGATGAAGTACAGCAGTGTTGAGTGTCATACTTTTTATTAGAGTCCTGGGTGAATACAACCCACTGGTATAACGTACATCAAGTGCAGAAGCACAAGGTCAAGGTCAAGTATAAAGGTTGAAAGTGCAGGTTATAAACCAAGTAAAATTAAAGTTAAAAGGTTAAAAGGTTAAAGGTGGCCGACACCGTGGCTGGAATGGCTCTGTGGAAACATAAAAATTATATACCGGTATTAAATAAAGGTAGAGCTAATGAACAGTGTGAGATATGATGACTGTCATATTATTGTTTCATTACATCTATATCTAACAGTCAAGGTACCATATAAAAATACAAAATCTACACATGGAATAATAGACAATAAAAGTCTCCCTTTACTGTGCATTTAAATGATAGATTGACCACAGAAAATATAAATGTGCATGCAGTATTATATCCAGATAATAATAATGAGAAATAACCTGGGTAGCTAATCCCTGAGCTGAATTTCCTTAATACAGCCTTCTCATATCTTTATGCACATCTCTATTCTAATACTATTATCATATGATAAAGTGTCAATCCAAGGGAAACGAAGTACAATAAATTTAGACATATTAACAGGATAATATTTAAACACCAGCATATCCTTTCACATAATTAATGATACTGGTACTCCAAGAAAATAAAATAAAACCATGTACCATGAATCCAGTACTACATGACAGGCAAGAGCATCAACACCGGAATGAAGACACAACTGGTCTATGTTGATCTCGTCAATAAGATGCCCAGCTTGTAACCACAAGGTACAGAAACATCACCATGAAAGCTCCAACTGCTTCTCGACACAGCAGTCCACAGAGGCCCAGCTGACGGCCAAGCACATCTACCCATGACGGCACAAGCCTGGGTCAACAGAACACGGAATATTAGAAAATTCGCTAAACCACAACTTACTTGAATTCTATAAAAAAACAAGCACATAAATTAAGGCTATTACTTACAACTTCTGTAGTATTATGCACATGAAAGCATACAGAAAACTCGCGGATTTTATGGATTACAAAATAAGCCAGACGGGAACATTCCATTTAATAAATTATGGGATGTATTGGCTCTGGTCAACTTTCTGTCGAGCAATAAGAAAGAACTGAGAATTGACACGTGATGAACGTAACATGAAACGAAAGAGTAAACGTTAAATTGATTGGAAACTACGAACCAGAAGTTATCTCCTCTTATCTTGCGTCAAATTCACATGAATCTACAGCGTCACAGCGAGTCCTGTTTTCATGCAGCGAGACCCGGAACAGCTTTTTCCTTATAAGGAATACCGTAAGAACTCCATGAATTCTGGCCGTAAATAAATCCCTTAAAAATGACCGCGCTTGTACATAAGCTTAGCGCTATGACGAAATGTCATACTGCTACGTCCTCCCCCCCCCTAAAACCTAACTTAATTCCTTGTACATTCTGGAATGTACAACATCTGCAAAACTTGGGAATGGAACCCAACAGACTGCAGTCAGCAATGAGATCAACAACAAGAACGAAAAGCAGTCTGACTTCAGGACTACTAAGCTAAACCTCTCAGGATTAACCAAAACAAAACAAATGACAATAATTACAATGAACCAACTGCTAATCTTAATACCCTTGTTCCTGAACAAGCCATCCACTAAACAAAATATCAATAGGCAATCTCTATATCGTCAAGCCCTTCAATGAATAACTGGTTGGTCCTAGCTTTATGAGCCACGGACTTGGGTTCCATGTGTTGATTTGAATGCTGTCCTGCGTTTGGACGCATGGTCCGCCGTGGGACTATTTCGGAATGACTCTCTCCATAATCTTGACCCTTCTCATGTCCCAATGGTTCACAAGTAGGTCCAATCTCTGTATGGAAATCCTCTCGGTCTGACTCATCTGATGACTCATCTGTCCGTTCAGAATTCAATATATTAGGTTCCGATTGGATTTCCTTATTCTCATCAACAGGAAAAAGGCATTTCTTTAGATCTGCACGTTTCACCCATGTTGGATTTCCTAATCCATCTACAGGGGCCATCCTGAAGCCCTCTTCTTTGCAGAACTTTGTATGGCTCAGGACAATAGGCATCTTGAATTTTTTTAAGACCCTGGATGCCATGGCGACGTCTCAATGCTAGAGTTCCCACTTCAAGTGGGGCTGGTCTAGCCCTTCGATCATATATCTCCTTGCGCGTTGCCGCTGCCACTTGGAGTCTTTGTTGCACATGCTTATAGGCCAACTTCATTTTCCCCATGTGTTTTACTACCCAATCGTGCATATCATCTGGTGGTTCGGGAGTACTGATCCCTAACTTTATATCTATGGTCAAGTGTGCCTCTCTTCCATAGAGCAGAAAATACGGTGTGTACCCCGTGCTCGCATGCGGGGTCGTGTTATATGCAAATGTAACGTGTCCTAAGTATTCTTGCCAATGCTTCTTTTTATCCGGTGGAAGTGTCCTCAGCAAGTCATGCAGAGATCGGTTGAAACGCTCAACCTGGGCGTTTCCTTGAGGATGGTAGGGTGTGGAATGTGACGTCTTAACCCCATAACACTTACATAACTCTTGCACAATTTTGGCCTCAAAATCACGGCCCTGGTCCGAGTGAATTCTTAAGGGTGGACCGAATTTTCTAAACCACTCCCTAACGAGTACTTTTGCTACAGTCGAGGCTTTCTGGTCACTAGTGATCACCGTCAAGACCAAAATGTTCTCCTTGCCTTCACCAGACTTCTCGATCTGCGTGTAATCGATGGCGACAACTTCTAATGGCTGGCTGGCTAGCAGCTTTCCCAAAGGTGTTCTAACCCTCTGTTGCTTAGAAATGGCACATCTGTTGCACCTCTGCACGTGCTGTACAACATCCTTGTGCAAACCTGGCCAGTAGTATCTGGATCTTATTAAGATTTCCGTACGGTCTCGGCCCTGATGGCCATGTTGGTCATGCAGACCTTTCATGACTTCTTCCTTGAGGATATCTGGCAATACTATCTGCCTATGTTCGTCCGCACGAGGATCTCTCACTCTTCTGTAGAGGATTCCATTATCCTCCTCTAACCTGTCCCACTGCTTAAATAAAGCTTGCTGATTCCGGGTAAACTTCTTTCTCTGGTAAGAGGCTATCTCTGTTTCTTCATCCACATTTCTTTACAAGACCAATATCCGGGTCATTGTCCTGGAGCTGACTCAGGTCAATTTTATTGTAGTTCGGCCATGGAGTAGCCTCATCCATTACCCCTGTTATCTCCATTTGTTGTATACCTGAGCTTAAAATTTCGTGCGAGAGAGCTGTTGTCTGACAGAGAATTGCACAATTAGTCTCTGTTCCTGTGTCTACATGGACATCCCACGGTCTCTCCTCCTGACGTGAAAGAGCATCTGTATGTCGGTTTGTTTTTCCTGCTCTATACCTAATAGTAAAGTCAAAAGCAGCTAGGGCTGACACCCACCTCTGCTCTACAGCGGTAAGTCTACTTTTCTGCTGGAGGAAGACCAATGGATTGTTGTCCGTCCAGACCTCAAAGTGAGCTCCTTGCAAGTAATCAGCAAATTTTTCAATGCCCCATTTGAGCGCCAACAGCTCTAACTTTCTGGTGCTATAGTTTTCCATGTTTAGTTCCGCCTTCCTGAGTCCACGGCTAGCATATGCAACTACTTTGCGTCCATCATGCTGCTCCTGGCTTAGTATGGCTCCTAATCCTTGATGTGATGCATCAACTTCTAGTATGAACCGTTTTGTAAAATCCGGGTAAGCCAATAGTGGGGCAGAGGTAAGACTCTCCTTGATGTCTTTGAAGGCTTGTTTATGTTTCTCTTGCCATAATTCCTCTATGTTTGTCCTCGCGGTTCTGACGCTGTGATTTACTCCTGTCTATTGCTGCCGCAACTAGCTTGTGCAACGGGTCAGCCTTGTGAGCAAAGTTTTTCACAAAGCGGGCGTTATACATCAAAAATCCGAGAAAACGGCGAAGCTCCTGAAGCGTTTTTGGCCTGACCCAATCTGATACCGCCCTCATCTTTTCAGGATCTGTACTGACCCTTCTTTGGAAACGACATGTCCCAAAAAATGGACCTTTTCCTTCATAAAGGTACACTTGTCTGTTTGTAATTTTAGCCCATGTTTCTCAAGTTTGGCAAAGACATTTCTAAAGCGATCAAGGTGTTCTTCCTCTGTACTACTGAAAATGATTATGTCATCTAAATAGATGAGAACCGTTTGGAGAATATCGTTTTTGAAAACCGTATTCATTAGCCTCATAAAAGTGGCTGGAGCGTTTGACAAACCAAACGGCATTCTGTTGTACACCATCAACCCAAAAGGCGTTGTAAATGCCGTTTTGTGGCGGTCCTCCTCTAGCACCTCTATCTGGTTGTAAGCAGCCGCGAGGTCTAAGGTTGTGAAAAGTCGTGAGTTTGCTAGAGCCTCCAGGGATTCGTTAATCCTTGGGAGAGGTGTGGCATCCCTTGGAATCTTTCGGTTTAGTAACCTGTAATCCACATAGATTCTCATTCGTCCTTTTTTCGTACGTACCAATACAATTGGTGATGCATATGGAGAGCAGCTTTCTCTAATGATGCCTTTCTGACTCAGCTCTCTCAAATGTTCTTTGACTTCCTCCCATAAATGAGGGGATATCCTCCTGTATGCTTGCACTATAGGTATCTCATCCGTAGTCTTTATAGGATGTTGCACAACTGTGGTCCGCCCTAGTGTCTCTGTATCTTCCACAAATACACCTCTGTATTCTGCTAGGAGTTCCTTAAATTTCCGTAATGTTTCCCTTTTCTCTACTTGTGGAAGTTCTAATCCCTCCGGAAGATTTTCTCCATGTTCAGATTCACAAGAATGTGTAGATATCAAAATTTCATTGGCTTGCAACTCTACTTTAACCTGAGGTAACTCCTTCACGTCTATTGGTTCTTCCAACCGTCCAATCCGAGTACCAGGCCTTAGTTTTACAGTACTTTGACCAAAATTGCTCAACGGCAGGGTAAAAAACCCTTTGCTGGCATCAACACATGTAGATGGGACTTGTACAGTACCCGGAAGTGGTGTCTTCAAAGGCTCAACTAACGATTTTCTACTCCCTAGGGGACTCCTCACCTTAACTTGCAGTACAGATTCTGGTGGGATCATAATCTCGTTGATCCCCACGATACGAACAAAACCAGACTTTGGAGGATGTTCGACATCAACTCTGTCCTGATTCACATCCATATTGACCTTGAAGTTAATGAGTTTATTCATTATGTTTGTTCCAAGCACCCCAGGCAAGGCAGTGCGTTTCTCCTTCGTATGTGGTGTGTCCTTGACGACCAATATTCCAACGTCTTTGACACTTTCGCCGTCGACTACAACATCTGTGACTATCAGCCCAGTGTAAGGAACCTCTAAACCATTCGCCGCCTTTAAGCTCAACCAATCCACTGGTCCTACTTGACCTATACCGCTTAAGTGTTTTAAATAGTCCTCAAAGAAACTCTCGCTCACAGTAGAAACCTGAGATCCAGAATCAACAAGACACTTAACCGAAACACCTGCCATCTTAATTGTAACTTCTGGCCTGTTTCCTATGGTCTTTTCCATGATCTGTTTTGCAAGTCCGTCTGATTGAGCCTCTACCTTAGAAATCTCTGGGTGGTGCTTTTTCCCAATATTTGTGTTTCCACCTGGCGGTTGACAGGCAGGGTTGACCCCAGAGGGCCGATTTACATTTAACTGAGGTGTGCCCTCGGTATATCCTTGTAAGGGACCTTGTGGCATCCCAGAACAGGGTTGGGACATTGCATAACTTGACGGATGTGAAGGGCTAATCGGAAGTGGTTGCGGCGTGTTGGGAGCATTGTAGCTATAACTTGATGGCGGAAATCCTGTGAGACGAAAAGGACATTCCCTAGCAAGATGCCCATATTGGTGACAACTATAACATTGAATGCTCTCCAGGGGGGTCCTCTTTGGTGGTTTTCTGCCATATGCCTGTTTACCCTTAGTTTCTGTTCTTGGTTTCCCGATTACGTGTGCAGGCTCGTCGTAATCCCTTGGGCTACTAAAAGGTTTCTCCGGTTTCTTAGTCAACATCTCCATTAATTCCTGCTGTTGACTTAGTAACTGTTCTTGAACCTGTTGCTGCTTAGCAACAATATTCATGAGGCGTGCTTGCTCTTCGGCAATCTTAGCAAGTCGCTCCTCCGTGGGGCCGCTTGAACTTTGCTCCTGAGAGCAACTACAGGCAACTTTCATTTCTTGTGTATACGTGGGTGAAGTGCCTTCCTCAGTACGCCGAATGTGCTCATCACATAATTCCTGGAAAGTCATAGCTTTTCTATCATATTTAAGTTGAATAAGGTCCTTCCGCAAATCTGAATCTCGTACATGCTCGGCGAATCTATCCCTGAGCGTCTTATCTTTATTAGCAACTCAATCTCTGTCTTTCTTTATGGCCCGATCTATAATGCATCTTAACGCATGTGAGAAATCAAGCAGGCTCTCTCTTGGGCGTTGTTCTCGGTGGTAGAATATGTCAAGTATTTGGGACGCAGACATTTTCTCTCCAAACGCTTCTTTCAGTATTGTGAATATCTATTCCGCCTTTTGACGTTTCTCCTCTGGCACAAATTTGACTTCTCTCCTTGCCGAGCCTTCCAAATTTGCAAGAAGAAAATTCACTGCAGTATCATCATCCAATCCTTGTGCCTGGATTGCAGCACGAGCCTCAGTAATCCAATCCTATAATCCATCACTGTCACCTCCGAACTTGCTCACTTTCCGGTAAGTATATAATACCCGGCTCTGCGGGGCTCTACTGGCCTCCATAGCCTTAAGACGTTCCTCTAATTCCGAAATCTTTGCGTCTGTCATGACGATACTCTTACTATTGCCACTGACAAAATTCAATAAAATCGCTAGGAAAATTACGACCCAGTAATACTCAACAGTAACTGAGAATGAGTGAGGAAATCCCTATCAGTTACAACAGTAATTAACCACGACAGATACAAAAAAAAACTCACCTGATATCTCCGACTGCAGCCTCAAATCAACAAAATATCAAAAGTGACATCAACAGGCCACTTCAAACACTTGGGTCATCAAAGAAAATAACAAAGTTACATATTAAAAAAAAATAAAATATGCAAGACAATAATATGAAATGTTGTGTCCTTTGTTTCCCTTTGACAAAATAATGGAGTATATAACAATCTCACAATGCCTAACAGTTTTAGGTTAACCCTAATATTCAAAACAAAAACAACACCAAAAAATGATTTCATCAACTGGTACTCGGCAAAAATTCAAAACTGACAAGGTTAACCCAGACTACTGGCAATCCACCGAACTGTCAAGCCTGACAATATTTAAACGGTCAAAAGTTATTGACAACCTCTGTTATCTCACTATATGTACCAAGCCTAATAACACTCAGCAGAACCCTTAAAGCTGTCTATACTATCTTTACATAGTATAATAGTAATCTCTCGAACTCCTTTTTTAATACATATGGTACAATCTTACACAGCAGGTAATACTTCGGCGACCATACTACTCATGGACGAGTCGGTCAACACTGGTGCTTATGATCAATAAACCTCAGCTGAAAAACATTGTCAACAAATACATGCATTGTGATATTACTCAGTTTACATATCATTCACAATTAAAATTTATGTTAGAATTCAGACTAGGTTTAAACTCTGTTCAATATAACACACCTGAAATTGGATTCAGTATCACTCAGCTGAAACGGTTGTTCTCAACAAGAAAATGTGCTATACCTGTGCTATAATATAGTTCAACTGAAATGTCATACACTACTGGTGGTCATGATATAGCTCAGCCACAACTGTTGTTTTTTTTTTTTTTAATTTCATTTGCTACAGTAAAGTACAATTGAGAATCTACTCACAACTGATTGTCATGATACCATATAACCTGGATAGTCTCTTTTTTTCCAATACATGGAATAGAATATTGCTGGATTAACAAGTAATTTCCTCAAACAAAACGTGATAAAAAGGTACTGCTCAGCCTTATTTGTGATATAATACTTTTCAGCTGACAACTGGTTTTGTTTAAATAATTAAAAGGATGTTTATACTACTCAGCTGATAAATGACTGCTTTAAACCAATATATGTAATTAAATACTACTCAACTGAAAAGAGGTTCTATTTCAAACCAATATATGCCATACAATAAAACTCAGCTGGAAAGTGTTCTTTTAAATCAATACATGACAAGGAGTATCGCTGTTCTACATGTGACATAATGCTATAAATACTCAGCCGAAAGTCAAATACAGCTGGAACATGAAACATAACACTGCTCTTTAGTGTCAATGAGCCACGTAAGCTGAAGGAATATGCCGTATACATATTCAAAATTCTCTGAAGATACATGCAAGATTTACATATTCAATATTCTCTGAGAATAATACATGCAAGATGAAAACATTCAAAATTCTCTGAAGATAATACATGCAAAAGATGACATATTCAATATTTCATTGCAGATCACATATGCATCAATGACATATTCAGGTACCAAAGTCTCTATATCAGCAGCCTCAGTGGTTGGCACTCATCGTCTCTAGTACTGGAACAATAATCTCTCCTTGATATAAGTATCAACAACCAACACTTGGCTATCATAAACAGTCTTGTCTCATATCACTGAATGATCTCCTCTTAACTATAGCGTAACCAGAAAGAACATCCCCATCATATGTCTAGAACATCCATCTTCTCCACCTCACGTAGAAGTCGGCCACCTTTTATCACCCATAATTCACAAAGTATCAGTTCTCAGCTCAACACATCCCACTTCTGACACCAAGCTGTAGCCGTGCTACGGTGGTTCGTAGTACATAAAGATGAAGTACAGCAGTGTTGAGTGTCATACTTTTTATTAGAGTCCTGGGTGAATACAACTCACTGGTATAACGTACATCAAGTGCAGAAGCAAAAGGTCAAGGTCAAGTATAAAGGTTGAAAGTGCAGGTTATAAACCGAGTAAAAATTAAAGTTAAAAGGTTAAAAGGTTAAAGGTGGCCGACACCGTGGCTGGAATGGCTCTGTGGAAACATAAAAATAATATACCGGTATTAAATAAAGGTAGAGCTAATGAACAGTGTGAGATATGATGACTGTCATTTTATTGTTTCATTACATCTATATCTAACAGTCAAGGTACCATATAAAAATACAAAATCTACACATGGAATAATAGACAATAAAAGTCTCCTTTTACTGTGCATTTAAATGATAGATTGACCACAGAAAATATAAATGTGCATGCAGTATTATATCCAGATAATAATAATGAGAAATAACCTGGGTAGCTAATCCCTGAGCTGAATTTCCTTAATACAGCCTTCTCATATCTTTATGCACGACTCTATTCTAATACTATTATCATATGATAAAGTGTCAATCCAAGGGAAACGAAGTACAATAAATTTAGACATATTAACAGGATAATATTTACACACCAGCATATCCTTTCACATAATTAATGATACTTGTACTCCAAGAAAATAAAATAAAACCATGTACCATGAATCCAGTACTACATGACAGGCAAGAGCATCAACACCGGAATGAAGACACAACTGGTCTATGTTGATCTCGTCAATAAGATGCCCAGCTTGTAACCACAAGGTACAGAAACATCACCATGAAAGCTCTAACTGCTTCTCGACACAGCAGTCCACAGAGGCCCAGCTGACGGCCAAGCACATCTACCCATGACGGCACAAGCCTGGGTCAACAGAACACGGAATATTAGAAAATTCGCTAAACCACAACTTACTTGAATTCTACCAAAAACAAGCACATAAATTAAGGCAATTACTTACAACTTCTGTAGTATTATGCACATGAAAGCATACAGAAAACTCGCGGATTTTATTGATTACAAAATAAGCCAGAAGGGAACATTCCATTTAATAAATTATGGGATGTATTTGCTCTGGTCAACTTTCTGTCGAGCAATAAGAAAGAACTGAGAATTGACACGTGAAGAACGTAACATGAAACGAAAGAGTAAACGTTAAATTGACTTGGGAACTACGAACCAGAAGTTATCTCCTCTTATCTTGCGTCAAATTCACATGAATCTATTGTTATGGGTTCATAACTGAAATGAGATTTCAGTTATGGGGATCCTCTTATGGAAAAGCGTAGCAAGGGTATATTGGGATATTTGCAAAATAAACAGAGAAAATGGAGGCAATTAAGCACATTTCTTACCAATAATGGCTAATAAACTGTTCTGGAGTAAAAATAAATTATGTTGAAGTGCCCTTATAAGGAAATTGTTAAGATTTGAACTCCTGTTGGTTTTTTTAGCCTGCCATGCTGTCATGTTTATCTTTTGTCACATGACCCTGTCCTTGACCTTATTGATATGAGAAAAGTTGTCCTCTGATTATTGTCCCAAATAAATTATAGTAAATATTGTTTCCATAACTTCCATAGGCAAATTTGTTAAAACCTTAAAAGATATAGCCATAAACTTATAAAGGACTTATTGTAACCATATATTATCATTTACTCATAAGTATTATTCATGAAATAAGATTTTTTAAATAGATTTATTAGCAATAAATTACTCTGGTACACCAGAGGTCAGGTCACAGGTCAGGTCATGGGTGACCAGAGTTCATGCCTCAGCAACATGGCTGTGTAAGTGATGGTCTTCTGCTCTTCTCTTCATGATAAAATGCTGTTATATCATATATAACATAAACAGGAGACTCCACATGTATGAAAACTGATATATAAAGGATATATAGGTAGAGTGAACATAGTTTAAGCTGCATCTTATTCTTAATTACTCTTTTATTCTTTCCTTCTGATAAATCAGAAGGACCGCTACGATATTTCGTAAGAACATATTCAAGGCTGAGTATGGAGCCCGGGTCAACTGGTGTGTAATTCTCAGCCTTGCACCAAGGCAAATGAATCTACAGCGTCACAGCGAGTCCTGTTTTCATGCAGCGAGACCCGGAACAGCTTTTTCCTTATAAGGAATACCGTAAGAACTCCATGAATTCTGGCCGTAAATAAATCCCTTAAAAATGACCGCGCTTGTACATAAGCTTAGCGCTATGACGAAATGTCATACTGCTACAAAAATATAGATTTATAAAATATAAATATAGATTCAGAGGGATACGTTTTCAAAAAGACATTAATAAACTGCTAGATTTCCACAGCTTATGTCTCATACAAATTGTATGAGTTTAATTAGTTTAAAGACTTATTCAATTTGTTAATACTGATCGGAATATGCAAGTGGATGGACGTTACTGAGTCTTCAGTTATGGGCCGGTATCTTTATATGGAGTTCAATTAATCTCAGTGAACATATTGATGACTTTGCTAGGAAAACGTGCTAAGTAATTAATACTGCCATGATACTTATGCTGATGGCAAGATTAAGATTACAATGCGGGGTAAAACATCTAAAGGTACAAACGACCAGGTTCTGGTAAATGGAAAACCAAACCGGCTGAAACTCATACATACAGGCACAAAATAAGTGATTTAACATAACAAATCAATGTATTAAAAAAAGAACACTGGAGTGGCGCTCCATACATATAAACACTGATGATCACAAGCGTCCAGTAAGAGACACGAAATCACTATGTCCGTTTTGTTCACTTTTATATACACATTGGAGTCCTCTGTTTACACTGCTTCTGACCACATGACCATCGCGCACACGTGAAATCAGATTTCATGGCGCTCACATCACAGTTCGCCCTCAATGTGTATGCAGAACTATCAGGTCACTTGTATATACACAGGGCTCCAACCACCAACGCCGGAGAACACGTTCGCCCTTGGAGGCACAGTTCACACAGCACTGACTGATAGACTCACAGCCAATGCTATTTGAACTTAGAATCAATATCCTTCAAAATTAATGTCTCTTGGAATCATCCAGCACTAGGTAACTGAATATGTCTCAACACAACGATATTCAGTACCTCAAAAGTTCAGCATGTAATTAAAATCCTTGAAGCGCTCTTAACAAATTAATGGTCCTTCGGCAAGTGCGATAGAGTCCGTTACAGAGTTATCAGCGTAACGCTCCTCAGACACCGACTATTTACACCTACAGACATCGTCTCTCAGGTATACAGATTCTGATGGACGCAGACTTGCCTCTAGACTGCTGACAATTGTCAGGCTGCACCAAGCTGGCTCGCTGAACAGGCAATTGTAGCAATTTTCTTCTCAACCATGGAGGTTTATGTGCTTGCAGACGTCACAAACCCCGACAGTCTTTTGGCCAATCATCACACCCCTTTATGCTGACCGTCGGTATATATATGATTATTAAGATGTACATGCCGCTAAAGATCAAACCCTGAGAAAAGCAAACTAAGCAGGTGTTCGGCCTTTGATGTCTACAATAAACAACGTTATTATAGAGATTGTCTAGACAGAGACGGCTCCCACGGAAAAAAAAACTGTACTGAAATAAAACCGAGGCACCTGTGCTCTCTAACCCAGGTTCTCAGGTTAACCTAGGTTAACATCTAAACATGATACTCCATATCAATGTACAGTAAATTTTAACACAATCATCTGGTTATACTCCCTATTTGAACATGTAACACAATAACTAAGTCACTGTCCTCTGGTGACATCCAGCACTTCTTTTTGTAAACACATTATCAATTTGATGAAAGGGCTGATGTACAGCCAGGGGCCCCATGCAATTTGAATGCGCCCCTGTCTGAAAATGATATGTACATTAAAAAGTGTTAATATTCTCATATCGGCGAGGTCACTACGGGAAGAATAACTTTTAAAATGATATATGACACGCGGTTTCAAAGAACATGGAGGACAAAAGTGGACCGACTCCCTGTTGTAAGTATTGGATAAAAAGTAAATTTGAGAGACAATTCTGGACATTTTTCTATGGCTCGAGTATTTTGCATCAGAATTTTAATTGCTCGGTTCGGTAGTATTGGTTCGGTCGCTGTTTGAAAAGTGTTTTGCTTACTTTAGCCTGTCAGTTCGTGACTTATTGATTTAGTGAAAACCTTCATAAGTATACTATGTAAAAAACTATGTTTAATGGATTCTTCTTCGTTTACCAGATGTTACACGTTAGCAATTTTGGCAATAACGCCTGTCATTGTGGAAAAATGATTATGTATGCATTTGAAAGGAAAATCTTGCTGTTTAACACTGCCTACGAAATATCTGGCCCTGTTGATAATTTTGTATGAACCATCCACTGCTTTATCATAGTTTTTTTATCATAGCTTGCGCCTCTTTATATTAAAATTTTATGACATTATGTAAAACTGTGTGCTTTTCCGTATATGTAGTAAAATTCCTCTATTTTATAAGCGACTATTTATGTATTAGTAAAGTTGAAATTATTTCTGATTTGTTTATTGTAATATTTAATCCTTCATCAAAATGTTGATATCAATTTCTTTACAAAAAACATTATGCATCCGATGTGTCTCTTAGATTTACATAATCATACATCAAGTTAGTCTGATAAAACAACACAACAGCAGTCACTCTATTGACACACCCGATTTTATTACCGTAATTCGTAATTAATTATGTTAATGGACTTCATCTGCGGGTCCATTTGCTTGAGGTATCGACTCTGCCAGCGAATTCTGGCGAACTTTGCATTTATTCATGACTGTCTATTCAAATGTTTCTATTCAAGTTCCATCGGGTTTCCTTCGAGTAATATTCACATGGAAAGCAAATGTACAGATGTCGATGGGACCTGGAGACCATTAGCTATATTCTCCTACACTTTCAGTAAAATAGAGTATTGATTAAGCATCATTTAACGCTTGAAAGAAGATAAGGACAACATATTGTTACAGGTGGTGCTCCTTTTATTGTGTGACACGGGCGTAACTCGTGTTGTTGTTGCACTTTATGTTTAATCCGTACTGGTTGAACTCTCGTTGTTATGCTAGGTAGGGGCTTTCACGCCTGGCCGAAGTCACGTGATGACCTTTTTTTCTAGATGAATCCTGTGACGCGTGCTTACCGTGTTTAATGTATTATTCTTCGAATGTTCTAGAGGTGAAAATTCTCGGCCTGGGGTGAAGAGTATATAAAGGGGCTGTGTTTTAGTGCCGGGAGGAGAGAGCAGAGAAGATTTCCAGCGGACGCAGAAGCATGTGTCAGTTCCTGGGACCTTATCCGACGTGTGCGGCAATTATAGACTTTCTTCAGAGTTTCTCCTGGATTTTTTGCATTTGGACTTCAGTTTACTTTCTGGATTGTTACAAGAGCTTTACAATGGACTGTCATTCTCCGAGAGTATACATTTAAAGAACTTATCGTTGTGACAGGTACTGTGCACATTGTTTATTTTTCTGTGTAACTGTATTGATTTGTTGTGATACCGCTGTTTTACTGTGTTGTTGTATTGATTTGGTATGTTGTAATGTTTGGGTTGTTTTAAGAATAAATTATGGTTATTTAAAAATAAACACTGACTTCTTTGTTCATTCCCCTAGGCATTTCACGCTGCCTGGTGTTACAGAATCTGATTATTTTTATCTCCGTTACAGAATTTGTGTTTATCACGCATACGTGATCTGTTTATATTAGGTTCCGTAACAATATATGTTTATGCTGAATTTTTTTTTAACAGTAATGGTTTTTGTCTTTCCATTCAAAGTATTTTCATCCCGTAGCCCAACTGGCAGACATTTTGTCTGGTCGGGGTTGGAACTGCGTCAGTCCCGATATTGTGGTAACCCTGCACGGTTTTATGATGGACTAATGCATCTTTTTTATTGTTTTTTCTTCCTGTTTGCGTTACAGTCCCTAAGATGGAGAGTTTACCCTGTAAAGTTTGGTCAGATCAGACCGAAGTGGTTCAGACCACGATATTCGGCTTTTAACGTGAGGTAATGCTACAACTCCAACATTTTACCCACAATACAGTTGAGATGTCTCAGTTGTGACATAAATTGTAACTTTATGTTGAGTATTTATTAACAATGTGGGTACTTATTCTAAAGAAAATCAGATCATTGCTAAAACCATCGGTTCTCATTTACAGCCTGGCAAGGCATGCTGGAAAGGCTTAGGAGGAACTATCTTTTGGCGATGTCATTGGGATCCATGAGGAAACCACTATGTATAGGGTGCTTTTAGGTTATTTGCATAGATTCCGCTGTTAATATACATCACACTCCCATTTGGGGTTGTACTGTTTAGACATACATAATTTTATTTTTTTTGTCTCGTTTCCAAGTGAGAGTCAATCATTCCCACAAGATAATTATCTCGTTCCCACGCGATAGTATCTCGTTCCAACGCGTTAATTATCTCGTTCCCACGGGAAAGTATCTCGTTCCCATGCTAGCTAAATGCTAGCTAAAGCCCTCTTGTTGACATGAATGTCTGCTCTATGTCAGAGCTTTAATGCAACTAAAATTGTTTTTATGCATTTTATTGTATGTGCGTTTACGCCGAATGATAAATTTTACAGTGGCTTTCAAGGCGTTGGTTCAAGGTTTATCAGGATATATATATATATATATATATATATATATATATATATGTGTGTGTGTGTGTGTGTGTGTGTGTGTCTGTTCAGGGAAAATTTCATGGAGTTTCTTTAGGGTTACTGCTTATAAGGTTAGGGTAAGGGTTATGTAAACCCTTCTGTACTAAACATATTAAACAAATTGAAACACTTTATTTTATTTTAAAATAATCTTCCCAGAAAATTTTAGATTTTAGGGTTAGGGTTAAGGATTAGGGTTAATAATCCTAAGTTTACCAAACAGGGAAAACAACATGTCGCTTTGTGTTATGTCTCAAGTGAAAAGCTTACAACAAAATATGCTAGCCATGACACTTCATTTTAGGCTGGAGGGCACTTTTTTAAGAGACCACCAAGTACCTTTTGTCCCCTCACTCTTTCGGTAAATTAAAACTCTTTAAGAGAAAGTTGCTCAATTTTCCCCCTTTTTCAAACCTTTCAACAATAATGTTTCAATATGTTATATCCGTATTCCTGTACCTACCACCCCCCCCCCCCCCCCCCACCTCCACTAGCCCACACATTTCCTGAACAAACATGGCTCATGAAAATTGTAAGGGTCGTTGTTGCATCATTTATTTCGAATCTCGGCGTATCAAGCCAGCTTCATATACATGCAAATAAATCGAGCAAAATCTTAATCCAGTAAAGAGAAACATGCATTAAGGATTTACGATGTTTGTCTTACTGTATCGTCTATCTTTATATATCGCTTGCGCACGGGATATTATCGTGTGGGAACGCGATATAATTGCGTGGGATCGAGATACTTTCGCGCGGGAACGAGATAATTATCGCGTGGGAACGAGATAAAAAAAAATTGTCTAAGTGTCCTATACGAGCCACCGTACAATCCTTATGAAAGTGAATAAATATGTCTTCAGTTTTGATATGAAAATTGGCACAGTTTGGCTAGATCTGATGTCCAGAGGAAGAGCATCCCATAATGAAGGTCTAACTGCTAGTGTTCTCTTGTCACCACGCGAGGTCCTGCAGGTCCGTGGCAGTGCTAACATTCTTAGTTCCTTGAAGGTCTATAAAGATGAATCCGTTGTTTAAGATAGATGGGTGCTAGGCTATGTTGACACTTAAAACGGAACAACGAAATTTTTAAATTTATCCTACTTGCTACAGGGAGCCCGTGGGGATCATATAAAATGGGTGACATATGGTCATTTGTAAGTGTTCTGGTGATAATCCTAGCAGCAGTATTTTGAATTCTCTGCAGCTTCGATATTAGTCTGTCTGGGAGGCCATATATATGTTGAATCGGGCAATAAGAAATTCGAGCAAAGTCGTTAATATTGGTCCACCGGATTTAATGTTCCTTCGGCTAGAAATACGGGAGGTCGCAGTGTTACCACGCCATAATGCCTACGTTTACCACTTAACACTCATTGTACATAACGTCTAACGCAGCAGTAATACGCTTAATTCACTCTGTAACATGCTTCTGCTGCGTAAGGAGTGTATATCACATTAAAGGCCATCCATATCCATACCAAATATGTTCCTGGTGACATATAATATACATACATATAACATGACGCATATTATACAAATACATATAGATGTGTAAATGTGTAGTCATGTCTGTCCGTGTGCCTGTCTAGCTCATATTACGTTCTTATATACATAATGGCCTAAATCTATCATAGCAGTCTAATAATTTGAAAATTTATACCAAAATGTATCTCTGTAATATAGTTTATACCACAATACATTTTATTCCAATTAAACTTATATCACATAATTCAAGTACAATTTTTTAATATTTTTACACAGCAGACTACAAGAAATGCATTCTGGAATGAAACTACTGACGATTTGAACAATCAATGTGAACTATATTACTGTTAAATTTTACTTTTTTTTTATGTTTCACTCTTTTATCTTTAGCTTGAATTATTATGCTAGGGAATATGACTACTAATAAATTCTGCACATCCTGAGCCTGGATTGATATGTGGATTTACCTGTAATGTAAATGTCCTGGATTTTTTCATGAAGTATATCAAACTTAACATTGGAATTAATCGCTAATTAAAGTCTACGATGAGATATATGGTCCCCTCGGGTATTCAGACAAAGGAACATCTCGCTGGCTGAGCCCACAGAGGCTGTGGCAATGCGGCCAGAAACTGCGTTTTATATGGACCTAGTGACTGTACTTTTTGTACCCATGCCCTCAGTAAATACAGTTACACGGTAAAATAATTTCACGGTTGGCAGAAGGCCTAGCCTGCTGTAATCTAAATGCTAACTGATGATAGATCTGACATATTCCAGCTTAGAGCAGGAAGTTAAAAGCTAAAACCGTAGGACCAGTCAATGAATATACATGTATCTTTAACCATTTTATCACTATAAAAGCCTTGAAATGTACATTGTGTTTGACAATTCTACCATATATTTCTTTATAGTTTTAAAGTCTCACAATAAACTCATACTCCAAAAACCGTGTTTACATTCACTGATTCGGCCCCTAACCCTATATTCATTTGTGCATTACTGATTGTACATTTGTGAATAATCCTTGGTGAATCCGAATCATGTGCCGTATCCACACCAAAATCTAGTCAATTTTTCATTGGCCCATTCCCGAAAAGCCTTGAAAATTTCATGAGATTCCGTTAAAGACTGTGCGAGTTCCGTTGTGAACAAAGACAAACATACACACGAACGGGGATGTGCGCATAGCCTCCTGGCGGAGGAAATCAGATGTGTGTGAGCGCAAGGGAAGCCTTACCCTTACCCCTAGCTGCTGTCCCATCAACCAACAGATGTAATCGTTACTAATATATAAGCTTCCCTTCCTATGCTTGAATATTAGGTACAAATGAATAATATTGTGCCCAAGGGTCACTTTGTGAAAATCCGTCATATTGGCATACTCTGCGAATCGTTCAAATTTCAGCAAGGATCTGTCAAAATCGTCTCTCTCGCCGCAAATCGAGGAAACTCTGTTAATGCTTTCTGCAGTTTTGCTCCTTGTTTCAGAAACTCTAACATCCTCTCTATCACCTGAAGCTGAAGTGATGTGCTCTCTCTCCCTCTCTCTTTCTCTATCTCTCTCTCTAAATTATATGAAGCCTCTTAGTCTCTAAAAAACTGATGTTCGTCTAATTGTTCCCAGTCGTCAAATGTCATTATTGGACGTGTTTGGATTACAACCGGTTGGGAATTTTGGCGGTCCCCTACGTCATAAACACGTATTTAAAAACGAAGAGCAGTTTACCGTCTGACTGGCTTTACCATGTTTACCGTCTATTTAGCTTACTTATTAAATAATTTTAAGGGATAATATTTATATAAAGAGCGTCACATGGGGAATGTTTCCCTCTAAGGGTTTCTCTTCACGTGAAGAACTCTCTGCACTCTACCATGAATCAGGAAGATTTGACCAACCCATGGTTTTCCATGCGAGTTATGAAAACAGACCTCATAAAACTATTAATACATTCCCCTGCAGCAAGAACTAAAATGTATTATATATTTAATCTTAACCTATATGTCCTCAAGCCACAGTAACTGAAAACAATAATGGATAGCTTAATCACTTAATTGCTTTGATAGGCCCGGTTTAGAGAATTTCTAAAAGATTATAATTAAGCCAACTGCACATAGCCCTGCCAGGGCTTTAGTATTTATGTTTGCTACCAAAATATTTAAAATAAAATTTTATTCCATGTACCGATAGACAAATAAAAATACTGATAATAATCAGTCAGATAGCCGAATATTAGTTATATAATTTGCCACTAGGTCTAGGTGGTAGTACCCGTTCTAAGCGTTGCAACATAGCAAGAGCAAATTAATTGGCTCAGTCAGCTGGAGGATCGAAGTCTTAACCATTGCATCGAATATCCAGTCTTAACTGTATGTTAACTTTTAACCAGCTCAGATGGACGTGAACTTAGAGATACGACTATATTTATGCTGGATACCATTCAATATTATGTGCAGAAGGGGCGCCGTTTACTGCATTATGAAGATCCTTTTCCACCAAACAACAAACATGGACCCTTGTAGACCAGTCTCGGTTACAATGGCGGCAGGTCAAAGTGACATGAACATGAAAGCTGTGGAAATGACAGTAAGACACGGCTTGACCATGTTTCAGATGAAAAACAATTGCCAAGCCATCTGTTAGACTGGACAGCCTTTATTGTGCATCAGAGTCGTTGGTGGGCCGTGTTCACATGGCTATATTGCCACACCTGGTACAGGTACTGTCACCTGCCGGTAAATTATATAACTATATAGTACTGATATATGAATATGTTTTGCACAAAAGTTTCGCACACAAGATTACGTGTATCAAGGCATGGTGTAACGTCATATTTTACATAGGCCTATATTGTCGGGGAAAATATGCTCACTAATGCTGACGGCATGGCAGGTCCTGCCCATTGTTAGACTAATGTTTAGACGCCAGAATTTTAAAAATTTATACTTGCCCCCCCCCCCCCCCCCGATAGAAAGTCGCATTTGCTCCTTAGCCTGAGATCCATCGATCCTAAAAATTTCATTCAATTCACTGACAACTTCTGTAGATCTATTTATTTTATAATTGTCCATTTTTACGAAAAAAAAGAAAATATAACAAATACAACAAATATAACTGTGCACTTTTATTAAAATTTATTCAAGAGAACTAAGCGAAGAGCAGTAAAGAAAGACTTTATAAAAACCTAAAAGCCAGTGCTATGTATTTATATACAGTTTAAATAAATCCTACGGTGTATATGTATGTGTTAAATGCATACTGAACTTCCTTCCTGAATTTGACAGACATTTTTTGCAGCATCTACATTTAATTCCAATAATTTTGGCCACTTAATCACTGAACAAATTTTAATAAATACAAAATCTCGTGTGTATATATGAGGGTGCGCGCGCGTGTATAAACGAACATAATCGTTTTTATACATGTAGCCTGCTGATTATGTGACCACTAAAATATATCTTTATTTTTCTAATTATATATTATTATTATTATTATTATTATTATTATTATTATTACTTAATTATTATTAATTGTTATTATATAAAATACAGATATGGCAACGGTTTATTTAGGAAGGGAATGAAAGAGAATGTGCCCTCCCATATTTAATGTGTATATTTACTGTTTAGTGAACTCTCACTAATGGAAGTAACTTACGATAAGCGGTTTCTTTAAGCGGAATAAAAATTTATATATATGGATGGGTGAGCCTCGTATTATGGGGACCGTGAGAGGAGGCACCCGTCCTTAACGTCGAAAATGGGAGTATGATCCACAGGATCATGACCAAATTCATAGAATTTTTGAGTTGACTATGACATGGTTTGGCATTGACATATATACTGGAAACATAATACTTTATCTTTTTTTAAACCTTACACTTAATTGTAATGTATATGATATGTGTCACACAGACAATAAAAGCCTTGAAGAAAAATTGACGCCACCGTATTAATCATATGATTCAGTGGAGATATGAAACTGCCACTTTGTAAATTATATGGGAAAACACATCCGGGAGCTAGGTGGTGTATTGACACTTGAACTACATATCCCATCATTGGGACTCGGCTATATTGCTAATATATATATATATATATATATATATATATATATATATGTGTGTGTGTGTGTGTGTGTGTTATAATGGTATAATTGTGAAATAAATCAACTGCTGAACAAATATATAAATATACTCCACTAATCAAATGAAACCATATCTCCCATCATTGGGTCCAGCACTGTCTCATCAATGTTGCTAGAAAAAATCAACTACCTAGCAAATACATAAGTATTCTCCACTTGTCATCTGACCACATAGCTCAGATCTGTGCATAAACCACTATTTGATCAGTTCTTTAGTTTTTTCCTCATTCAGTTCATGTTTCAATTAAGACAATCTAACGTGAAATGCGTCGTCATGAACCTGCGTCGTCAGATGCCATATTGTCATCATAGTGTTAGCATTATTTTTCTTTTATTTCATTTTTAAACATATTCGTACTGCCCGTGAGTCTAGTGTTTAAAGCAGCCATGGTTTAAAAGCAATGATGAGACTAACTTAGACTACATTACAAACGGCTGGCCACTAGCGAAATATAGAGGTCTAAACCTTATGTCTATGGCATATAAACAATAAACTGGTGTTTTATCCTCAATTCTATAACCAGGGCGACATCAAATACAATATACGTCCATACCTGTCACATTGTTATAGACGAAGGGGCGTAGCCAAGGCGGGGGGGGGGGGGGGGGGGGGCAATGTCCCCCACTGGCATCCAGTATTCCCCGTCCTCCTGGAATTTCAATTTTTTAAAACACAATCATGAAATTCCTGGTACTGGTATCCGCAGATTTGGGACTTATTTCAATATAAAATCATATGTACATATGCCAAATATTTCGTCCCCTCCCCTCCCTAAATCCTGGCTATGCCCCTGTATATATATATATATATATATATATATATATATATATATATATATATCCCTGTTTTAAAAAAATAATTGTAAGTTTTTAAGAGTATGATACTATAACAGAAAAGTACATTACTAACAATAGCCTCGCACAACGCGGTTGCAGTTTAATGTAACAATAATTTAATATAAAAACGTACAAATATGACACAATATACATGTTCATTGTTTATTATTTTCATTTCGTTAATTAACATAACAAAATAAAGTATAGAAATTATAACCAAACAAATCAGTGCATGAAATAGCATCTTGTATAACTGTACTGCAGACCGTTAACAAAATGGACATGAGACTGCATGTCTCCATCCATGTTCGACTGTAGAGAGCATCCCTTGCATTCCAAGCTGGACTTAACTGCAGCGTACAAAACACGTGCACACACTGTATAATTCATATTTTTTCTCTGCACGTGGACATTACAAAACAGCACTTTTAAAGCATTGATAACATTTGATATTACTCACGAAAATTACATTCACAAAGGGTACCGAATGCACCTCAGCCGTCAGTCATGCACCACTGTATACTCTGTTCACATCTAACACTCCAAACGGTGGTTCTTAAAAGCCCTTATTTCCTCTAACAATGTTCATGTTTAAAAATCATCTGCGTTGCATGTAATCAACGCGTCGGAATGTGGTCTGTCCATACAAAACATACGGAACAGGGATGTGTGTTTGTTATTTAAAACAAGCGCACCGCGAAGTTGGATTATACCTGACGTCTGATTTGTGACCTCTGACTTCATTAAATTTAAGTCGGTGCCGAGAATTTAATTCAGGCGAGAAACTCTGTTGGTAAATATATATAAATAATATAATCCATAAGATTTTCTCACAGCACCACTTAAAGTCTGGTGACCTCTGACCTCATCAAATATGGTTGAATTTGCAGGGAATCGAACTAAGGCGAGATATTTTATTGTTTAATATTTCTGGTGAGTTTAATCAACCATCATATTCCTAGTCAGTTATTGCAGCAACACCACAAAGTAGTCTGGTGACCTCTGGTCTGATTAGATATGCGTGGATTTTGCAGGGAATTTTAATTCAGGTGAGAAGCTCTATTGACAAATAATTATGACCCCACCACACTTAAACGCATTTGTGCATAATTAATTCACTCATATCTTCGATTGAATCTAGAGATAATTTCAGACTAACATTACCAGAAACATATAATACATAGCACTGACAAGGCGGAAAGAAATATCGACCAGTATATACACCGTTATTCTGAAAGGAATACCTTAAGATGATAAAAAAATACCGGTATTCTGTTAAGAACTGGTACTTCGTTCAACTGTACACTAATGTACGGATCCATATAAAACATATACAACAACCATGACGCGACCACATGTCTCTTCTGAACCTCCATACTTTTCATTTGTTCAGTCTGATAGCCCCATCTGACGTTGTCGTTGTAACCCGCATAATAACGTCGTAGCTCATTGTGGACATTCTGAAATAGAAAATATACTCACTTTGAACCACACTTTGAAGCTATCTCAGAATAATAATCGTTATTTTTTTAAAACAAACTGGTTGGTACTTTATCTTCTTTTTTTTTCTTGAACTCATTATAGTGAGTATAATATACGCCAGAGATATTTTACAACCATTTTAAAAACAACCAACACAAACTTCTTGGGAACCGTTCCGTTAGTCACGATTTTACCAAAAATTGTAAGCATGTCGGAGTCCCTTGTATAATCATAACAGTTTAGTTAAAAAACTTCGGACTGTAAATTATGTAACCCTAGGTGTTTTTCCCACCTGCGTCACTGATACATAAAAGTGTTAAAATAATGAAGATGAAAAATGGACATTTCTTCCTCATTTTACATTTGTTTATGTTTTTATTGTTGAAGGATATATAAGTTTCAACGACATTACTACGAAGGCCTTAGAGATGAACCTCACCTTCGTCCATCAGCGTTCCCCATTCACCAACGACTTCACCACAAGCCAAATCGCCAACATTCTGGTGAGATGGTCTCTGTGCTGTGGAGCTTTGAACGTTTCCTAATCGACTTGTAATATCAAAGGCCTTCGGTCCAGCCCATGTGAAACCGATCACAAAAGAGACAGTTTTGTTTCGCATCTGCCTGTCCGAGACACCATGGGAGGCAGGTAGGGAAATGTTCTGCACGTTTCCATGAGGAGAGACTTTAATGTTCACGAAGTCACCTTGTTGATTAAGAATGCCTTGGAACCTTACAAGACGACTCCTAGCAACTGATGATTGCCACATGTCCTTATTACGCATGGGTATTTTCCCGTCCTGGGTAGCTTCATTTCTGATATCACGGTAGTAAACAAAGGAGTCTAGTCCTGTGCCTTGTGAGAACATAAACCATATATTTTCTTGTCTCCATTTGAGCCTATCATCGTTGTTCCCAAGATACTTCTGTTTGAAAACAAGTTCCCAGTTCTTAAGACAATTCTTGAGAGCAGTTGGTGTCGCTACTTCCTCAGCGTTTTGTCGTGGCCAGTTCATCATACAAAAGTACATGAACGGTTCCAAGGAATCTTCTTTCAGATTGCCTCTCTGTTCGTACAGAGTATTGCTCCAACTGATAAGGTCACTTAAAGTAACTTTGGGCATGGGGGATATCTTTCTTGAATGCATGGCAAAAATTACATTTAAGAGGCCACGGAAATCATCAGCATTCGCTTGTCCTGAGTTCACATTGGCCAAATAGTTTCCATGTAATTCAAGCAGCTTTCCATCGTTACCCTCTCTCTGAAGCTGCAGAATGCTGCGGAGAGAGTTTCCTTGGGGGTATACCATACTGCGTCTTTGTTTATTTTGCTCTTCTATCGGTTGATATGGCTGAACCTGGCCACCATGGACATGGCCATAATACCGAGCCATGTTTTTCTTCATTTCGTCAAGTTTTTGGAGATCAATTTCCCTTTGAGTTGCCACGGACTTATCCGAATATCTAGACCTAACCTGCACGGATTCATCATCAAGATGCTGTATACACCAGTTGGCACGGTGTCCCATCTTGCGTAAAATATCTTCGTACAAATTCCCTGAATTCTGATGCTTCCAATGAGGAAATATGGTAATATTGGACAACAGGAGTTGAGCGGGCCCATAGTGCCCCATCTGACGCAAGATGGGTTCCATGTAACGCATGATGTCTAAGAATACTTTGATTTCTCCAAAAAGCCCGGCATTATTCACCTTGCCAAGCACATACCCAGACCTGCTCAATCTGGTTACTTGGAGAAGCCATTGCTGAGCTTGAAGTCCAAGGTCAATAATCTCTCCAGCAGTTGCTAGGTCGGCGGAGCCTTCATTACTTTCCCGTTTCCGTTCTTCAATCTGTTTCAGAAATATTTGGGCACATGTATCATGGAGGTAGGAATTGTCTGGACACCTATCAATGGCCTCATTGGCGAAGTGCTGGGCTTTTGCCCAGTTCCTCAAACGGATAAACAATCTTGCAATCTGTTGGGCTACAAAGGCGTCATTTGTGAACTCAAAGCCTTTGACCAATACCTGTATTGTCTTTTCCGGACTATCTTCTTTTCTAATCGCCTGGATCAGGGGCGAAAAGGGAACAAGTTTACCATCCGCTCCACGGTCACGTTGCTTGAGTATGTCCACCAAAAGTCTGCAAAGCTCTCGTTGAGAAAAGCTGTTGCTGAAACGTATTTCTCTGTTTTCCATCAACTCTAAAGCAACATCGCCGATCGTCTGGGACTCTGCTGACATTAAACATCGCAAAAGTTCATTTGACAAGAGCGGATGAATAATCCCAAAAGCTCTCACGCTTCCACAGTGAGAGACTTTAGTCTGATTCAGAAGTATAAGAAGTGGGTAGCTTAGACAGGTTTCCCAGTGAGCAAACGCTTTATTACCTTGTATTCCTTGACGTGCGTATGGGTTTTCATGCATCATATTGTGAAATGCGCCGGCTGGGATCGGCCTGTGACGCAGGTCGTACTTGTCAAGAAAGGCGATATATTTCAACAGCTTTCGTTCCTTTGGCCTCTTTATATCAGTCAGAAGCCTCTCAACCGTCTGAATGATATGGTTAGGGTCAAAACCTTCCTTTAATATGTTGAAGGATATCAGAAATTGAGGGTCCATTCCTTTTCTTTCAGTATACTTCTGTTTCAGATAGTGAGACTTTTCTTGAAGCCAGAGCCTTTCTTCTTGATGGAGTTCTTGTTTTAAAGCAACGCACGAATCATCAATGCTGCCGGGTACATCTGTAGACCGGGAGCATTTCAAGAACACAAAAGCAACTTTTTTGCTCTTGGATGGAGTTCCCATTTCTTGTGTTTTTAAAACCAACTCACCCACCTTTTCATCATCTTGATTATCTAGCATCACTAACACTGGACCTGGAAGTATCTCCTTGTAATTTCGAAAGTCCAGCAACTGACTGGCTGCCTTGTCAACGTCTCTTATTT
Organism: Sipunculus nudus; assembly: GCA_026874595.1. Taxonomy (NCBI): domain Eukaryota; kingdom Metazoa; phylum Annelida; class Sipuncula; order Golfingiida; family Sipunculidae; genus Sipunculus; species Sipunculus nudus. The sequence goes on along the minus strand of CM049311.1, from coordinate 52,932,807 downwards.
TGACAACTACGCATCTTGTTTGCTTCCGTCTCTTCCACAGAATGTTTTTAGCAACAGTGGTACCTCCTGCTCCTGGCTGATGATAAAGCGTGACGCATGCGATTGCCTCATGGTCAATATCCAGCAATTTGCCTTCCATCGCCTCATCTACAAGGTAATCTAGTTTTGTAAAAATATGCCTGGTCATCACCTGGTCTTTAAAGAAAAAGTTCCACCAGGAGACCTCCTGACCCTTGTAGAACTGCTCTGCTACTTCCAATCTCTTGGCATCGTACTTATCTTTGTGATTTAGAAACCATGCATGTTCACATTGATTGCTACCCAGTATTTCTAAATCAGTCCAGCGACTCTTCTCGTAGTCATCTAGGTGACATGATTCAAATTCTGAGTGAGGAACCGTTAGGTTCTCGCCTTCAAGAGGTGACAGAAATTCTTCTAAAAGTGATTGAATTGTCATCCAAGATACATCTACTATCGTTTTCCTCTCGATGGTATTCTGTTCAGCTATATGTCTATGGACCAACTCTTCGTTCAGCTTCACAGCATTGGCTCCGTCATCCGCAAGTATTGCAAACTGATCCGGAAAGGTACTGCACATGTCACACGCCACTTCAGTAACAATACCATTTTCATTTCCCGGTAGTGCAATCACGATAAGTGCTCTGTCTTCTGGGATAAGGGAGGACACAAATTTCAAGCTTTCTTGGAAAGCCTGGCCACGCTCTTTCCTCCACTGAAATGGGTCGGTGTAGGACTTAACAGCTTGTCCTGAATGACCATTAGCAAAGATCCAGATTGAATTTCCCGATTTCATTATTTCATCTTGAAGATCAATGCTTTCCTTTCTGTCTTTAGGACTGAATCTGTCTAAAATGATGGCTAGCATATTTTTGTTGCCGATATGCTCTATATGATCCAACAACTCGCTGTTGTCACCAAAGTCAAGTACAAACTTCCAGTCAATGTTCTTTATAAAACCCATGTCTTCCTTTGAGCAAGAAGTGCCGTTTTCCTTCAGACGTGGACCAATTAGCAAAACTGGGTAGATGTCAGTCATTGATTTTGGGTCCCCTCTGTAGATCAGTTCAATGATTCTTTCTCTTAAGTATTGTTTGTTGTTCCTTTTGGTATTTAGCTGCTGCTCCTCCTTTCCACGTTTCCAACTGAGTTCCTCTTGTTTTTCTAAATAAGTCTTAATACTGTCTTGATACTGTGCCACTGGTTTCCCTTCTTCAAATCGATAAAGAATGGGACTTTCATGTTCGCGTTGCCCTCCATGAATACCAGACTGAACAAAGAATGATTTGTTTCTACACACCTGGGCACTTGGAATGATGTCAATTTCTACCACGTATCTGTCAGTCTGTTGTCCGGCTTCATCTGTGATTTCTATAAAATGTGGAGAGCTTACACAATATCTGACCGCATGATGCACGTCACATGGGAATCTTTTACCCAGGTTTGCTTCAAGAGCCTCTTCCAAAACACTCCTAGCCAAAATAGTTCCATGAATGACACCTTCGGGCGATACGCCAAAATGAATTGTACCATTCTGACGATCATTTAAGCAGGCGGATGCGAACTGTAAGATTTCTTCCACCATATGATATGTCATCCGCTTTTCGGAATATTTTGAAGTATCCACAAACAGGTGTATCGGTATAAGAGACGCCTGGCTTTCAGACATTGAAATCTGTAAAAGAGATCCTTTTCTGTAGGCATGATGTTTGTCAGAACCGAATTCCCGAAATGTTTGACCCACTCTTTCCTTTATTGACGTTTTGGACGCTGTTGTCTCAAACGTGGTCTTATTCCTATTTCTCTCAACGTTTTGGGAGAAATAGGCATCTCTTTTGGCAATCAGTTTGGATAAATATCCGAATGTCAGTGGCCGAAGAGTATCCCACGGTAACTTTTGGAATGACTGATCTCCAAAGACTGATCCGTCAATGTCTTCTCTCCTGAAGACCTCAGAACTTTTTTTCTTTATAACCGAGGGCAAATCTGACTGTGACACCCAATCACACAACTGTTCAACGTCCCAGTCCTCCATTGGGTTGATCATAATTTGCTGGCCGCTTCCTAGGCTTCCTACACCTAAACAATCACGGAAGTTCACGTCAAAGTTCAGAATTTGAAAACATGTGAAATAACATTCAGTTCTTCAAACAATAGTTATACATTCCATTACATTTTCTATTGACAAAAACAGCACAATTGTGATCAGTGATGCTCCACTGTATTGAATGTGTTTTTACTGGGATATTGTCTGATTATAGTGGTAAATGTTGGTATTCATCTGGAATTATAATTTTGGTATATGTCCGAACAAGAATTCATTTAAAATAATTTTGAAATAATTAAAGGCCAAAGGTGAAAAAGTCAGGCACCTTCGGCATTCCGAAATTATCCAGAGAATTAATATAGATGGAAAACATTTTTTATTCCGAAAGACAGACTGGAGAAACAGCAAATTTATGCCTGTGATGAAGAATACAATGTTTTGTACAAAGAGAAAAGCAGGAGTTCAACTACAAGTTCGAAATATCCTCTGAATCCTGATTATTTGTGTTTACATTCCCCAAATTTTAAATTCTGGGAAATAATTTGATGATAATTTACTCCTACCTGTAATGTTTACTGTGACACTGTCATGAGCGCATAGCTTCCCTGCAGATATTTTTAGCTGATCACCGCTTGGAGTCACGCCTCCATCGATCAATGAAAGGTTTTCAATTGCGTGGTGAAGGCTACAAGTTAAGGACGCTAAAAGTGGTAAATGTGAATTAGGCAACTTTAGTGTCCTGAAGCGAGGGAAGGAATTCCTATAGGGTTCGGACACTTCAAAGATGAGAAGCAAATATCATCTCCAGTTAAATAGCAGCAACGCTGTAGCAAAATTTCCTATTTTAACTGATGCTTAAAACCCTCTTTCACATAAGATATTTTGCACCTGTATAATGAAACTGAAAATTTATAGGCCGTGAAATTAGCTTGGTTAAGATCATTGAGTTTTCTTCGTTGCGGTGGACTCGGAGGGATAGGTAACATTTCGGTTCTTGGCTTGACAATATAATAACAAATACACTGCAGTGTTCAACTAGAACGCACTCACAGGGCGCATACCCCCGCAACCATCCGGACCTGCCTCAAATTTTTACCAATCCATATCCGACATTCCACGTTCATTCCCTGAAATTCATCGAAAACATTAGTTCGAATTTATTATTGTCACAGTTCATACTAAATATCTATTGTTTATTCTTCCATGAATGTTCAATGAAAATAATTAAGAACTTTTGAAAGTTTGTTGTTGTCAAAAACTGATATAGATCCAGTGTCTGGCATTTGCTACAGGCTTTAACTGACTCATGATGAATTAAAACCAATGACTGTAATGGATCTGACGTTACTTGAGGGGAAGGGTAAATTCTTCTGAGCCCGCCACCTGCCCAGCTCCTTCGATTCATCTAAGAAATTAGGTAAAAATCTTGGTGAGCGGGGTCACCCCATGTCAGCCACGCCACCCACCAGCAAGGGCTAGCCTAGCCCATAAGAATGGACTTAATTTACCAGCAAACAGTAGCTTATCAGGATCGATATTATGACGTCATTGTCACTGCACTCAACTTTGACGTGCATGTCTCAATGACGCGAGCCCATGAAATGGATCCTCCATTGTCCGCGAGATATCTAAAAAAAGTGCTTAATTGATTCTAAGGTTTTTTTTTTTAAGGAGAGTGGACCAAAGAGTACAAATGAAGTGAAATCTTAAATTTTGTAATTTGTTTTAGTAGGTGCATATTAATTAATGATTTATTCTAGTGATCCATCCAAAAAATATATTTTTTTTTTGCTTTCGCGCAGGGCTGGTCGTTCCATAAAGATTCATCAAAATTCATTCAAAACTTTCGAAAATACGGTTCTCACAGACACACAGTCACATACACGCGTCACATAACCCCTGCCACCTTCGATGACGGAGGTAATAAACACAGGTGATTATTATTGTATCTTTTTTTGTTAGATCGCCTCAAGGATACAGATAGGCCTGGCCGATGTCTGGGAGTTTCAACTTTACTCCTGGGAAGACCTTAGCAATGACCTGACGAAGTCTACCAACATGTGTACCAACAGGAAGGTCGTTTGCGCATGCGTGATCGAATAGTCGTGTAAAACCAACTGAGCCATAGGTTTCAAACTTGTAATTATCTTTCAACCAAGTCTCTAGCTGGTTCTTTGCCAATTCCTCTGAAAGCAAAACAAAATCCTTTAACAAATTATAAACCCAAATAACTTACCAAAAAATACGCAAAAATGTTTGCGTCTGTGGGAAATCGGATATTGGGATATGGTCACAAAATCTACAGTATCTTAATACTGGTCCAATTGTCGTGAAATAAACACCGTCTACTCCTCTTCCATTGTTAAACAAGGTAGATATAAATATGTTTGTATGTGGATCAGTTACATGATTGTTAAGTGCAGAAAGTTTGAGCATAGTCACTAAAATTAACTGGAACTTCCGTAATATACTAGTTCTAGGATCATGAAATGGTACCCTTGCATTCATTTTTTATTGCTAAATAAGACAAATGTATAAGGTTTTATTTGAAAGATAACTCTAACTGTTGCGTCTAATCACAAAATTAATTTAACTTTACATATTTCTTTAAAAAAAGTTTTGTTGAAATCAATAATATAGTCTCACTAAAAACTCTCGGGTTGTTTTTGCGATGTATTGTGTAGAAATAGCGTGTTTGGAATGAAAACGAGACAAATTCGTGTAGTAATGGTAGGCATCAAACCTTAGCAATAGCCTGAAATAACAGGGAATATTATCGTTAAGAAAAAAAAGTGAAAACCATTTGGCCTATAAATTCGAGGGTGCATATATATATATATATATATATATATATATATATATATATATATATATATATATATATATATCTATATATATATATATATATCTATATATATGCTAATAAATAATATACAGTTATATATATATATATATATATCGCGATTAAAAAACATGTTATAATTTTAATCCTGTAACTTTTTGTTCAATGGACGGTTTCCACAATATTGTGCATGAATACGTGTGAATCATGTCTTATTATCACATATGTTTATATTTAGTTCTTTTTGGAAACATTTAATTGATATTGGAGGAACTGTGAGACATTAATGTTAATAACTCATATTATTACAGATTGAGATTTGAGCCTATTTTTATGACAATTGACTTGGATCTCTAGGTACAAGAAAATTAGGGTCTAGAAAATTTCCCCTGGCCATGCTTTCTGAAGTACTAATGATACCTCATTACTCATGTGATATTTGATGGTTAGGTATTGTAAAAAAGGTGATTATATGAAATATAAAAGCACACAACAATTGTTAAGAATTTTGAAATATGATTTTACCTGTCCAGTCGTCAGCTGATCTTTCTAAAACATTCCCAAGGTGTTCTAATCCGTATTTACCAAGGCACTCTATAAACACTGGGAAAACAGAAGGGTCCGGCTTGGACTCAAGTATAGATAAAAGTTCCCTGGCTTTGTCAAAGCTGGTCGGTCTACAATGAATGATTTGCACTTCTGCTGCAGTCAACAGGCGTTTAGACCTCAGAGCGTCAATGATGAGTGAAGAGTCCACGTTGATACCACTTATCAGGGTAGTGCGGTGCAGGTTTATGCTATACCTCTGCCGATCTTCCATGATGGTCATTCGTCAAGATTAACTCAAATAAACTGGCACAGCTCATCTGGAAAATGCGGATGGCATTACATATTCACCAGCATATCAACACATCTTGTAGTAATCCCTGAAAGATGGCGCTACAATACCCGATTCACGAAAACAAGTGGCCCCTGGGCCATGACGCTCAGCTGAATTTGACAAACAGGTGACACATGCATTAATTGATAATATGATCTGATATAAAATATCTAATGGGTAGAATGACTAACAGAATGCTCAAATCATGCTTTACCCAAAGTCCTTAGAAAATAGGTTTCAGTGACCTTACTTAGGATTTCCAAGAAAATTTTACCGGGAACTCCCGAGATGCTTAGTTTGAAGTTCATTATGCTCCCCGCGGTCATACACTGCAGTCGTCCCAGACATCGTTTTATGTTACCGCTGCTTGGTATGGCAAGGTTTTCTTCACAGGAACAAAAGTGTGCGCAAAGAGCACTGAATTGAATTGTGCATCCAGCCTAAATTTTAAACATGTGACACCCCCTCCCGTTGGTCTTATAACACCCTTTCTGGTATTGGGCCATAAATCAGACCAATGAGAGCTGTAGTTTCAGGATAATAAAACTGTGCTCTGTGCACATCCTGGTGTTCCTGCCCAGAGAACCTTGCCATACCTAGCAGCGGTTACACGAAACGATGTCTGGGACGACTGCAGTGAATAACTGCTGCATAAAGAGCGCAGAATTTCTACGTTCAACTGTAACAATTTTTGTTAATCTGAATAATAGGGTGCTAAAATCATATTCTTTCACATTGATCGCACAATATAGGTGACATTAATTCAGGTTGCCAAGGGATTTTTACAGGAAGATCCCTGGATCTTAATCAAATTAGAAGTTTCTAGGTCCAAGTGTCACCAATCATGCAAATCTATCTTATAAAGGGTGCTCAAACTATGTCCGGTCATATATCTTGCAGAATGAAAGTCACAGTGACCTGATTTCAGATGTCCAAGGAAACTTCACAATGACCTCCCTTTATATTTAGAAAGGTATTTCCCGATCTAACAGTTTGTGCGGAAACTGTGAAGGCCTGTATGACTTTCATGTTGCTCAAAATTAGGTTTTCCAGAATGTGGGCCACCACGAGCTAATCTCATGTGTTGGAAGGAGATTTGCCAAGGACCTCCTTGAATTTTAAGTGAGATGGTTCTGGGATCAAAGGAGACTTGCTTAGGACTTCCCTGGATGTCATATTACAAGGTTCTAGTCCAAACATTTAAGTGTTGTGCCATGTCTGAATATATGCTTAAATCATGTTTTTGGCCAATAACTTGCAGAATAAACATTATCATGACCTAATCTCAGGTTTCCATGGAGATTTCACAGTCTTCCCTGGATATTACGTAAGAAGGGAAGCCTATACAATCTCGACGCAGATTTTCCCAGGATCTCCCTGAAAGTCCTGTAACGCAGATATACCCAAGATCTCCCTGAAAGTCATGATAGAAGATTCTAGGCAAAATGGTTACAATTTGTACCCCGGGTGCCCGAAATCATGTTTTCGGCCAATTGGTCGCAGAATATAGGTCATCATGACCAAATTTCAGGTTTCGAGGAAGATTTGCCCAGGATGTACAGTTAGAAGTTTTTGGGTCTAACGGTTACGATTTGTGTCGCATTACCCGACGGACTGCCTTATTTGAAGGTCTAAAAATTAGAGAAAAAATGCGTAAATTTTCTTAACAAATTCCGATGGATTTGCAGGTGGATTTTCACTCCATTATCAATATGCATACAAATAAAAACATGATGATCAATGCATTAGTTTTTCAGGTACTGGAGATTAATTTTTAATTATTCGGGGGTTACCGGGTTGGGGTACTCACGAGCCCCTTAGCTCAGAGGGTATAGGTAACAGAGACCTAATTTCAGGGTTCTGAGGAGAACTTTTGAGAAACTCTCAAGATGTCAAGTTAGAAGATTCTAGGTCTAATGGTTGTGTTTTGTACCCTGCTTTGTATCAAATTTTAAATTATTCGGGGGGGGGGGGGGCTTATAATTATTCTGTGGTAATTCTGAGCCCCACAGCTCGGAGGATATGGGTAACAGAGACCTAATTTCAGGTTCCCAAGGAGATTTTTCATGGACCTCCCTGCATGTCAAGTTAGAAGTTTCCTGGTCCAGCGGTTACGATTTGTGCTTGGTTAATGTATGGACAGACAGCCGGACGACGGACAAAGAGTGATCGCTTTAGCTCAGATGACTTTCATTCAGCTGAGCTGAAAAAACATACACTTACGTTTCTCTGGAGAGGCGCTCCACACATATAAGCACTGATTTTCGAAAATAATCATAGAAGCAACCACCAAGTCCGTTAACCACAGTACACAGAGCAGTCCCTTGTTTACACTTCTCCTGATCACTTGACACACGTGACATACGAACTTTGTGCTGCCCGTCTCACAGTCTATCCGTGTGTTCACAGTACAATCAGTCCATTTTGATACACGGAGCTCCGACCACCAATAGTCCCTCGTTTGAATAATGGTATAACTCTCAAGACACAGTTAACGCAGTACTTATATACACAGACACAATCTATCTTGACTTAAAATCAATGTCTCTCACATCTGATGACTCCTGGAATCATCTAGCTCTAGGTAACCGAAAATGCGTCCACACTGCGATATCCAACACCTCCAAAGTTACACATTTAAATGATGTTCTATGTCTGTTCCTGGAAGCTCTTACAACAGGTTTACCAGTCCGTCGGCATAATACGATACTCGCTCTGAAGTCCGTTACAGAAAAATCACCATGGCTTTCCTCCGACACCGGCAATCTACGCTTATAGACATCATCTCTCAGCTGTTTAGGCTTTTAATGCATGCAGACCTGTCCCTGGACTGCAGATATCGTCAGGCTACCCGAACTGGCGCTGATCGGTCATTCGTAGCGAATTTCGTCTTAATCATGTCTAATATATGCTTCCTGACGTCACAAGTCTTGACCGTCTTCTTGACAATACCACTTCCTATTATGCCGACAAATTATTACATGAATCTTAATATGGACACGCCTCCAGAGTCAAAACCCTAAAAAGACCAATCTAAACAAGTGCACATCCTTTGAAGTCTACGAAAAACAATCGTTACTATAGAGACCGCCAAACATAGACGGATCACACGAAATTTAACTGCACTGAAATTAACGAGACACGTGTGCTCTCCAACCAAAGTTCTCACGCTGATACAGTAAATTATCAAAACAATCATCTTGTTAAACTCCCCACTAAAACATGCAATACAGGAACTAAGTCGCAGTCCTCTGGTGACATATGTGTTCTTTATTATAAGAATATCATGAAAGCGGAGCTATTGCTGGTTTTACTGAATTTACTTAATGTATACTAATGATCTTTTTTGATGATAGGTTTGTTCATTTTTAAGAAGCTAATTTGCATGTGAATATGTAAATGTTTATTAAATCAATTCTGATTGGAAAATAACAAAAAAGGTCTTTTTCTTAGCAAATACTAGAATTAAATGGTTTGTTTGCATTCTCTGGGGACTCCTTAGTGATTAATATATAATTACTTGTGGCTAAATTGCATATATAATGAGGAATGGGTCGAATCATAATTATCGTATATTTCGTGTAAAGCGAGTGTGCAGCACAATCATGTGTGTGTGTCACAATATACAGATATAAGGTACAGTGCCTGCTGTCTTAAACTTACCTGGATATTATCATATCGATATGTGAATCAATATTATAATTTTTATTAAGTGACGTTCAGAGCTTCTATATAACGGTCAGATTTCCTGGTCCCGAATTTTAGACCGTTACATTTCCTAATTATTCATGCAGGCACTCTTCTATTATAGTATTGCGTATAACGTTTGGACCTCTCGGTCCGCAGGCCAACTGGCACCCTAGTTATGGTCAGTGGCAAAATGAAGCTTCCACTTTTAATATCAATGATTAAGAACACTATTCCGCCTTCACATGTTCCTGTCTGTTAATTAGTGCCTCGATTAAGGTCAGTTCTCGTTCGTGACTGAGTTGTATACGTTAATTCCTACACCTTTTTTAACAAACTGAACCACAATTAGATAGAATGTTAACTCGGAATATACGGGTAGTCCAATGCCTTTCAACCTCTGTTAAAACTGCTATAATCCTGATCAGAGTGACAGTAACCTTATATTCTCAGCAGTGATCTTGAAACATCATGCAGAATGAATAATTTCTCAGATCATTTGAAATGAGATTATCTTTTATTCACTATTATTGCATCTTTTTTAACTGTCTATATCTGAATAATTGTGCAAAGATTATCTTATACTCTTGAAATTTCACTTTGGTTGACTGATTGCACTAGAACTGACATGTTTATTGACTCTGATATTTTTTAAAATATATTTTGTAGTTTTATCGAAAGAACACTGTCATGTTTTATCCTCATTTGTGTCAAGTTTATTTATATTAAGTTATTCTTTATAGGCAAATAATTTTATTACTTAGATAATCATGGTTGGAAACATTGATAATTAGATAAACATATATGTACTATAATACTAGAAGGGAGGATCAATTACCACACATTCCCTAGGCACGAAAAAAAATACCTTATTCACACTCAATTTAGGTAAGGTATATCGATGTCACTTTTCCACTTGAACATATACATGTTCACATATGCAAATTAACTGTACAGTATGAAGATATTTTAATTTACCTAAAAATATACAGCTAAGTTTATGAACCGAATGTTCTGATAATAAAGAATGCATATATATCAACATATAACACATTTAGATGTAATGAATGACGTATAACAAATGTAACGATTTGCCTAATTTACATTATTAATATGCAGATTGTTATGTTTATGCCTTATTTAACATAATGTTATATTATATTTGATCAAACTGGAATATTTATACCCCAAATACATTAATCTGTCTACATCTCCATGCAATAAATCAGAAGACTCGTTTATTATAAAATTTTTTAATGTTTATTTATTCAAATAATATGTTCATATAAATTTATATATATTAAACTGCTTGCTACGTTGCTGCCAGGCGCAGTCATTCATTTTATATATATACATATATATATTATATTATATTATATTATATTATATATATATATATATATATATATATATATATATATATATATATATATATATATATATATACCGATCATTCAACCCCTTCCGCATTCTTCTTATTACTGGTTCTGTGACCAGTTGTAATAAACGACCATTTTGTCAAAAAAAATACATATTCATGCATATTAAGTATATCTTCACCTTCCCATGCTTTGTCATAGTACTTGTACAGCGAGTACTGTCCTCACAATTCCCTCACAAAATGGCTACCAAAGCCGGGTCGTCAGTTTGAGACAAGGAACCCGGACCTACACAGTCAGTATGCTGCAACTGCACTTTTGCAACACAAGTGTTACCATTAATGAATATTTATATAACCTTGCCTGACGCGGTAACATGATTTATCAGGCATGAAAAAAAAAATTTGAAGACACAGGCCTATCCTATTGGATAGCTGTATCGAAAAACAACTCATGAATTATTCATTTTGCCATAGGAAGGTTGTTTTATTTAACCTGGATTGTCACATGATACTTGGGGAAAACCCATACTTCCCAGAAAGACATTTAATGGGGAGTAATGGAATTTCCAGTTATGGAGTGATTCATGTCAATAAATCACATTTATAAAAATTTTTAAACATTCCTTATTATTTTTTTGTCGGAATAAAGTCTAAGATTATTCTGTGGGTAACATTACAAATGTGTGTATCCGGTCTGTTGTTGGTTTACATAGCTGCGGGATACGTCAACTCATTATTTAGCACCTGTAGGTACTTGAGCGGTCGACATAAGCACTGGAGGACACCTTAACCGTCATTTCAGCATTTTTAGCATGTATTATGAGCACTAGGCCCAGCAATGACCGGCTTTTAAGTTTTCCTTCTTATGAACGTATACCGGTATACATACTTGTGCTGCTCCAGACACCTTCGTTACTGAGCCTACAGTGTTAATAAACCTAGAATATTGATCTACATTCAAGACGAAGTCTTTGCGTGACCTCTCGTGTCAAGATGGTATTCATAAAAGCACACACAATAAAGAAACCCAGTTTGATTAGATTAAAGATATGCTACAAAATGACGTTTGGATATGTGTTTGTGTGAAAGTGTGTGTGTGAGATATATTTACTATAGGTGTATATATATATATATATATATATATATATATATATATATATATATATTACCTTCCTGCTGAGAGCCGTACTCTGATCCGTGACAGGTCATTGATCAATACTGTCAAACAATGTCTCGGGGGAGTCCAACGTTTCTGAAAAGATAGGCCCTCTGTTATCGACGTTTGTTTACGCGGTACCGCCTATAGAAGATCACAACCCCAAGACAACTACCCCCACCCCCCCACACACACACCGGACAGTTAGGCCTACTATACCTGGTATAGCTTATCATTGTATACTGTGGTTGCCTTTTAGATCGCCATGCTTTCAAATTCGCGATATTCGCGAAAAGGAAAATTATCGCGAAAATTAAAGCTTCATGAATAAGTGGAACCCTAACTTGAAAAATAAAAGGTTGATAAACAGATAAAAATAGATCGCGTCCTAAGATTGAATATTTTAAGTGATACCAGATATTTCCACTGGTCTGTCATATACGATTTTTTTTTTTGTTAATAAGATTTTGTGCACATAATATTTGATACAATTATATATAAAAAAATGGTTATTCTCTGTGTATATTTCACTTTAATTTTGAGATCGCGAAAATTGAACCCTCGCGAAACACTGAAAATGTAAATTTCGCGAATTTTGAACCCAGCGAATATGAAGCTAACCAGAGAATATATATATATATATATATATATATATATATATATATTACTGTTCAATGTTATATGTCACCAGAAGTAGAAAATACTGAACATTATGCGGGACTACGAACATCGGGATATATTGGATTATTTGAGAGGCATTGCCTTCAACTTGCCAATGTAATGACATTTAATGTACCGCAATGCTTTTGATTGTTTACACTTCCTGTCTGTAAATGTTTGTTGTAGTGTACATTTGATATCACTTTTTTTTTACAATCAGTAACCGCAATAATGTGTAGCGACAATCAGTCTGAAATTATTAGTGTGGAAGGAAACAGGTCGTATCATGCAACAGGAGCTCGTGAGGGGACGGGTCAAATGAATCAAGTGTGCTGGTATATATATACGTAGGAGGGTAGGTCTATATCATTAGGTAGACTTTATTTTTGTTTATGAAATACAATGAACTTGCCTAAAAGTAATACTGCATATACCCCTACACCTGCAGCAAAACATCACGAGAGCATAGGTTATACAACATCTATTCTTTATTTCCGCTGTTTTAGCCGGGTTCAGCCACCGCGCTTTTGTTTCGGAGAATGCCTCTGGTACCCCTGGACAGATCTGTGTCAAACCCATCAGCAACTATATGTATTGGGTCACAACTGTACTGGTGCCTAGAAAAGATTTTCGTGAGGTGTCCATCTGTGCGACTTTTTGTGTGATGATAGCACACACCTCAGGATTGGTTCGATGTATTTTGGGTGGAATTGTTCATGTCCATAATAGATCTTGGATACTTTTATTTCTTATTTAAAGGGAAGTGCCACTATTATTTATGGAATTGATAATTAACTGAAACTTTGATACTTTGTGCTCAAGGTTGATTCATGATGGAAATCAAACTGATCAAGGGTGGTCACCATGCATTTTGGTAAGATATGACCATTAACAAGATGGTGGTCAACTGGCTTTTATGATGGACTGAAGAAAACTGAAATCAGTTAAAGAATATGATAAGCTACAGAATTGCAATTAAGTGTAATTTGAAAACTGTTTTTAATAAAAGAAGTGAACAAATTCATTTTTTGATGAAATAAAGACATTTTATCATAAAAACAGAAACATATTGTGACAAATTTCATATATAATAAAAATAAATACCTGGCGGACATGACCAGAATACATCACTCCTCTGCAGAAATAAAATAAAATTTACAAAAACTAGAATTGATTTCTCATTTTACTTTGGACTATGAATCACTTATAATATTTAATAAATTTTCACCCCAAAAAATATGGGGTCACCACTGATCTAGGGCAGTCAAACACTAGTTTCTGCATTTGAGATATAGAAAATTGCATAAATATGATGCATATATCTATAAAATTAGTTATTCTCAGCATGATGACATGAAATTCTGAGATAAGTGACTAAGCAGGAGTGGTATCGTATACAGAGTTGTGTGGAGGGCAATTAATTAAGCAGCTGTAGGCAATTAATTATCGATCTGCCACCTCCAGTTATTTCCTATTTTTCACTAAGTAAAGTGGCGATTGTATGATGTAGTGCTACATTAATCTGTGGTCCTAACTAATACCTAAACATAAAATTTAAATTCATTTGAAGATTATGGTTTTACCAGTTCAAATAAAAATTAAATACTTGAACAGTAGCAGGAGTAAACATCAGGGCTATTAAAATCGAAACATGTTGAAATTGGACCTCTGTACCCCGTACAATGCATGACGATTTGGGTCCGGTCATCGTCTACGGTACGTTCATTATATAGCCTTTTATGAGACCATCCCAAAAACCGTAATAAACGCTTGAAATCGGAATAGTTTACTTTTTAAATCGTGTACACATTTATGTGATTGTCTGATCTAACGTTACCAGTAAAATGAGAAATATATAATTTGTAATGGAGTGTAAATGCATTTTTATTAGGGCCCGGAAGACGTATGTCGGGAAAATTGACCGTCTGTCGGACCATATGTTTTAGTGAGGTATCGGCTTGATTTACCAAATTTTAGTTACCTTTCTGGTGTCTATGGTTAGATTACTGTCCATTCTATTATAATAAATTAAAGAAAGTGTAAAATACGCATAAAATAAGTATGATACGGCTATTTTCTGTGGGCCTGGGTTTTCAGACAAATGAAGGCATTTTAACCATAATTAAGAGTAATAAATTACCACTAAAAATACGAATTATCAGCTAAACTTTTATTTCATAGGGAAGGGATAAACCCAATCTTAATGATTAACTCAGTATCAAGATCGATTCTATTACGTAAGGGTCTTTTTTCCTGTGTTTAATTAGGCCCTGGTTTCTCTTTCTGGGCCCGGCTTTCAGTGTGTCCCAATACCAAGTGCACCAGTAGCTGTAGCAAGGGTGGCACTTCCCTTTAAGACATATTGTGCCATCTGCAACCGTTTATGCGTGGCGTCCGTAATTATGTTTGCTTTGGGTGGAATTCACATATCTCAGGATTGGATTAATGTATCGACCTGAAATTTTGACATGTTCATCCACCATGGATAGCATTCTCGTACTCATGACAGGTGGCGCCACCTGAATCATATAATCAGAGAACACATCCATGCATTAATCTCAGGACTGGTTTGATGTATTTTGGCTAAAATGATGTATGTCCATAGATCTTGGAATTTTTTATCTTGTGTACAAGACTGGTGGCGCCATTTATAGTCGTCATTTATATGGCTTCCATCTGTAGGTCTGTTTCTGGTTATATAATACATATATTTGGTACCAGTCATATCTGACTAAAATAACCCAGACCATCAGGGTTAGATATGCAAAGTCATTATGTACAAAACTAGACTGTGTTGTTCCTAGGGTCGATCCTCGGACCAAACCTGTTTATCATCTATATGCCTACGTCATCTCTTCGTCATCGTCGATTTAACTGAGTTCCAAGGCTGTTGATATGAACGATGCTCTCAGTCGCATGGAGATGACGATAACATAGTCCGGAACTGGAATGCACAACATCGCCTTAAAATGAATGTCGGTAAAACTGGAGTCTTCAGTCATTTCATCAAAACAGTTGACCAACAAGATAACATCTCTATCTCTCTCCGTTGTCGGTAATAACATCCACCCGACATGCATCTACTGCCAAGAACCCTGGGATCACGATGGATAAACATGTTTCGATGGAGGCTCACTTTTTATCAGTGTGCACGCGAGCCTTCTTACATTTGAGGAACATCGGTCAACTAAGCCGGTTCCTCGACAGTGAATCATTAGAGAGTATAGCCCATGCATTTATAACCAAGTTGCTAGGCCATTTTAATTATTTTTAATGTGCGGTGGGTGTACCATTAATCCAAGCCAAGCCAAGCCAAGCCAAAAGAAGCATACGCTCATCGAGCAGCTACAGGTTGCTGCGGTCATGACCTCAGCCCTGTGCGCTCCATAAGCATGTTCTCTGAGTCAACAGTCGCAGTGCCACGCCAAGCCAAGCAGGGAGCCGTAGAGGGCGCCATCCTCTCTCCTGGGTTGCTGTCCTTGTTAGAAAGCTACAGCATCCACAGCCACAAAGCCAGAAGCAACCCGCATTCCCTCCACCGATCCCAGCAGCGGAGACCCAGCCATGCATTAATCAGAAGACTCCGTTCCATCCAGAATACAGCAGCCAGGGTCATTTCCGGTTCTGCGAGGCATGACAGCATAATTCCTGTCTTGTATTCTTTACACCGGCTGCCTGTGCAGGAACGTATTAAATGTAAAACTTTAACCTTTATTTATTATGGGCTGTTAACAACATCGCACCAGTTTACCTTCAGGAACTGTTACAACCTTACAAACCATCACGGATGCTCAGATCTGGTGACCAGGACTTGCTCATTGTCCCATTAACAACTTCTTCTCTTGTGCAGACAATTTAGGGCATTCAATGAGTCTGGTCAAGTTCTGTCGAACGGACTACCATTTGTCTTAAGGTCGTCACCGTCTCTTGTTCTCTTGTCCGTTCAAGTCAAAACTAAAAAATCTTACCTTTTCGTGCAGTATTTTTCTAAAATGTTACACTAGTAAATCTTTAACACTTAACGTGCATCGTGCTACCGTACGAATTTTAAATTGTTTTTCTTATATATATATATATATATATATATATATATATATATATATATATATATATATATATATATATATATATATAAGAGAGGGCTAAAATTGCTGTTTGGGGTGGGGGTGGGGGGTACATATATGGCTGTAATCTGCGAATTAGAGATAATATCTTAGACCTCAAGCTGCATGTTCCCACAACCCTTATATGAATTTCTTTTGTGTTATAAGAAGGTATACGCTCATCGAGCAGCTACAGGTTGCTGCGGTCAAGACCTCAGCCCTGTGCGCTCCTTAAGCATGTTCTCTGAGCCAACAGTCGCAGTGCCACGCCAAGCCAAGCAGGGAGCCGCAAAGGCCGCCACCGTCCATCCCGAGCCGGTGACCTTTTTTTTGAAAGCTACAGCATCCACAGCCACAAAGCCAGAAGCAACCCACATTCCCTCTACCGGTCCCAGCACCGGAGACCCAGCCATGCCATTCGAGAGCCGAACTCGATCTAGTGAACGACACTGTTTCGAGACCCATCGCCATTGTACTTGCAGTTTCGGCCATTTGGACCGTATTTAACCGGGTTTCCCAGTTATGCAAGTTTCAGCAAGTTTTTTCGTCATCGGCAACATGAATAAATCCCACGATCTTGAGCTTTAAAAAATGAATACATTTTGTGATAGTAGGCCTGTTTGTGCATGCAGGCGTATATATAGTCATACCTTATGCTCATTTGGATTACCAGTATGGAAAAAGACCAAGTGCTTGATAAGCCAATTGATAATATTATCTTTTCCCTGTAGAATAGATCCTGTTTAATATATTTTATATTGTACATATTTAAAAGATGATTTGCATATCTGAGTAAATTAGTAACAATAATTTTAAATAAAAAGAAATGTTTTAATGAGAGGGAAATGTGTATAAAGTGCAAAACATTCGAATATGTTGATTTTTAACAAAAAATTGTGTACAATTATTTTTAATTAATAAAATGATGTACATTTTGAAAATTAAGCAACTTATTATACATTTGTTAATACATGTGTTCATATTATAAGAATATCATAAAGAAAATATCGATGCTTTTACTTTTTAGCCTTAATTTTCCATGTATTCTGTTGATATATTGGAATTTATGCACTAATTTGCATTTATATAGAAATTAGAAATCCATATGTTCAACAGAAAAAGCGACCCTGAATCGGTATTATAAAAATAGGATGCCATTTGGTATAGCGAATTGTATCTATCAAAATCTAGGACAAGTTAAAAAACCAGTGACCTTGAATTTTTCTTCATGCAGGGTCTAATAAGCCGAATTAAAACAATTTTGTGAACCTATAACTTTTTAAGTACTGTATATTTTTTCCTAAAATTTTGTACACAAGTTGATTCAACCAAGTTCTCGAGAAGCTGGAAAACTCATGATCGTGATCTTCATTTTCAAGGTCAAATTAGCCGAACCTGATATATTTTTTTGTGAATGCTATCACTTTTGAATCACTCAAAATTTTTTTCTCTGAAATTGATATGTTAATTTTTTTCTACCAAAATCTCTAAAACACTTGAAAACGGGTGATCTTGACCTTCATCTTCTTAGTAAAATCTTCAGATGTAATTTTTTGTGTGCGAAGCCAATGACGGTTGAAGTACCAGAGGTATATAGACTGCATATATTTCCCCCTCCAATTGGATACACTTGAAGTTTCAGCTATGTGCTCGTAAAGTTTGACAACTAAGGAGTTTGAAAACTTGTTACCTTCAACCTGAAGTAGTTCATATATTTTCCTTAAATGGGAGGGGGGGGGGGGGCAAGTGGAAAGGAGTCGACGTATAGAACGTGTTTCACTTTTTGCGACTGCAAAAACAAAATCATGATTGATTGATTGATTTAATTAGATAGACAGATACATGCATATAAAAAGAACATCAATCGTCATAAAATACAGTATCTTGACATAACCAAGGATAACACTAAAAAGTTTAATAATATAAACTTATTTCAATAGTGGTCTTTGTGATGCAAGATTTATACAACTGAGAGAAAAAGGCATGCAAGGATTACATGATATATAAATTAAATTATATGTAGTAATTTACAATCAATTGTATTAAAAAGAGATGTGAACAATAATTAAGGACAACAAAACATAAAAAAGTATTGGTACATTTTTAGAGATAGTGCGGGTGAAGGACTTCATGATCATTCAAAGCACGCCGTCTAAATATACAGAAAAACACGGAACACATAAACGACACAAAGTCATGACTAGGCACAGTATTCATCATAAATTTAATCATTCAAGTTTATATTAGGGGGGTTTACGACATACGTTTTAACTATAACCGATGTGAGAAAAAATGCTCGGGTTGAAGGCATGAACATTAACTGAAAAAGACAACGAAATCATCTTCAGCTTGTGCGATTTAGTGATCCCCATGAAATGTATGCGGTTTCTTTATAAGAATGAACCTAGCTTTACATGAATGTATTACAGGAAAGGCAACGACCTTGACCTTGATTATACCCTGAGTTTATCTGACAGCGAGTTGAGGTTCACAGACAACATATAGTGCAGTGTACCAGGAATGAACACGGGGATTGATCGTTTTGTTTTGAAAACTCAAATGAAATGGTAAATGATTTCGTTAATAATTATTTTAAGATTATTTGCCAACCATTATTTGCCAAAAATTATTTGTTTTCCTGATGTAAACATTGGATTTCTTGACATAATTGACTATCGTTGGACTGTCATATTTCCGTTGGACGAATGTCACATGTGCCGTGGGTTCAGCTACCGGTCAGGATAGCAGGTTTGTAGAATTGATATAGGTGCATTATACGGAGTTGGGCCCAAGTATAGAATCCGGTCTTCATTTCCAAGATGGGTCTAAACTGACTGGACCGTCTAATATTAGTAGTAATCCGCACATAAGCCATGACATGGCTGATGATATGACATCGACATTCCTCTTACTTATACATTACAAGAATCCTTAACATCATTACGTCCGTCCGTATACACCCACAACCTCGTCCATGTAAACCGGATTCTATACTCGCTCCCGGAGTTGAACTTCAGGGGCTAAAAAAGTTAACCCGCATTTTTATGAAGGAAAATGTGGGTTGGTTCAGTCAGCAGCCTAATACTAATAGACCCTAATCAGCTGATCTAGTGTCATCAGTGAATCTACATTTTTATTTTTAAGAAATCCAACATTTCTTCCTGTGAACCCACTTATTTTCTGCAAGGTAAACCCACTTTTGCAGTTTTGGTATTTTTGTCAATGACGTCAAGAAACATAAGTCAAAAAGGTGATACTTATTTATTGCTGCAAATTTCTTACTAATAAAATACTATATATTACTTATATTAGTATATAGTAAAGCCTATTAGGCTTTGAACCCACATTGGTTTAGCTCAACTGACTGAAGGTCTGTTGTCTGACTGTCCCGATGTTTGTAGCAGGGCCCAAATATTGTAACCGCTGGACCTAGAAACTTACTAAGTGTACATCCAGGGAGGTCAATAAAAAATCTCCTTTGAAACTAGCCCCCAATGGCGACGCAACAGGTTTCAGGTTTCTGTTGCATGGCCGGCCCTGGGGGCTAACTCGGGTTATAGCACGATACGATCTGTTACGCTTAGAAAGGAAATTAAACAAAAAAATATCCCCTATGGTTTTAGCAAACCAATGTTCACATAATGTTGTAATTCGAAAAGGCCTGTAATAAAAAATAACCATTCTGGAAAGCATGGAGCACCTGTAACATCAGCAACTGATAGTATTTGTCCAGAGAGAATTGAAGCATTAACAGTCCCGTAGACATCTTGCATTTGGTGGCAGTCCAGTATAGGGCTTTAGGCCTGTGTACTATTATGTTCATATTTTAACTTCCTTGGTGCAAAATAGGGCTGAGAACAGAACAGTAATGTTTCCAGTGGTCAAATATACAATACACATTGATGTACTGAACATTAATCAATGGATATATGTTAAATCTCACAGTTGTGTATGGAGTGTTATAATCACAGTAAACTGCAGGTGCAATCTATGGACTCCACAATGCGTCAGTCACTGAAAAAAAAGCAATTGAGGAGTTCATTTTTATGGGCTACTTTGAAACCTGAAATAAGGTCAGGTTGACCTATATCCTTTGAGCTATGGGGCTTGCAAGTACACCCATGAATAATTAAAAAAATGATACAAAACCTCCAGTTTCTTGATAAATAATGCATGGAATGCCATGAATTTTGCCTTGAATATTGACAATGACTAGTTTGTCAGTTTCCAAAAACTGTAGCACCACCTGTATTTTTTCCAATTTTTATGCTTTTTTCTGTTTTTGAGACCTTCAAATTAAGTCGTTTATGCAATAAATAACCAGATTATGGACATCTGTCTCATTTGTAAGAAAAAATGTTAATCTGTGGATAAATGACAGTACATTATATGGTCCCAGACTTAGGCTTAACAAAAAGTCTTTGTTTCAGGTTAAATGACTGACCCTAGATTTACTGTATGGCCCAAAGTTTTTATTTGGATTCTGATTGCATATCTAGTTTAAAAGTCAAGGTTTGCACATGAAATTTTTTAGATGAAGTATGCTCCTACAGAAAGGCATTGCCTGACGTTACCAAATGTTTAATATTTAACCTTGAAAATTAATCTAATAATGCCTCATGTATATATGGAAGGATCGGTACACTCTTGAGCAAAAGGAGAAAAACTGTCGGGAAACTGCTGAAACTGCGATGTCTGAAGCATGATCTCCACAAATCAGCTGTTTGGTATTGTAAGAATTGCATGATTTCATCAGTTCTGTGCAGCCACTGTTGATCAGAACAAGTGTAATATTTAGCAAAACTGATAATTCCTCACTGTATGGGGTTTCCTGTTTAGATATTGCTCAGTCGTTAATTACAGAAAAATAAATATGTTCAGCATTAGGTACTGTGCCATTCGTATTATTTTTAGCAAACCTGTGAGCTTATGCGATGGTGTTGCGTCGTCCGGCGTCTGTTGTCTGTACGTTAACCCGTACTATCTTGAAAACGGCAAGAGTTAGCATTACAAAATTTTATGCAAAAAATTAGTCATCTAAAAAACTATCAGATTTTGCTTATTTTTTGGCTAACTGCATTTCCTTAGATTTTATAGGGAAAAAGCTTAAAAACCTTTAAAAATCTTCTTCTCTGAAACTGTTTAGCCAAATTGTCCAATATTTCACAGAAATGATCCCTTGAACAATCTTTCTCAAGTTTGTTCGAATGGTTTAAGTTCGGTGATTTTTGGCCGAGTTACAGGAAGTTAAACTTAGTCATCTGTCCAAAAAAAATACTAAAATTACAATCTCGGAAACGGCTGGAGCTATCATCACCAAATTTTATGCGAATGTTTGTCACATGAGTGAAATCTGAAATTGAGGTATTGGTGGCGCCACCTGCATCAGCCTTTTTTTTGTACGGGGGTCATCAGTGCCCTTATCATACTGAGGGCTACAAAAAACTTCTTCTCTGAAACCATATGGCCAAATTGTTTAATATTGCACAGAAATGATCTTAGGGTACTGCTGTCTGAATTATGTTCAAATGGTCTCAGTTCAATGACTTTTGGCTGAGTTATGGGAAGGTGAATTTAGTCATATGCCATGACAGCCCATTTTAGCTCAGTGGCTACAAAGATCTTCTCAAAAACCACTGGGCCGGATTCCTAAATCTCACACATTAATTATCCTTAGATGTTGATAATTCAAGTTTGTTCAAATGGTTTTGGTTCAGTGATTTTAAGCCGAGTTATGGGAAGCTTAACTTAGCCATTTTTCTGTATTTTCCTATATGAGTTATAAATCTGCAAAACATTTTTAAAGGACAAAACTGAGGCTAATTTGTTTAATATTTTACAACGACTGGAGCTAGCTTTTTGAAATTTAATGCAAAAAATTAGCCATCTGAAAAACTCCGCATTTTCTTAGATTTATAGAGAAAAAGCTAAAAAACTGTTTAAAATCTTCTCCTCCAAAATGGTCAAGCCAAATTGTTCAATATTTCACAGAAATAATCTCTGATACCAGCTCTCTCAAGTTTGTTCAAATGGTTAAATTTGGGTGAAGTTTGGCCGAGTTACAGGAAGTTGAACTTAGTCATCTGTCCAAAAACGCATACTAAAATGACAGTCTCAAAAACAGCCGGAGCTATCATCACCAAATTTTATGCCAGTGATGGTCACATGAGTCATATTTGAAATTCAGGTATTGGTGGCGCCACCTGCATTGACGGAGGTCATTGGTCATCTGTATATTAACCCATAATTTCTCAGGAATAGCAGGAGCTACCATCCCCAAATTTTATGCAATAATCTGTCACAAATCAAATGTTGTGGGATTCAGCTTCTTTTTTTGTTATCCGCATTTACTTAAATTTTATAGGGAAAAGGCTGAAAAACCTTTAAAAGTCTTCTTCTTGTAAACAATCCACCATAATTGTTCAATATTTTACAATGATCCCAGAGGCAAGCCTTCTCAAGTTTGTTCAAATGGTTGCACAAATTTGAACATAGTTATTTGGCCAAGTAAGCATACTGACATAGTAATCTCAGAAATGACAGAACCTAGCATTACCAAGTATTGTGCAAATGTTGGTCACATGACTCATATTTGAAGTTGCAGATTTTGTTATGCCACCTACATTGACCTGTTTTTTATGGTTAAATAACCTCATAATTTTAGCCTCTTTCAGCTTAATGATGAAACTGTCAAGTTGAATTGTTCAATTTTTCAAAAGAAATATCCTAGGACATGATTCTTTCAATCATATCAGAATATACTGAGTTTACTGTTATATACTGAGAATACTGTTGATTTTTGGTTGAGTTGTGAAAAGCTTCAGTTGGTCTTATGGCCATTATTATGTCTTTTTCAAACTGAGGACTGCAATGGTGTTCTTCTACAAAATTATTATTTCAAATATATCTTCTGAAACATTGCACAAAAATTATTCTTAGGTGGCCTTTGTTCAAGTTTACTAGAATGATTTTTGGCAGAACTATTGGACCTTTAACAATGAAAGTACTGCATCTTTTATTATTCTAGATATTTTGTTAAAAAGTTTATGAATATGTCGGCTTGAAAAAAAAAATTTAGCCAAAGTCTTTCAGTATGTGTAAACAGATATACCAACAGGCCGAGATTGAATCTGTATCTTTAAATAGGTTGAGAAACTGCCAACTGTTTCAGATTTGGGAACAGATCAAGAGTTCATTCAGTGCAGCCAGATAAAGGTCAAGAGTTCAGTCAGTGCAGCCAAGCACAGGCATGTGATCACTTCATGGGTGTCAAGCCCCTCAGGGCAGGGCCCCTGCATGAGCTTATGCAATGGTGTGGCTACTATTTCAGATTTGGCAACAGGCTAGAGGTCAGTCTGGATCTATTTATAGCTTTGGCAGACTGCCAACTGTATCAGATTAGGCAACAGGTCAAGAGTTCACTCAGTGCAGCCAGGTATGGATCAGGAGTTTACTCAGTGCATTAGCTGCATTCTATTTATAGCTTTGGCAGACTGCCAACTGTGTCAGATTATGCAACAGGTCAAGAGTTCACTCAGTGCAGCCAGGTACAGGTCAAAAGTTCACTCAGTCTAGCCAGGTGCAGGTCATGAGTTGACTCAGTGCAGTAGCCTGAGCAAGCAATTTGTCACAGTTCACTCGGGGGCAACAGCCTTTCTCACCTAAGCCTGGACAGCCCCATGCATCAGACTCTAAGGTAAGTTTGATGTATTGGCCTAATATTTTGACCTGTCTATGTGTCTTTGATGGCTTTCTCGCTCACAAGACAGGTGTAGCCACCTATCATGACTTTTGCACAGTGTGTGTCCCTGCGTTTTTCTTAGGAGGGGTTTGATATATAAGTCTGAAATTGGGCATATGTATATATCTGTGATAGCTTCGTTGTATACAAGACTGGTGGTGCCAGCTACAATCTTTTTAGTGTTGTGTACACCCATGCCAGAATTTCAGCAGTGATGTTTGTGTAATTGTTTATTATTCAAAATGTTTAGTACTTGCATTGTTCATATACATGAAAAGTAATGGTCCAGCATTGAAGCATTATACCTGGTGTATTTCCCAATGCACAGGTTCGCATTAGGCCTGTAGGCCTTGTTTTTGTTTATCTTGGTGTTTGCTGGTACATTATTTACAAGATGAACTGATAATTCCTCACTGTATGGGGTTTCCTGTTTAGATATTGCTTGCTCAGTCGGTAATTACAGAAAAATAAATATGTTCAGCATTAGGCACTGTGCCATTTGTACTATTTTTAGCTCAGCTGACTATAAGTCATCTGAGCTATAGTCGTGGTCCATTGTCCGTTGTCTGTCCGTCCGTCCGTCCGTAGATGTGGCACGTTTTGAAACCGTAAGACCTAGGAATCCAAAATTCGGCATAATGTTAGATGTCCCCAAGATCTCCCACCAAGCCGAAAACTGGGACTTTGCGGCTTTGTTCCTTTGAGAAATTAAGGAAAAACCTCAATTTGTTATTAAAAACCTATTTTCACACTTCAGGACTGCCTAATAACAGAACCGCTCATCTGTTTTTCCTCATATTTACCATTAATATTCCTCTATATAGTTCCTATGTACATGCCAGAAATTATGTATGTATTATATATTTTAAAAAAGTTATGGGCCCAAACATAATGCATTTTGTAAAAAAATCAGGAAAGATATTTGATCACTTGACACAAAACATGTTAAAGCTATAGACTTTTTTTCCAGTAATATAACTTTAATTAATCAAAATCAAATTGTATACAAAAAATTAGATCAAAATCTTTTAAATTTTTTAAAAATATTAACAAAAATAAAAAATTGGTACCTTAAATTTTGCCCAACTTTGATCATGGCACGTTTTTTTTCTGTAAGTACTGTGGATTTAATTTTCACAGCATGTTTATGTTAGCATTTTGTCTGTTAACACCAAAAATTTGAAACCAGTTGATCAAAAACTGTAGATTTTATTCAAGTTTTCAAGCACCATGTAACATATTGTTTACATCAACTTGTGTTATGCAGTTTGCAAGAGCTCAGCTCCCCATCTTCGGGTCTCAGTTCCTAAAATTTGGCATACAATTAGATGTCTCCAAAATTCCCTACCATGCCGAAAATTTGGTCACTAGGACTTCATACCTTAGAGATATTAATGAAAAACTTCATTTTTCCATTAAAAACCCATTGTTACACTTCAAGACTGCCTAATATCAAAACCACTGGTCTGACTTTAATCATATATAATATATATATTTTTCTATACATTCTCTAAGCACATGCCAGAAATGATGTCAGTATTGGGTAATTGTTTTAAGTTATGGGCCCAAACATAATGCACTTTGTAAAAAATCAAGAAATTATATTTACTCTCTTTACAAGGGGATTGCTGAAGCTAGAGATTTTTTGTCAGGGATGTAACATTATTTAATCAAGATTCAGTTGAATGCCCAAAATTATTAGTATAAATATAAAATTAGTACCTTAAATTTTGCCCAACTTTGACCATGGCAGGTTTGTTTCCTGTGAGCACTTTTGATACAATTTTCATATCATGCACGCATAAGGATTTCAGCTTTTTTGTTTAGAAAGCTGAAAGAAATTGGCCAAAAATTGTAGCTTTTATTAATGTTTTAATAAGACCATGTCAGACCTTGGCTCTCTCAAGCCCCTCTTGAGTCACCTGTATGTTGACCTTGTTGAACTTTCAGCAAATTATGCACGCTTGAGGCGAGGCATTCACTGGGGCAGCCAGGCAGCTTATGGCCAGCCACAGGTGATCCAGGTGTCCAACCCAACTCATCAAGTAGTTTTAACCAACAACATAACAATAAACAATAAATTAATAAATTATTGGTTTTTAATAACAAATTAAAGAAAAATAGAAAAGGAATTTGTTAGTTTATAATAACAGGAACTTAACTTGCAGTTACTGATGATATAAGAATCTTGTATCAATTGATAGAATGTCACATATTCCAAATAACACCATGCAATATTTTTCAGTTCAGTTTTAATGATAAAAAAGTAAATCATATTATTCATTTCTAATCATTAGGGATCATATGAAGGAAATTAATGATAGACAAAGATGCAGTTGATAATATTAATCTAGATTCATACTGTGTCTTATGTGTACATTGATGTGAAATTAGTCCAAAATGAATATATTACATTTATTTTTTTTTTATATAAATAAAATCCATAAAATGAGGTACTTATGATCATTATTTAAACGGGTGAATTTTGTATATTCTGGATTCTCAACATCATTGTTTGGTGAAAAATGAATAAATACCAGACATGGTGCAAATACTTTGCAATTGAAAATTAAATACAAATATGAATATGTACTCCATTATAAAATTTCTTGCATAAAGAATATGAATTCAGATAAAAATGAAAGTATATGAATACCAGTGCAAATACTTTCAAAATGTATTCATGAATATATTCTTTAATATTATTTTAATAATCATTTCAGTTATATTTCATTTAAAAAAAAAAAATCATACGATTCTCTTATTATTTTTAATAAAAATTATATTTGGGACAATATTTGTAATTTTTTTAATAAATAGTTAAACTCTTATATTATATGTTCTGCTTATAAGTTAAATGGCCAAGTCAAAATCTGTGTGACAATAGTACTCCATTTGTTAATAATACAAATGAAATCAATCCTCTTCCCTGTCTCCAAAGGTATTATCAAAATCATACATAAGCTAAACAACAACAACTCATAATACAGCTTATTTTTATTACCACACTAAACCTGCATGTGCCTCATTTCTAAATCATATTTTTTTATCATATATAACAGCTGAGCGCCGTGACCCATAGGTCCCTTGTTCATGATTATCTTGGTGTTTGCTGGTACATTATTTACAAGATGAACTGATAATTCCTCACTGTATGGGGTTTCCTGTTTAGATATTGCTTGCTCAGTCGTTAATTACAGAAAAATAAATATGTTCAGCATTAGGCACTGTGCCATTCGTACTATTTTTTATGTTTATCTTGGTGTTTGCTGGTACATTATTTACAAGATGAATTTTAAAAATGAAAAATGACAACTGGGAAAATATTGAGAAAAAAGCCTTAAATCCTTGAGTATCACAAGTATTTAGTATGAAAAGCAAAAACAAAAGTGACATGTTTTTTTTAAACGAAAAACAAATTGAAATAATTATTTATATTAACTTGTTAAATATTCTACTTCCTGATAAGACTTGACTATTAAAGAGTTCATATATTACCATCCTTATTCCTCTTAACTTGCAAAGGAAATCTCAAACTGAACTCTTTCATATAAATCTGGCACTCATATACAACACAAAATAAATTGTCTGCAAATCTGTTTGAGATTTGGCCCATTAGACATTAAGAAACCTAAAGCCACCCATTTGTAATCACATCATGGCTCTGTTAAGTCCATGTGTTACACTTCATCTTAAAATTGTGGTTTCAAATCCAGAATGTGTTAATTTTTTTACATTCATTGACAAATCATATTAGGAAGGCAGAGACATCTGTTAGAGTACACAGTAAATTAATATGAATAAATAAGCCAAGAAAATGTCTTTATTTTTAGCTCAGCTAACTTTCAGTCATGCTGAGCTATAGCGATCACTCTTTGTCCGTCGTCTGTCTGTCCGTTAACCTGGCACAAATCGTAACCGCAGGACTTACAATCTTGTAACTTGACATTCTGAGAGGTCGATGAAAAATCTCCTTGGAAACCAGAAATTAGGTCTCTGTTACCCATATCCTTTGAGCTATTGGGCCCCAAAGTACACCCCAGAATAGTAAAAAATTTCATACAAAAACTTCAATATCTCGTTAACTACATCACTGATGGTCATGATTTTTGGCATACATATTGATCATAAGATGTTCCATCAGTTCCTGCAGACTGATGGCGCCACCTGTATTTTTCGATTTTTTACAGATTTTTTTCTCTATTTTTGAGACCTTTAAAAATGTGAACATCTGTTAACAGGGCACAAATCGTAAAGACTGGACCTAGAATCTTCATTCTTGATACACGGGGAGACCCATGAAAAGTCTCCATGGAAACCGAAAATTAGGTCTCTGTTACCCATATCCTTTGAGCAATGGCACTCCAAAGTACAGCTCAGAATAATGGAAAATTTGATACAAAAACTGCAGTATCTCAATAACTACAACACTGATGGTCATGATTTATGGCATACATATTGATCATGAGGTACAACAGGGTACAAATCATAACAACTGGACCTAGAATCTGCATTCTTGTCATGCAAGGAGGCATGTCTGTGGAAACCTGAAATTAGGTCTCTGTTTCCCATATCCTTCAAGCTATAGGACTCCGAAGTATCCCTCAGAATAATGAACAATTTGATACAAAAGCTGAAGTATCTGAACATCTAATGCAGAGATCACCATGATTCTTTGGATGGATATTGTTTATGGAGTGTTTCATCAGTTTCTGCAGACTGGTGGTTCCACCTATATTTTATTCAATTTTTCGAATTTTTTTCTCAATTTTTAGACCTTTAAGGATGCTGTCATCTGTTTACATGGCACAAGTTGTAACAACTAATGCAGAGATCACCATGATTCCTTGCATGCATATTGACCATTAAGTCTTTTTATTAGTTTCTGCAGACTGGTGGAGCCACTTGTATTTTTTACGCATTTTTTCTCTATTTTTGAGATATATAAATACAGACACAGTTTTGGCCTGTTGGTTAATCTGTTTGATGCTTCAGTTGAATGGGTATATACTACCATTCAGATGATAAAATTTCCTTTTGCGAATCTCTTCCCAGTCAGCTGAGTTTCATGACCCATGGGTCACTTGTTTATGTTTCAAAATGCAGACCAGATTCTGAACATGCTTCAAATTTATTCTCACTGTACTCCATTGGCTTTAAAATCACAAACTGTCACATAAGACAGCCTGATGACTCACTTATCATGATAATTTATGCATGTATTCATGAAGTAAGTAAATGTACTTACAGAATGACTCTATGGATTTAATTTTGAAGAACAGCAGATTTGTCCGCTGAAAGCACTCTTTGTTTGATTAATCTTCCGATTTTGGTGATGCTTGCACATTTGACATAATAAAGGTCACAAGTTTGTGTCATTTGGCAAAAGTTTTATCTGAACTAAATAGCTTACTCAGACAACAGTGAAAGCACAAGCAATATTGAAGACTTTGATAAGGAAATAAAATAATAACTTAAAATAGTTGCATATGTTTATGTACTTTCTTATAATATTACTTGCCACGTGTGGAATTTAGCTTTCCTTATAAATCGGACTGCTTGTAAATCTACCTGTATGTTTAATAAATTTGTTAACTAATACAAGATTGTCTGAAAAATCAGCCTGAGCTCTTCTGATGAATTGTCTCAGACACAGTTACATACCTCTCCTGTCAATTTATATACAGGATGTAGCTCATGATCAAATTATTCCAGGGCTAATGGTACAGGAGAACAGCAATAAGGCTGCTTGTGAGTATACACAGGTCCTGTATATATATATATATATATATATATATATATATATATATATATATGTCAGAGACGAGATTAAAATCCAGGCGGATTTTAAATTCGCCCAGACGAGATTGCGATTGTGATCTCGCCTAGGCGAGATTGCAATTGTGATCTCGGCTAGACGGATTTTAAACTTGCCTAGACAAGATCACAATCGCGATCTCGCCTAGGCGAGATTAAAATCCATCATGGAGCAGGCCAGGATTTTAATCTCGCCTAGGCGAGTTTAAAATCCGTCTGGTGTCATCCAGGCGAGTTTAAAATCTGCCTGATATTACTTAGGCGAGTTTAAAATCTGCCTAGGCGAGATTAAAATAGTGATCTGTTCTAATTTCCTAATATATTAAGCATTGCAATTGACATATGAAAGATGTTTTCTGTCGGATTTTCAATATTTTAACACTGAATGGTTATATATAGTTAAAAGGTAATATATTTATTAATATTTACAGAATATTATAGTATTAATGTAATAATTAACTTTTTTACAGTAATGTAATAGTTATTCATGTGATAATTAACATTAATTATGGAAACAGAATTATGAAATAGATATTTGATTATTATTTGCACCTTTGATGTGTTTCATGTGGTCTACAGCATCCTTATCATACCGATTATTTGCAAAACATTTATTAATCTTTATTTTTTTCTCCAGTTTTCTTTACAACCTTGTGTTTGTAAATATCACTAATAATTTTTACAAAAAAATAATTTGTAATTGTATTTAAATATATGGCAATTAGAGAGTAACAAGAGGTATATTGAAGCACACTTATGAGATATTATGAAGAGCAAATCTGGGGGAAAAAGTCATCCACTTGCATATTGAATCAATCCTAGATTGATAGATAGACAGATAGATAGATTAGTCTAGATAGCTATTACTTCACTATTTAATGAGTATATTACACATTAACATAAACAATCATCCTATTTGATAGTTCTTACAGGACAAACAGAACAAATGAGTTGGTTGATCTAGTTCAAATGTTTCTTTTCACCCAGGTATTCAACACTCAACAGTCAAAACATGTACACTTATGGTACAAAATATGCAGGGTATCAGTATTTATGATGAACTTTGATACACCATCTTTTTTTCTGGTAATTAAACATCATATGAGAAAAGGTAAAAGTTGATACACAGATGTATGCATGTGAATATTTCTTTGTCTTATTTAGTCTTTTCTTATAATGTATATAATATTCTTCTGATCTTTTTTTTAATGTTTTGTGAGGCATTTTGTGAAGCTTCAATATTTATGTAGACTGTGTTACAAGATAACTGCCTTTTTTTGGACAGTATTATATCATATCAGAAAAAATATGATTTCTAGATTCATAGAGTAATAGATCATTTATGCATGTGAACATGCATTGAATTATATTGATAAAAAATAAATGAGCTATGTTCCTTTTGTCTTTTTAAAATACTACATTACTAATATTACTAATACCAGTTTCCCTTCAAATTAATATTGACAACAAAATTATTATGTAAATAATCAGCAGCAGCCCACATCATATATCATTTGAATATGCCATTTACAATACCAATGTAAGTTTCTTATTACCTAGTTTATAAATAAAAATATAAAAAAAAAATTAATGTTAATTATAACATAAATATTATAATATTCTGTAAATATTATTAAATATATATTACTTGTGAACTATACATAACCATATTAATAAAAAATATATAATCTAAAATATTCCATTTAAAAAATTAATGTTAATTATTACATTAATAATATAATATTCTGTAAATATTAATAAAAATATAACTTGTGAACTATACATAACCATTCAGTGTTAAAATATTGAAAATCTGACTGAAAACATCTTTCCTAAGTCAATTACAATGCATAATTTATTGGGAAATAAGATCAGATCACTATTTTAATCTCGCCTAGGCAGATTTTAAACTCGCCCAAGTGATATCAGGCAGATTTTAAACTCGCCTGGATGACACCAGACAGATTTTAAACTCGCCTAGGCGAGATTAAAATCCTGGCCTGCTCCATGATGGAGATTGCGATTGTGATCTTGTCTAGGCGAATTTAAAATCCGTCTAGCCGAGATCACAATTGCAATCTCGCCTAGGCGAGATCACAATCGCAATCTCGTCTAGGCGAATTTAAAATCCGCCTGGATTTCAATCTCGTCTCTGACATATATATAATAATAAGTCTTGAGTAACTGCTCAGTCTTGGTGGCAACTCTGTTTTGAATTTTAAATTAATTGTTATTGAACTTTGAAGGGAAATTTTGTTTTGATTGGAGTTGAATTTAATTAACAGAAATAAAAAAAAATGAAATTAATTGGAATTGATAATCATTTGTTTAGTTCCTACATACCTTGAGCATCTTGAGCAGAACCATTTAAAAAATTGAAAGTAGTGTATTAAATGTGAAGTCAAGATATTTTGCAGCTGCTAATTTTCAGAAATGCTTAGCTCATGTAACAAAATTTGTGTTTTGGTCAGCATATTTGCCAAAGGAATGTCATGTGATCTAAAGATTGTAATGTTTTAATTGTTAATGTAATAAAATGATTTCATTTCAAATTTCAAGTTAGAATTGATATTTTTTCTAACTCAAAACTGAATTTGAATTGAAGTTTCAAAAAAATTCTTAAATTGGGATTTGATTGGTATTAAAAGATCTAAATTGACCCAGTGTCCACATGTCTTGTTTCAAAATAAAATCATCAACTGGGGGGGGGGGGGGTTCTGATTTTAGGTATGATAGCTGTTGATCAAATTCTTTGGGTGGTTGAAACTATATTTGTATAAGTCACCTTTTAAATATCTAATAATAAAACACATAAGCTTTACTTTTCATTTGCTCGAATGATTCTGTATAACATGTTACTCATCAAGAGTAGAAAAAAAATTATCCAAGTATCCATTGTGTGAGTTAAGCGTTTTTAGCTCAGCTGACTATAAATCATCTCGGCTAGTCTTGGTCCATTGTCCCTTGTCTTTCCGTCCTGGCCCAGTTAACAGGGCATGTTTTGAAACCATGAGACCTGTGAACAGGGTTGGCAAGTTTTAGGCAGGAAGGTTTAAACCAAAGGTTATAACCTGGTTAAAACTGCCCCGCCTAAAACAGGTTTTAGGCACCAAAAGTGCCTAAAACCTTTTTTGTTTAAAAATTTTACTTAAAATCTATAAAACTACCAAATTGGCTGAGGTGATGCAGTCACAGGGCTTTGCTTGGATTCTTGAAGGTTTAAGGTATTAGAAATGCATGATATCCTGTTGACTGGCATCATGCAGTTTTCAGTTGATCATGACACCATGTTAGTTTGGCACATAGTTTAATTTGCCAAGGGAATTTTATTATCAGGAACCTCTGGGTTTCATGATGAGTGCCCTGCTACCTTGAGTACCTCCAGTATGCCTCTTGTAAGGCAGGGTATCAGAGGGGAGGCCATTCTTGATTAGACCAGTAAATTACTATTTATCAGGGTGATGGCGTCATAAGACCCAATGGTCATGAGTCCTACTACTGTGTCCTAGTAGATGTTCATGTGAACTTTCATTCATGACTAGGATGAGGCAATCAAAGCCCTTGCCCTGAAAACTGTTCTGGAGTCAAACTTTTTACTGAGTGATGCAGTCAGGGCCCCTGACCACAGGCACCTGTCGTATAAATAGTGTCTTTACGGGTATATAGAGGGTTATACAGTGCCAACTTTCGGTTCAGGTGCACTGATGATAAAAGTTTCGGGCTCAATGGGTATGCACGTGGATATTTGTTGACGTTTTTGAGGTATGCACGAAAAACGGGATGTCGTGTGTAGCATGCCGGCTCCCACGTTCACTTGACTTCTTGCATTATAACAATAGGGTTACAAAGTGTTTGTACCTGCATCTTTTTAACTGGATATGTAATGAATTGTTATTTTTGTTATATTTCATTATAAGTAATATTACAAAACACATTTTCAGGTTCTTTTGTAATCCGATTGTTATCCTTTGAAACGTGATATTGGGTCACTGTGACTTTTATTCTGCGACCTATAGGGAAAAGATTTCATATGAGCACCCTTAATGTCAGATAGGGACATATTGTGTCTGTGAGGCCTAGAATCTTCTGACACAATATCCTGGGAGTTTTTGGCAAATCTCCTTGGAAACCTGAAATTAGGTCATGTTGACCTATATTTTGTGACCTACAGGCCAAAAACATGATTTTGAGCACCCAGACAGTCAGATAGGGCACAATTTGTATCCATTAGGCCTAGAAACCTCATACGTGGCATTTTTAGGGAGGTCTGAGGCAATTGTTCTCGGAAACCTGAAATTAGGTCACCATGACCTATATTCTGTCACCTATAGGAAAAAGATGTTGTATAAATACTCTGAATATCAGATGGCCACAAATCCTATCTGTTAGGCCTAGAATCTTCTCACACAATATCCTGGGAGGTTCTAAGAAAACTCCTTGGAAACCTAAAATTAGGTCATGGTGACCTATATTTTGTGACCTATGGGCCAAAACATGATTTTAAGTACCCTGAATGTCAGATGGGCACAAATTATTTCTGTTAGGCCTAGAAATCTTTTAACGCAACATCCTGGGAGGTTCTAGGTGAACCACCATGTTGACCTGTATTCTGCAAGCTACTGACCAGAAACATGATTTTGAGCAGTCAGAAATTGTATCCATTAGCGCTAGACTCTTCTAACATGACATTGAGGGAATTTTTTCTGTTGCCTAGAATCTTTTAATGCATCATCCTGGGAGGTTCTAGGCAAATCTCCTTGGAAACTTGAAATTAGGTCATGGTGACCTACATTTTGTGACCTAAGGCCGAAAACAGGATTTTGAGCATCCAGAAAGTCAGGCAGGGCACACATTATATTTGTTAGGCCTAGAATCTTCTTATGTAATTTTCTAAAACGTCCATGGCAGAGGTCCATGGTTAACTGAAATTAGGTCACCATGACCTATATTTTGCGACCTATAGGAAAAGAAATCATATAAGCACCCAGACAGTCACACAGGGCACAAAATGTATTTATTAGGACTAGAATCATCTTCTATTGTAACATTGAGGGAGGTCCAAGTCAAATGTCCTAGGAAATTTGAAATTAGGTCATGGTGACCCATATTCTGTGACTTTTAGGCTGAAAAATGGTTTCGAGCACCCAGACAGAAAAGGCAAATATATTACGCATTCGTCATATGATCTTCTAACACAATATCTCCTTTGAAACCTGAATTTAGGTCATGATGACCTATATTTTGTGACCTACAGGTGGAAAACAGGATTTTGAGCACCCAGAGAGCTAACATTGTTTATGTTTGGCGTAGAATCTATTAATGTAACATTCTGAGACATCCTTGGCAAATGTCCTTGGAAAATTAAAATTAGGTCACCATGACCTTTTTTTTTTACCTTTAGGAAAAGATGTCATATGAGCAACCAGACAGTCAAACTGGGCACAAATTGTATCCAATAGGCCTTGAATCTTCTTACGCAACATCCTAGGAGGTCCTAGGCAAACCACCTTTGAAACCTGAAAATAGGTCATGGTGACCTATATTCTGCAAGCTTCTGACCAGAAACATGATTTTTAGCAGTCAGACAGGGCAAAAATTGTATCCATTAGACTCTTCTAACATGACATTGAGGAAGTTCTCCGCAATTCTCCTTTGACACCTGCAATTGGATCATGGGGACCTATATTCTGCTAGCTATGGACCAGAAACATAATTTTGAGCTCCCAGACAGACCGGGTATCCATTTTCCTTGGAACCCTGTATTTGGAAATTCAGGGGATTACTGGGCAGGTCTCCTTTGAATCCTGAAATTTTTATTTTCTGTCCATTATTCAACACAGTTTCATTAGTCATAGGCTATTCTCACAGACAATATATAACAATAATAAAAGTAATGAGCACCCAGTCAAATTAAGCTGAGTGTCATGGCTCATGGGCCACCTGTTTAAGTTATTAGCATAAATATAAAATCAGTACCTTAAATTTTGACCAAATTTGACCATGGCAAGTTGTTTTTGTGTAACTGCTGTGGATTTGATTTTCACAGAATGCAGATATAAGCATTTCATCTGTTACAATCTGGAATTTGAAACCAGTTGATTAAAAACTGTAGGTTTTATTCAAGTTTTAAAGCACCATGACAAGTATTGTTTACATCAGGCTAGACAAGAAGTGGTATGCAGCTAGCCCTCAGCTCCTTGGAATTTTATGGTATGACTTCAGTCCTGACCAGCTGGTGCTGTTTAGGTGAGCTGGGTTAAGCTGTCTTCAGTAACTAACACATGGAGCCTTTCTCTCTCTCTATTTCTCTCTCTTCTCTCTTACAAAACAATTTTCAGGATTTGAATCCTAATATTCAAAAGTGATAAAATATTAGTATCTAATATTGACATTTAACTTTTAGTGTCGGGCTTTGATGGATTTTTCATGGAACTCTCCATAAGTAATTACTTAAGATGATATCGATACCCGGCTACTTTGTTGGTGTCACGCGGTAACTTGAAGAATATGAAGGATTTTGAAAAAAATCATCAGAAATGTTATTATCAATAAAATATCTTGCCAAAGTTTGAATTCCAGTGAAATCCATGCATATTCAATTTTATTTCAGTTAATAAATTAATGTTTATTATTATACTTTGGCTCATGTCTATTATCCTATAATTTACAGGGTTTCATTTTAGCAGGGCCTTTTCCTCCTAGCTTATCAAATGCTTATATATATGAAATAAATATAATTTTCATTTGCTGGAAGGTTCCAAATTTCAGCTGAACAACGTGACCCATGGGTCCCTTGTGAATGATTTTTTTCTTCTGCTATTTATATAATTAGTTAAAAGCTAATTGGCTGTTCATAGGCATGGAAATGACTGTGAGCAAATTTGAGTTCTCTCAGTGTAACAAAGGTCCAAAATTGTGCCACATCTGTCCTTTTATTATACTTTTATAAATGTCTGTACTCTCATGCTAGTTCATACACCCATATGATTTTTGCTAGGTGCCCATATATGATGTTTTGATTAATTCTGTTCCTCTGTACCAATTTAATATGAAATCAATACAAACAACCAGTATATAAACAAACAGATGTGTCCAAATATATATCCAATGAACAAAAGTACTGACATTCACGAGGGTTGGCAAGTTTCTGCCATTGTCATTTCTGCAATATTTTCTGCTGGCAACTGCCAGGGTGGCAGAAATACTTTTCTGCCATTATTTCCAAATAAATGCCAGAAATATCTGGAATACTGCGATAAAATATATAAATAATGGCACACCTATTAAACTAAGAAGTGTCAAATACACAATCAACTGAGATATTAAACAGTATTGTTTTAAAATAAAATCCATATAACTGTTCAGTCTTATATGTAAGGTTGGTAAAACCTTCCAGGAACCTGGGTAGTGTGAGGGTCATGCATCTTACTGTTCTTAATGATAGCTGAGCACAACTTGTTCATTTGAGGATGACTGTTGATTACTGTCAGTATGCTATATTAGCCCTCATGTTCCAAGGTGGTAAAGAAGGGAGCCTACATAGATCCAGTTCTTTCAAGTTGACATCCATCTGATAATCATGCATGGGATTATTATGATTATAATTATCTACTGCAGAATGAAAGAAAAATGCAGTTCTTACTTAGAATATTTAACATAGAAATACAAAACAATATATACTTTTTAAGTGGTGATAACAACCCCATAATGTTTTTCATTTCCATGTGTAGGTCTGATCATTGGTGTATGATTAATGCTTGACCAGCACCCCTGTTCCTGGGTTTATCAATGATCAAGTCATCAAAGGTCAGATAAGTCTAGATAGTTAAGCTGCATGGCTATCTCTGGGCTGAAACATGTCTAGTAAAGTTCCCCATAAGTTATTAAGCACCATTTGTCATCATCCAAAGATAACAGCTGGCCCATGCTTACTGCAGTAATATAGACACATCCCAGGCAACCACTGGACCAGAACATGAAATAAATTGAAATTAATAACATTACCCTTTTATTTTACCTTCTCTTACTCTTATTATTGCAGCTGGATTTTGTCATTACTATTTCTTTGAAAAACGGTCATCTTTTACTACAACATGTAAGTATTATTACCCCATACCTGGACATTGACTGATGAAACAAATACATAACATTTCCATATATTTTCAGAAATGCTTGATTTAAGGCAGGAATTACATGCAAGTGTTTATTAAAAAGTTACAATTACTATTAAATGATTAAGCTGATGAAAAATAAGCCCCATAGGTTTATTTAATACTTTCTATTCCTTATCTGCATTTTCAGAAAAGATTTCCTGCCTAATTTCGGCCATTTGCAGGGGAGAAATACCTTTCTGCCTGACAGAAAACCAACCCTGACATTTGCTGTTAGATTTTACAGAAAATGTGTATTTACAACCTTTTCATTATAAATAATCAGATGTATTGAAAGTGATCTTTGCTACATAGCGATCACTCTTTGTCTGTCGTTGGTCCGTTAACAGGGCACAAATTGTAACCGCTGAATCTGGATTCTTCTTACTTGACATCCAGAGAGGTCCATAAAAAATATCCTGGGACACTTGAAATTAGATCACTGTGACCTGTACTCTCTGAGTTATGGGGCTTGATTGTGCACCCAAGAACAATTAAATATTTGATACAGAAGCTACAGTATCTCACACTAAATAATGCCTGGATTGTCATTTTTCTTGCTTTGCTTATTGGTCATGGGCTGTTTCTGCAGCAGCTTAAGGCTGAGGGGGTTGAACTCTGCATGTTTTTGCAGGGAAAAAAAATATTTAGTTTTCTTGATATATATCTCAGTCAGCATGCATAATTTGAAAAAAAACTGGTCAAACCAGTTCTTATTCTCCTCTCATTCCACCTGTATAGATAAGTCAGTGTTTTCACTTTTTTGATTCAGTCTTCACATATCAATGAAGGAAGAACCCTATTGACTTTGATCTAAGATCCAATCTGAAGTTTATCACAATTCGGTTTTCAGATGATGAAATTCTTATTGAACATGTTGGGCTATAATCTCATGCTAGTCAGCTGAGCATCATGACATGTGGGTCACTTGCTTTTATTTCATTACAGAGCATCACATAGTCATCAGCTGAACAGTCAGCAAGATGTTAGAGAGTTTTGCTGCCTGGGTGCTCAACACGTACCTGGGGGAATATGTAGAGGACTTGAACACAGATCAGCTGTCCATAGGAATTGTACAGGGTGAGTGCTTTAATAGTCACTATGATAACATTTTATGGGAAAGACTATCATAAAAATCTTCAATGATATAATTTTATATGGGTTACACAATTCTTTCTTTAAACATTTTCCAAGAAAGTTGAAAGAGTTGTAAATATGTTCTAATTTTTTACAAGTTTTTATATGAACAAAACAATAGTATATTCCATCATACCAGATAATACTAAATTATATTTTATAATGAGACAGCAATGTATTATGATCTTAGTCCCTTTGCAGCTGGGTATTGTTGCAGTTTATGAAATAGCTTTGTGATAAATTATAGTTGTGACTACAGTACACAAAATAGAAATGTAACAGTGACAGTTTCACAGCTTTGGTGTTAATTAAAGCTATTTAAATGATTATCTACAGTAACATAATTTAAAGATACATTAGAAAATATGTTGTCTGATCAATATTTTACCTGTGTTTCCCAGGAGAGGTTAATCTTGAAAACCTTCCAATAAAGAAGGATGCCTTGAAGTACCTGGATCTACCACTAGAGGTCAGGACAGGTGAGTACATCACATGAGAACATTGTATCACCCTGAATGTCTGCTTTGTAATCCTTGTAAAATGAATATGTCCAAACACAAATTTTTCACATATCCTAGGCATTGCCGATGAAACTGTATTTTAAATAACAAATGTATTATGAGAAATTTATGAGAAACACCAGGATTTTTCAAATTTATTGGGGCCTATTCCAGGGTATTAGTGTTACTCTGTAATTTGCACTTATTGTATTATAACAGCAAGACTATTATCCGTTCTTGCATGGGATTGGTTCTTGGGACTTAGGCTGGGTTTGTTTGGGACAGGTTTTCCATGGACCAAGTTGACACAGGCCAAGTTCACTGTTGTAGTTTCTGATAGATGGCTCCATGATTATTGATAGACTCTTTGCAAAATAATGGCAGATACTAAGGATTTATTAAAAATTACACCCTCTTAGGAAATACCTGGCATTGTTCCTGGTACTTCAAGACCAAACTGGGCATTGCTTCTGTCTGTAACAGTTTTAATATACTAGTTCCCCTCCTGACTTGGGTATATCATTCATTATCAGTTTGATACCTATATCCATCTGAATCCTTTTACACTTCACCTGGTGAGTGTGTGATTCCTTCTTTTTTAGGCTACATAGGAAGTGTGAAACTTCAGATTCCATGGAGCGGGCTTAAAAGCCAACCCACTGTCATCAGCATCGAGAGATTATACCTGGTTGTAGGGCCCCTTACATCATTCAGTGTAAGTTTTTAAGTCTTCACAATTATGGAGCACCATGAAGATAACCATGCAGTGAAAATTACCATCTCAATGTTATAATAAATAAATATTAAGTCATATGAGTTAAATGGACATTAGAAGGAAGCTCTCAGGCATTACAGTGCACCATCAATGTGCTTATAATTTAAACTTTTTGCTTTGTGTTTTCTGGGGTTTGAACCTAGTATCTCTGTTATTGTTTGTCTCTACCTTTTCTTACAGTACAATGTGGCAGAGGAGGAAGCACTGGAACAGGCCCGCAAACAGCAGCAGCTGAAGACGCTGGAAGCAAAATGGAAGGTAGTTACGAGTTGGTTTTTACTATATCCTGTGTCCCTGCCTTGCTTTGTATTAGTCAATAGTGGTTTAAGAATAAATAGTTTCTTTTCATATATGATCAAGGTGACTTTATGAATTAGATTTATTGGCTGATTAAGCCTCTATGTAATTTGATCCCGTTTAAAAGCATCTTCTTTAACTGTGAACAGAGATACTTTATGCTATTTCTATATTATCAAAGGTATATTTAGATAACATGCCACATATACCGAAGCCTAAAAATGATCCATCATCTTGTATATATTTTATATTCTTCTGCCGGTATTTAGAATGTATTTTATATTAAATGCTGTTGTTCTATCCAATGATAGGCCCAGAGAGAGGCTCAGGAAGCAACTGGCTCCCTCTGGTGGTCAATGGGAGCTTCTCTGGCAACCAACGTATTGGAAAATGTGCAGGTCAGTATTATTTTAAACCATTTAGCAACACAATGGATCATTATCTTTATTTTCTTATTTATTTTAACACATGTATATGTTTGAATTAGTTCACAGACCATTCATAAATTACACTTACCTTTGATACTGCACCGTTCTTGTACCACCCCCCCTTGTGAAACTTTTTATTGTTATAATTATTTTCTATTATTATATTATTAAAATTAAATGTTTGAACCAGTGAATGTATGAACTTGAAGGTATACCATGGTTAGGTAAATTCACTTTAATTTCAGTTGAAGGTGAAGGATGTACATATTCGCTATGAAGACAAAACGACCATTGAAGGGGAAACCTTTGCCTGTGGGGTATCTATTAAGAGTTTGACTGCTCAGAGCACAGACAATCAGTGGGTGAGTTATAGAGAGACATTCAGTGGGTGAGTTATAGAGAGACAATCAGTGGGTGAGTTATAGAGAGACAATCAGTGGGTGAGTTATAGAGAGACAATCAGTGGGTGAGTTATAGAGAGACAATCAGTGGGTGAGTTATAGAGAGACAATCAGTGGGTGAGTTATAGAAAGACAATCAGTGGGTGAGTTATATAGAGACAATCAGTGGGTGAGTTGTAGAGAGACAATCAGTGGGTGAGTTATAGAGAGACAATCAGTGGGTGAGTTAAAGAGAGACAATCAGTGGGTGAGTTATAGAGAGACAATCAGTGGGTGAGTTATAGAGAGATGATCAGTGGGTGAGTTATAGAGAGACAATCAGTGGGTGAGTTAAAGAGAGACAATCAGTGGGTGAGTTATAGAGAGACAATCAGTGGGTGAGTTATAGAGAGACAATCAGTGGGTGAGTTATAGAGAGACAATCAGTGGGTGAGTTATAGAGAGACAATCAGTGGGTGAGTTATAGAGAGACAATCAGTGGGTGAGTTATAGAGAGACAATCAGTGGGTGAGTTATAGAGAGACAATCAGTGGGTGAGTTATAGAGAGACAATCAGTGGGTGAGTTATAGAGAGACAATCAGTGGGTGAGTTATAGAGAGACAATCAGTGGGTGAGTTATAGAGAGACAATCAGTGGGTGAGTTATAGAGAGACAATCAGTGGGTGAGTTAAAGAGAGACAATCAGTGGGTGAGTTATAGAGAGACAATCAGTGGGTGAGTTATAGAGAGACAATCAGTGGGTGAGTTATAGAGAGACAATCAGTGGGTGAGTTAAAGAGAGACAATCAGTGGGTGAGTTATAGAGAGACAATCAGTGGGTGAGTTATAGAGAGACAATCAGTGGGTGAGTTATAGAGAGACAATCAGTGGGTGAGTTATAAAGAGACAATCAGTGGGTGAGTTATAGAGAGACAATCAGTGGGTGAGTTATAGAGAGACAATCAGTGGGTGAGTTATAGAGAGACGATCAGTGGGTGAGTTATAGAGAGACAATCAGTGGGTGAGTTAAAGAGAGACAATCAGTGGGTGAGTTCTAGAGAGACAATCAGTGGGTGAGTTCTAGAGAGACAATCAGTGGGTGAGTTATAGAGAGACGATCAGTGGGTGAGTTATAGAGAGACGATCAGTGGGTGAGTTATAGAGAGACAATCAGTGGGTGAGTAAAAGAGAGATAATCAGTGGGTGAGTTATAGAGAGACAATCAGTGGGTGAGTTATAGAGATTCTATCATGATCACTGAAAATGTGATGCTGAGCACTGTATGTTAGGTGCTGGTTGGTGTTCCTACACAAATGGTTTGAATTATTATCTGAAACATGTATCACTGTCATCCTGGACAGTTTCAAGAGTTTAGGGTACTGCATCTTCAGACCGACACTAATATTTTCCTAGTATGGATAAGTAAAATTTTAAAAACATGAATGTATTTCTCACCAAGGGATGCATAG
This sequence comes from Sipunculus nudus, assembly GCA_026874595.1. NCBI lineage: Eukaryota > Metazoa > Annelida > Sipuncula > Golfingiida > Sipunculidae > Sipunculus > Sipunculus nudus. The sequence continues at coordinate 52,889,338 of CM049311.1, read as the reverse complement.
ACTGTCCTTACATTAGATCTTTATTGATTTTATCAATATATTTTTATATATATTTATTTTTTTAACTATTTAGTCCATATTTAACAAAAAGTGTGCAGTGAAATAATAAGGTTGTCAGTTTCATATAATCATAGTCCACATTCATTTTAGACAGACTGTAGACTTCAGTGCATACAAAGCGGCTGTGCATATTTATAGCAAACATAACTACGATTTAGTGACATCACAGTTTGAGGTTGACTGATGAATAACTGTTTTACAGGAGCCAAAGTTTGTGAGTCGAGAGGGTGCAGACATGATGTTTAAGCTGGTGGATCTCAAGGACTTTGCGGTGTACTGGGACGTGGGATCCACTCTGTATGGTGACATGGATCGTCCTCAGTTCTGTGTAAGCATAGTGTCACTCTTTATATGCTCATCTCACAGGGGACATATTATGGTATGCCCACTGTCCATCCATTAACTTATAGGGTTGCGGCAATAATTTAGCAGAGCTCTGATAGATTCTCATAAAACTTCACCATAACTACTTACTTGTAGATTATCTTGCCCAAGTTCCATTCCGGCCAAAATCCAAACATATTGAATGAGGTTAGAGATCACCTGCATTTTGGTGGCACAATGATGGCTTAACCAAATATCTGAAGGCTTCTCTTAAGTTTCATATATTTTATATATTTACCAATAAAGTTTCTCACCTGAATTAAATTCTCGGCAAAATCACACATATATTTAATGAGGTCAGAAGTTATAAGTCATGGGGTGGGTGCATTATACACTGCACTCCTGCAGTGCTCTTGTTCAAACTTACCCAGGCTGGGAGCGTACTATCTGGAATGCCTCAGTATGTTTGACAGGGGCTCCCCCTCTAATCGTTCCCGAATGTTAAAGCCAAGAACTTTGAATCCATCAAAGTCATAATCTAGTTTTGCTTCCTCTCATTTAAATACTTAAATTGATTCTGTAACAAGGGGTATTGTTGTATTTTAATGAGCCTTTCTTTGTCATGAGCAAATGATTTGTGAATTGTAGGATGCCATGCAGAGAGAAATGGGTCAGTGTGCTGCCACAGAGGCATTTAAGGTAACTGTTTCTTTTTGTCATCGTACTGTTTTACTTACCAGTAAAACTGCCAGTGACTCTTTCTAACACCTTTAGGTTCTGTTTTTAAATATTCTGAATCTGTTTTCAAAATGTATTTCTTGTTTGTTAACTATTTATGACTGTTCTATTACTTTTCAGATGATCAATTGCATTGATTGATTACAGTTCTTTTACAGTTTTTCATAGTGTATGTTGTTTTGTCTTGGTACTGTCATTGTTTCCTGCCAAGGGAATTACCACTGCTGCGTGTAAATGTTGTTAAATTTGACTATAGATTAAATGCTGTTTCAGATGAATTTTACTTCATTTAAGAAAATGCAATCACCTAGGACATTTTTCATTGATTACTAGAAAATTAGTTGTGAAAGTTAACATAGGAATTAAATAGTCTAAGGAAAGGGACTTTAATTATTATTAATCTGATAACTTCCTAACTGTTTATGTGTAATAAGTGATGATTTTTGGTTTTCAGGAACATGACTTTATACTTGCTCCAATCAGCATGCAAGCCAAGATGCGACGCAACATGTCAGGACTTCCATTACGTACAATTACCCAGCCCCGGGTAAATATTGACATGCAGCTGGACACACTGACCGTCCGTCTGAGTGACCAACAGTACCAGGGGCTGGTGGCGTGGGTCAGGGAATTCTCACGCCACAACAAAGCATCCAGATACCGACGCTGGAGGCCAACATGCCCGCTCGCTGGACAGTAAGTGATCACATACTTTATTTATATGACAGTAAGTGGTCACATACCTTATTTATATGACAGATGGTGGTCAGATACTTTATTTATATGACAGATGGTGGTCAGATACTTTATTTATATGACAGTAAGTGGTCACGTACTTTATTTATATGACAGTAAGTGGTCAGTGCTTTATTTTTATGACAGTAAGTGGTCAGATACTTGATTTATATGACAGTAAGTGGTCACATACTTTATTAATATGACAAGAAGTGGTCACATACTTTATTTATATGACAGTAAGTGGTCAGATACTTTATTTTATGACAGTAAGTAGTCACATACTTTATTTATATGACAGTAAGTGGTCACATACTTTATTTATATGACAGTAAGTGAACACATACTTTATTTATATGACAGGAAGGGATCACATACTTTATTTATATGACAGTAAGTGGTCACATACTTTATTTATATGACAGTAAGTGGTCACATACTTTATTTATATGACAGTAAGTGGTCACATACTTCATTTTTATGACAGGAAGTGGTCACATACTTTATTTATATGACAGGAAGTGATCACATACTTTATTTATATGACAGTAAGTGGTCACATACTTTATTTATATGACAGTAAGTGGTCACATACTTTATTTATATGACAGTAAGTGGTCACATACTTTATTTATATGACAGTAAGTGGTCACATACTTTATTTATATGACAGTAAGTGGTCACATACTTTATTTATATGACAGTAAGTAGTCACATACTTTATTTATATGACAGTAAGTGGTCACATACTTTATTTATATGACAGTAAGTGGTCACATACTTTATTTTTATGACAGGAAGTGGTCACATACTTTATTTATATGACAGGAAGTGATCACATACTTTATTTATATGACAGTAAGTGGTCACATACTTTATTTTTATGACAGGAAGTGGTCACATACTTTATTTATATGACAGTAAGTGGTCACATACTTTATTTATATGACAGTAAGTGGTCACATACTTTATTTTTATGACAGAAGGTGATCACATACTTTATTTTTATGACAGGAAGTGGTCACATACTTTATTTATATGACAGTAAGTGGTCACATACTTTATTTATATGACAGTAAGTAGTCACATACTTTATTTATATGACAGTAAGTGGTCACATACTTTATTTATATGACAGTAAGTAGTCACATACTTTATTTATATGACAGTAAGTGGTCACATACTTTATTTTTATGACAGGAAGTGGTCACATACTTTATTTATATGACAGGAAGTGATCACATACTTTATTTATATGACAGGAAGTGGTCACATACTTTATTTTTATGACAGGAAGTGGTCACATACTTTATTTATATGACAGGAAGTGATCACATACTTTATTTATATGACAGTAAGTGGTCACATACTTTATTTATATGACAGTAAGTGGTCACATACTTTATTTATATGACAGTAAGTGGTCACATACTTTATTTATATGACAGTAAGTGGTCACATACTTTATTTATATGACAGTAAGTGGTCACATACTTCATTTATATGACAGTAAGTAGTCACATACTTTATTTATATGACAGTAAGTGGTCACATACTTTATTTATATGACAGTAAGTGGTCACATACTTTATTTTTATGACAGGAAGTGGTCACATACTTTATTTATATGACAGGAAGTGATCACATACTTTATTTATATGACAGTAAGTGGTCACATACTTTATTTTTATGACAGGAAGTGGTCACATACTTTATTTATATGACAGTAAGTGGTCACATACTTTATTTATATGACAGTAAGTGGTCACATACTTTATTTATATGACAGTAAGTGGTCACATACTTTATTTATATGACAGTAAGTGGTCACATACTTTATTTATATGACAGTAAGTGGTCACATACTTTATTTATATGACAGTAAGTGGTCACATACTTTATTTATATGACAGTAAGTGGTCACATACTTTATTTATATGACAGTAAGTGGCCACATACTTTATTTATATGACAGTAAGTGGTCACATACTTTATTTATATGACAGGAAGTGGTCACATACTTTATTTATATGACAGTAAGTGGTCACATACTTTATTTATATGACAGTAAGTGGTCACATACTTTATTAATCTGACAGTAAGTGGTCACATACTTTATTTATATGACAGTAAGTGGTCACATACTTTATTTTATGACAGTAAGTGGTCAGATACTTTATTTATATGACAGTAAGTAGTCACATACTTTATTTATATGACAGTAAGTGGTCACATACTTTATTTATATGACAGTAAGTGGTCACATACTTTATTTATATGACAGTAAGTGGTCACATACTTTATTTTTATGACAGAAGGTGATCACATACTTTATTTTTATGACAGGAAGTGGTCACATACTTTATTTATATGACAATAAGTGGTCACATACTTTATTTATATGACAGTAAGTAGTCACATACTTTATTTATATGACAGTAAGTGGTCACATACTTTATTTATATGACAGTAAGTGGTCACATACTTTATTTATATGACAGTAAGTGGTCACATACTTTATTTATATGACAGTAAGTAGTCACATACTTTATTTATATGACAGTAAGTGGTCACATACTTTATTTATATGACAGTAAGTGGTCACATACTTTATTTATATGACAGTAAGTGGTCACATACTTTATTTATATGACAGGAAGTGATCACATACTTTATTTATATGACAGTAAGTGGTCACATACTTTATTTATATGACAGTAAGTGGTCACATACTTTATTTATATGACAGTAAGTGGTCACATACTTTATTTATATGACAGTAAGTGGTCAGATACTTTATTTATATGACAGGAAATGGTCACATACTTTATTTATATGACAGGAAGTAGTCACATACTTTATTTATATGACAGGAAGTGATCACATACTTTATTTATATGACAGTAAGTGGTCACATACTTTATTTATATGACAGTAAGTGGTCACATACTTTATTTATATGACAGTAAGTGGTCACATACTTTATTTATATGACAGTAAGTGGTCACATACTTTATTTATATGACAGTAAGTGGTCAGATACTTTATTTATATGACAGTAAGTGGTCAGATACTTTATTTATATGACAGGAAATGGTCACATACTTTATTTATATGACAGGAAGTAGTCACATACTTTATTTATATGACAGGAAGTGATCACATACTTTATTTATATGACAGTAAGTGGTCACATACTTTATTTATATGACAGTAAGTGGTCACATACTTTATTTATATGACAGTAAGTGGTCACATACTTTATTTATATGACAGTAAGTGGTCACATACTTTATTTATATGACAGTAAGTGGTCACATACTTTATTTATATGACAGTAAGTGGTCACATACTTTATTTATATGACAGTAAGTGGTCACATACTTTATTTATATGACAGTAAGTGGTCACATACTTTATTTATATGACAGTAAGTGGTCACATACTTTATTTATATGACAGTAAGTGGTCACATACTTTATTTATATGACAGTAAGTAGTCACATACTTTATTTATATGACAGTAAGTGGTCACATACTTTATTTATATGACAGTAAGTGGTCACATACTTTATTTTTATGACAGGAAGTGGTCACATACTTTATTTATATGACAGGAAGTGATCACATACTTTATTTATATGACAGGAAGTGGTCACATACTTTATTTATATGACAGTAAGTGGTCACATACTTTATTTATATGACAGTAAGTGGTCACATACTTTATTAATATGACAGTAAGTGGTCACATACTTTATTTATATGACAGTAAGTGGTCACATACTTTATTTTATGACAGTAAGTGGTCAGATACTTTATTTATATGACAGTAAGTAGTCACATACTTTATTTATATGACAGTAAGTGGTCACATACTTTATTTATATGACAGTAAGTGGTCACATACTTTATTTATATGACAGTAGGTGGTCACATACTTTATTTTTATGACAGAAGGTGATCACATACTTTATTTTTATGACAGGAAGTGGTCACATACTTTATTTATATGACAATAAGTGGTCACATACTTTATTTATATGACAGTAAGTAGTCACATACTTTATTTATATGACAGTAAGTGGTCACATACTTTATTTATATGACAGTAAGTGGTCACATACTTTATTTATATGACAGTAAGTGGTCACATACTTTATTTATATGACAGTAAGTGGTCACATACTTTATTTATATGACAGTAAGTAGTCACATACTTTATTTATATGACAGTAAGTGGTCACATACTTTATTTATATGACAGTAAGTGGTCACATACTTTATTTATATGACAGTAAGTGGTCACATACTTTATTTATATGACAGGAAGTGATCACATACTTTTTTTATATGACAGTAAGTGGTCACATACTTTATTTATATGACAGTAAGTGGTCACATACTTTATTTATATGACAGTAAGTGGTCACATACTTTATTTATATGACAGTAAGTGGTCAGATACTTTATTTATATGACAGGAAATGGTCACATACTTTATTTATATGACAGGAAGTAGTCACATACTTTATTTATATGACAGGAAGTGATCACATACTTTATTTTTATGACAGTAAGTGGTCACATACTTTATTTATATGACAGTAAGTGGTCACATACTTTATTTATATGACAGTAAGTGGTCACATACTTTATTTATATGACAGTAAGTGGTCACATACTTTATTTATATGACAGTAAGTGGTCACATACTTTATTTATTTGATGCAAATGTCTCAAAATGCACCATGGTAGAGTGGGAATGCCCAGTAACCTCAGTCATTGATTGAAAATCTATTAACCGGTCATGATGCTGCAGGATGCTTGCTTCATTTTGTTGTTTCATTTTATTATATTTTCCTTATTTTAAAGTATATTATTTACTTGTATCTGATTCAGATATTACTAAGATGTTTACATTAAGAATATTTGTTTTCAGTTTAAAACAAGAAACTACAATTTAAAAAAAAAACACTCCCTAAATCTGATTATGTTGGAATTGATTGGAAGTTAAAGAGACAAATTTTAAAACCCACCAAAGGTTTTAATTGGTTAAATACTCTTTCAAAACTAAGGAGAAACTGGTTAAAGTGTCACAATTTAAATCCATGTGAGGCTGTAGTTTGTGTTTGTCAAATAAAGCTGTAAATTGTTTTATTAAATATACCTATATTTTGGTCTGAGTGAATTTGATTGTTGAAATGTGTCTTCCTCAGGATATCCATGTAAGGGCCAACACTTTGCTTGGACTCAGTTTGTTTATGTATAGAGAATATGGTTTTATGTTGTAAATAAAGGTCACATAATGTCTCTAACACTGTACTATACATATTATGGTAATTTTTATTGTATCTGTCAAAACAGAGTTTTGCTGATACTATGATTTCAGCGGAGGCAGCCGCATAGGATTTTTATGAAACTCGCCTTCATTTTGGGTTGACCTCTTACTATTCCTCTCAGCAGAGTGTCCACCTGTGTGTCTGTTTTCACACATAAACCTACATATCTATGGACTTGTTTGACCAATCGGGCTAAATATTTGCATGGATTGAGCTTGGTGATGCCACATGCAACCATTTTTGCACATCATCCAACTGTTCATCTGCCTTTGGTTAAAATCACTCATATCTCTGCAGTGGTTGGACTTGTCTACTTGAAATTTTCACGTGTATACATCGTTATCTTTCTAGATTTTATGACAGTTGCACCACCTACAATCACATTTATGCTGCAGACATACATGCTAATATCTCAGGATTGGTTTGACACCAGCCTGAAATTTTGCATGTGTATGCATCTTACATAGCTCCTTATCATACACAAAACTAGTGGCACCACCTGCAACCAATTTTTCACATGTTCATCTGTTCATCTGCCTTGGGTTAAAATCACTCATATCTAGGCAGTGGTGTGACTAATCTGCCTGAAATTTTACATGTGTATACATCTCGGTTAGATTTCTTATTTATATGACAGGTTGGACCACATACAATCGTTTTTATGCTGCAGACATCCATGCTAATATCTCAGCACTGGTTTGAGGTATTGGCCTGGAATTTTGCCTGAGTATATTTCTTGCATAGCTTGACAGCTTATACAGACTTGGTGGCCTCACCTGCAACTATTTTTGCATGGTGTCCATCTGTTTGTATGTGTAGGGTAAAAATTTCTCATATCTTGGCAGTGGTTTGACTTATCTGCCTCAAATTTTGCATGTGTATACATCTTGGATAGATTTTTAGCTCAGCTGACTGTAAGTCATCTGAGCTATAGTCGTGGTCCTTTGTCCGTCGTCCTGCCGTCTGGCCGTCCTTCTGTTAACAGGGCACATTTTAAAACCGTTGGTCCTACATATCCAAAATTTTGCATACCATTATATGTCCCAAAAATCTCATACCATACCGAAAATTGGGTCATTAGGACTACATTCCTTTGAGATATTAAGGAAAAACCCCCGTTTTCCATAAAAAAAGCCATTGTAACATTTCAAGGCTGCCTAATGTCAAAACCACTGATCTGTTTTAGATCATATTTAGGATTCATATTATTCCATACATTTTCTATGAACATACCAAAAATTAGGTCAGTATTAGGTATTATTTTGAAGTTATGGGCCCAAATATAATGCAATTTTAAAAAAAATCAGGAAATATATTTACTCACCTAACATGAGAATTGCTGAAGCTGGAGACTTTTTCAGGAGTATAACTTAATCAAGATTCAATGGTTTACCCAAAATTAGATCTGAATTTTGCAAATTTTTCAAGTTACTAGCATAAATAAATAAGTAATACCTTAAGTTTTGTCCAACTTTGGCAATGGCACATTTTTTCCCAGTAAGCACTGTTGATTTAATTTTCAGAGCATATATACATAAGGATTTAATCTTTTAAAATCTGAAATTTCAAAGGAATTGATTGAAAAGAGTAGCTTTTATTCAAGTTTTCATACACCATGTCAAGTGTTGTTTACATCTAGCCCACCTAGTAACACAGCCTTCACTTGCATTATGTAACCCACCCCAGGCAGCTTGCCTTGGCCCAGCTTGGCCACTACTAGCTTGCTTCCACTCTGCCCTGCACTCCCCCCCCCCCAGATGGTGCATTAACTAGATGAATGTTATAATTTTCTGTATTTTTTTTTATTTCTGGCTATGCTACATTTTAGATTTTGAATTGTACCACCAGGGTTACAATGATTAAAGTGTACATTTAATTGTGTGTACAAAGTGATGTATTGCTATGAAAGTGTGGATGTTTATCAGATAAGTAAATTCTTACTTCAGAAGAGTAAAAACTTCACCAGATGTGAAATTGACTATTAATATCAGTAATAAATTATAGCCGAGATAGTAATTAGCACAATGATTTTGTTTTTCCCTCATTCAACCAACAGTGAGTATATTTTATTTGAAAAGATGTTTTTATTTTATCAAATTTACTGAATCTTTTATTTTATTTCGGTGAATAAAATTAAGCATGTACTGAAAACTCCAATGTGCAAAACTTTTAAATAGTGATTCAAGGAATAATCTTGTAGATGCCATGTTGTGGCATTATTTTCTTTTAATTTCAGTTTAAACATTTGTGATTTTAAAATAATAAAATATATGTGTATGCATAATATGACTCAATATGAGCTACACTCAGGATAAATAATGATTGCAACTTAGAATTCTAATATTTTAACTTATATTTTCAGTTTTTTTTATTACAAATTTATAAAAGTTGTAAATAAAAAAAAATGAATCAGATAAAAACTGTTAATGGAAAAGTTGATATGCTTAAAAAAATAGGCTTATATATAAACTTAAATGCATTATTCCCTTGAAAGTGAAATAAAGGTATTAGTCCATGCTGTCCACTTGCCTGTCCATCCTTAAATTTTTCATATGCATTACAGTATCTCAACACTTTTACTGTTTTTCTTCATGACAGTCTTGTCAGAGTATTAGTTTGCAATCATATATTTAGAACTTTACTATAGCCAAGTAGGAAGGCCCCTTTCCTCTTAGGTTCTCATATGCTTATATAAATGAAAAATATTACAATAGAATATTTTGCATTTGCAAAAATTTCATACTTCAGCTGAGCGCCGTGACCCATGGGTCCCTTGTTTGTTGAGTTGGCAGGTGGGGCCACCTATAAATATGTTAACATGGCAGACATCTATGCTAATATCTCAGGACTGGTTTTAGGTATTGGCCTGAAATTTGGCCTGAGTATATTTCTTGCATAGCTTGACAGCTTATACAAACTTGGTGGCCCAACCTACTACAATATTTGCATGCTGTCCATCTGTTCATCTGCCTAGTGGACCTGCTGTTATATATACTGGCCTTGCCTGTACACCTGGAAATAGTGTGACAGTGCTTCATATTACTCATTGCCCCAACCTTAAATGTATGTGATAATCATGCATAATGGCCTCTTTCAGCCCACAAGAAGGATGGTTATTTGCCATCAGTAGTCGTCTTCACATTCATATCTTAGCAGTGTTTTGAATTATCCACCTGAAATTCTGTATATGTTTACATCTAGGATAGCTTTCTCATTCAAATGACAAATGGCATCACCTACAATCATGTTTATGTAGCAGACATCAATGCTTATATGCAACACATCTTATTTTATTTCCCTTTATTACTCAATCAGTGCCTCCTTTCACCCATACTACTCTGATTTTGTGGATACACATGGTCCTTTGTTGACTTCCCATATTCTAGTTCCTTGTATCTTTGAAGATACTTCATTTAATTTGGATAGAGAAAGTTTCAACTTTCTATTGAAATAATTCTTTTTCACACTGTCTGAATTTTCATGGTGTGATAATGTAAATATACAGTGAAGTTTCAGAATTATTTTGTGGTAAATTGGATTTTTTTATTTTGTTTATGTATTGTGTATAACATATTTATTTATATATGTCGCATCATTGATATTGATCCTGATGACAGTAAATGTACAGACATGTTTTCAGACCAGTTAGCATAATCTGGAAAAATCTACCAGAAACATAATGAGACTGAGTTTAATATAGCACGTAGAACCTAGGTGGAGACATTTTGTTTACATGTATTATGACCAGTGAGTCAGTTCTCTTACTTAAAGAAGAAATAAAGGACCATTTCTATTACTTTTATTCAATTTTCATCAAAGGAGTATATTTTTTTAATTTTTATTGACATTGAACTGTATATTATAACTGGTATATTTCACCATGTAACCTCACATGTAATGTTCACTATAGTCAGAGAAAGTCAGACACAGCATGGAAATTATCTAGACATTCAACTGATTTAACAGAATATAAAATGTAAATAAGTTGCAATTGATGCAATGTAGTAAAAAGTTTACATGAAAATTTGACAAAATGGTACATGAAGTGGACCTGCTGTTATATATACTGGCCTTGCCTGTACACCTGGAAATAGTGTGACAGTGCTTCATATAACTCATTGCCCCAACCTTAAATGTATGTGATAATCATGCATTATGGCCTCTTTCAGCCCACGAGAATGGTGGTTATTTGCCATCAGTAGTCACCTTCACAGGATAAAGGAGCAAGAGCGCCGACTGACCCTGGCATACTTGTCAAAACGAGCCAAGAACAATGTAGAGTATGTGAAGGCGTACGCTCATCATCTCACGGTCGGGGCTCGGTACGTCACCAGGGAACAGAAGGTAAACTGGATGTGTTGTTAAATATATTAAGAAGATCACATTATATTAAAGTATTATTTGGGAGACAGTCATTTAAAAATTACCCCATGAATTGAGTTACATACATGAAGATTACATTCTCCCTTTATGTGTGGTTAAGAAATAAATAATTTTAAAAGCAAGTGGTATGCTGTCACAGTTATTTATTCTGTATTTATAAAAAGTACTCACAGAACAGTGTTTGGAAATCATTAGGAAAAGTCAAGGTTTGTAGTCTTATGGATGCACCCCTAGAACATTGTTCATGGCCATAAGCCCTTGTGCAAGATCTGAATGACTTGTACTGGGACTTCATAGCAGTATATATTGGAAATATAAATTGATGCATATAAAGGCTTCCAATGGTGCGTATATAATTGTATACGCCAAAACAGATTTTTGTGGATGCAATGTTTTCAGTTGGAGGCCGCTGCCACCGCCACCATCGCCTCCGAATAGGTTTCCGGAGAACTCCTCAGTAACCACTGGGCGGAATTTTTTAAAATTCTGGATTTTGATCATGTCACATGTGAACTGCTGCACCCACATTTTCAGTTGACATCTGACCTTTCCTCTCTGTCTCACGTCCATTTGTGCATCTGTTTCCACACATAAACCCACCTATCTCGGGAACCGTTAGACCAATCAGGCTCAAAATTTTGCAAAAATGTAGCCCTTGGATAGCTTTAAAACGTACACTAAAAATGGAGGCGCCACCTGCAACTGTTTTTGCACAGCGTCCATCTGTTCATCTGCCTTGGGATAAAATCACTCATATCTCTGCATTGGTTGGACTTATCCACCTAAATTTTGCATGTGTATGCAACCTGCATAGCTTTCTTGATTTATGACAGGTGGCACCACCTACATTCACGTTAATGCTGCAGACATCCAAGCTCATATCTCGGGAACCGTCTGACTGATTGGGCCAAAATTTTGCATGTGTATAGATCTCACATAGCTCTTCATCATACACAAATTTGGTAGGGCCACCTGCAACCATATTTGCACAGCGTCCATCTGTTCATCTGCCTTGTGATAAAATCACTCATATCGCGGCAGTGGTTTGACTTATCCACCTAAAATTTTGCTGGCTTATACATCCAGGACAGCTTTCTTGATTTTATGACAGGTGGAGCCAACAATATTCAAGTTCACGCTGCAGACATCCAAGCTCATTTCTCGGGAACTGTTTGACTGATTGGGCCAAAATTTTGCATGTGTATAGATCTCACATAGCTCTTCATCATACGCAAAACTGGTGGCGCTTCCAGCAAATATTTTTGCACAGTGTCTGTCTGTTTGTCTGCTGTGGGATAAAATCACCCATACAATTAGTGGTTTGACATATCTGCCTAAAATTTTGCATATGTATACAACTTGGACAGCTTTCTTGATATTGTGGTAGGTGGCGCAACCTACATACACATTTGGGCTGCAGACATCCATGCTAATATCCAAAACACCTCACTCTATTTCCCCTTGCCACTCAATATATACCCCACTTCACCTGTCCCACTCTGATTTCGGCGGATACACATAGTCGCTTGTCGACTACCCTTATTCTAGTTACAATTAAAAAAAAGTAAAGCTTATTCCTGACCAACTATATATTTAGACTTCTTGTACTATGATTAATCACAGGCAATATTAGATGAGCGACTGTCTTAAAAAATTTATGTGTTCTTTCATGTGTGATCTCACTGATGACAGTGTGTTACGCCTCTGTATCTTTATCTGTATGATGTGTTTCACCTGACAGAAGCTGATGGAGGAGGTGGAGGAGGAGCTGACGTTTGAGGAGCTGAAGGACCTGAGGGAGGTGGCGATGGAGCGGGTGCAGAAGGAGCAGCAGCAACAGGTATATTCACATCAGAGCACTCAGTAGAGATGTCACAGAGTTACTGCTGTGTCTGTGAGGTTATTCTGTAACTAGTGTCTACATTAAGTAAATTTGAATTCTGTTATTTCCATATAGTTAAATAGTCATTCATCTTTATGAATTTATGTTTGTTAGTGTGATACAACAGTTATCCCCTGTTAAAGTCAAGATTTTACTTAATTAAATATTTTATATTATAAATATCATATGAAAGATAACGATCTGACGCCACACAGCAACCACAGTGTGGATTAGACCAATTTAAGAGACTGCTTTAGACCCCTAGGTCCTGACAGATAGAGCTTCAGTAGCCTGTTCACAAATAAAATGTCAGATTTATCAGAAATTATAGTAAAATTTGGAAAATGAACCCTCCTTTAGGACACAATTGGCATCTTTCCTGGCTCTTCAAGATGAAAACAGGCATATCTGAGGTGTACCCACAGATGAGTTGCGTGATAAAGTTAGAATGATACCACTGTCAATATAGTATACTTTTTAGCTCAGCTGACTGACTATAAGTCATCTGAGCTTTAGTGATGGTCCTTTGTCTGTCAGTCCAGTTCCAGTCTGGCCATTCGTTAACAAGGCACCTTTGGAAACAGTTGGACCTACAAATCAAAAAGTCTACATACAGTTAGATGTCCCCAAGTTCTCCTACCTGACCAAAAACTGGGTAACTGTGACTTGTGTCTTCTAGAAATTAAGGAAAAACCTTCATTTTTACAGCATTTATATTTCAGTGAATAAATTAAATGTGTGTTATTAGCTCAGCTGACTTTAAGTCAATTAAAGTTGACTTTAAGCTATATCCAAATCTTACATAACTTGAGTTAAACACCATCATGTCATATACAGCTTATATTACCACACAAAACTAGCATTTGTCTACCCCCTCTTCCAAATCAATTTTTTGTGATCATATGTAACAGATGAGCGCCGTCACCCATGGGTCCTTCCTTATTCTTCAGCTAATCTCCACTTTCCTCCTTATTCTAGAATTGACAAGGGCTCATACATTCCCAGTGGAGTGGTTATTTTATGCACATATTACTGTCACATAGATGAAATACTGATACTTTATATTTTATCATGAGAGGCTTCTGTATCTTTGATATAGTTTGTTAAAGTGCACAGTATTAGTTTGCCAAACATGTACAGTGAAACCTCGTTGTGTCGAAGGGACTGGTGAATTTACTTCGACACAACCGGACTTCGAGACAAACGATGTTCATTATATTCAACCTCTTCAGCCTCGATTAACATCGATAAATACTGTACATGTATAGAAAACACAGATTTTATGTACATTTTTTCATTAATAATAAAAAAAACACACAAGTCCCACCAAAAGTAGGATTAGGTTAATCAAGAAAGTGAAATAAGAGCATAAACATGTACGTGTATAAAAGCACACAATTCAATAAATGATTGGCTCAGATCATTTTCAGTTTAACACATCAGATCTTCTTTAAAAAGGCACTAACCTTGATCTTCTCAGCATTTTTGATCCATGTACACAGCGTGTTGGCGTGGATGTTGAAGTCCTTTGCAGTTTTTGCCTTGGTCTTGCCACCACTTTCAACTTCAACCAGTGCTTTGTACTTCTGCTCAATGGTCTTTACATCAAGCTTACCCTTAGCAGGCCGCGATGCCATTGCAAACAGGACACGTAAAATATGAAAGTGAAGCAGTAATACTGTATAACGTACTCTATGGTAAATTAGAGTCAGTCTGATATAGATCTCATTTTACTCCAACTGTTGACAAAACACTAAAGCTGCATGACCTTGAGTCGACAGAGCCATCGCGCTTGATAATTATGACTGTTCATCATGGCCTAATCATGATTGACGGGCCCTGTACAACTGTTATCCAATCATGACTTCCAGTTAAGTGATAGGAGTATAAGCTAGGGACCAACAAAACACCTCGACACATCCGGTTTTTCAACACATCCGACTTCACCACAAGTGGAGTTAAATTAGTAAGGTTCAAACTATTTCTTGCAGGGACCCCACGTTCGACTTCGACACATGCAGGAATTTGACTTAACTGAGTTCGACACAACAAGGTTTCATTGTATTTAGTATTTGATAGCAAGGCTATTTCCTCTTAGCTTTTCAAGTGCTAATTTATATAAAAAAATAGAAATATCAGGGCTCGACATTAACTTTTGAAAGTAGTTGTCCATTAGGGCAAGTAACATCTAGCTTTTTCTTGCCCTTCATGAAGTTTTACTTGCCCTACAAATATTATTGATTGTATTGTATTCAAGAACACAAAAATCCTTTTTCAAGCCTTTCCTTGGGTAAAGGTGTATGTTTGACCCACTTGCCAGACTGGCAAGTAGGAGGAGACTTCTAGTTGCCCTTCCACTGTTTTCTGAAACTTTCACTTGCCCCAGGCAAGCCATTAACCATTAATGTTGAGCCCTGAATATATATTTTGCATCAGTTATATTTGCATTTGTTAAAATTTTTCAGCTTAGCACCATGACCCATAGGTCCCTTGTTATTTATCACTTTGGTAAAATTATTATGATAAAACTGTGACAAGTTTACACATGAAAAAGAAATAACATACCACATATAGTCTCATATTAAACCTGCAGGCTGCTCAGGAGAGCACCACTAAAGAACAAGACCAGCAGAAAGTTGGGATGTTCCAGCGCTGGTTCCCTAGCTGGAGCGGCTGGTACAGCACATCCCAGGACCCTGAGGAACCGCAGGCCAAAGTGGCCAAGATAGAGGAAGATGGAGAGGAGCATGAGGATGAGGATACTGAGATAGCTGCGATGGAGACCACAGAGGACTCTACAGAAACACCAGGAGAACGGCCACCTAGGTCACCAAGCCCTGCGGAGGAGATGTTAGGTATATGTTAAAGATTAATACTGCTTGTTCATGTGGGGAATGCTGTAACTAACAGAAATAATTCCAAGTAGATTGTGTAGTGGGTTCTGGTCAGACTCTCATGTGTAGTACACAATGTCTCATCTCAATAACACAGGTTCACCTTGTGAGGGACAGAACAAACACTGCCCCTAATACCTAATGAATGGGCAGCCTCTATCCAGGACAAAGGAATTGCCTTTTGTAACAATGGTGAATGATGCTTTGAATTATAAATATATCATGGTAATCTAGATTACCTCTAAAATTTCATGGATTGTTCTAGGTGTGTCACACTGTACCCCCCCCCCCCACACACACACACACACACTACAAGATATTTACCATAATCTGTTCAATATTTTTACGGTACTGTGGCTAATAGACAAACTTACCAACCAGAAAATACATTGCCTGGATACCTGGCAGAGATATAACAAGATGAAGATAATGCTTGTCTCAAATTCAAATATTATTTTTTGTTGAGATATTTCTTTCACCTCTAAGGAATATCCATTCAATTGAACTGAGTATCATTTTGAATGGCGTAGATATTCTTCATTATTGACATAAATCCTCTTGAGCACAGCTGACTCTGAATCCTGCTGAACTGTAGTCATATGTCTCTATTTGATGTCTTGTTTTCATGTCACAGTGTCAGATCATAATTTTGATGTCCACACATGATATCATCATCATTACTAATCTCTATTTGTAGAACAAGAGATCAGAGATGTCATTGGAGACTCTGCTGAGAACAACACGTTCCTGAAACGCGACACAGTATTCGCTCACCTGAGCTTCCAGCTGACCACAGCAACCTTCCAGCTCTCGTCACAAGCTGTGTCTCCAGTGTCAAAAAGTGAGCTATCTTTCTGGTGTTAAAATTAGCCTGAAATCTGTTTATTTAGCTAGACGTGCATTATGTCAGATACTTTCATTCCAGTGTAATGGTTTTAACTCATTTGCAGAGATTTTATATGAATGTTTAGCTCTAGATCTCTGATCGGTTGTAAAGGTTGCTCTAAAAGTTTCATTGTCCGTTAACCAATAAAGCACACAGGCCTAGGTTGGCATTTTAGAGCCACTGCCTTTGGAACATTCACACAAATAAACAATTAGCAGCGTTAATGCATTGATGCAAAACCGGGAAAAATAAATAAGGTCGCTGTGTTCTAATTTCTTAAGCCTATGGACAAAAAGTATAATTTTGAGCACTCTAGAAGTCATTCTATCCATTGTTGAAGGTTTCTCAACAAGTATTTTTTTCACAAGATCATAACATTAATAATTAATACATGTATGTCAAATTAAGCTGAGCATCATGGCCCACGGGCAGATTGTTAAACCATGGAAGTAGAAATATATCATTTCAGTTTCCTCCGCTTTGCGTTCAGAGTCTCAGGTGTTACTGGAGGTGGAGTGTTCGGAGGTACAGATGGACCTGCAGTCTCGGCTCCGCTCTGGTGGCTTCCAGTTCAGCCTTGATGTTGCAGGGTGTCACTGCAGGGACAAGCTGACACCAGGATCTTTGCTGCCAGTCCTCATAGCTCCTCAGACCAGAGTATGTAGTATATAATATTTGAATTTTCTTACTTTCTTATTGTATTCCTGATAATAAATAAACCATGGGAAAATTAAATTTAACCACAAGGCATTTCAGTTACAGCAGTATGAACTCTTGTTCAGACGAATTCTTCAAAGGAATTATAAGGTAACTGATAACTACCTTAATTATATGAAAACTATTTGTGAAAGCCCTTTTTTGGTCTCAGATGAACATGTGACATGTGACTCCCTAAATTACACAGTAATGCTTGTTGGTCCATAAGCTTCTCATATTAGGGGTGATTTCAATATTCTTCAGTTTTACCACCAACTTGGATCCTGTCTTTGCTCTCAGACAGTTTATGATCATATAAAGTCTGGTTATCTGACAGAATTAGTTTGTTGCATTCTTGAATGAAAAAAAAAGAATTATTGTATGGTCCACAGGAATCTGTGGCTGGAGGTCACTCCAACCTATACTTCGGGGAGCTGGTGAAGAGCTCAGTGGCGCCCCAGGTGGTGAGTGCAGGAAACAGCCCAGAAGGGAAGGGTGCCAAAGACGTCACCAAAAGTAAACTCCTTCAGCTAGTGTATGAAAGGAGGCCCCTCAGGGGACAGTTTGACTACAGGTATACCAGCTGGTGTTAACATATCATATACTAAGTAATTCATTCAAGTGACAAAATGTAAGCACAAAACAAAAATCCATTTCTTTCTTTTTTCAGTCTACTCCATTAACATGATAGTCAGTTGAATTGAAATGTTAAGTTTAAGGAAATAGACCCATTCTCACAGAGTAATGTTTTGCTTGCATGGTTTGGAATATTGTGCAGTGACATTCCTTTACCACCAACTTGTGTCTACCAGTTTTGAATAAAATATATTTTATTCAACTTTAGTTAACTTCAACCAGATTAATTTAAATACATTATTTGTAAGAGAAACCTAAGGAGTGTACCTAATTAACAACATGGGAACCCATCTTCAACAGAATTTAAGAAATCCCATTAATTAAAAACCTGAGAAAGTTCTGTGCAGCATGTCTGAAACCCTCTTGTTGTTGCCTAGTTGATTAACAATAGTTACATTTTACAGCTGTTGATTGGATGATGTTAGCCCATTCCATGCACTTGTTGTTTTCAATGAAATTCTTCAAAAATATCCAGTTTTAGGAAAATTATCCCTCAACAAAAGGTAGACAGATCATTATTTGTGATTTTGTACAAACTCAGGAGGCTCTTTTACTAACTCCGAAATCTATGCATATGATTTACAATTGTTTCCTACTTTGTACAGGCTTAAGATTCACTTTTATTCTTACTTTGTACCGGCTCAAGATTCACTTTTATTCATACTTTGTACAGGCTTAAGATTCACTTTTATTCTAACTTTGTACAGGCTTAAGATTCACTTTTATTCTTACTTTGTACCGGCTCAAGATTCACTTTTATTCATACTTTGTACAGGCTTAAGATTCACTTTTATTCTTACTTTGTACAGGTTTAAGATTCACTTTTATTCTTACTTTGTACAGGCTTCAGATTCACTTTTATTCTTACTTTGTACAGGCTTAAGATTCACTTTTATTCTTACTTTGTACAGGCTTAAGATTCACTCAGAGCCAGTGGATATTATCTACAACCCTGAGCTCCTCACCCAGATCAAGGAGTTGTTCACAGTGAAGAAAGATAAAGTGTCCAAAGCCCTGGAACAAGAGCTAGCAGGTAGGTACAGTGTTATAGTGGTCACTTGAGCCGTTGTCTAAATCAGTGATAAAACAGCCAGGGTCAGAACCAGTCATAAAACAACTGGGGTCACAGCCAGTGATAAAACAGCTGGGGTCACAACCAGTGATAAAACAGCTGGGGTCACAACCAGTGATAAAACAGTCAGGGTCCGAACCAGTGGGGGTCACAACCAGTGATAAAACAGCTTTGGTCACAACCAGTAATAAAACAGCTGGGGTCACAACCAGTGATAAAACAGCTGGGGTCACAAGCATGCAACTATGGCTCTAGAAACATTGTAGAATTGTCAGCAAAATTCAGCAAAAAAACAATTTACTTAGGCTTGCAGGAGATAATCCTATATATACCATCCTAGATCTTGGTTTCTTTCAAATAGAACATAAAATATAAGTTAAATTTGAGAGATAAAACTTTCTTAAACTTAGGTAGTCTCAGCCTGAGGCAGCGTATGTATGTCCCTTTGATATGACTGTGATAAACATGAATCTTTTCACTGGACTGAACCAGTTGCTAATTGACATGTTTCAAGCATGGTGGCTGCCCAAATGTAACACCCAGGCGTAGCATGTTATCATCCTGTTAGAGAGTAGTTATTCAAATTTAATAATAATTAACTTTGAAATAATCATGCTTTTTTAGCTACAGTAAGTTAGGGAAAATACTGTTGTCATACCTTCCTTAGGAAATGAAATAAATTCATCTTTTTGTAATGCAGCACAGTTTCTGAGGCTTTTGACCTCTTGACAAGTTAAATCTTAATATATGTCTTTCATACTTTTTCTATTAGAGCAAGCAGCCAAACAGTATGAAGCACTGAAGCAGCGCACAGCGAGAGAACTACAGGACACGATGGATAAATGGCTGGAGTCCACCCAGAAGGTATTTATTTGCCACTTGTACAAAAAAAATCTAGTACTGCCACCTAGTTTAGGCTCACATATATAAGGTATTGTCACAATTTGAGGCACAATAATTGTTGCAGAGAACTTGAACTTCAGGTATGTTTTATTTGTAGAAAATTAATTTGCAATCTGCTGAATAAAAAATACTTAAGTATGTTCATAAAAGTTAAATTTTGGATCAGAAGGAATCCTGCAACTTGTAGAGTGGTTTTAACTAATTAGCATAATTTCTACTGTAAATACCAACATTTCCACAACCAAATGTTACACCCCAAGCATCAGTGAATTGTTTATATTGATCTGTTTTCTTTACAGACACGAGCCAAGCGATGGGACTTTGACCTTGACATTGCTGCCCCTCAGATCATCATGCCACAAAGCTTTGTGGATGCTTCATCGCCATTGGTGGTATTTGACCTTGGAAGGTTAAAGTTCATGAGTGCAGACCACAGCAAAGAACCAACTTCTCCTGGGAACGAGAGTATAGAAGGTTAGATGGTAAACCTTGTTTATAAATAATGGTGGAATTAAGAGATTTTAAATACCAATGTTTCATTCATGAAAGTACAAGCTATTAGGGGTTCCAAAACTTTATTTTGGTATAGTGATAATATTGCCTTAATTTTTCTAATGGAATTTATTGTGATTGTAATAAATAATAATTTTTATTTCAAGCTACTTTATCTTTAGTAATATAGGCCCACCCTCACATAAATACTATACTCTGATAAAATATTTTTACTAAGATGTACAAATGTATTTGAAGATATGTATTATTTGTGTTTCAGTAATGCTTATCAATTAGGAATAAAAGTATACAATTTAAAAAGTTGGCTTTGAAATAATACAACATTGTATATGTTACACAGAGGATGACTTTGTGACTCCAAGCTCGACGCCACCAAATGAACCGTTGTCATCTATTGAAGACCTGACATCGTCCTCTCTGAGAGAGAGGTTCTACGACAGGTATGTCATCAACACTGCACAGAGGGACCATTACAGAAGTACCCAGCACAACTCATCTTAAGTGATACACAAGCACCTCAGAGGTTATACACAAGTGTTAAAAAACTTGAACAAAAGTTGAACTGAGTCCCCCTGGCCCTAGGACTTCACAGATTCTACACAAAACATTGCAAGCTCCTAAAATGAAACACATACCCCCAAAGGTTCTACACAAAACCTTAACAAAATCCACAGAAAAGTCTCACACATTCTTCTTTAATGCTTCACATTTTAAATAAATGTATACAAGTGCTACATAACCTATTCACAAATACTTAAAAAACTACAGTTTCTGCACTGAAAACTGGCATGTACTTGTGTAAATATGTACAATGATCAGCACAGCTGTGGTGTTTTCACACCTAAAATTTCCAGTATTCTAAATTTGATTATTTTACATCTTCCAGTCATATTACTTTCACCTGTCCTGGTATGTAAACAAATTGCGTTGTTTTCTAATGTTGGATATTGTTTAAAACATAATAAAATACAAGATTCTGGCATATCACCCCTTCAGCGCCTTGGTACTATTCTTCCTGTAAATCTGTTCATCTAGGTTTACAAAGGATAGAATGGTCTTTGTAAGGTACACACTTCAGCTGAGTGACTTATAGAATGGTCTTTATTAGGTACACACTTGAGCTGAGTGACTTATAGAATGTCTTTATTAGGTACACACTTGAGCTGAGTGACTTATAGAATGGTCTTTATTAGGTACACACTTGAGCTGAGTGACTTATAGAATGGTCTTAATTAGGTACACACTTGAGCTGAGTGACTTATAGAATGATCTTTATCAGGTACACACTTGAGCTTAGTGAGTTACAAGTCATGGTTGGGAAGGCTCGTGACAACTGGCGCCATGCCCACATTAAAGGAACCAGCAATCTTCATGTGTTGGACAAGTTCAGCATTTCTCTCCATCTGGAAAGGTCAGTGAATGTGATGATAATAACTACTTATTGTGTTACCTGAGGCTTATCAGTAGCTGGACAATCTTCTAAGTGTCCATACCCTCTGTGGTAAAGAAATTAAATTTGATAAAACAAGTAAAGAAAGAATGTACAGGTGAATGGTTAAGGTGTGAAAATAGCTTGTACCTTAAGGGTCAAAACACCAGTCATTCTGGAGTGTGCATTAAAATAATAACTTGGTTAACAATATATTTCTGTGATGTGCCAATAACAACTTAAAATTCGTCATTATTTTAACTCTTGTTTACAGAATATTATCATGACTGTATGGCCATATTCATCTTTGCTAAAAAGACACTCTAACTTGTGGTCAATTTTCTTAATGTTAAAGGTAAACACTAGAAGAACCAGAATAATGAGTAAATATCAGAGATGCTTTTTATTAGTTTGTGTATTTGTTACAAATCAGACATATTTGCAGTATTTATCACTGGTTCTTTGAAAACAAATCAATGCGAAAGTAAGACATTTTCTGATTTCATTGGAATGTCGGAAACTTATGTTTCTGATGTCAGCTCATTAAATTACAATGTTGAGCCAAAAGAAATAAGTTTTTTTTGCATTCTTGTACATCTTTCTTATAGGAGACTGATATACATGAGTGACCCCCAGTGGCCCAGAGCAACACTAGCTGGCACATTGCCAAATCTCATTCTGCATGTTAATGAACAAAAGGTAAAGCTAACTCAAGAGTATTTTACTTCACATACACATATTCAATTATGCATAGATATGTGGTTTTATACATCTGTAGAATAATTGTAATAATGTAACAAAAGCCAGTAAAAAGTAAAGTAATAAATTCAAGATTAAACTATTTGATAACTTCATTTTATTATTCAATTAAGAAACTAGGCTGTAGCTGGTAAAGCAATTACTTTCTAATTGCATTTGTATCAAAATGTAAATGATACAGTGGAACACAATTAACAAATTTTATTTTTGAAAAATAGATGAAAAAATAATCCAAAATATAGGGCTGCTCTGGTCAGTTGTATTGAAATATTTCATAGTTCTCTGTTTCACTGATTTTGAATATTATGGCGTTAGCAGGGTTTGATGAAAGATGGTTAATGTTGGTCATGTGATGTGTAACAACAGGTGCTAGCTCTGAGGAAGTGTATTCAACGCCTGGGAGGAACCGGCAGTAACCAATCAGCATCCTCACAGACATCATATGACCCAGAAGAAATCCCAGTCAAACCAGAAGATCCAAGTACCCCCAGTCACACTGCCAGGTAACTTCATAATGCATTAAACATTTTGTAAAACATGGTCATAAAGCCATAATTCCACTGTGATATCATCATGATCCTAAGCTCAGGAATATGAGTCTTAAGAATCAGCTGCATTGGCGGCACATATTTCAGTATCTTACTTATGGGTTAAACTGCCTTGAGAAGGTGTGTTTGTGTTTGTGTGCGTGTATGACACATTACTTTTAAGTTTTAAGGATTTATAGATATATCTAATGTGTTATATCTAATATCTAATTTTTTTGCAAACTTTGGGAAATCGTTCCTTAATACTCATAAATATGCAAATCTGTTTTCATCACAGACTGTCACGCTGCTTCACACAGGAACAGCCAGTCCTTGCTGATGCCAGACAGATGCTGATGCAGTTCACAGTGAATAACATCTCTCTGGAGGTCCAGAGCAGAGGTCAGTAACCTCTCAAAGCTAACAGTTATATACAGTTCACAGTAAACAACATCACACTGGAGGTCCAGAGCCAAGGTCAGTAACCTCTCAAAGCTAACAGTTATATACAGTTCACAGTAAACAACATCACACTGGAGGTCCAGAGCCGAGGTCAGTAACCTCTCAAAGCCTACAGTTATATACAGTTCACAGTAAACAACATTACACTGGAGGTCCAGAGCCAAGGTCAGTATCCTCTCAAAGCTAACAATTATATACAGTTCACAGTGAATAACTCTCTGGAGGTCCAGAGATGAGGTCAGTAACCTCTCAAAGCTAACAGTTATATACAGTTCACAGTAAACAACATCACACTGGAGGTCCAGAGCCGAGGTCAGTAACCTCTCAAAGCTAACTGTTATATACAGTTCACAGTAAACAACATCACACTGGAGGTCCAGAGCAGAGGTCAGTAACCTCTCAAAGCCTACAGTTATATACAGTTCACAGTAAACAACATTACACTGGAGGTCCAGAGCCAAGGTCAGTATCCTCTCAAAGCTAACAGTTATATACAGTTCACAGTGAATAACTCTCTGGAGGTCCAGAGATGAGGTCAGTAACCTCTCAAAGCTAACTGTTATATACAGTTCACAGTAAACAACATCACACTGGAGGTCCAGAGCGGAAGTCAGTAACCTCTCAAAGCTAACAGTTATATACAGTTCACAGTAAACAACATCACACTGGAGGTCCAGAGCAGAGGTCAGTAACCTCTCAAAGCTAACAGTTATATACAGTTCACAGTAAACAACATCACACTGGAGGTCCAGAGCAGAAGTCAGTAACCTCTCAAAGCTAACAGTTATATACAGTTCACAGTAAACAACATCACACTGGAGGTCCAGAGCAGAGGTCAGTAACCTCTCAAAGCTAACAGTTATATACAGTTCACAGTAAACAACATCACACTGGAGGTCCAGAGCCAAGGTCAGTAACCTCTCAAAGCTAACAGTGATATACAGTTCACAGTAACATTTCAAGACTTTTAGGTAAAGTTGCAGTGTTTGCTGTAACTAAACACCAACGTAATGGGCAACAGTGCTAAATAATCTTTATATACAGATAGTCTTTGATTTAGTGATTATTTGAGACACACATTATTTACGTTCCTTCACAGGACGGAGTGTTGCTGAGCTACAGGTTAAAGGTGTGGGAGCGACTGTGACCTGGCGACCTCAGCACCTGTCAGTGACGTTTACAGTACAGAGTATGTTGGTGGTTGATGCACTGCAGATGTTTGGAGAGGACTTTGAATTGTTACTGGCCTCACATAAATCGCTGTGGTAAGGAACAGTTTTTGTCACTATAGCCATCCCTTCATATCAAGCAAACAAGAATGCCTGTTTTGGTTCTAACAAGAAACATATGACCCAACTTTATTGTTTAAGATGATAAAATGAATAAATAGGCTGTCAAAGTTGTTATGGGAAATTATTTTAATATGCAATTTTATACATAGTCATAGACCATTATTATGATAATATATGGTTCCTTTTTGAGAACTTTACTTGCTTTTACAGGAATGCTTGTCAAATCATATACACAGGCTCTTTCTGTAAACACTGGGTTTGCCTAACATTATAAAACAATGTAATAATTAAATATGGTTCAATACATAGAAAGCTTAAAATAATAATGATTATATCGGAGGTCCGCAAGTTGTAATATATAAAAGTAAAGTAAAGATGCAGGTTTTAATTCCCCTTCCCAATAACTGGTTCAGAATATTTTACAATTTTACTTCCTGGTGGGAACTCCCTGAGGACACTGCAGAGCCAACACATGGTTTTTAGGTTGCCAGGGCCCACCATACGCAGATGGCACTTAATCCAGTACCCATTTGTAATGCTGGGTAGACATAAGCACACTTGTAGCTGAGACCTTGCTTAAGGGTCTTAGTGAAGAAGTGAGTGACTACAGGATTTGAGCCCCTGACCACCTGATGACAAGTCTAGCACCTTTGCCATTACACCATCCGCTCCACTGGTAGTACCTGTGATCTCCTCAAGTAACACTGACTTTTATATTTTATCTCTGTTAGCTGTGATGATTACACATGAAGAAACTCAGTCGAGACTTTCCAAACCAAATTGATGATATCTCATCTCTTGCACTTGTAATAATTACAAAAGGTCCATTAAGGTTAAAAATTTTCCAAACTACAGTGTTCTATTGGTCATCATGTAGCGCCAGATCTGCCCTCTGACATTATGGCCAGATCACTGGCTTGTCAGAGTGCCTGGACATCTAACACTGAGGAGCGCATTATAAGGCCCCATGAGGATGCAAATATTTTCGTCATTTTTGACAACGCCTCATTGCTTACAAGTATCGTGTCACTTCAAATAAACCCACTAGACCTTTTAATAAGTTTCTTATATCTCCAACAACACCTACCTTGTGTGTGAAATATTCCGTTATAACCCAATATATTCGTATATTGTTCTGCATACGGGAGATTTCTGCCTGCGGTCTGCCTGCTGACTGTATATGGAGATACGGTTATTAAGCATGGTGTGGACTTGCAGGGCGGTTCTCAATTTGGC
This sequence comes from Sipunculus nudus, assembly GCA_026874595.1. Lineage (NCBI taxonomy): Eukaryota > Metazoa > Annelida > Sipuncula > Golfingiida > Sipunculidae > Sipunculus > Sipunculus nudus. The sequence goes on along the minus strand of CM049311.1, from coordinate 52,862,569 downwards.
TTGTGTCACAACTTAGTAGGGGGTCCTAACTGAGTAGTGTTTGTCATGGCTAGTCATCATGGAGAGTATGTATTGCATGTAGGGTTTCTAATTTTATAAAGATTTAATCCTATCATTTGTCAGCATGGACAGTATGAGTGGCAGTATTCTGGACTCGGACCCAAACTCCCCCACATCCCCTGTATCCCCCAGCTCTCCAGCAGAGGTGGGCAACTCACCACCAACCAGCCAGTTCAGCATGGCAGGGCTGCACAGCGCTGTAACTAATGCATTCCAGGCTTTCCTGCCAGCAGGAAGAGGTATGTGGCTTTAGAACAAAACATTTAGACAGACCTGTAAAGGAAAGGTTTAGATGAATTTTGTTAAGGCAACATAGAAAGATATACATTTAATCATGATATATATAATTTTTTTTTATACTGATGTTGTTCTATTATAGGAATTCCTCAGATCTAGTATGTCTGTTGGGCATATATTCTGGTCAAATAACTTTTCATCATGTTACAATGGTACAGAACATTTATCATTTATGAAAGAATAATCAACCTAAAGTTGGTTTCCTTCATATTTACCATAAAAAGCATAATGGACTTTGTAAAAAAATCATGAAAGATATTTGGTCACTTAAGACCAAAAGTGTTAAAGGTAGAGACTTTTTTTCAGTAATACAACTTTAATTGATCAAAATTAATTGTGTACCAAAAATTAGATCAAAATCTGTTAAATTTTTTTAAATATTGGCAAAAATATAAAATTGGTACCTTAAATTTTGCCCAAGTTTGACCATGGCACTTTTTTTTTCCTGTAAGTACTGTGGATTTAATTTTCACAGCATGTTTTTGTTAGCATTTTGTCTGTTAACACCAAAAATTTGAAACCAGTTGATCAAAAACTGTAGATTTTATTCAAGTTTTCAAGCACCATGTCACATCAAGTTTACATCAAGCTAGTGTTATGCAGTTTGCTAGAGCTCAGCTCCCCAGCTTCAGCTCTAAGTTCCTTAAATTTAGCATACAGTTAGATGTCTCCAAAATCCCCTACCATGCCAAGAATTTGATCACTAGGACTTAATTCCTTCGAAATATTAATGAAAAACTTCATTTTTCCATTAAAAACCCATTGTTACACTGTAAGACTGCCTAATATCAAAACCACTGATCTGACTTTGATCATATATAATATACATATTTTTCTATACATTCGCTATGAATATGCCAGAAATGATGTCAGTATTGCGTAATTGTTTTAAGCTATGGGCCCAAACATAATGCACTTTTTAAAAAATCAAGAAATATATTTACTCCCTTAACAAGAGGATTGCTGAAGCTAGAGATTTTTTGTCAGGGATGTAACATTATTTAATCAAGATTCAATTGAATACCAAAAATTAGTTCTGAATTTATCAAATTTTATAAGTTATTAGTATAAATATAAATTAGTACCTTACCTTTTGCCCAACTTTGGCCATGGCACGTTTGTTTCCTGAGAGCACTGTTGATATAATTTTCATATTATGCACACATAAGGATTTCATCTTTGTACTTTAGAAAGCTGAAAGAAATTGGCTAAATATTGTAGCTTTTATTAATGTTTTTATGAGACCATGTCAGACCCAGGCTTAATCCAGCCCCTCTTCAGTCACCTGTATGTTGACCTTGTTGACCTTTCATCAGATTATGCATGCTTGAGCGAAGCATACACTGGGGCAGCAAGGCAGCTTATGCCCAGCCACAGTTGATCCAGGTGTCCAACCCAACTCATCTAGTAGTTGTTTTGAAAAACAACATAACAATAAACAATAAAATAATAATTTTGTATTGGTTTTTTTATAACAAATTAAAGAAAAATTTATAGAAAAGGAATTTGTTAGTTGATGAGTAACAGAAAATTAACTTGCAGTTACTGATGATGTAAGAATCGTGTATGGATGGATAGAATGTCAATGTCAATGTTATTCTAAATAACACCATGCAGTCACCTGTGGTATTTTTCAGTGAAATTTTAATGATAAAAAAATAAATCATCTTATTCATTACTAATCATTAGGGATCATATGAAGAAAACACTACTGTGTCTAGTGTGTAGATTGATGTGAAAGTAGTCCAAAGTGAATATTTACATTTATTTTTTTTAACATAAATAAAGCCATAAAACCAGGTACTTATGATCCTTATTTAAATTTGTGAATTTTTTGTATATTCTGGATTCTCAACATCATTGTTTGGCTAAAACTGAATAAATACTAGACATGGTGCGAATGCTTTGCAAATGTATTTGAATACGAATATGAATATGTACTGCATTAAAAAATTTTATTGCATAAGAATGGGAATTCAGGTAAAAATGAAAGTATTTGAATACCAGTGCAGATACTTTCAAAATGTATTCATGAATGCATTCATGAATATATTCTATAATGTTATTTCAATAATCATTTCAGTTATATTTTATTTTAAAAAATCATATGATTTTCTTATTATTTTTTTTAATAAAAATTATATTGGCACAATATTTGTTATTAAATTTTAATAAATAGTTAAACTCTTTTATTATATGTGCTGCTTTATAAGTTATATGGCCAAGTCAAAATCTGTGTGACAATAGCACTCCATTTGTTAATAAAATAAATGAAATCAATCCTCTTCCCTGTCTCCAAAGATACTATCAAAATCATACATAAGCTAAGCACCAACAACTCATCATAAAGTTTATATTTATTACAACACAAAACAAGCATGTGCCTCTTTCCCAAATCATATTTTTCATCATATATAACAGCTGAGCGCCGTGACCCATGGGTCCCTTGTTTTTTCAAAGAGCAAAACAGAACAGAAAACTGTTGCCATCTTCTGTCATTATGTTTATTATGATGACAAGCAAGTGCTACCTCCTGATATTTGTTTTATGAACTATATGATCCTTGTGAATGACAATTTTATAATCATTAAATCAGGTCAAAGTCAGCCAAAGAGTAACACAGAGAGGAGTAACCGGGCACAGAGTCCAGTGTTTGGTGTGTCCGTAGACCACGAGGCTCTCATCACCATAGACTTGGAGAGGATTGAACCCAATGCCCCTGGAAACACTTCCTCTCAGGAAATTCTACAGATCTGCAGTGTACAGTTCAATAACTTGGATCTTGTAGGTCAGTGATAAAATAATGAAATTTGTATCTTTTTGACAAGCTTTTGGTTATCAGGAATTCCGTAAATTCAGTTTATTTATGAAGTCTTACATACAGACAAAAATGTTCACTGTAGAGGTGTCTCTTTATTGGACCTGGCAGGAAAGTCCTCTGCTTAAAATGGATTGTGTGACTGATCTTCTTAAATGTTTATAATCCCAACAGTAATGTAAACATGCCTTGTATGCCCTGGAATCAAAGAAACATAATTATTCTTTTGCAGACAGTTCTGGAATACAAATACAAAGAGCCCACTGTTTTCCAGGAAAAAGATTCTTGAAGTGCTAGGGATGAGCCAATATTAAATTATAATAAATTATGGCTCAGTTGGTACAAAATGATAAAGTCATTGATATTGCAGTAGAGTGATCAATTGCAATGTTTTGTAGGTGACATGGGCTTTGTGATGAGAAATGTATGCTTTCATTTAAATTATGCAGGCAAACTCCTCGAAAAGTGTTTACTGATATCTTCATACACACTGTTACCATACACACTTGTAGGCTATAGAATTATTACATGTATTAGCAAACATGTTGACATGTACGTCAGTTATGATGATATACAGGTCTGTATACAGTCGGAAATCTCATTCTCATAAACAAATGATCATTCTGATAATTGGTCTGTTGATATTAACTGATTATCACTGATTAAGTATCATGAAATTACAACACTTGATGATGTATCATGAAATTACAACCCTGATGATATATCATGATATTACAACACTGATGGTGTATCATGAAATTTCAACACTGATGATGTATCATGAAATTACAACACTGATGATGTATAATGAAATTACAACACTGATGATATATCATGATATTACAACACTGATGGTGTATCATGAAATTTCAACACTGATGATGTATCATGAAATTCCAACACTGATGATATATCATGAAATTACAACACTGATGATGTATCATGGAATTATAATCTATTTCTGATGCTAGAAAGTGCACAAAATTAAGACACTTGCCTGTGGGTGACATAGAAGGGTTTGAGCTTCAGCCAACCGGAGAAGCTTTACTTTCACCAGCATACCCTTCCTGTTTATTATTTTGCATTTGTAAACCTGTTTAGTTCAATAGTTTAATTCCTAATAGGACAGATTGCTCCATTATATTATGAAGACTGGCTATCATATCTTAATATTAATAGATAACACAAAAGCAAACCCCTGACAGTTTTGCCCATTTGCATGATTTTTACGTAATTTTCTACAAAATGGGACACATTTATATGAAAAAAGTTTGTCTTGTACTGGAACAAAATAGCCAGGTCACATACCCCATCTGAACACATTGCCTCAGGCCCTGTTCAGAGTAACAAACTGCTTTCTGCCTTGAAACAAAATTGTATTTGCTGGCAGATGAGACTTTGAAGTAATTGAAATATCTCTTGATTTATTGATAAATAAGGGAACTGGTCCACAATTATTTTATATAACTATTCAATTGAATATACTAATATTTACTTTGTCAATGTATTACAGCTAACCAGCAGACCATTGTGGAGCTGCTGAGCTTCCTGAAGCGGGTAGGACTCCAGAGCTCCAAAACCAAGAAGCCAGAGCCAGCAGCCAAAGACAGCACCAGGAGACTGGCAGCTTACTCAGAGGTATATTATCACAGCCCAGTGTTTAATTGTTTCAACATTTTTGTAAATGTGATAGGAAAAATCTGTCATACTGCTTTGGTGGTACTAAAGTCTCATTTCTTTTTTTTTTATTTTTTATTTTTTTTATCAATAACAAACTAATTTTCAGTAATTCAAGTTGTAAATCTTCCCAGTTTTTCACAAATTTCCTCATTAAATCATATAGTTTCAAATATTAAGAAATGTATAATCATTTAACCTCCATATTTATGTACAATTTCTCTCTCTCCATGTGCCAAGCACGGTTGGCTGTTGTGTCAGGAGATTAAAATCCTTAACAACAGTCTCCAGACATAATAAAAAAAATATTGACATATTGAATATATTTTGTATGGATACTTACTTTTATCTTGAATAAAATGTTTCTCTCTCTCCTCTCTCTCTCTCTTGTAGTACATAATAATACAGTAAAACCCACCTAATGACCACCTTGGTTTAGCAACTACCTTGAAACAATGACCACTTTAACAGGTCCTGATTCTTGTTAGCTCTGTATATAAAACCTCACATAGATGACCAACTAATAAATGTGACCACTTTTTAAAGGCCCTGTTGGTGGTCGTAGTTTTGAGGTTTTTCTGTATATTGTCCTTTGCTTGAAACTTCATTGCATTAAGAAAATTCTCATAGTTCAGAATATTGGGTAAAGGAACATTAATAAAACTGTAGATGTGCAGCAGTTCTATCTCTACAGCACTGCTAGGTTCATGTATGACTCAGCCCATTTATTTTGCAAATGTCCATATGTAATAACAGTTATGAAATGCAAATGCATTTCTAAATGTACTTTATTTCTAATTATGGTACTTGTAAGTTTGTGTGTGTCCAAGTATGTTTGTATGTTATGTTGAATGATGTACTCTGTGGTGGCACTGAAACAGTCATGGTGGAATGCATTATTTAATCAAATGTTTGATGATCCATGTTCTTCTGATTATTTAATATTTAATGCAGATAAAAACAGAAATAAATTTGCATTTAAATGAAGATTGCTCTGAGGCTTTCTTTCCTTTTAACAAACCTGTGAGCTTATGTGATGGTGTGGAGTTGTCAGTCTACCGTCATCCAAACGTTTACCCATACTATCTGAAAAAAATTGCAAGAGCTAGCATCACCAAATTTTATGCAAAAATCAGTCATCAAATAGCTTTGTCGTATACAAAACTGATGGCACCACCTACAGTTGCTTTTGCATTGCATTCATCTTTGCCAATAATTCAAGAGTAGTTTGATGTATCTGCCTGAGATTCTGGATGTCTATACAAGCATCTTTGATGGCATTCTTGTGCACAAGACTGGTGGTACCACCTTCATTACTTTTTTCATTGTGTACATCCATTCCAGTATCTCAGGAGTGAGGTATGTGCAATATGTGCTTGTAATCAGGTTCAAATTTGTTAGTAATTGCTTTGAACATGTACATGTCACCTGTGCTTGAAAAGTCATCAAGCATGTTATTATTAATAAGCATTATACCTAAGGTAAAAAAAATTAATGATATGTTTCTCAGGCACCTCCCACGTCAATTAAAACCCCCCAACCCCCCGCACGTTTTTTTATTCAAGTGTCAGGTGGTTTTTGGTGACATCCTCAATCACTACTAAAAAAAAATCTGGTCAGTTTCCCTCCTAATGATACTTGGACCATTATTACCCATGAATATACTTCAATGCACAAAAGAAAATTCCTCTTTAACTTTTGACCAGTTTGACCTTAACATCGTTTATTATGATTATGATATCTCATATTTCTATCTTTCTGTACTATTTTCTGAAGCATTGTGACACTGGTGTTGATAGCTAGTGATGTGTTAATAGTCTCAGTTTCGGTAAAAACCTATACTTACCTTTGAATAATCACTTAGAATGGGTCTAATTTTTAGGTGATGGTATTCAGATGTAAAATTTTGTCCCACAAAGAGATTATATTTGTGTGCTTTCACTATTTTCATGCTTCATGACTGTTTGGTCAGAAGAAACATAGCTTCCATCGCGGCTAATTGGCAGAGATCGTAATTAGTGTTTTAAACAAACTATCATTTAACTTATTTTGAATTTAAATAAGAAAAGTCAACAAAGATTATATTAGATTTTAAGAAATTTCATTTGTTTTTCTTTATTAAAAGATTTCAATTCTTGTTTTTACTACACATGATATACATGCATTTTAATGAGGAATCCCCCATGTCATGACCATGACACTGCTAGATTTTTACACCTGTAGTCCTATATAATCTTGTTTGCATGTTAATATTACATGTAAAAGAAATAAATGTCACATATTTCAAGGATCCTGTCAAAAGATTGACTAATTTGATGTATACATTGTTTTATTATCTTATATTTTAATCGTTGGTTATCATTTCTGTGCCAGTATATGAGAAATAAAGATATTTCATGATTTTTTTTGGGAAAAAATAAAAAAATAATAAGCCACCCGCCCACATCATTTTCTGAAAAAAAGTGCCTGAGAAACATATAATAAATTTTTATTGCCTAATGTATATCCCATTTCACAGGTTCACATTAGGCCTTTAGGCCTTTTTACAGAAATCAAATATAAAACTGAATATATAACTGAAAATTCTTCATTACTATAGGGACAGAAGACCAAAACAGAGATAACTGCTGACTTCAGCCGTTTGAATGTATTACTGATGTGTACACAGGAACAAAGAGACGGCCTGCCTTCATGTAGGAAGGTAGCCACGGCAACCATGAGTGGCACCCACTTACAAGCTACTTTGGGTAATTTTTTATTGAAATATTATAACAAGTATTTGTATCACTTTCAGTTAAATGAGTATATCTATAATTTGTTTATTAGACAAAAAAATGCATAGTGTTGACCATGGATTTTTCATTCTTTGTTATTTAGGACCTACCCATATCTCATTTTAGGTTATAATTTGTAATGAGCAAATACAGTTTTATGTTTATTATATAGTGAACACACTTGTTTTAGCACAAACTGTCCAATATATAGAGGTGCCCACTCAGTGGAGATGCCCACTAGGATTTACACGCTTAGGTATGAACTAGGTCTGTGTATATGGAAATTGTCTTGACATTTATCCATTGTCTAGGTTGGACTTGCTGTTATAAGCTAGGTGCTGTCATTAGTGTATTAGTCTGTGTGAGTTTATATCTTCAACCATTAATATAATATTCTGTATCAAATATGTCTATTATGCCCTCACAACAGATATACCTCTTACCTCGAGCAATCTAATTATTTTAATGGGATTTTTCTGATTTTCCTGCTTGTTTGCCACCTTCTCTTTCCGAACGTACAGGTTTCATCATAATAAACATTTTCCCAGGCAATAGATATCATTTGATGTTTGCTTTGCTAATTGAATGTGTCACGTGTGATAGTTATAAAAGAAGAATGACATTTTGATGTGACGGAACGGGCCGCTTATATTAATAACGAATATGAAGAGGGTACACAAACATCATAACGTCGTCTTCTGATTCATACCTTACCCATCAACAGAGTCATCACTTTGCGATACACGTTATTAACAACAGATATTTGTATTTGAGCCAGTATTACTCGGTAAATATTTGTCATAAATATTTTTTAATCAATATAAAGTGATGGATTTTAATAATCATTACAGTCATATTTTATTTTAAAAAATCATATGATTCTCTTATTATTTTTAATAAAAATTATATTTGGCACAATATTTGTTATTTAATTTTAATAAATTGTTAAACTCTTATCTTATATGTGCTGCTACAGTTATATGGCCAAGTCAAAATCTGTATGACAATAGCACTCCATTTGTTAATAAAATAAATGAAATCTATCTCTTCCCTGTCTCCAAAGAAACTATCAAAATCATACATAAGCTAAACACCAACAACTCATAATACAGTTTATATTTATTTCCACACAAAACCAGCATGTGCCTCATTTCAAAACCATATTTTTTAGCGAACCTGTGAGCTTATGCGATGGTGCGGCGTCGTGCGTCGTGTGTCGTCAGTATGTTAACCATAGCTATCTCAAAAAAGGCAGGAGCTAGCATCACCAAATTTTTTGCAAATTGTCAGTCATCCAAAAAACTTTATCTGATTTTGTTTATTTTTTTCTAACTGCATTTTCTTAGGTTTTATAGGGAAAAAGCTAAAAAAGCTTTAAAAATCTTCTTCTCGGAAACTGTCCAGCCAAATAGTCCAATATTTCACAGAAATGATCCCTGGAACAATCTTTCTCAAGTGTTCAAATGGTTCCAGTTTGGAGATATTTGGCTGAGTTACAGGAGGTTGAACTTTGTTAACTGTGCAAAAAAGCATATTAAAATTACAATCTCAGAAACAGCTGGAGCTATCATCACCAAATTTTATGCCAATGTTGGTCACATAGGTCAAATCTGAAATTGAGGTATTGGTGGAGCCACCTGCATTGGCCTTTTTTGTTACGGGGTCATTAGTGCCTGTATCACACTGAGGGCAACAAAAAACTTTTTCTCTGAAACCATATGGCCAAAATGTTTAATATCGCACAGAAATGATCCTAGGGTAGTGCTTTCTGAAGTTTGTTCAAATGGTCTCGTTTCAGTGACTTTTGGCTAAGTTATAGGAAGCTGAATTTAGTCATATGCCATAACAGCCCATTTTAGCTCAGTGGCTACAAAGATCTTCTTCTCAAAAACCACTGGGCTAAATTCTTAAATCTCACACATTAATTATCCTCAGTTGTTGATAAATCAAGTTTGTTCAAATGGTTTTGATTCAGTGCTTTTTGGCTGAGTTACGGGAAGCTGAACTTAGCCAGTTTGCTGTGTCTTCCTATATGAGTTAAAAACTTGCAAAACGTTTTATGACTGATGCCACTGATGCCAGTTTGTTAAATATTTTACAAGAATAATCCCTACATAAATTCTTATAATAATTGTCATTAATGGTTCCACATGAATGATTTTTGGCTGAATTATGGAGATTGAATTGAGTCATTTTACCATATATGTTGGCTGTGTGATGCAGTTACATCTAGCCTGGCACCAGTTTATAAGCATCTGTTACATCATGCCACTAGACATTTAGATTTCAGGTTATATATGGTTAATATTGACAACAAATTTTTTTGGAAGCTTTTAAAAAATTTAAATTAATGATTTAAGTTATCCATCATACCAGGCAAGTTGAAATCATGGATATTCAGCTCTCTGTGGCTATATAAAGACAACTGTACGTGGATTATAAATTATTGGTATCCCTACTCAACTTAATTCAAGAATTTGCCATCAATGATATATATCTGTATTTTAATTTTGCATTCAGTATGCATCCATAATAATTTTACATATATTCCTGATTTCTTTTTTATAAAATGTCAACTGAAAAGCATTTTGTTTTGGAAAAATAAATTTCAAAGTTATTTCAAGTAGGGACCACTTTTGTGTACAGATGGCAGCACTTGGTTTACCACTGGCAGATTGCCAGTGCCTTGATGTTGGCCATTGGTCAAGATGATGTCAGCTCTATAAATAGTTTTAGCACAGTGCCATGATTGGAAGAAGTGCAGCCAGGTATAGGTCAAGAGTTAACTCAGTGCAGTAGCTGCATTATATTTATAGCTTTGGCAGACTGCTCACTGCATCATATTTGGCACCAAAGTTCAGCCTGAATCTATTTATAGCTTTGGCAGACTGCCAACTGTGTCAGATTATGCAAGAGGTCAAGAGTTCACTCAGTGCAGCCAGGTACAGGTCAAAAATTCACTCAGTCTAGCCAGGTGCAGGTCAAGAGTTCACTCAGTGCAGTAGCTTGAGGCAGCAATTTGTCACAGGTCACTCGGGGGCAACTGCCTTACTCACCTAAGCCTGGTCAGCCCAGTGCATCAAACTCTGGGGAAATTTGATGTATTGGACTGATACCTGTCTATGTGTCTTTGATGGTATTCTCATTTACAAGACAGGTGGTGCCACCTACATTGACTTTTGCACAGTATGTACCTGCTTATTTCACAGGAGGGGTTTGACATATCAGTCTGACATTGGGCATATGTATATATCTCTTCATTGTATATAAGACTGATGGTGCCAGCTACAATCATTGTATCCGCTAAAACAGAGTTTTGCGCAATTTTGCACAAATGTAGCCCTTGGAAAGCTTTATAACATACACTAAAAATGGTGGCGCCACCTGCAACAATCATTGCACAGCGTCCAACTGTTCATCTGCCTTGTGGTAAAAAACATATATATCTGCATTGGTTGGACTTGATATTTTGCAGGTTTATACATCCTTGACAGCTTTCTTAATTTTATGACAGGTGGTGCCACCTACATTCATATTTTGCTGCAGACATTCAAGCTCATATCTCAGGAACCATTTGACGGGTTTGGCAAAAATTTTGCATGTTTATAGATCTCACTTAGCTCTTTATTATACGCAAAACTGGTGGTGTCACCTGCAATCATTTTTGCACAGCATCGGTCTATTTGTGTGCCTTGGCATAAAATCACTCTTATCTCGGCAGTGGTTTGACATATCTGTCTAAAATTTTGCAGGTTTATACATTTTGGATAGCTTACTGGATTTTGTGGCAGATGGTGCCACCTACATTAATGTATACGCTGCAGACATTAAGGCTTATATCTCAGGACTGGTTTGACATATCCCCCTGAAATTTGCATGTGTATAGATCTCCCATAGCTCTTTATCATACGCAAAACTGGTGTCGCCACCTGCCACCATTTTTGCACAGCGTCCATCTGTTCATCTGCCTTGGGATAAAATCACTCATATCTCGGCAGTGGTTTGACTTATCTGCCTAAAATTTTGCATGTTTATACATCTTGGACAGCTTTCTGGATTTTGGGGTAGAAGGCGCAACCTACATATACATAATGGCTGCAGACATCCAGGCTATTATGCAACACACCTCACTCTATTTCCCCTTGCCACTCAATCCATGCCTCACTTCACCTTTCCTACTCTGATTTTGGCGGATACACGTAGTCGCTTGTTGACTACCCATATTCTTTTTTTTGTGTTGTGTGCACCCATGCCAGAATTGAAGCAGTGATGTTTGTTTAATTGTTTCTTGTTCTAAGTGTTTAGTACTTGCATTGTTCATATACATGTTACACATGTTCTTGAAAAGTAATGGTCCAGCATTGAAGCATTATACCTGGTGTAATCTCATTGCACAGGTTCGCATTAGGCCTGTAGGCCTTGTGTATCATATATAACAGCTGAGCGCCGTGACCCATGGGTCCCTTGTTTTTATTTATGTAGTTAGCTGGTAATACAGGGTAATATCTAAGCCTTCCCCCATAGGACGGTTGGAGCTTATAGGTGATGATCATTTAATATCTATATTTATATTGGGTAAAAAACATTTATTGGTGGACCTACTCAGCAACATAATCCCCAAAAGCTCAAAACTATCAATTTTGAAATAAATTTTTTCCTTTCTTCTGCCATTTTCTGTTTGCACTGGATCTCCAAAATGGGTTACTTACAAAAGCTGACATTTGGGCACAATATTAGTCCTAGGTCACAGATTTGCCTCTGATATTTATTTTTGACCTTGACCTTTTAGTGACCTTGACCTTCCAGTGATCACTCTGTGATTGCATACATCTGGTCTTTGATGTATTGAGTGAAACTGGTAAATTATGGCCAGACAATGAAAGATAACTCTTCAGTTCCAATGTTTATCATAGATCTCCATATATAAGACTATTTCAACCTTGCAGATTGTTTAACCATTAAATGTTTTTTTCTTAAACAGGGGAAGATGTTGAAATAGAGGGCTCAGTAGATGGACTACAACTCCTGGATCTGACACCAGAGGGCAGGAAACATCGTAAAATCTTCAGTGTTGGGTTAGACATATCAGCAGCGTGGCAGAGCGCATGTACCATAATGTGTCCAAACCCTGACATGTACAGGACAGCTCACGAGTCAATGATAGAAAACTACTTAGAACAAAGCGAGAAAGCAATTACATTTTCATTGTTCAGACCAAAGAAATCCATAATCACAGACTCGCCAAGACCACTTCACCAAAGTCAAATCTACAGACCAAAGAGTGATGATAAAGACATTTGTTTAAAGTTACGCATGGCGTCCATGTGTTACACACACTCTCCATACTTTCTCAAACAGTTATCAGCGTGCGCTTCTGCGTTTAAGGAATACATGGCACGTATGGCCAGCTCCTTAAAGTATGCAGCAACGGAAGTAGCAAAGGGCTTGGTTGAGCGACAGTCAGAGTTCCTGTCCACGTCCATATATGGAAGTGCTTGGAATATTGATTCCCCAGCCCCACATCGTAAAGGAAGCATTGCTGGGAGTGCGCTACACATAGAACCATCAATAGATGAAACTGACGAGGTTCCACACCAGACTGTGGGATTCTTACTAGACGCCGTGCTGCAGACTCCAGTGATCGTGATACCAAGACGGCCAGACAGTTATGAGGTCCTGGTGGCTCAGCTTGGTAAAATCACCGTCAAAAACAAGAATTCTTCTCCATCAGCAGACACAGCTATTCCTGATGACTCTGTGTACATGAGAGAAAATCCATCTTGGAAAAACTTGAGCCTGGAGCTCAGAGACATGAGTTGTTATTCGTGTAACCTAGACAGAAACAGGACAGAGCGAGATATCAGAAATTCCTCCACCGCATACACAAACATGCACCTGAACACTGAGGCAGAGGCCTACCTAGGGACAAAGATCGGGATTCCTATCCTCCATGACACTGTTCTGGATATGACAGTGGGTAAGAAAGAAGATAAAGAACTGTTTTTGAATAAAAGTTCACTCGGGGACCAACTCTTCACTGAACATATATTTGCTACAGATGAACAACAATCTAAAGAAAACGTGTCCTCAGCTTCTGTACTTGAGGTCAGTGCTAAGCTTTTGACCCCACTGAAGTTAACATTGTCCAAGCAGGTGTATGAACAAATTATGAAAACACTGGACAATCTCACTCCAAGCAATGATTTTGATAATAGTAACAGTCAAATGATGTCACACCGAGAGCTGCTGGAGGAGACAACAGTGTTATTTGAACCTGGCATGTCAACGTTGACTGTAGAGGACTCGCCTTCACTCACACACACCAGTATCAAGGACCACAGCTTGGGTTCAACTGCTGCTGATTCTAGTTCACGGGACAATCTTCAAGTAAAAGCTAACTTTAGGATTGATGAGTTGTCTCTGGAGCTGAGAGGGGACTTTGGGGAGACTGAGGAACGAGGACTGGTGGAGCTTCAGCTTACAGACTTTGTCGCTAAAATTGAGAAGAGTGATCCTGCAGTCACACATTTAGACTTCCGTCTCCAGTCCTTAACCATGGAAGATCTGTTACAGGATCGCACCTCCAGGCATCGCAAACTCATGGTCTCCCATACCCGAGATATTTTTTTTGATGACACAAAAACAAAACAGGCCAAAGAGTATATGTCTGTGTCTTGTCCGGATTCTACTATAAGACCTCCAGAACCCAGTCTGCCGCATTCACTGCCTACTTCTTCCGAGAGTTCACACACTAAACCCTCCAGCCCCGGCAGGACACCTCGCAGATTTAAAAGCCAGGGGTAAGTAGGTACACGACAATATACACAAAATTGTGCTCTGGCCAGGGCTAATGTGTTAATGGCTATAAATCCTCTTCTTTATGCATGTTTGTGTTTACAACATTGCTATATATGCTAACAATGCAAAAGAACAACTTGATTTCACATTAAGTGTTTCAACTGTGTATTTGATTCTTCAGTGACTGTCCTTGTACCCCTCCTCCATCTCCAAACCTGTCACGTCGTGGATCTGGGAGTGAAACAGCCAAGGATGCTCTGGTTCACCTACAGATGCAGCTGGTGGATAAAAATTCAGCAGAGTACATCACCAAGTACAACAGGGTAAGTACACACTGATTACATGGCTGAGTACATCACCAAGTACAACAGGGTAAGTACACACTGATTACATGGCTGAGTACATCACCAAGTACAACAGGGTAAGTACACACTGAATACATGGCTGAGCACCTCACCAAGTACAGCAGGGTAAGTAAAAACTGAATACATGGCTGAGTACATCACCAAGTACAACAGGGTAAGTACTCACTGAATATACGGCTGAGTACATCACCAAGTACAACAGGGTAAGTACAGTCCAACCCGTTTGAACAACCACCTGTGAAATGCAGGCACCTGACTATTACGACCACTGGATATCAGTCCCTTTCGAAATTCTGTTATATTATCTACATTCCGTTATATACATCAACCAATACAACTATACAAGCACACTCCCAGATAAGGATTGAATGTTTAACCAAGTGGAACAGGGTCTGTGTATCATGTATACTTGAAACAACATGTTAAATATCTGGTATTTGCTGAGTTAAAACTGCGAAGTTCTACAGATTATGTGGTATTGATACTCAATAATCAATGCATATAAGAAAATTAATTAATAAAGGTAGCCATGTTCACTTTGTTAGATGTTTTATGCAGCTGTATTGTACGCTGGTATTACAGACAAACAGATTGGTGGACGTCCAATTCAGCAGCCTGGACATGGTGGTTAACCTGCAGACCTGGGTGGTAGTCCTAGATTTCTTTGGAATAGGGACAACAGTACATGATCCTGCAGCATTCACTAAAGAAGCCCAACAAAAACAACTAGGTATGAGCCTAATTTGGGTATAAATTTATTAAATGCAATAAACAAAATAAAATGTGATCGTGGACATTGTGTACATAAGAGCCAATAGAGTCAATATGTGGTTAAGTTAGTTAATGAGAAAATTTGTGATTGACCATCCTGCATTACGGATCTCCAAGTTTTCTGATGTACTAGACATGGATCTTCAAGGATCTCCTGAACCTTACTTACCTCCAGCTTTCCATGATCAAATTATTGTCATAATAAACTTTGCTTATATCATTATCTATATTTTATCATTTATATGCTTTATATCAGAACGTCCTTGTGCATTTATCTTTGGATACACCTTCACTTTTTAAATGAATGTTTATTAAGTTTATTTCATAATATTCATCAATTAATTTCAAGCATTTATGGTTAAGATTGATATAAAAACTTAATCTGACTTTTTTCCTTGCTTTGAAATTCATTAAACATTTTTTTACAAGATAATTTCAACATTTATGTTACTCCATGTTGTTGCTTGGAAACAGGTGTTATTGTTGGCACCTTTTGTTTTACTTAATTATTCATTTTGCTGAAATTTTGTGTTTTCTTAAATTTTAGACTAACAAATTGTTACCTCCATTTGTGGTTTTGATTAGCTATACTGTGTGTATGATTGACAGATTCAGTTGAGGAGCATGTCAACACTGAGATGGAGATCACGATGCAGAGTTTCACATTACTCTTCAACAAGCCAGAGTATGAAATAGCTCGATCTACCGTGTCTCGTCTCACCACCCACGTCAGTAACCGTGATGGTAATATCAAGCTGCAAGGGCAGCTGGGAAGCCTGTTGATGCAGGACGTGTCACCGCATGGAGAACTGTACAGGGATCGTTTTATCACCACCGGACAACAAGCACTGGACTTCTATCTGTTCAAGTAGGTGCATAAGATTCACAACTGTGCAGTTAATATTTGCTAAAATTCTAACATGTGTACATATCTTATCTATTAGTATAGCTTATATATTATATGAGTGCCCATTGCATGTAGTGGATTTTGGTGAGGTAAATACAGTGATACATATGTTTTATTACGTAAACATAATTGTGAGCTGTTTCTGTATTAATGAGAATTTTCTCTGTTAAAGTTTATACGCCAGAGTAAGCCAGCCAAAAATTTTCCCTTATTGGGCCTATTATCGCCCTTCCGCCTCGTTCCTGTGTATCTAGGTCACACTTCCGTTTCCTGTAATCACTTTTTTCTTCTGGCGTCCGCCATGATGGACGTATAATCACGCTCTGCACGATTCGTCCCCTGTTTTGGTTTGTACAGTCGGGTTTGCCAACTGAACTGTAAGTTGTGTTTCTTTTTCCCTTCCCGCCATGGAGAACCCCTCTTATTGTGCTACTTGTGGTTCATTAATCCCTGCTTGGGATTCTCACCCCACTTGTTTCCCCTGCCGTTCTCACAATGACTCCTGCCGGGGTCCAGCCGATCCATGCTTCTATTGTCAGACTTGGTCCTCTGACAAATGGGCCATGTTTCATGCTTGGTCCCATTCCCCGGTAGTTGGGGTTTTCCTGTCCACACTCCCATTAACTGGTTCTGTGGTTACTTCAGGAGGGGGGGGGGGGGGGGATCCTACCATGGGTGAATGCAACACGGCCGTGTTACGTTCCCCATCTATTACCACCTGTGCCGTTACCTCCCTGGTCGTTTCTACAACAAAGTCATTACTCTCCCTTTCACTTAAGCGGAAGTCCTCCCAGGTTCACGCGGCTCTCCTTCCAGAACCCCCGTCTGCTTATTCCATATTGCATAAACACTCACGGTTTTGCTCTTCACTGATGTGGATCTAGACAATCCGTCTAGACCCGAGCCCGTTTGTCGGGGTCTCCCCTGTTCCCCCGGTGCTTTCCCCGCGGCCGTTGTCCTCCCCCCCCCCCCCCCCCCCGGCTCCTCGCCGGCATCCTTCTTTATCCCCCGAGCCGGCCGGGGCTGACCCGCTGGATCACCCGGGCCTTACTGGTGCGGAGGTAGGTATTTCAGGCCCTCCTGCATCCCATTCTTTTCAGCCGCCCTCGCTTCCGGTGAATTCGGCTGCTACAGTGGACCGTTCTGCGTGCCCTGCCCGGCCGGCCGGCTCTTTCTTTCAGTCTCCGTCTGCTGTGCCGTCAGTGGCCCTGGTTCCAGTGACTTCTCGGGTGGTTCCTGCTACTAGCCCACCCTCGGCTTCTATTTAGCTCAGCTGACTATAAGTCATCTGAGCTATAGTCTTGGTCCATTGTCCGGCGTCCGTCCGTCTGTCCGTCCGTAGATGTGGCACGTTTTGAAGCCGTAAGACCTAGGAGTCCAAAATTCAGCATAATGTTAGATGTCCCCAAGATCTCCTACCAAATCGAAAACTGGGTCTTTGCAACTTTGTTCCTTTGAGAAATTAAGGAAAAACCTCAATTTTTTATTAAAAACCTATTTTCACACTTCAGGACTGCCTAATATCAAAACCAATCATCTGTTTTTCCTCATATTTACCATAAATATTCCTCTATATAGTATCTATGTACATACCAGAAATTAAGTCTGTTAAGTATAAATTCTTTAAGTTATGGGCCCCAACATAATGGACTTTGTAAAAAATCAGGAAAAATATTTACCCACTTAACATGAAAAATTTTGAAACTAGAGTCTATTTTCCCCAAGTATATAAATATGTTTTATTAAGATTTAATTGTTTACCCAAAATTAGATCTGAATTTTGTAAATTTTTTAAGTTATTAGCATAAAAATAAAATCAGTACCTTAAATTTAGCCCAACTTTGACCATGGCATGTTTTTTTTCCTGTAAGTACCATTGATTTAATTTTCACAGCATGTGAACATAAATATTTAATTTGTTTAAATCTGAAATTTGAAAATAAAAGCTTGAAAATTAAGCTAGTTATTGATTTTTTTTTCTTGAGGCTCTATTGTAGTCATTTGCTTTGATTACAGATTACAGATGCAGGGTCCCACTCCAGGTCACTGGAAGTCAGCTACGCCAATGTTTCTGATTTGTTACAGTCACTTGGGGAGATCCCCTGCTGTGACAGGTGTACAGTTATTCTAATATCACCACCCTTATCCCCCTCCCCCAGCAAACCCAACCCACCAAGTGTTATGCAGTAATTGTTATTGTTTTCACTGTAAATCCTTAATTGTAACCCTGTTTCCACTCCAATATACAAAAACTTTCCTTGAAAAAGTAATTCAAGTGTAATCCAGAAGATGCCATGTTGTGTTAATGTAGCATTTTTAAAGAAATCAGTTTTCTTTTGAATGATTTTAACAAATATAATTGTATTCATCAGTATGCTTAAATTTATAAAATATGAAGCACATTATGGATAAATAAAGACACAATTAAAAATTGTGAAATCTAAATCAAGTATTATTTTTAGATATTACTGTTTTGCAGATTTAAAAGATATATTTCTGTGGTAAAAAATAAATTAACATTTGTATGCATGATGTGGTGTTATCTGACAAGATTGAGATTTATGATGATGCAATTGAGAATTATGAATCAACTTTTATATTCAGATATATCTGTTATATTGGAAATGTATAGGAATATAAACTTAAATTTTAAAAAAATTGATGTGATAAAAAAATGAGGATTTAATACAAACATTTGTTCATTATTTTCCTGCCTCAGCAGAATTTGAGATCAGGCTTTGTTTGCCCTGTTTTATGTTGTCAATTAGTTATATTTCAACTGTATACATTATAAAAAAATACATGTATATTTAATAATATATATTATACAAAAAATAGATTCAATTGAACAAATGTGTAAACTACTGAAATGTCAACAGTTAATCAAAAGCCAACTAATGATCATGGTAATAGTACAGATCATTTGTTCACAAACTGCTCACATGCTTCAGTTTCAACATTAGGAAACACATGCTCAGGTCACAAAATATTACTTGCAACAATTTCTTGCTCATCAGTACAAACCAATCATATAAACCAACCATGGCCTTTATTACCTCTTCCTCCTACACTATATCTCCATTTGATATTTTTTTAGATTTTTACCTTCAAGGTCAACTTCAGCTGAGCACAGTGACCCATGGGTCCCTAGTTTTCAGCCTCCGGTTGTTCCGTCTCCACGGGTTTCCCTGGATCCCCCTTCCCCGGGTTCTCAGGTGTCCCTGTCATCTTCCGCTGCCGATCCTGCCCTGGCAAACGACCAGTGGTTGGAGTTTGTGCTGCAATGCCAGGCTTGGCGAGTGCGCAAATCTGCGCTGCTGGACCTTGTTGCTACCTCCACTCAGGAGGCGCAACCTGAAGGTCCAAAATTCCGTCGTTTACAACCTATTTGAACCGGCCGCCCTTCAATCGCCTTCCTCCACACCTGCCGTGTGTATGAAGTTCACCAATCACACAGTTGATCTGTTACGAGAGCACCACGCCGCCGTCTCGGGGTCGTGCTCTACCACTACCCGCTGAATGATATCTGGCAAGCTTCTGCCCATGACTGTGCTGAGCTGCAACAGGTTGTTTGGCGTCTTGTTGAAAATTGTATTTTACTGCGCTGTTCGGCCTGTATTCATTCTTTACGTCACTTGAAACCGGAACTCACCCTGGCTGAATTGACTGAGCTTTACTCTCAGCCCTTTACCGGGTCCCTTCTGTTTGGCGGTCATCTGAGGCCCCTTTTCGAGCGCCTATTGGAGCGTGCTGATCGGCAGGCCCGCCTCCGCTCGGCCTCTCTTGCTCCACCGCCGTCCTTCAACCTCCCGCGGTCTCGCCCTTCTAGTACAGCTCCCTCTTCGGCCGTCGCACCCCAGCTCAGTCTTCCCGTCCTTCTGGCTGTACCAGCCGTTCCCAGCCCTTTCATGGTCGTTCCTCGAAAAGGGGTTCAGCCAAGAAATGACTCGTTCTGTCCGGTTGGCGCTCGTCTTAGCACTCCATTTCCCGCTTGGGCGGGCATCACGTCACATCGTTTAGTTCTCAGCACCATCAAGTTCGGTTTCCGTCTTACATTTTTGCACGTTCCTCCTGTCACACTGCACCCGTTCTACACTCCTCCTCCATCCGATCCAGTCAAACGTCTGGCTTTGGAGGAGGCGATTCAATCTATGCTCGACAAGAGGGTGATTTTCGAGGTTTCCCCATCAACCATGGGGTTTTACTCTCGCCTCTTTCTAGTTCCCAAGCCGCACGGGAGGTGGCGCCCCATTATAGATCTAAAGTGCCTAAATTCGTTTATCGCCCCGCTGCCGTTTCGGATGTTCAATATTCATGCAGTTCTCCGCATGGTCAGTCGGATGGATTGGGCGTTCAGAATAGACCTAATGGGTCCCAATCCATCCATCGTCTCAACCGGTTCTTCGGTTCGCCTATCAGAACGGCGTTTATCAATTCCGGGCCCTCCCATTGGGGATCAATGTGGCCCCCTGGATTTTTACGATGCTCTTTCACACAGTCACACGTTACCTCAGCTCCCAGGGCCTTTCTGTGCTCCCTTATCTGGACGATTGGCTTGTCCATCGGGCCGATCGCTCGCTCTTACTGACTCATCGCTCCCAGGTTCTCGATTTACTCCAGAACCTTGGCTTTCTTGTCAATGCGGAGAAATCCCTGCTCACTACCACCCAGTCCCTGCAGTTTCTGGGTGTGACGCTCGATTTTGCGTCCGGGACTGCCTCTCTCCCGCGCGAATTTGCTCTCAAACCCCTGCCAGAAGATTCGTTCCTTTCTCGTGTATAGATTCTCGGGCCGCTGCTTTCTCTGCACGGCACTCTCAACTGGGCCGCCACTTTTATCCTGTTCGGTCGGCTATATCTCCGTCCGGTTCAGTCTCTCCTGCGCCGTCACGGCCTTCTTTGTTTAAACTCGGTTCGTCCCACAGTCCTCCCGTTTCGGCTCACCCTTCGTCCCTGGCTGGACCTTCCCTTTCTCCTTCAGGGAGTTCCTTTTTCTCAGGAGATCGATTGTACAGTATACACCGACGCGTCTCTCCTCGGTTGGGGTGCCCATATGGCCGATCTTCGCGCCTCGGGGGTCTGGTCCCCGTCGGAACGCCTCCTGCATATCAATGTCCTAGAACTTCGAGCCGTCCGTCGTGCGATCTCCCGTTGGTCCCACCACTTACTAGGCCGTCACATTCTCGTCAGGACCGACAACACCACGGTCGTGGCATATCTAAACAGGCAGGGCGGTACTCGGTCTCCCTCACTGATGCAGGAGACCTACCTCTTGTTCGATCTGTGTATCTCACTCCGGGCCTCAATCTGTGCGTCCATCTTTCGGGCGTATCGAACATTCTAGCCGACGCACTTTCCTGTCGCCCCGCGTCTCCACCTCCGCCGGTGGTCCTTCCACTCTCTGTCATTCGGGGTCTCTTCACTCGACTGGGGCTTCCAGAATTCGATCTGTTCGATTTTCCCTCTCCCCCAGTTCTCTTGCCTTCCCCAAGCGTCTATGTCACCCTCGCAACCGTCTCCCTGACACCCCACCGTCCGTGTGGTCTCACCGTTTTCTCTACGCATTTCCTGTTCACCATCTCATCCGCCGTATCCTACTCCGCCTGTTCAGTGCGGAACAGACGGATCTCCTCCTCATCCTCCCGTTTCATCCTGCGGCTCCCTGGTTTCCTCTGTAGCGCTCGCTTCTCTCCCGACCACCGCTTCTTCTGCCACTCAGGCTGGATCTCACATCGTTCCCTTGAGCACGTCGTCCATTTCGGTAGTGCCCTCTGTGCGCATGCTTACTCTCATCGGACACCTCAAGGATCAGGGCATTTCAAGTCCGGCTGCTCTCCTTGCCTCGGCTCCCCGTCGCCGTTCTTCGGACCGCCTTTATGACTCCCGGTGGCGTCTCTTCACCGGTTGGGCGTCTGCCCACAGAAACTCTCCTTTAGATCCGTCGCTTGCGGCGGTTTTGGATTTCTTTGTGTTTTTACTGCAGGATAAACATTTATCCTATCCGTCTCTTCGTGGCTATTGTGCCACCCTGCTGTCAGTGCTCTGTCCGCTAGGTCACGATCGTGTCCTTCATCATCCGTTGGTGACGGATTTTCTCAAGGGGGTACATGCCCGCGCATCTCGTCCTTGCTATGTTGCGCCTTCCTGGCACCTGGACGTTGTCTTACATCACCTCCACAGACCCCCTTTTGAGCCTCTGCGTTCAGCACATCTTCTGCATTTGTCTCGGAAAACGGTTTTCCTCCTTGCTCTTGCATCTGCCGGTCGATGCTCTGAGCTTCATGCCGTAGTGGCTGATTCGAAATTTACGCAAATTGCGGCCGACGGTTCGTTGGCCACCCTACATTTCCCTCCTGACTTTTATAAAAAGAACCAAAATTTCGATGATCTTCCGTCACCTTGGCACGTTCCGGCCCTCCCTAATGGTCAGTACCGTTACGGGGCTACCAATTGCGTTGTTCGTGCTTTACGTTACTATCTTAAAGCTACTCATTCTTTTCTGGGGAGGGGGGGGGGGCGCAAGAAGTTGTTTATTTCAACGAAAGTCACCAATTCAAACAAAGAAATTATCCCTATCACCATTAGTGCGTGGCTAAAAGCTACTATTGTCGCCGCCTATGAATCAGCCTCTCCATCAACCTTAGAGCAGCCACATCAGGCTCATGACATTCGAGCCCTTTCTCCAAATCAACTGGTCAAGAAAGGCTATTGGAAGTCGCCTTCTACCTTCACCCGCTTTTATCTCAAGGATGTCAAGTTACAAGCCTCCGGCCTTTATTCCTTGGGCCCTGTGATTGCGGCGAGCGAGGTACTACAGTTTTCCAGACCGTCCTCGCTTTCTACGTCTGTTCCGGCGGCGACGTCTTCGTCTGCTCCATCCCAGCAATGATGTTCTCCTCATTCCTTCTTTCCAGGTAGGTATCCCCTCCCCAAGGTTTATCTGTTATATTCTCATTAATACAGAAACCGCTCACAATTATGTTTACGTAATAAACCCCCCCCCCCCCCTTCCCTCCCTGTGAATGGTGGTTTTGTTAGTAAACTGTTGTGAGCTTTTCTGTATTACAAACAACGCTCCCTCCCAGTCCACTTCATTCCGCCATCGAAAAAAGTGACTACAGGAAACGGAAGTTTGACCTAGATACACGGGAACGAGGCGGGTTGGGGGATAATTGGCCCAATAAGGGAAAATTTTCAGTTTGCTTACTCTGGCGTATAAACTTTAACAGAGAAAATTCTCATTAATACAGAAAAGCTCACAACAGTTTACTAACAAAACCACCATTCACAGGGAGGGAATGGGGGGGGGGGGGGATTTCATAAACCCATTCATATATGAACAAGCCAGAAGATGACAAGATTTTTTGGTCATGAATATTATTGGGGGAGGTGACCATATAACTGATCATGCTTTCTTGATATGGATTGGATGTATAACAGTGATTATATAAATGTAAATGCCCAACAAATATTGTCAAACCTATATATTATTGTTAACTATTGATATGACACATGACTCAAATAGACTTTATATATTTACCCTGTAACTAAAAAATTTAATTTGATTAAAATTTGGACCATTTACCCTGTAGTTGTAATCGCATGTGATAAAAATGAAGTACATCTATCCTGTAATTATAAATTGTATATGATAAAAAATAAAGTACATTTATGCTGTAATCATGATTAGTGTGAAAAAAAATAAAGTACATTTACCCTGTAATTAAAAATTGTATATAATAAAAAAATAATGTACATTTACCCTGTAATTATAAATAGTGTATGATTTTAGGTATGGTACTCCGGACCCGGACCTGCTGCGTGACCATGACATCAACATCCGGCTGAGGATGTCGTCGGTCTGGGTGGTACATACACATCGTTTCATGCAGGAGCTCCTGGCCTTTGCTCAAAACTTCATGCAGCTCCAAGATGTCCTCGGCAGGATGAGAGCGGCATCTGCTGGGAAAAAGGTGAACTAGCCATTAATTTGCAACCATTTTATTTTTTAATAAACGCAGATATAAAATAACAGATTCCTGTCCTCTCTGCCTGTTTATATAGATTGTGAGGTCGAGGGCTGCTGCCCACTCTGTTATTACTTAGATCAACCACTGTCTGTACTGCTTTCATTACTTAAAACAAACAGGAACTTAAAGGAATGCACTTTCGTTTAATTAAATTTTATATTTGTTTCAGGTGGCTGAGAAAGCCTTCCGAGGAGCTCGTATCAAAATGGACATTGAAGCTGGGGCCCCAATTATCCTGATTCCAATGAGCTCTCGATCAAACAACATTCTCGTGGCAAACCTGGGCACGCTGACAATCAAAAACAAGTTCCTGCATGACGGTGATGACGGAACAATCAGGTACATCAGAGAGAAAACCAAAGAGGAGAAGATAGCATCGTTACAGAGGTCAAGGTCAGGGTCATCATCACAGAGTGACCCCATGACCCAGAGCTTCTATGGTTCATTTGAATATGACTTTAGGAACGATGAGATGGAGTCACCATTATCAGAGAAAGCGGAGGTTGAGGCCACAAGTCAGGATTACCGCTGTCTCCTAGATATCATGTCTGTAGATATGGCTGACATGGATCTGTTCTCTGCGGAGCTCATCAAGAAAGATCGCTGTGTGTACATGGCTGGAGATGTCACTATGGTGTTCCCATCATTTGTTGTGAAAAAGCAGGTTAGTGGGCCTGGCTGAGTCATGAGTGACTCTGCTAGAGCTGAAATGATACATTGTCTCACCCCATGATACGTATCATGATACTTCACCCACAATACATTACGTTGTTACCATACATAATAGTGTCAGTGTTTAGATTCAGAGTCCTACGATAATGATATATGACGGTGTATCATAATGTAACAGTGATTGTTACAGCTCTGTTAAAACGAGGACAACATGTAAGGCAATATGCAGCTTACCATAGACAATTTCTGTGGATGTGGTTTTTGGTATTGATTTGATTTATTCTGATAAGATTTTATTATTTAGAGGAGAACTGTAATACCTAATTTTTGAGGACACAGGTGTATACTTGATAGGAAGTCTCTGTGATTTATGGGTCATTTACAATATAAATTATTTTTTTAATTATGGTAATAATCTGTTCTCCTTCAGGTGATCTTCATACTTTCTGTAGATAGAACTTTGATCAATCAGTATTTCTGCCTCCTTGAAAACACTATCAGAAAATTTTGTAAAAAAAAAAAAAAAAACTAGATGTGTCGGAACGACACTGATGCCCTGCCTGGGGCAAATTAGAAACATTTGTTAAATTTTGTAAACATTTTTAAGTTCAGGAGGTGTTCAAAAGTAGGTCAACAAGGGCAAAATGCAAACTCGATCTGTAAAGGGTCATTATCAAGCAACACACCAAAAATCAGGCCAGTATCTGCAGGCGTTGTGAAAAAAAGTCCATATATGTCGTTTTTCATGAAAATTTCTGTCTTTCATGAAATTTTCTATGTTCAGGATCTGTCATATGTTGAAAAATAGGTTAACTGGGACGAAACGCAAACATGATCTGTAAGTGGTCATTATGCGCCCACAGACCAAACATTAGGCCCGTATCTGTAAGCATTGCATTGCGAAACTAGAATATTAGCAAAGTTGATAATCATTTATAAATTTAAATTGGAGAGGTATATACCATGTTTCATAACAATCCACCAAATGCTTCCTGAGAAATAAGCTCCTAAGTTTTTTTCTATACTAAGCTCTATGACCTTGAAAAGTAGGTCAAGATCACCCATCTTTGAACTTGACCAAGATTTTGTAAATATAATGCAATAGCACTGAAGAAATGAAGTTCCTGTGTTGAATACCTTTGAAGATATCCTGCACAAAAGGCCAAAATTGAAAAAATCCGATAAAATTTCAATAAAAAATCAGAAATTGCAGGTGGCGCCACCAAAATTGTGCAGCACATACAGACCATCAGTCCCAATGATCATAGTAGGTTTTGTGAAAATCCACACAATGGTTCCTGAGATATAAACTTCTGAGTGTTTTTCTTTAATAAGCTCTAAAATGTAGAAAAATGGGTCAAGGGCACCCATCTTCGAACTTGACCGAGATTTTATCGATATACATCTTCACTGATGAAATAAAATTCCAACGGTGAATCCTTTTAGAGATATCCCACTCACAAGGTAAAAGCCGCGGAACGGACGCACGGACAGACACCGGACAGACAGATGGACGGACGGACAGACGGACAGCGTGGGTGACAACAATAGCCCATCAGCCTATGAGCTAAGGGCTTAAAAAAGATGTACATGTGTATTTGTCATGAAAATTTCTATTTTTCATGAATTTTTCTAAGTTTAGGAGCTGTAAAACGGTCAAAAGTAGGTCAACCAGGACGAAACCCGGGGGCATAAAAAAATAACAATGCTACTGGGAATAGGGAAATTTTTATGCCCCCGCCACAAAGTGGCCGGGGTATATAGTTTCACCCATGTCCGTCATTCCGTCCTTCCATCATTCCGAAATCAAACAATTGTACAGACTTTTTTCGCAATGCCTACAGATATTGGCCTGATTTTTGTTGTGTGGGCAGATAATGACCAGTAACAGATCAAGTTCGCCTTTCCCCCCGGTTGACCTACTTTTGACCGTTTTACGGCTCCTGAACTTAGAAAATTTCATGAAAAAATAGAAATTTTCATGACAAATACACATGTGCGGACTTTTTATTGCAATGCCGGCAGATATTGGCCTGATTTTTGGTGTGTGGGCAGATAATGACCAGTTACAGATCGAGTTTGCGTTTCGTCACAGTTGACCGACTTTTGGCCGTTTTACGGCTCCTAAACTTAGAAAATTTCATGAAAAATATGAAATTTCATGACAAATACACATGTACAGACGTTTTTTCGCAATGCCTGCAGATATTGGCCTGAATTTTGGTGTGTCAGCAGATATTGACCAGTTACAGATGGAGTTCACGTTTTGTCCCAGTTGACCTATTTTTGACCGTTTGACAGTGCTCTAACATAGAAAATTTCATAAAAAAGGTGCACATGTATGGACTTTTTTTCGCAGTGCCTGCAGATATGGGCCTGATTTTTGGTGTGTAGGCAGATAATGACCAGTTACAGATCGAGTTCTTGTTTTGTCTCAGTAGACCTACTTTTGACCATTTGACTGCTCCTGAACATAGAAAGTTTCATGAAAAATATAAATTTTCATAACAAATGCATATGTACTGACTTTTATTCCTCAATGCCTGCAGATACCACCCTGATTTTTTTGGTGTGGGCAGATAATGACAGTTACAGATCGAGTTTGCGTTTCATCCTGGTTGACCTACTTTTGATTGTTTTACGGATCCTAAACATAGAAAATTTCATGAAAGACAGAAATTTTTATGGAAAATGCACATGTATGGACTTTTTTTCACAATGCCTGCATATACTGGCATGATTTTTGGTGTGTTGCTTGATAATGACCCGTTACAAATCGAGTTTGCATTTTGCCCTTGTTGACCTACTTTTGACCATACGACACCTCCTGAACTTAAAAAATTTTCCAAATTTTACAAATGTTTCTAATTTGCCCAAGGCGGGGGCATTCGTGTCGTTCCGACACATCTAGTTTTTCACAGTGCCTGCAGATACGGGTCTGATTTTTGGTGTGTAGGCAGATAATGACCAGTTACAGATCGAGTTCTTGTTTTGTCCCAGTTGACCTACTTTTGACCGTTTTACGGCTCCTGAACTTAGAAAATTTCATGAAAAATAGAAATTTTCATAACATATGCATATGTACAGACTTTTTTCCCTCAATGCCTGCAGATACCACCCTGATTTTTTATGTGTGTGCAGATAATGACAGTTACAGATCGAGTTCGCATTTTGTCCCGGTTGACCTACTTTTGATTGTTTTACGAATCCTAAACATAGAAAATTTCATGAGAGACTATGTATGGACTTTTTTCCTCAATGCCTGCAGATACTGGCCTGATTTTTGGTGTGTGGGCAGATATTGACCCGTTACAGATCAAGTTCGCATTTTGTCCCAGTTGACCTACTTTTGATTGTTTTACGGCTCCTAAACATAGAAAATTTCATGAAAGACTTTGTATGGACTTTTTTCCTCAATGCCTGCAGATATTGGCCTGATTTTTGGTGTGGGCAGATATTGACCCATTACAGATCGAGTGCACGTTTTGTCCCAGTTGACCTGCTTTTGATTGTTTTACGGCTCCTAAACATAGAAAATTTCATGAAAGACTTTGTATGGACTTTTTTCACTATGCCTGCATATACTGGCCTGATTTTTGGTGTGTTGCTTGATAATGACCCTTTATAGATTGAGTTTGCATTTTGCCCTTGTTGACCTACTTTTGACCATACGACACCTCCTGAACTTAAACAATTTTTCAAAATTTAACAAATGTTTCTAATTTGCCCCAGGCGGGGGCATTCGTGTCGTTCTGACACATCTAGTTGTTTTTTAATGGTGTAAAATCCAGCTAAGCCAGTTATTATAATTTGTGCTGAGTAATTCAGATTCTTCAAATGTAAACTTAAGACATTGCTTTCTCAATTTCATTTAGCTAAGACAATTACAGATATCTCAGTCATTAACAAAATGCCATTTAACCTTTTGGAGAACAAGGAGGATGGTGGGAAACTTATTTTGTAATTGGTGCTGACAGGGTAACAGTCTACTGAAGGAGTGCTGCCACCTGGCGTTACAAGTAGAGCGTAACCTTGAGAGCAGCCTGAGCCACACCGCACCTGACCTGAGCTTCATGGGAAGTCTGTCCTCTGTCCACTGCTCCATCGACGTGGAGCAGTATAAGCTCATAAGAGGACTTCTCAGTCATAACTTTGGGGAACCCATTGAGCAGCTGGAGCGAAAACTACTCGACAACCTACAAGACCCAAGGATACATGTGAGTTCAGTGATCTTATTACAGAGAAAACAGGTCTTTAGAAAGGTGTCAGTTTTTCAAACCACTGTAGTTGTCAGTGGTATTAATATAGTGGAAATGGCAAAGATACTGAGTTCAATTTAACTGATGATATCAGGTTAATCTAAGTGTATACTTAACTTTTCTGCTTTTGCCAGACTGATTATTCTTGTAGCATTCTACCATTCCTACTGTAATTTGAGGATTTGGGTGAGATCCCAAAAAAAGTTATTCCACTTTAAACTATGCTTATACAAGTTCGCTTGATCAAAACTCTCTCTGTTGAGTCTCATGTTGCCTCTCAATGCTCTTATAAAACCCTGACAGGTTTATTTCTCCCACTTTGTTAAAACTCCTCATGGGGGCTGCCATTTTCCATACACACTGATACCTGGATGTCACAGGCTGGATTTTGAAATTATGGGGATACTACTTTGATGATCATATTAGCTGTTAGAGTATCCAGGTAATCCAGTGTACAGTTTGCTGATGTTACATGACCAGCCAACATGCTGATGATAAAAGGAACTGTTAGAGTTACCAGGTAATACAGTGTACAGTTTGCTGACGTTACATGACCAGCCAACATGCTGATGATAAAAGGAAATGTTAGAGTTACCAGGTAATCCAGTGTACAGTTTGCTGATGTGACATGACCAGCCAACATGCTAATGATCAAAGTAACTGTTAGAGTTACAAGGTAATTCAGTGTACAGTTTGCTGATGTTACATGACCAGCCAACATGCTGATGATAAAAGGAACTATTGGAGTTACCAGGTAATCCGGTGTACAGTTTGCTGATGTTACATGACAAGCCAACATGCTGATGATAAAAGGAACTGTTAGAGGTACCAGGTAATCCAGTGTACAGTTTGCTGATGTTACATGACCAGCCAACATGCTGATGATCAAAGTAACTGTTAGAGTTACCAGGTAATTCAGTGTACAGTTTGCTGACGTTACATGACCAGCCAACATGCTGGTGATCAAAGTAACTGTTAGAGTTACCAGGTAATTCAGTGTACAGTTTGCTGATGTTACATGACCAGCCAACATGCTGATGATCAAAGTAACTGACAGAGTTACCAGGTAATTCAGTGTACAGTTTGCTGACGTTACATGACCAGCCAACATGCTGATGATAAAAGGAACTATTGGAGTTACCAGGTAACTCAGTGTACAGTTTGCTGATGTTACATGACCAGCCAACATGCTGGTGATCAAAGTAACTGTTAGAGTTACCAGGTAATTCAGTGTACAGTTTGCTGACGTTACATGACCAGCCAACATGCTGGTGATCAAAGTAACTGTTAGAGTTACCAGGTAACTCAGTGTACAGTTTGCTGATGTTACATGACCAGCCAACATGCTGATGATCAAAGTAACTGACAGAGTTACCAGGTAATCCAGTGTACAGTTTGCTGATGTTACATGACCAGCCAACATGCTGATGATAAAAGGAACTATTGGAGTTACCAGGTAATCCGGTGTACAGTTTGCTGATGTTACATGACAAGCCAACATGCTGATGATAAAAGGAACTGTTAGAGGTACCAGGTAATCCAGTGTACAGTTTGCTGATGTTACATGACCAGCCAACATGCTGATGATCAAAGTAACTGTTAGAGTTACCAGGTAATTCAGTGTACAGTTTGCTGACGTTACATGACCAGCCAACATGCTGGTGATCAAAGTAACTGTTAGAGTTACCAGGTAATTCAGTGTACAGTTTGCTGACGTTACATGACCAGCAAACATGCTGATGATCAAAGTAACTGACAGAGTTACCAGGTAATCCAGTGTACAGTTTGCTGATGTTACATGACCAGCCAACATGCTGGTTATCAAAGTAACTGTTAGAGTTACCAGGTAACTCAGTGTACAGTTTGCTGATGTTACATGACCAGCCAACATGCTGATGATCAAAGTAACTGACAGAGTTACCAGGTAATTCAGTGTACAGTTTGCTGACGTTACATGACCAGCCAACATGCTGATGATAAAAGGAACTATTGGAGTTATCAGGTAACTCAGTTTACAGTTTGCTGATGTTACATGACCAGCCAACATGCTGGTGATCAAAGTAACTGTTAGAGTTACCAGGTAATTCAGTGTACAGTTTGCTGACGTTACATGACCAGCCAACATGCTGGTGATCAAAGTAACTGTTAGAGTTACCAGGTAACTCAGTGTACAGTTTGCTGATGTTACATGACCAGCCAACATGCTGATGATCAAAGTAACTGACAGAGTTACCAGGTAATCCAGTGTACAGTTTGCTGATGTTACATGACCAGCCAACATGCTGGTGATCAAAGTAACTGACAGAGTTACCAGGTAATTCAGTGTACAGTTTGCTGACGTTACATGACCAGCCAACATGCTGATGATCAAAGTAACTGACAGAGTTACCAGGTAATCCAGTGTACAGTTTGCTGATGTTACATGACCAGCCAACATGCTGGTGATCAAAGTAACTGTTAGAGTTACCAGGTAATTCAGTGTACAGTTTGCTGATGTTACATGACCAGCCAACATGCTGGTGATCAAAGTAACTGTTAGAGTTACCAGGTAATTCAGTGTACAGTTTGCTGATGTTACATGACCAGCCAACATGCTGGTGATCAAAGTTACTGTTAGAGTTACCAGGTAATTCAGTGTACAGTTTGCTGATGTTACATGACCAGCCAACATGCTGGTGATCAAAGTAACTGACAGAGTTACCAGGTAATTCAGTGTACAGTTTGCTGACGTTACATGACCAGCCAACATGCTGGTGATCAAAGTAACTGACAGAGTTACCAAGTAATTCAGTGTACAGTTTGCTGACGTTACATGACCAGCCAACATGCTGATGATCAAAGTAACTGACAGAGTTACCAGGTAATCCAGTGTACAGTTTGCTGATGTTACATGACCAGCCAACATGCTGGTGATCAAAGTAACTGTTAGAGTTACCAGGTAATTCAGTGTACAGTTTGCTGATGTTACATGACCAGCCAACATGCTGATGATCAAAGTAACTGACAGAGTTACCAGGTAATTCAGTGTACAGTTTGCTGACGTTACATGACCAGCCAACATGCTGATGATAATGATACAAGATGGGGGGGTTGTAGGGAATGTCCCCACCTGTATCATATACAGGTGCTGATGCGTGTGGCTGACAATGTTCCAAGACCAGTTTGATGACAGAAGTCTTTATTCAATAGCAAGAGGTCTGGGACAGTCTTTGCTGAGGCCCTGCAGTGCCCAGCTAGACATGGTCCCTCTCTCTCTCTCTGACTCTCTGTGCGCACTACAGATAGTTTTGTTACAGAGCTGTCATGTGACATATGAGATGTACATATCCATATTTCTGCATTTCGTCATAAAAGCTAAACCTTATTGGATGACTCAAAGTAGGTCACAATTACATCAGAGTTATAAGTTGACTTTATGTTTTGCCAGATTTTACTGGATGAAAGTATTCTGGAAAATCCCAAGTCTGACCTGACATACATCCCGTTATAGACTGACCTAAAAGTCCTATTTGGAGGACAGTGCTTATATACACATGCGGAGTCTCATAAAATAACATCTTTTAATTGTGTTCTACCATTCCCTCATAAAGACTAAACACATAAGTCATTCTGTGACACTATTTCTGTTTGTACAGACTTAAAATAGACCTTAATGGTTTGGTGTACTGTTCTCTGATTAAATTGGGAGAGAAGCCTATATGTGTGTGACCGGATGACTGGTTGTCGGGTGTCATCAATTATGAGAAGTCATTAATTGTTCAGTCTGACATGCCTGAAACTGAGCTTAAATTTGTGAAATATGAAATGTGAAATATTCCTTGAAATATGTGTTAAGTCACAAATATGCACTTTCCTACTCCATAACATATCCCTCTGGCATTCAGAATGAGGCTCCGGCCTCATTGGCTAAGTTTGAGAAAATTTAGTTATTTCAAGAAGGATAACTGGAATGTAGATGACAGAAATACATAATGTGTAAAGATCAAGATACACTGCTTAAGTCTGTATTTACTGCAAGATCAGGTGCCATAATAGTGAATAGAACTATATATTAAGCTAGCACTAGTGTGTTGTTGTGATGGAATTACACAGATCAATATAGATATGAATTACATGAACATATGTCACAGTTCCAGATGTAACAGTGTAAGGAATTTGAGGAAGTGCATGTTTTAAATTGATATGGAGCAGTACTACAATGCCTAAGCTAAAGCTGAATAAGCAGAGAAAGGAGATATATATAGCTACACATATATGCTAACTAACACAGAATTTCTTTTTTTTTTTGTGAATGGACAATCCTAAACATTATCTAGAAGATAAAATGCTGATTTATAGTAAAATCAGGAACAACATCGCAACCATGATGACATTACTTGACATCCTAATATAAGCATTAAACTTTAGATTAAATAAGTATGGCAGTATCTAAATAGAATCAATAAATATCTTAAGGGAAAGGAGTATAACATCATACACAGATTATACAAGTACAATGCCTACAGTATAAGCAATGGAATAAGTCAAAGTATGTGAACCCTTTGAACATAGAGTAAGTGATGTTACATAAAGATGTTCTGTTGAACAGCAATGTGCATTACCAATTATAACAAGTGAATTAGCAATGCCTGTAGCTAAACATATAATTCCTTTTTGAGAAATGGATAATGAATTCCTAATCTGACAAAGTGTATATACTCTGTGCCTACTAAGAGTTTAACATATACACATGTACATGACTATCTGCTCTGTGTGTTGATCAGTACCAATGATTCAAAATACATCTTGGCTTTCATACTTGCCATTGGAACAAGTTGACGTGTGAATAATGGAAGGTTGATATGCTATTCCTTTAGCATAACACAACTGGTGTACCGTACCAGCGGATAAGTACATGACAGAATGATGTCATTCCTAACGACAGAGGAATGTGTACATAGGTTCCCATTTATTACCCATTTTTGTGCATGAACAAGGCGAAATATGTGTGAAAATGTGATGAAAAATTAAATAATTCACTGACAGTTGCATGTATCGATCGAGACCATATATGGATTTTGATGGTAATTTTATTGCTAGCTATTTATGTGTAAGATCAAACATACATCTGTAGAGTGATGATTTAAATTAAATGAATAATTTTAATGATCGAAATCCTTGTCACTCCACATTTTGGTTTATGGGTTAACAGTATCATGAATGCAGTGACCAGAATGCATTTGCTCATGAAACATGTCTGTCATAGTACGTGTAAATGTGAATTCCTATGAGAAGAATTCCTGTGTTAACCTACATATTTTTGCCTGGCATGTCCAGCTATCAATGAGGTTTACCATATCAAACCCTTGTTTGAGGCAATAATGTGACCACAGGTCAGTGCATTATTGATTTTTGGAGTCATCACACTCCCCAGTTTGTCAAATTCCCTATATATTGGGGGGGCTTCCCATGAACCCGTGTTTGAGGACCAAACTGTGACAATTGAAAATAAGCATCGCATTGTGCTTTGGTGACACAATGTGCTACCATTCCATTAAAATTTATTGCCAAGGGCGCATTTTGATACCTGTTGATTTGGTATGGAACAACACATGAGAAAATCTCAATATAAATGAATGCTAACATGCTGATGGTTTTGCATATTGCTCTACTCTAGGAATTCTTTAATGTGAATCAATACAGTCATTTTGGTGACATTACATATTAACGTCTTAGATAGACATAACTTGATCAAATCTAATATTGATAGTTCTCTACTCTTTTTCTGTGGTCTGGTAAAAATTATTCCATGCAAACCATATCAATAAGATAGAGACAATAGATTGTATCATTTTACAATTATGACAATTCAAGAAGAGAAATTTATAGAATACTACATACATATTTTTTTTGTTTACAACAAATACATGCAAAATATTCTGAAATGCCCCAAATTTACATTGGGCATGTAAAATTCAGAGTCTCTGCTTTATGTTTCATTACCTCAGGAAATCTGTCGTCTTTGGGTCTTCTGTGGTCTTCTCTGCTGAATTGGCGTCTTTTTTCTTGCTGGAGTCATGGTATGGAAGGTGATGCAGAAGATAGCAGTAGAACAGCAAATCTGCTTCTAGTAGTTGCAGGAACATAGCAGGACTTGTTGTGAGATAACACACAGTGCACGTGGTGGTATTGTTGTTGACATAGGCCCGAAGCTGGCTTGTCCCGATATTGATTTTTTTGGTGTGGCTGGTCCGAAACAATGATGATCTCAGATTGAGATATCACAGCACTTTTTTTTAGCGAAAAATGTCATTTTAGCAACTTTAAGTCACTGTTAAAGCAATATGCTGATTTACAGAGTCCTTTTGGTTTAAAGATACAGGGAGAGTCTTTGATCTTCTCAAGCAGAGCACTGAGAAACTGCAGCCAAGTTAAAGTTTGAAGAGAGAGTTCTTAGCAAAGTTTGATACCTTCAGCAGCAGAGATGACATTCTTGATGTTAGGCTGTGATCCAGTACCTGGGTTGAAGTTCCAATGCAGTTGTGAGAAGGGAGACCAGTCAATGGCACCTGTGGTTGTGAGAGGGGATCTTCATTCTTCACTCCAGCTGGCAGCATTGTCGGTTTTTCTGGTGCTGATGTGCTGGAAGTGAATCCCGGTTCATCCACCATAATGATACAGGACCCAGTCTCCACCAAAATGATATAGGACCCGGTCTCCACCAAAATGATACGACGGACCTGGTCTCCACCATAATGACACAGAGGTGGGGTTGGGGATGTTTCCACACTGTATCACAAGCAGTGGCTGATGTTGGTGGCTGACAATGTTCCAAGACCAGTTTGATGACAGAAGTCTTTATTCAATAGCAAGAGGTCTGGGACAGTCTTTGCTGAGGCCCTGCAGTGCCCAGCTAGACATGGTCCCTCTCTCTCTCTCTGACTCTCTGTGCGCACTACAGATAGTTTTGTTACAGAGCTGTCATGTGACATATGAGATGTACATATCCATATTTCTGCATTTCGTCATAAAAGCTAAACCTTATTGGATGACTCAAAGTAGGTCACAATTACATCAGAGTTATAAGTTGACTTTATGTTTTGCCAGATTTTACTGGATGAAAGTATTCTGGAAAATCCCAAGTCTGACCTGACATACATCCCGTTATAGACTGACCTAAAAGTCCTATTTGGAGGACAGTGCTTATATACACATGCGGAGTCTCATAAAATAACATCTTTTAATTGTGTTCTACCATTCCCTCATAAAGACTAAACACATAAGTCATTCTGTGACACTATTTCTGTTTGTACAGACTTAAAATAGACCTTAATGGTTTGGTGTACTGTTCTCTGATTAAATTGGGAGAGAAGCCTATATGTGTGTGACCGGATGACTGGTTGTCGGGTGTCATCAATTATGAGAAGTCATTAATTGTTCAGTCTGACATGCCTGAAACTGAGCTTAAATTTGTGAAATATGAAATGTGAAATATTCCTTGAAATATGTGTTAAGTCACAAATATGCACTTTCCTACTCCATAACAATAAAAGGAACTATTGGAGTTACCAGGTAACTCAGTGTACAGTTTGCTGATGTTACATGACCAGCCAACATGCTGGTGATCAAAGTAACTGTTAGAGTTACCAGGTAATTCATTGTACAGTTTGCTGACGTTACATGACCAGCCAACATGCTGATGATCAAAGTAACTGACAGAGTTACCAGGTAATCCAGTGTACAGTTTGCTGATGTTACATGACCAGCCATCATGCTGGTGATCAAAGTAACTGTTAGAGTTACCAGGTAATTCAGTGTACAGTTTGCTGACGTTACATGACCAGCCAACATGCTGATGATCAAAGTAACTGACAGAGTTACCAGGTAATCCAGTGTACAGTTTGCTGATGTTACATGACCAGCCAACATGCTGGTGATCAAAGTAACTGTTAGAGTTACCAGGTAACTCAGTGTACAGTTTGCTGATGTTACATGACCAGCCAACATGCTGGTGATCAAAGTAACTGTTAGAGTTACCAGGTAATTCAGTGTACAGTTTGCTGATGTTACAAGACAAGCCCACATGCATCACTGGGTAGTCAGAAGGCATCCTTGGGGAGGGGGGGAGGGCTGTGTATAATTCATCATTGTTCATATAGACTAACCTTCACATCACCAAACTGCATGTTTAATGAAGTAAATGTTTACCATAGATGGGTTGAAAGCTTTATTAAACTGTTGCGCAAGAGCCAAATTTATATAGTTAGGTATAAAACATAATGAATGGATAACAGAACAGTCGCCTACCCCACTGGTTTCAGGTTGATTAAACAGACCCATTCACCAGTAGTGTATGTAATATCTGTTATATATTATCAGTCAAATATTTTCTTTTCTGTGTATCAGTACATTTTATAATATATAATAGTATATTGCATATTTAATTTTAATCTGTGTAGAAGTTTTACTAACCTGAAGTTGATGTTTCACAAACCTGCCATTACAGACTGTCCTGAGTGGAGAGGTGTGGGAGAGCATCGCATTCAGTATTGATTTACAGAACGTCACTGTGGAGTTACTCGTTGCCCACGGGCAGGCAGACTGTGAAGAAATCTCACTGGCCAAGCTGGACTTTGTGCGCTCTCAACTTCGGTTCCACAGTTTTTCTGATGGCTCCAAGGACTCGTTCCTCATGTCACATGAGATCCTGGTGTCCGACACAAGATACACAGGTCAGAGGTCATTTGTGACAAAGAACATTTGAATGTGTGAGCAAGTAGATAAATCAGTGAATAAGTGAAAAAATTCAATCTTTGGTGCAGTAATATTTACCCTAAAAGAAAACTGTTTAATACAAGTGTTATAATATAGATAAAGATTGTATATCAGTATTTTTAAAATATTTAAAAAATATTGTTTCCACCATGTTAACTTCTACCATTTCTATAGACATGCCTTAAGTCATCCATATATTTTATCATTTGATAAAGTAATAAAATTTAAAATATACATACATTTATACCAGAAAAAACATTTCCTAAATTTATACAATGAAAATACTGCAATACACATCGCCAAATGCCATCACATATTGTCATATATTACACTACGAAATTCAAATGCAGTAACCACGTAGATCACTGTCTATTTGTTTAACTGTATCCAGATGCCCCTGTGAATACCAGACCTAACGTGTTCAGCAACATCCTCCAGCCAAGCCGAGATCACCGTGACCCCAGTCACCTCCAGCTAGAGCTTCACTACCGCTCCAGTAAGGAGCTGGTACAGTTCACCGCCGTCCTCAACCACATGCGTATCATGGGCATCTTTGATTGGCTGCTCACAGCCAAAGATTTCCTCATGTCGTCAGCACCTAACCCGTTTGAATCAGGTATTTACTAATATATATCACAAGCAATGTCTAAATGTGGCAAAAAAATATAATAAACTTTTGAAGTTGCCTAGATGTGGCAATATATAAAATTTTTAAAAAATTCCACATACATCTAAATATTGAATCTTGGGTCACATATCACTAAACCTAGCATGAATTTTTACTTTATGTGTGTGTGTGTGTGTTTATCCTTGCAGTACCTGAATCTAATGTAGTTACAACCTGTGATGTTTATCACTTGTTTCTTACTTGTACATCACACAGGTCAAACCAGCAGTGGCAGATCAAGTAATGTTGCTCAGCCAGTTGGTGTTGGAATCGTGACAAAGAGAGCACCAGTGTCAGACAAGGTAAATATCACTCTGATAAGAACAGTATTAAATTCCATGAACACTCTGACTCAAGGTAAATATCACTCTTATAAGAACAGTATTAATTTCTTTGAACACTCAGACACAAGGTAACTATCACTCTGATAAGAACAGTATTAAATTCCATGAACACTGTGACACAAGGTCAATATCACTCTGTCCAGAGCAGTATGGATTTCCATGAATAGTGTATTATTTATTTAGAATATACAGTGACCATTATCGATGAAAACCTTAGGTTAAACTAATAGTGCAGAAAAATTTAAAAAGTAAATGTAAGATATGCATTCAGAAATATTATAATTTTTAGCTCAGCTGACTATAAGTCATCTGAGCTATAGTCGTGGTCCATTGTCCATCGTCCGTCCGTCTGTCCGTCCGTCCGTCCGTCCGTCCGTCCGTCCGTAGATGTGGCACGTTTTGAAACCGTAAGACCTAGGAATCCAAAATTCGGCATAATGTTAGATGTCCCCAAGATCTCCTACCAAGCCGAAGACTGGGTCTTTGCAACTTCGTTCCTTTGAGAAATTAAGGAAAAACCTCAATTTTTTATAAAAAACCTATTTTCACACTTTAAGACTGCCTAATATCAAAACCACTCATCTGTTTTTCCTCATATTTACCATAAATATTCCTCTATATAGTTCCTATGTACATGCCAGAAATTATGTCTGTATTATTTAATTCAAAAAAGTTCTGGGCCCAAACATAATGCATTTTGAAAAAAATAAGGAAAGATATTTGATCACTTAACACAAAAAATGTTAAAGCTGTGGACCTTTTTTCCAGTAATATAACTTTAATTAATCAAAATTAAATTGTATACCCAAAATTAGATGAAAATCTTTTAAATTTTTTAAAATATTAATAAAAATAAAAAATTGGTACCTTAAATTTTGCCCAACTTTGACCATGGCACGTTTTTTTCCTGTAAGTACTGTAGATTTAATTTTCACAGCATGTTTTTGTCAGCATTTCAACTGTTAACACCAAAAATTTGAAACCAGTTGATCAAAAACTGTAGATTTTAATCAAGTTTTCAAGCACCTTGTAACATATTGTTTACATCAAGCTAGTGTTATGCAGTTTGCAAAAGCTCAGCTCCCCAGCTTCAGCTCTAAGTTCCTTAAATTCAGCATACAGTTAGATGTCTCCAAAATCCCCTACCATGCCAAGAATTTGGTCACTAGGACTTAATACCTTCGAGATATTAATTAAAAACTTCATTTTTCCATTAAAAACTCATTGTTACACTTCAAGACTGCCTAATATCAAAACAACTGATCTGACTTTAATCATAAACAATATACATATTTTTCATTCTCTATGCACATCCCAGAATGATGTCAGTATTGCGTAATTGTTTTAAGTTATGGGCCCAAACATAATGCACTTTGTAAAAAATCAAGAAATATATTTACTCCCTTAACAAGGGCATTGCTAGAGATTTTTTTTGTCAGGGATGTAACATTATTTAATCAAGATTCAATTGAATACCCAAAATTAGTTCTGAATTTTTCAAATTTTATAAGTTATTAGTATAAATATAAAATAAGTACCTTAAATTTTGCCCAACTGTGACCATGGCACGTTTGTTTCCCGTGAGCACTGTTGATATAATTTTCATATCATGCACACATAAGGATTTCAGCTTTTTAGTTTAGAAAGCTGAAAGAAATTGGCCAAAAATTGTAGCTTTTATTAATGTTTTTTATGAGACCCTGTCAGACTTTGGCTCTCTCCAGCCCCTCTTGAGTCACCTGTATGTTGACCTTGTTGACCTTTCATCAAATTATGCACGCTTGAGGCGAGGCATACAGGAATCCAGGCAGCTTATGGCCAGCCACAGTTGATCCAGGTGTCCAACCCAACTCATCTAGTAGTTTTAACCAACAACATAACAATAAACAACAAATTAATAAATTTTTATTGGTTTTTAATAACAAATTAAAGAAAAATAGAAAAGGAATTTGTTAGTTTATAATAACAGGAAATTAACTTGCAGTTACTGATGATATAAGAATCTTGTATCGATGGGTAGAATGTCACATATTCCAAATAACACCATGCAGTCACCTATGGCATTTTTCAGTTCAATTTTAATGAAAAAGAAGTAAATCATATTATTCATTACTAATCATTAGGGATCATATGAAGGAAATTAATGATAGACAAAGATGCAGTTGATAATATTAATCTAGATTCCTACTGTGTCTAGTGTGTACATTGATGTGAAATTAGTCCAAAATGAATATTTCACAGTTATTTTTTAATATAAATAAAAGTCATAAAACCAGGTACTTATGATCATTATTTAAATGTGTGAATTTTGTATATTCTGGATTCTCAGCATCATTGTTTGGTGAAAATTGAATAAATACCAGACATGGTGCGAATACTTTGTAATTGTATTTAAATACGAATATGATTATGTACTCCATTATAAAATTTCTTGCATAAAGAATGGGAATTCAGGTAAAAATGAAAGTATATGAATACTTGTGCAAATACTTTCAAAATGTATTCATGAATGCATTCATGAATATATTCTTTAATATTATTTTAATAATCATATCAGTTATATTTCATTTTAAAAAATCATATGATTCTCTTATTATTTTTAATAAAAATTATATTTGGGACAATATTTGTAATTTTTTTTAATAAATAGTTTAACTCTTATATTATATGTTCTGCTTATAAGTTATATGGCCAAGTCAAAATCTGTGTGACAATAGTACTCCAATTGTTAATAAAATAAATGAAATCAATCCTCTTCCCTGTCTCCAAAGGTACTATCAAAATCATTCATAAGCTAAACAACAACAACTCATAATACAGCTTATATTTATTACCACACAAAACCAGCATGTGCCTCATTTCTAAATAATATTTTTTATCATAAATAACAGCTGAGCGTCGTGACCCATAGGTCCCTTGTTTTAAGTTTAATTTTAAATTTTTTTTTTATTTCTGCTATTACTTTTATGTAACTTAGATTCATGGATCTTTGCCATAGCATAAATACATTTTGAGTTGTAACATCTCTGATATTGACTGTAATAATGTGAAATTAAAAATCAGGATGATGTGCAGCAAGCAGAGCATTTGGAAAACTGATAATGGTCAAATAAATCAACAGTCACATGTGTCAAATGAGAAAGATTTGGATTAGTTCACTCAAGAGTGGTCTTAGTGGCCAGGTGGTCTTTCCTACAGGCTTCACTGTATAATTAGGGA
The DNA here is from genome assembly GCA_026874595.1 of Sipunculus nudus. Lineage (NCBI taxonomy): Eukaryota > Metazoa > Annelida > Sipuncula > Golfingiida > Sipunculidae > Sipunculus > Sipunculus nudus. The sequence continues at coordinate 52,820,158 of CM049311.1, read as the reverse complement.
AATGTCAGTGTTATGAATGTGATATATAGGAGGACTGCAGGAGTTTTCTTTTTTTGTCCTGGCAGTCTGAGCAGGTACAGGAATTCCGTCTAAACGTCAGCAACACTGAGCTGGTGGTAGTGGAGGATCCAAGGGCACGGGATACAAATGCGGTTATTCTCAAGGTCAGTCAGGTTATGGTTCTCATATGTTGATATGCTTCTTCTCAGTGCAGATACCTCTAGAAGATGGTTCGGGGGGGGGGGGGGGGAAGGGGGGGTTTGATGAATATTCACCTTATCACCTGAAATTTTACTACAAATAGATAGACAAATATTAAGAGACAAAATTTAATATTTGTTTAATTGAACAAGCTCAAAATGTTATCTTTACTTTCCTTATTTTATAAGACCTTGTCCATAAATTTCATTAAGTTCCATATGTATTTTCTGTACAGACAAATAAACAAAATAGAAAGCACACCTCCACCATAATTTGATAAAAAAAGTTTATTCCTCGTCCTTCCAGAAAAGTTCACAGGGAAGGTTTTGGAGATTTTCTGCTGTGAAAAACTAATAACAATGTGTAGTTTTGGTCATTTTGTGGAGGATCTGGTAATTAATTTTAAATAACTACTGAATGGGATGCATGAGACATTACTTGAAGGGGGAGGGGAGGGAGTGACTCCTTGGACTCAACGAAACATTTATATAAATAGCTGGAGATGAGTCACCTGGAGAACAGCCATGCCTGGCCTGGTCCATAGGGATAGACCCACAGTTGTTATTAACTGTACTAGTCCCAGCAGCTGGTCTAGCAAAGGAGGGGGGCACATGATCTTGATAGTCCCCAAGGCCGTAGCAGCCAGCAAAGAGGAGGTTCTCAGGACCACAAGACATTATGATTTCTTTGCCACTGCATCCAGTGCCACCCACCCAACTTCTGTGACATTGAATCTTTATAGCTGATTAACATTGAAGGTACCTTCCCTCTATCATAATGTCTTCACTTAATTTAAATTAAACTTTGTTGGAGAGTGGACCATGGGGGAAGTGATTAAATTTTGGGATGAATGGATTTTTTGTATAGATTTTGATCAGTTAACACATGAGAGAGCATGGAAAAAGGAGCAAATTCTGATGGATCTAGATGCAGATCCACATTTTAATCAAACTGATCCATCACAAAATTATATGTTTGCTTTTTGCCCATGGTCCATCCTTTTACTTAATTTCATCAGAATTCATCCAGAACTTGGCTCAGACCCACACACACAGGCACAAACATGGCCAGCACCACAAAACTCAGCCACCTTCATTGATGGAATTAACTAACAAAACCACATGCAGCAGGACAGTGTCAATTAAGAAAAGAAAACCACATCAAGCTGCATTTGTGGACTTATAACAGAAGTCACCACATCACAATTTTGTCTTTTCCAGAGTCTTCCTACTCCCTAATCATTTCTGTTGGTGTAGTCTCCTTCACCATTATCCGTAACAACTTAACTAAGTAGGCAATGATGATTTGGCTGGTAAACTTACTTGAGTGGTGATACGAGCAGTATCAAGGAATGCATCGCAGTGGTCTTCCATCATGTAATATTTATATTGTTGTAAACAGCCCATAATCTTAACATGTGCTAAGAATGATGCATTAATGCAAGAGAATATATGTGAAGACACAACCAAACTGAAACTCTGTCTCTATGGTAAGGAGTCATTTCCTGTATCGCTTACAAGTTGGCTGTACTCAGTAACCTGTGCGAGCCATGTCTGTAATCATGCAGTCAGAAATTTAACAAACATGTGGAGGAATTTACCAATATGCTGAGTTAGAATGAAACTTTTCTCTTTCATGTTTGGTGTTGTTAGAAAGAACACTGAAATGCAAACCATTAGTCTGGTTAATATCAATTGACAGTGTACCTGTAGGTCGTGAGGTATTGTCAGAAATGATGAAAATATTTGCATCCTCATTTGGACTTATAATGTGTTCCTCAGACCTAGATGTAAAGGCAATCTGGCAGGCCAGTAATCTGGTGGTGATGTCAGAGGGCAGATATGGCACTGCTTCACCATCTCATCATTATTCATCCCTATTAGACATTATGCATTCATTTTGAAAAAAATATCTCTCAGAATATTGACACAGTTGTAATTTTTTATTGCTGTCAAGTAAATTATGGTTGATAAGCAGGTGTGATTGTTTGTTTCAGGCTACCTCAGTGTTCACATACAAGCCCAGCTTCTATGAGCGCCCTCTGTCATTTAGTCTGGAAGGCCTCGAGGTGTTCTCGTGTTCACTGGCAGCAGAAGATGAAACTGCTCTCTCAATCATTGATCCAATGAGCATAGGAGCAGAGCTGATTAGTTACCCAACAGTCCCCCAGGGGGAAGCACAGTCACCTGGCCTGCTTGATGCCACAGGGTTTGATGATAAACCACCCACACTTGAGGTCAGTTAAGATGTTATGATGCTTAAAATTTGGTGTTTAAATAGATTTTGATTTTATTTAAGTTTGCCCTTTAAATACTAAGTTAGAACAGTATAAAGTTGTGTTGGTGCAGGTTGGTGTCAAACAGATGTTTTAAAGTTAAAAGCATTTCCCAAACTTTACAAATATTAAGACAGCCTCAGCCTATGATTAATTTCTAAACATTTTGTGCAAGTTTATCTGTGTTCATAATCCATTTCTTATAGTCAGGTACCTATTATTGGTCTTAATTCCTATTGGTGTGATTATGAATCCTTGTATCTGAACAATCATGCCATACATACATTACCTTGCTTCATTATGATTACAACCAGAGATACAAGATGTACTAGTCTTTGCCAACCAGTGATCTATCTTACCTTCAGGTCAGCTTCAGTACGTTACACATTCGACTGTCGTACAATGATCTGCGGTTATTTCTGGGTATACTGAACTCTGTCCCTAAACAGGCGCTTGAAGCCACGACTCAGCAGGCTCAGCCTAAAAATGCTCCAGTACATGCATTCCCAGGTAAGTCAGTGGTATGGACATTATGTTATTTTACTTGTTATATTTTTGTAGGAGTAACAGACATGCATTGATTTCAGCGTTCTGGCAGCTGGAGCGCTTTACTTCATTTTGCTCTCTCCTCTTCTATGTCAATTCTGTGTGCACTAAGTGGGACTGTAACAATACATCAAATAATCAGTGCATTCAGTTGCAACCCCCTGATTTAATTTTAATCGAATATTAACCTCTGAATGGGTTTGTTTGATTATTGTGTTGGCATGTAAAACCCCAAAGTTTTCTTTGAGCTGTTAAATTTGTCAGAGCTCTTCATGTTTTTTTAGGTATTTATTGTGTACGTGCCCTAGATCTAGTTTAAACATTCCCTGGTGGACCACTTTACTCAGCTCAGCAAATGGATAGCTACTTTTTTCTTTTACTTGTGAAAATTAACTAACATCCAAATGCTTCTTTCTATAAAAAAATTTGTAACTAAGAATTGAATTGAGAATTGAATCAAAGTAAAGAATTGATCATTGAATCAAATACAATGTGTTCCTCAGACCTAAATGTAAAGGCACTCTGGCAGGCCAGTAATCTGGTGGTGATGTCAGAGGGCTGATATGGAACTGCTTCACCATCTCATCATTATTCATCCCTATTAGACATTATGCATTCATTTTGAAAAAATATCTCTCAGAATATTGACACAGTTGTAATTTTTGATTGCTGTCAAGTAAATTATGGTTGATAAGCAGGTGTGATTGTTTGTTTCAGGCTACCTCAGTGTTCACATACAAGCCCAGCTTCTATGAGCGCCCTCTGTCATTTAGTATGGATGGCCTCGAGGTGTTCTCACATAGAAATAAAATGGGCTCAGCAAATGGATAGCTACTTTTTTCTTTTACATGTGAAAATAAACTAACATCCAAATGCTTTTTTTTATAAAAAAATTTGTAACTAAGAATTGATTAGAGAATTGAATCGAAGTAAAGAATTGATCATTGAATCAATTCTAAGGGCCTGCAGGGATTCACAGGCCTAGCACTAAGTGAACTATGAATGATTCTTGAGTTGGCTATGGTCTGTCTTCTCAGAACATGATGCAAGTTTGATTTATGAAATGACTGGAAATCAACTGCAGCAGATAGCTATGTAATCTTACACTAATCCACTGACAATGGCATCATCACCCAAGAGTATTATTTTGGCTTCTCAGCTCCTATGGGTCCAATCACTACCAATCTATTTGCAGATAGATTCCTGCCTTGAGAATTTCCTCTGAGTATCTTCATGTTTTATTTCCATGCCCTTATCAAACCCTGAATAATTCATTTGAACAAAGTATTTTCAAAACCTTCATGTACCAGCATTTGTCTTACAGACTAAAACCCAGATGTTGCAAGTCACATGTCAGAAGAAAGGCTAAACCCCTAATACTCTACGCCAATGTCTGTGTGTCAAATAATTGCAATGACTTCTGAACTACTCAAAGCATAGAAACCTGAAAACCAGTAAACCAGAGTTGAATTTTTAACTTCATTCTCATCTTTAGTTACACAGACTACATCTTAAAGGGGCCAAATCATCTAAAAAGCATGTTGAATAAACACAAAAAATAACTTCCTCCCTTTAAAATAAATTGGTACCTGCCAAAATATTGCCTTGAAACCATTTGCTTACTCTTATAAACGAGTGTTAGAAACAGTGAATCAGGTGCGATCACAGGTGTCAACGTAAACACAGTGTGTGGGTCCCAGTGCCTTGTGGAGCCACAACACGTGTCAGTAAGATGATGCCCTGACAGAATTGGCAAGAAAAATGTAATACTTGTTCCGGCTGGCTGAAACATGGGGTGTTGCGGCTAAAAATTGGACCTCTGGTCACTCGACCATGTTATCATAAAAAGATACATGTGTACTGTGTTTACCAACACACAGAGCCATAACAAGATGTCAAACAGCTGTATGTGAGGTACTGAGACTGTGTACTGGGATGGTTTTGCTGGGGAAACTTTTCTCTAAAGGAAAACTGAATTGATAGTGTGAAAGAATAGGCATAAATTTGGGCCTGATTATGTCCCTTTAATGATTTGCTGTGTGGATTGTACTGTTTGTACAGGTGTCAGCTAAATATCAGCACCTGTGTTTTGTTTCAGCGGAGAAGCTCCACAAGCTTCAGATGATAGGTTTCTCGGCAGCCGACTGTGAGAGGGCGCTGACAGAATCTAAAGGACAGCTGGAAGAGGCAGCAATTTGGCTGACTGAAAATGCCACAGCTGTCCCAGACAAGAGGCCACAGCGACACCCACCTCTCAACACCTCGGCTGTAGAGGTTTGCTTCTCATTATCATCACTGTCCCTAACAAAATCACATTTTGGAAGATTAGCATAATGTTTTATTTGTCACTGATACTTTAGCCACCAGCAGTACAGATATTGATGGCAAATTTTGATTGACAAATAAGGGGTTAAGACAAAATATATAATCTGAGCATTGTAGTGTGAAGTTCTATTTTGCAAAGAACTTAGTCATAACAAAATTTTGAATATTTTCATTATTTTATCAAACACTATAAATTATTAAATTGGTTGAGAGTATTCAGTTTAATTGGCATCCCTGTTAGTATATAGTACTGAAAATATTTTGATAAATAATCAAAGGAAAAAAGTCATTAATACTGTAGACATGTGAAATCACTATTTAATGATCACAAAAACTTATTCTGTTTATTGAACAGGGAAAACCTGGTTATGCTTAAACTGCATTATAGCAACACTCCCTCATAAAAAAGTTTCGATTCTGAATAAATGAATAAATCTGCAGAAGTGTACCTCATTATTTCCTAGGAGCATCCTCTTTGTGTAATCCTTTGTCATTTGTAAAGATATAGTTGATCTCCAATCACATAGCTTAAAACATACAATTTGTGAGACAATTTGTCAACAGTGTCTGACAAAAGTATTCTTTTTCCTGACAGTTGAAATGTGACCAGGTGTGTGTCTGTCTGATAGACGACTGTATGGACGCTGATGTCCCACTGGCAGAAATCTCAATCTCAGGTATGTGATATAGATAATCTATAGTAATATAGGTAACAAGGTGCACCCATGGAAAATCCACGGTTCTGTATAATAAATTGTTTTGTGATGAGCTGGTTGGGACAGAATGTCGCATATTTGTTACTCTTGTTCGTGATATAAAGATCACTTGTGCTAGGATTCTCTATTAAACACTTGACTGATAAGGAGATTCTAGAGGAGGTTTTTAGGTCTCGACTGCAGAAAATAGCTTGTTAATAGAATCACCATCCATTAATAGGGTATAATCCTGTAAAATAAAACAAACTTGTCCCTGAAGAGCACACTGCCAATACATGTGCCAAATTTCGAAGGCAAAATCAGATTGGAAGCAGGTAAACCATTGTCTAGAAAAACCCAACTGTGTATTAATTATATAGATAATAATAATAATAATAATATAAATGTTAATAATGAATAAAGAAATAAGCTGTATTTCCACAATAAACCACCAATGAAATCTTAATATCAGATGCAATATGTTAGTGCAATTTCATGGTTTCTGAAAATACTTGAATTGTTAAAAAAGAAATTGTGTTATGGTTTTTTAGGGAGAGAATTATGTTATAGACATTTTTTCATAGATTGGTAACCAGCCACTGTGTCTTATCTCTATGTGGTGCATAAAAAGGCAATGGTCAATGGAGTTAAGGTCGTACTAACTTAGGGAGAGGCTTTATATTTTTGGCACAGTGCTCTGTACTACATCAGTGGTTATGTAACTGTATTTCTAGAAGCTCATCAGAAGCCTTTTTACTGCATGCCAATCATTAGCAGCTGACACTTCCAAAACTTTCATCAGTTTATGTCAGACTACTTTGTTTTAATCACTGCATCTTTCCGGAAGGAATATAACAACATTCTTGGTATTATGTGAACCAGTAATCATGTCTGCATAGCATCTTGTACAAGGTATATCAGTACAGCTTTCATTATCAAAATGGTTATACTGATCAAGGGAGAATTATGGAAGTTGAAGGTGTAATCAGAGTGGTATCTAGCAGTAACCTCCTGTTTGTAGATGTATCAATACAACAGAAGATGCTCTCTAAAATGGTTGGCCACGCTGAGTGTCATCTGTCCATTGAGTACTACAACAGGAATCTGTCAGGCTGGGAGCCATTCCTGGAACCATGGACGTGAGTCACAGAGGATGATTTAAAATGCTTAAGAAAACACCAGGGGCCATTAGATCTGACATCATTTTGGGGGCGACATATCACACATCAGAAAGACATCATGTAACACATCATCAGGGGGACATTATATCACTCATCATCAGGGGGGACATTAAATGAGGCATTATCAAATGAAATTATATCAGACATGATCAGGAGGCATAACAAATCAATTGGGGACATGTCACCCATCATCAGGGGGACATTTATATCACACATCACCAGGGGGACATTATATGAGACATGATCAAATGACATTATATCAAACATCATCAGGAGGGACATAACACATCCATCCTGATGTCACACATCATCAAGGGACATTATCAGGGAGGATATTATATCACATCATCAGGCAGGACATTGTGTCACACATCATCAGGGAGGAAATTATGTCACACATCATCAGGGATGACATTATGTCACACATCATCAGGGATGACATTATGTCACACATCATCAGGGATGACATTATGTCACACATCATCAGAGAGAACATTATGTCGCACATCATCAAGGAGGACATTATATCACACATCAACAGGGAGGACATTATGTCACACATCATCAGGGATGACATTATGTCACACATCATCAGGGATGACATTATATCATATCATCAGGGGTGACATTATGTCACACATCATCAGAGAGGACATTATGTCACACATCATCAAGGAGGACATTATATCACACATCAACAGGGAGGACATTATGTCAAACATCATGATACCAGGAGATACATTATGTCACACATCATCGGGAGGGACATTGTGTCACACATCATCAGGGAGGACATTATGTCACACATCATCAGGAGGGACATTATATCTAACATCATCAGGGAGGACATTATGTCACAAATAATCAAGGGGGAAATTATATGAGACATTATTATCAAATGACATTATATCAGACATCAACAGGGAGGACATTATATCACACATCATCAGGAGGGAAATTTATATCACACATCATCAGGGGGACAATATATCAGACATCAACAGGGAGGACATTATATCACACATTATCAGGGAGGACATTATATCACACATCATCAGGGGGAAAATATATCAGACATCATCAGGAAGGACATTATATCACACATTATCAGGAAGGACATTATATCACACATCATCAGGGAGGACATTATGTCAAACATTATCCGAGAGGACATTATATCATATCATCAGGGAGGACATTATGTCTCACATTATCAGGAGGGACATTATTTCACACATTATCAGGAAGGACATTATATCACACATCATCAGGGAGGACATAATGTCAAACATTATCAGGGAGGACATTATATCATATCATCAGGGAGGACATTATGTCTCACATCATCAGGAAGGACATTATATCACACATCATCAGGGAGGACATTATGTCAAACATTATCAGGGAGGACATTATATCATATCATCAGGGAGGACATTATGTCTCACATCATCAGGAAGGACATTATATCACACATCATCAGGGAGGACATTATGTCAAACATTATCAGGGAGGACATTATATCATATCATCAGGGAGGACATTATGTCTCACATCATCAGGGAGGACATTATGTCAAACATTATCAGGGAGGACATTATATCATATCATCAGGGAGGACATTATGTCTCACATCATCAGGGAGGACATTATATCACACATCATCAGGGGGACATTATATCAGACATCATAAGGAAGGAAATTATATTGCTCATTATTGGGGGACATGATACAAGACATTAACATAACATCAGAGGGACATTTTATCAGACATCAGGAGGGACAAATTAAACATCATCAGAGGGACATTATGTTACAAATAATTAGGGGGTCATTATATCACACACAATTGTTTGTCCAATACAGCAATGGTTTACAAAAACACCAGGGACACATCATATCAGATATCCTTGTTTTTCAGACAGATTTCTGGTAAATCAGTAATTTTCAGAAATAATGTTAAGTGCCACATGGTCTTGTCAGATTATTGAAGTTTTTTATGACCTCTTGACAGTATTGACTAAAAACATTAGGGAGGCAACTGATACAAATAGTATTTTGCGTAATTATGTGTTTCATAGTATAGGTATAGAAAGATAAAATTAGCATAACTAGCATGTAAAGTATTGAGATGTCTGTGGTGTTAAATAAGATACTTATATATACTGAAAATGTCCTTTGTGTTTATGTGTTTATAATGTTCATACATAACAATGATTGGACTTTTACAGTTGCCGCATTGACTGGGACCAGGGAGACCCTAACACTTCATCCAAGCTGGTCATGAAGGTCACAGGTAAGCACTAACATAGTTTTACAATTATCTAGAGTAAAGATGGTGCAGTAAACCAAACACACAGTAAACCCAAAAGACAGTAACTACAAAAGATAGGATTAACCTTAATACAGTAAACCAAACACACAGTAAACCCAAAAGACAGTAATTTCAAAAGATAGGATAACCTTCATACAGTAAACCAAACATACAGTAAACCAAACACACTTGAAACCCATCACACAGTAAACCAAACACACAGTAAACCCATCACACAGTAAACAAAACAGACAGTAAACTGAAAAAAACAGTAACTGCAAAAGATAGGATTAACCTTCATACAGTAAACCAAACATACAGTTAACCCATCACACAGTAAACCAAACACACAGTAAACCTATCACAGAGTAAACCAAACAGACAGTAAACTCAAAAGACGGTAACTACAAAGATAGGATTAACCTTAATACAGTAAACCAAACACACAGTAAACCCAAAAGACAGTAAACCAAACTGACAGTAAACCCAAAAACAGTACCTACAAAAGATAACATTAACCTTCATACAGTAAACCAAACATACAGTTAACCCATCACACAGTAAACCAAACTGACAGTAAACCCAAAAGACAGTAACTGCAAAAGATAAGATACGTCTGTATATAGCATTATGTAAAAAGCCTGATGTTACAGTGTATCAGTCCAAGCTGAGTACAAGCCTGAAATGTAGAAAATGGCAGTCTAGTTTGATACAAAGTCAAAATGTATATTTGTTGATAAGTGAAAGATAATTAGTTTTTAAAGTTATTCAGAAATGCATTATATATTAAACACTCAACAGAACAAGTTAAAAAAACCCAAGATGTTTAACGGTCTTCAGAAAAATTGGAAGGTGCAAGGTATATAACTCACTCAAGGAATGTACCTGTGTTGCTGGGTTAAATACTTTGGTATATATTATGCATAAAGATTTATTCTAAAAATTTAATGCTGAATGAAATGACTTCTTTCTAAATTCACTCCTTTTTTTCAGCCAATGAGATGCTGAACTTGAATGTTACCCGCACGTTGTTACAGGAGTACGACAACACAAAACAAAAGTGGACAGACGATTACTATAAATCAGAGGAGGAAAGGTAACAAATATTAAAAATGGTAAATGTAACCAGTGTCAGTGTGAGTTATCCACCTGTGGTAGAGTGTTCACCACAATATAACAGGCTCTGGTTCAAATCTGAGATGGTGCAATGGAATGCAAGTTTGTAAATGTTGTAGTTATTCCTTTGACCTTGATGATGACCTTGACATCTCTCTAGTTGGTGGGTGTTGCAGGTTTTGATGACAAACTGACCATCTCTAGTTGCATCTCTTGCTCTTTATTGGCATTGAGGACAAAATCAAATCAAATGCAAATGTAATTTAATATTGATCAACTGCAAAAGCAAATGCTTTTCAAATGCAATTTCATTTGAACTCTTATTTGCCACCTGGAATCAAGATTTTTGCATATTGTAATGGATAGGTGGATAAATTGTCATATATGTTTTTCAAAGATTTACTTCATAATTTTGTTGGACTCTTCATTATCAGCTGATCAGTATTAGTGTAGGGATTTTTAATGCATATGTCTTTGCAGACTGTCACTTGATGGCACACCAGCTGGACACAGGCGCCGTGTTCCATTTATTCCGTTTATGCTAGGCAATGAGACCGGACTCCCACTGCACTTTGCCACAGTAGTTACAGCCCCAACAAGGTCAGCATTTTTAGCTCAGCTGACTATAAGTCATCTGAGCTATAGTCGTGGTCCATTGTCCGTCGTCCGTCCGTCCGTCTGTCCGTCCGTCCGTCCGTCCGTCCGTCCGTCCGTAGATGTGGCACGTTTTGAAACCGTAAGACCTAGGAATCCAAAATTCAGCATAATGTTAGATGTCCCCAAGATCTCCTACCAAGCCGAAAACTGGGTCTTTGCGACTTCGTTCCTTTGAGAAATTAAGGAAAAACCTCAATTTTTTATTAAAATCCTGTTTTCACACTTCAGGACTGCCTAATATCAAAACCACTCATCTGTTTTTCCTCATATTTACCATAAATATTCTTCTATATAGTTCCTATGTACATGCCAGAAATTAAGTCTGTTAAGTATAAATTCTTTAAGTTATGGGCCCAAACATAATGGACTTTGTAAAAAATCAGGAAAAATATTTACTCACTTAACATGAAAAATTTTGAAACTAGAGTCTGTTTTCCCAAGTATATAACAATGTTTAATTAAGATTCAATTGTTTACCCAAAATTAGATCTGAATTTTGTAAATTTTTTAAGTAATTAGCATAAAAATAAAATCAGTACCTTAAATTTTGCCCAACTTTGACCATGGCACGTTTTTTTCCTGTAAGTACCATTGATTTAATTTTCACAGCATGTAAACATAAATATTTAATTTGTTTAAATCTGAAATTTGGAAGTAAAAGCTTGGAAATTAAGCTAGTTATTGATTTTTTTCTTGAGGCTCTATTGTAGTCATTTGCTTTGATTATAGATTACAGATGCAGGGTCCCACTCCAGGTCACTGGAAGTCAGCTATGCCAGGTTTTCTGATTTGTTACAGTCACTGGGGGAGATCCCCTGCTGTGACAGGTGTACAGTTATTCTCATATCACCACCCCAATCTCACCCCCTCCCCCCCCCCCCCAGCAAACCCAACCCACCAAGTGTTATGCAGTAATTGTTATTGTTTTCACTGTATCTCCTTAATTGTAATGCAGCTTCCACTCTGATATGCAAAAACTTTCCTTAAAAAAGTAATTCAAGGTGTAATCCAGAAGATGCAATGTTGTGTAATGTAGCATTTTTAAAGAAATCATTTTTCTTTTAAATGATTTTACCAATCATAATGGAACCCATCAGTATGCTTAAATTATGATAAAATATGAAGCACATTTTGGATAAATAAAGACACAATTAAAAATTGTAAAATCTAAATCAAGTATTTTTTTTAGATATTTATTGTTTAGCAGATTTAAAAGATATATATTTTGTGGTAAAAAATAAATAAACATTTGTATGCATGATGTGTTATCTGACAAGATTGAGATTTATGATGATGCAATCGAGAATTATGAATCAACTTTTATATTCAGATATATATGTTATATTGAAAATGTATAGAAATATAAACTTAAATTAAAAAAAAATTGATGTGATAAAAAAATTAGGATTTATTACAAACATTTGTTCATTATTTTCCTGCATCAGCAGAATTTGAGATCAGGCTTTGTTTGCCATGTTTTATGCTGTTAATTAGTTATATTTCAACTGTATACATTTCATAAAAAAACATATATTTAATAATATATATTATACAAAAAAAAAGATTTGATTGAACAAATGTGTAAACTACTGAAATGTCAACAGTTAATCGAAAAGCCAACTAATGATCATGGTAATTGTACAGATCATTTGTTCACAAACTGCTCACATGCTTCAGTTTCAACATTAGGAAACACATGGTCAGGTCACAAAATATTATTTGCAACAATTTCTTGCTCATCAATACAAACCAATCATATAAACACAACCATGGCCTTTATTACCTCTTCCTCTTACACTTAATCTCCATTTGATATTATTTTAGATTTTTACCTTCAAGGTTAACTTCAGCTGAGCACAGTGACCCATAGGTCCCTTGTTTTGTCCCTGGCTTCCTCGAATGCGGGGACATTCATTTAGGATTGTCTGTCTGTCTGTCGGTCATTCTGTCTGTCTGTCCCTACATCAGGTTTTTGTTTCCATGCAATAACTTCCTTAAATATATTCTGATTTCCTTCAGATTATGGTCAGTGATTGCTCTCATGCATACCTTGGTTGGGATCAGTTTTTCCCTTTGGTTCCCAACTCACAACAAAAAATTATGACATGTGGAGACATCTTCAGGGGGCAATGAAAACTAAACCACAACCAATATGACATGTGGAGACCTCTTCAGGGGGCAATAAAAACTTAAACATATTGATGAAATGGAGGACATATATTCCACAAATTTGCTTGTTTAAGCAGAGATGGTTATTGTAGCATATTATTGTGGCCTTATTTCTGCTCCTTCCCATCTAAAAATGTTTTATTTTTTTATATGAAAATCACCCTCACTCATTTAACCGTACAAAAATAATTTCCGCCTACAGAGAAAAAGGCCCCAAATCATGACAGATAGAATGATACCTGTACACAGACAGTTTTCCTTTCTTAGTGGTAACAACAAAGTTCTGAAGCAGTTTCTGTATCTAATCATATATCATGTTAGATTCAGGATTTACATGCTAGAGCTGAGAATTTTTATTTTTATTTCATAGCTCCTGTTGAAATTTATGAATTGTGTGTGTGCATACATCTTAAAATATATATACAGCATGTGGAAGAATAATATGTGATATGGTGACCATGTTGTAAGTTTCCTGTGTGTGTGTGTGTGTGTGTGTGTGTGTGTGTGTGTGTGTGTGTGTGTGTGGTCCAACAGAAATCATAAATCCATTTGTTGCTGTTATCAGGATCAGTCCCATGTCAACCGTGCCTTCTGCTGGCCTGAGTTCATTGTCACAGTCGAGCATGGCCACACAGAAAGAATTCAGCAAGTGGAAACAAGTGGAGCCTGGACAGCAGGTCCCGTTCATGTATGAAGAACAAAACAAGATGAGACACAAGGTTAGTATGAGACTGACCAGTCTATGTGAAAACTCACTTCATGTTGAAATTGCTGAATTAACAGGAAAACTATACACATAATAATATATCTTGATAAGTTGTGTGATGTTACAACCTGTATGTTGATCCAGTGCATATACATTTAACTTTGAATCTGTATGAGATACAGTAATCTAAGGAATAACTTTGATTAAATGATATTAATTCTGTCTTTATTAATAGTTATGTGATATTAATTGGGCACTCACCATATGCTTTATCAACTGGTATTAAATTGGAATGACTGTATATAGCATATCATTACATGACCTATAGTAGCAATGACCGTTTTATTATAAGGTATAAAATTTGACAAATCATATATTGAATTTATGAAATTTAGTAGGACTGACTGTAAAGATGCACATATATAAAATGGGACGTACAGTAGATTTGAATATATGATATTAAATCAGACTGACTGTGGAAATATAAAATAAAATGGGTCTAACTATAGATATGAATATGCTATTAAATTGGACTACCTGTATATTAAAATATAATATTAAATGGGTCTAACTGTTGTTACAGATGTATGTTTTATTATGAGCTGTTGACATGTCTCTTTTATTGCGCGCTGTTGACATTCTGATTCGTGTTTGGCTCAAGCCCTGGGTGTTGCTATGCTACAGCGTTCCTTGTTCTAGCTGGCAGTGTGCGGCCCAAGTGTAAACACAGTGGTCATGCCAGTCTTGGGCTTCTCGCCTGGCCGAGCCAGGCTGGCCCACGTACGAACCCTGATATGTAGAAACACAGCCATGTTGTACTAGATGGTTCCTGTAACATGTGTACCATTGGGTTCTTTGGATTGTTGGAGAAATGGAAAGTTCTGGGCTTGAGGTGAAAAGTTATAAATAAGAAGATGTGTTTTAGAGCCAAGAGAGAGGAGAGAAATATTCCAGCGGACACAGAAGAGTGTAAGTCAATTTGTGGACCTTTTCCTATAATTGCGGCAGTTATAGCTTTTCTTCAAATTTGTAACAGATTTTAATTAGTCTTCCGTTTTTCCTTTGGGATCACTATCAGAACTTCACTTTTGGATTACAACGGATTGATTTTGTGAATGAACTGGACTGTTATTCTCTGAAAAGATTTATGTGAACTGTTCATCTGGGTTGTACGTTACAAAGGACTTGTTGTCACTGTGACAGTGGTGGTATCCAGGTACTGTACATTTTATTTATATACTTGTATTGATTTGCTGTTGTACTGTTGTTATACTGTGTGGTCGTATTTATTTGGTGTATTGTAATGTTAGGATTGTTTTAAGAATAAATTATGATTATTTGTTAACAAAAAACCACTGACTTCTTTATTCATTCCCCTAGACATTTAACGCTGCCTAGTGTTACAGAATCTGATTTTTAGCTCAGCTGACTATAAGTCATCTGAGCTTAGTCGTGGTCCATTGTCCGTCGTCCGTCTGTCCGTAGATGTGGCACGTTTTGAAACCGTAAGACCTAGGAATCCAAAATTCGGCATAATGTTTCATGTCCCCAAGATCTCCTATAAAGCCGAAAACTGGGTCTTTGCGACTTCTTTCCTTTGAGAAATTAAGGAAAAACCTCAATTTTTTATTAAACACCTATTTTCACACTTCAGGACTGCCTAATATCAAAACCACTAATCTGTTTTTCCTCATATTTACCTTAAATATTCCTCTATATAGTTCCTATGTACATGCCAGAAATTATGTCTGTATTATATAATTTAAAAAAGTTATGGGCCCAAACATAATGCATTTTGTAAAAAATCAGGAAAGATATTTGATCACTTAACACAAAACATGATAAAGCTATGGACTTTTTTTCCAGTAATATAACTTTAATTTATCAAAATTAAATTGTATACCCAAAATTAGATAAAAAAATCTTTTAAATTTTTTAAAATATTAACAAAATAAAAAATTGGTACCTTAAATTTTGCTCAACTTTGACCATGGCACGTTTTTTTTCCTGTAAGTACTGTGGATTTAATTTTCACAGCATGTTTTTGTTAGCATTTTGTCTGTTAACACCAAAAATTTGAAACCAGTTGATC
Organism: Sipunculus nudus; assembly: GCA_026874595.1. NCBI lineage: Eukaryota > Metazoa > Annelida > Sipuncula > Golfingiida > Sipunculidae > Sipunculus > Sipunculus nudus. Next base: position 52,803,881 of record CM049311.1, on the reverse strand, counting down.
AAAAACTGTAGATTTTATTCAAGTTTTCAAGCACCATCTAACATTTTGTTTACATCAAGCTAGTGTTATGCAGTTTTCAAGAGCTCTGCTCCCCAGCTTCAGCTCTCAGTTCCTAAAATTTAGCATACGATTAGGTGTCTCCAAAATCCTCTACCATGCCAAGAATTTGGTCACTAGGAATAATACCTTCAAGATATTAATGAAAAACTTCATTTTTTCCATTAAATACCCATTGATACACTTCAAGACTGCCTAATATCAAAACCACTGATCTGACTTTAATCATATATAATATACATATTTTTCTATACATTCTTTATGCACATGCCAGAAATGATGTCGGTATTGCGTAATTGTTTTAAGTTATGGGCCAAAACATAATGCACTTTGTAAAAAAACAAGAAATATATTTACTCCCTTAACAAGGGGATTGCTGAAGCTAGAGTTTTTTTGTCAGGAATGTAACATTATTTAATCAAGATTCATTGAATACCCAAAAATTAGTTCTGAATTTTTCAAACTTTATAAGTTATTAGTATAAATATAAAATTAGTACCTTAAATTTTGCCCAACTTTGACCATGGCACATTTGTTTCCTGTGAGCACTGTTGATATAATTTTCATATAATGCACACATAAGGATTTCAGCTTTTAGTTTAGAAAGCTGAAAGAAATTGGCTAAAAATTGTAGCTTTTATTAATGTTTTTCTGAGACCATGTCAGACCTTGGCTCTTTCCAGCCCCTCTTTGAGTCACTTGTATTTTGACCTTGTTGAACTTTCAGCAAATTATGCACGCTTCAGGCGAGGCATACACTGGGGCAGCCAGGCAGCTTATGGCCAGCCACAGTTGATCCAGGTGTCCAACCCAACTCATCTAGTAGTTTTAACCAACAACATAACAATAAATTAATAAATTTTTATTGGTTTTTAATAACAAATTAAAGAAAAATAGAAAAGGAATTTGTTAGTTTATAATAACAGGAAATTAACTTGCAGTTACTGATGATATAAGAATCTTTTATTAATGGATAGAATGTCACGTATTCCAAATAACACCATGCAGTCACCTATGGTATTTTTCAGTTCAATTTTAATGATAAAAAAGTTAATCATATTATTCATTACTAATCATTAGGGATCATATGAAGGAAATTAATGATAGACAAAGATGCAGTTGATAATATTAATCTAGATTCCTACTGTGTCTAGTGCGTACATTGATGTGAAATTAGTCCAAAATGAATATATTACATTTATTTTTTTTTAAATATTAATAAAAGCCATAAAATGAGGTACTTATGATCATTATTTAAACGTGTGAATGTTGTATATTCTGGATTCTCAACATCATTGTTTGGTGAAAACTGAATAAATACCAGACATGATGCGAATACTTTGCAATTGTATTTAAATACGAATATGAATATGTACTCCATTATAAAATTTCTTGCATAAAGAATGGGAATTCAGGTAAAAATGAAAGTATATGAATACCAGTGCAAATACTTTCAAAATTTATTCATGAATGCATTCATGAATATATTCTTTAATATTATTTTAATAATCATTTCAGTTATATTTCATTTAAAAAAATCAAAAGATATTATTATTATTTTTAATGAAAATTATATTTCGGACAATATTTGTAATTTTTTTTAATAAATAGTTAAGCTCTTTTATTATATGTTCTGCTTATAAGTTTTATGGCCAAGTCAAAATCTGTGTGACAATAGTACTCCATTTGTTAATAAAATAGATGAAATCAATCCTCTTCCCAGTCTCCAAAGGTACTATCAAAATCATACATAAGCTAAACAACAACAACTCATAATACAGCTTATATTTATTACCACACTAAACCAGCATTTGCCTCATTTCTAAATCAAAATTTTTATCATATATAACAGCTGAGCGCAGTGACCCATAGGTCCCTTGTTTTTATCTCCATTACAAATTTTTGTTACGACTACATGGTCTGTTGATATTAGGTTCTGTAACACTGTACATATGAATATGATATTAAATGGGACTACCTGTATATTAGAATATAATATTAAATGGGTCTAAGTGTAGATATGAATATGACATAAAATGGGACTGACTGTACTTTGACTTCCAGAGCACTCGTGAGCTAAAGGTACATCAGCTGGTTGTGAAGGTACAGGGCTGGAAGCGGGTAGAGCCAGTGACGGTGGACCGTGTGGGTGTGTACTTCAGAGATACTGAGTCAGACCCCAAAGAAGCCAGCAGACTCTTTGTAAGTCTGACTTCATTCTGACCAAGGTTTTATCTTAATGCATGCAAAACACACTCAAAATGTGAGAATTAATAACAAATTAATCCCTTCACATTGATAGTCCATATTTTGCTCGTACCAAACACAGTTTTAGAGATTATAGTCGAAAGAGCAAAATGTATAATGAAAACTGTCAAGTAAGCCTCTGTGTAAGCTGTGTACCCAATGCCTATTTAATGTCAGCTGATCTTGGAAAACACCCTTACTTAAAAATAAAAATGCCCTTGTGTGTGCATTGCATTAAAATATGGCTGTGTATAGTCTCTTAATCTGGAAATGATGTTTTATTATACAGATATATCATGGTACATATATGCTGGTCACTGAGTTAATTAACATTTAATTGTGACATATCATTGACCATGTCCCCCTATCAAAAGGTTCTTGCAAGCCAGTTTGAAGATAATTTTTCCTGATTTTATGCATTTTGAATAGTTCCAGGACTTGCCACCAAGTCGTGTTGTCTTTGATGTTAAGCTTCAAGGTAGTGCCCGCAAACTGATATCGGTACGCTCTGCTCTGATGCTGCATAACAAACTGAATGACACCATCGAGGTGAAGCTAGAGGGTCCAGGCTCTAATACTGATGGTAAGAAGAAGCAACATGAAACTTTTTTTTTATATGACCTTGCTTAGTGCATGGCAATATCAGTCTCTCTATCCTGATCTGTAGTTGTATATTTTCTTTGTAGGAAATTGGTTATTGCAAATCCTTTATGTTATGTCAGTATAAACAGCAAGAGTGATAGTATTCAGTAAATGTATATGAGGGTATAGTCATTAGTTACAGACAACACAGTCTGTTTATTTTTTGTATTAGACAGTATTTCAGAAATGATATGTCTGTGTCTGCCTTTTAGGTATTTTTCCTGTCCAGAACTACGGCTTAAGATTAACAAACCTCTGGTACAAGCAAAGTCTGGGTCAGGGACAGTTTTCTCTCAGAGACTCTAGTCCTGGTTCTGTTGGGGGTCAGTGAATGTTAGCTTAAACCTAATCCTGCACAGCATACCGAGAATGTATGGTACCAATATATCTTAAAGCAGACTTTTGGTTCTGTCTGATATTTTGTCTGAGGTACATGTGTAATGTTTTGTAAATTGTATTTGCAACATATATCATGCAGTTTTAGACTAATTTAGATTATTTTACTTTTGGTTTATTTAAAGTCAAGAATCGGACGATGAAACTGGAGGCTCACAGCCAGGCACCGGTACCGCTACACTGTGTGTCGTCAAAGCTTTATATCCGACCAAGTGGATGGTCTCTCACCTTCTGCAATAAACCTATACATTGGAACCATGTGACTGAGCCCAGCCAATGGAGTGGCTACATTCGGTCATGTGACACAATAGGAGGTGAAACAGAGAGCTACAAATTTTGTGTCTCTGTTACTCGTTTACAGTACCCAGTGACAACCCCTTCAGCATTCCCCCAGCCTGGTCATGTGATCACAGTACAGCCATTGTTACAAGTCATAAACTTGCTTCCTCTTGATATACAGTACTACTTCAAACAGACTGACATCAGTGGGTCACTGAAACCTGGAAAAACAGCGGCCGTCATCTCAGTAAGTATTTGTCATGAAGCCAGGTTGTATCCAAGCTCTCAATAGAAATAATCTTGTTTTTACAAGCTTTTTCCAGATTTTGGAATATTCCTTGGTTGTCATCAAGTAAAAAAAATTTCTGTAAGGGGAGGAGACTGTTATTACAAAAGTGGCAGGGGGTTTTGTGATTAGCTTTGTTGTGTGTGTGAATGTATGTTTATCTGAGTCATATCACTTACAGTTCCCAATTTAAATTTGATAAAACTTTGTGAAAGAAGGGGCCTTGGGTGAAAGAAGAAAAATTATAATTTTTGGATGAATCAGTAAAGTTTAAACGTAGGTACGTATCTGTATCCAGCCAAATTTGGCCTTTTTTTCCTTTCTGTCTTGCTTATATTTCCCTACAACATCTCCAAAATCTATTCCCTCCTCCCCAAAATTTAACATTTTTTCCTAGAATCTCTGATCAATTTATACTTTTTACACAGGCTGATATAACCCAGGACCTCACACTGGGCATTATGATTGAGAATTTCAAAGAATGTCGGGAACTAGTCATTCCAAGCGGCACCACTGATTATAAAGTCAAGTTGCGTTTGTATGATTACCTTGGGCGCTGTCTGGAACTCGGAGTACGAATAAGCTGTACCAAAGGAGGCTCCCTCAAGGTAACTACACTGAGCATTAGGCTCCATTAACACGTGGTTCAATACATTGTCCTTATATCAAAACAGAGATTCATTTATACGCATTGATTGTATCTTGTTGTGTAAAGGTTCCAGTGACTGTATTGCATGAGGTTATTATAATATCAAATTATGTAAAATATAAATTAAGCTTTTGTGAAAAAAAATGTCTTTGCCAGCTCTGTTTCAGTCATTATGTTTTAAATATTAGAGCTTTTATACATGTCCATTTTGAGTGTTAAAATTCTTTTAAATTGACAATTATTAATATATAATTTAATCCACATTAATAGATTGCTTTGTTTTATTTCTAGCTGTTTATATCTGCACCATTTTGGCTGGTGAATCGATCAGGGCTCCCTCTGGTGTTCAGGCAGGACAATGCTAAGATGGAGACAGCAGGACAAGGGGAGGAACACGAGATTGCTCGCAGTGTGGCTCCGCTTCTCTTCAGCTTTTCTGACAAAGAGGCACCTCAGATGTAGGTCACAGCTTTATTACATGTACAGATGTGGTGTGTGATGGCATAATGGATAAGGCACTGGACTTGTGACCGCAAGGTTGTGGGTTCACGTCCTGTTCTGACCACTGTCTGCAGTAAGACTCCTAAGCACAGTCAAAGACCAGGATGGCAAAATGTGAAGACCTATGAGACTGACATCGTCAGTGATATCAGACTATAAACCCATACCTTTACCTTTACATAATAAGGAGGCACCTCAGATGTAGGTCTCAGCTTTATTACGGGTACAGCTTAAGAAAAAGAGGCACCTCAGATGTAGGTCACAGCTTTATTATTGGTACAGTTAATGTGACATGATAAAGAGGCACCTCAGATGTAGGGCACAGCTTTATTAAGGGGACAGTTTATGTGACATGATAAGGAGGCACCTCAAATAAAGGTCACAGATTTATTACAGGTACAGTTAATTTGACATGATAAAGAGGCACCTCAGATTAAGGCCACAATTTTCTTGTGGTACAGATGATGAGGCTCGTTCAAAAATTGATTTCTGTGGGTGTTTGCATTAATTATTGCAGAATCATTATTGCCACATCAGCTGATGCATCTTGGATAGGGACTCCCTTTTTATTTGCTCATTTTGCCATCAAAAATGAATGACAAGATAATTGTCTATGAATTGTATCACATCTTGATGAATTGTGGTCAGAGCATAATAATGTATGGCTTTGACTTCATTTGGAAGTGCCTAAATCGAATAATCTAACCTTTTTTATGCCCCCTCCACTGAGTGGCAAGGGCATATAGTTTAACCCTTGTCCGTCATTCTGTCATTCCGAAATGAAACAGTTGTACGGACTTTTTTCACAATGCCTGCAGATATTGGCCTGATTTTTTTGGTGTGTGGGCAGATAATGACCAGTTACAGATTGAGTTCGTGTTTCGTCCTGGTTGACCAAATTTTGGCCGTTTTATGTCTCCTAAACAGAGAAAATTTCATAAAAATTGAAATTTTCATGACAGATACACATGTACGGACTTTTTTCACAATGCCTGCAGATACTGGCCTGATTTTTTGTGTGTTGCTTGACAATGACCCGTTACAGATCAAGTTTGCATTTTGTCCTGGTTGACCTACTTTTGACAATATGATAGCTCCTGAACTTAAAAAATTTTACAAAAATTTATCAAATATTTCTAATTTGCTCCAGGCGGGTGCATTTGTGTCGTTCAGACACATCTAGTTGTAACATAAAGTCAAACATTGTCAGTGGCAAATGTTAATTTTATTTACTCTGGCTTGTGATTCCAGCCACCTGGAAATCATAATCTGTAGTTTTAGACTTTGAAAAGAATCAGTGAATTTTGGATTTTTTGGTTTCTTTTAATCATCTTGGAAGGCACCAGGCGATTTGATGAAAAACCCCCAGCATTCTGCAGTATGTATTATTATTGTATGGTTGGTATTGTATATGATGTGACAAGAAGTGTTCATTAACAGGTGCTGCATGAGACTGGGCAAGTCTGTCCATGGACCACGCACATTGGCTAAGTGGTGTCAGAGGTTTCCCCTGGAGAGCGGAATCGGTGTTCGACACATCCAGGTGGCCCCTAATGACACAAGGCCTGACTGGTAAGTGAACTCAGACTGGTTATTTAGTCTACTGGGGTGTATGCTGCATGTGAGAAAAGCTAAAAGAATGAAAGCTCCAATCCTAGCCCCCCTCACCCCACCCCCCCCCCCCAAAAAAAAAAAGAATGAGGCAGTTAGAAGCAGAGTGTGGTGTTCAAGGTCAAATCTGCAGAATTCTAGGATCATTGTGACCCCATATCTTTTGAAGTTCTTTTAAGTTTTTTCCTGAAATTTGCCACCCTACTTATTTCTGCCATGTTCTGTAATTTATGAGTTCAAGACCTGTGAGCATGACCTTGATCTTCATGGTCAAATCTGCAGAATTCTGGGATTATTATTACCCCATATCATTCAAAGTACTAAAGATTTTTTCCTAAAATTTGACAACCACTTGTTTCCACTATGTTCTTTGATGAGTAACTTTGACTTTGACCTTTGAGGTAAAATCTGACAAAATCTAGGATCATTGTGACTCCCATTACTTTTAAAATTCTGAATATTTTCCCCATAAATTTCATGTACATGTTATTTCCTCAAAGTTCTTGGACAAGTTTCAAAACTGATGAACTTGATCATTAGGGTCAGATCTAAAGATTTATATCAGCAGTAACATTTGAAAAAGGTCATATTTTTTCCCTCACATTTGGGGTTGGGGAACCATGGGGGGAGATATATCTGTTTTTTTTTTCTGCAAAACATATATAATTATCAGATATATAAGAATGCTTTGCCTCTCTACAGGGTGTATCAGATTGGTATTGAGGTGCGCCAGGGCCGAGGATTGTACCGTGATACCAACATTGTGACCTTCTCTCCTCGGTACCAGCTGGATAACCAGTCACAGTACCGGTTAGCCTTTGCTCAGCGCCACATGGTACAGGGGCAGGTAGGTCATCTTCTTGTTGATCTCGTCTGTAATAATGATCTCCTGTAACACCATCTAGCTGTGCTCCTCTGCAACAATAGATTTTACTCAAATCACATCATCAGAAATATTAATGTGCTTATTATTCTCATATCAGATTATTATTTTGCTACAGGGCATTGGAAATACCCTTGGAAATAATGATACTGAATTGTCAAAATGCATTGCTGAAAAAATTCTAAGAGTACCAGATTTGTTTTCAGACCCTTACAGATAGCAGAATGATAATTAAAATTGAAAAATAATCCAGTGTTTACTTATTATGAATCTTATGAGTTGTCATGTTGGTAGTCCTTTATTCTAAAGTCTAAGTTTTCCAACATGATCAGGGAATGTGTTATGTATTTGATCATCACAATAAACCAGAAGTATTGTCAAATATTTATGTATATATAAATTTAAAAGTGCTCAACAAATATTGGTGAATATTTTTAATGTTTCTCACTTTTTTCACTCATGAAATTTCAAGATGTTATATTTCACGTAGAAACTGAGTGCTGTTCAGTGTACATTTTCCAGCTCTTCAGAAACCTGAAGTGTTTATTATTTTTGTTGTTTAGGTGCACCATATCCCTGCCAAAGAAGTATGATATCTAAGATTTTTTAATATTTTGTCATTGATTATTTTCATGTATTATAACCTCTGGTACCAGATGTGAAGATCATCTGTATTTTAACAGAACTAGTGACAACCACCAACCTCAAATATATACTCTTATACTAAAGGTGTCAGTTAAAGGTATATCCAGTTGTCAGTCATATACTCGGGTATCAATCATATCACAAAAGGTATCCACAATATACTCGAAATGTCATTCACATACTTGAGATACCTATCATTTACTCAAGTTATAAATTGTGTACTTGTTGTTCAGTTTACACTCAAGATATCAGTCCTACACTCAAATTGTCAATCATACATTGAAATGTTAATCATATTCTTGAGATTGATCGTATCCCCAAGATGTTAATTATATATTTAAGATGTAGATGTCAGTCATATACTCAGAAGATGTCAGTCATATACTCAGAAGATGTCAGTCATATACTCAGAAGATGTCAGTCATATACTCAGAAGATGTCAGTCATATACTCCAGGTGTCTATTTTGTTCTCCATTTATCGGTCTTATATCTCAGGTGTCACATACTTGATATATCAATGATATACCTGAAATATCAAACTTAAGGTATGGCCAAAATATAGGACTTATAGGTAACACTTGCATCAGATCATCAACCTTACCTTTTATCTGGTTGTCCCTTCTACACATTAGTGCTGGTTTTAGTTATAGCATCAGGAATGAGTTGAGGTGTGGTGGCTGTTATCTTTATCAAAACTAGTTCTGTTAAACATCTTTTGATGGTCTTCACATTTGGGAACTGTATAATCCTATCCCAGTGTTCCCCATTGCTTAAACTTTCATGTTAATCCTGCTTTATACCATGCCCAGGACTTGATAGGGTTTTTGTCATTTACACAATTCAACCGTTTGTTATATCATCTGTCTGTGGTTGGGATTATAAACGCTTTTCAGGGTTGGGCAGTTCAGTAAAAGCAACCAGATATATATAGATGTGCAACTACTTACCAGATAATATGCTATATTAAACATGAATATGAAGGACTTTTTCTTGTCTCAGGAATACCTGAAAAAAAAATTATTTTGTGAGAGAGATAACACTATTAACAACATTTGCTCCGTGCCTTCCTCGCTTGGCAGGTATCCATATTCCTGGCAACAGATACATGGCTTAGATAAAATAATCTCAATGTCATAAGAGGTTAATGAAGTGTGAATGCAGAAGGAGCAAAATTTGACCTATTATTTAATAAAAGTAGTACAAAATCAGTTTAATCTAAAACTAAAATGTAATTTTGAAATGTAATTATGTAGCTTTACCCATGTCTGTCATTCCGTCCTTCCATCCTTCCTTCCTTCCATTATTCTGAAATCAAACAGTTGTACAGACTTTTTTTCGCAATGCCTGCAGATATTGGCCTGATTTTTGGTGTATGGGCAGATAATGACCAGTTACAGATAGAGTTCGCATTTCGTCCTGGTTGACCTACTTTTGATCTTATGACGGCTCCTGAACATAGAAAATTTCATGAAAAATAGAAATTTTCATGACAAATGTCCATGTAGGGCCTTTTTTCACATTGCATGCAGATATTGACCTACTTTTGACTGGATGAAGGCTCCTGATCATAGAAAATACCATGAAATATTGAAATTTTCATGATAAATGCACATGTACAGACTTTTTTTTTGCAATGCTTAGAGATATTAGTCTGATTTTTGGAGTGTAGGTAGATTATGACCAGTTACAGATCGAGTTTGTGTTTCCTCCCAGTTTACCTTCTTTTGACTGTATGACGGCTCCTGAAAATAGAAAATTTTATGAAATATTGTAATTTTCATGATAAATGTACATGTACAGACTTTTTTTTCGCAATGCCTGCATATATTAGCCTGATTTTTGGTGTGTGGACAAATGATGACCAGTTACAGATTGAGTTTGCGTTTCATTCCAGTTGACTTACTTTTGACTGTATGACGGCTCCTGAACTTAGAAATTTTGATGAAAAAATAGAAATTTTCCAGACAAGTGCACATGTACTGCCTTTTTTTGCAATGCTTGCAGGTATTGGCCTAATTTTTGGTGTGTGGGTGCATAATGACCTCTTACAGATCAAGTTCCCTTTTTGTCCTGGTCGACCCACTTTTGACCGTATGACAGCTCTTGAACAGAGAAAATTTCATGAAAAATTGAATTTTTCAAAATATATGTACATGTACAGACATTTTTCACAATGCTTGCAGATATTAGCCTGATTTTGGGTGTGTGGACAAATTGTGACTAGTTACAGATTGAGTTTGCCTTTCGTCCCAGTTGACTTACTTTCAACCGTATGACAGCTCCTGAACATAGAGAATTTTACTGAAAAAAATAGAAGTTTTCCAGACAAATGCACATGTACTGCCTTTTTTTTTGCAATGCTTGCAGATATTGGCCTAATGTTTGGTGTGTGGGTGCATAATGACCACTTACAGATCGAGTTCGCTTTTTGTCCTGGTTGACCCACTTTTGACAGGATGACTGCTCCTGAACATAAAAAATACCATGAAATAATGAAATTTTCATGATAAATGCACATGTACAGACTTTTTTTTGCAATGCCTGTCGATATTAGCCTAATTTTTAGTGTGTGGGCAGATTATGACCAGTTACAGATCGAGTTTGCGTTTCATCCCCGTTGACCTACTTCTGACCATATGACAGCTCCTGAACATAGAAAATTTCATGAAAAATAGAAATTTTCATGATAATTGCACATGTACAGACTTTTTTTTTCGCAAGGCCTGCAGATATTAGTCTGATTTATGGTGTGTGGCTTGATCATGACCATTTACAGATGTCCCGAAAGACGCCCAAAGAACAAAATTTCATGCAAAAAGAAATTTTCATGATAACTTCACATGTAGAGACTTTCCGTCATTCCCAAATCAAACAGTTGTACAGACTTTTTATTGCAGTGCTTGCAGATATTGACCTGATTTATTGTACCTCGCCAAATCATGACCAGTTGCAGTTCAAGTTTGTGTTTTGTCGCCGTTTGATTGTATGACAGCTCCTGCACATAGAAATTTCATAAAAATTACTGATGACTTGTTTTCACAATGCCTGTGGATATTGGCCAGATTTATGGTGTGTGGGTGCATAATGACCACTTACAGATCAATTTTGTATTTTGTCCTGGTTCACCTACTTTGGACCGTATGGCAGCTCCTAAACATAGAAAATTTTACAAACTTTAACAAATATTTCTAATTTTCTCTAGGCGGGGGCACTCGTGTCTTTCTGACACATCTAGTTTTCAACAAATGTTTTATTGCGTTACAATAAAATACAACAGTGTTATTGAAAGTGATCACTCTTGCACTACTTCAAAATTACAACAACAAAGGGGTCATAATTAACCCTAAAATAATTTTTGAATGCTAAAGTATCCTCCATTGACACAAAAAGTGGAATGGGAAATTTGACTTACATCTCTCCCTTCTCTCCCTTTCTCTCTCTCTCTCTTTCTCTGATATTTATTGTTACCACATTGAATGATTGATAGGATCAAGGGTTCAACAAAGCAAGATTTACCAATTTATCATCTATATAATGCGGTCAGCATTGTCCAACTGTCATTTTAAATAAGATATCATCTTTTCATCAAGTACTTTTATCAATTTTAAGGACTTCTTGATTGGTGCAGACTGAATGTTATCTGAGCTGTAGTGGTGACCCTTTCGTTTGTCATCATTCCATATAGCCTTTAACAGTACACAAATGGTAGCCATTATTCAAATACAGTGAAAACTGTGTTGTGAGACCACCAATTGGACTAGCCAACAGGTGGTCTAATTAGAGAGGTCAGTTATAACCAGTGTGAATGCTTTTGGATCATCCAGGGGTTTTCTTAGAAGACAGGTGGTCTTATAAGAGAGGTGGTCTTTCAGACAGGTTTAATTGTACCTATGAAAAAAAAACCCTTGAAGGCAGAATAGTGAAATCTGGATAGAACCTGAAGAGGTTGGCCCTAATGACGGGTTATGACTTCTTGATTATTCCTAGCCATTTGCATATAAAACCTGCAATCTTGAAGGCTTAAGGCTGCCCATTCACCTACCTTTTGAAAAACCTAATTTATGAGATTTCTGGCTTCCTCTGTGTATATATTTATGATCTAAGGGTAATTCTGGTTATGAAAAGTTCTTATTAGGCCTTTGTGAAGGATGTATGAACTTGTTTATCAACAATATGTTTGTAAAACACAGCAATGTGGACAATCAGGAAAAACATGTAACCTTAGGTGGTAGGTTGCATATATGCGGAGGTAAATTTGCCATTTGCAAAACTCTGACTTATCTGACTTGCTGCATGATGGCCTTGTTGAATAATCAGCCTGTGTGCAGTGATATCAACGTTTTCAGGCCTATTTTTTTTATAAAAGCTCCAATGGATTACCTTTAGTTTATAAAGGTCAGATAAGTGATTGGGCCTCTTTAATATATGCATATTACCCTGACTGTATGGTTGCCTTTATCCTCATTCATTGTAATACCATCAACAGATCATTGATCTGAACAAGAGGAACAAGATGAACAAACTCAGCCGAACCAGTTCATAAAAAAATGTTACTAACAATTTTGGGTAAAAATTGACACAAAACATCTAATTTCTCAATGTATAAAATACCTTGGAATTTACTTTATGTGTGTTTGTAAATTTAATGTATATTGTATATCTTTAGTTTTGCATATATTTTTAAACTGCTGGCACCACTTAAAGTCTTCAAACAATGTTTGCACAAAATTAATTTGGAACCTGATAAATAACAGCCAGAAAAAGTCTTGATAAAAGCATCATGTCACACTAGTCCCTAGCAATGTTTTATAAATTCATTCTATCTTTCAATATATTCAATATATTCAATATATCTTTCAATATAAATAAAAAAAACACATGAACCATAAAATTATGGCAGTAGGTACTATCTGTATCAAAAAAGGATACATCCTGTAAATGTACTCAGCTGGGCGTCATTACCATTGGTCACTTTTTTAATGTATAATCAAATGTGGCGAGTAATGCTGTATGAAGCTAATACCTAAGTGTAGCGCTTGCTTTGTTAACAAAGGTTAAACATGTCATGGATAAACCTTCAACTTCAGTTTGAAAATGGAACTTTAAGTGTACTGCATTTACTTCAGTCTGAAGTCAGGTATCAAATATTAGACAATATCATATGCCTTTGTCAGTACATGACTGCTTAGGTTACTGTGCTATCATAATTAAAAATATCTGTGATATTTTTTCATTTCTTTACTCATCATTTCAGTTATCACCTTTTTCACAAGCTTTAAATAATAAAGGAATCATCTTTATGATTTTATTGTCTGTCCTGGCTCATTTTAGTGATTTAATTATTTTTCAGGATCAATATCTAGTGTCGATCAAGCTGTAATTGGCAATACATGTAGTATATATGTATTATAAATAATTGAGCCATTTATTGAATTGAGTTGCTTCTGTATTTTATTGCTCTGTTTAAAATATTTTATTTGATCAAATATATTTCTCAGGGCACCAAGGCTGGCTCAGGACACCTGTCAGCGGTACCTGGATGTAAGCTGTCATTCCACTGGCCACGTAATGACCTTGACCCGTTGCTGTGTGTCCGACCACTCCATGACATTGACTGTCATTGGTCTGGAGGTTTCCGTATTGATCAAGTGAACTCGTTTCATGTGAACATCAGGTAGGGTTTATGTCACAGTCATATGTCATATGGTACATGTATGGTGACAGACTGACAGTTGAATAACATGAGTCAATATGGTACATGTATGGTGCCAGTTGTATAACATGAGTCCATATCATTCTCTGACTTGGTACCTTCACTCCTGCATTTATCCCAGTCATTTGTCATGTATAAAAAAGTGATTTAACACCAAATATCAATTCTACAAGTGTCAGACTTAGAAATAGATGGAGCTTATGGTCTGAGAGCCTGTCCACTAGTAATTAGGTCACTAGGTCACCAGGTTATCCTGGCTTGCACTAATTAGTGTCAATAAACAGCGACCAACAACTTAGGTAAAACATTTCTCTGCCTCAGCTTACTTTTCTGTTTGTCAGTCATCTCTCACAGATATATCAGTTTGTAGTTGACCAATGATTCTTGAAGAAGGTGTTGTTTTCTTAGTGACACACATGGTTTTGTATATAATCCATGTTAGCATGGTAAGTCAGTTGAAATGCTGCTTTTTCTCAGTGATGCAATTTAATGTCAACAACACATGTGAAATAATATGAATACAACATTGGTCTGCTTGTTCACCAATATCCTAGAAGTAAATTTTTAGGATTTTTAGACCTTAGACCTTAATTACTTGAGTATCTACTTTATGCCTGTTTATGGATTACTCACTATGCAACCTTACAGGTAAATGGAAGGTAAATTAATATGAAAGTGTCAAAGTTGTGAACAGTTTCTCCCAAACAAATTTGAAGTCTTTCTTCAGTCAGGAGACTTGTTTCTTCAAAGACAAACGCAAACACATTTCCATATTTTAACTTCTGTTACTGAGTTACTATGCTTCAAAGAAGGAACATGTATCGGATTGTCCCACTACCATTCATTAGATGGTCATAAAGTAATGAATAAAACAAAAGTTTTAAGGTTCTCCATTATTCTCACAAAAGTTTACATCTGTTTGTGTATTATGTTTGTAGGGGCATGGACAATGAGTGTTTGTTTATCCGTGTGGACGTGGCACTGCAGGGTGCCACCTTCTTCGTTGTGTTCAGTGATGCCAGCAAAATGCCACCACCTTACAGAATAGATAACTTCTCTGAGGTAAAGGAAGCATTCTGATCTTTTACTTAATTTCAACCTAGTTAACCCTTTACCACTCAGGTGCTTATATCAGCCAGTTTAATTATAGCTGATACTTTTATATTAACCCTTGCTTCTAATTTGGTCTTTGTATCTAAGGATAAGATACAGTGTCTCCATTGTTGTGTCATCATTGATCTTCATCCTCTGTATATCAGTGATCTATAGCTATTAATAAACAACTGAAGATTACAGAACTGCAAACACAACACTGACTATGACTACAGGCACTTGTATCCTTATACTCCCTCTATACTTAATAAAGATAACTAAATTTCAAGATATCCATCAGTGTTAAATCCATATATGTGACACCCATGACTGGCAACAGTACACCAGGCATGGATAATTTTCAAGACAAAAGACAGCTTGCCAGCCCTCTGGTTATAATAAATATTGATGACTACTAGTTATCATAAGTTGAGATTAGGTTTAAGGTATGTATTGCAGACCACAACAGGCTTCATATTTAAGGATTCAAGCACCTGTGCCATGACATGAAGGGTACACATAGAGCACAATCAACAAATCCAGTCATAGGAAGGGAGTGTCATAAAATTATTAACTTACAGTGAAATCTCTCTAACATGACCACGTTCAGGACCAGCCAAAGTGTTCACGTTAGCAGGGTGATTGTGTTAGTGTTAGCTTTGTGTTAGCGGGAGGTTTTATGGTGATTTACATTAGACCCGGACCAAGAAAAGGGGGCCTGGACAGCTGAGCGGTATAACTCCTGGGCCTCTCCGCTGACGACATGGTTTCAATCCCAGGTGTTGCCATGAGAGTGGGTTGTATTGGCCCATTCAAGGTTGGTGGTTCTCTCCGGAGTCTCTGGCGTAATTTGTATCTACTGTCAACTGGCCTTTAAGCCTTGACCTTCCATTACAGACTCTTAACTGTAAAAATTTTGGTCGAGGGAGCCAGTGTGAACATAGCTTCAGCTATGTGCTGTGACCAGCTCGAGCACCAACTTAATTTCAGTAATAATTATAAGGACCAAGAAAAAGTGGTCATCTCAGTGGGGGTGGTCGTGATGGCAGGGTGGTCGTCAGGCAAGTTTTCAATGCATTTGCACAAGCAGGACATCTGATGCTTGGTCAAAATAGTCTGATAAAAACCCCAGCTTAATTCAAGCAAATTAGCAAAACGTTATCTGTATTAGTTTAAAGAAGCTGAAATCCAGTAAAACTAAATGAAACATTGTATATGACAGGTGCAAGTGAGGTACCACCAGAGTCAGATTGCTGAGGAGTGGCTAAGGACCACAATCAATGCTAGAAGCTCAGGTAGGTCAAGGTCATGATCCAGGACAGGTCAAGGTCATGATTCTTGTCTGAAGGAGTTTATGGTATATAAAAAATTAAAGATATTCTTAACCTGATCTTAATAATTTCATTGTTATCTAAACATAAACTCAGATTAACTAAAATTGTTCATGACCTCATAACACATAGTCCATATATAGCAAAAGTCATTCAAAATTGCAAATCTTTCAATAATTGTTGCATAGATTGCATTGAAATTTATTATGTAAATTAATCATTGATGGCTTTATCCATTGTATTAGACAGTTTGTGTCATTTACAATTCCTTAAATTTTGCACTAGTTTAATGTTAATTTTGAGACTGAATATTTGTACTGTCCAAAACAATGAAAATGATGTGCCACAGTAAAACATATGTCCTTTGAATGTCACTGGCAGACCATAGTGTCACAAGTCTTTCTCATAAACTGAGCACCATGACCTATCAGTCACTCAGCGGTTTAACTGGTAGTGTATCACATCTCCTTTTTCATAAATTTCTTAGTTGCCTATGCATGGGATGAGCCGACCCTTGACCCTTACCTGACCTTGAGTGTCCCTGGAGGTACCAAGGCCACTTACAACATGGACGTGGTCGCAGCCGGGGAGCAGCTCTGCTATGAAAATTTTATATACATCGCATTTACAGCAACCTTTAGTGGGTAAGTTTCAATTATGTAAGAGGTTCTCCAGTAAAGGAACTGTTTGTTTCATTTTAAATGAGATTCATAGTGAAATATCTAAAACGAAAAGAATTTTCTGAATATAGTGCCTTAAGTAAGTGCCATACTGTTGCACTAGATACTAGATTAAAAAGTTCTGTAGCAATCCTTCTATCACACCGACATTTTATTTAGCTGTTGGACATTTTCTTAAGGTGATGTATTAGATCTCATTGTAAACTTGAGACATTAGTTCCTTTATTAAAGTGAACAGATCCACTCGGTAATGGGAGCACTTTATGGAATTGATATAATATGTTAAAACCTGCTACTCAAGAGTAATAAAGATAAAATGCTACCCACAATGTTAAATTTCTCTTTGGATCCTGAATAAATTTGAACTGCACAATATAAAAGAAATATATGACCATCATTCTTTGAGTGTTCAACACATTTGTGAATTTTGATGTAAGATATTTAAACCTGATTCAGATAAAAGAGACATGTTATTGTAGCTATAAGGTGAGAGGGATTGAGAGCGGCTGGCACGTCTCGTCCAGTGACCCTTCCTGCAGGGAGCTAGTCCTCGATGTACCTCATGGTCAGAGTGTTCTCCTCAAACGCAAGGTAGGCAGGTGTCATGCAGAGCAGGGTCACATGGATATATGTATAAATTTATTATGCTATCACGGTTATATTTCTCTATTGGTTCATGACCACTGGCCATATTTAACTTGTAGTACTATGCTTCCCTGCATTTAATTTCAGTCCTAATCATCTTGTTTTTATTTTGACTTTGAGAGGATAAAATGACTTTCCTATACTTACTTATTATTAAACTCAGTCAGAGATCCAGTCTTTCTTAAAATGGGGCACAGATCAGGTGATTATCTGTTTATATTAATGTCTGAATCCTTTGTATAATTTCAGTCTTGGAAGAGAAACTATCAACCAAGTCTTTGAATTTGATGAGCACCTTTTCTAATAAATATTTCACCAACTGTATATTAACCATAGCTTAGTTAAAATACATCACCATATATGGGTCACTGTAGTGCTAAGATGAAACCTGATTGGTCAGTTCCCTTATGCATTATTCATGTTTAATGTTAATTATATTTAATGATGTCAGGAGCCAGGCAAGCGCTCACAGCTTTGGAGGATGACGAGCAGCGGGATGCTGCAACACGAGGGGTCCTCCCCACCTCAGGACCCCCGCAGGAAGACCCCCAGCAGTGCCAGTGTATACGTACTCGATATCGCCGGCCTGGGTCTGCAGCCCGGCACATACATACCACTAGCCCTGAAGAAAGTGGACGAAAGAAGAAGGTCTACGCAGACCTGGGTTTTTACATCAGTAAGACATTTCCATAATGTCAAGTTTTATGTTAGTAAAGGCCTTAAGTTACATGTTTTCATCAGTTACACACTTCCATAATGTCTAGTTAGCTCAGCTGACTATAAGTCATCTGAGCTATAGTCGTGGTCCATTGTCCGTCGTCCGTCCGTCCGTCCTTCCGTAGATGTGGCACGTTTTGAAACCGTAGGACCTAGGAATCCAAAATCCGGCATAATGTTAGATGTCCCCAAGATCTCCTACCAAGCCGAAAACTGGGTCTTTTGGACTTCGTTCCTTTGAGAAATTAAGGAAAAACCTCAATTTTTTATTAAAAACCTTTTTTCACACTTCAGGACTGCCTAATATCAAAACCACTCATCTGTTTTTCCTCATATTTACCATAAATATTCCTCTATATAGTTCCTATGTACATTCAAGAAAATATGTCTGTATTATATAATTTAAAAAAGTTATGGACCCAAACATAATGCATTTTGTAAAAAATCATGAAAGATATTTGATCACTTAACACAAAACATGTTAAAGCTATGGACCTTTTTTCCAGTAATATAACTTTAATTAATCAAAAATAAATTGAATACCCAAAATTAGATGAAAATCTTTTAAATTTTTTTAAATATTAATAAAAATAAAAAATTGGTACCTTAAATTTTGCCCAACTTTGACCATGGCACGTTTTTTTCCTGTAAGTACTGTGGATTTAATTTTCACAGCATGTTTTTGTTACCTTTTCAACTGTTAACACCAAAAATTTGAAACCAGTTGATCAAAAACTGTAGATTTTATTCAAGTTTTCAAGCACCATGTAACATATTGTATACATCAAGCTAGTGTTATGCAGTTTGCAAGAGCTCAGCTCCCCAGCTTCAGCTCTTAGTTCCTTAAATTCGGCATTAAGCTAGATGTCTCGTAAATCCCCTACCATGCCAAGAATTTGGTCACTAGGACTTAATACCTTCAAGATATTAATGAAAAACCTCATTTTTCCATTAAAAACCCATTGTTACACTTCAAGACTGCCTAAAATCAAAACCACTGATCTGACTTTAATCATAAATAATATACATATTTTTCATTCTCTATGCACATGCCAGAATGATGTCAGTATTGCGTAATTGTTTTAAGTTATGGGCCCAAACATAATGCACTTTGTAAAAAATCAAGAAATATATTTACTCCCTTAACAAGGGGATTGCTGAAGCTAGAGATTTTTTGTCAGGGATGTAACATTATTTAATCAAGATTCAATTGAATACCCAAAATTAGTTATGAATTTTTCAAATTTTATAAGTTATTAGTATAAATGTAAAATTAGTAACTTAAATTTTGCCCAACTTTGACCATGGCACGTTTGTTTCCTGTGAGCACTGTTGATATAATTTTCATATCATGCACACATAAGGATTTCAGCTTTTAAGTTTAGAAAGCTGAAAGAAATTGGCCAAAAATTGTAGCTTTTATTAATGTTTTTATGAGACCCTGTCAGACTTTGGCTCTCTCCAGCCCCTCTTGAGTCACCTGTATGTTGACCTTGTTGAACTTTCAGCAAATTATGCATGCTTGAGGCGAGGCATACAGGGAATCCAGGCAGCTTATGGCCAGCCACAGTTGATCCAGGTGTCCAACCCAACTCATCTAGTAGTTTAACCAACTACATACAATAAACAATAAATTAATTAATTTTTATTGGTTTTTAATAAAAAATTAATGAAAAATAGAAAAGGAATTTGTTAGTTTATTATAACAGGAAATTAACTTGCAGTTACTGATGATATAAGAATCTTGTATCGATGGATAGAATGTCACGTATTCCAAATAACACCATGCAGTCACCTATGGTATTTTTCAGTTCAATTTTAATGATAAAGAAGTAAATCATATTATTCATTACTAATCATTAGGGATCATATGATGGAAATAAATGAAAGACAAAGATGCAGTTGATAATATTAATCTAGATTCCTACTGTGTCTAGTGTGTACATTGATGTGAAATTAGTCCAAAATGAATTTATTACAGTTATTTTTTAATATAAATAAAAGCCATAAAACCAGGTACTTATGATCATTATTTAAATGTGTGAATTTTGTATATTCTGGATTCTCAACATCATTGTTTGGTGAAAACTGAATAAATACCAGACATGGTGCGAATACTTTGTAATTGTATTTAAATACGAATATGATTATGTACTCCATTATAAAATTTCTTGCATAAAGAATGGGAATTCAGGTAAAAATGAAAGTATATGAATACCAGTGCAAATACTTTCAAAATGTATTCATGAATGCATTCATGAATATATTCTTTAATATTATTTTAATAATCATTTCAGTTATATTTCATTTTAAAAAATCATATGATTCTCTTATTATTTTTAATAAAAATTATATTTGGGACAATATTTGTAATTTTTTTTAATTAATAGTTAAACCCTTATATTATATATTCTGCTTATAAGTTATATTGCCAAGTCAAAATCTGTGTGACAATAGTACTCCATTTGTTAATAAAATAAATGAAATCAATCCTCTTCCCTGTCTCCAAAGGTACTATCAAAATCATACAAAAGCTAAACAACAACAACTCATATTACAGCTTATATTTATTACCACACAAAACCAGCATGTGCCTCATTTCTAAATAATATTTTCTTATCATATATAACAGCTGAGCGTCGTGACCCATAGGGCCCTTGTTTTATGTTAGTAAAGGCATTAAGTTACATGTTTTCATCAGTAAGACACTTTCATAATGTCAAGGTGTATATAAGTTAAGGTCTTAAGTTACATGTTTTCATCAGTTACACACTTCCATAATGTCTGGTTTTATGTTAGTAAAGGCATTAAATTACATGTTTTCATCAGTAAGACACTTTCATAATGTCAAGGTGTATATAAGTTAAGGTCTTAAGTTACATGTTAACATATCCATAATGTCAAGTTTTATGTGAGTAAAGGCCTAAAGTTACATGTTTACATTGGTAAGGCACTTTGATAATGTCAACGTGTATATTAGTTAGGCCCTAAGTTAGATGTTTACATCAGGTTCTTTAATATATTTAGACCTTTGATTCAGATGTTTATATCATTTAGGCATCTATATTATAGGGTTGTTGCCTATAATCACTTACTGTGTTGTTCAGATGTTTATATCAATGAGGCATCTATATTATAGGGTTGTTATCTATAATCAGTTACTGTGTTGATTCAGATGTTTATATCAATGAGGCATTTATATTATAGGGTTGTTATCTATAATCAGTTACTGTATTGATTCAGATGTTTATATAAATGAGCTATCTATATTATAGGGTTGTTATCTATAATCATGCAGTTACTGTGTTGTTCAGATGTTTATATCAATGAGGCATCTATATTATAGGGTTGTTATCTATAATCATGCAGTTACTGTGTTGATTCAGATGTTTATATCAATGAGGCATCTATATTATAGGGTTGTTATCTATAATCATGTAGTTACTGTGTTGATCCAGATGTTTATATCAATGAGGTATCTATATTATAGGGTTGTTATCTATAATCATGCAGTTACTGTGTTGATTCAGATGTTTATATCAATGAGGTATCTATATTATAGGGTTGTTATCTATAATCATGCAGTTACTGTGTTGTTCAGATGTTTATATCAATGAGGTATCTATATTATAGGGTTGTTATCTATAATCATGCAGTTGCTGTGTTGATTCAGATGTTTATATCAATGAGGTATCTATATTATAGGGTTGTTATCTATAATCATGCAGTTACTGTGTTGATTCAGATGTTTATATCAATGAGGTATCTATATTATAGGGTTGTTATCTATAATCAGTTACTGTGTTGATTCAGATGTTTATTTCAATGAGGCATCAATATTATAGGGTTGTTATCTATAATCAGTTACTGTGTTGATTCAGATGTTTGCACAATAAGGCACCTATAAAGAGTCATTATCTTCGATCAGTTATTCCGTTGATTCAGATGTTTATATCTATGAGGCATCTATATTTTGGGTTATCTATAATCAGTTATTCCGTTGATTCAGATGTTTATATCTATGAGGCATCTATATTTTGGGTTGTTATCTATAATCAGTTACTGTGTTGATTCAGATGTTTGCACAATAAGGCACATATAAAGAGTCATTATCTTTGATCAGTTATTGCGTTAATTCAGATGTTTATATCGTTAAAGCTCTTTTGTGACTTTGGGGTCTTTAATGAGTTACTGACTAATATGTTAACCTGGATAAGGCATCTCTGTAAAACATTGGTCTTTGGCCAGTTAAAGCCATTATTTAAATATTGAGGAAACCTTATGTTCCATGCCTGAAACATGAATTTTCTGATGGTAATGTATGCATGAAATTTACAAACAATTCTTATTTTCAGTGATTACACAATTCCTCATGGTTTCTGGTTTTTTTACTAAGGCCAAAATAAAAAAAAGATATGGTTCTCAGGCACTTTTTTTCAAAAATCAATGCGGGCAGGCAGATTTTTATATTTAACTTTTTGGCATGTTTCGATAAAAATGTAAAATGATATGGGAAAAGCACGATAAGAACAGATTTATTTTGTTATACAAGTAAAAGCACTACATTACAAAGGAAATTGTATGATTTTATCTTCTTGAAAGAAATGTCCGAGTGGCTGCAGATTGGAAATCAAAATTAAAATGTTTGATGCGGGGGTTAAAAATTGATGCGGGCGGTGCCTGAGAAACATACCTTTAATTTTTTTGGCCTAAGGATGGACATTTTCACTGGGGCCTTTATTGTTATTCATGCTTAAAAATTAGTTGGTGTGATTAGGAGCATTCTTGAATTCTTGAGATACAACAAGACCTAGCAAGTCCTACCTCTAAAAAACATATCAGGGATACCTATTATAGGCAAGACAGTATTTGAAAAAATTGCATTCAATGCTTCAAGTTTGCAGCATGACTCCATAAAAAAATCTCTGTCTCAATGTACATAATCAACAAATTTGCATGAACCAAAATTGAAGGCAGCGGGGTGCAGGGCAAACATAGAGACATTTTAAAACAGTCAGGAGTACTTTGTTGTGTTTTATTTAATTTCTTTCAGCAGTCTGACTTTCAGTTTGAACTTAAGTCATTAACCTACTCTGGCATCAATTGACTTGTGAAATAACTAGAGCAAATATATTGTCAGGCCTGAACAATTTTGAAGACTTTAATACCATAAAAAATGTCATACATACATGTTATAGAAAATAATAAGACAAATCTCCTGTTACAGGATGGCTGTTTGAAGTGTGCTCTTGGTAACCTTTTTGTGCAAGCAACAGGAGGAACGTTGGGTCTACGAGATGGTAGGTTGTTTATATATTTAAGTGCTTTGTCGTGCTATACTCTTCTTTCCAATATACTTGGGTTACTGTGGTTGACTTTGTTTGTGAGGGTTTCTAATTCAGAATAGTCGCAAAAGACATATTAATTGCGAAAAAAATGAAACCTTCATATATAAGAACCTTATCAACACAAATGAACAGTAATTTATGATATAGCCTCATTGGCATTTTATGTATTTTATACTCATGACCAGGACTGTAGGTGTAAAAGTTTGAAGACAACAGATTGATATTATAAATAACAATGATAATATTTGGTCTCTGTAAAACACAGGTAAGCATTATAAATAAAATCAGGTCTTTCATATAACCTGCCTAAAAATGACAAGAATTTGTCATTGGTCCTAGTCAGATCGTTATTTGTGCAGAAAATATGAAATATCAGTTTGATAATGGATAAGCTTACTTAAGACTGTAAGTTACTGCATGGTATGATCCTCATGAAAATTACAAAATATTAGTCTCATGAATATGAAGGCAACCATGGTTTTTATATAAATCCAGGTACCAAGTTTTAAAACTGATCATGTGTTTGTTTATTTGCAATCCAGTTGTCTTCACTTCTGTACAAGACATCGTAATAAAGTGACCTTGTAGTATTGATATTTGTGTAGCATGCAGTATAACAGTGACATATGTATAGGGTGTGTTAATCGTACAATAAAACATCAATATCTGTGTACCACAATCAGGTGCAGAGGCAGTTCTTGGACCATCCCCTCGCATCAGATCTACCACGGGTATCCCAATGGAGCTGGCTGTTCATCGTGAGAAGTCTCGTCCTGGATCAGGGTTACTGTCCGTCAGTGTACTCACAGATGGCCCAACTCGGGTCCTGCAGATAATGGATGTTAGGGATAAGGTAATACCTGTAACAGTCATGATGTTTTTCAGATTAAGTGTCCTTAAAACTTAGTGAAAGCATAAATATTTATACAAATGATACAAGTTCATTGTAAAAGCTGTGGAATGTATCAACACACAAATTCTGTTCAGCAACTACCTCAAAAACAAGAACCACTTTTACATGGTCACTTACTTTGCTTACTTTGCTCTTTATATCGCTTAGGCCTCACTTGGATGACCACCTTAAAACACAACAACTTTATCAAGGTCCTGTTGGTAGTCCTAATATCAAAGTTTCACTGTAAAATGAAAACTTTCCTATCATCATGACAAAAGTTGAATGACAAAGAGAGTCACAGCTGCTTGTGGAGTCAGAATTTGAGGTTTTGAGTGAAAGCTCAGTGTCAGGGTTATAGAGGCATAGATGTGATGTACCAGATGACCTGATTTTGGTGCATATTTTGATGTTTATTGGTTTTTAGCTCAGCTGACTATAAGTCATCTGAGCTATAGTCGTGGTCCATTGTCCGTTGTCCGTCCGTCTGTCGGTCCGTCCGTCCGTCCGTCCGTCCGTCCGTAGATGTGGCACGTTTTGAAACCGTAAGACCTAGGAATCCAAAATTCGGCATAATGTTAGATGTCCCCAAGATCTCCTACCAAGCCGAAAACTGGGTCTTTGCAACTTCGTTCCTTTGAGAAATTAAGGAAAAACCTCAATTTTTTATTAAAAACCTATTTTTACACTTCAGGACTGCCTAATATCAAAACCACTCATCTGTTTTTCCTCATATTTACCATAAATATTCCTCTATATAGTTCCTATGTACATGCCAGAAATTATGTCTGTATTATTTAATTTAAAAAAGTTATGGGCCCAAACATAATGCATTTTGTAAAAAATCAGGAAAGATATTTGATCACTTAACACAAAAAATGTTAAAGCTATCGACCTTTTTTCCAGTAATATAACTTCAATTAATCAAAATTAAATTGTATACCCAAAACTAGATGAAAATCTTTTAAATTTTTTAAAATATTAATAAAAATAAAAAATTGGTACCTTAAATTTTGCCCAACTTTGACCATGGCACGTTTTTTTCCTGTAAGTACTGTGGATTTAATTTTCACAGCATGTTTTTGTTAGCATTTCAACTGTTAACACCAAAAATTTGAAACCAGTTGATCAAAAACTGAAGATTTTAATAAGTTTTCAAGCACCATGTAACATATTGTTTACATCAAGCTAGTGTTATGCAGTTTGCAAGAGCTCAGCTCCCCAGCTTCAGCTCTTAGTTCCTTAAATTCGGCATACAGTTAGATGTCTCCAAAATCCCCTACCATGCCAAGAATTTGGTCACTAGGACTTAATACCTTCGAGATATTAATGAAAAACTTCATTTTTCCATTAAAAACCCATTGTTACACTTCAAGACTGCCTAAAATCAAAACCACTGATCTGACTTTAATCATAAATAATATACATTTTTTTCATTCTCTATGCACATGCCAGAATGATGTCAGTATTGCGTAATTGTTTTAAGTTATGGGCCCAAACATAATGCACTTTGTAAAAAATCAAGAAATATATTTACTCCCTTAACAAGGGCATTGCTGAAGCTAGAGATTTTTTTTGTCAGGGATGTAACATTATTTAATCAAGATTCAATTGAATACCCAAAATTAGTTCTGAATTTTTCAAATTTTATAAGTTATTAGTATAAATATAAAATTAGTACCTTAAATTTTGCCCAACTGTGACCATGGCACATTTGTGTCCTGTGAGCACTGTTGATATAATTTTCATATCATGCACACATTAGGATTTCAGCTTTTAAGTTTAGAAAGCTGAAAGAAATTGGCCAAAAATTGTAGCTTTTATTAATGTTTTTTATGAGACCCTGTCAGACTTTGGCTCTCTCCAGCCCCTCTTGAGTCACCTGTATGTTGACCTTGTTGACCTTTCATCAAATTATGCACGCTTGAGGCGAGGCATACAAGAATCCAGGCAGCTTATGGCCAGCCACAGTTGATCCAGGTGTCCAACCCAACTCATCTAGTAGTTTTAACTAACAACATAACAATAAACAATAAATTAATAAATTTTTATTGGTTTTTAATAACAAATTAAAGAAAAATAGAAAAGAAATTTGTTAGTTTATAATAACAGGAAATTAACTTGCAGTTACTGATGATATAAGAATCTTGTATCGATGTGTAGAATGTCACATATTCCAAATAACACCATGCAGTCACCTATGGCATTTTTCAGTTCAATTTTAATGATAAAGAAGTAAATCATATTATTCATTACTAATCATTAGGGATCATATGAAGGAAATTAATGATAGACAAAGATGCAGTTGATAATATTAATCTAGATTCCTACTGTGTCTAGTGTGTACATTGATGTGAAATTAGTCCAAAATGAATTTTTTACAGTTATTTTTTAATATAAATAAAAGCCATAAAACCAGGTACTTATGATCATTATTTAAATGTGTGAATTTTGTATATTCTGGATTTTCAACACCATTGGTTGGTGAAACTGAATAAATACCAGACATGGTGCGAATACTTTGTAATTGTATTTAAATACGAATATGATTATGTACTCCATTATAAAATTTCTAGCATAAAGAATAGGAATTCAGGTAAAAATGAAAGTATATGAATACTCGTGCAAATACTTTCAAAATGTATTCATGAATGCATTCATGAATATATTCTTTAATATTATTTTAATAATCAAATCAGTTATATTTCATTTAAAAAAATCATATGATTCTCTTATTATTTTTTATAAAAATTATATTTGGGACAATATTTGTAATTTTTTTTAATAAATAGCTTAACTCTTATATTATATGTTCTGCTTATAAATATATGGCCAAGTCAAAATCTGTGTGACAATAGTACTCCATTTGTTAATAAAATAAATGAAATCAATCCTCTTCCCTGTCTCCAAAGGTACTATCAAAATCATACATAAGCTAAACAACAACAACTCATAATACAGCTTATATTTATTACCACACAAAACCAGCATGTGCCTCATTTCTAAATAATATTTTTTTATCATATATAACAGCTGAGCGTCGTGACCCATAGGTCCCTTGTTATTTATTTCAGCAAACCTTTGTGGGTGAGAGCATGGAAGATTCACAGCTGTTAGTGGTCACTGAGAAGAGCAAGCCTTTGATAAAAGGAACTGCTGCTGGTAAATCAGAGACTGCCAGTCCCAGGAACATCCAGGTATGTTATATTCATGGTCCAGGCTGGTAGCAGTCACTAAGATGTCCAAGCAGTCAGTCAGGCAGATTGATAGATACCTTGAAAACATGACTCAATAGGCATTTATATTGGGCGGGTAAGCCTAATTTGAATCATAATAAAAGCCATACAGGGGAATTTACTGCAACAGTCATGTATTTTTTACACAAATAAAAGAGATCCGGTGTATCCTGTAGTAAACTAGAATTTTAATCCTACACAAATGATCATGATTTAATAGATTGTAGGCTGTTTCAGACAGGGACATTTTAACCAGAACATTCTGGACTAGAACATTCCTGACTAACTCCTTTTTGGATTGGAGGACATTTTGACCAGGTCAGAAATGTAAGATTCCTATTATGCAAAAAGCCCCTGTCTGAATCATCTATCCATCGAGAAAACAACATTCACTGTTATCTGTAATGATCTATTATCTATTCTCTGTAAATCTTTAATGAAATAATCATAAGGATAATGACCAGTCAGCTGGTTCTGTGAATTCCTTATTTAAATGATATTTATTTGTCATTATGCATCCGTTTTGGTTTGAGTAAATCACCACTGTGATTCATCTTGCAGCTGTCAGTTCAGTTAAAGGAAGGTCTTGGGGTGTCCCTGGTTAATCATGCCATGGAGGAACTCATCTTCATGTCATTCCGCAACATTGACATTCAGTACAACTCATCATCAGCCGGCGAAATGCTGAACGCCTCTGTCAGCAGCCTACAGGTAAGTCTTCACATCACTTGGTCCTGTTGATAAAGCCTGCTTAATACTCATATAACCTGCATGTAGGCATGAAGCATGGTCCTATTGACAGTTACAATGTAACACCTACACAGCCCTGGAAAGCCTATCTGTAATGAGGTTCTGTTCACATTCACAATGTAATACCTTTGTCATGAAGAAATCAAATGAGAGAGTGTTTTTAAGAAGAATTTGCATTTAAGTTGCATTTTATATAAAGTGAATTAAAGAAACCTTCTGTAGTAAACTGAAATTTTGAAAGCCATTGTGACCTAGTGTGAATGTAATTAGTGTTGTTTGGTCTTTTGTAGTTGTAGCTCAGTCTGTGATGTTTGACTCGTCTTCAGTTTGTGTTGATTACATCTGTGATTCTACTTTGATTACTTTTTCCACAGATTGATAATCAGCTGAATGGTACACTGAGACCAGTGCTGTTGTATGTGACCTCTAGTAATAAGAAAGGGAATGGACAGACAGAAACACCCCAGGCCCTCCAGATCCGTGCCCACCGAACAACCATGTACCAGAGTAATGCTCACATATACAAGGTATTTCTCATCATTATTTGTATGTTTGATTTGAAGCAATTGTGGTACTTTCATTACTTAATGCCATGAAAATTATGTTATGTATTCACTTTTGAGATTTTGTAGGTTTTGAATAAAGTTGCACCTTTTGCTGAAAATTTCAAATTTTGTAATTTTCCATATAGTCAACAAAATTAAACTGATGCCTGAGATTAGACTTCCATGTTGTATTTGTATTGATCGTGCAGAAGTTTAGGTCTTTCTTGAAGATATACATGCCTTAGGATTGTTTCTAGCTTATCGGGGAATTTCACACACATTTACTTTTACATATATTTACCATGGAAACAATTGTCTTTAAATTGAACAGTTTTAAGCAAGTACTGTATTTCCTTGAATAGATGCCTTGGGGTTAATTTTTTTCAGACGCTGCTTTCTCCCGGTGTCTAAACAAGGCCAGCTTCTATTTAAGGCTGGCGTTTATTAAAAAAAGACAGTATCAGGCTTATCAGACAAAACTTTAAAAAAAGAACATGTCAAAACAAAAAACCTGTCGTTCACTATTCAGGGACACAAGTGAAAACATCACCGGTACAAGGATTGTGTTTATAAAATTTTCTTAGATGCCATAGGGATATGGGACACACGCAATCACCACAATCATGTACCATAATAAGTATTTACAAGGAATTATTATCGAGAGATTGCAGTTGTCAACCCAACCCATGAAACCCCTGTGTTTTATGTGGCTGTTCCATTTATTTTACACCATGTAACATTATTACCCTCTGAACACAGGGTGGCTGTTCCATTAAATTTGCACCACGTTCAACTGGTAACATTGGTTCCATTGATATACGGGGTGGTTGGTACGTATAATGGCATTGCATAATTTGTTTTCATGACACATGTATCTTTTCCAACTTAAACTGAGTCAGCATATTCAAGTGATTCCGACCTGGTATATACATGTATGTGACATTCACTGCCGAGAATATTCCACTGAATTTTTTGTTGTTGACTTGAGTAAATACTATTTTAACTATTAAGATTATTTCAGAAGTGTGGTTTTGGTAACATTGGGGACGCACTTAAAAGCGCTTCAAAAATGAAATCAAGGAGCATTATTTGGCTTGACAGTAGCTTCAAACTGTACCTCTTCACAACATCACTTGGTGCCTTCATGCTACACAAGAAATATGTGCCCAAACATATTTGAACAGTTGTGTTCAACCAGAGGTAGACTCTGACCATACCAAGTTGTACCGCTTGTGGCAAGCGGTACTATTTTTACACAACTCGACAGCACTGATAGTATTAGCCTTTATTAGTGATTGTTCAGTGTTTATTAGAACTGGTGATTGGCTTTAATCAAAATGGACAAATTGGGAACATTTTGTGTCTCATATGGAAACAGGCATACACATAAGAAAAAAGAAAGATTTATAGAAAAATTAATCATATTATCAGCACAAACAAAACTGAAATTCATACAATCTC
The DNA here is from genome assembly GCA_026874595.1 of Sipunculus nudus. Taxonomy (NCBI): domain Eukaryota; kingdom Metazoa; phylum Annelida; class Sipuncula; order Golfingiida; family Sipunculidae; genus Sipunculus; species Sipunculus nudus. The sequence continues at coordinate 52,773,274 of CM049311.1, read as the reverse complement.
CAGTCAATTTCACTGCTAAATGCGACAGTTATAGTGATGGGGAAAGACATCTCGCGGGAAACATGATAACTACTCTGACACCAGGCCTCTGAAACAGACAGGCATCTATTTAAGGCCAGTGTTTATTTTTCTGGGACATTGTTATGCCTCAGCGACTAAATAAGACAGGCAACTATTTAAGGCTCGGCGTCTGTTCAAGGAAATACGGTATCCTGATTTCGGAGTTTATATCACTGTGGTGAAATGGAGATTTATTTTACTGACTGATCCCTGTGTTTTTCAGCATCTGAGCATCATGATGACCAGGCTGAGCATGCAAATAGAGGAGAGGCTGCTGTGGAAGCTGATACAGTTCCTAGGTTATAGACAGTCAGACACACCCCAGCTAGAGGAAAACATACTAGAATCCCAGAGGTCAGGTTTACATGTCATGTTCTAATGTTAGAATCCCAGAGGTCAGGCTTACATGTCATGTTCTAATGTTAGAATCCCAGAGGTTAGGTTTACATGTCATTTTCTAATGTTAGAATCCCAGATGTCAGGTTTACATGTCATGTTCTAATGTTAGAATCTCAGAGGTCAGGTTTAAATGTCATGTTCTAATGTTAGAATCCCAGAGGTCAGGTTAACATGTCATGTTCTAATGTTAGAATCCCAGAGGTCAGGCTTACATGTCATGTTCTAATGTGAGAATCCCAGAGGTTAGGTTTACATGTCATTTTCTAATGTTAGAATCCCAGAGGTCAGGTTTACATGTCATGTTCTAATGTTAGAATCCCAGATGTCAGGTTTACATGTCATGTTCTTATGTTAGAATCCCAGAGGTCAGATTAACATGTCATGTTCTAATGTGAGAATCCCAGAGGTTAGGTTTACATGTCATTTTCTAATGTTAGAATCCCAGATGTCAGGTTTACATGTCATGTTCTTATGTTAGAATCCCAGAGGTCAGGTTTACATGTCATGTTCTTATGTTAGAATCCCAGAGGTCAGGTTTACATGTCATGTTCTAATGTTAGAATTCCAGAGGTCAGGCTTACATGTCATATTCTAATGTTAGAATCCCAGAGGTTAGGTTTACATGTCATTTTCTAATGTTAGAATCCCAGATGTCAGGTTTACATGTCATGTTCTAATGTTAGAATCTCAGAGGTCAGGTTTACATGTCATGTTCTAATGTTAGAATCCCAGAGGTCAGGCTTACATGTCATGTTCTAATATGAGAATCCCAGAGGTTAGGTTTACATGTCATTTTCTAATGTTAGAATCCCAGATGTCAGGTTTACATGTCATGTTCTAATGTTAGAATCCCAGATGTCAGGTTTACATGTCATGTTCTTATGTTAGAATCCCAGAGGTCAGGTTAACATGTCATGTTCTAATGTGAGAATCCCAGAGGTTAGGTTTACATGTCATGTTCTAATGTTAGAATCCCAGAGGTCAGGTTTACATGTCATGTTCTTATGTTACAATCCCAGAGGTCAGGTTTACATGTCATGTTCTTATGTTAGAATCCCAGAGGTCAGGTTTACATGTCATGTTCTAATGTTAGAATCCCAGAGGTCAGGTTTACATGTCATGTTCTAATGTTAGAATTCCAGAGGTCAGGCTTACATGTCATATTCTAATGTTAGAATCCCAGAGGTCAGGTTCACATGTCATGTTCGAACTTAAGAATCCCAGAGGTCAGGTTTACATGTCATGTTCGAATTTAAGAATACCAGAGGTCAGATGTGCCATGCACCTGAGAACCCCACCTTTGTTTGTCTCATGATTTCATTGTATTAATCATTTTATACTTTAATATTTGGTCTTTACCTCAATTATGTTTCATCTTGGTCAAGCAATTACATGATTTCTCCATACAAATGAGATGGAAATATAAATTCTTGTTCAACACACCCAACAATGGTGCCTGTGTATTACCTCTCTAGGTAACTGTGAATTATAAACTGCCTTACAAAATGGGGGTAACAGCATCTACCTTGAAAATCCTGAATGACTAAGTCAGCTGCTGGATGCTCTGGCTGATACCTTTACTACATTTTGGACTCAAGTTCTCAGTAGACATCACCTGACCCTTATTAAAGTACTCCTTGCCATGGGAACGCTGTAAATATATAAACGGATAACTGTTTACTGATGCAATATATTTATAAATTTGACTTGGGGATGAGTAACTTTCTCCCAGTGGAGGAATAAAAAGGAAATCCACTCCAAAACAAGCAGGTATCATAGATTGCACGTAAGGTGGCAGTAAACTTTACATATACATGCACACATGAACCAAGTAGAAAGAATTACCCAGACTTGAGCACTGGAGTACTCATTTCAGCCTTTCTTAATGCCAGCATAGAACACAATGTAACGTGTGTATCATTAATAATTCCAGGATGGTGACTGCAGCGACCTCTGCCCAGGTCAAGCGACACTACTTCGGAGCTTTGCGTATCCTCATGGGTCAGCTGACCATGAGCATGCATACAAACTCGTTCCTGGCTCCTGATCTCCTGGCCATCAAGCGGTCAATGGGGGTACCACTCATACAGTTTGAAGATGCCAAAGTAGAACTTGGTCAGTTTTGAGTATAGGACCATTGAAAATAGGTCACTTACATAGAATTCATTCAAATAGTTCAAAATATTTTCAACAAGTAATATTTTATTAAATCTGTTTGTTTCAAGCATTTTTTTTTCTTTTTGCATCAGACATCCAATCAACTAATACAGATAATAAGGTAAAAACCGAGGGATTAATATAGAGCTCTCAGCATTATGACTGTTATATAATATGTAATTTGATATATGAATTTAAAAAGATGTAACTTGGGATTACTATTATAATGTTACCTGCCATTTAGAACCTTATCATTTTGGAGTCTTCATTTGTTGGTAATATAGAATTATGCGTGGGCATGCTGTTAGAGAATGTTAAGCCATAACAATAAGATCCATTGTTGGAACTTAAAAAAGATTAATTGACAACTGTTTTATTAACTTTTGTAGCTCCATTTGAAAGACAACACTTGTTTGAGACAGGAGCTTTCCTTCAAGATGCTGTACAGTTACATTTCAAAGAAGTAAGTAAAATGTACAAGTCAGTCATTTCTAAAACGGAACATAAAATGAAAAAAGAAAACAGCTCCAGGACATGTATTGCTGATGGTAGTCAGGTGACATGTGTATGATAAGGTGAACATTTCTTAAATATTGTCAGACAATTACAATCTCAGAAACTGCTGGAGCTATCATCACCAAATTTTATGGAAATGTTTGTCACATGAGTCATATCTGAAATTGAGGTATTGGTGGCGCCACCTGCGTCAGCCTTTTTTGTACGGGGGTCATCAGTGCCCTTATCCTACTGAGGGCTACAAAAAACTTCTTCTCTGAAACCATATGGCCAAATTGTTTAATATCGCACAGAAATGATCTTAGGGTACTGCTTTCTGAATTTTGTTCAAATGGTCTCAGTTCAGTGACTTTTGGCTGAGTTATGGGAAGCTGAATTTAGCCATATGCCATGACAGCCCATTTTAGCTCAGCGGCTAAAAAGATCTTCTTCTCAAAAACCACTAGGCCAAATTTTTAAATCTCACACATTAATTATCCTTAGATGTTGATAATTCAAGTTTGTTCAAATGGTTTTGGTTCAGTGATTTTTGGCCGAGTTATGAGAAGCTTAACTTAGCCATTTTTCTGTATTTTCCTAAAAGGGTTTTAAACCTGCAAAACATTTTTGAGGGACACAACTGAGGCTAATTTGTTTAATATTTTACAACGACTTGAGCCAGCATCATGAAATTTAATGAAAAAAAATTAGCCATCTGAAAAACTCTGCATTTTCTTAGATTTTATTGAGAAAAAGCTAAAAAATTGTTTAAAATCTTCTCCTCCAAAACTGTCAAGCCAAATTGTTCAATATTTCACAGAAATAATCTCTTATACCATCTCTCTCAAGTTTGTTCAAATGGTTAAATTTGGGTAAATTTTGGCCGAGTTACAGGAAGTTGAACTTAGTCATCTGTCTAACAAAGCATACTATAATGACAATCTCAGAAACGGCCGGAGCTTTCATCACCAAATTTTATGCCAGTGTTGGTCACATAAGTCATATAATGAAATTCAGGAATTGGTGGCGCCATCTGCCTTTTTTTTAATTGGGGTCATTGGTCATCTGTATATTAACCCATAATTTCTCAGGAATAGCAGGAGCTACCATCCCCAGATTTTATGCAATAATCTCTCACATATCAAATGTTGTGGGATTCAGCTTATTTTTTTGTTATCTGCTTTTACTTCAATTTTATAGGGAAAAGGCTGAAAATTGTTCAATATTTTACAGAAATGATCCGAGAGGCAAGCCTTCTCAAGTTTGTTCAAATGGTTTGCATTTGATGAATTTTAGTGGAATTACACAAATTTGAACTTAGATATTTGGCCAAGTAAGCATACTAACATAGTAATCTCAGAAATGACAGAACCTAGCATAACCAAGTATTGTGCAAATGTTGGTCACATGACTCATATTTGAAGTTGCAGATTTTGTGTTGCCACCTACATTGACCTGGTTTTTATTTACAAAAACCTCATAATTTTAACCTCTTTCAGCTGATAATGTTTATGATGAAACTGTCAAGTTGAATCGTTTAGTTTTTCAAAAGAATTATCCTAGGACATGGTTCTTTCAATCATATAAGAAAGGATTGAGTTTGTTGATTTTTGGTTGAGTCGTGAAAAGCTTAAGTTGGTCTTATCGCCATTATTATGTCTATTTCAAACTGAGGACTGCAATAGTGTTCTTCTACAAAAATGTTGTATCAATTATAACTTCTGTGACATTGCACAAAAATTATTCTTAGGTGGCCTTTGTTCAAGTTTACTTGAATGATTTTTGGCAGAATTATTGGACCTTTAGCAATGAAAGAACTGCATCTTTTATTATTATAGATATTTTTGGTAAAAAGTTTATGAATATGTCAGCTTGAAAAAAAAGCATTTTAGCCAAAGTCTTTCAGTATGTGTAAACAGATTTACCAACAGGCAAAGCTTGTGTCTGTATCATTAAATAGGTTGAAAAACTGCCAACTGTTTCAGATTTTGCAACAGATCAAGAGTTCATTCAGTGCAGCCAGATATAGGTCTAGAGTTTAGTCAATTCAGCCAAGCACAAGGCATGTGATCACTGCATGGGTGTCATGTGAACCCCTCATGGCCAGCATGTGATCACCTCATGGGTAGCATGTGATCACCTCATGAGTATCATGTGATCACCTCATGGGTGTCATGCCCCTCAGGGCTGCATGTGGAGCCAATCTTTGAGCTTATGCAATGATGTGGCTACTATTTCAGATTTGGCAGCAGGCCAAAGGTCAGTCTGGATCTATTTATAGCTTCGGCAGACTGCCAACTGTATCAGATTAGGTAACAGGTCAAGAGTTCACTCAGTGCAGCTAGGTTTAGGTCAAAAGTTCACTCAGTCTAGCTAGTTCACTCAGTCCAGTAGCTGCATTCTATTTATAGCAATTGCAGACTGCCCACTGTGTCAGATTATGCAACAGGTAAAGAGTTCACTCAGTGCAGCCAGGTATAGGTCAAAAATTCACTCAGTCTAGCCAGGTGCAGGTCGTGAGTTCACTTAGTGCAATAGCCTGAGCTAGCAATTTGTCACAGTTCACTTGGGGCAACTGCCTTTCTCACCTAAGCCTGGTCAGCCCCATGCATCAGACTCAAGGTAAGTCTGATGTATTGGCCTGATATATTTGCCTGTCTGTGATGGCTTTCTTGTTCACAAGACAGGTGTCGCCACCTACAATGACTTTTGCACAATGTATGTGCCTCCTTATTTCTCCAGAGGAATTTGATATTATCAGCCTGAAATTGGGCATATTTATACATATCGAATAGCTTTTTCATATACAAGACTGGTGGTGCCACCTACAAAAATTTTTGCATAGTGTTTCCCTGCTTATTTTTCAGGAGGGGTTTGAGATATCAGTCTGAAATTGGGCATATGTATATATCTCTGATATCTTTGTTGTATTCAAAACTGGTGGTGCCAGCTACAATCATTTTTGTGTTGTGTGCACCCATACGAGAATTTCAGCAGTGATGTTTGTGTAATTGTTTATTATTCAAAATGTTTAGTACTTGCATTGTTCATATACATGAAAAGTAATAGTCCAGTATTGAAGAATTATACCTGGTGTATTTCCCAATGCACAGGTTCGCATTAGGCCTGTAGGCCTTGTTAATGGTAAAGCTTGTTGTCTCCACCAATGGTATGAGTTCATCCCTGTTCATGTATGTGTTTGTTTGTGTGTTTGTTAACAGCATATGTCATGCACAGGGTCCGTGAAATTTCATGGGCATTTCTAGAATGGGCCACGGCAGAATCAATAAATTTTGGTGTGGATCTGGCACATGATTCAGATTCAGGAACTTAAAGGAATATTCACAAATGTGCAGTCACTTTTTCATTATTGAAGCTTTTAATATAGGCTAAATCAGTGAATGCAAAAGCATAGTCGAGGCTTTGCATTCCTTAGAATTCAGATTTTTAGTTATGCAAAGTATAAAATGTATTATCACTAATTTACGTTAAATGTATTATTTTACAGGAACTAAAGAGACAGGCTGCCAAGATCTTGGGTTCTGTGGACTTCTTGGGGAACCCCCTGGGACTTTTTAATGATGTCACTGAGGGAATCTCTGGCCTCATCACAGATGCTAATGTGGGCGGCCTCTTCAAGAACATCACACATGGTGTATCTAACTCTGCTGCTAAGGTATGATAAGCAGTGTCTATGACTTACCTGTTATGACTGTTCATCTACCTGGTTATTATAAAAAGTCTGATGACATTATCTGTGTCCTTTAAAGGTCTGGTGCCTGTTTGTACTCGTGGTAAACCTTGGTATTAATGTGATATCATTGTTTATATTCCTCAGCTTAAATAAAAGATCAAGGTACAGAGTCTTTCACCATTTAATTCTGAAAGATATAACAGTGCTTTTTTATGCCCCCGCCACAAAGTGGCCGGGGCATATAGTTTTACCCATGTCCGTCCTTCCGTCATTCCGTCATTCCGAAATCAAACAGTTGTACGGACTTTTTTTCACAATGCCTGCAGATATTGGCCTGATTTTTGGTGTGTGGGCAGATAATGACCAGTTACAGATTGAGTTCGCGTTTCGTCCCGGTTGACCTACTTTTGACCGTTTTACAGCTCCTAAACTTAGAAAATTTCATGAAAAATAGAAATTTTCATGACAAAAACACATGTACGGACTTTTTTTCGCAATGCCTGCAGATATTGGCCTGATTTTTGGTGTGTGGGCAGATAATGACCAGTTACAGATGGAGTTGGCTTTTCGTCCAGGTTGACCTAATTTTGACCTTTTTACGGCTCCTAAACTTAGAAAATTTCATGAAAAATAGAATTTTTCATGACAAATACTCATGTACGGACTTTTTTTCGCAATGCCTACAGATGTTGGCCTGATTTTTGGTGTGTGTGCAGATAATGACCAGTTACAGATTGAGTTCGCGTTTCGTCCCAGTTGACCTACTTTTGACCGTTTTACCGCTCCTAAACTTAGAAAATTTCATGAAAAATAGAAATTTTCATGACAAAAACACATGTACGGACTTTTTTTCGCAATACCTGCAGATATTGGCCTGATTTTTGGTGTGTGGGCAGATAATGACCAGTTACAGATCGAGTTCGCGTTTCGTCCCGGTTGACCTACTTTTGACCGTTTTACGGCTCCTAAACTTAGAAAAATTCATGAAAAATAGAAATTTTCATGACAAATACACATGTACAGCCGTTTTTAGCCCTCAGCTCATAGGCTGATGGGCTACTGTTGTCACCCAAGCTGTCTGTCTGTCCGTCCGTTCATCTGTCTGTCCGGTGTCTGTCTGTCCGTCCGTTCCGCGTCTGTTAACTTTTACCTTGTGAGCGGGATATCTCTAAAAGGATTCACCGTTGGAATTTTATTTCATCAGTGAAGATGTATATCGATAAAATCTCGGTCAGGTTCGAAGATGGGTGACCTTGACCCATTTTTCTACATTTTAGAGCTGATTATAGAAAAACACTCAGAAGTTTATATCTCAGGAACCATTGTGTGGATTTTCACAAAACCTACTATGATCATTGGGACTGATGATCTGTATGTGCTGCACAATTTTGGTGGAGCCACCTGGAATTTCTGATTTTTTAATGAAATTTTATCAGATTTCTTCAATTTTGGCCTTTTGTGCAGGATATCTCCAAAGGTATTCAAAACAGGAACTTCATTTCTTCAGTGCTATTGCATTATATTAACAAAATCTTGGTCAAGTTCAAAGATGGGTGATCTTGACCTACTGTTCAAGGTCACAGAGCTTAGTATAGAAAAAAACTTAGGAGCTTATTTCTCAGGAAGCAATTGGTTGATTGTTTTGAAACATGGTATATACCTCTCCAATTTAAATTTATAAATGATTATCAACTTTTGCTATTATTCTAGTTTCGCAATGCAATGCTTACAGATACTGGCCTAATGTTTGGTCTGTGGGCGCATAATGACCACTTACAGATCGAGTTCGCGTTTCGTCCCAGTTAACCTATTTTTCACCATATGACAGATCCTGAACATAGAAAATTTCATGAAAGACAGAAATTTTCACGAAAAATGCACATATATGGACTTTTTTTCACAATGCCTGCAGATACTGGCCTGATTTTTGGTGTGTTGCTTGATAATGACCCTTTACAGATCGAGTTTGCATTTTGCCCTTGTTGACCTACTTTTGACCATACAACACCTCCTGAACTTAAAAAAATTTACAAAATTTAACAAATGTTTCTAATTTGCCCCAGGCGGGGGCATTTGTGTCGTTCCGACACATCTAGTTTTTGCAAAAACTTAAGGGAACATGTGGCTTACTACTTGTTCTAAACACCAAGTACCTTTTTAACTTGCCAGAACAAAGTTCAGGAGAGTTTATACCATAACCCCGGCGTCAGCGTGGGGGGCATCCGTAGACACCCCAAGTTTAAAATTTTGTTTACTCTTTATAACTTGGCAACCACTTACCCTATTGCTTTTTTATTTCACATATTTATTGCTTAGGGGGTTAGGAACCCCCCCTAAGATTTTGGGATCCAAAGTTTAAGGTCACAGTCCTCCATTGTTCATGAACAATTCTGGTAAAAGTTTTTTTGTTAGGCTCATTGCTCCATTTGTTGATGAATATTTCAATTGTACTTAGTAGACTGATGTACAGTGACAATACCAAGCACAGCTATTGAAACTTGCCCCTTATTTTAATTTCTTGACAGTAATTAGCACTTAATTAACAAATTTTGTATAGATCCCGACCCAGCTCAGGTTATAGTTTTGGGATAACTCTTCATAACTCAACAACCACTCTCTATGTAGCTTTCATATCGGTATTGTATTGGGGGTCAAAGGTCAAGGTCACAAGTCTCCTGTGTTCATTAAAAAGTTGGATTTAAGCTTTTTGTTTGTCTCACCGCTCCCGTTGACACATAAGATATTTCTGTTAAACTTATACTGATGTTCTGTGACATTTACTAAGTAGAGTTTTATTATAGGCAAAATCCACACATATATAATGAGATCTGAGGTCACCAAGCAACTTTTTGGTGTTGGTGCGATAATTTAGCAGGAATTTAATGGATTTCATGAAACTCAGTAGAAATGTTAACCAATGTAATATCTCACCAAAGTTTGATTCCTGCCAAAATTGATGCATATTTAATGAGGTCAGAAGTCATAAGAAATACGAAAGGTATATTACGCACCCTTTGTTTTCTCTTTGCTCTTTGTTTTCTGAATGCCCCGTCCTGGCGAGCTCTGCTGTCCTCAGACCTACCTACACTTGTGACATTGGTCCATGGTGATCAACTTTATATCATTAAAATTAGGAACAAAAGAGGTAGCTGTTAATCAGCCAGACTTGATTAATTACTAAATGGCCACCACTTGTAACCAGTATAACCACAGCATTCTGATTTGACATGTATGAATCTCTGGACTAGTTTTTGTACCAAATGTTAAATAAGATCATGGTGCTGTAACATAATATTTCTTGAGGCAGACAGATGATTCATTTTCAGCATTAAAACCACATGTAAGTAACCATCAAAGCAACAGTTTTTAGCTTAGCATTTGAATGCTTTCCCCAAACCAGTTATTTCCTGCATCTTTAACCTGTTTACTCTGACCATAGTTGTTGCATTACTGAGGCTTGTCAGCTGAGCATCATGACCCTTGGGTCACTTGTTGTGATACAGGTGGCAGGATCACTGTCAGATGGTGTTGGGTTGGCGACCTTCGATGACCGTCACCAGCGGGTCCGGCAGCAGATCAGGGAACACCCAGAGAAGAGCAGTCAGCACCTGATCGCTGGGATCAAGGGGCTCGGTCACGGGATGCTCGGGGGGATTACCAGCATCGTCTCTCAGACCATTACTGGAGCGCAGAGTGACGGCATTGAGGTGAGACACATTTTCACTATATGTACAGCTGTAAAGCTGTTCTTTTTATCTTCACTGCGGATGTACATGATCAGTGGCTATATTGACTTGCTCAGGTGTATTTCTCCAAATAGTTGCATAATACTGGATTAGTAGAATACTAAATAACAGTTCTCATACACATCTACTATTTGGCAGTATTGAGGCACCGCAGTCTGATGTATTCCGTTGACATTAATGGACAAAACTGTCACAAGAAGTAAGTTTATATAGGCTGAGTATGAGATCAGTTAACTGGTATTCAGGTGTTACAGTTAAAACTTCTTGGCATCTGATATTTCAGTTAAGTTTGCTGACAAATGTAATCTGCCTGCGTTAATGAAGTAATTATGTATTCTTGTTGTATCGCCAGACATATTCTGGAGATACTATGGTTTAGGCACGGTCGCGCCGCCGCCGCCACCGCCGCCGCAGAGATTTCTTTTGGACACAATAACTCAAAAAATATTTCACGGATCTTTACCAAACTTGGTATATATGTATAGATATGGGTGAGAGGACGACGCCTATTTAAAATGAGGTCATGACCTCAACTAGGAGAGTGACCTTGACCTTGAATAGGTTCAATTTTTTGGGAAAATCACACAAATTCTTAAATATCTCAAGAAAACTTGCATGGATTGATCCCAAAATCAAGTTGATCGAAGATCATGGGTAGGGTTGTCATGTTCCAGAAACTGGTGGCGCCACCTATTATTCTTTACTTGTTTTCATGCCGTTTAATATCCCCAAAATTGCTACTTGACAGTACTGTGAGCATTATAAGTCAAAAACTAATGGACAGGTTTCTTTCATATTATGCAAATACATAGATATGGGTTATGGGATGATGTTTATTTAAATTGGGGTCATGACCTTTCCTATGAGAGTGGCCTTGACCTTGAATATTGCCATATATGGTGAAAATCACACAAAATCATTAATTTCTCAATAAGGGATGCATGCATTGGTCCAAAAATCAACTTGACCGAAGATCTTGGATAGTAATGTCATGTACCGGAAACAGGTGGCGCCACCTATTATTCTTTTACTTGTTTTCATGCCGTTTAATACCCCATCATTTCCACTTAACAGTACATTTATAACCTGTGAGCATTATTATTTAAAACTAATGGACAGATTTCTTTCATATTATGCATATACATAGACATGGGTTATGGGATGATGTATATATAAATTGGGGTCATGACCTTTCCTATTAGAGTGGCCTTGACCTTGAATATTGCCATATATGGTGAAAATTACACAAAATCATTAATATCTCAATAAGGGATGCATGCATTGGTCCAAAAATCAACATGTTCAAAGATCTTGGAAAGTATTGTCATGTACCGGAAACAGGTGGCGCCACCTGTTATTCTTTTACTTGTTTTGTGCCGTTTAATACCCCATCATTGCCATTTATCAGTACTGTGAGCATTATAAGTCAAAAACTAATGGACAAATTTCTTTCATATTATGCATATACATGGATATGGGTTATAGGATAATGTTTATTTGAATAGGGGTCATGACCTTTCCAATGAGTGGCCTTGACCTTGAATATTGCCATATATGGTGAAAATCACACAAAATCATTAATTTCTCAATAAGGGATGCATGCATTGGTCCAAAAATCAACTTGACCGAAGATCTTGGATAGTAATGTCATGTACCGGAAACAGGTGGCGCCACCTGTTATTCTTTTACTTGTTTTCGTGCCGTTTAATACCACATCATTGCCACTTAACAGTACATTTATAACCTGTGAGCATTAGAAGTCAAAAACTAATGGACAGATTTCTTTCATATTATGCATATACATAGACATGGGTTATGGGATGATGTATATATAAATTGGGGTCATGACCTTTCCTATTAGAGTGGCCTTCACCTTGAAAAATTGCCATATATGGTGAAAATTACACAAAATCATTAATATCTCAATAAGGGATGCATGCATTGGTCCAAAAATCAACATGTTCGAAGATCTTGGAAAGTATTGTCATGTACTGGAAACAGGTGGCGCCACCTGTTATTCTTTTACTTGTTTTGTGCCGTTTAATACCCCATCATTGCCATTTATCAGTATTGTGAGCATTATAAGTCAAACACTAATGGACAAATTTCTTTCATATTATGCATATACATGGATATAGGTTATAGGATAATGTTTATTTGAATAGGGGTCATGACCTTTCCAATGAGTGGCCTTGATCTTGAATATTGCCATATATTGTGAAAATCACACAAAATCATTAATTTCTCAATAAGGGATGCATTGATTGGTCCAAAAATCAACTTGAACGAAGATCTTGGATAGTGTTGTCATGTACGGGAAACAGGTGGTGCCACCTGTTATTCTTTTACTTGTTTTCGTGCGGTTTAATACCCCATCATTGCCACTTAACAGTATTGTGAGCATTATAAGTCAAAAACTAATGGACAGATTTCTTGCATATACATAGACATGGGTTAGGGGATGATTTATATTGAAATTTGGATCATGACCTTTTCTATGAGAATGACCTTTTCTATGAGTGTGGTCTGATATTAATTGTTGCTGAAGATGGGGGGCCTATTCTTAAAGGGGGGGGGGATTAATTGTCTGGGGATACTATGGCACCTGCGGTGCCAAGAAATATCTAGTTTATAATGGATTCTTCTCAGGGCATTATTTTATATTTTAGGGCTTGTTCACTGGATTTGGCAAGGGAGTGGTTGGCACAGTAACAAAGCCAGTAGCTGGGGTGCTGGATTTTGCATCAAGCACAGCGAGTGCTTTGCGAGACTCGAGTAAGCGCAGTTCTCATCAACCCCCTCCTCACATACGACCACCCCGCTGTACATATGGAGTGGGTGGCCTCCTTCCAGTGTATTCTGTACACCAAGCTAATAATCAACAGCTGCTGTTTAAGCTGAACGGGCAGGACTTCACAGAGAGGTGAGAACATACATAGCCTTAAAATGCTACACATTATTACAAATTTAGTAGAGACATGAGATAATCAGAGACATGAGAAACATGTATATATAAAAGTTGGTTCTGTGCACATGTAACTGCTATTTTTTATGCAAATTGAATTTCTCTCGCCCAAAACTATCATGTAACACCTATGTACTGACTTATAGTCTGTAAATTGTTTAATTTGATTGTATCTCGCTGAAATGTTACTGCAGGCTTGTACTAATGTCACCCAGCGTGTGGGTTGGCCAAAAGCTTTCCCAGGCCTGTGAATAGGGTCAGGGAAATGGTGGGCTCCAAAACCAGAACACAAAGTGGTTGACCAAGTTTAATGCCTTTAGAAGTGACAAAAGTGCAACAATATAAATGCTGTGTAGGAGTGCACTCGGGTATCGACATGGCAAACTCCCAATTAAATACATAACTAAATACATATCAGTAATAAAAAGGACTTTCATTACATGTGGTAAGCACAAAACAGTTCATACCTTTCAATACATCCTTCAAATATTTAAAGTGCAATAATTATCAGTACAATGCAACAAATTATCGATACCATACTCATGTACATACCCGTTTTATACAAAGACTTTCCCGTAATGAGGTAGGTCTACAGGTGGTTTTGATATATCCAGTTTGCAATACAGTGGCAATTACATAATTTATAAAAATGAATACATATCCCATAAAGAGGTAGTTCTACAGGTAATTACAACGGGCTATGTAGGTTTATATATCATATATTATATATGTGAGACACGAACCTGTAGGAAAATACAAATACAAATAACAAATGGGAATGGTCTACAGGTAGGTATAACAAAGTAGGGTCTGTATTACAGTATTACATATTACTTACAAGACAACCAGCTTACAGTAAAAACAGTAAAACTTACAGGCAGTAAAACTAACAAGTTGCGATTACATGGTTGCCATGTTAAAATATACTGTACTCGGTCGGGAAATGACTTGTCTGACAGAATGAGCATTATATAATATAACAACAATTAAACATTCATAAGATAAGGGCTTGCTCTCAGTTACAACAGTATTTATGAAAACACAAATGAATATGAAATTATAAAGGAAGACTTACCTGTAGAAGTGACAAAAGTGCAACAATAAAAATGCTGTGTAGCACTTGGTATGGATATGGCAAACTGCGCCACCCGCGCTTCACCTCTACTTATATTATGTGACCTCTGACCTTTAATTAAAATAACAAGAACTCAGTAGCCTTATATTCACTGCAAAACTATCACCTTTCACAGCCCTCTTGATAAGGTCAGCTGCACGCAAAGCCAATTCTAACAGTTAAACATTAAACACACAACAATAGTATTGTGGTCGGCCAAGTGATCTGTATCTACCGGTAGATCTAATCTGTGACATTAATATCAGGATGCTTTTGGTCCATTATCTGATTTTACTGGTTTTAAGTGCTGAAAATTTGTGTAGATTTTTTTTACCCATGGAAGTTCCTTGTATGCAAATTTACGCTAGTTGGTGGTTACTCATTTTTTGTTCAGGTACATTGCCATGGAGGTTTTGCGTATCCGCGACAGAATGCGAGCTTTGATCACCAACAGACAGTTCTTCCTTCTGGGATCAAAAGATAACGGAGCAGATGAAAAGATACTACAGGTCTCATACAGCGAGTTACTGGACTGTCGCTGTGTCTTACAAGGTAAGAGCCCATCACCACACAGCTAATGGTCACATGGTATTTGATATATTTTGAGACGTGGACCATCACTGTGTCTTACAAGGTTAAATCAAGTCTGACCAAACTTATTTGTTTATGATAATTATATGCAGTGAGTTATTCAACTGTCACTGTGCCCCTTAAGGTAAGAGCCAATAAGGGCAAACAGATTGGTATTTGATAATATATGAGATAGTACCATAAGGTTGGCTATTACTTAGGTAATATGTCTTTCAATGTAAGACACAATCAGACCAAAATTAATCCTCATATTCCATATAATGCCTTAGCATTATGACATCCTTCAAAACCAGAAGTGTTTATCAGTGCCACTACAAGCCATTTTATTTAATAAAGAATTTTTTAGAGGTATGTGTGGTTCTGTATGGCCTGAAGCATTTAGCATCAAAGTTTGACATTTATTGTCTGTGCAAAGTTAACCAAATTCAAGGAATAGAAGTTTGGGAAGCTACTCATTAGTTACCCATCTGCTTTTATTTTGAATCATTCCTAGACTTGTGAATATAAATTTGCATGTGTTACATAAAACCAGTATAAGTCAGATATTGATAAACAGTATAACATCATTTATTTGTTTATTACAGAAGGGAAGTATTACATCCAGGTGACCTTCCGACAGGAAGTGTCTGGAGCACGGGGTCCGCTTGTCAGATGCGACTCGGAAACAGTTGCTCACAAGGTAATATCACAGTCTTTATGTTAAGTGTTGTGAAATTTGTATATCACTAGGGGGTTATATCACTAGGGGATCATTGGTTCCAGTTTCCTAAAGTTGTAAACTAATTGTAAAAAGAGTGAGACAAGGTGAGTACCAAGTGTTTGATTGACTCAATATCATTCTTACCAAATGTAGTACAAATTTGTATAATTTCACACAGAAATAATGTGTATGCCAAATATGCCTTTGGTTCAGCATTAGCACTTGCCTTGCCATCCAAGACCTGTTAAACAGCTGTCCAGATGACCTGCTTTGGTTCTTGGACTGATATGCCAGCCCTCCACATTTATTACATCCAGAAGACATAAAGCAATAGTGTACTGGACTGGCTTCTCTGGTCTAGGAATAAAGCACACAGTTCAAAGCCAGGAGACCAGGAGTTCAAATCTCAGCCGAGGAGCAGTGAAATTGTCACACTCGGCTCCAACCCCAGGTGGGCAGGCTGGATGGAAAGACTGAACCCTACAGTTATGTGTTAGACACAAACAAGTGCACCTTTCAGGGGTTCTTCATTGTGTTACGGGTGACATAAAAGCGGACCGAACTGTCTCGCTAGTGAAGCTTGCTTTGCTAGCGAAGCGGTTGGTACGCCGGACTTGTGCGCCATCGACCTGGGTTCAACTTCCGGATCAGCCCAGGATTTTTCCCCTCAACAATTTGTCTTCGTAACAAAATGTGGGCTCGTCCAACATGACGGTAAACTTTGTGGCCCAGGGAATAAGCTCACCAAAGTGTGACTCCTGGGGTAATTAGTCATGTTCTGATAGCAGAACGCTCTTAAGAGGGGGTGTGTTACGGAGTGACATAAAAGAGGACCAAACTGTCTCGCTAGTGAAGCTTGCTTTGCTCGCGAAGCAGTTGGTACGCCTGACTTGTGCACACCATTATTGGTTCGAATCCCGGATCGGCCCAGTATTTTCCCCCTCAACAATTTATCTTCGTAACAATTGATACAGGACTGTAGGTGCTATACATAGAGCCCGGTTGACCCCAGGATCATCGTCTTATATCACCCTGTCATGTACCCTGATACCAGAAAGGAAATCTGCATATGTACACAATACTTTGTTAACCAGCATTAACAAAAATGGAGGCTGATACCTTGACAAAAAAAACAAAACCAAAAGTTTTCTTTACTGTCAAAATTAAACTTTTAATGAATAATTAATTTAACAATGAAACAGATTTATAAGTAGTGTAAGTGTATATCTTATGTTGTCCTGTATCACAAAAGTAATTGTGGGTTTCATCTTGTGTTATAAATATGTGTTTTTATAAGTTGATGAGCTGGTTGGGTTCCTTTTTTTGTGGATTTATTAGCATATATACATCATTGGTCTTTTATTATATTTGTGAGTGATGTGTTTTGCAGGCAAGCCAGCAGATCTTGTATGCCCGCAATCTGTACTACGAGGCAGTCCAGACAGTCCCTGTATCATCAAATACTGAAGATGAGAATGAATAAAACCAGAATATTAAATATGGTTAATGTCAACCAACATTTGAGATGTTATAGATTACTAGATTAAATCCAAAAAGTGCCAAAAATTGAACAGGTAGATGTCAGTAGTATTATTACAGGAAATAAATTACAAGGAAAAAATTGGCACAAACAAACTGACAGAGACACAGCAGCTATGGTACTTTAAAGGTACAGCAGGCCATCGGCCATCCGAGCCCTATTCATCTTAAAACTGCATATCTTTTTGAAAAAAAACATGTACCTAGCATATATATCTTTTTTTTTTTAGGAATTTCAGATAAAATATGATAAACTGGTCCAGTGTACCAGTAGATCACCTGACAAGGGGTAGTTCATTTCACCTTTCTTGCTGATAATTCAATATAAGTAGTATTTTTGGAGTGGTTTCAGGCAATGTAATATGTAATCATATAATTTAACAGTGTACATAATTTCACTCCCCATGTTTTAAGGATTAAACTGTTTCAGTCAGCAGTTTAAAGGTGCAATCTGACCAAAACCAGAAGAGATATACCAACGTCAAAATCAATAAAAGTTTTGTATTAATGATCGGTCTTTCCCTACAGGTTGCTAATAAATTCATATTCATTTGTGCAACCCTATTATCTTCAGTATCAACTTGAAAGAATTTAATACAGTTGTACTTGTTATGAATCATGCATAGTCCATCATTGCAAATCAGTTAAGTGTATATATTATATTCCTTTCATAAAATTAGGTCCTTGTCTCCAGACAGTATCCCACACTTTAATCTTTTCAGAATTTTACTTTGTATTTTTGTACAGTTTTTATGATATTCCACCAGAGTGAGCAATTTATTTTCATACTTTGTCGTACATTTTTCTCACTTAACAGTCAGAGCATAGTATATGGCTTCTGCATTAGGGAAGCAGATATTTAGCTTAGTCACTCAATTCACTATATATAATTGTTAAGTAGGTAATATCTAACTTGTAACAACACTGTGAATAGCCTGAAATTAGTCAAGAGAACATATGCAAGTCTCAATGCCAAAATTTGTTGTCACATCTAATTGTAAGTATGTGGATTCAAACGGGTGGAAAATTCTACTTTGTAAATTGACAATTAGAATCACAGGCTAGAGTAATTATTTGATTTTATTTCAGTTCATTGGTCTTTGGTTCCGAAACTCTTTTCACCATATTATATTAAAGACAATTACATTAATTCATTAATTACAAGGCTTAAATAAACTCACACTGCACATGATCGCTTATCCCTTCTTGCACAAAGTTGTTTGTTTTCTGTCAGATTAGTAATTCATCTTTACACATTCCTTTGAAACTAACATACTTTTGTAGTTTACTTCAGCAGTGCGTATTATAAGATTTGCTTGCCAATTTAGTATATTATTTAGTAGTGCTTCAAATGTATTACTGCGATACCCCTGCATTTGAGTGTATCAAATAATAACAAAGTGCTGTGCTGATAATTAACGTTCAAGTGATCTTTATATTGTATCATTAATTTAATCACATATCCATTAGTATTTTAATGTCTATTACAATAAACTCATGTATGCTTTATTTTAATTCGATGCAGTGTCCAGCAGTAGTTAAGGTTATGTATTGCTGTGTAAGATGAGAGCTATGTTTCATCAAAATTTATTATTTGTTTAATTACAAATCTCTGTGGGTTCATCATAATTAACAGTGACCTACAGTTTAGGGTACATGCTGTGGTTGTGATGTCCAAGCACATACGTGCCATAACTATATATATATATATATATATATATATATATATATATATATATTATATTATTATTATCATTAACGTTATTATCAGTTATTAATATATCATATAATTAAGGTGAGGATGTTGACACAAATATATTTTACATATTTACATACTATGACACAATTCCTTCTGATAACTAACAGGCAGTCACATTGATATGGTGAGGTTGCAATGGTAACAGAATTGTGTCAAACTGTTAGCAAGTTAAACCTGCTTTTAAACTTGCCTGTGTTGAACTTGATGTGTCAAAGTCTTGGTCATTTTGACCTTCATATTATAGGGTTTCACTGTGTGTGCGAGGAATGATGGTAGTTCACATCAAGTCCAGGGATAAATCTGGTGCTTTGCTGTCACAAGACTGCGTATAACTGATAGTACTGCTGACTGTTTACTATTATCAGCCTGCACCAGAGATTACTTCTCCAGTATTACCTAGGACTGCAGCAACGCCATCAGTGTGAACCTGTTTCCACAAGTCATTCAGATTGCCAACCATGAATGGTTTCACATGCTCACTTATACCATCAACACTTCAGTAACAAAAAGCAACGAGGTCATTTTATATAATATTTGGAGTAAGTGTATGGTGGGTGGCACTTGCATTGCAATGCAACAAAAATATTAAGTTCTGTCCATTTTTTGTCTGTTGTTTAATCTGTTCCTGCTAGACAATGTGACTAATAATTTTGTTGGGTTTTGATAAACATTAATTCCACAGCTTATGGTCAAGAGATGTATATCATCTTTATTGGCTGTGAAATATATGGAAAATGTTAATGTATGTAGATTCCATGTCGTATGTCATATGCACACCGTAGCTGCTCTATTTCATGTGTTTTTTTCATGTGATTTCGACAAGCAAACTAATAGAAAAGTGAGTATAGATCAAGTGCTATTCCTGACACCAACCTTGAAGTTCCCTGAGCCACCAGGTGATGCAGATCACACCTTGTAAGCCGACAGTCACATGTGACTTTGTGTCGCATGCGATAATCGCACAAATCAGTCATAAGGAAAAAAATGCACTGTGTTAACTGGCCTTTAGAGTGGAAGGTGGTCTGTATGGGTCATAAACCCACAACTGTGGTGTGACAAGTCCAGCTACCTAATTTTTGAGCCTCTCTTTGGGGGAGGTAAAGTCTTGATGTGCTCAATGTTTTGTTTACCACTTGTACCCTCCTTCACAGTTTACTTATTGATAATATGTAGATTGTGATTAAACAATAAAAAGAATGCTCTACCATGTCCGCTAATTACATAATATTTTAAAAACAGCATTTCTTGCATTATTGTTACATTGTGTTACATTGTGATATTTAATTGAACAAATATTTGAAGGGTGTGTCAGTGATTTCAAATTACTCCTGGCCTTGAGCTATGCAGAATGTTATTTGATGGTTTGTTTTAATGCAACAGTTAGTGGCTTTGTATATGACTTGTATATGTGTATAGTCAGTAATTTAAGAACTGTAAGCAAGTTAACTGCCAGATATGCGTGGTATAAGAGTGGTATGTTAGACAGCTGTGATCTGCATTTCCAAGCAGTCAATGCCTGATGTAATGACCTGAGCATTATGTATATAGCACTGTCAATCACACAATGCAATAAATGTTTTATACCCAGTGCCCATTGTTGTTTCTTTATCGGTCTTTAGAATTTCCAATCCAGCAATTCAGCCCAGAATATGCAGTTCTAAAGATTACACAAGGGTCACAGTTGCCCTGGCAGCATTCTAGTAGACCATTTATGATGTAGACATTCTGCATACAGACCACAGAGTTCTTGTCAGTCCTGCTTGATGTAGTCGATACCCCATACAGCAAACATGCCACAGAGATATAGTACTAAATGACGCCCATTTATACCCCTACCACAAAATTCTAGTCTTTCATGACGTAGTTTATACTCCTGCAGACCACAGAGTTAAAGTCGATCTTTCATGACTTTGTACTCCTACAGACCACAGAGTTCTAGTCAGTCCTGTACGTTGTCTGTACTCCAACAGAACACAGAGTGATATTCAGTCCTTCATGATGTATGTACTCTTACAGACCACACAGTTCTGACCACACAGTTCCAGTCAGTCCTGTACGTTGTCTGTACTCCAACAGAACACAGAGTGATATTCAGTCCTTCATGATGTTTGTACTCCTACAGACCACAGAGTTCTAGTCAGCCCACCATGACATTGAACTCCTGCAGACCAGAGTTCCAGTAAGTCCTTCATGTCTGTACTCTTGCAAACCACAAGAGTTCTAGTCAGTACTTTATGACATTTGTTCTCCTGTAGACCAGAGATCTAGTCAATCCTTAATGAAGTCTCTACTCCTGCAGACCACAGAGTTTTAGTCAGTCCATGACATTGTCTGTACTCCTGCAGTCCTTCATAACTTTGTTTTTGCTCGTCAGTCCTTCATGACATTTTCTGTACTAGTCAGTCCTTCATGAAGTTTTCTGTTCTAGTCGGTACTTTATGACATTTATTCTCCTGTAGACCAGAGTTCAAGTCAGTCCTTCGTAACATTTGTACTCTTGCAGACCACAAAGTTCTAGTCTGTCTTTAATGACGTATTCTGTACTAGTTAGTCCTTCATGACGTTTTCTGTACCAGTCAGTCCTAAATGACTTTTCCGTACCAGTCAGTCCTTAATGACTTTTTCTGTACTAGTCAGTCCTTCATGACTTTTTCTTTTCTAGTCGGTTTGTACTCCTGTAGACCAGAGTTTAAGTCAGTCCTTCATAATGTCAGTCCTTAATGACTTTTTCTGTACTAGTCATCCCTTCATGATGTTTTCTGTACCAGTCAGTCCTTCATGACGTTTTCTGTTATAGTCGGTACTTTATGATGTTTATTCTCCTGTAGACCAGAGTTTAAGTCAGTCCTTCATAACATTTGTACTCTTGCAGACCACAAAGTTCTAGTCCGTCTTTAATGACGTATTCTGTACTAGTTAGTCCTTCATGACGTTTTCTGTACCAGTCAGTCCTTCATGACGTTTTCTGTACCAGTCAGTCCTTAATGACTTTTTCTGTACCAGTCAGTCCTTCATGACGTTTTCTGTACCAGTCAGTCCTTCATGACGTTTTCTGTTATAGTCAGTCCTTAATGACATTTTCTGTACTAGTCAGTCCTTCATGAAGTTTTCTGTTCTAGTCGGTACTTTATGACGTTTATTCTCCTGTAGACCAGAGTTTAAGTCAGTCCTTCATAACATTTGTACTCTTGCAGACCACAAAGTTCTAGTCCGTCTTTAATGACGTATTCTGTACTAGTTAGTCCTTCATGACGTTTTCTGTACCAGTCAGTCCTTAATGACTTTTCCGTACCAGTCAGTCCTTCATGACGTTTTCTGTACCAGTCAGTCCTTCATGACGTTTTCTGTTCTAGTCGGTTTGTACTCCTGTAGACCAGAGTTCTAGTCAGTCCTGCATAATGTCAGTCCTTAATGACTTTTTCTGTACTAGTCATCCCTTCATGATGTTTTCTGTACCAGTCGGTCCTTCATGACGTTTTCTGTTATAGTCAGTCCTTAATGACATTTTCTGTACTAGTCAGTCCTTCATGAAGTTTTCTGTACCAGTCAGTCCTTCATGACTTTTTCTGTTATAGTCAGTCCTTAATGACATTTTCTGTACTAGTCAGTCCTTCATGAAGTTTTCTGTTCAAGTCAGTCCTTCATAACATTTGTACTCTTGCAGACCACAAAGTTCTAGTCCGTCTTTAATGACGTATTCTGTACTAGTTAGTCCTTCATGACGTTTTCTGTACTAGTCAGTCCTTCATGACGTTTTCTGTACCAGTCAGTCCTTCATGACGTTTTCTGTACCAGTCAGTCCTTCATGACGTTTTCTGTTCTAGTCGGTTTGTACTCCTGTAGACCAGAGTTCTAGTCCGTCTTTAATGACGTATTCTGTACTAGTTAGTCCTTCATGACGTTTTCTGTACTAGTCAGTCCTTCATGACGTTTTCTGTACCAGTCAGTCCTTCATGACGTTTTCTGTTATAGTCAGTCCTTAATGACATATTCTGTACTAGAAGTCCTTCATGACATTTTCTGTACTAGTAGTCCTTCATGACATTTTCTGTACTAGGCAGTCCTTCATGAAGTTTATGTACTAGTCAGTCCTTCATGACATCTGTACTCATACTGACCACTTAGTTCTAGTAACAACTTCATGACAGTCTGTTTCAATACAGATAACAGTTTCCTTTGGCATAAGGACTCTTTCAACACATTTGCCCTTGAACATAAGGAAGATCAGGCACATTTGATTACATGTGATGCAGATTTCTCACTTTTAATTTTCTCAGAGAAGTCTGTGTCCACAGTTGTACTGGAGTCACTTTTAGTGGTCTAAGGAAATCAGAGATTGAGCTGCAGAGCTCTTCACTTAACCTCGGCAATGCCAAGTACAAAACTAAGATAGGTTTGTTTTTGAGAGACCTATTAGTAGTGTTAAGTAACAATAATACCCTACCACCCATCCCCAGTCGTCAGGAATAAACTACATATAGACTATTAGACAATCTGTTTTGATTCTTGTCAGGACCACACAATTGTATTGGCCTCTATGACACATAAATATATCATGCCAGCCCAATGACCAAATTTCACACCTTTACCAGGGTCATACATCAGATCAAATTTTTGCAAACCAACAGGGGAAGCCACAGCAGTTTTGTACAAGCTATATGAATCTGGCAAACATTCATCAAAACCATTTGTAGTACATAACATATCAGTACAAACTTGTATTTAGGACAAATAATCTTTTCTGAATTGAAGGAAGACCCTAAGGGTAGAAATGATGGCTTTGATGCAAATATGTAATAAGCAAAAGTGATCAGTAACAACTTGTCATGTATTTTTCTACAGTTTATTAATTACAGATATAGCAGCAATAATCATAGGAAATAAAAAAGTAGTTCGAACACCATATATGATGCCCCTCTAGACAGCGTGCACACAAAATGTATAAACATTGAGAAACAAAGGTGGTTTGATCAGGGCCTCCTGCGAGGCAGTATCTGTCAATCAGGATTATCAATCTTCATCCCAGTTTTTGTTCTCTTTGGGTTTAGGTCCACCAGCTTGTTTGGCCATTATAATCTGTAAAACAACAAAAACCTTGTAAATATACACAATCCTTGTAGTAAAATAGAATGTCACAGTGCTAATAAGAGTACCTGGGTATTGGTCAGTGTTATATAAACAATATATACTTCATCTTGAGCTTAATTAAAGGTGAAGGTAAAAAAGGGGGGGGGGGGGGTTTACTTTACAGTTTGCCTTCCTGGTCTTTCAGGTCAGTAGATTCTTGTACTATAGCTTTTCTATGCTCCCTGGGGAACATACAACCACAACAGCTAAACAGGCCCTAGAATGTTACTTGTTCTACATATGCCTGCCAACTGTGACCAGTACCCATTTACTACTGGTTCAAGAGATCACATCCTTGTGGCAGAGACTTTAGGTAGAAGCCTTAGTGCATATGGTGGTCAAAACGGGGAGAAAACCTGAAACTTGCTGTCACAGGTCCAGCATCTCAACCATAATGCTGCAACACTCCACAATACTGCTCATTACAATTTATATTCTTGTAGATAAAGCCTTAACTGTAGATATATTAACATGATTAAGACTACTTTCTACTTGTAACAGTACTCAGTTTCCTTAGCTGAAGCGTCATCCTAATCTGTGTGACTTGTTGCCCATGCCTGACAAAGCATGTCTAAAATAAATGATGCATTTGCCCTTAGGCAATATACACCAAAGCACCATATATATGCTCATTGTATGTATCACGCCTTTGACCTCATTAAATATACACAGATTTAGCAGAGAACAGAACTCTTTGAGTTACTTTATTGGTTAAAATCCCATCAAAGTCTTATTTATGACAGAAATACCATAAAGAATTCTGCTGACCTCTGACTTGGTTTAACATGTGTGGATTTTGTTTGGAATTGAAATCAGGAGAGAAAAGTATGAGTAAATATTTATATCCAGTTTCATGGAAATCTATCACATCCCTGGTAAACTATTACAGTGACACTAAATTCTATTTACCTCTGATTTCATTTGATAAGCTTGGATTACTTGGTTTAACATGTGTGGATTTTGTTTGGAATTGAAATCAGGAGAGAAAAGTATGAGTAAATATTTATATCCAGTTTCATGGAAATCTATCACATCCCTGGTAAACTATTACAGTGACACTAAATTCTATTTACCTCTGATTTCATTTGATAAGCTTTGATTATGAACTCAGGCAAGATACTATATTGGTTAATCATTAAAGTGCATTTCATCAAAATACTAGTACATCATATTTCTGGTAAGCAATCAAGGCGACACCAAAAATAGCCTGGTGACCTCTGACCACATGGGTTTTGCGGAAATCAAACTGAGGAGATACTCTGTTGGTAAATATTTAGTAAGTTTCATGCAAATTCATTAAAAATTTATCACTGTGATACTGAAGCTTAACAAATTTACCAATACCAAAAACAAGACTCTTCTAAACATGAGCACATAAGGTGACCATTACACAGGCCTTACTGTGCCGGCATGATTCACAATACACTACCGTCTGACCTTACCCAAAAGGCTATCATCTCCACCTCATGAGTACACCACTCCTACTCACACCATGTGACTTTATTACAACACAGTTATCTCACCTGGTCCACCTTGAGAACTGTATTGGCAGCTGTTGTAGCGAATTTCATGCCCCAGTATTTTGTGATGAACAAATCTAAGATGTTTGCCTGGACTGCATCACAGACACCTGGTCCTTCAGCCTGTTAAATAAAAAGTGTCTCTGTTAAGAAATAACATTTTGTTTCTGTTTGTCAATTCTCTGCAATAACTATGTATCCAATAAATCAAAAATTGTCTTAATTACATACAACTCCTAGAAATTTTATTCTAACCAGAATGTCCATAACACAGTGCTCAATCTGTGCCCCTACATAAAAATATGCAAATTTAACCAGGTGCAAGGATTGAATTTTTAATCACAGAAAGCTGGTATCTTTGAAGGCACCTCTGGCAGGTTAAAAAGTCAGCATATAAAAGTTCAGAAGGCAACTCCAAGCTAAACAAGATATAACAAGCAGACTCAAAATCTGCCAGGAAATAAAAGAGAAGAGTATTTTATGTGATTTTGAAAAAACTTTGCATCAAGTTGCATGCTTAAAGAATTTCAATATTCTGAGTATAAGTTTAAAAACCCACACCTAGTCCCATCAGATAAAACAAGCTAAATCAAAATTGGATAAATGAAGAAGAAGTAATGTCTTTTGTAGCCATGACAACCCAACTAGTAGGCACTATTACTGGGCTGGTGAGCCTACTTGAGTCATGATACAAGAAATAACGAGGAATGCATTGCACTGGTCTTCCATCATGTTCCATTCATATTGTAGTAAACAGCACATAATCTTATTATAAGGCTATGAATGATAAATTAACACAAGAAAATTCTTGTGAACTGACAACCCAACTGAATCTCTGTCTCTATGGTTACGAGTCATTTCCTGTACTGCGTACAAGTAGGCTGCATCCAGTCACCCATTGGAGCCATTCATGCGGTCAGAAATTCAAGAAACATGCAAAGGGGTTCACCAATATGCTGAGTTAAAACTGATTTTTCAGTGCTCATACTTGGTGTTGTTAGAAAGTATACTAAAAAGTTAATGATCTGTCTGGCTTATGATAAATTGTCAGAAATATCTGCATCCTCATAGATCCTTATAGTGCGTCCTCGCTGAAGGATGTTACGGCACTCTGACAGCCAGTAAGCTGGTCATATACCCTTGAATGTCAGAGGGCTGGAATGGCGCTACATCTTATGTTAATTGTTGACAGAAGGATGGATAGACAGATGGACAACAGATGCAGATTGCCATGAAATAGGCTTATTGGGTCTATGGCCAGATGAGCTAAAAATCATCCAAATCCAGGTAATGACCATTTCCAATTAATCACTTGCAGTGATCACAGAATATGATACAAGTAGAGTATTTGACATTACATTGACCAACTTACCTCAATGTCAAAACCTGCATTCTTCTGTCCTTCCTGGTGAGCTGCATACAGCTTGGATATTACTTCTGTGGCCTGAATCATAAGAAGGAAGTAGTTCAAACAATAAGTCCTCATATGAGGAAAAATCATAGTAATGAAATGTAATTTATATATATATTTCTCTCTGTTTTAATACTGTACTGATTTATAGCACGTCAGTAAATTCATTTACTCTTGTATGTAATATTTCATAACATATATTTAGCAGTAAACTGTATCACCTTAACAATGTCTATATGTGAAGGGATTTTATAAGTAAAAATTTAGACTAATAAACACATACTAAAGCAAGGTTATAAGAATTAAGTATTGCATGTCACATGCATCATAGGTCTTTCATGATATGATGCACAAAATAACACATATGATATATTTAGTTTAGATTTCAAGCCAAAATTCATTAAATGGTACAGTAATATAACCCAAATTGATTTCCAAACAATGATTTAATTTAATTCTCAAACATATCTGACTTTCTTTTGCAATGTAATATTGCATTTTTGTTTTCAATTAAGTAGCAGCTCGTGGCTGATTATAGCAGTGGGTTTACAGTATCTTACTTTGACCCCTGTGTTTTCTGCGAGTGCTCTTGGTATCATTTCTAATGCCTCGGCAAATTTCTGTATGGCATACTGCTCCAGTCCAGGGCAGGTCTGAAGGAAAAAACATTGGATAACATTGCCATCCCTTAATACAAACTTATGCTATGTACATTTCATATATACTTTCTCTATACATATGCATACTTTAAATAGGAGTGTCTATTGAAAGACTAAATGTGTATGTGGATGTATGCAGATGTACTACATGCAATTATTTGAAATAATGGAGTCATATCCACTTGTGTAAGAATATATCTCTTTTCTTGTGTATGTAAGGTTTGTTTGAAATTTTTTTGGAAGTATTTCACCAACACACTCAGAATAACAAGTAAATTTTGTAAGGTTTTAATTCAGTCAAGAATCTTACTTTATAAATATTTGCATTATTAAATGAATAATCTAATACTAACCTCTCCATAAGAAGCGATCTGTCTGGCTAGCTCTATCTCTGTGGCCCCTGCTCCCGGGACAAGCTTACCATCCTATAAGAACAGTAATGTACACATTAACATGACTTTCAGTGCCCACATTCAACACAAGCTTGGCAATCAAACAGATTAATACATATAATTTGCTTTTTTCCTGGCAAAGATATCCATACTTCCAGAAGCTCAGATTTTCATGATCTAAAACATCAATTCATGACCCTATTCCCCATGACTTTTGGTATTTCAATGCATATTAAGGGTGTAACAAATCTTTATGTTAATAATTAAATAACGGAGAGAAAGCATTCAAATGAAAGACATTTCAAGACAGCCTGAAAATTAGGTGTTTTGAGGCAAAAAAATTGGGTTTTCAACGTTTTGTATAGTCTCTTTTACCACAGTCTGCCATCTGACCTTTGCCTTCATCGAAAATGTCTTGGTCTAATGCCAGCCCTTATAGGGAAATTCAGTCTTTTCAAGAAAACTTTTAGTGAACCAAATTCAATTTTTTTAAAAGCTTTGAAAACATTTCACCAATTTCAATTATTTTCAAGCTTATTGGAACTTGACTTACCACACTAGTAGGGATTGTTTGACTGTTTGGAGATAGTATTATGTAATAGTAATACTAGTGATCTGACAATGTGTGCATATCAGACATTATATGGCTTGTTATAACTTCAATTTGAAGGAATCTCAACATACACATGTATTCAGTCATTTTACTGCATCAAACTAAGAGGTATGTGCATGCTCGAATAACAGCTTATATGCTGTTTAGTGAAATAAAATTGGCAATGGGATGTAATCTCCACAATGATTAAAATGTAACTAAGCTGGATTTATCACAAGTAACAATTTGTAAGTCACATGGTGCCACTGTATCAAATGTCAGTCTTAGACCCTGTGCGTTAGAGATGAAAACTCTTATACAGAACTCTGTATTATGAATGATAAAAAACAAAATAAACCAGTACCAAAGTCATACCTTTGTGAGGGCTTTGAATGTGTTAACCCCATCATCAATTGCTCTTTCTATGTCATCCATGATGTTATCTGTGCTGCCACGGATCACCACGGTTGCTATGGCACTGTCTTCAGAATCTGAGTGATACATACATATATCCACTGTAAAATCAGGCAATACTTTATACTGTCATCTTGAGATTTCTACTTCAACTTTAGGAAATTATTAAAATTGAGGAAAGGCTTAATGGCAGATATCAGCTGACAATCCCCATTCCATTGTAAGATTATACAGAGGATTCCTCTGCATAAAATTCATATCCAGCAAACTACAAATGCCATTATAAAAACTAATTGCCATCTTTTACAATACCAGTATATTTACTAAAAAAATATGTGGAATATAAGTAGAATTAACTTATGCACACTTTCAGAAAAATTCATAACTAAAATGATTCTGAATAATCATTTCGCAAGATGTATCTTAGTAGCTGCATAAAAAATTTTTAACTTCCTTGAAAGTACATTCTCAAGCATCAAATACCATTCGGTCCCACTACAATTTGAACTTTCAACTGTTGGAAAATTTCTGGACTTTGTTACACTACCATATCTGTGCCTTTCATGTCTGCCCTACATAACAGAAGTGTATCTCATGTCATATCTTACATTTCATATCTTTCTTTGACTTAGAGGCAACAAAACTATTATAGCATACCTTGTTTAAAGATGATCACAGGAGTATCACCGATCTCGTCAGCTTGTACATGGTCACAGTGACCACACTCATCTGGTGTTGGGGCAGTCTGTAATTTAAAAGTGAGATATATCATTATTACACTTCCCTGTCTGTTCAATATTCCTGACCCACTTTTTTTGTGACATTCATTTTGATTTATATTGTTAGCAACCAAATTTCATCTGTTACAACAGGAGGAAGCATGCCACTCACAACTAGAATATCAGCAGAAGCTGACAAAAGCCCTCAGCCAAAACAACAGTGTTTAGAGGTGGTAACAGTAACAAGTACTAAATATCTGTTCTCACATGGATGTATATCTGTACATGTCTCAGTTATAAATTTAAAATGGAGAGGTATGTACCATGATTCATAACAATCCACCAAATGCTTCCTGAAAAATAAGCTTCTAAGTTTTATTCTATTATAAGCTCTGTGACCTTGAAAAGTAGGTCAAGGTCACCCATCTTCAAACTTGACCGAGATTTTGTAGATATACGTCTTCACCAAAGAAATAAAATTCCTCTTGTGAATCCCTTTAGAGATATCCCGCTCACAAGGCCAAAGTTGAAAAATCCAAGAAAAATTCATTAAAAATCAGAAATTGCAGGTGGCCCCCCAAACTTGTGCAGCAGTTACAGACCATAAGTCCCTATGAGCTTCTAAATGCTTTTTCTATAATCAGCTCTAAAACGTAGAAAAATAGGTCAAGGTCACCCATCTTCGAACTTGACCGAGATTTTGTCAATATACATCTTCACCGAAAAAATAAAATTTCTACGGTGAATCCTTTTAGGGATATCCCGCTCACAAGCCCAAAGTTGAAAAATCTGATAAAAATTCATTAAAAATCAGAAATTGTAGGTGGCGCCACCAAACTTGTGAAGCAGGTACAGACCAACAGTCCCAATAATCATAGTAAGTTTTGTGAAAATCCACCAAATGGTTCCTGAGTAATAAGCATCTAAGTGTTTTTCTATAATCAGCTCTAAAATGTAGAAAAATAGGTCAAGGTCACCCATCTTCGAACTTGACCGAGATTTTGTCAATATACATCTTCACCGAAAAAATAAAATTTCTACGGTGAATCCTTTTAGGGATATCCCGCTCACAAGCCCAAAGTTGAAAAATCTGATAAAACTTCATTAAAAATCAGAAATTGTAGGTGGCGCCACCAAACTTATGAAGCAGGTACAGACCAACAGTCCCAATAATCATAGTAAGTTTTGTGAAAATCCACCAAATGGTTCCTGAGTAATAAGCATCTAAGTGTTTTTCTATAATCAGCTCTAAAATGTAGAAAAATAGGTCAAGGTCACCCATCTTCGAACTTGACCGAGATTTTGTCGATATACATCTTTACCGAGGAAATAAAATTCTGACGGTGAATCCTTTTCAAGATATTCCGCTCACAAGGTAAAAGTTAATGGACGCCGGACGGACTGACAGACGGACGGACAGCTTGGGTGACGACAACAGCCCATCAGCCTAAGGGCTGAGGGCTAAAAACTTAATATAAATAAATATATTATTATAGGTATTATGACAGGCTTGACCAGTCTACAAAGAACAGCATTATACAATTAAGATCTGAGATATATGAGAGGTGTGGGTGTGACATGGCAGAGGTGACCTGAATATATTACAATGGTCACACCTTGTCTAAGTAGCCATATGGATCTAGTCTGTCATGGCCAATAATGTGTTAGTTAAGTAACAGTATTCAATCACCAATTCAGTAATGAATATGAACAGCATACTTACTACTCTGGGCAGAGCTGTGGCACCAATAGATCTACACAGACGACGCAGATCAAATTTAGACATAAGGCGTAAGACCATTAGTTGATACTTGTTGGCGTAGTGAAGGGCCAACTCCCCGACCTTGCCACCTGTCACTATGACCTTGCAACCGGTATCTGCAATGGCTTTAATTTGCTGTAAAACAAAATACAATGGAAAGTCTCATATTTTCAACAGATTTCAATTTGTGAGAATATACCTTTAGTACAAGAAAAGTAACAAAGTGTTATGTGTATTTTTTCCATGATAACTAATCAATTTTTTTTAACCAAATTGTTAAACATGTCATTCTTGCAACTGACATCCTACTTAAGGGAATTATTTTCAATTTATTAACCTCAACAAAAGATCAGCATTCTAACATAAAAAGACAACTGTGACATATTAAGTCATAGAGAGTGCCTAGTATTAGTTATTATATTTCTCTTTTATAAGAAGATTTACTAAACATCTTATTTATCTTTGACACCTGAGCTAAAGATTCTTGTAATTAGAAATGAACTCAGAAATTATATATATCAAAGACTACACAAAACAAATGATTTTACTTTCTATTATGTTATTATCGGAACGTTCTCTCTTATGATTTTATTCTGGATGAAGGGAAGGTCAATCTGTCCTGAACTGTATAAATTGTAGGAGGAGGACAAGTTTATTCTGACGTGGATAGGTGAAGGTTATTTACCGGTATTAAAAAATTCCTGTCAACGTAAATAATAAACTTACCTCTTCTACTAGGTTTTCTTCTCCTTTGCTATAGTCCATCAGTTCTTGTGCAGACTTGATCAAAACTGTGCCCTGAAAAGGGAATATACGTCTAATGAAGTGAACGAAAAGCTAGGAACATTATATATGACAACTGGTTCACTATGTCAGGAAGAAGAGGGGGCAGAAAGCATTCCTGGTACCCATAATCTAAGCACTGCGTGTCTCCAAGTATAATGGCACTCAGTAGGGAGAACACCTCCATCAAGGTAGAACAATCCTAGTAAAGTGTCCCTTTATCTGGATATGCAACTGTCACAGGGACGATCCTTGCCCACATCCCGCCATACACCAGCAAACAGACAGACATGGGTGAAAACACAACCTCTCTGAATGAGGAATCAGACTGTAAACATTACATCATCAAGCATTCTGTGATGCTGAATTAAATGAAACCTTACAAATTCTATGTAAAGACTAGAAGCCTGAAGACGTGACTCACTGGATAACTGTTTGAAAGAAATATTCAAACTTTCATTAGAAAACTTATCTTATTATCCACCTGGTGTCTCCCCTGTAAACTAAAGCAATGAAAATGACAATCAGCAATGTCTAGACTTCACAAGGAACAGTCCACTCCTTAAAGGGACATAATCAGGAGCAATATTATACAGTAGAGCATCGTTTTTCCTTAAGCGTCGGGGGACAAGCTTTTTGTTCGTAAATGCGAACATTTGGAAATGCGGACAAGCGTCAAGCGGCAATTTGTACGACAGTTAATGATAAACCTGATACCATTTTACCCGAGGAACAAGGTGTTTCTTTTCGAACTTCGTAATTGACGACCGGGACATATAAAAGATATTGGATTATTGCTTAGCAGAATTGACAAAGATCAGTCTCACCTGCTTTAAAGATATGTGCGTGCTCTTTTTTTCATCATTATCATTGGGGAAGGGCAAATGACATCACCAAGGATTACGGTGTTTCTTTTTGATCTACGTAATTGAAGAACAGGACATATAAAAGATACTGGATTTATTGCTGAGCATAATTGGCAGAGATCTGCATAACCTACTTTTAGGATACGTGCATGTCCTTTTTACATCAAATTCACTTGAGGGAAAGGTCAAATGACATTGGTGAAGCTCTGTTAGTTTCTTTAATAGCCAACAGGCTGCGCCTATGAGGCACATGCAAAACGAATGTAAGGCAATGCAATGTCAGTTTCCCGTCGGCCGCAGTCCGTATGTGTGTATGTTTCCTTGATTCAAGGGTATCAGGCATATCATCTTTTATCCGATAAGTTTCTCTTTGCTATTTTTTTATATCGGTAACAGTCGACCTGCCAATGTTGAAATCCCTTGCGATGATTGCAGGCTTGTCACCACGGTCGACCATCTCAAGGATTGTAAGCTTGTCATCAAAGCATAAAACTGTCCATTTTCTGTTCTATAACTCCATATCTCTGGTTAGTGACAGCAAGACGATTGTGTTTGTGTTCTTCTTGACAGTAAAAGTAAAATGATGAATAAGCTAAATAACAGCAAGCTTAAGTAGAAGCTCTTGGGATTGAACTGCTCAATTGTATGGCCAGGGCCGCATGCTATGGCCTCGCACCTAAACCTACTCGAGCACAAGTGCTTAATGAATGATACCTCACCAATGCAGATGCGAGTAAACTGCTCAGGTATTTTGCCTGATATCCTATCCCAAGCTGACGAACTATGCTTGCTTGAGTACAAACGAGATGTGGTTGATAACACACAAGTGCTCTTAGATAAACTGCTCAGTCCCTTGCTAGGGGTACAGGGAGTCGAGCGTCGTGGGGCTAGCTGTGGTTTTCACACCTTTGCCCCGGTGACAACATCGGCCCAGAACTAATTAATTAGGGTCACCACTGGGCTGGAACACATGACTGCAGGCCTTTGGACTCGTAATTACAAATATTCAAATTTGGGTATTTACATACTTGCAATATATTTCGGAGCTACGAATAAATTTTTGGTTCCCCATTTTAATTTTCGTAAAAACAAATTTTCGGAAATTCGGCATTCGGAAATACGGCACTCTACTGTACTTATTCTTTAACACTATCAGTTAAAGTTTGGGTTATAAAAAAGTTTCCAGGCAAAACTATTCCAGCACATGGTCTCAGTACCTCCCTATATGAGCTGTTAAACACAATGCTATTGTTTTGCATGTTTGTAAACACATAACTAGCCGGAACATGTATTACATTTTTTGGGCCAAGTCAGGGCATCTCCTGATGTTTTTGCCCAGGTGGTGCACACAGTCCCATGCGCTGTGTTTATGTTGACACCTGTCATCATGCCCCATCCACTGTTTTAACACTTGTGTTAAAAGGAGTAAGCCAACAGTTTCAGGGCAAAATTTTGGCAGGTACCAATTTATTTCAAAGAGAAGATCCTATTTTTTGTGTTTATTCTACATGCTTTATAGGTGATTGGGCTCTTTTAACACATATAAATCCACATAGAATTAAACTAGAAATTGTTATTCATTTAATATGTTAGCACTTTAAGGAATACTGATTCAAAATTGCTAAGCTATAATGAATGGAAGAGACAAGTACACGAAAAACTAAGCAAGAATTTAAGAGGTACATAAACATTTGTGTTTTATACCTAGCTATTTATTCATTGTGGCTGAATACATAAGTTTCCCTACAAAACTAGCCTGGTACACATACTTACTAAAGCTAATTCACGTTTATACATTGTAATGCTTGTGTGTGAGTAAACACAGTATACACGTGTCTGTGTATGTTAATCATAAAAATACTGCTCGACCTGAGGTGTAAACCTGCACATGTATGAGCCACAACTGCCAAAAAAGAAGAAGAAACATGAAAGAAACAAGGGACCCATGGGTCACTGTGCTCAGCTGAAGTTGACCTTGAAGGTAAAAATCTAAAATAATATCAAATGGAGATAAAATGTGAGAGAAAGAGGTAATAGAGGCCATGGTTGGTTTATATGATTGGTTTGTATTAATGAGCAAATAAAATTTTGTGACCTGACCTTGTGTTTCCTAATGTTGAAACTGAAGAATGTGAGCAGTCCGTGAACAAATGATCTGTACCATTACCATGATTATTAGATGGCTTTTTGATTAACTGTTTACATTTCAGAAGTTTACACATTTGTTCAACTGAATCTATTTTTTGTATAATATATATTATTAAATATTTATGTATTTTTTTATTTTATGAAATGTATACAGTTGAAATAAAACTAATTAACAACATACATACAGGGCAAAGCCTGATCTCCAATTCTGCTGAGGCAGGAAAATAATGAACAAATGTTTGTATTAGATCCTCATTTTTTTATCACATCAAATTTTTTTTTAATTATAAGTTTATATTTCCATACATTTCCAATATAACATATATATCTGAATATAAAAGTTGATTCATAATTCTCAATTGCATCATCCTAAGTCTCAATCTTGTCAGATATCACCACATCATGCATACAAATGTTTATTTATTTTTTACCACAAAAATATATCTTTTAAATCTGCAAAACAATAAATATCTAAAAATAATATTTGATTTAGACTTCATAATTTTATATGCATCTTTATTTATCCATAATGTGCTTTATATTTTATAAATTTAAGCATACTGATGGGTTTAATTATATTTATTAAAATCATTTAAAAGAAAATTGATTTCTTTAAAAATGCTAATTTAACACAACATGGTATCTTCTGGATTACACCTTGGGGGGGGGGGGTGTGATTGGGGTGGTGAAATGAGAATAACTGTACACCTGTCCCAGCAGGGGATCTCCCCAGGTGACTAAAACAAATCAGAAACCCTGGCATAGTTGACTTCCAGTGACCTTGAGTGGGTCCCTGCATCTGTTATCTGTAATCAAAGCAAATGACTACAATTAAGCCTCTAGAAAACAAGGGATCCATGGGTCACAGCGCTCAGCTGAAGTTTGAAATTTTTACCAAATGCAAAAATATGAAAATATTCTATTGTAATATTATTCATTTATATAAGCATATGAGAAGCTGAGAGGAAAGGGGCCCTCCTACTTGGTTATAGTAAAGTTCTAAATATATGATTGCAAACTAATACTCTGACAAGACAGACAAAAACAGTAACAGTTTTGAGATACTGTGATGCATATGAAAAATTTACAGATGGACAGGCAAGTGGACAGAATGGACTAATAGTAATACCTTTACTTCACTTTCAAGAGAATAATGCATTAAAGTTTATAAATATGACTATTTTTTTGCATATCAACTTTTTCCATTAATAGCTTTTATCTGGTTCATTTTTTTATTTACAAGTTTGTAATAAAAAAAACTGAAAATATAAGTAAAACTAGACATTTCTTGGCACCGCAGGTGCCAGAGTATCCCCAGACATAGTAGCCCCCCCCCTCCCTTTAAGAATAGGCCCCCATTTTTAGCAGCATACACTGACACTTGGCATATTTATTGTTTCTTCCATCTATCAATCCACAATCTTGTTGAAGATGTTGGTCCTGTGACCTTGATCTTTTTAAAGATGTGTCCTGTGACCTTGACCTTTGACCTCATGACCCCTAAATCAATTTGGGTCTTGCTTTTCCAATGGGACATATACAAGTCAAGTTTGAAATCTATACATCAATAAAGCAGGAATTATCATCCAGAAACTAATTTTTGGACAGATGGCCCCTGTGACCTTCACCTTTGACCTTGTGACCTCAAAATTGATAGGGGTCTTCAACTCTTGGCAGGTGAACTATATGTGCAAGATGAAAAATCTGAGATGAATTGTTTGGCTGAAAATGCATCCACAATCTTTTAAAGAGGTTCCCTGTGACCTTGACCTCATGACCCCAAAATCAATTCTGGTCTTGCTTTTCCAATGGGTCAAATACAAGTCAAGTTTGAAATCCATACATCAATAAAAGAAGGAATCATCATCCAGAAACTAACTTTTTGACAGATGGCTTCAATGACTTTTACCTTTGACCTAGTGACCTCAAAATTGATAGGGTTCTTCCTCTCTTTTCAGGTGAACTATATGTGCAAGATGAAAGATCTAAGATGAAATGTTTGGCTGAAAATGCATCCACATCTTTTTAAAGATGTGTCCTGTGACCTTTGACCTCATGACCACAAAATCAATTAAGGTCTTGCTTTTCCAATGGGACATATACAAGTCAAGTTTGAAATCCATACATTTATAAAAGCAGGAATTATCATCCAGAAACTAATTTTAGGACAGATGGCTCCTGTGACCTTCACCTTTGACCTTGTGACCTCAAAATTGATAGGGGTCTTCCACTCTTGGCAGGTGAACTATATGTGCAAGATGAAAGATCTGAGATGAATTGTTTGGCTGAAAACAGGGTTGGCAAGTTTTAGGCTGGAAGGTTTTAACCATAGGTTTTAACCTGGTTAAAACTGCCCCGCTTAAAACAGGTTTTGGGCAGGTTTTAGGCACCAAAAGTGCCTAAAACCTATATTTGTTTAAATTTTTGACTTTAGGATCTATAAAACTAGCAAACTGGCTGGGGTGATGCAGTCACAAGGCTTTGCTGGGCTTCTGGAAAGTTTCAGGTATTACAAGTAATGCATTATTTCCTGTTGGCTGGCATCATGCAGTCTTCAAAGAGCCTGTATAGGTTTCTTGAGCATGAGTCCATGTTTGTGTGGCACATAGTTTCATTGGCCAATGTTAAGTAATTATCAGGACCCTTCTGGTTTCCTAATGAGTGCCCTGCTACCTGGAATGATGTAATAGAGCCTCCTGTATGCCTCCTGTAAGGCAGGGTACCAGGAGGAGGGGGAGGCATGCTTGATTAGACTGGTTAATTACTATTTATCAGGGTGATGGGGTAATAAGACCCAATGGTCATAAGTCCTACTACTGTGTACTAGTAGATGTTCAAGTTATATATAACTAGGATGATGCAATCAAAGCCCTTGCCCTGAAAATTGTTCTTGAGTCAAACTTTTTACTGAGTGATGTAGTCAGGGCCCCTGACCATGACATGTGGGTTTCTCAGGCCTTTAGGTTGAACATTGCCCAAAAGCGATTATGAATATCCTGTGGTTTGCAACGAATTCACTGCAATATATTTTAGCATTTTCAGTTTTATACTTATTATAGTGTTTCATGAGGGTTCATTTTCACAGTCCAATCATACAGTTAACATCATTATATAGACAGTAAGTATTTGCACAAAATCGAAAATTTTGCCAATGGTTGACCTAGCTTAAGGAAATAAACAACTAGTGGAAATCTTGTTCATTATCAGATAATGTAAAAGATATTATCATATTTTAGTTTATGTCTAGCATAAAGATCTTTTATTATTTATAAAAACAATCTTTTGCTTTTTGCCATTTGAAGCTACAGGCATTCAAACATGTATGTTATATTAGTGAGACTACAGTATAAAGGACTATTCATCAGTGTAAAAGGAACAAATTTTTTAATTTGGGAAAACTTCTTTCGCATATATCACAAAATTTAATCCCTTGTGATCAAAAAGCCAATCAAAGAATCTGGTTATAAGCTTACAGTATTAGCATTCATTTAAAAATTGGCAGTAATGGAGGTTGGAGACCTCAGAACATGATTTTGGGATAAAAGCTAAAACTGTCATTTGGAAAACCTGAAGTAGTGTTGTATTCATTTGTTGCTATGTTTGTATCATTGTTTATTTGTTTAGCTTGAATAAAGTGTTCCTCATTTTTAATTTGTCGAGCATATTTCTGTAATGCATTTAGCTGTGTAACAATAAAACATAGTTAAACTGCAAGTCATAGGTGAGGGTATGTAAGGTTTTAGGCAGTTAAAGGCAGTTTTAAACAGGTTATAACCTATTTTAGGCAGTTAAAGGCAGGTATTAGGCTCTGCCCTGCCGAAAACAGTTTTTGGGCAGCCTAAAACCCAACCCTGGCTGAAAATGCATCCACAATCTTTTAAAGATGTTTAGTGTGAACTAAACAAGGTGTTGGTCCTGTGACCTTGATCTTTTTAAAGCTGGTCCTGTGACCTTGACCTTTGACCTCATGACCCCAAAATCAATTGGAGTCTTGCTTTTTCAATGGGACATATAAAAGTCAAGTTTGAAATCAATTCATCAATAAAAGCAGGAATTATCATCCAGAAACTAATTTTTGGACAGATAGCTCCTGTGGCCTAACACTGGCCTTGACCTTTGGCCTTGTGACCCCAAAATTGATATGGATCATCCACTATTGGCAAGTGAGCTATATATTCAAGATGGAAGACCTGGGAAGAAAGTTTGGCTTAAAATGCATCCACAGTATCTTTTAAGATGCTAGTCCAGTGACCTTGACCTTTGACCCTAGAACCTATAGGGTTCTTACTTTAGTGGTCGGCCATACATAAGTCATGTTTGAAATCCATATGGCTATCAACACTGGAGATATCATAAGAGGTGTGTGATTTTCACCATATATGGCAATATTCAAGGTCAAGTCACTCTCATAGGAAAGGTCATGACCCCAATTTAAATAAACATCATCCCATAACCCATACCTATGTATATGCATTATATAAAAGAAATCTGTCCATTAGTTTTTGACCTTTAATGCTCCCAGTACTGTAAGGTGGCAATTTTGGGGGTATTAAACGTCGTCCTCTTACCGATATCTATACATATACCAAGTTTGGTAAAGTTCCGTGAAAAATTTTTTTGATTATCGCGCCAACAAGATTTATATGCGGCGGTTGCGGCGGCGGCGGGACTGGTATGAAAACATAGTATCCCCCGACTTTGTCTGGGGATACAAATATTATAATTCTAAGTTGCAATCATTATATATCCAGGGTGTAGCTCTTATTGGGTCATATTATGCATACACATCTATTTTATTATTTTAAAATCACAAATGTTTAAACTGAATTTAAAAGAAAATAATGCCACAACATGGCATCTACAAGATTATTCCTTGAATCACTATTAACAAGTTTTGCACATTGGAGTTTTCAGTACATGCTTAATTTTGTTCACTGAAATGAAATAAAAGATTCAGTAAATCTGATAAAATAAAAACATCTTTTCAAATAAAGTATACACACTGTTGGTTGAATGAGGAATAAACAATATCATTGTGATAATTACTATCTCAGCTACAATTTCACACCTCGGGAAGTTTTTACTTTTCTGAAGTAAGGAATTACTTATCTGATGAACATCCACACTTTCATAGCAATACACCACTTTTTGGACACAATTAAATGTGCACTTAAATCATTGTAACCCTGGTGGTACAATACAAAATCTAAAATGTAGCATAGCCAAGAATAAAATAAAATACAGAAAATAATAACATTCATCTAGTTTATGCACCAGCTGGGGGAAGGGGGGGGGGGGGGGGGCGTATGCAGGGCAGAGGGGAAGCCTGCTAGTAGTGGCTAAGCTAAGCCAGGGCAAGCTGCCTGGGGTGGGTTACATAAAGCCAGTGAAGGCCGTACTACTAGGCGGGCTAGTTGTTAACAACACGACCTGGTGTATGAAAACTTGAATAAAAGCTACTCTTTTCAATCAATTCCTTTGAAATTTTAGATTTTAAAAGATTAAATACTTATGTATATATGCTGTGAAAATTAAATCAACAGTGCTTACAGGAAAAAACGTGCCATTGCCAAATTGGACAAAATTTTAGGTTTTGATTTTTTTATTTATGCTAATAACTTGAAAATTTTGAACAATTCAGATCTAATTTTCGGTAAACAATTGAATCTTGATTAAATAAAGTTATATTCCTGAAAAAAAGTCTCCAGCTTCAGCAATTCTCATGTTAAGTGAGCAAATATATTTCCCGATTTTTTTAAAATTGCATTATATTTGGGCCCATAACTTCAAAATAATACCCAATACTGACCTAATTTTTGGTATGTGCATAGAAAATGTATGGAAAAATATGAATACTAAATATGATCAAAAACAGATCAGTGGTTTTGATATTAGTCAGCTTTGAAGTGTAACAATGGCTTTTTTATGGACAACGGGAGGTTTTTCCTTAATATCTTGAAGGAACGAAGTCCTAATGACCCAATTTTTTGTATGGAAGGAGATTTTGGAAAAATCTAATGGTAGGCAGAATTTTGGATTCGTAGGTCCAATGGTTTTTAAACGTGCCCTGTTAACGGCCGGACGACGGACAAAGGACCACGACTATAGCTCAGATGACTTATAGTCAGCTGAGCTAATAAAATACAGAAAATTATAACACTCGTCTAGTTAATGCACCATCGGGGGGGGGGGGGGGGGGCGGGGAGTGCAGGGCAGAGGGGAAGCCTGCTAGTAGTGGCCAAGCTGAGCCAAGGCAAGCTGCCCTGGGGTCAGTTACATAATGCTAGTGAAGGCTGTACTACCAGGTGGGCTAGATGTAAACAACACTTGACATGGTGTATGGAAACTTGAATAAAAGCTGTTTTTTTTTCAATCAATTCCTTTGAAATTTCAGATTTTAAAAGATTAAATCCTTATGTATGTATGTTGTAAAATTAAATCAACAGTGCTTACAGGGAAAAAACATGCCATTGCCAAAGTTGGACAAAATTTAAGGTATTGATTTTTTATTTATGCTAATAACTTGACAATTTTGCAAAATTCAGATCTAATTTTGGGTAAACAATTGAATCTTGATTAAATGAAGTTATATTCCTGAAAAAAGTCTCCAGCTTCAGCAATTCTCATGTTAGGTGAGTAAATATATTTCCTGATTTTTTAAAAATTGCATTATATTTGGGCCCATAACTTCAAAAAAATACACAACACTGACCTAATTTTTAATATATTCATAGAAAATATATGGAAGTATATGAATACTTAAGATGATCAAAAACAGATCGGTGGTTTTGATATTAAGCAGCCTTGAAGTGTAACAATGGCTTTTTTATGGAAAACGGAGGTTTTTCCTTAATATCTGGAAGGAACAAAGTCCTAATGACCCAATTTTTGGTATGGTAGGAGATTTTTGGGACATCTTATGGTATGCAAAGTTTCAGTTTCGTAGGTCCAATGGTTTTAAAACATGCCCTGTTAACGGACGGCCGGACGGAAGAGGGACAAAGGAGCATGAATATAGCTCAGATGACTTATAGTCAGCTGAGGGAAAAAATCAATAACTAGCTTAATTTTCAAGCTTTTATTTTAAATTTTCAGATTTAAACAAATTAAATACTTATGTTTACATGCTGTGAAAATTAAATCTATGGTACTTACAGGAAAAAAAACGTGCCATGGTCAAATTTGGGCAAAATTTAAGGTACGGATTTTATTTTAATGCTAATAACTTAAAGAATTTACAAAATTAAGATCTAATTTTGGGTAAACAATTGTATCTTAATTAAACATTGTTATAAACTTGGGAAAATAGACTCTTGTTTCAAAATTTTTCATGTTAAGTGAGTAAATATTTTTCCTGATTTTTTACAAAGTCCATTTTGTTTGGGCCCATAACTTAAAGAAATTATACATAACAGACTTAATTTCTGGCATGTACATAGGAACTATATAGAGGAATATTTATGGTAAATATGAAGAAAAACAGATGAGTGGTTTTGACATTAGGCAGTCCTGAAGTGTGAAAATAGATTTTTAATTAAAAATTGAGGTTTTTCCTTTATTTCTCAAAGGAAAGAAGTCGCAGAGACCCAGTTTTTGGCTTGGTAGGAGATCTTGGGGACATCTAACATTATGCCAAATTTTGGATTCCTAGGTCCTACAGTTTCAAAACGTGCCACATCTATGGACAGACGGACAGACGACGGACAATGGACCACGACTATAGCTCAGATGACTTATAGTCAGCTGAGCTAAAAATGAAGTTTTTTCTTAATATCTCGAAGGATTGCAGTCCTAGTGACCAAAGTTTTAGTATGGTTTGTGCAGTATGGCCATCATGTGGTGTCCCTTTGTTTTGTTTTGTGCTCTCGATTGCACCTGGTGCAAGTTTAATTGCACTTGTGTTGGAAAGTAAACAAAGGGTTAGCGGGTATACTGAAATACTGGCAGGTCCTGCAATATTTTAAGGAGAAAACCCTGTGTATATATAACATACCTGGTATGTAAATAGGACCTCTAACTTGTATATTGTTAAGGACAGAGACCTTACAAGTTTGTACCTTTGTTTCTGTCTGCATGATATCAAGTGGACAAGAGAAGACAGCCACTTTACACTTCTCAGATTTGTTGATGTCACCCTCTACCTGTCTCTTGAACACCATGCCCTGCATGATACTCGACTGTGTCACCCCAGAACCCTGGAACATCAACAATACAAATCATAAACCACAGCATATAAAATTTCATGGAACTTGGTATATGCATTACCATGAAACAACAGCAGTACATAGAGCCATAGCAGGAATCTTTTAATGCAATGCAACTTTAATTTCAAGATTTTCTTTATTTAAGCATGGA
Organism: Sipunculus nudus; assembly: GCA_026874595.1. NCBI lineage: Eukaryota > Metazoa > Annelida > Sipuncula > Golfingiida > Sipunculidae > Sipunculus > Sipunculus nudus. The sequence continues at coordinate 52,729,307 of CM049311.1, read as the reverse complement.
AAAAGTAATCATACTGGAAACACAGCTGTGGTTTATTGATGTCTACGGGATTATAACTAACATCATTTCATTGATGATTTTACTATTTCAGTTTTGAAAAAAAAGTTTACATATTAAATTATTTTTAAATTATACCAGAGTGCCCAAAGGGACCTTTCTATACTTACCAACACTTTACAGACACGTATGTTGTCAACATTGAAGCTGTTCTTGTTCTTGAACACAGAAACTATGAAAAGAAGAACCTGTTGTAGCACACACATCGAAAAAATACAATGAACTATTTCACTATTCACTTAATACTCCTTTTATATTAATATATATAATTTGTAATGTGACTTGATTTTTTGTAATGTGACTTTTATTCCTTTGAGTATGATAATGTTCAGCATTGCACAGCAACAAAACCCTAGGCTCCTAATGATGATGATTATTCTTAAGGAGATTTCAAATTGCCAGTCAATATAGGAACACAGTATATCAGGTAAATAAGCATCTTCAGATTAGAGGTGAACTACCATTTTGTTATCCAGTGATTTACAGCCTATGTCAAGCAAATCAGAATTTTAAGGTATTAAGTAAACCACTATGTATGTCATTAAACAACCACATAAAGGAATGCTTTAATACAAAAAAGAAACTTACTACAGGCATTTGCTATAAGACCAGCCAAGAAGTCTTCATTTCCATACTGTTTACTCATAACTGATGATCGGATAGCTTTTGTCACATCTGTTGTATTAGACAAATCCTTCAGAGTCTCACAAACAAGATCTGAAATTATAAAGTAACCATATGAATAAATATATGGCTTTTCACTGGCTTGAAGTCTGTGGCTGTTATCATTAGGTCTGCAACTTTGGGAATATTACTTATTACTGTTTTTAACCATCTTGGGAATAAAAATACCACAGCAAGACACCAGCCAATATTTAAGTATTGTGTACCAGCTGCTTTCCAAGTAATCAATATCAAAATTAAATTCTAATAACATGCTTTAAGAATGTCCATTATTTGGTTTTACAAAGCAATTTTAAAATGATATGGGATGGTTTGCCTTACCTAATACCGAAATATAAAAGTTGATTGTTTACAGTTAAGACACATTATGGCAACAGTTACACTGTGGCAGACATGACTCTGCTTACATATAAGCCGTAAAGAGATCAAAATGTGACTTAATCTGTAAATTCCAGCTTTATTGAGAAACAAAATTTATTACTGAACTAAGACTGTTCAGACACAAACCTGACAAAATAACCAACACCTGTGAGCCCCCCCCCCCCCCCCCCCCCGCCAAATTATCAAAAAGAACAATGTGTCCTCCTAAAAAAAAATCAATATGGATTTTTTAAAGATTAAATCTGTCAACCATAGAAACATACTCTTACCTGGAAGAATCTCATGTGCCTTTTTCAGAGCAAGTTCATAGCCTTCTATAACCTCTGTCACAGACAATCCCTACAAAGGGGAAATAATACATAAGGTTTAAAGATGATCAATTCTCATATAAGGTGCCAATAAAGAACAAAAACAGAGAGATCTTAATTTGTCAAAATTATTTATCAGTGTAGCTCTGAACTAACACACCTTTATATACAATTTTTAAACATTATCCTCTATCCAGTTCATTAACTGATAACATGATTCACAAATTAAAAATCCATCTTTTCCTGTCACATTTTCATTCACTTGAAACTGAACACTGTTAAGATAAAATTACAATTGTTACAGATAAACTTTAAGAGGTGCAATGATGAAGTCCTTAGGACCGGAACCAGAATTGTTTAAAGTAAAGAGCATCTATTCAGTGTAACTGAATCACCACAAGGTGAATGTATTTATAAAATAAATAGATCAGGAATACAATAATTCAATTGCAGGAATAAAGCTGGTAGCACATAAATTTTAGTTTCATTAATAACTAAACAATTTTTAAGCTGATATTTTGTCAATAAGCAGTTTATAGGTATACAAAAGTGAATATGAAGTATGTTATTTAAACCAGACCACCTTGAAAGATCAAGCAAACATGAGTGAAGATAATCATCAAATTCAATGTTTCAAAGTGATATTAATGGAAATTTTTAAAAAGGGACAAGTATTATGAGACTTGAGTTCACTTTTTCAGGGACTAGAACCTGGACTCAATGGTCCAGCAATTGTGCTTGCTCTAGAAAGTAAGAAATAATCTGACCCGGTCCATCTCAGGTCCAGTAGAAAATAAAGTCATGCAAGGCTTGATTAAAAGACTGGAAACATAAGGACAACTTGCATGAGCAAATTTGACAAGAAAACACAATTTGATATAAACAATTGGATGGTTTGAATTATTTACTCTATTTTGACCTTGGGGATTTTTCAGCTCCAAATATGATGGAACTCCAACCAAATATATATTACACAATGAAGTACACAAAATTCACTTGGACTCAAATTTCTAATACACTCTGACTAGAACCTAAAGGACTCAATTATGGACTTGGACAGTGTGTACTTGACTATAACACTGTCAGGGACTGTTCAATTTAAAACTGTGGAGTTTTTACCATGAGATTTCACAACATTAAAGGAAAGTTCTATTACCATCCTGAGAAGTTCCTCAGCTTGTTCCAAGAGGGAGCCAGCAAACACCAGGACAAAATTTGTGCCATCCCCACATTCCTGCTCCTGCTGCTGAGTAGCCATCACCAACATTTTGGCTGCTGGGTGCTGTACCTGGTGATAAAGACAACCACAAGTGTGTGATAATGAACACACGACAGTATCAGGAAAACATATAGACAATTAAATTTAACAATCATTTCAATACTATTAAGGTGCGTAACATAATATACAACTATATGTGTGGCTATTCAAATAATACATATAATTCAGGATTCAAAGTCTGTGTTTGATGCCAAAGCGCAAAACATTACTGCATTAGATTTTTTTCTTTACTGATTATTTATGTGATACAAACGGTTTATTTTCTAGCAGATAATAAATCCTCAAATTTTGTTATATTTCTGATTTAATTTAAATATATAAAATGCAAATTCTTACTTCAAGCTCCCTAAGAATTGTGGCTGCATCATTTGTGACAAAGAGTTTCTCGATGTGATTTATTACCATTTTGTTCTGACCTAAAAATAAATGAAACATATTATAAGTGACATGATATCTATGGGCTATCCCCAACCTCCCCAAAAATGAAATTGTTCCAAGGATTCATTGCTCCTAATTTTCATGGATCATTCTTTTTAGCAAATGAAGAACAGGTCTTTGCTAATGTTGCTAATTTGTGCTCCTGCACAAATTCATTCCAAGAATTTGTTAATATATGGAAACTGCAACTATACACTAGTATGATATTTCAATGTGAATAAATATGAGAGGATTAATATATATAAGATACCATGACTTAAGAAATAAATGATTCTTTTGATCACCTTCTCTTGTTAGTACTCACCATTTGGACCATAAGCAGATCTGGTTGTTTTTGCCAACTCTTTACAGGCATCAATGTTCCTGATAACTGCTTCTTCTATTCCCGAGAAGTGCTGAAATCAAAGTGAAAATAAAACACTCACGTAGTTGGAACAAGACTAAAGGCAGCATTCAACACAACATTTCAACAATACTTGGCTACATCCAATAAGTTGAAAGAACTAAGAGTATGTTTATGTCACTGAAATTTGTCTCATAATATAAATATCACTGCACCACCATGTATTTTGTAATTAAATAAGGTAACTGCCTCTTTCTTATAAATGCTTTTGTTTAAGCTCTGATGTATTTCTGTTATAAATGTCAATGTGTTGTATTGAACATTGTATTGATGTTTGTGTAAGCTGTTGTATTTAACTTTGTATTATGTTTGTGTAAGTTGTGTTATTCAATAAAAAAAGATGTATGTTTTAACATAATTTCATAAGTGATAAGGAGGGCATCCTTGATTAGACTGATTATTAATTTACTATCAGGGTGATGGGGTCATCATCAATGGTCATAAATCCTATAGTACTGCTGTTTCAAAGTAGATGTTAACATGAGCTTTCATACATCAATAGGATGAAAACTTTTCTCGAGTCAAACGTTTTACTGACTGAGTGTAGTCTTCAAAGCAGATGACCATGAAATGTAGGTTTCTCAGGCCTTTAGGTTGAACACAGCCCAAAAGTAACTAGAATACGGGTAGTCGACAAGCGACTACGTGTATCCGCCTAAATCAGAATGGAACGGGTGAAGTGAGGCATGGTTTAAGTGGCAAGGGGAAATAGAGTGAAGTGTTGCATATTAGCATGGATGTATGCAGCCAAATTGTGTATGAAGGTTGCCCCCCCCACCACCAAATCCAGAAAGCCGTCCCAGTTGTATACATATGCAAAATTTAAGGCAGATAAGTCAAACCACTACATGTATATGAGTGATTTTAGCCCGTGTATCAGATGGACGCTGAGCAAAAATGGTTGCAGGTGACGGCACCAGTTTTGCGTATGATAAAGAGCTATGTGAGAACTATACACATGCAAAACTTTGGCCCAATCAGTCAAACAGTTCCCAAGATATGAGCTTGGATGTCTGCTGCATAAACTAGAATGCAGGTGGCTCCACCTGTCATAAACCTGCAAAATTTTAGCCAGATATGTCAAACCACTGCCGAGATATGAGTGATTTTATCCCATGGCAGACAAACAGACAGGAGCTGTGCAAAAATGGCTGTAGGTGGCGCCACCATTTTTTGTGTATGTTATAAAGCTCTCCAAGGGCTACATTTGTGCAAAAAATTTTTCCTGATCGGTCAAATGGTTCACGAGATATGAGCTTGGATGTCTGCAGCGTAAACGTGAATGTAGGTGGCGCCACCTGTCACAAAATCAGAAAAGCTATCCAGGATGTAAACGTATGCCAAATTTCAGGTGAATTAGTCAAGTCACTGCAGAGATATGAGTGATTTTAACCCAAGGCAGACGAACAGATGGACACTGTGCAAACATGGTTGCAGGTGGCGCCACCATTTTTTGTGTATGTTATAAAGCTCTCCAAGGGCTACATTTGTGCAAAAAAATTTTCCTGATCGGTCAAACAGTTCCAGAGATATGAGCTTGGATGTCTGCAGCGTAAACGTGAATGTAGGTGGCGCCACCTGTCACAAAATCAGAAAAGCTATCCAGGATGTATATGCATGCCAAATTTCAGGTGAATCAGTCAAGTCACTGCAGAGATATGAGTGATTTTAACCCAAGGCAGACGAACAGATGGACACTGTGCAAACATGGTTGCAGGTGGCGCCACCATTTTTTGTGTATGTTATAAAGCTCTCCAAGGGCTACATTTGTGCAAAAAAATTTTCCTGATCGGTCAAACGGTTCCTGAGATATGAGCTTGGATGTCTGCAGCGTAAACGTGGACGTAGGTGGCGCACCTGTCACAAAATCAGAAAAGCTATCCAGGATGTATACGCATGCCAAATTTCAGGTGAATTAGTCAAGTCACTGCAGAGATATGAGTGATTTTAACCCAAGGCAGACGAACAGATGGACACTGTGCAAACATGGTTGCAGGTGGCGCCACTATTTTTTGTGTATGTTATAAAGCTCTCCAAGGGCTACATTTGTGCAAAAAAATTTTCCTGATCCGTCAAATGGTTCCCGAGATATGTGGGTTTATGTGTGGAAACAGACGCACAAACGAACGCAGAGCGCAGAGGAAAGGTCAGAGGTCAAAACAAAATCGGGGCGCAGCAGTTCACATGTGACCCGAACATAATCCCGGGTTTCGTAAAATTCCGCCCAGCGGTTACAGAGGAGTTCTCCGGAAACCTACGCGGCGGCGTGCAGCTGAAAACATAGTTTCCGCAAAACTCTGTTTTGGCGGATACAATTATGGATATTCTGTGGTTTGCAACATTTTCACTGCAATATATTTTTGAATTTTTCAGTTTGTACTAGTTCAAAGTTTTACAAGGGTTTCATTTTCACAATCTCACCATGCAGATATCTTCATTGAGCATATCCATCATTATATGGACAAATAAGTGCACACAATCTTAAAATTTCTTAAAGGAATGACCTAAGGGAATAAATAACTAGTAGAAATTCTTATTTGTCATCAGAAAATGTAAAAGATAATATTTTCAATTTTTGTCTTACATAAATGATATGTTGTAATTTATAAAATCAATCTTTGGCGTTTGCATTTTGAAGCTACGGGCAAACAGAACATACATGATTTCTGAGTGAGACTACAATATAAAAGACTATTCATCAGTGTAGATGGAACTTTTCAATTCTGGAAAAACGTGTATATCACAAAATTTCATTCCTCATGACCAAAAGTTAATTACAGTATCTCAATAAGCTTACAGTATGGTAATTGTTTTATTGACAATAACGGCATGCAGTGATGCTGAGGCCGGAGATGGGGACACATGCTAAAACAGATTGAGAACTGTATTTATCTGGACAACCTGAACTAGTGTTGTTTTCATTTGTTGCTTTTATAATGGATTAATTTGTTAAGTTTGAATAAAGTTTTCCTCAAGTGCTTTTAAATTTTGCGCATATTTCTTTAAAGCATTTAGCCGTGTGGTTTTAGGCATGTCATATGTGTGGCTATTTAAGGTTTTAGGCAGTAAGAGGGAATTTTAGGCAGGTTATAACCTATTTTTGGCAGTTAAAGGCAGGTTTTAGGTGGCCTAAAACCAAACCCTGATACACGAGAATAAACGCCATATTTCAATGCCAAATGCAATGGGCCCCTAGTAATATTTTGAGTATTAAAATCAAATCAAATTAATGTTGGTTGGTTTTAAGATAATATATTTTCACATCGTGAGGAATCAGTTAAGTCTTCCTGATGAACAGATGGTCTTTTTTCTTTTGTCAAACCCGCGTGTTCTATTGTTTATATTAGCAACAAGATAATTCATGCTGCCAGAATCTTCCAGAATGACAGCGGGCGATAATGCGTGGATTTGCCTCCTTGGTTGATCACATGGTCAGAAGTTTGTGACGAAATACCAGCCTAATCGAATGTTTTGTTTAGAAAAGTTGCATGTATTTAATTCATATAATCTAGTGACGTCTGTCTGTAAAATAAGAAGCGTTAATTTCTCACCTTAGCTCCGTCTTTGAGCATTTGGGCAAAGCCCGGTGCCTTGGGAACGTGCATCGCCGACATGTTGCTGCTGATTATGTGTGCCGAGTACCATCGGAATTCTCCGTATATGACGGAATACCCCGAAGGAATTTTCCGACGATGTGCGAACGCTTCGTCATTACATTCACCAATTCGAGTTATTTTTGTCACTAAGAAAATGGACAGAAGATGGGCCTTCAGACGCCAAGCAAATGAATGATTATTTCTCGTTTCTTTGTCAGTAGCTTACATTGAATGGAATCTTGTATGTAACAGTAAATGCAAGGACCACATATAAATCTTATTTTTTTATTTTAATTTTGTACACAACGACGTACGAATATCAATGGTTTTATTTTCCTAAATAAAAACAACAAAATTTATTTAACAAAATTTTTTTTATATAATTGTCAGTTGATTAATCAGACATAGTTAATTGTCACTTCAGTGACAAACTATATTAAAAATATTTAATAATATTAATAAAAACATTCACACATGAATATTATCGGATAATTTAACAATCGAGATATATCATAAATAAACATTTTATTTTTTTCATCTAAAACATTTAAAAAACCTGATTGTCAACCTCATATACCACAATATTATAATGTTTTCATACAATATAAATAAATTAATAAATTAAAATGATAATAATGATATCACTATTATTATAATTATCATAATAATTAATAATAATAATAATAATTATTATTATTATTATTATTATTATTATCATTATTATTATTATAATTATTATTATTATTATTATTATTATTATTATTATTATTATTATTATTATTATTATTATTATTATTATTATTATTATGTGAATGTATTTTACTACTTTAATTATGAAAAGAAAAACATGACACATTCAATCTGAACAAACACATCCACGTGTATTTATTATCATATTTTGAGTAATCGATAAATCAACGTCAAGCAGTCATGGGTCTTGTTTCAAGGGGGTCAGAGGACATTTCCCCTCACCTGTTTTAGTAGTGGGAGAGAAGCATACCTTTTGTTCATTTTACTTGTTAAGGGAATGAAACATATACTTTTTTTATATTGCAGTTTGATATAATTCCGTCATTCAGTATATAGTTCTTCATACTCAGTAAAAAAAATCTCTTAGTTATACAACCTAACTTGAGAAACCTAGGATATCGCATGCGTCAGTTGTCTCAGTGAATCATCATAGAAGTTTTGGTTGTTATATATTGTGCAAGTTTGTATAAATAGGGATGATTTAAATAGATTTTAAATATGAAAAACAAAGTGCTGTAATATAACCAAATAATACTTTGGTTGTACCAAATTATATAATAACAATAATTTACCGGTGGTGAGAGGGAAGAAACTTATATGAATGATGTTCTTGAGCGTGGGTACTTTTATCCTCTTTCTGGGGGGGGGGGGGGGGGGTTGCGTAGTCTAATTCAAATATGTCATCTGGCAGGTTTGGTGATACATAATTCACTTTTTTTATCTTTAAATATTAGTCGACCTGTATACTATTTATGTAACATTTTGTGTTTATTTGAGTTAAACAACCCTCATATAAGCTGTAAAAATCTTTATCTATCTAAATATTCACACCTTAATTGGTGCTCTCATTTGTAGCTTCCAAGGCTGAATTATAGAGGCGTTAGAAAGATTCATAATTTTTTTAATAGGGTTTTAATTTATGTCATTTTAATTCTTAAATTCTTCCAATTTGCTGTTAAAATACCTGTAGAATTAATTTAGGTTAGGGTGAAAGGCCATGCAAGATGAAAGTTTTTTTTCTCGATAATTTACATGTTCATATATAATGGCACTGGCAAGAAACATTATAATCACTTATATGAAAAGCTAGGATCCGTCGGTTGGTTTAAATATTAAATCCTTGAGAAAGCAATATTGATGTGCCATGTAGGAGATAATAAGGGTATATAATTAGTCAACTTCAGAGACATATAAGAGAAATAGACTTGGGCACCTGTGTCTTTATTGACCCATTGTACATAGTGAGAGCTTGGCATAATGTGATGGAGCGTATAATAATCTGCCGTCTCAACTAGTGCACCAACAGAAGTTTTATTGTCGATACAGTATACATATTAAAATTCACTGTTTTTTTTTTTTTGGCAACCAAAATGTAACTTTATTGTTTAGCCGGAATGTGCGACTCGTTGTTCAACAGTATTGTGCAACATTCATCAGGGATGTGTAATTTTGGTGTACATCAGAATGTGTACTGTGATGTTCTAAAGGAAATTGGTGTTCACCTTTGAAGTACAACAAAATAAATGCTTTGTTACCGTTCCAATTTTGTTCCGTTTGACCTAGAAAATGGCATTGAGAAAGTTACATAGACTGTTCTTTGTAGAGCTGCGGATAGACTGGCCCAGTCGATCGATGTAATGGTTAGAGCATAAATCCTCCCACTAACAGAGTCATCAAACTTTGCTGTGTCTCAAAGCTTAGAATAGGTACTCCCACCTCGCGGCGAATTGTTTAACTAAAGTACGGCTTTCTGGCACTGATTTAAGTCTATCGGTACGTGGAATCACGGTTTTTAAGCATTTTATTAGTAAACGCAAGTACTAAAGCTCAGCCAGGGCTAAGGTGCGGACCGGACCGCTTGGACTTGACCGGACCATGCACTCAAAATACCGGACCGTTTAACCCTGGCTGGACCGGTTCCGGACAATTCTACCTTATGTTTCAAGTTTCCGGCTAAACAGATGACTTTAAGGATTTAGTTTCAAACAAAAAATCGTTTTATGAACAATGGGAAATTAACCTCTCAAAGAAAGTCTCTTTAGCTAAGTAAAATCTATTTAAAAACAATGGCTGCTGCAATAATATAACTATATATACGCCTAATATTTTATATTTTTCCCTCTGAGTAACAGTAATGGGTATTTTATTGTGTTATTAACTTATGATTGTAGTGACATTTTCAACATTAGATCATTGTCCCCTGCTGCATGTGTTGCACAATGCTGATACTATATTCCTCTGTACCACTATGTATCACAGCATATAAGACCAATATCTATACGTTGATCACCTTAAAATTAGATTAATGAGTTTCTATATCAAATAGCACTTAAAGCACTACATAACTAATCAGCTTATGTCAAACCGCATCCATCCCCGCATAGCAAATTCTTTGAATCAACTCGCCCCACCCTGCACATTAGATTAATAAGTTTTCTATATCAAATCGCACTTAAAGTCCTACATAGCTATAATCAGCTAATGTCGGCCCCCATTCATCCTCGCCCACGCAGCAAATTCTTTAAATCAGCTCGCCCCATGCAGCCTGCACAATTTAATTTATAGTTTAACCACCATGCTCCACACAGTAACACAAAATATTTCCACTGTTGTAAAATTATTTACAAAGATTGTAATTTTAAATCTGTCATTAAAAATCAAATCTAGATCTTGCGATTCAAGTATAGATTATAATTTTACTTTTATTGCACGTTTTGCTGTGTATGATATTCGGTTTTGGTTAATATTCGATCAAAAATATGTAAAAAAAAATAAGTTGAACAAACGCAGAAAAAATAATACAGTTTTATTTTAATTTTTGTGATATTTTGATAAAAGGACCGGACCGCTTGGACAGGTCCACCTACTGGAGTAGGACCGCTTAAGTGATGGACCGGATCACAAGGGGGTGGTCAGGGCTGCACTCTACTTCTCTGAGTTTTCATTACCACAAAAGTGATATATAAAATAAAGGCACTCTTAAAAGCAGTATACAGGAAATAAAAGCTCTACCCTGGTCCAAAGGATTAAATATTAATAAGCTGAAGCACTTTTGACTGTGTACTTGCCTAGGAGCACATTTCCGCTGTGTCTCTAAATTTAAGTCATTATCAAAAGATACCCGAAGTAATTTTATATATATATATATATATATATATATATATATATATATATATATATACATGATTCCAATGTGTTGGATGTTCAAGCCACCCATTATAGATCTTTAAAATTAATGTGGATTAGCTTGTCAGTTCAATAGGTACAGCTCTAAAAATGTCACAGTGTTAGATGATTCTGACTAAAGGTACATCTTTTATCACATATAATATGGTTTCATCAGTATGATAATAAAGGCAAAACTCATTGACCCGCGTGACTTGCTTTATCTATTTATGCTGAGCAATCTATATATAGATCTATATAACAGGAACCGGACAGGCACCCCCTCCAAGGTGCCAAATAAATGATATGTTTAAGTAAGGATACAAAAGTTGCATTATAAAAATGGGGGGGGGGGGTGGTTCCCTCTAACACAAATTCCTTTTAAAAGGTTTAATCGCTAAATAAAGGTATAATACAAATTCGACAGGAATGTTATATATAGGGGGTCCCCTTTGCCCCACACTTAATTTATATTACCATCTTTTAACGTTCCTAAAGTGTCTTCAGCACATTTGGATATTTAAAAAACACAGAAAAGATGCCAAAATAAACATCAGTAGCTGTTTTAAATAATCATCCAAGGATTATAGATCCTTTATACCTATATAGTTATTTAAACACCTTTTTTCAGCAAATAAGTACATGTAATGGGAAAATTATCACTGTAACCTTAAAAGAGCATCTATAAAAATTGTGTACATGCATGTAACCATCAAAAGATAATTAAAGAGCCTCCTTTTACCCTATATATAGTGAGAATATTGGCTATACAATCTCGGATTTAACAGGGCAACTATTATTTTTCAACGTATGCTGGCGCCCATTGACAGTTTAGGAAACCTTGAGATGTTTGTTTTCTTGAATTCCGGGTGCTGGCATGATGGCTTATATATCGTGTCTCCATCTTGTCGACAAATTCCCTTATGTAAAGCATGAACACATGCATGCATAGATCAGTTACAATATCCATGTGGGTGCCTGAAGAGCTTGTGTTGGCCACTGAATGATCCTATTTGAGATAAAACACAATTAATGGTTTAATAAAACATTTATATTTTATGACTAATATATAATCATAGAAATCGCCTTTTCATCATTGTAACAGCTATTTTTATAGCCATTTTGAATGTTTCAGTACTTTTTCTTTTTAATTTTAAAAGTAAAACGTTATCTTGGGTCTTCTGCAGAATCCAGATCCAAAGGAGGGGTTCAGGGGGTTCAGGCCCCCGCGCCCATCTTTTCAGCCGCCGCAACCTTTCTTTAAGGGGACCGGACCAAATGTTGCTGCCTGGACTCCCGATTTTCCGGACCTGGGGACTTTTTTTTCAGGTTTGACCATTAGTCTCTTGAGCTGGACCCCTCGTTTTCCTAAATCCTGGATCCACTCCTGTTCTGATACAAACAACTCACTCCCAAAACAAATTATGATAAGGACCTTATTATATGGACCATTCATCCTGCATTTTAAAAAAGTGGCCTTTTTTTAATTTTGTTATTTCATGTAAAGTGTGTAAAAGACACTTAGAGGAACACATAGAATGTTTCCCTTTAATCGGATTCTATATGTCTTGATTTAGAGTAGTCAAAACATTACTGTGTAAACAATAGACACCTTTAAGTTGTACTTTACATACATTTAAGTGTAAAAAAATATTATTAAGAGGCTTGTGTATGTTGCACTTGACACAAAAATATATGTAAATCCTAAATTTACCGAACATACCTTAGTTTTATTGTTTGAGAAAAACTATACCCGTTCAGATTCAATTTTCATCGGTTTGACCGTGAAAATGACCTTGAAAAAAACCTTTAATGTTAAAATGTATTTGATGGCATCCACCTACACTATTCTATCACTGTTTGGTTGTTTGATCTGGTATGGATGCCTGATGTTAACAAGCAATGTCCACAATAGTGAAAAAATGACCTAGGCTGGCCCATTTTTCTGTTTGACCTTGGAAATAACCTTGAAATTCAAAATTTAAGGTGGCATCCACCCACACTTTTTTCTTCACTCTGTGGCTGATTGATCTAGCGTAGATGCCTGCTAATAACAAGCAATGCCCTTAACTTTTGCTGGCCCACTATAAATGAGTAATTAAAATAGTAATGATGTAGTCATTTTATTATCAATACAACAAGTGAAAGGCAGATAAATGTTTACATATGCAATTTAATTCTGAACACCAAATAAGACAGATTATTGCATGAAGGAAATTATGTTTTTTTATGAAATTGTTTGTTTCCATGAAACTTTGTGAAAAAGACGAGCATGGAACATTTAGTTTCCTTTAAGGTATATAGACGTACAAGCAAAATAGATGCTTGAACATTTTTGTTTCAGAAGTTTCGGTGGTAATTAAAAACTTTTATTAAAAACTGTTATTACAAATTAACAGTTTTGTGTTTTTTCTTGGAAAAAAAACAAAAAGTGTATTTCAAATAAAATGTTTTTAAATTATGTTTTCTAAAAATTTAAATGGCTAATTTTCCAATTGTACATGTCCAACATAGTTTAGATTCCTACATATGAATCTTACAATGTTACAATAAGATGAGTTTAACTGATTTAAAATCGATATAATTTTGGGATGATTTATTTTTTTTTAAAGAAATTTGTGATATAAAGCGTTGACATTTATGTTGTAAAAATGTGTGAAAATTTTTACAGCATTTATGATATTGTTTTAAGCTCATTTCCCGAGTGCTATCCTATATATAGTCTTCAACTCTTCATATATATATATGTATATATATAAGAGTTAAGGTATATATAAAAGAGTAAAGGTATAGAGCAAGAGAGACGCCTTTTTGATAGACTAATTTACTGTGGTTGCCTTTTTATTCGCGAGGGTTTTAATTTCGCAATATTCGCGAATGAAAAATAATCGCGAAAATGAAACCCTCTGGAATAATTGGACAATTGAGTATGTCCTTTTTGTTTAGTGTAGTCAATACTTGTATGGGAGTAGGTAAGAACAGTGAGAAATTTTATAATAAATTACATCCATATACAGGTATAGGGAAAATGTACCCTTAAATTTAAACTAAACAACCTGTGCTGTGTGTACGGGCCCATCGTTACATGAGAAGAATATCACAAACTCAGGACTGACTTAGCCCCCAAAAATGTAATACATGTTCCCGCTGGCTGAAACACCGCCTGTTAAGGCTTATAATCGGACCTCTAGCTGGTCACGCGGCGTTGTTGTGGTAAACAGACACACGTGGACTATGTTTATCAACTCGCAGACCCTTGACAATGTGTTAAAACAGCCATTTACGAGGTGTTGGGGTGGTTTTGATTGGAAACTTTTGACTAAAGCAAAACGGAACTAATAGTGTGAAAAAATAGGCATTATATTCCTCCTGATTATGTCCCTTTAAGGGTGCGCAAATCATATTTTTCCTACAGCTCGCAGAATATAGGTCACGGTGACCTAATTTCATGTTTCCAATGATATTTTCCCAGGACCTCCCTGAATGTCACATTAGAAGATTCTAGGCTAAATGGATACAATTTGTGCCCTGTCTGACTCTCCTGGTGTTCAAAATCATGTTTTCGGCCGGTAGCTCGCAGAATATAGGACACCATGACCTAATTTCAGGTTTCCGAGGATATTTGCCCAAGAAAGTTTCCAGGTCTATTGTCACTGTTTGTGTCTAGTTATCGTCCGGACTACTTCATTGAAGGTCTCAGAAATAGAGAAAAAATGCGTAAAAATTAGAAAAGGCACAGATGGCGCCTTCAGTCAGGAAATAATGAAAATCAGCATATGATTAAGATGTATGGAATTAATAATCGCAATCAATGCATGAGTTATTCAGATACTGAAACTTTTGTGTCATTTTTTTAATTATTCTGGGCGGTATTTGTGAGCCCCATAGCTCAAAAGATCTAGGTCGCAATGACCTTAGATGAGGTTTCCAAGGACATTTTTCATAGACCTCTATAGGTGTTCAGAAAGAAGCCTAGGTCGAGCAGTCAAAATTTGTGCACTGTCTGAATCAATGGGTGTTAAAAATAATCTTTTTGGAAAGAACCAGTGCTTTAGTTATTCAGATATTGGAGCTTTCTTAATTTTTTTTATTATTCACGGGGTTAATATCGAGCCCAATAGCGGAGAGACAGACGTACGGTAAGACGGACTTTCAGTCAGCTTGTAGGATATCCCTTCTACCCCTAAGCATACACCCCTATTGGGACATTGGACTCTTCCACCGGGGGATTGGATAAGCACGTAAGAGACCCGGGGGGAAGGCAGTGGGGTGCCAGACTTGAGAGGAGGCTGGAGATGTTAAGCCACGGCGAAGCTATAGTAACCGGCAACTCTCAGTCTCTTTTCCTAAGACGCTTCCTAAAGACTGGCAGTATACTTACAACTGGGCATACTAAAATCCTACATTTGAGACCTTTTGGCAGTTTTTTGGTGGACTTAAACTGTAAATATAGTGTTGTTGTATTTTTATTCTGGGTAAAATCCTGCAAGCTGACTTTCAGTCGCTGGGCTCAAAATGGGGTTGATTTCAACAGAAAAGGACATCAACCAAAATACAGTCGGTCAAATGTGTTCATGAACAGGAGAACAGCTAATGTATACATTAAACAGATAAAAAAGATTATTTCAATCCTTATAATCTAGATCTTATTTATATTTAATCTCGGTATCTTACATCCCCATATTATTTCTCACTGCACACATGCCTATCGCCGAGAGACAACAGCTAATTTCGGGCTGGCCAGTGGATTGACGTCATTACCTGGGCCTCTTATTAGCGAAAGGTATTTCAGGTAACACAAGAAAATTGCTCGAGAGATTAACGTAAAATTTACAGACTTATTTTACTGGGAAGAGAATATGTGATTTGTATAATATAGCCCTTATGTTTAATACTGATATCAATGGAATGACACCATATTAATATGATATAATGAAATATCACTCTCTTATATATCTATTTACTTTGAAGCCCTGCTTCTGTGAGGAGTGGATGTCTCTTTGTGAACGAACAGCATGTATCTTAAATACCTTAAATTATTAAAACAACAGAAGAAGACAAATTCTGTTGGCTAAAGGATTATTTTTGTCATAGAGACAAAATTATACTATATATGTAATTTGTGTTATACGAGAACAGTTTTACTGACTGGAAATCTTCGTCACTATGGAAACAAGCCGAATGTCTGCACTCAAGGTATACACGCAATATTTTCAATTAAGTGTCACAAGAAGTCTACTTGATGTTGTTACCATAGCAACATGTTTATCACATTAAGACTCTCTGCTGTATGAAGCGTAAGTTGCACAGTGATCCAAAGCTATATTATAAAGATGTACAATTCAGAGCAAATTCAGTGATTAACAAAGTGTATTAAATAAAGCTCTCTATGCCCTTATTTGATTGTATCTGCATATTAAACCTGTGAGTTAGATTATAAATAGCAAAACAATTAAAATAATATAATTATTTCAACTAATTGATGACAAACTCAGTTGTAGCTTTAAATTCCCCTACAGTTCAATATATATATATATATATATATATATATATATATATATATATATATATATATATATAATCCTGAAAATCCTGATTATAATTCTGTCCATGCAGTCCAAACCCCGATCAGGATCTGGTCCAGACCAAATCATGATTCAGGCTGAGGAGGAGACTTAAAGCTGTGTTTCCATGTATCCGTAAATCTCGTACGTCTCCAACGCAAAAAAAATCGCATCCCTCTTTTTAAGATGAACGGTTTCCATGTGTACGTTTAAGGTGCTCCGCATGCGTATCCGCAAAAACGGACCATATCGAAACGGATCGGTCAGCGATTCATCCGTTTTGCGGATGGCAAAAATGCCTACATTTCCCAAAAGTGCCCCGGCGCCAGGTCACCGGGTGAATTTAAATAAAATTGTGCATGTGTGAAAGTAGCACGCGAAAGGGTATCCGCAAGAAAAACGCACGTACTTATGGAAACATTTTTTTGCGGACTGCGCACCATGGAGCGTATACGTACGTCTTTTGCGGATACGAAATTTCTTGATACATGGAAACACAGCTTAATACTGGATCCTGTCTTCAGGAAATATATGCTTGGCTGAATTAAGGACAGTTTCTCCTGATCTGTAATTCCATTATGAAAAAAAATATAATGTACCCCGTAAAAAGTTTGAAAAGTAGAGTTAGTTGAGTAAATAAATAGATTAAATATATGGTAGGACTTGATGAATACAACAAATGCTGGCTTGTATAAAATTGCCTTAAATGCACATGATTCTTTTAACATTTAAGAATTATACAAGTCTTTGTTTATGCAGCATAACTGAGGCACATTGGTATGTAGTAAATGCATTGTTAACATAGATACCTGATATTAAATCGTCATCACCTGAAAAGCATATCTATCTAATTCGGGTTAAAAAAAATTATACAAATAATCTGTATAAAGAGACAAATGATAATTAGAGTATGCTGCAACATAATCTATACATACCCATGCACAATATGAATCAATATAGTTAAATTCTGTACTTAAACAATGAAAATGAAACGTTTTATAAATGCAAACATTTTAACATTTATACAATAAAAAAGGCCTTGGTGACATTTAGTTAATTAACGTATACATGTAGATACAGTCATGAGCTAGATCAGGGGTATGCATGGGTGGCCGTAACAAGGAAGTTTAGGCCGGATGATCTGAGCATCACCAATCGGAAATTGTTCCAGACCAGATATGGATCAAGATTTGGTCCCGCCTAAATCCCGATCGTTAATTGCCTGGTCCAAGCGCCGATTGGATCAGAACGGGACAAATTATATATAAAATTTACATACAAGAACACACACACAAATATATATATATATATATATATATATATATATATATATATATATATGTATATATATATATATATATATATATATATATGAATATATATATATATATATATATATATATATATATATACACATTGGAAAAAGTTTTCATTCTGTCGTTTTTTGTGGTACCCGTGCATGTGTTTGTAGTGAATGTGCAAGTATAATTAAGGCAGCTAGGCTTTAAGATATATTCCACTAGGCCCTTTTGAAATTCATCCAACTGAAACGTTGTTAACATCACGGGTCGATAAAGTTTTTAGTATATTATATTATTCATAAAAGCTGAATATTTAACACCCTGGTCGTTATATAAATTATCAGGCTGCACATTTAGTTCGTTTGCGATCGACAGCTAGCATTCTCATCGTCCCCCAGAAGACTCTCGCCCACCTAATTGTTTACAAATATGGGAAAGTAACCCTAGCGTGACCTGCTAATGGCCCGAATCAGATAACGACGGTCAGCTGATTCACGTATCAATGCAAATCGCGGCTGATGTGATACGCTCTCATTCGTGACCTGAAATAGCCAGTGCCCTTATTAAGGGGTCGTATAGAAAAAGCTGACAGGAAAAAATTATAAGCTGGGATTGAAAAAGGTGAATTTAATATTTTTAACTACGAACAAGGAATTCCCATAATTTCCATATTCTATGTATATATGAAAATAATAATGTCGCTCACATACAATGCATGTTTATCACAATTAAAATGTAAGCGCTCGATTTCACATGATATATTCAACGGAAATTTTTGAAATGCACAAACTTTTCACTTATTAATTAATAATCATTAATTAGAAGAAAAAAAAATTAAGCAATCCCCATCCAGCATAAAATGGGGTCTGTAGGCCCAACTATAAATAACATGTAGTTAAAGGCTAATGAATCACCAGAGGTTGAACCATTAGCGAAAGGAACTATACCAGTTGACATCGAGTTGCTGACGTCATCATTAAATCGTGAAAATATTTCAGAATCAGATGAACAGAACTTTACAACTGAAAGACACAAGAAACTCTGCTCAGCTGGTGTAAGTTACTGAAACCCAGAATATCAAAGTAAAATAATCCACACCCAGGGGTTCCAGGTATAACCTAGTCATGGGGCTATAGTGGAGGCATGTTTCTTGGGTGCTTTAATCAGACTTGATATATTCCTGGTAGGTATTAATCTTGATAATTTTTAAAATAAATTTCGCAATGAAATTGGCATTTTAGTTCCTGTATAATACAGATGAAAGGGACTTTTTTTATAATAACAATAACATTTTTGAAAATATTGATTAAATTGTAGTTATTATCTTTTTTAGTTTCACAAAATTAAACTTTACTATATCTGTGTAACAGGTTATGGTAACGTGCACATTTTAAATGTGTTTATATATATATATATATATATATATATATATATATATATATATATATATATATATGGGTGGGCCGGTGCACTCTTGCATTTAATAAAAAATAATAACCATTATAAGATCGATAAGTTGTCATACTCTCATTGACAATATTCATATGACACTAATATTATGAATGATAATATTACGAATGAAAATAAGAAATACTAATTTACTAGTCATTTACTCATGGGCATAAATTTTCTTACAAGAGAAATATCTTAATCTAAATCCAAAAAACAAATGAATATTTTCCATTTACAACCGCATAAATAGGGGTCAACTGAATATGTATATACCCGGTGGTACTGAAATGGGGTTTTAACTTGTTAAATGTTTCTTTGAGGCATATTATACGGTCCCCTAAACTACTGCTCTCTGACGTTACCCGACAGCCCCGGCGATACATCGGCAATCTCCGTGACTACGGGAAAAGCCGAGTATACCTGGCGCATGTCAGGAATCCTCACATGAAGAATAGAAGAAAATCTTTGGCGGAAGTCTCGGTTGTTTTTCATCACACCGCTGCCTGATCTGGCTGGATAAACGGAGGAACTGAGGGATAAATATCCGACTAACATGAAGCGCCGGAATCCCGAATGCGGGAAGCTGCGGCGGCCCGTCAAACGGAGTAAAATTGCGGATGGGATTTACGGAAGGTGAGTTAGCTCAGCTGTCTGAGGCTTTCAATATGGCAGCGCATCTGTTGATGTCATAACCCAGCTAGATATTTTCCAAATATTCTCGAAGGAAATATTTAAAACGCAGTGTCCGCCATCAGCGTTTAAGTCTCTTCAATATATGGTGTCTTTAATTCAGTGTCAGACCTGATGTAGTGAAATGGCACGTGTTTCTACAACACAATGGCCGGATGTTTACAAATTCTGTGACCAACCTGTCATCGACACAGACTGTCTTATCTGTGATTCCTTGTTGTCAGGCTAACATCCAGCCATGACACTGAAAACCCTGCCAGACGTCACAGTCATTGCTTCCTGTGGCCTCACAATATGTGAATAACAGCCAAATTCTGCTACAAATAAGGAAATTTAGAGTAAAACTGCTGACATGTCCACAAATGATGACATTGGCAGGTTGACAAAAGTGAATGTCATTGACATGATTTTGTGGTTGTGTTGAGGTTTGTTGTTGATTTATAAGTCATTGACCCGGTTTTGTTAACCAGTCATTGACATTGCAGTATAACATATGAAGTGCTTAAAAGAACACATATCAGTAAATTAAGTTGCCACTTGCCCTGGCAACATGTACATGATCTTCAAGTTAAAAGTCTGTTCCTGACAATGACAGTTAATTCAAAAACTTAATAAGGAAATTAGGGCCTGGGCAGAACTATAGAAACAGGGCTGCAGCTTGACGCCGATACCTTATGCACAACGGGTGTCGCATAATAAATTGTTCCCTGAAAAAGGTTGATACATATTATTTTCCTGAGAATTCCCGTATTTAACTTTGCTCATAACTGGAGTCTATTATATTAGAGGAGGAGGGGTCCGGGGAACCTTGGTTCCCAGCCTGAACGAGGGTGTGGGGGCTTCACCCCCACCTTAAGCCTAATTCTCCTGTTCAAATAGTAAATGGTTCCCCGATTCACGATATGAATGAACAAAACTCGTCCCTGCTGGTATCTCGTCTTCACGGCTCACTTAGTAGCGTGTAAGGCTCCTAGTCTAGAGATGGTAGGTTCAATTCCCGATTCAGTCGACTTCTGATAGTAGTAGTTGTTTATGTTAGAAGAATTGGTATGAGTGTAGGGACATCTGCAGTGAAAAGTAGGAGTTAAAATAGGAAATGAGAGGAGAAAGTTTTATTTATATTTTCATGTTCCTCAATAGAAGCATAGCTCAGGTTCTATAGTGGTTCCAAGGCCAGTCCAAATTACAAAAATTTTTAGAAAATATAATCGTTAACTCTAATATTTTTCTGGACTTGATTTGTTAATTCAGTGTCTCTTATATTGTTATCTTAATTTTGTTTTTAATTCCATATCCACTCTACACAACTTTTCTTTTTATTACATTTCTAATTTTGCTAGCAGGTCACCATTCATTCTGTTATTTTGTTTACATACCTTAAGCTGATGAAGTGCTCTGGTCATGCAGACATGATTTTAACCATCAGTTTCCTGTACAATAAGTGTGTACTTAATCTACATACAGGATAGCTCTGCCTTCCCTTTACATTCATATATCATTGTAAAAAATATGTTAAATTATAAGAAAGTCAGTGTAATGTCATTTTTGTCCAAAACCTTGCATTACTGTTGAGTTATGTTGATTTACTAGTTGGTTGAATTGCAAAATGCTTGGGGCTCTCTGCTAGTGACCCAGGTTTGATCTGAGGCTACACTATGAAAGTTCTGTACAAAATGTCTCAGTACATATATGTTTTGTGGATTTCAACATCACTTCACCTCATGATCTGCATGGCAAATTCTTAACCCTCTCCTGTCTGATGTTTATTTCTGTGTGGTTTATTTGCTGATTTCAAATGCTGCTCGGACCACCTCTTTGAGTCCTAACCACTTGGGTTAAACAAATTTTATTTCTGCACCTCAATATTATTAAGAAATATTGTGTACTATAAGTCTTGGACCATGCAGACTATGTCCTACAATGTACATACATGTAAATACTGAACTGTTCAGCTCAACATGCAAACTCTCTGATGAAAGTTAAAAGTCTTCCTCCAAATGATTGAGCGATCATTTAAAATAAAGTGAGAGAGAGAGATAAATATTTCATATTGAGTACTTCTGAAAAAAAAAGAATTTCTGGCATTATCGCCTGTCACAATGCTGGCCGTCGTAAATGCAATCATGAACGTGTCTTGTGATAAATATTATATATTTTGCTTGGGAAGTGCATTATTTATGTATAATATTGCGAATGTTTGTGAAGACTGAGTTTTTGCAGCTGTTTAAACAGCATTGTAGGAAACCTCTGTGCTGCTAATGAAATAGGCTAATTAATCTGTGTTTGGCTTCCGAGTGAACAGGTTTCCTTCCTTTGACGTACTTCTACAGGTAACTGGGTTGCTTAAATCAACAAATGTTATTTGGTATTGAAATCGTTTATTATGAAACAGAAATATTGTTATTTTCTATGATAAATGTCCAGCAACAAGAATTAGATGTGAAAAAATAGCGTTCAAGATCGTTTTTTTTGTTGTCCAAACCTGGGAATGTTGTTAATTTGTATATATATCGTACATTGAAACGCATTCATGTGTGGCTCATGAAAAACCCACTTATCATCAAGCAACTGTTAAAATATTACAAAATTGAGGGAATAAGTTATATTTAAGTTTCATTAGAGCTGTCGTGTCCATGCCCAGTGGCACCAATCTCATTTTGTATAAACCGGCACGCCCAGGAAGCGCGCGCTCATTACGACTGACACCATTTTGGTTACCTTTTGGTACACATTTCAGTACTTTTAGGTACCTTTCAAACTTAAATGTCCTACTGAATTATTCAGAAACTGTACTGAAAAATACAGAATGTATACCAGCACAATAACAAAATGTACTGAAAATTATTTAAAAGTATACCAGAAAGTGTCCCAGATGTACTTTTCAGTACCTTTCGGTACTTTTGGATATACATGTACTTTTTGGTACTTTTTATTTCAGTTAATAAATGATTGTCTGTTTTATACTTTGGCTCATGTTGATTATTCTATAAAATACAAGGTTTCATTTTAGCAGGGCCATTTCCTCTTAGCTTATTAAATGCTAATATATTTGAAAAACCAGGAGAAATAAGTATATTTTGCATTTGCTAATATATTTAAAAAATTCTGCTGAGCGACGTGACCCATGCCCCCATGTTTTTTAAATGGAAGCCTTCAAGATGATTTAGGCATTTTACTCATTCAGTGCTAAAATATACAGTGTTTACTTAATGTTAAGGTGACTAGAATCACTCTTAGACCATAAAAATATGCAAGTCTCACTGAGTGTTCTGGTGTAGTGTCTCCTTGGACAACATGCAGTCTTCAAGGATTCTCAGTAGCCCCAGGCCATCCCCCCCCCCCCCCCCCCTCCTGTTTCATTGTGTCAGAGCATAGCCCATCAGTCTGTATACATTTCCTGCCCAGAGTTATTGGCCAATTAGACCTGTCTGTGCAGGCAGTGACTGGCCTCACAGCATGGGTGTTAATGGGATCATGACCAGGTATGGCATCTGATGGAACACATTGATCTCTGTTGTGGGGGGGGGGGTGCTATGAGAGATGGGGGGGGGGCAAATCTTGGGGGGGGGGGGGAGGGTGCTATGAGAGATGGGGGGGAGGCGCAAATCATCTTTCATATTAAAATTTGTGTAATTAAACTGATTTTCCAGGTTGATTTGCTGTGCCTGGCTGGGATCATGCTGTTGGTTATCATCACAGTTTGAATGTGAACTCTGTCTGTAATGACTGTTTGTCACAACAGTGGGTTTAGTTTTCAGCAGTCTCTGTAAATATTCATATCTCTCGTATAATAAATGTGTTGCTCACATGATTCAGGAAGCTTACACACCTATTCTCTGCGTAATATGTGGAAATTAACCTAATATATACTGAGATGCAAAACCTTACACTTCAGCATTAGATCTATTGTAATATTAATTAATATTTGTCAAGGCTGTAATTTAAATGTAGGTCAAGAAGCTTTGTATCATCATATACAGACAATGGTGTAAGAACCATGCATATGTAGTTGTGGGGCAGCAGCCATGCATTTGTAAACACCTGTGGTACAGAAGATGGGTATTCATAGGCAACTATTGTGCAGATATTTTCCAGCTTGGCCAAATATTCACAACAGGTTTTATTATTCATTTTCATCAGGGTGTCAGATTAAAATCTGGTTAAGCTAATGTGTAGTACTGGTCTCTGCTGTTACTGAAGTGCCCTGTTAGTTATCTCTTATGTAACAGGTGTGCCCAGTTAGTTATCTTTTGTGTAAGTGATCTGTTCTGTTAGTTATCTCTGGTGTAATTGGTGTCCCCTGGCCTGTTATTCATCTCTGATCTCTTGTGTAAGTGATTTGCCCTGTTAGTTATCTCCTGTGTAACTTGTTTTCCCTGTTAGTTATCTCTTGTGTAACTTGTTTTCCCTGTTACTAGTTATCTCATGTGTAACTAGTGTGCCCGGTTAGGTATCTGTGATGTAACTAATGTTCCCTGTTAGTTATCCCTGATGTAACTAGTTATCTATTTGTGTAACTGGGTTCCCTGTTAGGTCTCTCTGGTGTAACATATTGTGTCTTCATATTGCAAATGTTCCGTTATTTTTGTCATCTCATTTGTACCACTTTTCTCTCTGCCATAATTGCACGTGCAAGTTTTGTCGATCCCCACAGGGTAAAAAATCTATGTACATTTATAACACTAAAAGTGCATTTTAAGAAAGGTGTCACAATTCACATCTGGTTTTATTCACATTCAATGACTTTGAGCTCTTCAGGTTGATGGGATATATATTGATAAAGGATCAAAGAACTAGTGGCCCGACAAATCCAGATTAAAGCTGGTTGTAGTAATGATACACATTGTGCTGTATATTCTAGACTTTCTAGTTGTGGCTGCCAAGACAACTGGTCAGATTTATGATAAATGGGACTGTACATAGAGCTGTTAACATTTTGAAGTACACCAGCAACAATACCTTCACCAGCACTCAAGGTCCCTTTATGGTTTCATTGTGTAGTATTAGTCAAATAGCTATCATAAACTCTGTATATATATATTACCATGCTGAAAGCCTTAAAGTGATAACTGGTGTCAGTCTGTTAGTGTGTATACATGTATGAGTATCAGCTTATTGTCTCATCGTAGCCTGGTCTTAATTAGGTCAAGACCCACTTTGGCTTTGCGGAATACTTGTTATATTTTCTAGTTTTTCGTGATCATTCATGATAATACACCATTTTAATGCTCATTTGGAGATGGTTGGTTAATGATTTCATTAACACTGATTCATTAACATATAAGCGTAGGATACTGCTCCCCTTGTAGGCCTCTACACAACACATTTGTTTTGCTTGGTTTCGCTTATTTCTCATTTCAGGTTCAGCTGTGACATGTATCTGGTAAAATTAACCCTGTCATATGAAATTATATGCAGCTAAAGTAATTAACATGTCATTAACATGCATGAAACCAAGTTCACATCTGATGATAAATGCCAATTAGCTGGTTATTCAACTGGTAGCCTTCACCATAGTTGGCTGGTATTTGCCTCTTGGAAATATTGATCAAGAATATGAAACCAGAAATTTCTTTCATATAAAAATCTTTAATTTGTAAATTATCCCCTAACTTAAACAGCAGCACCAGTAGGTGAGATATTAAATTATTTTCTGGACAGATATTTTTTCCAAACACTGTTAAATCATCCCAGTAAAAATGGAAAATCCACATCCAAGATACCTTTTGTGTCACACTTCATATTTCGCATGAGTTTGGCAAAGAGGATGAATATACATGTATATCAAGTGACACCCAATCACCAGTCAGTGATGATATTGTGATGAAAAATGGATTAGCATTGTAAGGGGTTCTTACTTTCTAGAACATCTTACAATCATGTGAAGGCAAGTCATGTATATTGTATTTATTAGCGAACCTGTGAGCTTATGCTATGGTGTGGCAGCGTCCGTCATCTGTATGTTAACCCATACTATCTTGAAAACAGCAAGAGTTAGCATCTCCAAATTTTATGCAAAAAATTAGTCATCTAAAAAACTTTATCGGATTTTGCTTATTTTTTGGCTAACTGCATTTTCTTAGATTTTATAGGGAAAAAGCTAAAAAAGCTTTAAAAATCTTCTCCTCTGAAAATGTTCAGCTAAATTGTCCAATATTTCACAGAAATGATCCCCGGAACAACCTTTCTCAAGTTTGTTCGAATGGTTTAAGTTGGGTGATTTTTGGCCGAGTTACAGGAAGTTGAACTTAGTCATCTGTCCAAAAAAGCATACTAAAATTACAATCTCAGAAACGGCTGAAGCTGTCATCACCAAATTTTATGCCAATGTTGGTCACATGAGTCATATCTGAAATTGAGGTATTGGTGGCGCCACCTATATCGGCCTTTTTTGTACAGGGGTCATCAGTGCCCGTATCATACTGACGTCTACAAAAAACTTCTTCTCTGAAACAATTTGGCCAAATTGTTTAATAACGCACAGAAATCATCCTAGGGTAGTGCTTTCTGAAGTTTGTTCAAATGATCTCAGTTCAGTGATTTTTGGCTGAGTTATGGGAAGCTGAATTTAGTCATATGCTGTAACAGCCCATTTTAGCTCACTGGCTACAAAGATCTTCTTCTCAAAAACAACTGGGCCAAATTCTTAAATCTCACACGTTTATTATCCTTAGATGTTGATGATTCAAGTTTGTTCAAATGGTTTTGGTTTAGTGATTTTTGGCTGAGTAATGGGAAGCTGAACTTAGCCATTTTTCTGTATTTTCCCATATGAGTTATAAACCTGTAAAACGTTTTTTGACTGACTCCACTGAGGCCAATTTGTTTAATATTTTACAAGATTAATCCCCTGAATAATTCTTATAATAATTGTCTTTTATGGTTCCAAAGAATGAATTTTGGCTGAATTATGAAGATTGAATTGAGTCATTTACCATATATGTTAGCTGTGTGAAGCAGATACATCTCGCCTGGCACCTGTTTATCAGCATCTGTTACATCATGCCTCTAGACATTTAGATTTCAGGTTATCTATGGTTAATATTGACAAGAATGTTTTATAAAATCTTTTAAAAAATGTAGATTTATGATTTTAGATATTCCAGAAAAGGTATGATTTCTAGATTCATAGATTAATAGATCGTTTATGGATGTGAACATGCATTGAATTATATTGTTATATAATAAATGAGTTATATTCAGTCTCCTTTTGTCTTTTTAAATTACTACATTATTAATATTACTAATACCAATTTCACTTCAAATTAATAATGAAAACAAAATTATTATGTTAATAATCAGCAGCAGCCCACATCATATATCACTTAAATATGCCGTATACAATACCCATGTAAGTTTCTTATAGCTTAGTTTATTAATAAAAATATAAATATAAAAAATAATGTAAATTATTTCATTAATAATATAATATTCTATAAATAATAATAAATATAATACTTGTGAACTATACATAACTATATTAATAAAACTGTATAATGAAAAAAATCCATTTCCAAAAATAATGTTAATTATTACATTAATATTATAATATTCTGTAAATATTAATAAATATATTATCTGTCAACTATACATAACCATTCAGTGTTAAAATATTGAAAATCTGACTGAAAACATTTTTAATTGAAAAATGTCAATTACAATGCATAATATATTAAAAAATTAGATTTGATCACTATTTTATTCTCGCCTAGGCAGATTTAAAACTTGCCTAAGTGATATCAGGCAGATTTTAAACTTGCCTGGATGATACCAGATGGATTTTAAACTTGCCTAGACGAGATTAAAATCCTGGCCTGCTCCATGATGGACTTTAATCTCGCCTAGGCGAGATTGCGATTGTGATCTCGTCTAGACGAGTTTAAAATCTGTCTAGACGAGATCACAATCGTAATCTCGCCTAGGCGAGATCACAATCGCAATCTCTTCTAGGCGAATTTAAAAAACGCCTGGATTTCAATCTTGTCTCTGACATATATATCTCTGATAGCTTTGTTGTATACAAGACTAGTGGTGCCAGTTACAATCATTTTTGTGTTGTGTGCACCCATGCCAGAATTTCAGCAGTGATGTTTTTGTAATTGTTTATTATTCATAATGTTTAGTACGTGCATTGTTCATTATATGAGAAGTAATGGTCCAGCATTGAAGCATTATACCTGGTGTATTTCCCAATGCACAGGTTCGCATTAGGCCTGTAGGCCTTGTTACTTTTATATATATGGAATTATTTACACCATTTGTAACAAGTTGACAACAGATAAATAAAATACTTCCAGTCTTGAGTGTAGCAAAGCTAGTGTTATATGATTGGAAGAAAATTGAAGGTTACCATGACAACATATATTGTATAATCACCAGACACACATTTATACATATGGGGACTTCATATCTTTTTGAAATGTATATAGGAACTGCTAATACAGTATTTTTCACTCCTTGTTGCTATGACAACAACTTGAATCCCACAGTGAAAGTCACTGATGCTGCAGTGAGTATTCTGAACTGATGCTCGCAGGTGCTGATCATGTTAATTTCTTGTTGATTACAGCCCTTTGTTCATGCGATAGTTCACCTGAATAAGTGAGAGTGTTAATTGATCATTGTGTGATTTATTTACAAGGGCCAGCTGAAAGTGTAATAGCTTGACATCAGTGACATCCTTTCACAGAAGTGTCTGATTATCAAGAATTTGTTACTGATGTAGCCCAAGTTTTCTCACCATGCTGCTCCCCTTTTTGTCACAAATGATATTTTAATTCCAGTAGGTATTAATTTTCATGCATTAGAAGATCTTTGATTATTGTATTATTTAACACCAGCAGCCCAGCCTTGCACAAAATGTGTCTGACTGCTGAAGTAACCCTTACTTCACAATTAGTCAAGCACTTTTGGTGCCTTAAACCTGCCTAAAACATGTCTTAGGCGGGGCAGTTTTAACCAGGTTATAACCCATGGTTAAAACCTTCATGCCTAAAACTTGCCAACCCTGGTCAAGTCATTTAACAAACATGATGCAGTGACTGGCTTCTGTGGCTCAGGGGTAGAGCACAGGACTCAAATCAAGGAGGTCATGATTTCAAATCCCAGCTGAGGCGGTCAGATTTTCATGGTCAGCAGGCTTAATTGGAAGGCTGTGCCATACAGCCGTGTATCACCCACAAACTAGGGCGTCATTAGGGGATTTCTCTGTGTTATGACCCAGCCAATGGGAATGATAACACAGGAAGGACCTGCTAGTGCAGTAGTCACCAGGCCTGGGTGACAGCAGGATACAATATCATATGATAGGAAGCGAGTGCTACTGCCATGTCATGTAGTCCCTAACGGAAATAGAACTCTGCAGATGTACAAACCTAGATAAAAAATTTGATCAGAGAATTTAAAAAAAAATAGAGGTGGTTACCTCCTACAAAAAATCATCAATAAAAAAAACATGACGCAGTGAAACCTGTGCTATAAGAACACCTGTGGGACTCACCAAATTGGTTTAAATTCATATTTGGTCTTACAAGACAAGTGCTTTTGGTTCACTCAAGAATGGTCTTAATAGACAGGTGGTATTATTAGAAAGGTAATGTTTACGAAATGTTCCACTGTGTTAATGTAAAATAGTTGCAACTTATTTTTATCATAATTTTGGCATGTGCCATGTGGTGTGATGGTAACTAAACATGAGTTTGATACTGTGACAGTTTCTATAAAATAAATCATACACTAACAGTCAAGATTCTATGTGAATCCTTGACATATATAAACATGTATGGAAAACAGCTGTTTTGTTTGACAATTAAAGGTTCATGTAATGACAGTCATTAACCTGTAAGGGTAGCGGTCTTAGTTAAATTGATCAGTTTTGTATGCTTGGAATAAGGTGTAGATGATGTCTCTACAGCAGGGATGAAATTACAGCAGACAAGAAGACTTTTGTATATGTGACATTTCTTGAAATTGAATTTCCTGATCCTGATACATGAAAGGAACATTAAACTGTGAAAATTAAGTCATGATCCCATGACGTCCAGATCAAAGTTTAGATTCTAAATTTATTCTTCTACTTATCATGTTACACAGAGTTTAAGACCAGAGTTGGGTTTTGGTGCCCTGTCCAAGGTCTTTGATTTCTCTGCATTCTCCCACTTCCTATACCTCTTGAGACTACTGAACACCATTGTTTGTGTGTTGAATTTAATTATTATCACTCTTGTTATGATCCACATAATATAAATTAATCAGATCTTTCAAGTTACTTACTGTTACCATTGGTTCCCTTCTATGTCATGTTTACTTTAACACAATGATATTTTTGGTGATATTGTTAAGGGAATGGGGACCAACAAGCCACACGGAAAGGTCAGGGTGCACAACACATTTGTGATTCTGTTATCACTAAGATATGCATTATAATCAACTCCCCCCAGCCAACTGTAGGTTTATGTATAGAGATAAGGGGCATTCAGGGTCATGTTTTCAAGGCTGATGGCTTGGGTCATGGCCATAAGGAGACAATAAGTATTGGAGATCACTCTTGCCCTTTAATAGTATGGGCATTATAGGGTAGTTATTCAAAGTAAGCAAACCTCCCTTTTTAGCTCAACTGACTGTAAGTCATCTGAGCTATAGTCGTGGTCCATTGTCCGTCGTCCGTCCATCCGTCTGTCTGTCCATCCATTAGACTGGCACTTTTCGAAACCGTTAGACCTACAAATCCAAAATTCAGCATATTGGTTAATGTCCCCAAGATCTCCTACCAAACAGAAAACTGGGGCAATGCGACTTCATTCATTCAAGAAATTAAGAATAAACCTCAAATTTCCATTAAAAACCTATTATCACACTTCAGGACTGCCTCACATCAAACCATTTATCTGTTCTTCTTAATATTTACCAGGAGTTTTTTCCTATATATTTCCTGTATACATGCCAGAAAATATTACTGTTAAGTGTAATTTGTATAAGCTGTTGGCTTGAACAAATTGGACTTTGTGAAAAATCAGGAAAAATATTTGCTCACATAACATGAAAATTTTTGAAGCTAGAGACTTTTTTTTTCAAATATATAACTTTGTTTAATTAAGATTAAATTGTATACTCAAAATTAGATCTGAATATTGTAAACCTTTTAAGTTATTAGCATAAAAATAAAATCAGTACCCTAAATTTTGCCTAACTTTGAACTTGGCACGTTTTTAGCTCAGCTGACTGAAATTCATGCTCCTTGTTCCTTGTCCGTCTGTTTGGCCGTTCGGCTGTCCGTTAACAGGGCACAAATTGTAACCACTGGACCTGGAATCTTCTAACTTGACATTCATTGAGGTCTATAAAAAATCTCCTTGGAAACCTGAAATTTGGTCTCCTGTTACCCATATTCTCCAAGCTACGGGACTCCTAAGTACCCCCTAGAATAATATAATTTGATACAAAAGCTTCAATACCTGAATAACTACTGCCTTGATCATCCGGATTCCTTGCATGAATATTGATTTTTTTTCTCTATTTTTGATACCCTTAAAGAAGCTGTGTTAACAGGGCACAAATCATAACCACTGGACCTGTAATTTTCTAACTTGACATGCAGGGAGGTTGTTAAAAAATCTCCTTGGAAACCTGAAATTGGGTCTCTGTTACCCATATTCTTCGAGCTTTGGGTCTTGTAAGTCAGCCCCAGAAAAATAAAAAAATTTGATACAAAAGCTTCAGTACCTGAATAACTACTGCCTTGATCACCATGATTCTTAGCATAAATATTGATCATGGAATATTCCATCAGTTCCAGCAAACTGGTGGCACCACCTGTATTTTTTCTAATTTTTACGATTTTTTTCTCTATATTTGATACTTTCAAAGAAGCTGTCTTCTGTTAACAGGGCACAAATCGTAACTGCTGGCTCTGGAATCTTATTATTTGAAAACAAGGGAGGTCCATAAAAAGTTTCTATGGAAACTTGAAATTTGATACAAAGAAGTTCAAGGTATTGGTCTGAAATTTTGCATGTCAATCCGTCTTGGAGAGTTTTCTTGTAAACCAGACATTTCTTAGGACTCTTCACAAAATTCATGATATTTTGGCACTCTGGCAAGCATTTTGATTGTTCAACATTCCTTGAATTCAGCTGAGCATCATGGTCCATGGGCCACTAGTTTTCCTGTACTGTTCATAAAATTTTCACAGCATGTAAACATCCATATTAAAGTTGTTTAAATCTAAAAATTGGTTTCGTTATTGAATGTTTTCTTGAGGCTATATTGTAGTCACTTTCATTGTCTAGATGCAGGCAACTCACTTCTGGTCACTGGAAGTCAGCTATGGCAGGGTTCCTGATTTGTTACAGTCACTGGGGGAGATCCCCTGCTGTGACAGGTGTAGGGTTACAGTTATTTTCATATCCCCCCCCCCCCAGCAACCCTCTCCACCAAGTGATATGCAGTAATTTTAATTGTTTGCACTGTATTTCCTTAATATAATGCTGTTTTCACTCCAATATTAAAAACTTACCTGCCATATTGTGTTAATATAGCATTTTTAAAGAAATCAATTTTCTTTTAAATGATTTTAACAAATTAAAATATAATTTAACCCATAAGTATGCATAATTTTAAAAAAATATGAAGCAAATTATGGATAAATAAAAGCACAATTTAAAATTGTGAAATCTGAATCACGTATTATTGTATTGTGGATACTAAGTTTTTGACCAGGTTCTGCCGCCGCCGCGTACATTTCAGGAGAACGCCTCTGAAACTACTGGACAGGTCTTTCCGGAATTTACACCAATTATTGGGTCACATGTAACTGGTGCCGTTGACCTCTGACCTCTGACCTTTCCTTTCTGCCCAGCGTCAATTTGTACGTCTGTTTCCCACATATCTCGGGAACGGATTGACCGATTGAGCCAAAAGTTTGCATGTGTATAAATCTCACATAGCTCTTTATCATACGCAAAACTGGTGAAGCCACCTGGAGCCATTTTTGCACAGCATCCGTCTGTGTATTCCGTGGGATAAAATCACTCATATCTCTGCAGTGTTTTGAAATATCTACCGTAAATTTTGCAGGTTTATACATCCTGGGCAGCTGTCTTGATTTTATGACAGGTGGCGCCACCTACATTCTTGTTTACGTTGCAGACATCCAAGCTCATATCTCAGGAACTGTTTGACTGATTGGGCCAAAGTTTTGCATGTGTATAGATCTCACATAGCTCTTTATCATACGCAAAACTTGTGGCGCCACCTGCAACCATTTTTGCCCCATGTCTGTCTGTTTGTCTGCCACGGGCTTAAATGACTCATAAGCATGTAGTGGTTTGAAATATCTGCCTAAAATTTTGCATATGTAAACAACTTTGACAGCTTTCTGGATTTTGTTGTAGGTGGCGCAACCTACATTCACATTTCGGCTGCAGACATCCAACACTTCACTCTATTTCCCCTTGCCACTCAATCCATGCCTTACTTCACCCTTTCCACTCTGATTTCGGCGGATACATGTGTCCCTTGTCGACTGCCTGTATTTTAGTTAATAGATATTTATTGTATCCGCCATAACAAAGTTTTGCAGGTACTATGTTTTTGACACTTCAAGAGTGCCTAATATCAAAAACACTGATCTGACTTTAATCATATATAATATACATATTTTTCTATACATTCTCTATGCACATGCCAGAAATGATGTCAGTATTGAGTATTTTTTTTAAGTTATGGGCCCAAACATAATGCACTTTTTAAAAAATCAAGATATATATTTACTCCCTTAACAAGAGGATTGCTGAAGCTAGAGATTTTTTGTCAGGGATGTAACATTATTTAATCAAGATTTAATTGAATACCAAAAATTAGTTCTGAATTTTTCAAATTTTATAAGTTATAAGTATAAATATAAAATTAGTACCTTAAATTTTGCCCAACTTTGACCATGGCACGTTTGTTTCCTGTGAGCACTGTTGGTATAATTTTCATATCATGCACACATAAGGATTTTAGCTTTTTAGTTTAGAAAGCTGAAAGTAATTGGCAAAAAATTGTAGCTTTTATTAATGTTTTTAGGAGACCATGTCAGACCTTGGCTGTCTCTAGCCCCTCTTGAGTCACCTGTATGTTGACCTTGTTGAACTTTCAGCAAATTATGCATGCTTGAGGCAAATAATAAACTGGGGCAGCCTGGCAGTATATGGCCAGCTACAGTTGATCCAGGTGTCCAACCCAACTCATCTAGTAGTTTTAACCAACAACATAACAATAAATTAATAAATTTTTATTGGTTTTTAATTACAAATTAAAGAAAAATAGAAAAGGAATTTGTTAGTTGATAATAACAGGAAATTAACTTGCAGTTACTGATGATATAAGAATCTTTTATTGATGGATAGAATGTCACGTATTCCAAATAACACCATGCAGTCACCTATGGTATTTTTCAGTTCAATTTTAATGATAAAAAAGTAAATCATATCATTCATTACTAATCATTAGGGATCATATGAAGGAAATTAATGATAGACTGTGTCTAGTGTGTACATTGATGTGAAATTAGTCCAAAATGAATATATTACATTTATTTTTTTTTAATATAAATAAAAGCAATAAAACCAGGTACTTATGATCATTGTATCGCCAGACATAGTCTGGAGATACTATGGTTTAGGCACGGTCGCGCCGCCGCCGCCGCAGAGATTTCTTTTGGACACAATAACTCAAAAAATATTTCACGGATCTTTACCAAACTTGGTATATGTATAGATATGGGTGAGAGGACGACGCCTATTTAAAATGAGGTCATGACCTCAACTAGGAGAGTGACCTTGACCTTGAATAGGTTCAATTTTGGGGAAAATCACACAAATTCTTAAATATCTCAAAAAAACTTGCATGGATTGATCCCAAAATCAAGTTGATCGAAGATCATGGATAGGGTTGTCATGTTCCAGAAACTGGTGGCGCCACCTATTATTCTTTACTTGTTTTCATGCCGTTTAATATCCCCAAAATTGCTACTTGACAGTACTGTGAGCATTATAAGTAAAAAACTAATGGACAGATTTCTTTAATATTATGCAAATACATAGATATGGGTTATAAGATGATGTTTATTCCTATTGGGTTAATGACCTTTCCTATGAGAGTGGCCTTGACCTTGAATATTGCCATATATGGTGAAAATCACACAAAATCATTAATTTCTCAATAAGGGATGCATGCATTGGTCCAAAAATCAAATTGACTGAAGATCTTGGATAGTAATGTCATGTACCGGAAACAAGTGGCGCCACCTGTTATTCTTTTACTTGTTTTCATGCCGTTTAATACCCCATCATTGCCACTTAACAGTACATTTATAACCTGTGAGCATTATAAGTCAAAAACTAATGGACAGATTTCTTTCATATTATGCATATACATAGACATGGGTTATGGGATGATGTATATATAAATTGGGGTCATGACCTTTCCTATTAGAGTGGCCTTGACCTTGAATATTGCCATATATGGTGAAAATTACACAAAATCATGAATATCTCAATAAAGGATGCATGCATTTGTCCAAAAATCAACATGTTTAAAGATCTTGGAAAGTATTGTCATGTACCAGAAACAGGTGGCGCCACCTGTTATTCTTTTACTTGTTTTGTGCCGTTTAATACCCCATCATTGCCATTTATCAGTACTGTGAGCATTATAAGTCAAAAACTAATGGACAAATTTCTTTCATATTATGCATATACATGGATATGGGTTATAGGATAATGTTTATTTGAATAGGGGTCATGACCTTTCCAATGAGTGGCCTTGACCTTGAATATTGCCATATATGGTGAAAATCACACAAAATCATTAATTTCTCAATAAGGGATGCATGCATTGGTCCAAAAATCAACTTGACCGAAGATCTTGGATGGTAATGTCATGTACCGGAAACAGGTGGCGCCACCTGTTATTCTTTTACTTGTTTTTATGCCGTTTAATACCCCATCATTGCCACTTAACAGTACATTTATAACCTGTGAGCATTATAAGTCAAAAACTTATGGACAGATTTCTTTCATATTATGCATATACATAGACATGGGTTATGGGATGTTGTATATATAAATTGGGGTCATGACCTTTCCTATTAGAGTGGCTTTGACCTTGAAAAATTGCCATATATGGTGAAAATTACACAAAATCATTAATATCTCAATAAGGGATGCATGCATTGGTCCAAAAATCAACATGTTCGAAGATCTTGAAAAGTATTGTCATGTACCGGAAACAGGTGGCGCCACCTGTTATTCTTTTACTTGTTTTGTGCCGTTTAATACCCCATCATTGCCATTTATCAGTACTGTGAGCATTATAAGTCAAAAACTAATGGACAAATTTCTTTCATATTATGCATATACATGGATATGGGTTATAGGATAATGTTTATTTGAATAGGGGTCATGACCTTTCCAATGAGTGGCCTTGACCTTGAATATTGCCATATATGGTGAAAATCACACAAAATCATTAATTTCTCAATAAGGGATGCATTGATTGGTCCAAAAATCAACTTGAACGAAGATCTTGGATAGTGTTGTCATGTACGGGAAACAGGTGGTGCCACCTGTTATTCTTTTACTTGTTTTCGTGCCGTTTAATACCCCATCATTGCCACTTAACAGTATTGTGAGCATTATAAGTCAAAAACTAATGGACAGATTTCTTGCATATACATAGACATGGGTTAGAGGATGATGTATATTGAAATTTGGATCATGACCTTTTCTATGAGAATGACCTTTTCTATGAGTGTGGTCTGATATTAATTGTTGCTGAAGATGGGGTGCCTATTCTTAAAGGGGGGGGATTAATTGTCTGGGGATACTATGGCACCTGCGGTGCCAAGAAATATCTAGTTATTTAAATGTGTGAATTTTGTATATTCTGGATTCTCAACATCATTGTTTGGTGAAAACTGAATAAATACCAGACATGGTGCAAATACTTTGCAACTGTATTTAAATACGAATATGAATATGTACTCCATTATAAAATTTCTTTCATAAGAATGGGAATTCAGGTAAAAATGAAAGTATATGAATACCAGTGCAAATACTTTCGAAATGTATTCATGAATGCATTATTGAATATATTCTTTAATATTATTTAAATAATCATTTTAGTTATATTTTATTTTAAAAAATCATACGATTCTATTATTATTTTTAATAAAAATTATATTTGGGACAATATTCGTAATTTATTTTAATAAATAGTTAAACTCTTATATTATATGTTCTGCTTATAAGTTATATGGCCAAGTCAAAATCTGTGTGACAATAGCACTCCATTTGTTAATAAATTAAATGAAATCAATCCTCTTCCCTGTCTCCAGAGGTACTATCAAAATCATACATAAGCTAAACAACAACAATTCATAATACAGCTTATTTTTTTACCACATAAAATTAGCATGTGCCTCAGTCTAAATCATATTTTTTATCATATATTACAGCTGAGCGCCGTGACCCATAGGTCCCTTGTTTGCAAATTTAAAAGATAAATTTTTGTGGCAAAATATAAATATACATTTGTATGCATGATGTGGTGTTATCTGATTGAGATTTATGATGATGCAATTTAGAATTATGAATCAATTTTATATTCAGATATATATATATATTTTATATTGGAAATGTATAGAAATATAAGCTGAAAATAAAAAAAAATGATCTGGTAATAAAATGAGGATCTAATACAAACATTTGTTCAATATTTTCCTGCCCAGCAGAATTGGAGATCAGGCTTTGTGTGCCATGTATGTGTATGCAGTAGTGTTGGTAATCCCCTCCTCAAATCAACCCATCCCCTCCCCTTGCTGCCATTTATTCCTTTGCACCTGTGCACTTTGACAATTGTTTTAATATTTTTGCTAATTTGTAAAATTAATTTAATTTTCAAAAATAATTGGATTAGAAAAAATCAAAATCTAATTGAAACATATTTGCCATAGGAGAATGGAACATAAAGTGATCAGCTCTGTCTGTGTATCGCTCCGTTTGTCAATAAATATATTTTTATTACCGGTTAGAAATTTTCATATAAGCATTGTTGAAATAACTTTCATATGCTGTCTGTGTATGAATTTAAGCTATTAAAGTCTGAAATTTGTAAGCAACTTGTATATTCATTTGAGTAAAGTTGCATATGTTAAATTTTAATCCAATCATTGTCACTGCATCTATGGACTGGGGACATTTGTTATATTTCTGTATACATTAACATTTTATAAAATAAAAAATACATATATTCAAACATATATATTTTATAAAAAAAACAATGATCATGGTAATAATATACATCTTATGGTTTCAAACTGCTCACATGCTTCAATTTTAACATTAGGAAATGCATGGTTTGGTTTCAAAATATTATTTGAAACAATTTCTTCCTCGTCAATACAAACCAATCATTTCAACCAGCCATGGCCTATATTACCTTTTCCTCTTAGAGTTTATCTCCATTTGATATTATTTTAGATTTTCACCTTCAAGGTCAACTTCAGCTGAGCACAGTGACCAATCAGTCCATTGTTTCAAACTTAGCTTTAAGTACAGAAAAACTACAAATAAAAAGTACTTACATGAAAGTCACCCCTTTACACAGAATCTTTATTCTGTCCTACAAGAAGTCAGTCAGTAATATAAGGAACAGTAACACTTGAGATGTGAAAACCTGTGCCTGTATCAAAAGTTTATTTAGGTCCTTGGCAGAACTTAACAGGACCCTACCTCTCAAGCAAATTCTGTTGAAATCCATATATAAGTTTTTAAGATTTTTGCAACATCAAACACGCATACAAGCAGACAAATTTTATTATAGGTTCAGGATTGTGATTTACTCCAAATAGTTGAAATGGTGCCTAGTGTTGAGGCCAACATTTTGACAAAGTTAAGGATACAAACAAACAAATAGATAAACAGACAAACAGGGGTGAACTTGTAACCTAAATTGTTAATGTGAAAAGGCTGACTACAAGAGCCCTGTTTGTATGATGTATGTGCGGTATTCATCACCATGATCAGGAAACCTACAAAATTGTTCATTATCAGCAACAGAACAATGAGTGGTTGTATATATGTTTTGGGAAATGGGGGGGGGGGGGGTTACTGTGGTTTTGGTTTCACAGGTGACAAGGATACTACAGTTCCTGTATCACGGGGAGAACCCTGGGATTGTCAGTGCCAGGCTTTATTTATTATAAACAGTCTAAATTGTCAACTCTACAACAGTGTCTGATGGTCCTACAGCTAACTCTTCATAATATTCCAAGTTTCACTTTTATTTTACTCTTTGATGAAGAGCAGTTGATAAATTATCCATATCTCAGTCATTTAACATTATAACATTTACTTTTGTGGTAATTATATAGTAAACATTCTGAGATAATAAATATGTGAAACGTGTGTGACTTAGTAAAATTAGTGTGAGAAACCTTTGCAAATGAATGTTTAAATAATGACTGAGTGAAAAATCTTATTCTGTGCCACTATAGGGTGATACTTGAGAGCTTTTCATTTAGAAAAAATAACTAAAGTTTCATTATAGGTTTGTATTCTTTTATCATAAGTAACTGAGATGTGGTAATAGAATTTACTTTTGTCTCATCTCTCATTCAGAATCACCAGAAGTATTTGAAGTAGGAGTTGCTCTGTGAATGATTTTCGCTTTAACTTTAACCTTTATTTAAATGTACAATTTAAAAATGATTTGACAGACACCTTCATGAGTTATTTTTCCTGAATGGACACACTGCTTGACCAGTAGCATGGTCTTAAGTCTCTGTACAGATAATCAAGTATATCTTTAATGTACAGACTGCTAAAACTATATTTAATATTCATATTTACTGGACAAACCACTTGACCACTTAACTAGTGTATCCCATGTTGAGGATATTTATCTGTAACACAATCATACATGTCATGTTTCTGATTGTTATTTTGAGATGTATCTCAGTTGATTCTCATATTTTGTCATGTTCTTGTATGTCAAGTTCTTGATGACCTGTTATGATGAGATGTGTTGAACTTGTATTTTAGCCATGATGAGAAGTATTTCATTCTGTTTGTTCTTGTATTTCAGCATGTTCTTGTACGTCAAGTTCCTGATTATATGCCATGATGTGAAGTATTTCATTCTGTTTGTTCTTGTATTTCAGCATGTTCTTGTACATAAAGTTCCTGATTATATGCCATGATGAGAAGTATTTCATTCTGTTTGTTCTTGTATTTCAGCATGTTCTTGTACGTCAAGTTCCTGATTATATGCCATGATGTGAAGTATTTCATTCTGTTTGTTCTTGTATTTCAGCATGTTCTTGTACATAAAGTTCCTGATTATATGCCATGATGAGAAGTATTTCATTCTGTTTGTTCTTGTATTTCAGCATGTTCTTGTACGTCAAGTTTCTGATGATCTGGGTTCTGGTGCTGCTGGCAGACTTCATTGTGGAGTTCCGTTTTGAATACCTCTGGCCATTTACCCTTCTCCTACGCAGTGTCTATGACTCATTCAAGTACCAAGGACTGGTCAGTTCAGCTCTTAAGTTCTCAAAGTCATCTTCA
This sequence comes from Sipunculus nudus, assembly GCA_026874595.1. Lineage (NCBI taxonomy): Eukaryota > Metazoa > Annelida > Sipuncula > Golfingiida > Sipunculidae > Sipunculus > Sipunculus nudus. Next base: position 52,688,627 of record CM049311.1, on the reverse strand, counting down.
TATTGCAAACTATAGTCCGTTCCAGTACCCCTGTCCGCCTGTTTTTTCGCGAATATTTATTTGTGAACCAAAGAATGCCAAAACTGTTTGCCCTTGGAGAAGAAAGAGGAAAAAGCGTAATTAACTATTATGGAAATAATAGCCCACCTTATGTAATTTTCCTGTAAACAATTTACAACCATTTTATGAGTAACTAGTCTATTCTTTAGCTACATCTTGCCACTAATCTGTTAAATGGGCATATCAGGGGATAGTGATGAGGTCATAATAGACGTGATGTTCTAAAGAGGCACCAACATTCACGGAACCAATAATCAAGAGCTGCCGACCCCTGTTTACAGCGAGACTTGTATTCTCCGTGTGCACGCGCTTCACTGTTACGTCACATTACTTTATATCCATATCCAAGGAGGATAAACAATTGCCACATATTAGGGACGCCATGAACCACGAATATATTTGAGACATGTCAACCAGGCGGTAAAGTAAATAATATTTATATCGTAAGTAGGTAAGGTACCAAAAATTACGCTTTTGCCTCTTTATGCCAATGGTGCAAATTTTGTTTGCAAAATTTGTCTTATGTAGAGATAATCGCGAAAAATCAGGTGGACAGGGGTACAGGAACGAGCTGTAATAACTTTTTTTGTGTTACACAACTTTTCCTTTATATGCTCAGTCTTTAGTTTCATTATTATTTTGCCACTGCATGTGTAATGTCCAGCCAGGAAACTTAAAATAATCCTGTACCATGTTACTATCAGTTAGTTCTGATGATAATTTGAAACCAGGATACTTTATCATAAGTACTGCAGTATAACACTGCAAGGATTTTTGCCATAACTGGATTGTTCCTTTTGTGTTGAAAACTCTATATACAGTAGCCTGCTTAACTGCTCATTTCTGATACTGTTATTTTCATTTACATTCATCAGGTACTGCCACCTGGTGACCAAAGCAGAACCCTTGAGTTGTGTTACTTAGTTGAACAAATTAATTTTTTGTATATATTCATTATTACTGTTGTTCGTTCATGTCAATAAATAACTATTTTAGTCTTTTAACCAGGTTTTGATGTGTACAACAGTCTTATGGTAATGTTTTGTATTTTCAGGCTTTTTCCGTGTTTTTCGTGTGCATTGCGGTCACATCGGATGTGATCTGCTATCTTTACATACAGAACGTCCAATGGTTATTCTTTGCTGCCAGTACATATGTCTGGGTACAATATGTTTGGCAAACAGGTGAGCAAGGCTTACAGCATTTAACACATATAATATTGTAGGAAACAATTTTCCTTAAACAATGAGACATGTTTTATTATTTGCAAGAACCTACCTATCCTTATTTTGCTGTTTACTTTGATGTTAAAGTAATATTTACTAGAAAAAAACAGCAAAACTGGATACAAAAATAAATAAGGACAGAATCGGATACGCTCTTTACACAGCACTTTACTTTTAGGCCTACTACCTATATCTTAAGCGCTGTTTGTTTTGACTTTGTATCCTGAATTGCTACACCAGCATTGTATTTTTGTCCAGTCTGATGAGACTCTGTGCTGGAAGACAAAACGGTTTACCAGCCAAGTGAGGAATACAGAGCCAATGTTGTTTGTTTCTTTTGAGTGACAGCTCATCGCCCTTGCAACCGTCTGAACAGGCCACAGGCTCTGAGAGTATTGCCCCACACGTAGTTTGCTTAGGGCCTTGGGCATATAGGATGCTCGGCCAGTGAGCTTTAATTCAAACAAAATGTACCAACAAAGGCTGCATGCACACCTCGCTGGCTGGTTTCAGTTCTGCAGACAACAGATACATGGCTACACTAACATAGACATAATGTCATAATCAAATAGGTTGATAATGCAAGAATGCAGAGGGAGCAATTAAAATTCGACCATAAACAGTCATCAAGCGGCGCTTGAAGCGCATCTATGGGCTGAGCCAGGATGCCTGTGGAGTGTCTGTTAATTGGCATCTGTTGGCTGCTTGTCACATCATACGCACGTTTTTTCAGCGGAGAACAAACCGCCATCTGGTGTCTAAATGTATTGTAACGTGCAACCGAGTTTACAAACAGAAGAAAAGCACTGCTGGTTTTCTACTAGGTCTTTACTGGTCAAAAATCAAAGATACACTGCCGGGTGAGGACCCCACCCCTGCATACATGGATATATCACACATACACGCCCCCTAATCTATCATGTCAGCAACAGGCCTGTTATCCTCTGGGTGACCCCTATGAGCCTGGGGACACCAGTACACACAAGCTGGTCACTGTCACCTCACAGCAGGGGTTCCCAGCTGCCTGCCGTAATCAATTAAGACCACTCAATTATCTACTGGTATACAGATTCCTCACTGCTATAAGATATAAAATCATTACACTGCTCCCCCCTTAAAAGAAGGAATGCGTCCTCGCATTCAAAGAAATGAAATTATAATTGAGATATAACAATGATATAACAGAGATTTGAATGAATATAAACTTAGGTACTTACAGTCACATTCAAAGTTAATTGAGGGGAATTTACTAAACAACATTGCTGTGAACTCCAAGAGGTGACCACTGTAGTCTTACTAATATTTTACTCTTAAAAAGTTGAACACTTGGAAAATAAACATGACAAGTGGTTCTTGTAATATAACCATCCGCCTGAAACTAGAATAACAACAAAAAAAAAAATAATAATACAAGTAAATATTACGCTGATTACAATCTCAGTAAAACTGCGTAATAATAAATTCAATTTTTTGCATCAGTCTGGAACCAATCGGGTTTGTTTTCACCTTGATATGGCTTTAGCCTGTCAACATGGACCACTTTAGGAGTGGCTTTTTGATTTTCTTAATTCTGTACACCACATCACTGAGTCTATTTATAATGACATAAGGTCCATCCCATAAAAACTGTAGTTTTGGCGTGAGTCCTTTCTTGCGCTGAGGATTATACAGCCACACAGCATCACCTGTTTTGTAACACACAGAAGCCGCACGATGATCATAATTCTTTTTCTGTTTGTCCGACATGGATTTAATATTTTGCCGCGCAAATTCATGTATTTTTGACATTCCCTGTTGTAGTGAGTACACATACTCCGACACATCATTCACAGTTGGTTCTACAGGACTGCCCATTACCACATTAATGGGAAGTTTCGGATTTCTGCCCAGCATTAGCTGGCATGGTGTATGACCGGTGGTTTCATGAACAGAAGAGCGGTAGGCCATCATAAGCAAAGACAAGTGTTCATCCCAGTCCCTTTGATTTTGATTTACATATTTTGATAGCATGTCTTCTAAAGTTCTATTAAACCGTTCCACCATGCCATCAGATTGTGGGTGAAGGGCTGTGGTACGCGTCTTGTCAATATCAAGAAGCTGACACATCTCCTTAAACAATTTGGCTTCAAAATTCCTACCTTGATCGGAATGTAGCTGTGATGGCAATCCAAACCTCGAAAAGTACTGCTTAACCAACACATCAGCGACTGTTGAAGCTTCTTGATTTTTTAAAGGAAATGCTTCAGTCCACTTTGTAAAATAATCAGATACCACAAGGATAAACCTATTTCCTTGTGTACTTTCAGGGAGGGGTCCTAGGATATCAATGGCGGTTCTTTCCATGGGAGCACCCACATTATATGTCTGCATTGGTGCCTTGCCTGACCGAGTTGCTTTCTTCCTTTTAGCACAAGTCTCACATTGCCTACACCACTTTTCCACATCTGTTCGCAGACCAACCCAGTGGTATCTGTCTCTGATCTTAGCTAATGTTTTATTAACCCCCAGATGACCACCAGTGATTGAATTATGAAGCTGCTTTAAAACAGTAGGCCTTAAATCTATTGGGACCACTAGTTTGTATGTGGAGCTCTCACCAGACACAGACTCCCACTGCCGATATAATACACCATCCCTTATCACAAGCAGCTCCCACTGGGACCAGTATGACTTTAACTTAGGGCCAGCTGAGGACACCTCTGACCATGCTGGCCTCTCTGTGTTAGCCTCCTTCCAGGCAATCACTTCACACAGCTCACGGTCATTTAACTGGGCATCTCGTAGCTCTATGTTTGTCCATGTCTGGACCCACGGTTCATCATTACAGTGATCCCTGTTCTGGCTTCTTGTTAAGGCAGCACATTTATTTTCTCTATTATCACTGATCTTACATGTGGTAACTAATTGGCTGAGGGAGCTTTTCATGCATAGCCAGGTCAGTATGAAAAACTGTAGAATATTTGTGAATATTGCATACTTGCAAGTTGATGATGTAGGCTTTTGAACAACCCTTGCTTGTCGCACTGGCTCATCATTTCCTTTTTCTTCTTTTGTTTCAGCCCGCTCGCAGTGAACACAAAGATCTGTTTCACAGGGTCGGCGCGAAAGAGAATCTGCATTGTTGTGTCTAATTCCAGGTCGATAAGTTACCTCAAAATCATAAGTCCCGAGTATTTCTAACCATCTGGCCAACTGACCCTCAGGTTGCTTGAATCTCATTAGCCACTGAAGGGAACCATGATCTGTGCGGATGTGAAATTTGTGCCCGTATAGGTAATGGTGATGGTGACGCACTGCTTCTACTAAAGCAAGCAGCTCTCTGCGAGTTACACAATAGTTGCGCTCAGCTTTTGTTAAAGTTCTGCTGTAATAAGACACAACACGTTCCTCTCCATTTTGCATTTGTGATAACACAGCACCTATTCCACATTTGCTTGCATCTGTATCTAGTATGAACTGTTTGCCCAATACTGGATACGCCAGAATTGGCGCTTTTGTGAGAATTGACTTTAGTTTATCAAAAGCTTCTTGACATTCATTTGACCATCTGTATTTACATCCGCGTTCACTCAACCGATGTAATGGTGCTGCAATGGTCGCAAAGTTTTGCACAAAACGCCTGTAGTAGGAACTTAAACCCAGGAAACTACGAAGCTGGGTTACGTTTGATGGAACTGGCCAATCTCGGACCGCGGTTATTTTATTTGGGTCTGTTTCTAGTCCTTCCTCACCAACCACATGGCCCAGAAATGACACCCGCCTTCGAAACAATTTACATTTCTTTGGACTGAGTTTGAGGCCCGCTGCATGTAGTCTTTTGAACACAAGTTCAAGCCTTGCTATTGCATCAGTGAAGGTTTCCGCATGGACTATTATGTCATCCAGGTAAACCATACACACGTTCCATGATAAGCCTGCTAAAACCCTTTCCATTAATCGTTCAAAAGTTGCTGGGGCATTGGTCAAGCCGAATGGCATGACAGTAAATTGATAGAGCCCCCCATCACCAATAGTAAAAGCTGTTTTCTCATGATCATTCTCGTCCATTTCCACCTGCCAATATCCACTTTGAAGATCCAATGTAGAAAACCATTTTGATCCAGAGAGAGCATCTAAAGACATATCTATTCGCGGAAGGGGATAAGCATCTTTCATGGTCACATCATTCAGTCGGCGATAATCAACACAGAACCTTACAGATCCATCACGCTTGGTCACCAAAACAATAGGAGAGGCCCACGGACTCCTTGAAGGTTCTACAATTCCCTTTTTCAACATTTTGTCTAGTTCATTTGTCGCTTGTTCACGTTTATGTAAAGGCAGGCGTCTTGCTGGTTGTCTAATGGGTGGAGCTGAACCTGTGTTGATCTTGTGTTTTGTTAAGTTTGTTTGACCAAGTTCTTCAGAAGAGGCCGCAAACACATCACGGTATTGGAGGATAAGTTGTGTCACTTTATCTTTCTGATCACTAGATAAGCATTGTCCAGTTTCGGCTATCAGTTCTTCCAGATGGCCGGGGACAGATGAATGGTTACTTTCAATTTTGGTTGTCTGACAGTCACTTGTATTTGTTACACTTGTAACTGGTTCACAGAAAGCAGCAAAGGTATTAGTATAAATTGTCTTTGGTTCATTGGTCAAATTCATAACCCTCAATGGTATCACTTTATTGCCGGAATCCACAACAGCTTTAGCAAGAAGCAGGTTACACTTTTCTTGGAATCTGGGACAAGGTTCTATAATACATGTGGTTTGGACCCAGTTAGTCTCTTTACCATCAGTAATTTTCCCAGGTAAAATCACCTCACTGTTTGGTGGAATAACAGTAGTTTCCGCGACAGACACTCGACACACTGCAGGAGCATTTGATGCAGTCCGTGATAGAGGTAAAATTTCACCATTGACCAATAGCTGATTTTCCCTGACAGAAAGGTCACAAAATGGCTGTGATAGAAAATCCAGACCTAATATCACCTCATTTTGTATATCCGCCACCCAAAATCTTTGTTTCAGTGTTTGTTTACCCATGGAAAAATTGAAGCAGCCATGACCCAAAAATGGAGAAGTCTGTCCAGTTGCAGAGATAAGGTGACTATTCACAGCTGTGAGTTCAGGTCTTGTTTGTTCACTGATGTTTTGATATACATCGGATCTTATTATGCTAATATTGGCACCTGTATCAATCAAGAAAGAGACCGGAATTTCTTCAATGTTGCCACTGATAAATAGCCCATCACCTATAGAGTCCAGGGTACTGGTTTTAGCATGGGGTGCCGTAGGCCTAAATTCGGGCAATAAAGAATTTATTGCCTCCTGTCCTGCCAAGTTTCGGCCTGTGAACTTGACATTTGGTCGTTTCCCTGCTGCACTTGTCTGTTATCTGTTCTCTGTCTTTGGTTATGGGGACAATTACGACGAATGTGGCCAACTACACCACATTCCCAACAGGAAACATTCCTATTTGGACTGTCTCTGATTCTCATATTTCTCAGTTCTTCTTGTAGTACTTGCCTTATGGTGTCTTTAAGATGTGGGGTGTGTGCTGTACTTACTTGAGGATGTGCTGCCCTTATTTGTCTCCCACCTTGACTTGCTGCTTGCTGGAAAGCCTCCAACTCCATTGCGATTTTTAAAGTTTCCTCAAATGAAGTGGGGCGGGATTGTTTAATTTTCCAGCGTGTATCCCTGTCAGGTATGGCATCCACAAAATGGTCACATGCCAGCGTGTCCCGAAGTTTCGTCGTAGCATCTGGGTAAGCCATCCTTGTTAGTCTTTTGATATTTTGTGCCAGCTCCTGTAGGCTTTCGTCCCGTCTCCTGACAACAGTTTTCAACTGCGCACGGAAGAGTTCAGCCTGCTGATCTACTCCATACCTTGAACGCATGGCTGTCACAAGGCAATCATAATTACGCTGTCCAGGCTGATCTAAGTCTGCTAAAACTCCACGAGCTGGACCTGCTAGGCTTGCAGCTAAATGCATAGCTTTTTCTTCTGTTTTCCAGGCATTTAAGTCTGATATGATACCAAACTGTGTTTCGTAGTCCTCCCATGGGCTACTCCCATCATAAAGGGGTGGTCTTACTGTTGTTTTAACCATAGGTGTTGTCCGAACTACAACAGGATGTTTTGTATCAGTATCGTCCAGACCTTCTGATTTACTACCACCTTGTTGTTTTTCTAGGTGTAGGAGTGCATCATGTTTCTCCGACATCTTCCTGGCTACATGATCTACTTTCAGCCACATGTTTTCCAGTTGTTCCCCCACCTTATTACAGAGTCTTTCTTCCAGTCTATCAAACCAGTCCCCTGACACTTGGGGCGATGGTTTCACTTCATTTGTGTCAACAGTCTGCTTAAACACAACTTCTTCATCACTAGACATGTTTTCTGGGTAATATATCCCACCGCTGCCACCAATGTAACGTGCAACCGAGTTTACAAACAGAAGAAAAGCACTGCTGGTTTTCTACTAGGTCTTTACTGGTCAAAAATCAAAGATACACTGCCGGGTGAGGACCCCACCCCTGCATACATGGATATATCACACATACACGCCCCCTAATCTATCATGTCAGCAACAGGCCTGTTATCCTCTGGGTGACCCCTATGAGCCTGGGGACACCAGTACACACAAGCTGGTCACTGTCACCTCACAGCAGGGGTTCCCAGCTGCCTGCCGTAACCAATTAAGACCACTCAATTATCTACTGGTATACAGATTCCTCACTGCTATAAGATATAAAATCATTACAGTATCATAAATGGTCAAAACAGGCAGCGGGAAAATCAGTTGCTTCTTTAGAAGCGCAAAATTTCTCTGCCTAGGGAGCATAAGAATCAGACTGTCTTTACAATTTATGCACAACTATAGTTGGCGTACAGAAACCAGGCGAATTTTTATGTGGGTTTCAGATTGTTCTCTTGTGTACTTTGTCCATAGAAAGCATATTACATTATATTTATGATAATTTGAGATCTGACATATATTTAAGAAAGCTATAAATTTTGCTTTAAATATTGGTGAGTGCTGTCAAAACAAATGTATGTAGTGGTATAATGGCACTGTTGTTTTTGAAGGGCTGTTCCACAATCTAAAAAAGATTTTGACTTCCAGAGGCTGTGTTATGAGGCAGTTAATAAACACAACCTTTTCTGGTGATACCAATGTTTCTACATAAATAAAGATATTTATTAAGAGAGACCCTATAATGATCTCCTTGTTTTGTGATAATAATATTATGTTCTTATGTTCGACTTCTGTTTCATGTATTTATTTTTTCACAGAGCGGGGGATTTGTCTTCCCACAGTTTCGCTGTGGTTGCTATTTATATACATAGAAGCTTCAGTTCGGCTACGGGATCTGAAGAGTGACCCCTTGCCATTTAACCTGAACTTGTGTAGGCCATTTGCGGCACATTGGTAAGTTATGATGGACCTTGCCATTTAAACTTCCTGTCCCAGAAATACTCTAAACGTCATTTACTTTTTGATAGTTTTTGCCACCAGCAAAGTTGTTTTGATGTCACTTGTTTTAATAAATATTATGTCACCAGTTTTTAGGATGACCTTTATAAGATATGTGTTACATGATTTATTGTTTTATAAAGGATTAAAGATTATAACAACAGAGCTAAATAATTAACATAGTAATGACATTAATTTTTGACTACTTTGTGTATGTGTGTAAACGTATGTTATGTCTCATTTCATGTGTTTGTGTTGATGGATCATTATGCATGTTTTTACATGCGGGTTACACATGTTTAACCTCACGTATGTATTGTTGTGGTAGTTTCCATTAACTTGTGTCTGTCTTCTCACATTTCTTATCTCTTTGTATAAGTATATCTCTCTCTGTGTACCTTCTTATGTTGGTTATGTGTACTTGTACATGTGACAATGTTAATATATGTGTCGAGGGAACAATGAGAAATTGGGAGGAGCCAGAATCTTTGCAGAAAGAATGAGAATTCTGATTTCTACTGGGAAGATTGGGGATTCTCATTTTTCCTGGGAGAATGGGAAACCTTTCATACAATCCCTTAATTCTCATTTTTCCCCGGACAATTGAGAATCTGGTTTTTTTCCAGGCTTTTTATTTTCTGACAACTTCATCTCAAGAACCTTAACTAGTTATTGTAACAATAAAAATACAAAACATAAAGGAACTTTTTTTATATACATAATATTCATTCAGCTTGCAATTGTAAGCTTCATATTTTATTCTCATACTATTATTTATGTGAGTGTTTATTTATTTCAATTTACTACTTGACAGTTCAGAATTAATGTGAAGAAAGTTTTTTCTTTAATAAAAGTAAGGTAAACATAATAAATAAAAAATTTAAAAAGAGTCAAATGTTGCCATAATTTATTCCTCTTTTCTCTGAATGAATAAGAAAATTCGCATTTTTACCCAGGTTTGAATTTCAAAACAAAATTCTTAATTTTCCTAGGGAGAGACTGGAATTCTATTTTTTCACGGAAGAACAGGAATAATTTTATACCATCTCTTGATTCTCATTTTTCTGAGGAAGTATGAGAATTCTCATATTTCCCTTGGAAGATTCTGGAACTTCCAGATTCTCATTTTTCCCTTGACATATGTGTATGCATCAAATTTTTGTATGTACATGCATGTTAGTATGTGTGCAGAGGTATATTTGTACATAAGACTTACAAATCCTTCTTTCTTGTGTTTCAGTATTGGTTACCCTGTGGTCACTTTGGGCTTCGGGTTTAAAAGTTATATTTCTTACAGAATGAGGGTGGTGAGTAGACATTCCTGTGTCATTTCAGAGTCTGTCAAATATAACCAGGTTGTATCACTTACTGCCCTGACTGAAAGTGTAAAACATCATGTAACCAAATGATAAGATATGTTCATTTAAAATGGTTATCTTGATGCATAGTCATGAGAACACCTTCCCCAAGGTATTTTTTACATACAGGTGGAAGGTTTTAGTCATTGAAGTCCCAACATTGAAGTTCAGATTCTGAAATATCCATAATCATATTACTCTATGAAACTTGGTCATTGTTCAAGTTGCTGTAGTATTATATACATGTTTGCTTGATGTATTTACTTGGATAAATATACCTCTATTTTGTAATATGTCTGAGCATGTTTGAACCAGCTCACATCTAAACATTTAAATGCATTTCTACAAAAATGCCTGTGTCCTTTAATTAAAACTACTGTCTTTTTTTCCAGAAGAGCAGAAAAATAATTGCATAAATATTCTACATAAACAAATGGGCAAGTTAAAGGGCATTTTTTCTGATGTTTTTAATAGAAATTGTTTTATGAAACTAAAGTTAAGAGTGATTTGGAGACTTTAGTGGCTTTATCCTCTTGTGAATTGTTAGCTGGAAACCCTTGATAGAGCCAGCTCTAAGTTGGGCATAACAGTACATAGACTGCTGAACTGTTCACTCTCTCAATTAAAATTAAATTCTATCCTGTTTCATTCAATGACAATAGTTGGAGGTTAAACAGGAAACTTTCAGCATTTTCTACATACAGCAGCCAGTTATTTCAGCAATAAATATTATCTGTGGCTGGTGACTTTTGTTTTGCAGAGAAAACAGAAGGATGTGCGGAAGGACAATGAGTTTTATGTCCATTTGTTACAAGAAGCACTCCCACCTGAACAGCAGGAGACAGAAAAACAGAAAGGTGAGGGTACACTCACATATACACAGTCACTCATAGTCACTCACATACACAATCACCAACATACACAGTCACTCATATACACAGTCACTCATATACACAGTCACTCATATACGCAGTAACATACACAGTCACTAACATACACAGTCACTCACATACACAGTCACCAACATACACAGTCACCAACACACACAGTCACTCATATACACAGTCACTCATATACACAGTCACTCATATACGCAGTAACATACACAGTCACTCACATACACAGTCACTCACATACACAGTCACCAACATACACAGTCACTTACATACACAGTCACCAACATACACAGTCACCAACATACACAGTCACTCACATACACAGTCACCAACATACACAGTCACCAACATACACAGTCACTCACATACACAGTCACCAACATACACAGTCACTCATATACACAGTCACTCATATACACAGTCACTCATATACGCAGTAACATACACAGTCACTAACATACACAGTCACTAACATACACAGTCACTTACATACACAGTCACCAACATACACAGTCACTTACATACACAGTCACTAACATACACAGTCACCAACATACACAGTCACTAACATACACAGTCACCAACATACACAGTCACTCACATACACAGTCACTCACATACACAGTCACTAACATACACAGTCACCAACCTACACAGTCACTCACATACACAGTCACCAACATACACAGTCACTCACATACACAGTCACCAACATACACAGTCACTCATATACACAGTCACTCATATACACAGTCACTCATATACGCAGTAACATACACAGTCACTAACATACACAGTCACTAACATACACAGTCACTTACATACACAGTCACCAACATACACAGTCACTTACATACACAGTCACTAACATACACAGTCACCAACATACACAGTCACTAACATACACAGTCACCAACATACACAGTCACTCACATACACAGTCACTCACATACACAGTCACTAACATACACAGTCACCAACCTACACAGTCACTTACATACACAGTCACTAACATACACAGTCACCAACATACACAGTCACTTACATACACAGTCACTTACATACACAGTCACCAACATACACAGTCACTTACATACACAGTCACTAACATACACAGTCACCAACATACACAGTCACTAACATACACAGTCACCAACATACACAGTCACTCACATACACAGTCACTCACATACACAGTCACTAACATACACAGTCACCAACCTACACAGTCACTCACATACACAGTCACTAACATACAGTAACTGACACACACAGTCAATACACAGTCACTCATATACACAGTCACTCAACTACACAGTCACTCACATACACAGTCACCAACATACACAGTCACTCATATACACAGTCACCAACATACACAGTCACTCATATACACAGTCACTCATATACACAGTCACCAACATACACAGTCACTCACATACACAGTCACCAACATACACAGTCACTCATATACACAGTCACTCACATACGCAGTCACCAACATACACAGTCACCAACATACACAGTCACTCACATACACAGTCACTAACATACACAGTCACTCACATACACAGTCACCAACATACACAGTCACCAACATACACAGTCACTTACATACACAGTCACCAACATACACAGTCACTCACATACACAGTCACCAACATACACAGTCACTCATATACACAGTCACTCATATACACAGTCACTCATATACGCAGTAACATACACAGTCACTCACATACACAGTCACTCACATACACAGTCACTTACATACACAGTCACCAACATACACAGTCACTTACATACACAGTCACTAACATACACAGTCACCAACATACACAGTCACTAACATACACAGTCACCAACATACACAGTCACTCACATACACAGTCACTCACATACACAGTCACTAACATACACAGTCACCAACCTACACAGTCACTCACATACACAGTCACCAACATACACAGTCACTCACATACACAGTCACCAACATACACAGTCACTCATATACACAGTCACTCATATACACAGTCACTCATATACGCAGTAACATACACAGTCACTAACATACACAGTCACTAACATACACAGTCACTTACATACACAGTCACCAACATACACAGTCACTTACATACACAGTCACTAACATACACAGTCACCAACATACACAGTCACTAACATACACAGTCACCAACATACACAGTCACTCACATACACAGTCACTCACATACACAGTCACTAACATACACAGTCACCAACCTACACTAACATACACAGTCACTAACATACACAGTCACCAACATACACAGTCACCAACATACACAGTCACTCACATACACAGTCACTAACATACACAGTCACTTACATACACAGTCACTAACATACACAATCACCAACATACACAGTCACTCATATACACAGTCACTCACATACACAGTCACTCACATACACAGTCACTAACATACACAGTCACCAACATACACAGTCACTCACATACACAGTCACTAACATACACAGTCACTCACATACACAGTCACTAACATACACAGTCACCAACATACACAGTCACTTACATACACAGTCACTCACATACACAGTCACCAACATACACAGTCACTAACATACACAGTCACTTACATACACAGTCACCAACATACACAGTCACCAACATACACAGTCACCAACATACACAGTCACCAACATACACAGTCACTAACATACACAGTCACCAACATACACAGTCACTCACATACACAGTCACTAACATACACAGTCACCAACATACACAGTCACTCACATACACAGTCACTAACATACACAGTCACCAACATACACAGTTACTCACATGCACAGTCACTCACATACAGTCACTGACACACAGAGTCAATACACAGTCACTCATATACACAGTCACTCAAATACACAGTCACTCACATACACAGTCACTCACATACACAGTCACTCATATACACAGTCATCTGGCAATGTTTTTATAAAACCAAGCCTTCACTGAACACAGATATCCATTAACCAGGACTTCACTGAACACAGATATCCATTAACCAGGACTTCACTGAACACAGATATCCTTTAACCAAGCATTCACTGAACACAGATATCCATTAACCAGGACTTCACTGAACACAGATATCCATTAACCAGGACTTCACTGAACACAGATATCCTTTAACCAAGCATTCACTGAACACAGATATCCATTAACCAGGACTTCACTGAACACAGATATCCATTAACCAGGACTTCACTGAACACAGACATCCATTAACCAGGACTTCACTGAACACAGATATCCATTAACCAGGACTTCACTGAACACAGATATCCATTAACCACGACTTCACTGAACACAGAAATCCATTAACCAGGACTTCACTGAACACAGATATCCATTAACCAGGACTTCACTGAACACAGATATCCATTAACCAGGACTTCACTGAACACAGATATCCATTAACCAGGCCTTCACTGAACACAGATATCCATTAACCAGGACTTCACTGAACACAGATATCCATTAACCAGGCCTTCACTGAACACAGACATCCATTAACCAGGACTTCACTGAACACAGATATCCATTAACCAGGACTTCACTGAACACAGATATCCTTTAACCAAGCATTCACTGAACACGGATATCCATTTACCAGGACTTCACTGAACACAGATATCCATTAACCAGGACTTCACTGAACACAGATATCCATTAACCAGGACTTCACTGAACACAGATTACCATTAACCAGGCCTTCACTGAACACAGATATCCATTAACCAGGCCTTCACTGAACACAGATATCCATTAACCAGGACTTCACTGAACACATATCCATTAACCAGGACTTCACTGAACACAGATATCCATTAACCAGGACTTCACTGGACACAAAATTCTTTAACCAAGCATTCACTGAACACAGATATCCATTAACCAGGACTTCACTGAACACAGATATCCATTAACCAGGACTTCACTGAACACAGATATCCATTAACCAGGACTTCACTGAACACAGATATCCATTAACCAGGACTTCACTGAACACAGATATCCATTAACCAAGCCTTCACTGAACACAGATATCCAGTCACTAACATACACAGTGACTTACATACACAGTCACCAACATACACAGTCACCAACATACACAGTCACCAACATACACAGTCACCAACATACACAGTCACTAACATACACAGTCACCAACATACACAGTCACTCACATACACAGTCACTCACATACACAGTCACTCATATACACAGTCACTCACATACACAGTCACTCACATACACAGTCACCAACATACACAGTCACCAACATACACAGTCACCAACATACACAGTCACTCACATACACAGTCACCAACATACACAGTCACTCACATACACAGTCACCAACATACACAGTCACTCACATACACAGTCACTCACATACACAGTCACTCACATACACAGTCACCAACATACACAGTCACTCACATACACAGTCACCAACATACAGTCACCAACATACACAGTCACCAACATACACAGTCACTCACATACACAGTCACCAACATACACAGTCACTCACATACACAGTCACTCATATACACAGTCACTCACATACACAGTCACTCACATACACAGTCACCAACATACACAGTCACTCACATACACAGTCACCAACATACACAGTCACTCACATACACAGTCACTCACATACACAGTCACTCATATACACAGTCACTCACATACACAGTCACTCACATACACAGTCACCAACATACACAGTCACCAACATACACAGTCACTAACATACACAGTCACTCACATACACAGTCACTAACATACACAGTCACTCACATACACAGTCACCAACATACACAGTCACCAACATACACAGTCACTTACATACACAGTCACCAACATACACAGTCACTAACATACACAGTCACCAACATACACAGTCACCAACATACACAGTCACTAACATACACAGTCACTCACATACACAGTCACTAACATACACAGTCACCAACATACACAGTTACTCACATGCACAATCACCAACATACACAGTCACTCATATACACAGTCACTAACATACACAGTCACCAACATACACAGTCACTCACATACACAATCACCAACATACACAGTCACCAACATACACAGTCACCAACATACACAGTCACTAACATACACAGTCACTTACATACACAGTCACCAACATACACAGTCACTCACATACACAGTCACTCATATACACAGACACTCATATACGCAGTCACATACACAGTCACTAACATACACAGTCACTCACATACACAGTCACCAACATACACAGTCACTTACATACACAGTCACCAACATACACAGTCACCAACATACACAGTCACCAACATACACAGTCACTCATATACGCAGTCACATACACAGTCACTAACATACACAGTCACTCACATACACAGTCACTAACATACACAGTCACCAACATACACAGTCACTCACATACACAGTCACTAACATACACAGTCACCAACATACACAGTTACTCACATGCACAGTCACTCACATACAGTCACTGACACACAGAGTCAATACACAGTCACTCATATACACAGTCACTCAAATACACAGTCACTCACATACACAGTCACTCACATACACAGTCACTCATATACACAGTCATCTGGCAATGTTTTTATAAAACCAAGCCTTCACTGAACACAGATATCCATTAACCAGGACTTCACTGAACACAGATATCCATTAACCAGGACTTCACTGAACACAGATATCCATTAACCAGGACTTCACTGAACACAGATATCCATTAACCAGGACTTCACTGAACACAGATATCCATTAACCAGGACTTCACTGAACACAGATATCCATTAACCAGGACTTCACTGAACACAGATTACCATTAACCAGGCCTTCACTGAACACAGATATCCATTAACCAGGCCTTCACTGAACACAGATATCCATTAACCAGGACTTCACTGAACACATATCCATTAACCAGGACTTCACTGAACACAGATATCCATTCACCAGGACTTCACTGAACACAGATATCCATTAACCAGGACTTCACTGGACACAAAAATCCTTTAACCAAGCATTCACTGAACACAGATATCTAAAAATCGGACGTTCACTGAACACTGATGTCTACAAAAGCAGAACATGAAATGCATGGGCTTCACTGAATGAAGGAATAAAAAAAAAACATGACTTAGCGGTCATTCATACAAAACCAGGCTTCCAGTGAACTAATTATTGTGTAACACCAAGCCCTCAGTGATAAAAGGCAGCTGAAACATTAAGCCTTCAGTGGGTAACCTTAGCCATATAATATGGAGCCTTCACTCAACAAAAGTATTCATATCTCAAGACCTGCACCAAATAAAGGTAAAAATAACACCAAGCCATCACTGGATGAAGGAAATTGTAAGGCCAGGACTTCAATAAGCAAAGGAACCTAAAAGACCAAGCTATTGCTAACCAGAGGCAAGTGACATTGGACACAATGCAGAGTGTCTGATGTCAACCCAGTATGAGCAGCCTCAACACGCTTAATTATTATATCATTACTGTGGTGACACATTGGTTTTCTGGCCATGGTGTATTAAGCTGTATTTCCATGTGCATGTTTATGTGGGAAAATCACTAACAAATTCTTCCCATGAGAGTGATCTCCACAAATTGTCTGTGTGAAATCAGGATTCCCAATAAAATGACATGGGGGGGAGGACCTGCTAGATCCACTGTACAACTATATACTTCTGCAAGTTCAGACATATATGCATATACACACATGGAAACAGCTATTTTTCACCCACATACACATATACACATGCGTGCAGCCATGCACATTGAAACACATCTGTTAAAGTGGTAAACATAAAGCTCAACACTCTGCATGTGATGTTAAATCATTATAGTTGAGGCTTCACCTGATCATGACTGTGTTGTTATTAAGTTGATATAGAAGACTTTGAGATGTTTTCTTGTTAAATGACCTCTTGTGACCTGTGTGCATGTGAGTTGTGCATGTAAGCCTGGCCTGCATGGACTGCTGTCTGTGTGAACACCTGTCAAGCTCATCATGCTGGGATTATACACTGCAGTCACTCCTGCCTCCTTTTGTTTTTAACTGCTCCTTTGTATGGCAAGGTCAGACCAATGAGGGCAGGTGTTTAAAATGCCTGATGCACAATGCAACACAGCCCACTCATTGGTCTGATAACAGATCTCTACTATGTGCCCACCCTGGTGTTTATACCCAGAAAACCTTGCTATACAAAGCAGCGGTTACAACAATGGAGATCTTGGACACTTGCAGCGAGGAGCATAGTGTTTCACTGGGGAACAAATTTTTCAGTTACTGGACATCCTAGTCATCCTGGCATGAAACACGGAATGACCAGTAGAGTGTCCTTAAATGTCCTGCTGCCTTAAAAATGTCTTTTAAGATTGTCTCAGGAAGAGATTACTGGTTTTAATTTCTGCAAATGTCAGCAGTTTTCCAGATCCCATTGGCATAATAAATTACTGTTAATACTGTAAGTCTGTTATTTTAAACCCACTATCAAAAGTTGAATTACATTGAAACCTTGTTGTGTTGAACTTGCTAAAGTTGAGTACCCAACTTATGTTTAAGTTACAGACTTGATATTCTGGACAACTCTAGTTAAATTATTACCATATTAAACCCACTTGTGTCGAACCGCTGATGTGTCGAAGATTTCTAAGGGTCCCTTAGACTTTGACACAAGAGGTTTTACTCTATTTAAATTTTTTCATATGACTATATGTTTATAAATGGCCAAGGTAGTTATACTACTGTAACAAATTCAGAAGTTTTCATTATTAATTTAAAATCTGTGAAATTTATTAAAATGATTTTCCATTTATATTTATATTTGTGTATGTGTGTGTTTGTATAATAGACCCTTCCAAGGTTAGCATGTTTGTATTACTGAGTTATATCATATTACAGATATTGTATCTTGTATAGTTACAGGGACTGCATTTTGTCATCATGCAGTTTTGATATCTACTCAGCCTGATTTGGAATGCACTTGTTGACCTTGGTGTTTGTTGTCTGTGTGTTTCAGTATCTGTGATCAGTGGTCAAGGCAACAGCTTTTTCGATATGCGTTGGTTTTGGAATTTATGGGCAAAGACCAGCCACAAAATCGAGGAAAATGAAACTTCTACAGATATAAGTAAATGAACTGTATCTACATGAATCCATATTCAAGTAAAAATAGCTATTGTCTTGAGCTCAAGAAATAAGGAACCTTTTTTATTGCTATTATTTTCAGTGATCATCTTAAAAATGTTTTAAATTTTCTTGAGAGTAAGCTGGCTATCCTTGCATGAAGAACTTGTAAATGTAAAAATGTGAAGTCTGTCAGAATAGTAAGAAAAATATAAAGTGTAACACTTTTTTCATTAATGCCAGTGTTAATCTATATTCTTCATAGTATACATATCATTTAGTAGAAACCTGCAAATAAACTTGAAATATGAGAGCTTAAGTTATTTATCAAGATAACTTATTTGGTCAGAGTGGGGTAAGGTTTACAGGGTTAGAGTAGCTGCTTTACAAGCTGGGGTTTATCTGGTATTGAGCATGATTCTGTAACCTTTGAGATACAAAACCTTGTATAGTGAAAGTGTTCAGCAAGAGGAATGTTCTACACAAACTAAGATTTCCCAGTGAACCTACAGGAACCAAAACCTGGAGCTATCTTTAATAAATGTTTGCATGTATAAATTTGTCTTGCTGTGAATTAAGTAAGAGTTTAAATAGTGATTTTTTTCTTTCTGCATGTGTAGACTTGTAGTTTTGGCTTGTTCTTGAAAATAATATTGATGACCAATATTTGCTGTGAAAGTAACTTATTACATGAGCACGCTTTGTTTAATCTTGTGCTCTCAAAAGTTTTGAGAGGTACTTTTGTAAAACTTAATTCAGTTATTCCAAAATGACAATCATGTGTGGATTTCTTTTTCAGCCTTGCCTTCCAAAGCACAAGAGGAAATAATCTCAAATGGCTTGCCTTCCAAGAAGGTATCCACTGGAAAACTTGAAGTTGACAAAGATATTAAAAAACAGTCCAATCTGGAAGATATACAGTATATAGAACAGTCTTTACCGTCAAAGCCACACAGTGTCAATGACTATGACGAGGACATTAGTGATCAAAACACTAAGAATAACAGGGCCAACAGTGTCACTAAGTCCACCTCCTCCAAACTCTCTAATTCTCAAAAGGAGGCATACTCTGCATCCAAAAAGGGAAAGAATAACTTTTCTAAGGAGAATACTGCCAACAATTTTATCAACAACAAGGACGAAGTTATCAGCAGGTAAGTTTGGGAACTCTTCAGTCAATGCTGATTAGATAAAGGCTCCACAGGTATAACGTTTGTCACCTCCACAATAATAATTACATTTGAAGATAGCTATATAGGGAGCTTATGTAGCTCAGTGTTAAAACATTTACCTAGAGTGTGAAAAATACTTATTTTGAATTCCAGTCAGTCTTATATCGCTTGTCTTTGTGAAACATATTTATGAGCAACACTATGTAATACTAATTTTGTATCACTTCTAGGTCATTGCTGTCATTGCATCCTCAGACTGGTTTCAGTACAGTTATGGCACCACTGTAGACAAATATGTAACTGTAATAACTTAAAAAAAAACTTTCCTTTTTCAAATGTCACATGTAATGTTATGGGTAAGAAGATGGTGGTTTAAAATTTTGGTAAAAACCTATACTGTATGAGTGACCATTTACCTTTAATTGGTCCATTGGTCAGATGAAGTGGTACAGCCCATATAAAATTTTAGTATATCTGCATCAGAAGAATGGGGGGTTCTTTTAAAGGGTTATTATGGTACTGCCATTGCCAGAAGTTTTTAGTCTAATGTTGAATGAGTTCACTGAGTTGGGTTGATTTACAGACCAGTTTCACATCCATGAAGATC
This sequence comes from Sipunculus nudus, assembly GCA_026874595.1. NCBI lineage: Eukaryota > Metazoa > Annelida > Sipuncula > Golfingiida > Sipunculidae > Sipunculus > Sipunculus nudus. Next base: position 52,667,593 of record CM049311.1, on the reverse strand, counting down.
AGCAAGGTGTTTAAAGGTAGTTACAGGTACAGGCCTGTACAGACAAACAGTTCATAAGGGTCACTTGTCTCCTAAGGTTCTTTTGAATTGGAAATGATGGCAAGATTGACTGATATTGAATGTCCTCCTAAGTAATATGTAGTTTTGTTATATGTGTTAAAGTAGCATTCAAGTTGTGTGTATGCAGTATGGGTAATGTATCTGTTCGCACACAATATATTCTCTTGGAGTATTTCCATGTCTGTGTATGCAGTACATATGTGTATGTCCAAGTATGCATATGCAGCAAGTTTTGATCACTCACAGGAGGGATTGAAAACGCATTCTCCAGGTAATGGGTGAGAAATCAGTGATAGGGTATTCCCATGGCAGATGACTTTTCTACTCGTGCAGCTCAGTACGGAAACCTATATTTTGCTGCATATGTAATGCATACATATAAACGGAATCTTGTGCATACTTACTTCATACGCACATGTTGCACATAAGCATATATGGAATGGTAGCTTAAATCAGAAAGCTGACAGGATTCTGCATACAGAACTTACATTTGAGACTAATAAACAGTGCTTCACTTCTTGTTCATTATTGAGCCATTCAGTGTCGTAATCATCATTGCCAGTTACCATAGCAGTAGCTGGAGGTATCAGCAAAAATTTGTCAGCAACCAATACCCTGCTCATTTTGGTCATTTGTCTAATATTTAAAGAAAAGCTAATTATGTCAAATATATTCTGTGTAATCATGTAGAGGTTACAGGGAGACTACAAGTTTGTTAAGTTTGAATGTGACATTGATTTATTTTTCTTCCCCAGGTTGGAGGGTGACATAAAGCGCCTTAAGGCTGACTTACAGAGCAGTAGAAACTGTGAGCAGGAGTTACGGTCTCAAATCAACAACTATATTTTGGGAGACAAATCCAATAAGAGTGAATTATACCAGCTAAGACAAGACAATGAAAGTCTGCAGTGCAGGTATGTCAGTTTGAACATCTACCCACCCTCATGTAATCCCAGGAGAGCACTCTGCAGAGCTCATACATCTGCAGAAATAATCCAACTGGAGCCAACTCTTTGTCAATTCAGATCCAGACTAAAAGTAAATGTAGCCATTGGTCATACAATCCAACCCTTTCACAAAGTTTTGTTGAAATCTTAAATCAGTTATCTTGCTAACAGACAAACAGACATGGATGAAAGTCTCATCTGCTTGGAGGAAATGAAAATGACACGCCTCAGTGTTTCTGATCAAAAGTTTGATCATCAAGTTCGAAGAGGACATTGGCATGTGTTAAATCATTGAACTCTCCATAATATATTTCTTCTATCATTCTTTGTTTCATCTCCACATTAGATGTTCAGTCTCCCAGAATATTTTTTGTACGGTTTAAACCTGTTAAATTTGGATAGTACTTCATGTTTGTCTGCCATATTAAGACCCAGCATGTTAGATCACTTGGATATATATCAACCTTCCTATTCATTTTGCTATGTCTACCCCCCCCCCCCCCTTTCCAGGGGTGGTATGTTGTTTTCAGTCACCTGGAGGATAAATTGTGGACATGGATATCTTTTGAAGGGCCACATATTTTTCCTAAAATTTGAGACACAAAATGTTTCTACCTAAATTTCAGACGAGTTTGAAAACTGGTGATCTTGACACTGATCTTCAAGGTCAAGGTCTGCTGAAATGTAAAGTTTGTGAACCTTATAATTTTTTAATTATTTTTACATATTTTGTCCTCAAATTTGTCACACATTCTGTTTCCACAGTGTTCTCAGAATAGTTTGAGTATCGGTAAACTTGTCTTCAGGTGCAGTGTGACTCCCATAACTTTTAAGCACTGTATCTCTTTTCCTTTAATTTCACTCACAAGTTCTTTCATTCACATTCTCAGAGAAATTTGAAAACTGGTGACCTTCACCTGGATCTTCAAGGTATCATCTGTAGATTTGTATGTTTTCTGTAACACCTTAACTTTTGAGATGATGCATATTTTTACCCCTAATATTTTGGGATTGCCAGTGGTGGAGGGGGGGCTCATCTGTCTGTTTTGCATTTGCAAAACGAAGGCAAATTATTTGCAAAACTTACGTTTAAAATACAATAATTCTGTGGCAGGACACATGGGACTATCATATTATAGTTTTGAGATAGATTTATTAGTATTTATCTGACTCTTTACCTCCTGTTTCCCTTCACAGGCTCCACAACTTGGTTACTAGTCGCCAACAAGATAAACAGAACCTTGCCATATTAGAGAAAAAGTTACAAGAAGAGAGAAAAGCTAGAGCCGTCACAGAGCAACAGTTATCCACAGAGCGCAAAGCCAAGAAAGTAGAGGAGGCAGCGCGGGCTGTTGCCATGGCAGCAGCTGCCAGGTAATACCTCTGTTTATGTTTAATTTAATACTTTATTTTGTTTACAGGCAAATTGCATAAAGTTTTACATACATCATAATGCTACTTGTATTCAATCATCTATAATCATTTTCATGGCTTTTTTCAGGCAGATATAAAGGCTAAGCACTGTAATTAGCATATTGGATTCTTATATCCCTTGTACCCTTCTAGTGCTCTTCATTTGGACCTGATATATGCAGAATACAGAAGTGTGTGTTTACAACCTATTTTCTGTACATTTCAGAAATGACTGCACAGATGGTTACAAGACACGTTGTAGGGAGATGGAAAATGACATAAAACAGCTCCGTCAGAATATGAAAGTACGTGAGGACCAGATCAGGCACCTCGAAATAGAAGCACAGGTAGATAGCGCTCTTGTCTACATTTACCATGACTGCTTGAGAATTTATTAGCTCAGCTGACTATAAGTCATCTGAGCTATAGTCGTGGTCCATTGTCCGTCGTCCGTCTGTCTGTCCGTCCGTCAGTCTGTCCGGATGTCCATCCGTAAGACTGGCACTTTTCGACACCGTTGGACCTACGAATCTGAAATTCGGCATACAGTTAGATGTCCCCAAAATCTCCTACCATGCCGAAAATTGGGTCAATAGGACTTCGTTCCTTCGAGATATTAAGGAAAAACCTCAATTTTTTATTAGAAATCTATTTTCACACTTCAGGACTGCCTAATATCAAAACCACTCATCTGGTTTTCTTCATATTTACCATTAATATTCCTCTATATAGTTCCTATGTACATGCCAGATATTAAGTCAGTATTATATAATTTAAAAAAGTTATGGGCCCAAACATAATAGAAAAAAATCAGGAATATATTTGGTCACTTAAGACCAAAAGTGTTAAAGGTTGGGACTTTTTTCCAGTAATACAACTTTAATTAATCAAAATTTAATTGTATACCAAAAATTAGATCAAAATCTGCTACATTTTTTTAAATATTGGCAATAATATAAAATTGGTACCTCAAATTTTGCCCAACTTTGGCCACGGCACGTTTTTTTCCTGTAAGTACTGTGGATTTAATTTTCACAGCATGTATACATAAGGATTTAATCTGTTAAAATCTGAAATTTGAAAATAAAAGCTGCAAAATTAGGCTAGTTATTGAATTTTTTTGGAGGCTCTTGTTTTATATTCCCTTACATTGTCAAGCAGTCCACTTTGATGACTGTAGGTCATTCAGTGCAGCTCTCTATGCTCCCCAGGCTGTTGGCATAATTTTAGCTGTCCCCTAAATCTCCTACCATACCAAAAATTGGGTCATTAGGACTTCGTTCCTTCGAGATATTAAGGAAAAAAAACTCTGTTTTCCATAAAAAAGTCATTGTTACACTTCAAGGCTGCCTAATATCAAAACCACTGATCTGTTTTTGAATGTATTTAGTATTCACATTCTTTCATTCTTTCATTTTCTATTAACATACCAAAAATTAGGTCAGTATTGGGTATTATTTTGAAGTTATGGGCCTAAACATAATGCAATTTTTTAAAAATTCAGGAAATATATTTACTCACCTAACATGAGAATTGCTGAACCTAGAGACTTTTTTTCAGGAATATAACTTTATTTAATCAAGATTCAATTGTTTACCCAAAATTAGGTCTGAATTTTGCAAATTTTTCAAGTTATTAGCATAAATTAAAAATCAATACCTTAAATTTTGTCCAACTTTGGCACCGTTGATTTAATTTTCACAGCATATATACATAAGGATTTAATCTTTTAATATCTGAAATTTCAAAGAAATTGATTGGAAAGAATAGCTTTTATTCATGTTTTCATACACCATGTCAAGTGTTGTTTACATCTAGCCCACATAGTAGTACAGCCTTCACTTGCATTATGTAACCCACCCAGGCAGCTTGCCTTAGGTCAGCTTGGCCACTACCAGCAGGCTTCCCCTCTGCCCTGCACTCCCCCCCTCAGATGGTGCATAAACTAGATGAATGTTATTGTATCCCCAGACAAAGTCGGGGGATACTATGTTTTCATACCGGTCCCGCCGCCGCCGCCGCATATAAATCTTGTTGGCACGATAACCCAAAAAATATTTGACGGAACTTTACCAAATTTGGTATATGTATAAATATGGGTAAGAGGACGACGCCTATTCAAAATGAGGTCATGACCTTTACTAGGAGAGTGTCCTTGACCTTGAATAGGTCCAATTTTGGGGAAAATCACACAAATTCTTTAATATCTCAAGAAATATTGCATGGATTTATCCCAAAATCAAGTTGATGGAAGATCATGGATAGGGTTGTCATGTTCCAGAAACTGGTGGCGCCACCTATTATTCTTTACTTGTTTTCGTGCTGTTTAATACCCCCAAAATTGCCACCTTACAGTACTGTGAGCATTATAAGTCAAAAACTAATGGACAGATTTCTTTTATATTATGCATATACATAGGTATGGGTTATGGGATGATGTTTATTTAAATTGGGGTCATGACCTTTCCTATGATAGTGGCCTTGACCTTGAATATTGCCATATATGGTGAAAATCACACACCTCTTATGATATCTCCAGTGTTGATAGCCATATGGATCTCAAACATGACTTATGTATGGCCCACCACTAAAGTAAGAACCCTATAGGTTCTAGGGTCATGAGGTCAAAGGTCAAGGTCACTGGACTGGCATTTTTAAAGATACTGTGGATGCATTTTAAGCCAAACTTTCATCCCAGGTCTTCCATCTTGAATATATAGCTCACTTGCCAATAGTGGATGATCCTTATAAAATTTGGGGTCACAAGGTCAAAGGTCAAGGCCACAGGAGCTATCTGTCCAAAAATTAGTTTCTGGATGATAATTCCTGCTTTTATTGATGTATTGATTTCAAATTTGACTTATATATGTCCCATTGAAAAAAAGCAAGACTCCAATTGATTTTGGGGTCATGAGGTCAAAGGTCAAGGTCACAGGACACATCTTTATAAAGATTGTGGATGCATTTTCAGCCAAACATTTCATCTCAGACCTTTCATCTTGCACATACAGTTCACCTGCCAAGAGAGGAAGAACACTTTCAATTTTGAGGTCACAAGGTCAAAGGTGAAGGTCACAGGAGCCATCTGTCCAAAAATTAGTTCCTGGATGATAATTCCTTCTTTTATTGATGTATGGATTTCAAACTTGACTAGTATATGTCTCATTGGAAAAGCAAGACCCAAATTGATTTTGGGGTCATGAGGTCAAAGGTCAAGGTCACAGGACACATCTTAAAAAGATTGTGGATGCATTTTCAGCCAAACATTTCATCTCAGATCTTTCATCTTGAACATACAGTTCACCTGCCAAGAGAGGAAGAACACTTTCAATTTTGAGGTCACAAGGTCAAAGGTGAAGGTCACAGGAGCCATCTGTCCAAAAATTAGTTTCTGCATGATAATTCCTGCTTTTATTGATGTATAGATTTCAAACCTGACTTGTATTTGACCCATTGGAAAAGCAAGACTCCAATTGATTTTTAGGTCATGAGGTCAAAGGTCAAGGTCACAGGAAACCTCTTTAAAAAGATTGTGGATGCATTTTCAGCCAAACATTTCATCTCAGACCTTTCATCTTGCACATATAAGTCATCTGCCAATAGAGGAAGACCCCTATCAGTTTTGAGGTCACAAGGTCAAAGGTGAAGGTCACAGGAGGCATCTGTCCAAAAATTAGTTCCTGGATGATAATTCCTTCTTTTATTGATGTATGGATTTCAAACACGACTTGTATATGTCTCATTGGAAAAGCAAGACCCAAATTGATTTTGGGGTCATGAGGTCAAAGGTCAAGGTCACAGGACACATCTTAAAAAGATTGTGGATGCATTTTCAGCCAAACATTTCATCTCAGATCTTTCATCTTGCACATATAGTTCACCTGCCAAGAGAGGAAGAACACTATCAATTTTGAGGTCACAAGGTCAAAGGTGAAGGTCACAGGAGCCATCTGTCCAAAAATTAGTTTCTGGATGATAATTCCTGCTTTTATTGATGTATGGATTTCAAACTTGACTTGTATATGACCCATTGGAAAAGCAAGACCAAAATTGATTTTGGGGTCATGAGGTCAAAGGTCAAGGTCACAGGACACATCTTTAAAAAGATGTGGATGCATTTTCAGCCAAACAATTCATCTCAGATATTTCATCTTGCACACATAGTTCACCTGCCAAGAGTGGAAGACCCCTATCAATTTTGAGGTCACAAGGTCAAGGGTGAAGGTCACAGGAGCCATCTGTCCAAAAATTAGTTTCTGGATGATAATTCCTGCTTTTATTGATGTATGGATTTCAAACTTGACTTGTATATGTCCCATTGGAAAAGCAAGACCCAAATTGATTTTGGGGTCATGAGGTCAAAGGTCAAGGTCACAAGACACATCTTTAAAAAGATGTGGATGCATTTTCAGCCAAACATTTCATCTCAGATCTTTTATCTTGCACATATAGTTCTCCTGCCAAGAGAGGAAGAACACTATCAATTTTGAGGTCACAAGGTAAAAGGTGAAGGTCACAGGAGCCATCTGTCCAAAATAATTAGTTTCTGGATGCTAATTCCTGCTTTATTGATGTATAGATTTCAAACTTGACTTGCATATGTCTCATTGGAAAAGCAAGACCCAAATTGATTTTGGTGTCATGAGGTCAAAGGTCAAGGTCACAGGACATCTTTAAAAAGATCGAGGTCACAGGACCAACATCTTCAACAAGATTGTGGATTGTTAGATGGAAGAAACAATAAATATGCCAAGTGACAGTATATGCTGCTAAAAATGGGGGTCTATTCTTGAAGGGGGGGGGCTACTATGTCTGGGGATACTCTCGCACCTGCGGTGCCAAGAAATGTCTAGTTATTTTCTGTATTTAATTCATTCTTATTCTAGGCTATGCTACATTTTAGATTTTGTATTGTACCACCAGGGTTACATACATAAAGTGTACATTTAATTGTGTCCACATAGTGGTGTATTGCTATGAAAGTGTGGATGTTCATGAGATAAGTAATTCCTTACTTCAGAAGAGTAAAAACTTCACCAGGTGTGAAATTGACTATTAATTCCAGTAATAAATTAAAACTGGGATAGTAATTAGCACAATGGTATTTTTTGTCCCTCATTAACCAACAGTGTGTATACTTTATTTGAAAAGATGTTTTATTTTATCAATTTTACTGAATCTTTTATTTTATTTTGGTGAATAAAATTAAACATGTACTGAAAACTCCAATGTGCAAAACTTTTTAATAGTGATTCAAAGAAATATTCTTGTAGATGCCATGTTGTGGCATTATTTTCTTTTAAATTCAGTTTAAACATTTATGATTTAAAAATAATAAAATATATGTGTATGCATAATCTGACCCAATATGAGCAAATCTCTGGATATATGATGATTGCAACTTTTGCAACAATTCTAATATTTTAACTTATAGTTTCAGTTTTTTACTCTGTATATATAATGATTGCAACTTTTGCAACAAATCTAATATTTTAACTTATATTTTCAGGTTTTTTTATTAAAAATTCATAAAACCTGTAAATAAAAAAATGATTCAGATAAAAACTTCTTAATTTAAAAAGTGGATATGCTTAAAAAAATAGGATTATATATAAACTTAAATGCATTATTCAATTGAAAGTGAAATAAAGGTATTAGTCCATTCTGTCCACTTGCCTGTCCATCTATAAGTTTTCATATGCATCACAGTATCTCAAAACTTTTACTGTTTTTCTTCATGACAGTCTTGTCAGAGTATTAGTTTGCAATCATATATTTGGAACTTTACTATAACCAAGTAGGAGGGCCCCTTTCCTCTTAGCTTTTCATATTCTTATATAAATGAAAAACATTACAATAGAATATTTCTACATCCACCTTCGTGCTGCCCTCACTTTTCCCTTCTCCAAACCCCATCCCAAAGTCAGCCTCAGTAAGCAAGAAAAAGATGAATCAGATATATTCATACTTTAATATTTTGTATAACTATTCGTCCATAGGTACCTATGTACATGCCAGAAATTATGTCAATATTGTGTAATATGTAGACATAGTGGGCATCACAATAATGTACCTTGTCAAGACTAAAGAGATATTGTGTCATACAGTCACAAATTCATAAATCACTTAATCAGCATAGTTAATAATAACATCATATCTGTCAAATTGAAAGCTTGCAGACTACCATTCACTTTAGATCCTTCAACAAATAGCCTTATCTTCATTCTGCTACTGCTTATTACTGCTGTCATTGCATTCATATTTGCTCAAATATATCATAATTTTCAACCCCTCCTAAATAAATAAATAAATAAACCACTATATTTGACTCTATTAATCCATCAGTCAGGTAATTTCATTCATCATTTACTCACATATTACATTATATTCCTTTATAATAGCCCATCATGTCCATGATATTTATAAGCTTTATCGACTCGATATAGTGTCACGGTGGAGAAACATTTATGGTCAAATCACGATCAGGTTCGGCCGTGACCCACGGGTCCCTTGTTTTTTTTTCAGTCATAGTACCATAAGCTTTTGTGTAGCTAGGTGAATGTCATATTAGCGGCAGTTATGGCCCTCTGTCCACTCCATCCAGCTGTACATATGTGAAAAGGGCACTAACTGTACACATTCAAACTGAAGAGTTCATTCTTGCTTGCAGAAAATTCCAAATTACATCATGGTTTCTTGTTTTATGCATGTTACAAGTTAATGCTTGGATAGCATAAATGTGGTTCCCAAGGGTGATTGGTCCCCTTCAGCATCCTCATCTTTACCATAGTGGACTAAAAAATAATAATGTAGATGTTATATCAGAGCAGAGGTGTTTCCTTGATCATAAAATAAATTATTGCATGTCAATCAGGCATGTCTTGCTCATTATGCTAAGTTTGAGCAAACCATTTCATAATATTTAACCTGAATGTAAAAGAATCTGCATTAGCTTAATATATGTTCCAGTTACCTTGAAAACATGAAAAAAATGAACTAATCAGTACTTGAGAACTGTTTTGAGAACTGTTTAGGTCACTATTGAAAAAAACTTCCTGAACAGGCAATTATTGCCTGTGTGTAAGAATCAGGATATATAATGTAGATTTGCACAATATTCTTAGTGCTCCCTGATTATGCAGAATTATGATATTTTGTTTTTTAGCTCAGCTGACTATAAGTCATCAGAGCATTAGTCATGGTCCATTGTCCATCGTCCATCCGTCTGTCTTTCTGTTTGTCCGTATGAAACTGTAAGACCTAGGAATCCAAAAAATTCAGCATAATGTTAGATATCCCCAAGATCTCTTACAAAGCCGAAAAACTGGGTCTTTGTGACTTCGTTCCTTTAAGAAATTAAGGAAAAACCTCAATTTTTAGCGAACCTGTGAGCTTATGCGATGTTAACCATAGCCATCTCAAAAACGGCAGGAGCTAGCATCACCAAATATTTTGCAAATAATCAGTCATCCAAAAAACTTTATCGGATTTTGTTTATTTTTTTTCTAACTGCATTTTCTTAGATTTTATAGGCAAAAAGCTAAAAAAGTTTTAAAAATCTTCTTCTCCGAAACTGTTCAGCCAAATTGTCCAATAGAATTCACAGAAATGATCCCTGAAACAATCTTTCTCAAGTTTGTTTGAATGATTCCAGTTCGGAGATTTTTGGCCGAGATACAGGAGGTTGAACTTTGTAAACTGTGCAAAAAAGCATATTAAAATTTAAATCTCAAAAACGGCTGTAGCTATCATCACCAAATTTTATGCCAATGTTGGTCACATAGGTCATATCTGAAATTGAGGTATTGGTGGCGCCACCTGCATCGGCCCTTTTTGTACAGGGTCATCAGTGCCTGTATCACACTGAGGGCTACAAAAAACTTCTTCTCTGAAACCATATGGCCAAAATGTTTAATATCGCACAGAAATGATCCTAGGGTAGTGCTTTCTGAAGTTTGTTCAAATGGTCTCTTTTCAGTGACTATTGGCTAAGTAATGGGAAGCTGAATTGAGTCATATGCCATAACAGCCCATTTTAGCTCAGTGGCTACATAGATCTTCTTCTCAAAAACCACAAGGCCAAATTCTCAAATCTCACACATTAATTATCCTCAGATGTTGATAATTCAAGTTTGTTCAAATGGTTTTAGTTCAGTGCTTTTTGGCTGAGTTACGGGAAGCTGAACTTAGCCAGTTTGCTGTATCATCCTATATGAGTTATAAACCTGCGAAACATTTTTTCGACTGATGCCACTGAAGCCAGTTTGTTAAATATTTTACAAGAATAATTCCTACAATAGTTCTTATAATATTTGTCATTAATGGTTCCACATGAATGATTTTTGGCGGAATTATGGAGATTGAATTGAGTCATTATACCATATATGTTAGCTGTGTGATGCTGTTACATATAGCCTGGCACCAGTTTATCAGCATCTATTACATCATGCCACTAGACATTTAGATTTCAGGTTATCTTTGGTTAAGATTGACAAGAAAACTTGTTTAAAAGCTTTTAAAAAATTTAGATTTATGATTTAAGTTATTCATCATACCAGGCAATGTTACAATCATGGATAATCAGCTCTCAGTGGCTATATAAAGACAACTGTACATGGATTATAAATTATTGGTATCCCTACTCAACTTAATTCAAGAATTTGCCATCAATGAGATAAATCTGTATTTTAATTTTGCTTTCAGTATGCATCCGTAATAATTTTACATATATTCCTGATTTCTTTTTTATAAAAAGTCAGCTGAAAAGCATTTTGTATTGGGAAAATAAATTTCAAAGTTATTTCAAGTAGGGACCACTTTTGTGTTAAGATGTCAGCACTTGGTTTACCATTGGCAGATTGCCAGTGCCTTGATGTTTGCCATTATCCAAGATGATGTCAGCTCTATAAATAGTTTTGGCACAGTGCAATGATTGGAAGAAGTGCAGCCAGGTATAGGTCAAGAGTTCACTCAGTGCAGTAGCTGCATTTTATTTTTAGCTTTGGCAGACTGCTCACTGCATCATATTTGGCACAAAGTTCAGCCTGAATCTATTTATAGCTTTGGCAGACTGCCAACTGTGTCAGATTATGCAACAGGTGAAGAGTTCACTCAGTGCAGCCAGGTACAGGTCAAAAGTTAACTCAGTCTAGCCAGGTGCTGGTCAAGAGTTCACTCAGTGCAATAGCTTGAGGCAGCAATTTGTCACAGGTCACTCAGGGGCAACTGCCTTACTCACCTAAGCCTTGTCAGCCCAGTGCATCAAACTGTGGAGAAGTTTGATGTATTGGACTGATATTTTGACCTGTCTATGCGTCTTTGATGGTATTCTCATATACAAGACAGGTGGTGCCACGTACATTGACTTTTGCACAGTGTATGTGCTTGCTTATTTCTACAGAGGAATTTGATAAATCAGCATGAATTTGGACATATTTATACATATCAAATAGCTTTGTCATATACAAGACTGGTGGTGCCACCTACAATAATTTTTGCACATTGTGTGTCCCTGCTTATTTCTCAGGAGGGGTTTGATATATCAGTCTGATAATTGGCATATGTGTATATATCTGATAGCTTCGAGAATACAAGACTGGTGGAGCCAGCTACAATCATTTTTGTGTTGTGTGCACCCATGCCAGAATTTCAGCAGTGATGTTTGTGTAATTGTTTCTTATTCAAAATGTTTAGTACTTGCATTGTTCATATACATGAAAAGTAATGGACGAGCACTGAAGCATTATAACTGGTGTATTTACCAATGCACAGGTTCGCATTAGGCCTGTAGGCCTTGTTTATTTAAAACCTATTTTCACACTTCAGGACTGCCTTATATTAAAAGCACTCATCTGTTTTTCCTCATATTTACCATAAATATTCCTCTATATATTTCCTATGTACATGCCAGAAATTAAATCTGTTAAGTATAAATTCTTTAAGTTATGGGCCTGAACATAATGGACTTTGTAAAAAATCAGGAAAAATATTTACTCACTTAACATGAAAAATTTTTAAACTATAGTCTATTTTCCCAAGTATATAACTATGTTTAATTAAAATTCAATTTTTTACCCAAAATTAGATCTGAATTTTGTAAATTTGTTAAGTTATTAGCATAAAAATAAAATCAGTACCTTAAATTTTGCCCAATTTTGACCATGGCACGTTTTTTTCCTGTAAGTACCATTGATTTAATTTTCACAGCATGTAAACATAAATATTTAATTTGTTTAAATCTGAAATTTGAAAATAAAAGGTTGAAAATTAAGCTAGTTATTGATTTTTTTCTTGAGGCTCTATTGTAGTCATTTGCTTTGATTACATATTACAGATGCAGAGTCCCACTCCAGGTCACTGGAAGTCAGCTGTGCCAGGGTTTCTGATTTGTTACAGTCACTGGGAAAATCCCCTGCTGTGACAGGTGTATAGTTATTCTCATATCACCACCCCAATCATCCCCCCCCCCGCAAACCCAACCCATGCCTTAATTGTTATTGTTTTCACTGTATCTCCTTAATTGTAATGCTGTTTCCACTCAGATATGCAAAAACTTTTCTTGAAAAAGTAATTCATGGTGTAATCCAGAAGATGCAATGTTGAGCAATGAAGCATTTTTAAAGAAATCAATTTTCTTTTAAATGATTTTAACAAATATAATTGAACCCATCAGTATGCTTAAATTTATAAAATATGAAGCACATTATGGATAAATAGAGACACAATTAAAAATTGTGAAATCTAAATCAAGTATTATTTTTAGATATTTATTGTTTCGCAGTTTTAAAAGAAATATTTTGTGGTAAAAAACAAATAAACATTTTTATGCATGATGTGGTGTTATCTGACAAGATTGAGATTTATGATGATGCAATTGAGAATTATGAATCAACTCTTATATTCAGATATATATGTTATATTGGAGGGTATAGAAATATAAACTTAAAATATAAAAAAAATTGATTTGATAAAAACATGAGGATTCAATACAAACATTTGTTCATAATTTTCCTGCCTCAGCAGAATTTGAGATCAGGCTTTGTTTGCCCTGTTTTATGTTTTTAATTAGTTATATTTCAACTGTATACATTTCATAAAAAAGTCATATATATTTAATAATATATATTATAAAAAAAATAGATTTAATTGAACAAATGTGTAAACTACTGAATTGTCAGCAGTTAATTAAAAAAGCCAACTAATGATCATGGTAATAGTACAGATCATTTGTTCACAAACTGCTCACATGCTTCAGTTTCAACATAAGAAAACACATGGTCAGGTCACAAAATATTATTTGCAACAATTTCTTGCTCATCAATACAAACCAATCATATAAACCAACCATGGCCTTTATTACCTCTTCCTCTTACACTTTATCTCCATTTGATATTATTTTAGATTTTTACCTTCAAGGTCAACTTCAGCTGAGCACAGTGACCCATGGGTCCCTTGTTTTTAGTCTTTTATCTTTGTTGATGTGTGCCACCTGTCCACATATCCAGTAAGCAGATCCTCAGAACCTATGATCTACTTATGCCTGTTGTATACTGCATAAACATAAGGGATATGCTTGGTGCTGAAACTGACCATCTGGGCCAGTGGGTCACATTTCCGTTTTACCTTTAGTAATGGTAACTTAATCTGATAAAGAAAATAAAAATTGGGAAGATTTCCTTATAATGTTTTTCTGATTATATACAGTCAAATCTTGTTTTAGAATATTGGTTTATGTGGTGCACCAACCTTTTTTGTCAAAAGTCCCATGGTATCTGTCTGTGTGAACTTGAGTTTAATACTTACTGGTGTAAAGTGCTTACTCAGGATCTGTGTCTGACCTTTCAGACCCTGCGGCAGAGTAAAGAAGCTCAAAATGAAACAGAAGTGTTGATGTCAGCATTAGCAGCCATGCAGGACAAGACAGCGCATCTTGAAAACAGTCTGAGTGCTGAAACACGCTTGAAGCTTGATCTATTTTCAGCTCTTGGGGAGGCTAAAAGGCAGATGGAAATTCAGCAAGGTAAGGGCTATATCACAGAATAGTCTGAAAGAAAACTTATTACATAGGATAGGAAACTTGTTCAGATGCAGGCCATTATATCAGCAGAGGGTCTTGGTTTGTGGTAAAAGGATTTAATTGCAATAAGATCATGTACCAAGAATGGAAACTGCAATGTGGAAATCTCAGAGAACACTAATCCATTTCTGTGCTTGCCTTGTATAAGCTAATAGGGCTAGATTATTCAGAAGCTATTTGGCAGGGTTTAGCAATTAATTGTCAGTAAAATTAGGGTTATATATTTGTTACCAGTTCAATAATTGGGTTGGCTTAATGAAGTGAAGAATCAATTTTATGGGGATCAGTTTTATATTTGTGATTCAGGGGGGTCTTGCATGATTAAAAATATGTAAAAGATAATTACAGTAATAAGTAAAAGTGTATAACAATACACAAACATGCACTTAGTAACATCATTTCATGTTGTTCATGAAGGCACAAACATGAAGGCACAATTAGTTTATCAAATGGTCATGACCCTTTATGATAATAAACCAGTTAGATTATGATTGTTACACAATTACAGAAACACTAGAAGAGTAATCTTATAAATAATTAATATATAAATTATCAAACTCTCCCTATGTACAGGGTTTCCAGTAGCCAATTGTAAAAGAATTGCTAAAAGACTTTCCTCTGACTTTTTGATGGTGTTCAATGATGTATAGAGACAAAAAACTTTGGATTCAGCCTCAGTCACCTCATTTTATAGCCAGCCTGAATCAACCACAAATACAAAAGTGATTAAAAACTGTGAGCAATAAACTCATACGCACCAGAAACTGAACTGAAAGGGCAAAGAATTTATTGATTTAGGGCTGGCTCCTAAAGTAAAGGATATCAAAGTGAACCCCTTTCAAGCTAATAATCAGTTCAGTTGCCATTGCTATCTCAAAATTCCCTTACCTTTTCACGACTTTCCTTAGTTATCACAGCATTCCATGACAGTACTGACCTGAATCTATTTTTAGCTCAGTTGACTGTAAGTCATCTGAGCTATAGCGATCACTCTTTGTCCGTCGTCCGTCTGTCTGTCCGTCTGTCTGTCCGTTAACCAGGCACAAATCGTAACCGCTGGACCTAGAATCTTGTTACTTGACATTCTGAGAGGTCCATGAAAAATCTCCTTGAAAACCAGAAATTAGGTCTCTGTTACCCATATCCTTCTAGCTAGTGAGCCCCAAAGTACCCCCCCAGAATAGTCAAAAATTTCACACAAAAACTTATATATCTCATTGACTACATCACTGAAGGTCATGATTTTTGGCATACATATTGATCATGAGATGTTTAATCAGTTCCTGTAGTCAGGTGGTGCCACCTGTATTTTTACAATTTTTTACGAATTTTTTTCTCTATTATGAGACCTTTAAAAATGTGAACATTTGTTAACAGGGCACAAATCGTAAAGACTGGACCTAGAATCTTCATTCTTGACACACTGAGAGACCTATGAAAAGTCTCCATGTAAACCGGAAATAAGGTCTCTGTTACCCATATCCTTTGAGCTATGGGGGCCCAAAGAGTACCCCCCAGAATAGGAAAAAAATTCATACAAAAACTTCAATATCTCATTAACTGCATCACTGATGGTCATGATTTTTGGCATTCCTATTGATCATAAGATGTTTCATCAATTTTTGCATACTGGTGGCGCCACCTATATTTTTTGTTTCTTTACGAATTGTTTTCTCTATTTTTGAGACCTTTAAAAATGTGAACATCTGTTAACAGGGCACCTAGAACCTTCATTTTTGACACACAGGGAGACCCATGAAAAGTCTCCATTGAAACCTGAAATTAGGTCTCTGTTACCCATATCCTTTGAGCTATGGCACTCCAAAGTACAGCTCAGAATAATGGAAAATTTGATACAAAAGCTGAAGTATCTGAATAACTAATGCAGAGATCACTATAATTGTTTGCATGGATATTGACCATGGAGTGTTTCATCAGTTTCTGCAGACTGGTGGCACCACCTTTATTTGTTTGGGTTTTTTATACAATTTTTTTCTCTATCATTGAGACCTTTAAAGATGTGGTTATCTGTCAACAGTGTACAAATCGTAACAACTGGATCTAGAATCTTCATTCTTGTCATGCAAGGAGGCCTATGAAAAGTGTCTGTTGAAACCTAAAATTAGGTCTCTGTTTCCCATTTCCTTCAAGCCTTAGGACTCCGAAGTATCCCTCAGAATAATGGACAATTAGATACAAAAGCTGATGTATCTGAACAACTGATGCAGAGATCACTATGATTTCTTGCATGGATATTGATTATGGAGTGTTTCATCAGTTTCTGCAGACTGGTGGTGCCACCTATATTTTATTCAATTTTTCGAATTTTTTTCTCTATTTTTGAGACCTTTAAGGATGCTGTCATCTGTTAACGTGGCACAAGTTGTAACAACTGGACCTAGAATCTTCATTTTTGTCATACTAGGAGGCCCATGAAAAGTGTCTGTGTAAACCTGAAATTAGGTCTCTGTTACCCATATCCTTCAAGCTATAGGATTCCGAAGTACCCCTCAGAATAATGGAAAATTTGATACAAAAGCTGAAGTATCTGAACAACTGATGCAGAGATCACCATGATTCTTTGCATGGATATTGACCATTAAGTGTTTTTATTAGTTTCTGCAGACTGGTGGAGCCACGTGTATTTTTTTAAAAGTTTATGCATTTTTTCTCTATTTTTGAGATATATAAATACAGACACAATCTTGGTATGTTGGTTAATCTGTTTGATGCTACAGTTGAATGGGTATATACTACCATTCAGATGATAAAATTTCCTTTTGTGAATCTCT
This sequence comes from Sipunculus nudus, assembly GCA_026874595.1. NCBI lineage: Eukaryota > Metazoa > Annelida > Sipuncula > Golfingiida > Sipunculidae > Sipunculus > Sipunculus nudus. Next base: position 52,650,305 of record CM049311.1, on the reverse strand, counting down.
TCCTAGTCAGCTGAGCGTCATTACCAATAGGTCACTTGTTTCTCTGACCCCTGGCAACCGTAATGTCAGAAATCTACCTCTACAAATTACAACTGTATGAGGTTGTTACCATACTGATTACATCAGTGAATCATAGGAAGAACACAGGGCAAATAAGAAGTTCGGTCAACACAGTTGAAATGTCACATGGCCTGGGCTTTTCAGTGAATAATTAACACAGGCTTTTTAACAGTTGTTAAATCTAAAGTAATGGATAACTGGTAGGTGGCAGCACTGCATATTTCTGTTTATTAAAGCAATTAACCTATAGGTGTTAGAATTGCACTTAAGGTAGACCCCCATAAACTGTATATATAACAGTAAAATTTTGCAGAAATTGTTAATTTCAATTATTGGCAAATTAACTGTCAATGAAATATTAATAGTTTGCTGACAGTAGATTTATTGACAGTAGATTTAATGAAATTTCTGTTCTTTGCACTCTGAGAGTGGCCTTGACCTTGATTATTTTCATATTTGGTGAATAACACACCAAACATTTTATTTCTCAAGTCGATGGATCAGTTGTTCTGAAAATCAAAATGAAAGATCTATGATATTGGTTGTGGGAAGTTTTAAAAAAAAATGTGACTTTCACCTTTATCTTAAAAGAACTTGTGACCTTGATCTTCAAGGTCAGATCTCCAGAAATGTAGAGTTATTTTGACCCCCATAACTTTTGAAATATGAGATATTTTCTGGCATATTTGATACACAGATAGTTTCAACCAAGTGGAAGGACAAGTTGTAAAATGGTTTCAACTATGTTCTCATATGAGTTCAAAAACTGATAACCTTTTGAGTGTAAATAAATGCTTCAGCAGAATGGGGCCTATTTTCAAGGGGTATGCCCAATGTTTGGGAGTACTATGGCATCCCTGATGCCAAAAATTTCTTGGTGATAGCAGATAGCAGGTGGTGATACCAACTGAAAATTAGTACATTTTAGCTGCAGCTAACTTGCCTTGAAACATCATGTGCTCTGAGATTCTTTATATGCAATGTTTTCTGTGCCAGTACTTGTTGGTTTTATTCTTGTCAGAGCCATTGATAAATGAAATGGTGCTCACAGTTTAATTCATACATCAATATATTGTGCTAGCCCAAGCCAAAATCAAGGATGACCAACCACAAGTATAAAAAAAGGTAATGTTATCCTCTAAAAACTGTCTTCATAAGCTTGTTGTTTCCTCATTATAACATCATTGAATTCTTTGTTTATTCTTGCAGGGTTGAATTTTCCTCATCAAAGTTTCATACACAACTCTGTGAGCTTGATGGTAGTGTCTTCTGTAACTTCAGAGTAATAATTTATTTCTCTGCCCACTTGTTGTTGCCATATTATAATATTCATGTCATACATTCCTCACTGAGTTGGTGTTTCTTCATGAATATTTCTCATACACTGTAGATAGTTTCCTCCCATCCCCATGATTATTGTTTCCTCACAGATTATCTTTTAATACTTTTATTTCCTCAGGTCTGTTGGTACAGAAAGATCAAGAAATCAAAGAACTGAAACTGAAGTTGGCTGAAGTGATGGCCCTGGTTCCGTCAGGCCCAGCGACCCCTCCCCTCCCACATGACCGCGAGTCACCATCTTTGTACTCCAGCGTCCAGTACGGCAACAATGCACCAAGCAGCCCTCTAGGGGGCAGCACGGACTCCCCGCCACTGTACCCAAACTCCATTTTCTCCAGTGCCCCAGAAGAGCGGGGAGACGACAGTGTCCTGGTTAAGTCCACACTGAACCCAAATGCATCTGATTACACCCCGAAGGGTGGCAACTAAAACAGCTGACCACAAACACACACATACATTACAAAGACAAGTTTTATTTATGTAGACAAAAACTTGGCTGGATATCAGAGGCAAATCCTATGTTTTGTGCTCCCCCCTCGCTGTTGATGTCTGAATCGGAATGAGTGAGAGAGAGGAGTATCATGTTGCAGTTCACTGCTGGCTTCCTTTGGTGCTACACTTAACAGCATATGAAAGTTAACAACAATTAGTGTTCATGGTTTACAGTGCCCCCTCACTGTAACAAAATGGGGTAAACATGTTATTTTGGTTATTTACTTAAATACTATTTATTTGTCCATAAACAGACTGTTTGTAGAACTTTGGGGAGAGGGGTGTCATCAGGTCCAATGTGGTCTTGTTAGTGTGATCAAGGAAATATGTACCTGGCAGTAAAATAAAACATGATACTTGTTGATTCCACTGAAAGTGAAAATACCAAACTTCATTCTGACTTCAGCATGGTCAAAACGTTATCATCTGGGATCTGTGTTTAAATTAAAAGCACTCTTATCAGGATTGTCTAAATTGTGTTTTTTTTTCTGGCTTTGTCAGTAAATTTAAACATCCAATATATGAATCTTGTTCTGAAAGGGAAAACATTATCTAAATCTGTTCAATTAACTAAGTACTGAAGTACTGTAGCTACCTGATTGCACAGTTGGTTTTACATAATAAATTCCATACATTGATTTGCTGACCTTCATCAAATAAGTTTGTCTATATCATGAGTCAAAACATCTAGTGTTCTTATACCGAGGAGTTACAGGGTCATATTTGCATATTCCATGAGGAATTGAAACCGTGCAAGTATATTTCAGTCCACAGCAAGATGTCAGATGCTTTAAGGAAGCCAGTCACTGGTTAAGAAAGACTTTATTATTTATTTATTTTCCCTTTCTGCAAAGGGCCAGTGACATTGTAAACAGTATAAATAAAAATTAATGTTGTGATGCACATCCTACTTTAATGCCATCTGGTGGCCAAGACTGAAACTAAATGTAAAGCCAGATAAGATCATTTAGTTTGGTAACTTCAAGCCTGCTCCAGTAACAATTAAAAAAAGAACAGAGGTCAATACATTAATGCAAGCACCTGGGGATTGAGAAACAAGAAGTCAGTGGTAAATTTCAGTAGCAAATGTTAAAAGTTTTGGCTCCCAGAATTTTCCTTTGAGCTGTGACCTTGTCATCATCTTGGATATTTTCAGATTATTTGAAAGTTTGAAGTGCACGTTTTTGAATCCAGATAATAGGTAAATAGGATTATCATAGTTTTTTTCAAAACAGTACAAATTTTCAAAGCACAAAACATATTTAATGCATCATTTCAGCAATCGTAATGCCCTATTCTCTGGAGTAGGATTGATCCAACCTTAATAGAGTAGCTTTGAGCCCATAACACACTAACATGTGCATCATGTGTTTGTCAGGCGTCATGCATCAACCCTGTTAAAATTTCAGTCTGTTTATCTTTAACAAAATAAACTAAAATGTGTTGAGCGTAGCAAGCTCATGTCAAGCATCACTTGTCAGCTGTTACTCTTGATGTGATTATGCACCAGTGATGGCCTGCTATGTTTGGGAAATCCTGGTTATAAAGTCAGGTCAGAGCAGCTTTTCATCACAGCTTGTGCATGCAATGTGAAACTTGAGTTTTTTTCCTTAAATAAACAGCAGTATTATATAAATTTATAATTAAATTCAGAGTTCTCTCAGAATGTGAATAGATATGTTGGACAAAAATTACAGTTGTATAACTGCAACTGATACCAGATACCGATTTTCAGCTAAATGACCCAGACGAGTTTGGTTACTGTAATCTAATCGAGATAGAGTTTTGACTCAGCAACAAGTCATATGTGATGCACAGGTTCATGAATGTTCCAGACACTGAGCTCCATTATTGCAGATTTCAAAATTTGAAATTACCAAGTTCCATTGATCAGAACAGTTATGACTCTGTGCCAACTCCCCTTGTGGCAGTTCTTTTGCTAACTGTGCTATAGAAAACAGTGGTTACGAGTTGTAGAATAAATGTAGCTTGATCACTAGAAGGGTTTCAACCAAATGTTTAGTTTCTATAAAATGCAGGACCTAATGCTATCAATGAAGTCAAGTGTACAAGGGTTACCATGTTCAAATATACCATCATCTTTGTTTTAACAGGTTTCTGTTGGCAAGAAATTTCATATAATTGTTCTTATATTGATATTTTTTTCTTTCTTTTCAGTGCCATATTAACATTATTTAAATTATTATATTTGTTACATTCAGGATGCAGACCCTCGTTAATAGGGGATATATGTCCATTCTCACTTCTTATATATATATATAAGATAATATGTATGTGAATTAATTCTTACAAAATAAGCATTCATTAGATCTTAGATTGTCTTATCAATATTGTCTATTCACAAAATAACCTGACCATAATAAGTCATGCACATAGTTCTACCTTACTCTGGTAATTCTAATAAGTAAATGTGGTACATTAGACAGCATTATCCTCAGCAAAAATCGAGGCTCTGTCATCAGAGTTGTCTTGTCACCTCCAGCAGCTGTCATTGCTTAGGATTAGATTTAATGTTTTCTGATCAGATAAGGAGATTGAGGCAAGAGCAGGAAAGGCTAAATGATGTAGAATAACCCATAAGCCAGTAATCAGTCTGTAACAGAACGTTTTGGAGGCTTTGTGGCTAAAATCTGTGATCTGATCACAGCAGAACAGCTGATTATGGTGGCTTGTCACTGCCAGAAACGTTGATGACAACGTTATAGAAATAAATTTCTTGTGTTATGCATAGTATTTTACTTTGGTTTCCTGGTAGGTTTAAATTATGAAACACTATTTTACATAGTTTTCTTGGCACTAAGATGGGTTAGTTGTGCTACAAATCCCTGACTTACAGATGCAGACACAAACACTGCCACAAACCATACACTGGAATATTGGATGGTGTGTCCATGGTAAACATCATTTTTTGATAAATGAGATTTATTTTTACCTTGGAGGGAAAACAATGCTCAGAATATTCGGAAATATTATAGATTATACACAAAAATCATTAGGAAAACATCACATCAGTTTTATCATGTTTCCTTAGTTACTGTTACTGTCCATGTTGGAAACTGTTGCAACAGCACCTGTCACCATGGTTACCTTCAGTAAGAGTACCAGCTATAGCAACACTGGAGTATTCTTCCAGTTTTGGTGACAGAGATCAGTATAATTAAAGGAACCTTGATTAGTTCTGGATGTATCTGAATATAGCTGCAGTGTTTTACCTAAGATGCTCTACCACATGTGTTGAAGCAGGATATCAATTGTATGTTTTCACTCTAGTATCAGAAGCAAATAATGTGAGAAGCTAATAAGCGTGTATATTATACCAGGAAACCCAAAACACAAAAATTATATTCTTTAAATATTCCTGATTCTGATTGAACCATCATAATTTGGCAGTTCCAAAAGTTGAAAATGACAGAAGTCAATATGATGAAAAAAGTTTACCAAAAGTAAGCATTGTCACTTCAGAGACCCCGTGAAACACAAGTTTGACAATTTTTTTTCTGGATTCTGAACATTATTCCCATTTAATACCTCAGATTCATTGGATTTTTCACAAAATATTGAGCATAAAGAAGAAATAGATCTAACTTAAAGCAGATATGCCTCTTCTGTATACAAATATGGTATCTTTCCGGTTGGAATTGAATTGTAAAGCCAGTCTACAGCCACGATCACACCGACAGTAACCTTGGTGCCTTGATCATGTAAAGAGATCACCAGACACTACATAGGATTTGTTCTGTACACATACATATGGTTAGGTGTAAGTATTTCCTTTTGTTAAGCTATAAATTTTTGAAAGGGGCTTCTTTTAAAATGAAAAGATGCTCCTTGTGATACAATGCTTAAGAGATGATCCGTTGTGATACAAGTTTTCTGTTGGCTCCAGTTCTTGCATTTATAACTTATGAAGTATGTTGCTTATTATTACTAAAGATTTGAATCACTTTTTTTGGAAGCTAATGCCCAGAGTACAGGATTTTTTTTTTCCTGGGCAACTTTAGATTGTAAGATGAGTAAAATGTGCTTTTTAAAAATATGAATGATTTCAGAGTTGTTGAGAGATGAGGTGTTATATTTTTTTGGCCTGTACAGCCATCACTAGATCATATTTTTCCCTTTCATTTGAATGATCTGTAATTAAAGTTGGATGGTTTGTGAAAGAACACATTGTTATTGTAAAATGTGACTTTGATGTCCGTGTGTGATATCGGTGTTACATTCTTGCACTGAAATAAGTATTGTGACAGTTGTTGTACCTATAAGCTTGATTTTGTATTTTCAATTACCGTAACTCTCTTGTACATGCACAATCTGTGTCATTAGTTCAGTTGGTTCATTGTAAATTTTGTTTTTTCCTGAAATCACCCCAGAGCCAAACAGATCCATTTTGAAACTGCTTCCAAATTGGGTAAGGTTCAGGAAACAATTTTGTCGTTTTCCTCCATATTGTGGAGAAATACAAAGATGCTCAGAATGAAGAAAAGGTATTGTCAAAAAAGGCCTGCTAGAAACTGACCAGCCTGGAGTAGAGAAGGTACACTCAACAGGCAGACCCAGGGTTCTCCACCAAATGTTACCAATGATTATAAACAGATTTTCTCGTGAAAGAAGAGCGAGTTGCAGCAGGCACCTTCACTGTGGTGGAGCACCCCCTGTTTCAATAAAATATGGGCAAACTGAGAATGTCTTTTGTTTTGTATACCTCAGGACTCTGGTTTTGTATGTGCAGTGTCCGAGACTTTTCTTCATAATTCAGGTCCAAGTCTTGCCTTGTTCTGATTGTGTGTGAAAAAGTTGGTTAAAACCATCGAGGGTCATAATCAACAGCTGACCTGGGACATCTGTTTCAGATCCTGACCCTGCTTTTACTTATAATAAGATTACTTCTAACACATTTAAAATATTTGGGTATCCAGGAATTTATGCAACAGATGCTTCTGCTCTCTACCAGTTTAACTCCTTGGAGAATCGGTTGTTGAGAATAGAACTAACCAAAAGAAAACAAGAACGAACTAACCAAAAAGAAAACAAGAACGCCATTTACCTACTGTATCGAGTAGGCGATGGTAAATTTGTGTATTAAGAAATATAACAGGGAATATTTAATAATTTATAAATCTTCTCTGTAAAATGTTATTTTTTTGCTTAAAGAGTATTAATGTAAAGACACGTTCTGATAAACAAGGTGTGGGTGAACATGGTATGTGTGCCATTGTTGACAAATAGAAAAAACAAACGTAAACTAAGGTGTTTGCTTCCATATGTGTGGAAGTTGAAATGTCACTAGTTGCAAAACACCCTATGCAAAACTGGTTCTCCCGATTGCCACCAGATGTCCTGGTAGAATGTGTTTGGGTTATATTCCCCCCCCCCAACGTTATAAATGAGCGGATACACAAAATGACAAGGCCTACAGGCCTAATGCAAACCTGTGCAAAGTTTGGGAGTATGAATGGAGGATTATTTTAAAAATTTAATATTGATCCTCTTATGTCCTGCATATCTATCTTAGTATTATGATTTCAGCAAAATGGATGTTTCCGACCTGCAAGTTTGGACTAGGACATTTTAAAACTAGAATACGGGTAGTCGACAAGCGACTACATGTATCCGCTGAAATCAGAGTGGGACGGGTGAAGTGAGGCATGAATTGAGTGGCAAGGGGAAAAAGAGTGAGGTGTGTTGCTTGGAAGCTTGGATGTCTGCAGCCGAAATGTGTGTGTAGGTTGCGCCACCTACCACAAAATCCAGAAAGCTGTCCAAGTTGTATACATATGCAAAATTTAGGCAGATAAATCAAACCATTACTTGTATATGAGTGATTTTATCCCACAGCAGACAAACAGAAGGACGCTGTGCAAAAATGGTGGCAGGTTGGGCCACCAATTTTGTATATGATTAAGAACTATATGAGATCTATACATATGCAAAATTTTAGGGGGATATGTCAAACCAGTCCTGAGATATAAACCTGAATATCTGCAGCGTAAACATAAAAGTGGGTGGAGCCACCTGCCACATAATCGAGAAAGCTATCCAAGATGTATAAACATGCAAAATTTAAGGCAGACATGTCAAACCACTGCCGAGATATGAGTGATTTTATCCCACAGCAGACAAACAGAGGGACGCTGTGCAAAAATGGTTGCAGGTGGCGCCACCAGTTTTGCGTATGATAACGAGCTATGTGAGATCTATACTCATGCCAAATGTTGGCCCAATCGGTAAAACGGTTCCCGAGATATGAGCTTGTATGTCTGCTGCGTAAACGTGAATGAAGGTGGCTCCACCTGTCATAAAATCAAGAAAGCTGTCTAGGATGTATAAACATGCAAAATTTCAGGTAGATAAGTCGAACCACTGCCAAGATATGAGTGATTTTATCCCACGGCAGATTAACAGATGGACGCTGTGCAAAAATGGTTTCAGCTGGCGCCACCATTTTGTGTATGATAAAGAGCTATGTGAGATCTATACACATGCAAAATTTTTGCCCAATCGGTCAAACGGTTCCCGAGATATGAGCTTGGATGTCTGCAGCTGAAACGTGAATGAAGGTGGCGCCATCTGTCATAAAAACAAAAAGGCTGTCTAGGATGTATAAACCTGCAAAATTTCAGGTGGATAAGTCCAACCACTGCCTAGATATGATTGATTTTATCCCAAGGCAGATGAACAGATGGACACTGAGCAAAAATGGTTGCAGGTGGCGCCACCATTTTTAGTGTATGTTATAAAGCTATCAAAGGGCTACATTTTAGCCTGATTGGTCAAACGGTTCCCGAGATATGTGGGTTTATGTGTGGAAACAGACGCACAAATAGACGCTAGGCAGAGAGGAAAGTACAGAGGTCAACCAAAAATGAGGGCGCAGCAGTTCACATTTGACCGGATCACAATTCCGAATTTAAAAAAAATTGTGCCTAGTGGTTACGGAGGAGTTCTTCGGAAACCTAAGTGGCCGGCGGCGGCGTCCGACTGAAAACAAAGTATCCGAAAATCTCTGTTTTGGCAGATACAACGAGGATGTATCAGTCAGGATATTTCGGATATGTTCTTTTCACCAGGGAGGATTACTGGAACAGATGAACGGACAATTTGGCAGCATGGTTTCGGAGAAGAACATTTTTAATGTTTTTTAGATTCTTCCCTAAAAAATCTAAGAAAATGCAGTTAGCCAAGAAGTAAGCAAAATTCGATAGAATTTTTAAGATGACAATTTTTTTGCAAAAACTTTGGTGATGCTAGCTCCTGCCCTTTTTGAGATAGCTATGACGGACGACGGAAGACTGACGACGCCACACCATTGCATAACCTCACAGATTCGCTAAAAATGCAAACCAAGTTTTTTCAAACAGTTGAAAGATATAGTTCCAATAATTCTAATCTGGGCATTCTGTGTCTAGACGATGTGTCAGGTCAGTTGCCATGGTGATGCCTGCACCCCACCTGGTTGTACTGAGTGACCTCTTGACTTGGCTACTGAAACTGGGCACGTGGTCAAATCTGTTTTCAAACACAGAAAGCCTTTTTAAATTGGCTACACTGCTTTTTTAAAGCTGCATTTACCCAATCTATTCTTATAAAACTGGCAGAACCCTACCATTTGCTTGTAAAAAACAGATCAATACAGGTGGCTCCACCAACACCTCAATTTCAGATGTGACTCGTGGTAGAAACATTGGCATAAAATTTGGTGATGACAGCTCCAGCTGTTTCTGAGATTTTAAGTTTAGTATGGTTTTTGTACAGATGACTAAGTTCAACTTCCTGTAACTCGGTCAAAAATCATCGAACTGAAACAATTCGAACAAACTTGAGAGAGATTGTTCCAAAGAACATTTCGGTAAAATATTGGACAATTTGGCTGGACAGTTTCAGAGAAGAAGATTTTTAAAGATTTTTAAGCCTTTTCTCTATAAAAACTAAATTATTGCAGATACCCAATAATAAGCTCCAGGGCACCAAGTTTCACATGTGACTAATTCTTACACGGAATTTGGAGCTGCTAGCTCCGATGGTTTCTGACTTACAGCCCTGGACGGCGGAAAGACAGCCCTGGACGGCGGACGGACGACGCTGCGCCATCGCATAAGCTCACAGGTTCGCTAAAAATTCTGTGTGTATACATGGACCAACATTTTCTGCATAAAAGGTTTACTGAATTGCCTTAAGTTAATAGATGTTGGTTATTCGGAAGAGGCCCTTTTAAAATGAACACACGGACTATATCCAGTCGAAAAATGTCAAAGTCACCAATAATTTGCAATGAAAATTGTTATTTATAAGCATTTTATTTCTGCTAAAATTGTGTCCGTCTGTTTGCCCCCCCCCCCCCCCGGGATCAATTATCATGTGATTTTATCACGTGATTTTATCCTGCAGATGGTGCCACCTCGAACTACATTATGTGATCATAAATGGTCTTTTCCATTTTCCTCCAGGAAAGCCTGTAAATAAGAACACTTTTGCTTTCAAAACATATACAAGGATTAATTTGAGGTAGGGGAATAATATGTTGAATTATTTTCAAACTGCTGTTTCCACAGAATCACAAAATTTTCTGATTTCCCATGTTTTGTGATCCGAAGTGGTCACATCTCCTCAGATAAGTCCTTAAATATGAAATTGTTTACAAGGATTCCATGGAACGGATCCAGGATTAAGTAAAAGGGGGAGTCCAACCCAGGAGGACTAAGGAAAACCCTTAAATAAAGGTCCCCAGGTCCGGAAAAGTGGTGAGTGGGTCCAGGCCGCAAGATTTTGTCTGAACCCTTGAAAAAAGGTTGCTTCGAATAAAGGGTCGTCGTTCAACTCATCACACAGCCATGGTCTGACATTATATAATGGTAGCCTGACACCTCTACAGCACTGCTATGGGGTAGTACTGTCAAATTGTGGTATTAGTTTTATGCTGCTGACCGTTTTGTAGCCGATGTTTGACCATTAGAGCCGGAAAATGATAAGGGGTGGGGATAACTTAAATAACTTGTATATATCTTGCCTTCTAATAAACCAATCTTTATAATGATGAAAAAATCTGAAAAGAGCATTTAAGGGTCTATCATTATGTAACATCCGGCATGTATATGTGATTTATATCATATTTCTGGGAAATAAAAATGTCAGGTCCAATAAAAAAAAATCGAGAATTTTAGTATGTTTTCTATTAAACTTGAAAAAAAGTTGCTCAGACTTTCAAACTTTACGATAAAATTATACATGCTGATAGAAAAAAATATATATTCTGGACCTATTTATACTGTATATAATCACTGATTAGGTCTGAGGCCAAAATAAAAAAAAGGTATGGTTCTCAGGCACTTTTTTTCAGAAATCAATGCGGGCGGGCGGTTTTTTTATTTTTAATTTTTTTAATTTTTTTTTTTATTTTTTTAGTTTTGATAAAAATGACATGATTAGGGAAAAGCATGATAATAAGAGATTTATTTTGCTAAACAAGGAAAAGCCCTACATAAAAAAAAGGAAACTTTATAATTTTATCTCCTTGAAAGAATTGTCCGAGCGGTTGCAGCACAAAATTGGTAAGTTCCTATTGAAAATCAAAATAAAAATGCGGGGGTTTTAAATTGATGCGGGCGGTGCCTGAGAACCATCCCTTTTATTTTTTTTGGCCTAATGTTACCTAAATGATTTAAAATGGGCTGCGAGGTATTTTGGAATGTAGGCAGTTTTCTTGTGGATTTACAGGAGAAGACTTTAATATACTATATACTTTGTATAAATAGAAAATAGAAGGTTCTAATGATAACATGTCTCAACCTGTGATACCTAGAACAATTATAAAAAAATATTAAAGACAATTTTAGGAAAAATATTGTTAAATCGAATAAAAAAAGTCTCATTTTTATTATGTTGTCCCTTTAAACGTAAAATGGTCGCTCAAACTTCCAAACTTTCTCATAAAATTGTTTATGCTGATAGGAAAAAATAAAATAAAATATGGTCCTTTTTTAACCATAAATAATAAGTTTTGACAAAGTTTTACCTAACCCATTTAAAATGAGATGCGTGGTATTTTGGACAGGTTGACAGGTTATTGTGTTTACTGTAATTATTGTCATAGCAGATGACAATAACACTGAATCTGTCTTGTTCATCATCATCTTATTCCTGAGCATGATGTGGATTTGCGCATTCTTCAGCTGCCATATTGGTTGGGCAGCGTACAGGCTAATCCTGAACCAGGGCATTTCACAACAATTTTTTTATTAATTGATTTGACACAGTTGTTACTACATATGTGTAAATTATACCTTTGATCACATCTAAGTGTAAAGATGAGAACGTAACCACATTACTGAGCCCCAGTTCAATGAAAAATGCTTAACAAGGAAGAAACTATGTTCAAATAACCTTTTAATAATACTTATTGTGTACTTAAGACGCCTGACTGTATACTTGTTTGTTTAAATGAGCTTTACATTTTTGATGAATTATGCAACGTTTGCAAAAGAGACTTGATCTTTGAATCAGTATACTAGTATAAGACAATGAGCAACAAAAGTAAAGATTAATAAAGATAATTCAACATTCAAATACAATTATTTTATAATTATCAATACTTATAAACATAAACATTATAAAACCATAGCTGGAGCTGTTAATGATGGAAAGTGTGTTGTAATGTAAGCAGCTAATCGGTGGCTCCCCCTCCCCCCCCCCCCTCCCCAAAAAAAAAAGATTTTGTTTTTAGCCAACCTGTGTATTCAACAGAATTATGCGACAAGTATTTGCCTTAGAATTCCCTGAAAATTACTATAAATCATATTATTTGACACTATTTGATACAAGGTAAGATGTTTTATAAATCCTATAGTACATATAGCTGACCCCCGGACCTCAGCCTTGAATGTGGCCTACTCTACATTGCGTGCAGGTGATTCACTCGCCTACCTGTAATTAATGTGTGATTTATCTATTCATAATATCAACTTAAAAGATAATGAGAGGGAAAATCAGAAGTCTTATTGCTTCATAAAAGCCGAAACAAAGCAGTGAGATGGAGTACATATGGTCTGTGGCCAAAAATCTGATAATCCTGTATGATAAAAAATGATAATCCTGTATCAGTAAGAACTGGAAATTATTAATTGATCCTGTCTCTCATAGATAAAGACTCATCGACGGAATCTCTGAAACCACTGAAGAGTTTTCTAGTAAAGCAGGACATGTTAAACAGGGCGGTACTAGTGGTAGTGCATGAAAATAGTACTTTAAAAAGCCCCCAGTAAATACACGTAGTAAACAATCATGGTAACAGTATCGTCTTTAAATTTCTTTTTTTTTTTGCTCAGATACTAAATATAATAGAACACTGAACTTTTTTTAAAGAAATTTTATTCAATCAAAAAAGGTACAGGCACAGAAACATTTTTAAAAATAGATGCAAGTCAGGAAACAATCTGGCACAGGTGCGATATGATCTTTGCAATCAAAACACTTCAATAGAACAAAAATAGTTACAAATCCTTAAATTTTTACAGATCTATTATACACATGCAACCTGTAATATTAATGCACACTTGCTACCTAGCTACCTGTGTACTACACCTATATTTAGCGAACCTGTGAGCTTATGCAATGGTGTGTCGTCGTCAGTCTTCCGTCGTCTGTACGTTAACCCATACTTCTTGAAAACGGCAAGAGTTAGCATCACGAAATTTTATGCAAAAAAATTGTCATCTAAAAAACTCCATCGGATTTTCTTATATTTTGGGTAGCAGCAATTTTTTAGATTTTACAGAGAAAAAGCTAAAAAAAATTTAAAAATCTTTTCTCCGAAACTGTTCAGCCAAATTGTCCAATATTTCACAGAAATGATTCCTGGAATAATCTCTCTCAAGTTTGTTCGAATTTTTTAAGTTGGGTGTTTTTTGGCCGAGTTACAGGAAGTTGAACTTAATCATCTGTCCAAAAAAGCATACTAAATTACAATCTCAGAAACGGCTGGAGCTATCATCACCAAATTTTATGCCAATGTTGGCCACAAAAGAGTCATATCTGAAATTGAGGTATTGTCGGCGCCACCTGCATCTTCCTTTTTGTACAGGGGTCATCAGTGCCCGTATCAGACTGACAGCTACAAAAGACTTCTTCTCTGAAACTGTTTATGGCTACATTGTTTAAAATCGCACAGAAATGATCCTAGGGTAGTTTGTTCAAATGGTCTCAGTTCAGTGACTTTTGGCTGAGTTATGGGAAGCTGAATTTAGTCATATGCCATAACAGCCCATTTTAGCTCAGTGGCTACAAAGATCTTCTTCTCAAAAACCACTGAGCCAAATTCTTAAATCTTACACATAAATTATCCTTAGATGTTGATAATTCAAGTTTGTTCACATGGTTTTGGTTCAGTGGTTTTTGGCTGAGTTATGGGAAGCTTAACTTAGCCATTTTGCTGTATTTTCCCATATGAGTTATAAACCTGCAAAACGTTTTTGACTGACGCAACTGAGGCTAATTTGTTTAATATTTTACAAGAATAATTCCCTGAATAATTCTTATAATAATTGTCTTTTATGGTTCCAAAGAATGAATATTGACTGAATTATAAAGATTGAATTGAGTCATTTTAACATATATGTTAGCTGTGTGAAGCAGATACCTCTAGCCTGGCACCAGTTTATCAGCATCTGTTACATCAAGACTCTAGACATTTAGATTTCAGGTTATCTATGGTTAATATTGACAAGAATTTTTTTGAAAGCTTTTAAAAAATGTAGATTTATGATTTTGGATATTCCTCATGCCAGGCAATGTTTACAATCACAGGTATACAGCTCTCTGTGGGTATATAAAGACGGCTGTACATGGATTATAATAATTGGTATCCAAACTCAACTTAATTCAAGATTTTGCCATCAGTGAGATGTATCTGTATTTCAATTTTGCATTCGTTATGCATCTGTAGTAATTTTTAACGAACCTGTGAGCTATTTAATGCGATGGCGTAGGGACGTCCGTCGTCTGTACGTTAACCCATACTATTTCGAAAACGACTGGAGCTAGCATCATGAAATTTAATGCACAAAATTAGACATCTGAAAAACATTTTCTTAGATTTTATATAGAAAAAGCTGAAAAAAACTTTAAAAATCTTCTCCTCCAAAACGGTCAAGCCAAATTCTTTAATATTCACATCAATAATCTTTTATACCCTCTCTCTCAAGTTTGTTCGAAAGGTTTAAGTTCGGTGAATTTTGGCCGAGTTACAGGAAGTTATACATAGTCATCTGACCAAAAAAGTATACTAAAATGACAATCTCAGAAACGGCCGGGGCTATAAAAAAATACAAATAAATACCCCGAATTATCATGTCATTCAATTTCCAAGTTAACAGTCTTAATGTAAGAGGAATGAAAAATTATTTCAAAAGGCGGAAAATATTTACATATTTAAGAGATTATAAAAAGACAGTAACAGTTTTACAGGAAACTCATAGTATATCTAATGATGAATCAATTTGGTCACAAGAATGGAGTAGTAAAATCGAATTTGCGCATGGATCAAATAAAAGTAAAGGAGTTGCAATTTTGTGGACCAACGATCTTAAACCTACTATAAACACATCACAGAAAGACCCTTCTGGTCGGATATTACTAATCGATTGTGTCATTGATGAAGAGAATTTCATACTAGACCACCTGAAGGATCAAGTTGCTGTGATAGATACCTTAAGAACATACATAACTCCGTACATTGATAATACAATCATACTCGGGGGAGACTTTAATATTATACTTGATCCAGCATTAGACAAGAAAGGCGGGCGAAGCGAAATGATAAGTCCTTCAGGGATTAAAATACAGGATATGTGTAAAAGCTTTTCTCTTGTTGATGCCTGGAGATCGATGAACCCTACAAAAAGTTTATATACACGAGTCCAGCAAAATCCATGGGTTGCTTCGAGATTAGACTATTGGATAATATCAGAAACATTACTCCCCTCTCTAAAATCTTCCGAAATCAAAGCGTCCACAATCTCAGATCACTGCTTAATAACGGTGACGTTTCAATCAAACTTACAAAAGAAAAGAGGCCCAAGCTATTAGAAATTTAATAATGAATTGTTATTAGAAGATGAATATGTACATTTAATAAAATCTCTTTTATGTAATCTGAAAACCAAATATAATGACGTGGAAAATAAACATACAGTGTGGTACACAGTTAAGTGCGAAATCCAGGGGTATACAATCCAATATTCAAAACGGAGAAAAAAGCGCAAGAAAAGAGAGGAAGAAATACTTAAGAAAGAATTTGAAAAATCATTTGAAATAACAAACAAAAATCCTGAAGATGAAATATCCCTTGGCAAATTAAAAGAAGTTAAAACTCGTTTAGATGAAATTTAGATGCAAAAACCAGGGGTGTTATACTCCGTTCTAAACAAAAGTGGTACGAAAAGGGTGAAAAAAATACGAGTTACTTCTTCTCTTTAGAAAAAAGAAATTATAATAGTAAAAGCTTTTCGACGCTTGAAAAAGACGGAAATCTTATTAGTGACCAGACAAAAATATTAGAAGTATGCCATGATTTTTACCGGGACCTCTATAAATCCAAAAGAACTAATTCACATAGAACAATAAAATGTGTGTTCTTTAACCAACCGAATACTCCAAAAATGAACGTTCCAGATACAGAACAGCTGATAAAACCGCTTACACTTGCAGAATGCCACCGTGCATTAAAAGAATTCAAGCCGGGGGAAAAGCCCTGGACTCGATGGTTTCACATCTGAATTTTATTTATTTTTCTGGGATAGTATATCGGATTAATTCTTACAGTGTATAAATTATTCATTCAGAGTTGAGTCGCTTTCAGTAGAACAAAAAAGGGGTCTAATATCTTTAATTCCAAAAAAAGATAAAAACAAAAATTTAATAAAAAATTGGCGGCGAATTTCACTTCTCCCAATTGATTATAAAATAATAGCTAAAGCTTTGTCAAACAGGCTGAAACCATATTTATCTCACCTTTTCCAACCAAACCAAACAGGTTTCGTGCCAGGCCGATATATTGGTGTAAATGTTAGAATAATACAAGATGTTATAAACTTATCCTCTATACATAAAATTCCAAATATACTAATCCTGGTCGATCTAGAAAAGGCTTTTGACACCTTAGAATGGGATTTCTTATGGCAAACATTAAATGAATATAATATACCCAGTTACTATCAGGAATGGATTAAGGTTCTCTATACGGACATAAGTAGTTGTGTAATGAACAATGGTTTTATGTCAGATCGATTTCTAATAAAGCGGGGAGTTCGACAAGGATATCCATTGTCGCCCTTTCTATTTGTTTTCGCACTTGAATCATTGTCGATTAATATCCAAAACGACAAGTCAATTAGAGGGGTTACTTTCGGTAATTTGGAAATTAAACTTTCACAGTTGGCAGACGATACCACTTGTTTTGTTGCTGAACTGGTGTCAGGAAAACGGCTTCTCGAAACTTTTAATCATTTTGAAAAAAAAAAAATTCGGGCTTAAAAGCAAATCTAGATAAAACGGAAGCTCTGTGGTTAGGCTGCAGAGCAGGAAAAGAGGACGGTGATCTACCAGTCAGATGGACTGTTGGTAAATTTCGTGCACTGGGGATAACATTTTGTAGAAGCGAACACTGTGAAAAATTGTGCGTTATTTTACGCGACAATGTCGTGGCAGCAAAGTTGACGCTGCATAGTCGCGTTATTTTACGCACATTTGATCATCTTATTCGCGTAATTTTACGCGACCAAGTGCGTGATTTTACGCTTATTTGGCATTTAGATATAGCGTAATTTTACGTGATTAAGATCGTAATTTTACATTTAATGTTACGTTTTTATTACGTCATTTGACATTATCATGGCCTTACTGATGGAAAAGAAGACACTTAATCTTGTTCATGTATACAAACATTTTATTACACCAAGCAGGGAGCCACGATATATCGATAGATGCAAAAAGATCGATACAAACATTAATTGATGGATCAGAAAAGAATATATAGAATTAAAATGGCAGTCAATAGCTCTGAAAAGAATCTATATCAAACATAAATGCAGTATTTATAAATCTCTACAGCAAACAAAATAAGGTTTTTGTAACATTCCTATCCTCTATAACACTGTAAACATTACAGCAAGATTTCAGAGTTTTGCAATAAATAGAATATGATAGTGTCTAATACATTTGTGTACATGGAAATATGCAACAATTAAGTTGAAGCCCCCGTCACGCAGTCTTTTTGTGTTTCCTCAATTTGTTCATTTATTATCGAAGTCACAGACGCAGTTACACAACTTCCAGACCTTGCTGCTGGTAACTGGTCTCTTTTGTTTCTTCTCTGTTTGACCTACGATCCCCTGATCGGGTTGATGCCTGCCAAGACTCTGTAAAATATCAAAATATTTCAATTAATATAAAATTATCTCTACAGCTTTTATTAACTTATATTTCTTTTATTTCCTGTAACATAGAAAATCACCTTTTTAGTGTAATTGTAAGATTATGATGGCATTTGTAAGGTCATTATACCAAATTTTGATATACCAAGATGAAGCTGGCCTTAATGCTTAACTGATTTGAATATATTATCACGGTGTATGAAATATATTTTTATACGGAAATGATAATCCAGTATTTAGCGTGAAATAAATTCTAACCAAGGATGAAGGAATAGTAATATGTAAGGTCACAGTTATAGAACATTACAGCTTTTCAAAGTAATGGTTACAGTATGTTTACAGTATTAATAATTGCTGCAATAATAATAATAACAATAATAAAATCCAAAGTAATAGATAAATTAATATTACCTTTCCCCATCACTTGTTTAACAACTACTGAAATTTTTAGCGTAAATTCCCACATGCACACATAACAGCATATATTCAGTGATACATACCTTTGGATGAATTTAAACATCTGACCCACTGAACTTGGAGAGTGAAAATTGGAGGTATTATAGGCTTCAAAGACCAGGCCAAGAAAGCTCCGTTTATATATGCTCAATGGCTGTCATTCTGGTCTAAGATGTATCCTTCCACAACTGCATCCTGGAAGCAATGAAAGAGCAAAACATGATTGTTTGTGTATAAAACATGGTCATTGGTCCACATTATAACTGTCAAACTTTGATGTAATTTAGTTATGCCTAGATGTATTTTAGTGAGTCATGAAATTCAACATCAGATATTCTTAGAAGTCTCTTAAGAAATAAACCTGATTTTTTTTTTACATTTCATTGTATATAAAATTGCAGAACAGAATATGGTAATTTGAGATAATATACTATATATATATATATATATATATATATATATATATATATATATATATACTATAAACATGAGCAGGCTGGGCCATTCCTTCCCTGACAGTATACCCCACTGATAATAAATAAATCCCAAAGAGGCATAATAATTATATATACAAATACTGCCGATGCAGTTCTATGTTGATTCATGTGACTATAAATTACATAGTTTATTGAATTTACCATTCATAACATCCTACAGAAACTGGATTGCGCTGGTTTTACAACTCAATTTCATTGAAATATCTTTAAGCTGTTTTACTCACCTCGAATTATAACGCTGCACACATGCACGAAGAGCCTGCATGGTCCTTTGTGTGAACTGGTGTTGCAGGCGGGAGAATTTGAACCTACCTAGTGGCCCGTCCAGTTCTGTGCGGTAGCTCTCTTATCAACCAGGGCACTGTATGTGGTCTCCTGCCGGGCGCTGCTGCACGGACATGCTGGTATCCCGGGGCGGGGGGCTCATGGACAAGGGATGTATGTGTCATTAGCAATCTCCAAGGAGGAGTTAATTACCGCTTCAATCTCGAGTAAAGTGATACGGTATGGGCTAAACCATGATAACTCGACACATACACGTGATGTCACGCCTCTAAGTCGCGTATTCCTGTATAATAGTGAATACGGGAAAATGGCACCTTAAATTTACGCGACGTTGTCTCGTATTTTAACGCATATTTTTCACAGTGAACGTTCAACTGCGGAATATAATATAAAGGAGAGAATAGAGAAAATGAAAGTACTGTTGAATTCAGGTGTCGTAGATCACTAACCCTTAAAGGCAAGATTTTAATCACTAAAACTATCGGTATGTCTCAGCTAATGTATTGTGTGTCCATGTTTAATATACCAGATTTATATATATAAAAGAGGCACAGCCTAGTATCAATTCATTTATATGGAATAACCGACCACCAAAGATAAAACATAATGTGTTGATAAGGACTGTTCACAAAGGGGGTTTAAAGCTTCCAGACATAGAAATACAGAACAAAGCAATAAAGGTTAGCTGGATTAGCAAAACTTTGGAAAGACCTAATTCGGTTATAGGAAATTTAGTAAATGTATACCTGGGGAAGGCTTTAATGGCCTTCATAGATATACTCTATAGTCGTTGCCTATTAAATATTCCTCGAGACTTGCCACCCTTCTATGTGAATGTTATTAATACGCTTTAGGAAATTCGATCTTACGCATCACCGACCAGCTGCAAAGATATCGAAAAAGAGATAATCTGGTATAATACATTTATAACAACAGATAACGGTTCAAAGGGTATATTTTATAAACATTGGTATAAAGCAGGGATTCTGCGTGTCAGGGACTTGATCAAGAATGGAGCCATCTTATATAAGATAAATAAAAATTTTATTGAATATTATGGTATAGTTAATGCAATACCAAAACATTGGAGAAGTCAGTTATTAATTCTAAGACCTTAAACGCCAGATGGTCAAGACAGCACAGAATTTAAAAACAAATCAAATAAATGTAAACATATTTATAATATATTGATAAAAACAAAATACGAAGAACCAACAGCTTTTGCTTACTGGAAACAAAACTACAACATTAGTCTTGGACAATTTTAAATATTTATAAGCGAACCGCTGAGATATGTGAGTAGTATTAAAACACAAGATTTTCATTTTAGATTTATGCATAAAATAATTCCATTTAAGGAGAGACTTCACCACATGAAACTTGTAGAAAATAATATATGTGACTACTGCAAATCGAATGTTGACTCCATTGAACACAGATTCTTCTCATGTTCGAAATTGAACCCATTTTGGAATAAATTTGAACAATTATGGGAAAAGTATGTAGAAATAAAACTTTCATTATCACTCAACACAATTCTGTTTGGGTCTAATGATCAAACGAAATCGATTCATGCAGATAATCTGATTTTTTTATATTACCAGCAAAAATGTTTATACACAGGCAAAAATGTTCTGAAAAAGATATTTTGTTCAATATTTTCCTTGGTCAAATACTTTCTGAATTAAACTGTATTAAGGTAGCTCTTTGCAAAACAGGAGATGAAAATATATTTAATGAGCGATGGAACCCCTCTATAACACAATTAATACCAAAAGTGAAGATAAATTTGATACCGACCAGACATTTCTAGACAATACCTACTCCAGTAATTGATGTTACAACAAAATTGATATGATCTGTGGAAAAATGTTTTCGAACTTATGATACTAAAGAATAAGCAGGAAATACATATTTATTGATGTGTATATATGTATGTATATATTTGTTTTGTATATGTATGTAAAGGTATGTGTACGCTTTCATGCATGTTACTATTGCGCATGTTGACAGCCTTTTTGATCGATCAATACTGTTTTATTTTGTCTTGGTACAAGCTGGAACTTTGTGTCAAAAATGATTAATTTATTATATATTTACTTAAAACTTTAACAGTATACACATTATAAATTATCACAGTATATACACTCTTAGCAATCACCGTAAATTTTTCGGTGATATTACCGAAGAAAATTACAGTGCCACCGTAATTTTAATGTAATACAGTAGTTTACCGAGAAAACGAGCGTTTACAGTGGACCACTGTAAACAGGGGTAGGTTTACAGTAGATCGACTGTAAAAGCCAGTCTCTGGTGCTGGCTTATCAGAGCTTTCCCGCGCAAAGCCAGCGCGACGCGTCAGTTCTTTGTGTTGAGCATCCGGGTATCCTCACTCACAGCTCCAGGAGCCGCCATATTTGCAGCACTGCTACAGCCAGTCACATCGTCAGCGAGCATCTTTGCGGGAAATTTGAACGCTATTTATATAGGTAACTCGCATTTTAATTTGTATTTATAAATATGAATGCAATTGGCACAGTTTAAATAGTTCTAAGACTTTCGGGACAGACCCATTTTTGTATAAACATAAATTTAAAAGATACCAGGTCGGCCGGTATATACTATACACAGTATGGGTTAATATAACTTCTCCTTTTTAAGTATAAATGTTATTTTAGTTTAACTTTATTACACATGCATAATACGCTTTAATATCTGAAGTGTACAATAAAAATACAGGGCTCCATGTATCGCTTATGGTTAGGCCTACATATTAGCATGACAGTGTTTACAACTGTGCTACCCAGCTGCTGTGACACAGCCCCTATCTCTGTAAACTGTATTTAGTATTTACGGGAGGCATATTTATTGGTATTATTTTGTATAATTCTATAATGTATTTTATTTGTACAATATTTCTTAACATGGATGATGGAACAACTGATGTCTGGTCATTTCTATTGTATTGGCTTGTAGCTCAGTTATCTCATACAGTATAAGCAGAGAAAATAAAAAGGGCCTTTTAACTGAAAACTAGTTTAAATTTTCTTAATATAAGGGAGAAGCTGTTTCAGTCACATGGTTTTGTATATGATGAGAAAATATATTTATATGCATTATCATCCTTAAATTTATTTAAATAATATATTAATAATAATAATATAACAAATATGAACACTATAATTTTATATACATATTATATGCATGTTTCTCTCAACGTGGACCACACCTGTCCTCTGAATAATGTGAGAGTTACTATGCACACCTCGCGTTAGTGTTGCTTTGTTTCATAAGCTGTCTGTTATTTTTGTTTCAGGGTTTTCATTAAGACCGACCATTCAAGGGGTCCAAGATTGCCAAAGGGAAGAAGAAAACTAAAGTGGCCGCTACTAACATCGGTCCAAAAATGTTGTCCTAATTCATTTCAGTTAGGCAAAGTATCCACGTTATTGAATAAATTTAATGTTAGTCATTCAATTCCTTCATGCATTAGTATACAACATATTTCGGACAATCAGTATTAAAGTAACATTTAAATGGATTAGAAGAAAAATGGTGAAAGAGATATTTCTTAAGTGTCGACTTTTTAATAGGCATAAATAATATCATACAGGTTTTGTATCCTGTCGATATGTGAAGCCCAGGAAAGTTTAACCACCAGCTTGCATGAAATATGCACCAATATGTCATTAGTGTGACAGGTTTAACTTTCATAATTGTTAGGTTTCTGATGAGATGGGTATTTATAATTTCCGCTCAGCTTATATGGCTTGAACAAAATTTAAGAATTTCAACATTTCATAGAGTCAAATCAATTCTTTTCATAAATTTTTTCATGTCTTTGGAAGAGAACACTGATTAAGTGCATAATGATTACACACAATTTGATTTCATGTATCAATCTAGATCCAAATTCATACAGTCTCAGGACACTTATATGCATGGAGATTAGGTATTCTCTTAAACTATGAAAACTGCGGGGAGGTTTGAATTGAGGACTGAAATGCTAACATAAATGATTCCCCAGGCCAGGGCAGAATATCAGCAATATACCAGCCTAGAACGCATACTCGCCGGGTATGTTGATATATGAACACCTAAATTATTATTCATCAATATGAGTAATTTGGAGCAGTGGCAAAATGATGAGTCAAGTTTTAAAAATGTCGTAATACATATTTGTTGGAAATAATTTTGGAAAGTTTTGGTAGTTTGGTAGTCACGTGATGACAAGTATGGCTGCGCCCACAAAGATTTGGCCAGGGCTGCTCTGTTCTGGGACTCCCTGAGTTTTACCTTAGTTAGAAGTCAAGTGATGGATTAGTGGAGGACGCACGTGAGAATGCTACGTTTTTTTTATGTTACTGAGTGACTATATTTTACATTTAATCATATTTCCACATTCTGTATGCCAACGGGAGGCTCATGTAGTACTGAAGTTAAGGATTGGAGGTGGAGGAATTTTGTATTTCTAAAGACAGTGTAACACGAAACATTGTCCTATGTTTATTGTTACTGTGTTACTACGTTTGGGTATTATTAAATTTGATTTATGAAATATTAAAGGGAACATCATTCGCATGTGTTTGAACTGGGGGGGGGGGGGGGACGAAGAGGTTGCGACCCCCCCCCCCCCCCCAACAATATACATTTATGTTTGGTGAGCAACAGTATAGTTCCACCCCTCCAAATATTTACCAGCACTAGTGTTTTGCAGTTAACTTTGTAAAATTAACCAGTAAACCTATGTTTGAGTGACTATAGAACACCTCATGCACCATCAGAGGCTTCATGATTTTACTGTGTTTTAAACTTGATAATATGGATTTACCATGTAAGGTAAACAGTATCTTGTGTCGTAATTGTACTGAAATATAACTTCAAAATTACCAAAAATACCAAGCCTTTGTTGGTGTGATTTTGGCATGTTTTGCTCAAAAAAGGTGCTAGAGGTGATTTATAATCGCACCCCTATATTTTCTTAACACATATTAGCCTGAGTTCTAAAATGTAGCATTTAGAAAATAAAATTTAAAATTAGTCACAGTACACCCTCAAACCATAAGGAAAAGATTACACTTTGAGAATGTTACCTTCCATCCCCACACCACCCTTTACCAATCATATTCGGCATGCCTATGGGTTGTAATATATCAAAATTGAGAATTGATTGTTAATATTTCAATTGATTTTGAGCTCAACTGTGTAGAGGTTGGATCTTGTGTGTGTATCATTACAGTATGCTTAGACCACATTAACTGATTTAGTATGGTAAATTTGTATTTTGTAATTGCTTATTTCAGTAAACATACAATAACCTACATAAATTAGGTGCTACTATGGTATTGTGATCATTCATGTTAAGATGGTTAACATGCTTTCTCAGTGACAGTTTTCGTATTACATGTGAACTACATTGATATAAATTGACTGTTTTTAGTGCATAGAATAAGTATATCATTAAGATTCTAGAAAGTACTCCATTGCTGTAGATTTATTGTTTTTAGTTTACTGAGTAAATATATCATTAAGATTCTAAGATAACCACACACCAATGGCATGTTTTAACTACCTTAATCATGTACACATTACAAAAACATTTTTTCTTTTCAACCATATTTGATAAGGGGTCTTAGAACTTTCAAGTTCAAGAGTATATGTGTAGAATATTTAAACGATGATTCAGTATTCTTTCAGGGGTCTGTGGTGGTATTATTAAATGCATGCAACCGTCATTTGCTTGACAGAAAATTGTTATTCTTGTGAGCATGTTTCCACAATCCTGTATGTACATTTTATGTACGTATATATATGTATGGTATTCTGATCTTGTATAAATAAATGTTTGTTAAACTGAAATGTTTGTTGAACTTAATATATTTTTTCCATTTGTCACATAATTGTTGTTCTTTAGAAACAACCCTCCTTAATATATACTTGGTATATTCATATACAGCTTATGTGAGTCCACTTTTTTCAACCACATTCAGTATGCCCTGTATGGATGGACAGATGCATTACAGTCTGATACTGCTAAACACACGACATTTACTAAAAATCCAAAACAAAGAATTTAAGTCTGGACCGAAAACAATTTAATGGGTGCATAATTTTATGGGTGCACAGAGAAAAATACAGTAATGACCGAAAACAATTACAGTAGTGACTGCTTATTTTTACGGTCAGCCTGAAGAATTTTACAGTCGATACTGAAAACATTCTACAGTAATGACTGTATAATTTTACAGTAATAACCGAAAAATTTTACGGCCATGACCGAAAAAATTACGGTCATGACTGTAAAAATTTTACAGTAAAAGGATGGAAGCCTCAGCTGCCAGTATAATACCGTAAATTTTACGGTTATTTCTAAGAGTGTACTTATCTACACTCTTATTCTTGTTCTGTCATTGTAATCAGTCAAGCGTCACCCTTTCCAATAAAACTCGACGTCGATGATGAAAATATATTACATTTGCTACATAAACCAGTCTGAGACGTCATAAGAAAAAAAATGTATATAGATATGGGTTACGGAATGAAATATATTTCAATTTGGATCATGAACTCTCCTATGAGAGTGACCTTTACCTTAAATATGCCAATACTTATAAGAAACCATGCTGGCTTGCCAAGTGTCAGTCTCTGCATCTGAATTCAAGATGGGATCCTATTCTTAGAGGCTGGGGGGAGGGGGGGGGGGTAATTGTTTTGGGATACTATGGCACCTGTCATGCCAAGAAATATCTAGTTAGAGTATAGAAATTTGTTTGTTGATAAAATCTTTGATATTTATCTTTGGTGACTTATTATTCCTCTTTGGATTCTGCAAGAAAGGAACGGTATTCAGTACTCCATTATATTCTAAAATGCCTCTCTTTCTATGAATGATGCCTTTTAGTTTTAGCTCTGTACACATATTTAATATACTTATATATCTTGTTACGGGGTGTCATAAAACCGGACTGAACTGTCTCGCTAGTAGAGCTTTCTTTGGTAGCGAAGCGGTTGGTACGTCTTACTTGTGCGCCACTGTTATGGGTTCGAATCCCGGTTCGGCCCTAAATTTCCCACAAATAATTTGTCTTCGTAACAATCTTGCTTTCAAATAAAGAAAAAAAGTGATAAAGGTGTCTGTGGAAACCCCGCATGCCGTATAGAGTTGTATAAAATAAGCCTTTTCACTGTCAAGTTACCTTGAAACAATTAAGGGAACCTCCGCTGTATGATTATTGTATTATAAATATTTTGTCCACATCAGAAAGAATATTTTTCTCTGACAATTCTTAAGCCGAAAATATTTAGCGCATGTTTATTTAAACGGTTGGAGACCTAAATTTGTTTAATGCTATATCCCTGTTTCTGACTGTTAATTTTCTGTGACGTCATTATTGGTAATTCGGTGCTAAAAAACAAAAACAGGTCAATGTAGGTGGCACCACAAAATCATCAACTTCAAATATGAGTCATGTTACCAACATTTTCACAATACTTGGTAATCCTAGCTTCTTTCATTTCTGAGATTACTATGTCAGTATGCCTATTTGGCAAAATGACTGTTCAAATTCGTGTAACTCTAAAATTCATCAAATGCAAACCATTTGAACAAACTTGAGAGGGCTTGCCTCTGGGATCATTTTTGAAAAATATTGAACAATTTGGCTGGACTTTTAAAGGTTTTTCCGCTTTTTCCCTATAAAATCTAAGTAAAGGCAGATAGCAAACAAATAAGCTGAATTCCACAACATTTGATATGCGACAGATTATTTCATAAAATCTGGGGATGGTAGCTCCTGCTATTCCTGAGAAATTATGGGTTAATGTACAGATGACCAATGACCCCCGTACAAAAAAGGTCAATGCAGGTGGCGCCACCAATACATGAATTTCATATATGACTCATGTGACCAACACTGGCATAAAATTTGGTAATGATAGCCCCGGCCGTTTCTGAGATTGTCATTTTAATATACTTTTTTGGTCAGATGACTATGTATATTTTCCTGTAACTCGGCCAAAATTCACCGAACTTAAACCTTTCGAACAAACTTGAGAGAGAGGGTATAAAAGAATATTTATGTGAATATTAAACAATTTCGCTTGACCGTTTTGGAGGAGAAGATTTTTAAAGGTTTTTTTTCAGCTTTTTCTATATAAAATCTAAGAAAATGTTTTTCAGATGTCTAATTTTGTGCATTAAATTTCATGATGCTAGCTCCAGTCGTTTTCGAAATAGTATGGGTTAACGTACAGACGACGGACGTCCCTACACCATCGCATCAGCTCACAGGTTCGTTAAAAATTACTACAGATGCATAACGAATGCAAAATTAAAATACAGATACATCTCATTGATGGCAAAATCTTGAATTAAGTTGAGTATGGATACCAATTATTATAATCCATGTACAGCCGTCTTTATATACCCACAGAGAGCTGTATACCTGTGATTGTAAACATTGCCTGGCATGAGGAATATCCAAAATCATAAATCTACATTTTTTAAAAGCTTTTAAAAAAATTCTTGTCAATATTAACCATAGATAACCTGAAATCTAAATGTCTAGAGGCTTGATGTAACAGATGCTGATAAACTGGTGCCAGGCTAGAGGTATCTGCTTCACACAGCTAACATATTTGTTAAAATGACTCAATTCAATCTTTATAATTCAGTCAATATTCATTCTTTGGAACCATAAAAGACAATTATTATAAGAATTTTTCAGGGGATTATTCTTGTAAAATATTAAACAAATTGGCCTCAGTTGCGTCAGTCAAAAAACGTTTTGCAGGTTTATAACTCATATGGGAAAATACAGCGAAATGGCTAAGTTAAGCTTCCCATAACTCAGCCAAAAATCACTGAACCAAAACCATGTGAACAAACTTGAATTATCAACATCTAAGGATAATTAATGTGTGAGATTTAAGAATTTGGCTCAGTGGTTTTTGAGAAGAAGATCTTTGTAGCCACTGAGCTAAAATGAGCTGTTATGGCATACGACTAAATTCAGATTCCGCTAACTCAGCCAAAAGTCACTGAACTGAGACCATTTGAAAAAACTACCCTAGGATCATTTCTGTGCGATTTTAAACAATGTAGCCATGGACAGTTTCAGAGAAGAAGTCTTTTGTAGCTGTCAGTATGATACGGGCACTGATGACCCCTGTACAAAAAGGTAGATGCAGTTGGCGCCGACTATACCTCAATTTCAGATATGACTCTTATGTGACCAACATTGGCATAAAATTTGGTGATGATAGCTCCAGCCGTTTCTGAGATTGTAATTTAGTATGCTTTTTTGAACAGATGACTAAGTTCAACTTCCTGTAACTCGGCCAAAAAAACACTCAAAACATTCGAACAAACTTGAGAGAGATTATTCCAGGAATCATTTCTGTTAAATATTGGACAATTTGGCTGAACAGTTTCGGAGAAGAAGATTTTTAAAGTTTTTTTAGCTTTTTCTCTATAAAATCTAAAAAAATGCAGTTACCCAAAAAATAAGAAAATCCGATAGAGTTTTTTAGATGACTAATTTTTGCATAAAATTTCGTGATGCTAACTAACTCTTGCCGTTTTCAAGAAGTATGGGTTAACGTACAGACGACGGAAGACTGACGACGAAACACCATTGCATAAGCTCACAGGTTCGCTAAAAAAAGGTGTAGTACACAGGTAGCTAGGTAGCAAGTGTGCATTAATATTACAGGTTGCATGTGTATAATAGATCTGTTAAAATTTAAGGATTTGTAACTATTTTTGTTCTATTGAAGTGTTTTGATTGCAAAGATCATATCGCACATGTGCCAGATTGTTTCCTGATTTGCATCTATTTTTAAAAAATGTTTCTGTGCCTGTACCTTTTTTGATTGAATAAAATTTCTTTAAAAAAAGTTCAGTGTTCTATTATATTTAGTATCTGTGCAAAAAAAAAAGAAATTTAAAGACGATACTGTTCCCATGATTGTTTACTACGTGTATTTACTGGGGGCTTTTAAAGTACTATTTTCATGCACTACCACTACTACCGCCTTTTTAACATGTCCTGCTTTACTAGAAAACTCTTCAGTGGTTTCAGAGATTCCGTCGATGAGTCTTTATCTATAAGAGACCGGATCAATTAACAATTTCCAGTTCTTACTGATACCGGATTATCATTTTTTATCATACAGGATTATCAGATTTTTGGCCACAGACCATATGTACTCCATCTCACTGCTTTGTTTCGGCTTTTATGAAGCAATAAGACTTCTGATTTTCCCTCTCATTATCTTTTAAGTTGATATTATGAATAGATAAATCACACATTAATTACAGATAGGCGAGTGAATCACCTGCACGCAATGTAGAGTAGGCCACATTCAAGGCTGAGGTCCGGGGGTCAGCTATATGTACTATAGGATTTATAAAACGTCTTACCTTGTATCAAATAGTGTCAAATAATATGATTTACAGTAATTTTCAGGGAATTCTAAGGCAAATACTTGTCGCATAATTCTGTTGAATACACAGGTTGGCTAAAAACAATTTTTTTTTTTGGGGGGGGGGGGGGGGAGGGGGAGCAACCGATTAGCTGCTTACATTTCAACACACTTTCCATCATTAACAGCTGCAGCTATGGTTTTATAATGTTTATGTTGGTAAGAATTGATAATTATAAAATAATTGTATTTGAATGTTAAATTATCTTTATTAATCTTTACTTTTGTTAGTCATTGTCTTATACTAGTATACTGATTCAAACATCAAGTCTCTTTTGCAAACGTTGCATAATTCATCAAAAATGTAAAGCTCCTTTTATGCAGCACATTTAAACAAACGAGTAAACAGTCAGGCGTCTAAAGTAAACATTAAGTATTATTAAAAGGTTATTTGAACATAGTTTCTTCCTTGTTAAGCATTTTTCATTGAACTGGGGCTCAGTAATGTGGTTACGTTCTCATCTTTACACTTAGATGTGATCGAAGGTATAATTTACACATATGTAGTAACAACTGTGTTAAATCAATTAATAAAAAAATTGTTGTGAAATGCCCTGGTTCAGGATTAGCCTGTACGCTGCCCAACCAATATGGCAGCTGAAGAATGCGCAAATCCACATCATGCTCAGGAATTAATGATGTTGAACAAGACAAATTCAGTGTTATTGTCATCTGCTATGACAATAATTACAGTAAACACAATAACCTGTCAACCTGTCCAAAATACCACGCATCTCTTCTTTAACGGGTTAGGTAAAACTTTGTCAAAACTTATTATTTATGGTTAGAAAAGGTCCATATTTTATTTTATTTTTTCCTATCAGCATGAACAATTTTATGAGAAAGTTTGAAAGTTTGAGCGACCATTTTAAGTTTAAAGGGACAACATAATAAAAATGAGACTTTTTTGTTGGACTTAACAGAAATTTTTCCTAAAATTGTCTTTAATATTTTTTTATAATTGTTCTAGGTAATACAGGTTTAGACATGTTATCATTAGAATCTTCTATTTTCTATTTATACAAAGTATATAGTATATTAAAGTCTTCTCCTGTAAATCCACAAGAAAACTGCCTACATTCCGAAATACCTCGCAGCCCCTTTAGGTAACATTAGGCCAAAAAAATAAAAGGTATGGTTCTCAGGCACCGCCCGCATCAATTTAAAATCCCCGCATTTTTATTTTGATTTTCAATAGAACCTTACCAATTTTGTGCTGCAACCGGACAATTCTTTCAAGGAGATAAAATCATACAATTTCCTTTTTTTATGTAGGGCTTTTCCTTGTTTAGCAAAATAAATCTGTTATTATCATGCTTTTCCCTAATCATGTCATTTTTATCGAAACATACTAAAAAATTAAAAATAAAAAAAAAACCGCCCGCACGCATTGATTTCTGAAAAAAAGTGCCTGAGAACCATACCTTTTTTTTTTTAATTTTGGCCTCAGACCTAATCAGTGATGATATACAGTATAAATAGGTCCAGAATATATACTTTTTTCTCTATCAGCATGTTTAATTTTACGGTAAAGTTTGAAAGTCTGAGCAACTTTTTTTCAAGTTTAATAGAAAACATACTAAATTTCGAGATTTTTTTTATTGGACCTGACATTTTTATTCCCCAGAAATGTGATATAAATCACATATACATGCCGGATGTTACATAATGATAGACCCTTAAATGCTCTTTTCAGATTTATCTTCATTATAAAGATTGGTTTATTAGAAGGCAAGATATTCACAAGTTATTTAAGTTATCCCTACCCCTTATCATTTTCCGGCTCTAAAGGTCAAACATCGGCTACAAACGGTCAGCAGCATAAAACTAATACCCCAATTTGACAGTACTACCCCATAGCCGTGCTGTAGAGGTGTCAGGCTACCATTATATATGTCAGACCATGGCTGTGTGATGAGTTGAACGACGACCCTTTATTCGAAGCAACCTTTTTTCAAGGGTTTCAGACAAAATCTTGCGGCCTGGACCCACTCACCCCTTTTCCGGACCTGGGGACCTTTATTTAAGGGTTTTCCTTAGTCCTCCTGGGTTGGACTCCCCCTTTTACTTAATCCTGGATCCGTTTCATGGAATCCTTGTAAATAATTTCATATTTACGGACTTATCTGAGGAGTGTGACCACTTCGGATCACAAAACATGGGAAATCAGAAATTTTTGTGATTCTGTGGAAACAGCAGTTTGAAAATAATTCAACATATTATTCCCCAACCTCAGATTAATCCTTGTATATGTTTTGAAAGCAAAAGTGTTCTTATTTACAGGCTTTCCTGGAGGAAAATGGAAAAGACCATTTATGATCACATAATGTAGTTCGAGGTGGCACCATCTGCAGGATAAAATCACGTGATAAAATCACATGATAATTGATCCCGGGGGGGGGGGGGGGGGGGCAAACAGACGGGCACAATTTTAGCAGAAATAAAATGCTTATTAATAACAATTTTCATTGCAAATTATCGGTGACATTTGACATTTTTCGGCTGGTTATAGTCCGTGTGTTCATTTTAAAAGGGCCTCTTCCGAATAACCAACATTTATTAACTTAAGGCAATTCAGTAAACCTTTTATGCAGAAAATGTTGGCCCATGTATACACACAGAATTTTTAGCGAACCTGTGAGCTTATGCGATGGCGCAGCGTCGTCCGTCCGCCGTCCAGGGCTGTTAGTCAGAAACCATCGGAGCTAGCAGCTCCAAATTACATGTAAGAATTAGTCACATGTAAAACTTGGTGCCCTAGAGCTTATTATTGGGTATCTGCATTAATTTAGTTTTTATAGAGAAAAGGCTTAAAAACCTTTAAAAATCTTCTTCTCTGAAACTGTCCAGCCAAATTGTCCAATATTTTACAGAAATGCTCCTTGGAACAATCTCTCTCAAGTTTGTTCGAATTCTTTCAGTTCGATGATTTTTGACCGAGTTACAGGAAGTTGAACTTAGTCATCTGTGCAAAAAAGCATACTAAACTTAAAATCTCAGAAAAAGCTGGAGCTGTCTTCACCAAATTTTATGCCAATGTTTCTACCACGAGTCACATCTGAAATTGAGGTGTTGGTGGAACAAGCAAAAATGTAAGTTTACACTCTTCTAGCTTATACACTGTTTTTTTTTAAGAAACTGTTAAGCAGATTGGTTTAAACTTTAAAATCTATGGTAGGGTTGTGCCAGTTTTATAAGAATAGATTGGGTAAATGCAGCGTTAAAAAAGCAGTGTAGCCAATTTAAAAAGGCTTTCTGTGTTTGAAAACAGATTTGACCACATGCCCAGTTTCAGTAGCCAAGTCAAGAGGTCACTCAGTACAACCAGGTGGGGTGCAGACATCACCATGGCAACTGACCTGACACATCGTCTAGACACAGAATGCCCAGATTAGAATTATTGGAACTATATCTTTCAACTGTTTGAAAAAACTTGGTTTGCATTTTTAGCGAATCTGTGAGGTTATGCAATGGTGTGGCGTCTTCCGTCGTGCGTCATAGCTATCTAAAAAAGGGCAGGAGCTAGCATCACCAAATTTTTTGCAAAAAAAATTGTCATCTTAAATATTCTATCGAATTTTGCTGACTTCTTGGCTAACTGCATTTTCTTAGATTTTATAGGGAAGAAGCTAAAAAACATTAAAAATGTTCTTCTCCGAAACCATGCTGCCAAATTGTCCGTTCATCTGTTCCAGTAATCCTCCCTGGTGAAAAGAACATATCCGAAATATCCTGACTGATACATCCTCGTTGTATCTGCCAAAACAGAGATTTTCGGATACTTTGTTTTCAGTCGGACGCCGCCGCCGGCCACTTAGGTTTCCGAAGAACTCCTCCGTAACCACTAGGCACAATTTTTTTTAAATTCGGAATTATGATCCGGTCAAATGTGAACTGCTGCGCCCTCATTTTTGGTTGACCTCTGTACTTTCCTCTCTGCCTAGCGTCTATTTGTGCGTCTGTTTCCACACATAAACCCACATATCTCGGGAACCGTTTGACCAATCAGGCTAAAATGTAGCCCTTTGATAGCTTTATAACATACACTAAAAATGGTGGCGCCACCTGCAACCATTTTTGCTCAGTGTCCATCTGTTCATCTGCCTTGGGATAAAATCACTCATATCTCGGCAGTGGTTGGACTTATCCACCTGAAATTTTGCAGGTTTATACATCCTAGACAACTTTTTTGATTTTATGGCAGATGGCGCCACCTTCATTCACGTTTAAGCTGCAGACATCCAAGCTCATATCTCGGGAACCGTTTGACCGATTGGGCAAAAATTTTGCATGTGTATAGATCTCACATAGCTCTTTAACATACACAAACTGGTGGCGCCACCTGAAACCATTTTTGCACAGCGTCCATCTGTTAATCTGCCGTGGGATAAAATAACTCATATCTTGGCAGTGGTTCGACTTATCTACCTGAAATTTTGCATGTTCATACATCCTAGACAGCTTTCTTGACTTTATGACAGGTGGAGCCACCTTCATTCACGTTTACGCAGCAGACATCCAAGCTCATATCTCGGGAACCGTTTGACCGATTGGGCCAACATTTGGCATGAGTTTAGATCTCACATAGCTCGTTATCATACGCAAAACTGGTGGCGTCACCTGAAACCATTTTTGCACAGCGTCCCTCTGTTTGTCTACTGTGGGATAAAATCACTCATATCTCGGCAGTGGTTTGACATGTCTGCCTTAAATTTTGCATGTTTATACATCCTGGATAGCTTTCTCGATTATGTGGCAGGTGGCGCCACCCACTTTTATGTTTACATTGCAGACATCTAGGTTTATATCTCAGGACTGATTTGACATATCCCTCTAAAATTTTGCATATGTATAGATCTCATATAATTCTTAATCATATACAAAATTGGTGGCGCCACCTGCCACCATTTTTGCACAGCGTCCTCCTGTTTGTCTGCTGTAGGATAAAATCACTCATATACAAGTAATGGTTTGACTTATCTGCCTAAATTTTGCATATGTATACAACTTGGACAGCTTTCTGGATTTTGTGGTAGGTGGCGCAACCTACATACACATTTCGGCTGCAGACATCCATGCTTCCAAGCAACACATCTCACTCTTTTTCCCCTTGACACTCAATTCATGCCTCACTTCACCCGTCCCACTCTTGATTTCAGCGGATACATGTAGTCGCTTGTCCAAACTTGCAGGTCGGATACATCCATTTTGCTGAAATCATAATACTAAGGTAGATATTCAGGACATAAGAGGATCAATATTAAATTTTTAAAATAATCCTCCATTCATACTCCCAAACTTTGCACAGGTTTGCATTAGGCCTGTAGGCCTTGTCATTTTGTGTATCCGCTCATTTATAACTTGGGGGGGGGGGCAATATAACCCAAACACATTCTACCAGGACATCTGGTGGCAAGTCGGGAGAACCAGTTTTGCATAAGGTGTTTTGCAACTAGTGACATTTCAACTTCCACACATATGGAAGCAAACACCTTAGTTTACGTTTGTTTTTTCTATTTGTCAACAATGGCACACATATCATGTTCACCCACACCTTGTTTATCAGAACGTTTCTTTACATTAATACTCTTTAAGCAAAAAATAACATTTTACAGAAAAGATTCATAAATTATTAAATATTCCCTGTAATATTTCTTAATACACAAATTTACCATCGCCTACTCGATACAGTAGGTAAATGGCGTTCTTGTTTTCTTTTTGGTTAGTTCGTTCTTGTTTTCTTTTGGTTAGTTCTATTTTCAACAACCGATTCTCCAAGGAGTTAAACTGGTAGAGAGCAGAAGCATCTGTTGCATAAATTCCTGGATACCCAAATATTTTAAATGTGTTAGAAGTAATCTTATTATAAGTAAAAGCAGGGTCAGGATCTGAAACAGATGTCCCAGGTCAGCTGTTGATTATGACCCTCGATGGTTTTAACCAACTTTTTCACACACAATCAGAACAAGGCAAGACTTGGACCTGAATTATGAAGAAAAGTCTCGGACACTGCACATACAAAACCAGAGTCCTGAGGTATACAAAACAAAAGACATTCTCAGTTTGCCCATATTTTATTGAAACAGGGGGTGCTCCACCACAGTGAAGGTGCCTGCTGCAACTCGCTCTTCTTTCACGAGAAAAATCTGTTTATAATCATTGGTAACATTTGGTGGAGAACCCTGGGTCTGCCTGTTGAGTGTACCTTTTTTGGTTCGGTATTCTGGGTTTCGGCATTCTGGGTTTCGGCCATCTGGTCGACTACCATCTCGAAGTCATGTCTTGATAATAGTTGTGCACGGCCCGTCAGTCATGACTGTGCCGTGATGACCAGTCATAATTAATTAATACCGACAAGGCTCTCACTCATCAAGCGCGATGGGTCTATCGACGTTATGTCGCTTAAATGTTTGGACAACAGTTGTGCACGGTCAAACAACTTTACCAACTGCCGCGACGACCAGGTACATGATTAATACCGGCAAGGATCTAACTCGACAAGCGCGATGGCTTACATATACCTAGTCCGTTGTTTACCTATTTGGCCAATTAGTCACTCATGGTCATGTCTTTCTTCTCTCGCCGACAAAGCATCAATGAGAAGTTATTGATAAACCAAACATAATCCAGTCCTTCCCCTTGATGTGTTTAGGACAAACATACAGGACTCTATATAAAGGGAGGAAGATGAGATCTTTATCAGACTGACTCTTATTTACCATAGAGTACGTTATTCTGTATAACTGCTTCACTTTTATATTGTTCGTGCCCTGTTTGCTATGGCGTCGCGGCCTGCTAAGCGTAAGCTTGCTGTAAAGACCATATAAACCTCGTTCAATCTCTCTCTTTCTTTCTCTCTCTATCTCTCCTCTCCACACACAGTTTTTCTGTTTCAGTTAGAAATTCTATGACGCTAAAAGATATCGTCTAAAAAAATAAAAGAATGAAAAGAAATAATAATAATAAATCTGAAGGATTCACGCAAAAATTTATGAGAACTGTTAAATACAGGCCTTATACATGTGCAGTATTTATCGATAATAATCACGGCTGAAGAAGGTTGAATATAATGAACACCGGTTGTCTCGAACTCCGGTTGTGTCGAAGTGAATTCATCAGTCCCTTCGACTTCGACACAACGAGGTTTCACTGTATATATATATAAATATATATATGTCACAGAGCTAGTGTTGAGCGTTCCATTTAGCTAGTTATATTTATTGAGCGTCCATACTGATTTTCTATGTGTATCTCAATGTCGTATCTGCCCAGGGTCGGTCAGTGCGCGCAGCCGACCGTGTCATTCACCTTTAATTAAGACAAGTTCGTGGCAGACTGGGACCACATGAGTTCTGTTATGTTAATTAGGGTCAAAGGTGAGCTAATATAAAGCGGTTACGACGGAGGGAACTGCGCAGTTTGCCAGATTCAAGGACTTTTGTTTTGTGTATTTATTCATGGATTTAACTACGTTTCCGTTGGGTGGGGGGGGGGGGGGGGGGGGATGGTATTTGTGCCTCCATGTCCTTGTTTCAAGTTAAACTTCATATAGGATTAAATGAGTCAATATGTTTCTGACTAAGACAGCTGGTCAGAGTAAGACTTAAATGAAGATACGGTGACATTTAACACATGGTAGTTGTTACTACAAGTTTCTGAGACCAAAGGGATGGCTAGTCCAAATACTGTGATCCACTTAATGAACAAGGGACCCATGGGTCACAGCGCTCAGCTGAAGTTTGAAATTTTTGGAAATGCAAAATATGCAAAATATTCTATAGTAATGTTTTTCATTTATATAAGAATATAAGAAGCTAAGAGGAAAGGGGCCCTCCCACTTGATTATAGTAAATTTCTAAATATATGATTGCAAACTAATACCCTGACAAGACTGTCATGAAGAACAAGGGACCCATGGGTCACGGCGCTCAGCTGATCGTGATTGGACTATAAATGTTTCTCCACTGTGATACTATATCGAGTCGAAAAAGCTTATGAATATCATGGACATGTTGGGCTATTATAAAGGAATGTAATGTAATATGTGAGTAAATGATAAATGAAATTACCTGACTGATGGATTAATAGAGTAAAATATAGTGGTTTATTTTTTATTTATTTAGGAGGGGTTGAAAATTGTGATATATTTGAGCAAATATGAATGCAATGACATCAGTAATAAGCAGTAGTAGAATGATGATAAGGCTGTTTGTTGAAGGATCTAAAGTGTATGGTAGTCGGCAAGCTTTCAATTTGACAGATATGATTAACTATGCTGATGAAGTGATTTATGAATTTGTGACTGTATGACACAATATCTCTTTAGTCTTGACAAGGTACATTATTGTGATGCCAACTATGTCTACATATTACACAATATTGACATAATTTCTGGCATGTACAAAGGTACCTATGGACGAATAGTTATACAAAATATTAAAGTATGAATATATCTGATTCATCTTGTTCTTGCTTACTGAGGCTGACTTTGGGATGGGGTTCGGAGAAGGGAAAAGTGAGGGCAGCACGAAGGTGGATGTAGAAATATCCTATTGTAATGTTTTTCATTTATATAAGAATATGAAAAGCTAAGAGGAAAGGGGCCCTCCTACTTGGTTATAGTAAAGTTCTAAATATATGATTGCAAACTAATACTCTGACAAGACTGTCATGAAGAAAAACAGTAAAAGTTTTGAGATACTGTGATGCATATGAAAATTTACAGATGGACAGGCAAGTGGACAGAATGGACTAATACCTTTATTTCACTTTCAAGGGAATAATGCATTTAAGTTTATATATAATCCTTTTTGTTTAAGCATATCCACTTTTTCCATTTAGAAGTTTTTATCTGAATCATTTTTTTATTCACAGGTTTTATAAATTTTTAATAAAAAACCTGAAAATATAAGTTAAAATATTAGAATTGTTGCAAAAGTTGAAATCATTATATATACAGAGTAAAAAACTGAAACTATAAGTTAAAATATTAGAATTGTTGCAAAAGTTGCAATCATCATATATCCAGAGTGTAGCTCATATTGGGTCATATTATGCATACACATATATTTTATTATTTTTAAATCATAAATGTTTAATCTGAATTTAAAAGAAAATAATGCCACAACATGGCATCTACAAGAATATTCCTTGAATCACTATTAAAAAGTTTTGCACATCGTACATGCTTAATTTTATTCACCGAAATAAAATACAAGATTCAGTAAATTTGATAAAATAAAACATCCTTTCAAATAAAGTATACACACTGTTGGTTGAATGAGGGACAAACAATATCATTGTGCTAATTACTATCCCAGTTTTAATTTATTACTGGAATTAATAGTCAATTTCACACCTGGTGAAGTTTTTACTCTTCTGAAGTAAGGAATTACTTATCTGATGAACATTCACACTTTCATAGCAATACACCACTTTGTGGACACAATTAAATGTACACTTTAATCATTGTAACCCTTGTGGTACAATACAAAATCTAATATGTAGCATGTCCAAGAATAAAATAAAATACAGAAAATTATAACATTCATCTAGTTTATGCACCAGCTGGGGGGAGGTGGGGGGGGGGGGGTGGGTTGTGAATGCAGGGCAGAGGGAAAGCCTGCTAGTAGTGGCCAAGCTGGGCCAAGGCAAGCTGCCTGGGGTGGGTTACATAATGCAAGTGAAGGCTGTACTACTAGGTGGATTAGATGTAAACAACACTTGACATGGTGTATGAAAACATGAATAAAAGCTTTTCTTTTCAATCAATTCTTTGAAATTTCAGATTTTAAAAGATTAAATCCTTATGTACATATGCTGTGAAAGTTAAATCAACAGTGCCACAGTTGGACAAAATTTAAGGCATTGATTTTTTATTTATGCTAATAACTTGAAAAATTTGCAAAATTTAGATCTAATTTTGGGTAAACAATTGAATCTTGATTAAATAAAGTTATATTCCTGAAAAAAAGTCTCTAAGTTCAGCAATTCTCATGTTAGGTGAGTAAATATATTTCCTGATTTTTTAAAAAATTGCATAATGTTTTGGCCCATAA
Source organism: Sipunculus nudus (assembly GCA_026874595.1). Lineage (NCBI taxonomy): Eukaryota > Metazoa > Annelida > Sipuncula > Golfingiida > Sipunculidae > Sipunculus > Sipunculus nudus. The sequence continues at coordinate 52,610,189 of CM049311.1, read as the reverse complement.
CTTCAAAATAATACCCAATACTGACCTAATTTTTGGTATGTTCATAGAAAATGTATGAAATAATGTGAATACTAAATACGATCAAAAACAGATCAGTGGTTTTGATATTAGGCAGCCTTGAAATGTAACAATGGCTTTTTTATGGAAAACGGAGTTTTTTTCCTTAATATCTTGAAGGAACGAAGTCCTAATGACCCATTTTCGGTATGGTAGGAGATTTTGGGGACATCTAAAATTATGCCAACAGCCTAGGGAACATAGAGATGTGCACTGAATGACCTACAGTCATCAAAGTGGACTGCAGGGAATACAACAAGAGCCTCTAAAAAAATTCAATAACTAGCCTAATTTTGCAGCTTTTATTTTCAAATTTAAGATTTTAACAGATTAAATCCTTATATGTACCACAGTACTTACAGGAAAAAAAACGTGCCGTGGCCAAAGTTGGGCAAAATTTAAGGTACCAATTTTATATTTTTGCCAATATTTAAAAAAAATTAACAGATTTTGATCTAATTTTTGGTATACAATTAAATTTTGATTAATTAAAGTTGTATTACTGAAAAAAAGTCCCTATCTTTAACACTTTTGGTCTTAAGTGACCAAATATCTTCCTGATTTTTTTACAAACTCCATTATGTTTGCACTGTAAAAAGTGAAAACATGTTTGGTGTTTCAAACTAACATGGCATTTTGTCCCAACTTTTGGCACACGTGTCAGGTACATATGGCGTTTTAAAATGAGACATGTTTCAAATTCACACTTTAACGTTTCAGCTTGAGACGGTACATGTGTCAACTTGAAACATGTTTCTGTGACGGGATTCAGACGTGTTTTTAAACATGTTTCGTGTGTATTACATGTCGTGCAGCTTACATGTCTCAACCTGAAACACGTGTCCCAAACACATGATTGGGAAAATCGGCGACCCACCAAACACGTTCTTGCGACATGTTTCAAAAGATAAACCACCTGTTTCATCTTGAAACTGGAAATAGTTTGAAGCACCAGTTTGTCCCAATTTTTGGCACATGTTTTCCTGTTTCAAACCCCGTTTCACGTTTGTCATGTTTCAAAGTGTGAGAAACATGTTTTAAAAATCTTCGCTTGCTCTACATTAAGTATTGGTGAGAATCACAGGTTATACACAACATACTACACATGACCATAAACAAGGGCCAAAGGCCCCCAAAGTTCACCTGTGAATTTTTCACATATGAAAATACTGGAAATGCACGAGTTACTCTTTCATTATTTCATAAAAAGATAACTCCTGAAAGTAAATAGATCACTTCAACTGCAAAATCATGTAAATTTCAACAGTTTACTATTTTCCATGGCTGCTATATTGAAATTTCACAAATATGCCCATGACAGTTTTGCAAATAATTGTTGGACTGACTCTGGTAGAGTCAACAAGACATAACTAAGCACTGATGTGCACCAATGATTGTACACAAGTGAAACCAACATTAATGATTATCAAGTGCTGAAAATAAACAAAATTGAGGTCTAATGCAGCTTGTCAATAAAAATGACAGTAAAACCTACATCTAAAAGAAAAGAAAATATGTGGGAAAATTATAACAAAAATTGGAAGCCCAATTCAAGAGACAAAAACCAACTGTATCAACAAAGGACTGTTTAAGGAGTGTGTATAATTAGTTCTACCATATATGCTAAAAATTGCCCTCAAGTTATTGAGGCAAAACTAAAGCAATATTTACACACACCCCATTAGAGTCTATTAAGATAAGAAAAAAAATAAGTTAAGAGATCAACACAACAATAAGTGTAAAAAATAAAACATAATACTGAGGATGAGCCATCCATGTGGCTTCAAGAAAACAGTGGCCCCACAACAATAAAGCATTATAAAAGCACAATCCTGCAAGCATATATAATGGATAGTGTGCATTTTCAAGATATTTGTTTTGCCACTTTAATTATTTAGGTAAAACTGGGAATATTTAAAAACTGGTCAGACCAATTAACACTCAGTGTGGAGCACTGAAGATAAATGTTACTTGCGTTTGAAATGATTATCAAATTAATAAACAATTAGCTAGGTTCTCAGGGCAGCAGCTTGGTGATATTAAAGAAAACTTCAAGAATAAAATATTTACACATACCGAAGAGCAAGTCCTTAAACCTTTAAAATATAATAGGTAGAGAAATTTACAACTTTATAAGATTACAAAACAATAAAATGATTGGACAAAAGCCAACAATCTGGTGACAAACAAACAAATTGTATTAGGAATTATGCCCAGCCAAACCTAGCAATGCCCAGTCATAACCATGCAGACCCCACACCTAGCCTTATAAAACAAGGGACATGTGGGTCACGGCGCTCAGCTGAAACTGATTTGAAAATATTTTTATAACGTTCAGACTAAATCCCAATCGGGAATCTGACTGTTCCAAACCTTGATCAGGATCTGGTCCAGACTGTAATTTGATATAAAACTGAAAAACGCCTTCTACTCCCCCCCCCCCCAAAAAAAAGAGGTTCTCATATTATTGGTGGGCCTTATATAAATCAAATATGAAACCAATATATTAATCCAAAAACTGGAGCTATAATTCAGAATAAAATATGTTGACAGATGGCCACTGTGACTTTGACCTCTAACCTAGTGACCCCAATATTAATCACGTTCTTCCCCTATTGGCAGGTCAGATATATGTGCAAGATGGAAGGTTTGGGATGAAAAGTTTGGCTATTAATGTATGCACCATCTTTCAGAATCAGTGGGTTGAGTGACCTTTGACCTTATGACCCCTATATTAATAGGTTTCTTGTGTTAAAGGTGGGCCATATGCAAGTCAAGTTTGAAATCCATATGTCAATCCAAACTGGAATTATCATCAGGAAACAAATATGACGGACATACATAAAGACAAACAGAAGAACAGACGAACAGACAGGGTGATTACCACAGGACATCCACTTACTCAAGTGGGGCCCCAATAAAACACAAGTTTCAGGACACTAGATGAAACAACAGTTGCATATCTTATATTATCAATATAATTTGGCAGTCTCAAAATAAAGAAAAATAAACTGGTAAGAATTCAGTTGGCGCCACCCATCTTCAAGAACTGAAGAAACAAGCCACAATCAATGAACACACCTGGTATAGGACAGTAGATGAAATCGCAGTCGAGAACCGGACTCAATTGCTGTCATTTGATATTCTCAAAAACAAGGGAAATGGTCGTAAAAATTAGAAAAAAAATTCAAGTGGTGCCACCAATTTTCGGGAACTGACAACCCTAGTCATTGGAAACATTCAATCCAAGATTCAGAGCAATATATGCATTAATTGTCAAGATACTGAAGTTTTGTATCAAATTTTTAATTGTTCTTGGTGGGTAATTACGACCCCTATAGGTCGAAGAATATAGGTCACAGTAACCCTATTTCAGGTTTCCAAGAAGATTCTTTATGGATCTCCCTGGATATTCAGTTACAGGTTTCTAGATCCAATGGTGTCAAAACGGTGCCAGTCTAACAGACAGACAGACGGAAGATGGACACTGACTGATCACGATAGCTAAGCTGACTTAAAGTCAGCTTAGCTGAAAAGTCTCTATAGCTTCAAAAATTCTAATGTTAAGTGAGAAAAACTTTTTTTTCTGATTTTTAATAAATGCACTATGTACGGGCCCATAACTTCAGTATTTTAAATATGACCAAAACCAGAGCAGTGGTTTTGAAAATAGGCAAGGTTGAAGTGTAACAATGGGTTTTTAATGGGAAATTGAAGTTTTCCATAGTATTCCAGAGGGACAAAGACCTACTGATAAAATTTTCGGTAGTAGGAGATTTTAGGGACATCTTAATGCCAAATTTCGGATTCATATGTCTAACAGTTTCAAAACGTCCCCTTTTAATGGATGTCCGGCCGGACGGAAGACTGACAAAGGATCATGACTATAGCTCAGATGACTTGTAGTCAGCTGAGCTTGAATTAAAATCAGTGGAGAAGTATAAAGAAGGAGGAGCATTGTTTCGTGATTCTGGAAAAGTGTGCATAAATCTAGGACCAAATTTAGCTAAAAATGTAAATAAAATCAACAAATTTACCAAATGATATGCCTCCACCTAGATTAATACATGTGCAAAATATAGTGCAAATTCATGCAATCATTTCTCAGAAAAGCTTCCTGTTATATTAGCATTTAATGAAAAAGTCATAATCAATGCTCAAGTGCCTATGTGTATTTCATTTTTATGACAATTTAGTTAGGCCAAATTCCTTCAAAATTTGCTTGGTAAGAAGAATAAATATCTAAATGATGCAAATACTTTCTTATTTAAGATTTAATACATTAGGGTTAAAGGTATTATAAGCTGCATTGCTCTAGTCAGATTCCTAATAGGCCCACAATAAGTATACACAGACTAACAAATAAATCACCAAAAATGTGCGGGCACCACTAATTTCTGTATGTGGGCACTTGCCACATATAACACATATGTAAAAAATCTAAAGTATCTTTACAGCCATTAATAAGAAAAGCTGTTAGTATTAAGAGATGAACAACAAACGACAGACAGACCAGTTGTGGTGCTGGGGCTCAACTATGTGCTAATAATGATGCATACACTGTAGGGATCTTGATACAGAGAAGACTCAAAATAAAAAAACATATTTATTTTAAAATCAAAAGCATAAATTACAATACATCCAAACTGCATGAAAAAAATGTTATATATACCAATCATCTGTAGATTTTAAATTTATAAAGGGACCAATGAGTCATGAAGATCACCTGTTAACAGTTCTTAGACTATGAATTCTCAGATTTCCAAATGCTGTTTATGTCCAGCACCATTTAAGACACATTTCTATACTATCTCCAACTCATCTTCATAGGTAAAGATGATGAAAGGCTCAGCTCCCTCAGCAGACTTGAATGTGTTGTTTCCAGTAACATCCTCCTTGGAAGAAAAAAAACATGAACTAACAGGAGAAAATCTTGGAGAATAACTGATATTCTGATAATAACAATTTTATATGCTAACATGTTCAGATACAACTTGTGTCATACATCAGATGAGGCTATTCAAAGTTAACATGGATACTAAGTTTCAATTTAATCAGTGCATGAGGCATTAGCAACTGATGCTTTTGTATAAAATGCTTTTGTAATCAAAGTAAAAGTGCTTAATAAGGGGAAAGGATAGTGGAAAAATTCCTCTTAATACTCTCCATGAGCAAATCATGCGTATCAATTTCAGGAGAATATATATAAAGCCTGATTTTACAAAATCACATGCCTGCTGTAACCTGGCAGTTACCAGCAAAAGTGAATAAAATTAAAAAGTGAAACAGCTTGTCTTGTTTATCAAACTAATCATGACTAATACACATACACAGTTCTAATTATGATAAGAGATAAATCCACTGCTAAGAAACTGACACCTAAGATTTAATTTGGCAGTATAAAAAATAGGAATAAAAAATGCATTGAACAAATGATTAAATATATGTTTCCCTATTTATCTTGTGTTTATCCAGCCACAGCTACCTCACTGCTTGAGAACAGTATTTAAACATTATATTGAGCTCTTTTTCAATGTGGAAGATATCAATTTTAGTTCATGTAATGGGTTTAACAAGTTCTTTCAATCTTCAGTGAACTCCAAATATTCTAAAATATGATAAAAAGGCTCAGCAAAGTCACCTAACGAGAAAATTTTACAGGGAAATATAAATTTTTAGTTGAGCACATATGAACTGGGTCAAGCTTGACTTTGAATGTTAATCATTACCTTATTACGAACCATTTATTTGAAAATCTGCCCATATCCTGAATTATCCACCACAGCAGTATTAATTAATCCCCCCCCCCCCAACGCCCCGCCCACCACCACCACAATTCCCCCCCCCCCCCCCCCGCACACACACATAATGCTGATGCAATAAGAAAAAGCGATATTTGAATGAACGATTTCTTAACTGATACCTACCTCTCAAACGTTCTCAAACAGATTCAAACTTTAACTTCACTTTGGCCTATGATATTACATCGTCTAGAGAAGAGTCGCTGTTGATCCGGTTGCCGTCTGCTTTTTCATTAACAGATGACGACATTTTCAGTTGGAATGCTTCTCCATGCTCAGACTTAAATTCAAGTGACGAAATATTAAACCAAAAAGGCAAAAAATCGAGCCGTTGAAATATATGACCCCATAAAACACGTATCAAACATGTCTCAGACATGTCTTGGTGTTTCAACGACCTTTCATCTGGAAAAATTTGATGACACATGTAAAAGACATGTGTCAGCCACAAAACATGTCACAAATTGAAACATGTAAGAGTTTATTTGAAACATGAGAGAAACGGCACTTTTTACAGTGTGGGCCCATAACTTTTTTGAATTAAACAATACTGACTTAATTTCTGGCATGTACATAGGAACTATATAGAGGAATATTTATGGTAAATATGAAGAAAACCAGATGAGTGGTTTTGATATTAGGCAGTCCTGAAGAGTAAAAATAGATCTCTAATAAAAAATTGAGGTTTTTTCCTTAATATTTCGAAGGAACGTAGTCCTATTAACCCAATTTTCGGCATGGTAGGAGATTTTTGGGACATCTAACTGTATGCCGAATTTCAGATTCGTAGGTCCAACGGTGTCCATACGTGCCAGTCTTACGGACAGACAGACGGACGGACAGGCAGACGGACGGACGACGGACAATGGACCACGACTATAGCTCAGATGACTTATAGTCAGCTGAGCTAAAAATTCAATAACTAGCCTAATTTTGCATCTTTTATTTTCAAATTTCAGATTTTAACAGATTTAATCCTTATGTATACATGCTGTGAAAATTAAATCCACAGTACTTACAGGAAAAAAACGTGCCGTGGCCAAAGTTGGGCAAAATTTAAGGTACCAATTTTATATTTTTGCCAATATTAAAAAAAATTTAACAGATTTTGATCTAATTTTTGGTATATAATTAAATTTTGATTAATTAAAGTTGTATTACTGGAAAAAAGTCCCTACCTTTAACACTTTTGGTCTTAAGTGACCAAATATCTTCCTGATTTTTTTACAAACTCCATTATGTTTGGGCCCATAACTTTTTTAAATTATATAATACTGACTTAATATCTGGCATGTACATAGGAACTATATAGAGGAATATTTATGGTAAATATGAAGAAAACCAGATGAGTGGTTTTGATATTAGGCAGTCCTGAAGTGTGAAAATAGATTTCTAATAAAAAATTGAAGTTTTTCCTTAATATCTCCAAGGAACGAAGTCCTATTGACCCAATTTTTGGCATGGTAGGGGACATCTAACTGTATGCCAATTTTCAGATTCGTAGGTCCAACGGTGTCAAAACGTGCTAGTCTTACGGACGGACATCCGGACAGACGGACAGACAAACAGACGGACGGACGACGGACAATGGACCACGACTATAGCTCAGATGACTTATAGTCAGCTGAGCTAAAAACAGTAAAAGTTTTGAGATACTGTGATGCATATGAAAATATACAGATGGACAGGCAAGTGGACAGAATGGACTAATACCTTTATTTCACTTTCAAGGGAATAATGCATTTAAGTTTATATATAAGCCTTTTTTTTAGCATATCCACTTTTTCCATAAAAGGTTTTATCTGAACCATTTTTATTTATTTAAAAGTTTTATAAATTTCTAATAAAAAATTGAAAATATAAGTTAAAATATTAGAATTGTTGCAAAATTTGCAATCATTATATATCAAGAGTAAAAAAACTGAAAATATAAGTTAAAATATTAGAATTGTTGCAAAAGTTGCAATCATTATATATCCAGAGTGTAGCTAATATTGGGTCATATTATGCATACACATATATTTTATTTTTTTTAAATCAAAAATGTTTAAACTGAATTTAAAAGAAAATAATGCTACAACATGGCATCTACAAGATTATTCCTTGAATCACTATGAAAAAGTTTCGCACATCATACATGCTTAATTTTATTCACCGAAATAAAATACAAGATTCAGTATATTTGATAAAATAAAACATCTTTTTAAATAAAGTATACACACTTTTGGTTGAATGAGGGACAAACAATATCATTGTGCTAATTACTATCCCAGTTTTAATTTATTACTGGAATTAATAGTCAATTTCACACCTGGAGAAGTTTTTACTCTTCTGAAGTAAGGAATTACTTATCTGATGAACATCCACACTTTCATAGAAATACACCACTTGGTGGACACAATTAAATGTGCACTTTAATCAATGTAACCCTGGTGGTACAATACAAAATCTAAAATTTAGCATAGCCTAGAATAAGAATGATTCAAATACAGAAAATAATAACATTCATCTAGTTTATGCACCATGGGGGGGGGGGGGGGGGGGGGGGAGTGCAGGGTAGAGAGGAAGCCTGCTAGTAGTGGCCAAGCTGAGCTAATGCAAGCTGCCTGGGGTGGGTTACATAATGCAAGTAAGGCTGTACTACTAGGTGGGCTAGATGTAAACAACACTTGACATGGTGTATGAAAACTTGAATAAAAGCTACTCTTTTCAATCAATTTCTTTGAAATTTCAGATTTTAACAGATTTAATCCTTCTAAATATATGCTGCGAAAATTAAATCAACAGTGATTACAGGGAAAAAACGTGCAATTGCCAAAGTTGGACAAAATTTAAGGTATTGATTTTTTATTAATGCTAATAACTTGAAAAATTTGCAAAATTCAGATCTAATTTTGGGTAAACAATTGAATCTTGATTAAATAAAGTTATATTCTTGAAAAAGTCTTTAGCTTCAGCAATTCTCATGTTAGGTGAGTAAATATATTTCCTGATTTTTTAAAAATTGCATTATATTTTGGCCCATAACTAAAATTATACCCAACACTGACCTAATTTTTTGTATGTTCATTGAAAATGTATGGAAGAATGTGAATACTAAATATGATCAAAAACAGATCAGTGGTTTTGATATAAGGCAGCCTTGAAGTGTAACAATGTTGTTTTTATGGAAAACGGAGGTTTTTCCTTAATATCTCGAAGGAACATAGTCCTAATGACCCAATTTTTGGTATGGTAGGAGATTTTGGGGACATCTAATGGTATGCAAAATTTTGGAATTGTAGGTCAACGGTTTCAAAACGTGCCCTGTTAACGGACGGCTGGCTGGACGGACAAAGGACCAGGACCATAGCTCAGATGACTTATACTCAGCTGAGCTAAAAATCATTCTTTGTACTCAGACGAGTGGTCAAGGTCACAGGACCCATTCTTTAAAACTATTGTGGATGCATATAAAGCTATTTTTTTTCATCATAAACCTTTCATCTTTCACATATGGGTAACTTGCCAATTGGGAAGAACCTTAACTGATTCTGAAGTGTCACAGTCAAAGGTCAAGCATGTCAAGGGACCCACTTCTTTTAAAAGCTTGTGAAAAAAAACTTCCTTGCTGAATGGCAGTAGGGCTAGCCATTAGATTCTCAAACACTTTACTGCCAAAAAGAAATCATATTTCCATATGTTGTGATATAATTGAGATATTCTTTTGGGAAATTCAGCTGAGGATCATGCCTCAAGTGGTCCCTAGTCGACAAATGTAGTGAAAAGTAAATTACATGTTTAAGAGAGGAAACTGACATAATTTTTTAGACTGTAACTGTAGGCACAATTTCTAATAATTGTATCTAAATGTAACTGGGGTGTCACCAAATAAACAGGCCCTCCAAAATATTTAAATCTGAAAGTTCATGAAATTTTGTCCAGTAATGAATGTAGCTGAATTGTAATGGTCAGGAAGATAAAGCTCTCACAAATGAAGAAATTTTGTCCAGTAATGATATAGCTGAATTGTAATGGTCAGGAATATAAAGCTGTCACAAATGAAGAAATTTTGTCCAGTAATGAATGTAGCTGAATTGTAATGGTCAGGAATATAAAGCTGTCACAAATGAAGAAATTTTGTCCAGTAATGAATGTAGCTGAATTGTAATGGCCAAGAATATAAAGCTGTCACAAATGAAGAAATTTTGTCCAGTTTTGAATGTAGCTGAATTGTAATGGTCAGGGATATATAAAGCTGTCACAAATGAAGAAATTTTGTCCAGTTTTGAATGTAGCTGAATTGTAATGGTCAGGAATATAAAGCTGTCACAAATGAAGAAATTTTGTCCAGTTTTGAATGTAGTTGAATTGTAATGGTCAGGAATATAAAGCTGTCACAAATGAAGAAATTTTGTCCAGTTTTGAATGTTGCTGAATTGTAATGGTCAGGAATATAAAGCTGTCACAAATTAAATAATTTTGTCCAGTTTTGAATGTAGCTGAACTGTAATGGTCAGGAATATAAAGCTGTCACAAATGAAGAAATTTTGTCCAGTAATGAATGTAGCTGAATTATAATGGTCAGGAATATAAAGCTGTCACAAATGAAGAAATTTTGTCCAGTTTTGAATGTTGCTGAATTGTAATGGTCAGGAATATAAAGCTGTCACAAATGAAGAAATTTTGTCCAGTAATGAATGTAGCTGAATTGTCATCTTCAGGAATATAAAGCTGTCACAAATGAAGAAATTTTGTCCAGTAATGAATGTAGCTGAATTGTAATGTTCAGGAATATAAAGCTGTCACAAATGAAAGTTGTCTTCCTGGAGTCAGTGATAGGACAACACAAAAAAAAATGCATTTGTTTTAAATATTTATTGTATAAAAATATAAATATCACCAGTGTATGGATTCACTGTTTCTCTAACTCTTCAAATACAACCATATATGGTTATAGTAAAATAATGTGGCTATCCCTTCTAGCAGTTTGCCTACACTCAAATACTTGTATGAAAATGGCTACCTGTTGCTGATCCCTATGCCGCTGGTTTTTGCCTTCTACTAACTATTACATGTTAAAAAAGGTCATGCTCATAAAATCCTAAATTCATTTTTAGTTTTATAATTACTACTGCATCTTATGAAAGGCCGTTTCATTACCTGAATACAAGTATCATTAGTGGAGTGATATGGGATAATCCTAAGTATGTATAAATGAATGGTTTACCATATTTATATTTGTGTTATTTAAGTTTAAGCACCATGCCATGTTCAGTTACAGAGACCAAGCCGTCAAACCTGTATTAAGTTCTGGCCATGAATGATTATAGGTCTTGGTGACATTATGTTCTCAAAGAAGAGTTATGGACCATATCTATTACTTTAAGACACAATTCAGTCTTGTGTAAAAAAGCCAGGTTGTGTGCCACAACATTAAAAAATCCCATACATGTAACAAACATATATGACAAATTTGTTTATCTTCAGTATATGCTGGTAGATCTATGATGATCTGTAAATCTCCAGAGAAAGTAAACTAGCAGCAGTTTTAAACCTTAAAGGGATCCAATCACTTAAAAATCATGTAGAATTCACACAAAAAAAGGTTTCTTCCCTTTAAAATAAATCTGTATATGCCAAAATATTTCCGTAAAACCGTTTGCTTACTCCTGTAAACGAGTGTTAAAAAAACAGTCGACTGGGCGCGATCACAGGTGTCAACATAAACATAGCGCGTGGGGCCGTGTGCATCACGGAGCCACATTTGTCAATCGGGATATGCCAAACGGACTTAGCCAAAAAAATGTTATACATGTTCTAGCTGGCTGAAACACTGCGTATGTGAGGTACTGAGACTTTGTGCTGGGATGGTTTTGCTGGGAAACTTTTGTATAAAGCAAAACTGAACTGATTGTGTGAAAGTATAGGCATAAGACTGTTCCTGATTATATCCCTTTAGAAGGACGTAAAGGATGTAAAATTTGAAATTATGCAGGATGAAAAATACAAGAAGTACTAGACTTCTGCCCTCACTACCAATGTATTTGCTGACATCTGGTGGTCAGTATTGTAACTATTTTCACATAATTTCACTGCAGCCTCATCCCATAAATTAAGTTTGCACAGTGTTCCTATAATTTAAAAAAAAATGTTTCTTTGGGGTTTTCTTGGTACAGCTTTTTGAACAGGATTTTCAGCCAAATGACCCAGATCATCATTTTCATTAAAGAAGTATTCTCAAGTTGCATAAAAATCAGCTGTCACGCACAATTTTTTTCACCTTTTTTTTAGTTCATATCCTCTAGTTAACCTTGAATCTGAAATATTAGTCATGACAGTTCACCCTGAATACTATTTTCATAACCTGGTGTGGCAACAGGATAAATTGCTTCAGTATTATACATCATAATTTTCAAAGGTTATTTCGTCGTTTTCAAGTGGGTTTGTATGAGCCATGACATAGACGATCCTGAGGTGCTGCTGTGTGTGTAAACAACAGATTACTTGTGTCCGACGCATTATTTGGCCTAGTGAGTACCTTGGGCCCAAAGAGGTTGGGTGAAGGGATTATTTCTTAGATCTAAAGCATTTTCCTGACAGCTTCATATGTTAGAAATTCTTTACCCATATAGATTAATCTTCTTTAAACTTCATGGCTACTTTGTTATCCTGATAAAAATTAATAAATATGTAAAAGTTTAGTTTACAAAAAAAGAAACCTTTGTTTACAGGTTTAAGTATGGGTATTTATGAGTATTTTCAAAAATAGCTGAATTCAAACACTTTCAAGGCCTTGAAAATATCATTTACAAATTCAAGGGATTTCAAGGATTTTTAACACTGTGGGAAAACTGGGAACACTGATGTAGTCTGTGACTGCTTGGTGACTCTGAAAGTATTAATGAAATCATTCAAAGTATATCATTTATTTATTGCAAATATAGATCTGTAATCCTATCTAAATATGTTGTTTTTTTTGTAAGTATGGATCTGTTTTCCTATTGCTTGGATATAACAGATGGCAGCACAAGGCTGGTGAGGACTTCCTGCTTGTTTCTATGTTTCAAGTCTTTTGTCAAGATGACATTTGTCCTTTACAGCACTGTCTTCACTCTTTACGGTTCTTGTCCCACCGCCAGATGGAGCCATCATCACATACACATATCAAGATGGTGCCATTTCTGTTGAAGTTTGTCTGTCGTATCGCTGCAGAGCACTTACTGTGGCTCAACAAGGTCACTCTGCAAGATACACATGAACATATTTAATCGAAATGTACAATGTGTGTTTAATCCAATTATTTTTACAATTAAGTGTCTAAAAATTAATCCCTGAAAAGACAAAATGAGAACAAAAATGTGCCTAAAATATTAATGAAAAATAATGAAAAGTTACTGAAAGGAATTACAAATTTTTTCTAGTTGTACATGAAGTTATTAAATTGTGGAATTTTATCACTCTCTCCAAAAAAGAGTACTGCAATGAGCCAACATCATATATTTACTAAGCACTCGAATTGGTAGTGCCTGAATGAATTAAGGTGTAAGAGAGGTTAACAAAAAGTATTGAAAAGTACTTCCTTTGTTCAGTCATTCAAAGATTTTCAAGAAACATAAAGTGACATAAAAGCGGACCAAACTGTCTCGCTAGTGAACCTTGCTTTTCTAGCATTGCAGTTGGAACGCCGGACAAGTGCGCCACCAACATGGGTTCGAAACTGGGATCGACCCAATGTTTTCCCCTGAACAATTTGTCTTCGTAACAAGGTTTAATAAAATATTTGGTGGAAATGCAACAAGCACTTTTCAGTGAGGGCTTATATGAAAATGTTTATTCTTTCATCTCTTCCATGAAGAACTAAAATTCTGACTTACTGCATGAAAAATGAATAAAAAATTTTGATTAATTTTTTGTCATTTCAGTAACTGTTTGATACTAATTGTAACTCCTATAACAAATGCTTAGCAAATGTTAATGGCAGTTCATTCAGTGAAGGTTCAGGTTGAATTATTCATTTCTTTTTTTTTATGTAGAGTGATAATCTGCACACATTTCATTAGGAGTCAGAGTGTAATAATGCATTGAAGAATCTATGCATTGAACTGCAAGCCCTCATTTAAATTGTAATCGAACTATTAACCCCCAAATTTATTCATTTGGATTATTATTTTTGGAAGGAGAATTTGAATTTCTTTATCATGAAAGAATCTGGAATCTACTTTAAGCGTCTGCTGGTTGATCACTCCACTCAAAAATGGCTGCAACAAACAGAAGGAGTGCTACATTTTCTTTTATTTTCTGAAATTTACTAACATGTTTTTTTGTAAACTACTTTATTTTTTTTAAGTCTTAAATTTAGTACCTAAGAAAGAATCAAATTGAATCGAAGGTAAAGAAGCTATTTACAGACCAACAAATCACCCACTTTATGATGGGATAAAACAGCTTTTAGATAACTTACTGGTGTTTTCAGTGTTCTTTTTTGTATATCTTTGCCTTTTCATTTCTTTTTTTTTCTTTTTTATGTCTTCTCAATATCTTTTTTTGTATATTTAGGAACTTTTGGACAGGCAACTTTTGGTTCTTGTCAGTGTTTAGCACAACCCAAAATTTTTCTGATAATAATGTCCAGTGTCCATATCAAAGCCAACAACGCAATAACAGCAATTTGTGGAAAGTAAGATTAAATAAAGTGTAAATTGAAGCCATTCTAAATCTCAGGTGAGATTTAAGAAGCCAGTTTTTATTTCCTGCAGTCTTTACACTTTTCTGGTGGCATAGTGTTTGTGAATAACTAGTATAGAAAGACATGTATCTCACAGGAGCAACAGCCGATGACTGAAAGTACCAAAGCCAGAATGGCCAAGCAATCTAAGTAGAGGTCAACTCAACTATATTGTAACATAACAACTGGACAGTTCAAACAGCAAATGTGAGGGTTTCCAGTGACTCTGGCACCCTGCTTGGAAGTGAATGTGATAGAAACAGCCACTGAAGGCTGCAGGAACCCCCAGAGTGCTGCATAGGGCCATTAACCCAAAATACCACATAAGTTAGCCAACTGCAGGGACTGTGACTGATTTATACAATATCTTGTGTACCAACACTTATCAGATAGCTAATTGGTGCACTGATTCAGTACTCAAGAACTTTTCCAGTTAAATTCTTAGTTTCCAGGAATTCCCAGGAAGATTTTGCAAATTCCAGGATAGTCCAGGACATTCCAGGTAAGATAAAAAATTCCAGGACTTTCCAGGAGGCGTGGAACCCTGACATAAACATATATAATATAAAAAGTACATATATAAGCTAAACAGTACATATAAACATTTATAATCTAAACATTTCATCAATGCATACTGCATATAGCTTAGTTTAGCATGGTTCTTTGATTATTTTCATATGCAAGAATTTACTAAACAATATCCTGAAAACAGGTACGACATAAACCATGGGTAACTTTGTGACTGTTTTAGAGATGAGGCTGATTAAGCTTTGGTAATGAAAGCTACATTATTGAAGGAAAAATCATTCTGTCAGAGGATATATTAATCACATTTGTTTACAGTAATACCTTGCTTGTGCAGGGTCATCCACGTCCAAATCCCAAACATACACACGTCCAACCTGGTTGCCTTGAGCCAAAACCTACAAATATAAGAGCAAATACCAAACAGTGTAGCTTATACTGACTACAACTTAAAGATATTCTTGTAAATATTAAATATTGTATCTAAACCTACAGATATAAGAAAGAATACTAAATAAATAGTAACAATAATGTCTAAAAACTACATTTATTACTGCAAATACTAAAGTGCAATCAAAACCTAAAGAAATACAAGTAAATATCAAATATTGTATCTAAACCTACAGATATAACAGCAAATAATAAATAAATAGTAACAATAATAGTTAAAACCTACTAATATTAATTAATGCAAATACTAAAAGGCAGCTAAAACCTTAAGATATAACATGTAGCTAAACCTTCAGACATAACAGTAAATGGCAAATTATACAACAAATATATAATGTACTAAAAAAATTGTACTGTAGCCAAGTACTCAAAACACTAATATGATTTGAAGGCTAGTGTTCTTTTTCATTAATGACTAATCTGAAAGAAAAGTGCAAAATATTTTGAGTTGCACTAAGTCATTGAACAATAGTGTTGCCACCTGCATGTTATAATAATACATTAGTCATGTGATTTTTTATTTAGTAATGATTGGTGAAGCCATTCATGAGAAACAAGGGACCCATGGGTCACAGGGCTCAGCTGATTGTGACAGTTATAAGTGCATCACCATAGATTTTTTGCAATAAAAATACTATCCTCAGTGCTTAGGAACTAGGGCTCAATGACTGGGGGGAAGAGTTGCAACACCTTTGGATATAAATACAGAATACGGAATTAAATTCAATGGTGCTTACAGGGACTGGTGGGAGTTACAGCACCTCTGCATTTATGTAAAGGAAGAAAATTTAATTCAAATGAAATTATTTTTAAATATTTAAAAACAGGCAGAGAGATGGAAAACAAAGCAAATAACTTTAATTTCCATTCTACTGAGACAGGAAAATAATGAACAAATATTTGCATTAGATCCTATTTTTTCTTTTGTTAAATCTTTTTTTTTTTCAAGTTTATAAATTTTACCTTATATTTACAGTATATTATATATATCTGAATATTTAAATTGATTCACAAATCTAAACTGCATCAACATTTATACTTAATTTAGTCAGGCAACTTCACATTATGCACACAGATATATTTTTTTAAAATAAAATA
This sequence comes from Sipunculus nudus, assembly GCA_026874595.1. Taxonomy (NCBI): domain Eukaryota; kingdom Metazoa; phylum Annelida; class Sipuncula; order Golfingiida; family Sipunculidae; genus Sipunculus; species Sipunculus nudus. The sequence continues at coordinate 52,593,551 of CM049311.1, read as the reverse complement.
TATTTTTTAAATTTGCAAAGCAATAAATATATGAAAATAACACTCCAGAATTCACAATTTTAAATTGCACCTTTATTTATCCATGATTTGTTTCATATATTATCAAACTATGCCTACTGATGGGTTAAATTATATTTTGTTTAATTATTTAAAAGGAAATAATTTCTTAAAAATGCTACATCAGAACAATGTGGCATATCTTGGTTTACTTCTTGAATTAATATTTCAAGAAAAGTTGTGCCCATGGGATCAACAACAACTTTACATTTAAAGAAATACTGTTGACAATATCAAAAACAACTTTACATTTAAAGAAATACTGTTGACAATTGTACAATATTACTATTGTACATATGCACAGGTGTAATTTTCATGTATTATTTATTCTTCTATTCTTGTCTTATTATATCTTGTGAATTGATCACTGTATGTGAGGAGAAGAATTTAAATAGGGCCCTGCCCTGTTTTCTTATCCTCTAGCTATTTTGCAACAAATATTGTTTAAACCAAATACAGTTGATTATATCAAACCATGTATTGCAATATAATTAGTAATGGTGATGGTGGTGGGGGGGGGGGACCAGGACCGCAAAACAGGTGACATGACCTGCAGGTTATCATAATATGTCAGTTGTGTGGGGAATATGTTTGTTAATTACTTCAAATGAAGCAGCTTTGCTTTTAGAGATATTTGGTAAAAGAATGGGTTAGGATTGACAGACATAAACTATTTTAGTAGTCCTCCCTCCCACTGCAGGTGGCTCAAAAACTGGTTAAAACATGAACCATCTAGAACTTTTTAGGGACATGGCCACAATGCCATTAGTCGATACTTGGCAAGAGTTATTATTAATAATTCTATATTATTATCAACTATAAATCTTGAATAATTCAGAAGTTGTCATGAAAAATATGTTGCCTGTCATTCACACAAACACACACACACCAATAACCTTGTTTTCAACTCAATAAAAAGAAAACATTGCAACTGAGTACATGAACAACAATTTATTACTGTCATAACGTATATACAATGTACATAAGAGTTAGGACACAAATATTTACATTTCTGCTGATGTAATTGAAAAAGTGCCCAATCAATTTATTATTAACATAATAAACTAAAATTAAATAGCTGATTCAAAATAAATAATAATATAATACAAGCTATATTAAGTAAAAGCACCTTAATTAATTGGTCCCCTTGTAATGGGCTAAAATAAGAAATAAACATAAGCGGTTCTTTAGTGAACTAATACATTAAAGGAAAAAAAGATAAAAATAAATAATTAAGACTGTCCACACGATGCCCATATTGGAACAAACTAATGCAGAGAAAACTATAACAGATAATATAAAAAAGTTAAGCACACTGATAAAATGATAAGCACAGGTCTGAAGGGACCTCTAGTGTTGATAAACAGCACTAACACACATAAGTCATATCTGACAAAGCACCATGTTCTCGTTAAGCACAATCAAGTTTTATAGCACACAGGTTAACTACAAGTTAAAAAAAGCTTAAATTGTCCTGCAGATATTAAAGCACCATTTAAGCACGCGTAAAACAGTCCATACAGGACTGAGGTCTACAAGCAATAGCTGTACATTAAGTGATAGAAATATATGGTAAATGAATCCATAATAAAAGACCTGTAACTTGTCTCCAGGACTCACGACTGGTGTTTCTGTTTAACAGTGGAGTTGGGCCCCTGGCATGGTTGGTGGTACAGCCATCATGCGTGGTGAGGCGAAGGAAGGAGCAAGTCCAGCATTAACACGAGCGACGTATTCACGACGGAGACGCTTGAGTTTCTTGGGGTGGATGGATCCGTTGAAGGCCAAAGTGTTGTATGAGCGGACTCTCTTGTTGGCCATCCACTTCTTCACTTGAGTGTTGGTGATGCCTGCTGCTGTAGCCAGTTGTTCAACTTCCTCATCACCAGGATAAGGATGATCAAAGTGCTCGCTGTACCACTTGTTAAGCAGGTTGACAGCACGGGGACTCAGGTAGCGGCGCCGGCTGCTGCTGCTTGGACCGGAAGACTGTCTGTCACTGGGAGAAGTGTCCACATCACCAAGTGACTCGCTAGAAGTTGATGGTGATGGGGCTGATCCACTGCTTGTGACAGATGTGCTGTGGTTGGTCGGTGAGCGATCTCCAGCGCTGCCTGGTGACATGTCACTGCTGGTAGGAGTGGGGAGTGGCTGTGGTGGCGTCGCTAACACTGGGGTCATCAGCAGCAGTGGTGCAATCCTCTGACGGGTCCTGGAGACAAGATTCAGCCACTCATAGTCGTAGTAGGAGTTGATGATCTGCTTGCAAGCCTCGTTGCTGATATTGTAGATCAGTGTCTGGTAGCGCTGGGTCTCGTTGTGGTTCAAAGCAGCTGAGTATTCAGCCTGGAGATGTTTGGCTGTGGCAGCGTGGACCGGATGAGTCTGAACTTGGGTGATCTCATTCTGGAGCTGCAGGTGCTGTTGACGGACTGTCAGATGAAGAGTCTGGGGGTGAGGCAGCGACATCTGGTGGTAGTTGTGAAGCGGTGACCCTGGCAAGTTCATGACAGCTGGATATGGAGCTGGCTGCATCATCATCTGAGAGGACCTGGCAGTTGGTGGAGTCATGTACATTGGCCAGTCCACTCTCTGAGGTCCAGGCACTGCTGGTCTCGGTGCTGTCAGGTCCAGAGGCTGCTCTGGCTGCTTGGGAGTGCTGCAGGTCGTCAGCTCCTGGTTGATAGGGATGGGTCTGATCTCTATCGGTTGTGGTGTAGTACATTTCTTCTCAGGTGTAACACTCAATACATCTATGATATCCTCCTCTTGTTTGACAACAGGTAGTGTGTAGGAAGCCATGCTGATCACTCTGTTGTATTTTGTAAGTAATCTTTAAGTAGTAATCCTGGTGATGTAACAACACTGGTGATGTACAATGACAGTGTACAAATATACTGCTGAAGTACTACTTGTGTGTATAATAATCCAATAGAGCTAATATCAGGAGATGTTGTTGGTTGTTGTTCAGAGAACTGAATGATGGTCTTGGTAACTGGAGGTAGTTTATATACAAACCTGTGACACCTGACTGAACATCAGACAACTCACTTGGCCCTGCCTCCTGCCAAGGAGCTACTCAGTTGAGCAATCTGGACTACTCAGCCCTGGCCTGTGATTATACTTAATGAGCCAAGAGAGCTACTCACTCAGCTGGTGAGTACTCAGGGCTAGGCTGGGAGTACTCACCCTGGGGTGGGGTGTGTACAAACTGTGCAGGGTTAATTACAACAATACCTCAGCTGACCTTGCCAGGGGTCACAGTTTGTGCTTGTTGATAAACTGTGCTTGATCATGCACAAACAGTTATTGTTGGTGAACTTTTCGATAAACAAATGTATTGTCTGGCTGTCATTAAACTTGAAAACTATTGTCAGAGAAGTCACCACTCCTGAAATCATTTGCAGGTCAACTGATTATTCAGGCTGATTTCAGTGTTTCACATAATTATTTAGTTTGATTTTAATACATTTTACAGACCTATTTAATATAAAAAAGTAACAAACAATCATTTTTTAAAAGTATAGCTAAGCCTATTTAAATATAGTTAATACATGTATTCACATATTTAATAAATCTAAGGTTATAAAGCACACAAGTTTAAATTGAGTACTGGAATTTTCATTCTAATATTTTACAAAGGACTGAACAGACACAACAAAAAGATTTATACAACAGAAGTATTTACTCAAAGAAGAAAATAATGGTCACCTGCACATGACCTGGATCTAAATTACTTTATTTTCATCATATATAATAATAAATAACTATACACAATGTTAACAGTTTTAAGTATTATAATTCAGTTATGATAAAAGTAGATGGTAAAGGTAATTAGAAATGACAGTATGAAATGGTTTATCTATGACATTATAAATAACTTTAGGAAAATATTTCATTTGTTTTATACTAGGAGTTTTAATATATCATATTTTAAATAATAATTTGTAGTAATTTTAATATTTTTATGTATTATAATCAATAGTGGGTAAAGATGATTATAAATGACTTGAATGAATTATGAGTGACACTAAAAAACAACAGAAAAGTATCTCTTTTATTTAATACTTGGAGATATATCATATGTGATATATTAATTTAAGGTATTTTTTTTTTTTTAATTTTTTATTTTTCACTGTAAAAGTTAAATCAGTTTTGTATTGCTTAAAAAACCTATAAAGAATAATACCACACAGAAATTTATAATCAGTGTGAGGCATATTAAAATTTTATTATTTTATACATTTCAAAGTAAAAGAAGAACAGAATCAGGCTTGTTATTGTAGTGACATGAAAGAAATGTTTTGATGTCACTGAATTATGTCATAGTAATTACATCCTTGTGACGATGTGGCCTTTGATTACATAACAGCTATTCACCAATAACATCATATGTCATGCCTAGTTTAATTAGCAGTTGGAAAGGCAACTTGGTGCAATGTGTAATGTCATCTTATTTATTCAGATTAGTGCCATTTTTATCAAATGGAAATTATTATGAAGGTCAGTACAGTACAAATATCACTTACTTCAGATATATTTATTATTTAGGGAGTCCATCAGTATTTTATTACCAGTTTAATCAGAAGCCTGAGATACTGGAAACATGTATGTGACTCTGAAGAACCTGGGCTGCCTGTATGAAATATGACTGTATCTTTAAGGGGCCCAATCACCTATCTTACCTTTATAAACTAAAGGTAATTCCTTGGAGCTTCCATAAAAATAGGCCAGAAAATGTGGATATCACTGCACAAAGGCTGCTTGTTTTGTTTATATAAATGTGTTTATATCATGTGGGGGCCTGACAAAATAATCAAAACAAATTCAACAAGAGCATCTGGCAGCAAGCCAGATAAGCCAGAGCTTTGCAAATGGTGTTTTGCAACAAGTGAAGTTTCTTCGCATATATGCAACCTACCACCTTAGGATACATGTTTTGCTGTGTTAACAAACATGTTGTTGATCGACAAGTTCACACATCCTTCACTTAGGCCTTATATGAACTTTTACAACCAAACCCTCAGATCATAAATATATACACAGAGGAAGCCTGAAATCACATGAATTCTTTTTGAAATGGTTGGTGATTAAGCACCTTTAATAATGGATTTGGCTCATCACGTATCAAGGATAAAATATGAGAGTCTACAAATTGGTCATGTTCAGCCCCTCACTCCAGTCCCCTCCATGATGACAGGCCCTCACTCCTGTGAACATCAACAGCACTACATCATTATAAGTTAGGTCCTTCAGACCTGATTTGTTATATCTAAAACTATTTACAGCAAGGTAAACATACATATACAACAAATTGTGCTTTGTTGCTATATGGGATTGGTGCCATGTGATGTGGAGAATCAATTCAGAAATGGTGTTGACCTAGCTGCCCCCAAGAAATTCAGAAGGTGAAGCCACCATATATATTTGAAATATATTTTTGCAAAGTAATTTTCCATAACTGTATCATGTTCTGTACTATGTGACATGTCTAAGTCAATTAAATGCAACCCTTTCTCTGCCCAGACTAATGATCGAGATCAAAGAAGCCAACCACACAATTCTACATGCTTAGCTGAGCTCAAATGTTTGTTTAGTAATAAAACAATACTGAGATTCCATAAGAGGTCAGGGGTTTTCTTGCCAAGGAACCATACTGAAGGGAATACTGACAAGACAGAGGGGTTTCAGTGATAACCATGCAGACAATTAAATGACTTTAGGTTTTGACCATGGTTTGGTCAGTACTCTCTGCCACAGGAACATACTAAACTAAACAGGATAGTGGTAAGTCATTGGGGTTTCAATGATAATCATGCAGACCTCTCACAATTAAATGACTTAAGGCTTTGACAGCAGTTTGGCAAGATCTCTCTGAAAGAAGAGAAATAATTAAACAAAAGATTTCAAAATTATACTAAAGATTAAGGTATAACCTTCAATAATGATTCATTACAAAAGTACTAAAAATAATAAGAAGTGGTCGGACAATGGTCCTCAGAGGGCCCCCCACTTCCGGTAGTGGTGGGCTAGTTTACATATGGGTAAATGCTACTGGTTCAAATCATATTAAAGAAGATATGTCTGAAGTAATGTCCATGATACAAAATCTCTGATTGTGGTCTGGCCGCCATACTGGATTTTAAGTGGGTGTGTAATTTGACAAGGATGGTGCCCTCATAGGCTAGGTACTGATCTCTGTGAATTTGAGACAGATAAAGCATGCTGTTGTTGAGATATTGCACACAAAAGAAAATCAAAGATTGTCCTGTGGTGGCCATATTGGATTTCTGACAGGTATGTTTTGATCGGTCTGGAGCCCTAATGGGTACAAATCATCCCTGTGAATGTAAGAAAGATCAAGCATGTTGTTGTTGAGATATCATGTGTGAAAGGAAATCACCAATTGTGCTGTTGTGGCCATGTCAGAATTTGGACAGGTCTGTAATTCAATAGGTCTGGAGCCCTGATAGGTACCAATCATTCCTGTGAATCTGAGAAAGCTCAAGCATGTTCTTGTTGAGATATTGCACAAATCAAGATTATCAATGATTGTGCTGTGGTGGCTATATTGGAATTCCAACAGGTCTATAATTTGATAGGTCTGGAGCCCTCATAGGTACCATTCATCCCTGTGAATTTGAGAAAGCTCAAGCATGTTGTTGTTGAGATATCCCACATGAAAGAAAGCGTCACTGACGGAAGGACAGATGGAAGGACTGACATGGTGATCACTTTAGGGCACCACTTGTCAAGCAAGGCCCTAACAGTAAATGTTACCTCTTACATACAGCCACACATAAATACTTGCTAATTGTCACAATCGAAAGCTAAACTGAACAAAAAATTGCCACTTCACACTGAAACTTTATCTGATTTCAATTATTCCTGCGTAATCTTCTAAATTAATCCAAGCATGAAACAGTCAAACTTACAACACGAAAGAGTTTTGATAATCAGTACTTGAGAATAGGTTTTCCCATGTACCAAACAAATTTGATGTTGGGGTATGAAAGTACTCTAGAACCCTGTTTAAAACAGTGACCAACTTCTGGATTACTCTAAATCATTAATCCACAGATTCTGCAGACCACATGACACTGTGACAACTTCAGGTCACAATCTTCATCATAAATTTAGAAATTACTTTCAGAATAAACTGAATAACAGTTGACCAGAGACATATGCATCTTAAATAATTACACATATACAATAACCTACTGGTGATTATCTATTACCTGGTAAACTTAAATACACAGTAAAATAACCTACTGGTGATTATCTATTACCTGGTAAACTTAAATACTCAGTAAAATAACCTACTGGTGATTATCCATTACCTGGTAAACTTAAATACTCAGTAAAATAACCTACTGGTGATTATCTATTACCTGGTAAACTTAAATACACAGTAAAATAACCTACTGGTGATTATCTATTACCTGGTAAACTTAAATACACAGTAAAATAACCTACTGGTGATTATCTATTACCTGGTAAACTTAAATACACAGTAAAATAACCTACTGGTGATTATCTATTACCTGGTAAACTTAAATACACAGTAAAATAATCTACTGGTGATTATCTATTACCTGGTAAACTTAAATACACAGTAAAATAACCTACTGGTGATTATCTATTACCTGGTAAACTTAAATACACAGTAAAATAACCTACTGGTGATTATCTATTACCTGGTAAACTTAAATACACAGTAGAATAACCTACTGGTGATTATCTATTACCTGGTAAACTTAAATACACAGTAAAATAACCTACTGGTGATTATCTATTACCTGGTCAACTTAATACACAGTAAAATAACCTACTGGTGATTATCTATTACCTGGTCAACTTAAATACACAGTAAAATAACCTACTGGTGATTATCTCTTACCTTGTCAACTTAAATACACAGTAAAATAACCTACTGGTGATTATCTATTACCTGGTCAACTTAAATACACAGTAAAATAACCTACTGGTGATTATCTCTTACCTGGTAAACTTAAATACACAGTAAAATAACCTACTGGTGATTATCTATTACCTGGTAAACTTAAATACACAGTAAAATAACCTACTGGTGATTATCTATTACCTGGTAAACTTAAATACACAGTAAAATAACCTACTGCTGATTATCTATTGCCTGGTAAACTTAAATACACAGTAAAATAACCTACTGGTGATTATCTATTACCTGGTAAACTTAAATACTCAGTAAAATAACCTACTGGTGATTATCCATTACCTGGTAAACTTAAATACTCAGTAAAATAACCTACTGGTGATTATCTATTACCTGGTAAACTTAAATACACAGTAAAATAACCTACTGGTGATTATCTATTACCTGGTAAACTTAAATACACAGTCAAATAACCTACTGGTGATTATCTATTACCTGGTAAACTTAAATACACAGTAAAATAACCTACTGGTGATTATCTATTACCTGGTAAACTTAAATACACAGTAAAATAATCTACTGGTGATTATCTATTACCTGGTAAACTTAAATACACAGTAAAATAACCTACTGGTGATTATCTATTACCTGGTAAACTTAAATACACAGTAAAATAACCTACTGGTGATTATCTATTACCTGGTAAACTTAAATACACAGTAAAATAACCTACTGGTGATTATCTATTACCTGGTAAACTTAAATACACAGTAAAATAACCTACTGGTGATTATCTATTACCTGGTAAACTTAAATACACAGTAAAATAACCTACTGGTGATTATCTATTACCTGGTCAACTTAAATACACAGTAAAATAACCTACTGGTGATTATCTATTACCTGGTAAACTTAAATACACAGTAAAATAACCTACTGGTGATTATCTATTACCTGGTAAACTTAAATACACAGTAAAATAACCTACTGGTGATTATCTTTTACCTGGTAAACTTAAATACACAGTAAAATAACCTACTGGTGATTATCTATTACCTGGTAAACTTAAATACACAGTAAAATAACCTACTGGTGATTATCTATTACCTGGTCAACTTAAATACACAGTAAAATAACCTACTGGTGATTATCTATTACCTGGTCAACTTAAATACACAGTAAAATAACCTACTGGTGATTATCTATTACCTGGTCAACTTAAATACACAGTAAAATAACCTACTGGTGATTATCTCTTACCTGGTCAACTTAAATACACAGTAAAATAACCTACTGGTGATTATCTATTACCTGGTCAACTTAAATACACAGTAAAATAACCTACTGGTGATTATCTATTACCTGGTCAACTTAAATACACAGTAAAATAACCTACTGGTGATTATCTATTACCTGGTAAACTTAAATACACAGTAAAATAGAAGGCAAATAAATACTGATTAGGCAAGAAAAGGGCTGGTTTCTCACGCATCATGCATTGTGACCCTGCAACAATTTTGTTTTATTTTTCAGTAAATTTACTGGTATTGAGCTCTAGTTGCACAGGTATTTCTTTCAAAAATAAAATTAAAAAAAAATTTCAACAAAACCCTGTTATGTAATGTGCTTTTTACCTGTTTAACAAAAGGTCCCTCTTAATATCATTTGTCCCCTAACCATATGAAATTTAAAAAAAAAAAACAGTTGTAAGCAAGGTACTGAGACTGTGTGTTGGTTGGTATAGTTTTGCTAGGAAACTTTTGTATAAAGCAAAACTGGACTGATAGTTTGAAAGAATAGGAATATTATTGCTCCTCATTATGTCCCTTTAATGAGCAGATGACTGACCTTTTGGTAGTAATCCATGGAGAACCGCATGTACCAGATATCACAGTCTCTGTAGTCAAAGCGGTGCAGCACAGATACAGTAACGTCTGTGCCCTTGACCTCGCTCAATGACTGGTACAACGTACCAGGTTTCCAGCAGACAATACTGTTCTCACATGACTGAAATACATATAACAGCACGGTCCTGTATATTAACATTCAGCACATACAAACATTATGCAATAAGAGGTAAGACAGATCTCTGTAAAAATACAATGATTTAAGATAAGTGATTTTCACTGAAATATGTAGTGTTTCTGAGATAACAATTTCCCGATAACCATAATTTTCAATTGACAATTCTTTCATCCATATGACTGTCTCTGCTTCTACATTAATGACAGATAATTATAAATAATTTTTTTGTTTAAAGCTCTAATTTCCATTTCACAGTTATGAGAATATATTGTTTCAATAACACACACTTATTCAAATCTGAAAGTATAAAGATCTAAGTGAAATAATAAAAATACCTCCTTTAAATAAATATATATTAGTGGTGTGCCAATAGGTAATTTTCTTTTGCGACTGACTAAATTGATTGCATTTTTGCATAACTGATCATAAACAAATGTGTATTCACATTCTGAGAAGTCATATTAGACTGATAAAATATTCTTATTCTACCAGAGATATAGGAAAGAGGGGGCACAGAACAGCATTTAAGTTTATCCTTACACAACAAATCAGTATCAACAACACATATATTACCTTGAGCTTTCAGCGTAATGTACAAGTTAGAGTGAATTTACTTGGTAAGTATTTAAGGTATAATTATATAAAGATATTTCAAATCTTTATAATATAGATATATTATAATATAGATGGTAATAAAATAATCAATCTGGAATCATCTATCAGTCATTTTTTATCTTTCAAATATAATTTTACAACTGATTCCTACCACTAGTAACATATAAACATATATGTGTGTGCAAGCGTGTGTATTTCATAATTAGAGAATTTCCTGATAGGCACACCTTTGACAGTAAAAAGTTCCCAAACCAGCGGACACAGTCTACGTAGTTCCTGTGGATATCTCTGGTTGAGAAGTCTGGGTAATGCTGAGATATGGTGGGAAATGGTCTGAAAGGACAAGAATAAGAGATTTATTGATTTAATACAAGGAGCTCATCCTGACTTACACCATCACCACTCAAGTAACCTGTGTACAAGACAGCATTGTGTACATAACTATCGTAAAAGTTGTTGCATAAGTCACAATATTTAGACTCCCATATTTAGAACCATCAGGTCACCGTCACCATCTCATGGTTTTCAAGCGTATTGGATAACAATTTTATAACGTTTCATGTGAGCTACAAATATAAGATTTGCTTCTTGTTTTACCCATGTCCCTTTCATGATGATCATATGCCCGGTCAGCAATATGGCGGCACGCATGCATTACTGTCAGTCGTGCGTTGACGTATTCATGATTTTTCTTAATGAAGACACATTAATAAAGAACAATTAAATAACAAGCACCATACGGGTATATATTTTATTTTCTGAAATTGCCATAAACGTACCTAAATTCCACAGGAACAGGCATCGTTTGGTGTCATTACAGATCTGGTTCAACACGGCTATGTTTGCCATACATCCAAGCCATTTGAATATAATCACTGATAACGATGGAAATTGGACTCTCCAGATATTAACACAGAATAAAATCATTAATCTCAGTAAATATAATACCCATTAATTCAATAATGTTTCTTTTACATTTAACTGACCGGTCAATAAAGCGTTCATTATCCCCTTGATGACGGACATATTTCAGTAATTTCAGTATTACCGTGCATGTGCCGCGCCTTGATGGTAAGTTGTAACAATTAATTCAAGGGTTACTTAATTCAGTTTTAGATCCCATTTCAGAAATTAGGTTAATAAATTCAAACAAAATTATTCTATCCATCCTTCAGTTGTCTTTAGCAAAATGCGATGGATTGGAACTCATCCTACCTGCGCAAACTAATCCTAGTCTAATGAATACACCATACTTTTGACTATCTTTAATGATTTAAAGAGTTGCTCGATTGTGATGGTATTTTGCTTCAGACTCTTTTAGTTTATTAATATAGTCATTTAACTTGAATTCTAATGTTACTTAACCTAGTACAAAATGGCATAAATGACATTGTTTCACAGCACAAAATGTTATCCGACGCAGCTGACTCTGGCACAGTATAAATCTTACCTGACAATTTAACCCTGACTTTATATGTAATGATACTGTTGTTATTCACATATAAGCATTGTATTTAAGCTGTCCAATTAATTTTATATTTAAATGGTTTATCTAGTTTATAAACCACATAAGTACTACGGGGACGTTGGTTGTAGTCTTGCACGACAAGGAATGATACTTAAATTCCATAAGTATCAGGTGGTTGGGACGCCTCTGAAGTCTTGGTGCGACCTATATTATGTACTTTTCCTGAAACAAAACTTGAACAGCTTTTCCCCAGGGGGATCCTTAAAGTCAGGGTGTGACTTGTAATAAGGATGCGACTTCTGGAACGACTTTTACGGTAGCACTGATCTGTCATTTAATAATCTTAAAAGAAGGCAAAAGTACAAAAATGATTCATACTTGTCTGATTTGGATGAGTTATACTGTGATGAAGCATTGATGGAGTCTTGTAGTCGTGGTTTGTCCAGGTGCCACAGTTTCAGTGAGTGGTCCATACCACAGGATGCGATGATGGTGCCCTCCAGGTTAAAATCCTACCAAAGAAGCAGTATAAAAGATGGGCATATCAATTACAGAGACATGCTACCAAAAGACCTACTGGCCCTTAGAATATACAAGTATTATAAGAAGTTTAAACTGTGTCTTCACATTGCATGACAACAAGGAGAAAATAAAATTTTACCATGTGTTTGGCTGTTTGAAGTTTGGTGCTCTGCCCAGATGCCCAGAATTACAAAATTCTTTTGTATAACAAATTATAATTGGCATATGCTGAAAAAATGTATTGAAAACAGCATCATGGTCTGCTGTGTCATTTTTCTATCACATCAATCTTGAGAAAAAAGTAGATTTCCAAGAAAGATATGTGTACTTCAAGTGAAATCAGGAGTTTAAGCCAGGCCATCTCATGCACAGACTAAAAATTACAGATCTTTCCTACAAGTGTGATATAACCTATAAGTGTGATATAACCTACAAGTGTGATACAACCTTCAAGTGTGATATAACCTACAAATTTGATATAACCTACATGTGTGATATAAACTACAAGTGTGATATAACCTACATGTGTGAAATAACCTACAAGTGTGATATAACCTACAAGTGTGATATAACCTACATGTGTGAAATAACCTACAAGTGTGATATAACCTACAAGTGTGATATAACCTACAAGTGTGATATAACCTACATGTCTGATATAACCAACATGTCTGATATAACCTACATGTCTGACATAACCTACCCCACTGAGAACCTCGTCACGATGACCGTCTACTCCACCAAATATAGCGATGCACACATCAGTGGTCAGGTTCCAAAGTCTCAATGTGTGGTCTAAAATTGAAGGAGGAATAAACAATTAACATATATTATATAGGAATAAAAACTGTACAGAATAAGGACACCCACTGTTACAGATTATTCCCGCTGACCATGGTTCTACCTGCTGTTGCTGCATCATCAATTACACATTCACCAGAAGCATCTCATGTCTATAGTCCGTTTCACCACCAGCTGTCCACCTGTTTTTTATAGATAATTTTCATAAAAAATTATATTTTTCAATTAAATCTTCAAAAAATACATATGGAAGAGATATATATGTAATTTTGCAATTTGAAATTTACAATAAATCAGCAAGTTATGTTTTACAACTTTAAAATCTCTTCACAATGATCTGGAAGATACGTTATGTCCCTGCATGAGTAGCCATCTTTGTTTTAGCTGGTTATATTTTTAAGGGTGTTTACATGACATCATCCAATCAGCAACTGTGAACTGAAGTTTGTTTTTGCATGTGACCAATGACCTTGACCGCCATTAGTGGGTCTGATATGTTGTAAAATGTAGACTGATTTCTCATTTTTTCAAATAATTCTGTTTCTTAATCAATGTGTCAGGTAGATATTTTTTACCTTGTTGAAATGTAGGTTCTTGAATCCTCTACTCTACACTGTGATTGTTTCCCTTAAAATGCTATTATTAAAAATTTTCATAGCAAAATAAGGTAGACATAAGGGGGTTAAACAGACTATAGTCATCTTTGGAGCAGTGACCATGTAATGAGATATATTAGAAATTGTTTGGATTCAATCATATTATATATTACATGAACTTAAAAAATAATGATGACAATGCCTGACTGGCCAATCAGATCATAATCACTGTAACATCACTAGTCTCTCCCTTAATGGGTAACTTAAATCATAATTTTTTAGTATCATTACACCTTATTATCTGCAATCTTGAGATAATTATACTCCGTTCAATGCACCATGGTCCACATGATTTTTCCAGTTATTTTGTTACAAACTAAATTTCAGGCTTCAGTGTAGCAAGAACCAACAGATGTGAGAGACCGCCTAATTTATTTCCGGAAAATTGATGAAATAAAAGAATGTTACCTAACGACGCTGGTAAGTCATTTTTAAGGCAGCACCACTGAACCTTGTCATGCGACAACCATAGCGGGAGGGGAGATGTGACATCACAGAGGCTTGACTGTGCCATACAACAACTTGGGTGGGGGTGTCAGGTCCTTGCTCATGGTGCCTGGAGGGTGCGCTGCTGCCTCTTTAGTCAGGAATATTAAGTTTTTTTTTTTGCCTCGAGGATGTCAGACTTTGCTGGCAAACCATATAGCTACAGCTCTTAATAGAATTAATGAGGGTCTCGCTTTATTTTTGAGATACAGTTAAACCAACTTTGTGTAATATCGGTGAATAGTAAATCCCGTCTATTGTCACATAAATTTGAAATCTCAAACTATTTCATATAAATAAAAAAGGCTAAGTAATCCTGATCATTTTATATCATGGAATATTGTCATAATTCCGTTTATTGTTATGCTTCGAACCTTTGCCAGTGATATTAGTGCAAAGTTAATATCAAATGCCGACAAATCCGGCCAAGAGGCTGTTATTGATCAGGTGTATAAAAAAATCTAAGACTATTATATATCTATCTCCTTCTCGTGCACGGCAGACCTCGTGCAGAGATTGATACACACATGTCACTCAACGTCAGTTTGCTAGTTAGGCTTTATTTTCTAAAAAAAAAAAATGTTAATCCATTGTTCATTGATGATTGTTTTTTTTTTATATAACACGGGCAATGTTTGTATATCCAGAAAACCCTGCATTGATGCCTTTATATAGTGTCAACAAGTGACCCATGGGTCATGACGCTCAGCTGACTGGGAAGAGATTTGCAAAAGGAAATTTTATCATCATTATTAACCATTCAACTGAAGCATCAAAGAGATTAACCAACAGGCTGAGATTGTGTCTGTATTAATATATTAATGTATATTAAAAATAGAGAAAAAATGTGTAAACTTTAAAAAAAATACAGGTGGCTCCACCAGTCTGCAGAAACTAATAAAACACTATATGGTCAATATCCATGCAAAGAAGCATGGTGGTCTCTGGATTAGTTGTTCAGATACTTCAGCTTTTGTATCAAATTTTCCATTATTCTGAGGGATTCTTTGGAGTCCTATAGCTTGAAGGATATGGGTAACAGAGACCTAATTTCAGGTTTCCATAGACACTTTTCATGGGCCTCCTTGCATGACAAGAATGAAGATTCTAGGTCCAGTTGTTACAATTTGTACCCTGTTGACAGATAACCACATCTTTAAAGGTCTCAAAAATAGAGAAAATAATTGGTAAAAATTTGAAAAGAATAGAGGTGGCACACCTAGTCTGCTAAAACTGATGGAACATGTCATGATCAATATGTATGCCAAAAATCATGACTATCAGTGATCTAGTTAATCAGACATTGAAGTTTTTTATGAAATTTTTGACTATTCTGGGTGGTACTTTGGGGCCCCATAGCTCAAAGGATATGGGTAACAGAGACCTAATTTCTGGTTTCCATGGAGACTTTTTATAGATTTCTCAGAATTTCAAGAATGAAGATTCTAGGTCCAGTCTTTACGATTTGTGCCCTGTTAACAGATGTTCACATTTTTAAAGGACTCAAAATAGAGAAAACATTTCATAAAAAAATCGAAAAATACAGGTGGCGCCACCAATCTGCAGCAACTGATGAAACATCTCATGATCAATATGTATGCCAAAAATCGTGACCATCAGTGATGTAGTTAATGAGATATTGAAGTTTTTGTATGAAATTTTTCACTATTCTGGGGGGGTACTTTGGGGCCCCATAGCTCAAAGGATATGGGTAACAGAGACCTAATTTCTGGTTTCCATGGAGACTTTTCATAGGCCTCTCAGAATGTCAAAAAATAAAGATTCTAGGTCCAGTCTTTAGGATTTGTGCCCTGTAAACAGATGTCCACATTTTTAAAGGTCTCAAAAATAGAGAAAAAAATTCTTAAAAAATAAAAAAATAGAGGTGGTGCACCCAGGCTGCGGAAATTCATGAAACACTCCATGATCAATATCCATGCAAACAATTATGGTGATCTCTGCATTAGTTGTTCAGATACTTCAGCTTTTGTATCAAATTTTCCATTATTCTGAGCTGTACTTTGGAGTGCCACAGCTCAAAGGATATGGGTAACAGAGACCTAATTTCTGGTTTCCATGGAGATTTTTCATAGGTCTCTCAGAATGTCAAGAATGAAGATTCTAGGTCCAGTCTTTATGATTTGTGCCCTGTTAACAGATGTCCACATTTTTAAAGGTCTCAAAAATAGAGAAAAAAATTCGTAAAAAATCAAAAATAAGAGGTGGCGCCACCAGTCTGCAGGAACTGATGGATCATCTCATGATCAATATGTATGCCAAAAATCATGACCATCAGTGATGTAGTTAATGAGATATTGAAGTTTTTGTATGAATTTTTTTACTATTCTGGGGGGGTACTTTGGGGCCCCATAGCTCGAAGAATATGGGTAACAGAGACCTAATTCCAGGTTTCCAAGGAGATTTTTCATGGGCCTCTCAGGACGTAAAGTACGAAGATTCCAGGTCCAGTGGTTACGATTTGTGCCTTGTTAACTGACAGACGGCCAGATGGCCGGACGGCCAGATGGACGACGGACAAAGAGTGATCGCTATAGCCCAGATGACTTACAGTCAGCTGAGCTAAAAACGGAGTTTCGATCTTAATTCTTCCGTCCGCCCGGGTCATTGTTAAATGAGATATTGAAGTTTTTGTATGAAATTTTTTACTATTCTGGGGGGTACTTTGGGGCCCCATAGCTCGAAGAATATGGGTAACAGAGACCTAATTCCAGGTTTCCAAGGAGATTTTTCATGGACCTCTCTGGATGTAAAGTAAGAAGATTCCAGGTCCAGTGGTTACGATTTGTGCCTTGTTAACGGACAGACGGCCAGACGGAAGACGGACAAAGAGTGATCGCTATAGCTGAGATGACATATAGTCAGCTGAGCTAATAACGGAGTTTCGATCTTAATTCTTCCGTCCATTAAATTCTCTGCATGGCATCTTCCCACATAGGCCTATATGCGATGGAAATAGAGTATATATGTATTTTATTTACTTATTATTTTTCTATACATGCATATCCCCAAGAAACATTAATTGGTGAAATTATATATTCTCGATCGTCACTATCCTAAAAGACAGTGAAAAAGACATGGACGTTTAATTATTTTTGTTATTCTTATAAGCGGTATACTTTCATCGTTTTCATTTTGTGAGAAATAGAATGACTATCCTTTCTCGTAGTATATATATACTATACACGAAGTCCCGCGCCCTTTTTAAGTTTCATTCATGCGATTTATTGCGGGAATTGTCCCTGTGCACCAGTTTCAGTGCTAACACATGCCATTTCATAAGCAGACAATTGGTGATAATCTGTGGACTACTGAGATGATGTGAATTTCTGGTTTTTTTTTTTCAAAATTATTTAGGAACCCGGACGCTTATACATAACACAGTGATAATATGTTATTTTAAAATGCCGGAAAATTAGGCGGATGTTTCTTCTATCCCATTTTGTTCGATTTCCTTTGATATCTAACTTTTTTTTCTCTTGCAAAAAAGGGGTGGACCATAGGTCGTGGAACAGAGTATAATACTTGATTATCGAAAGTAATTAAAACAAAGGGACCCATGGGTCACGGCACTCAGCTGATTGTGATTGGACTATAAATGTTTCTCCACTGTGATACTATATCAAGCCGATAAAGCTTATGAATATCATGGACATGTTAGGCTATTATAAAGGAATGTAATGTAATATGTGAGTAAATGATAAATGAAATTACCAGACTGATGGATTAATAGAGTCAAATATAGTGGTTTATTTTTTGTTTATTTAGGAGGGGTTGAAAATTGTGATATATTTGAGCAAATATGAATGCAATGACAGCAGTAATAAGCAGTAGTAGAATGATGATAAGGCTATTTGTTGAAGGATCTAAAGTGTATGGTAGTCTGCAAGCTTTCAATTTGACAGATATGATGTTATGATTAACTATGCTGATGAAGTGATTTATGAATTTGTGACTGTATGACACAATATCTCTTTAGTCTTGACAAGGTACATTATTGTGATGCCCACTATGTCCACATATTACACATTATTGACATAATTTCTGGCATGTACACAGGTACCTATGGACAAATAGTTATACAAAATATTAAAGTATGAATATATCTGATTCATCTTGTTCTTGCTTACTGAGGCTGACTTTGGGATGGGGTTCGGAGAAGGGAAAAGTGAGGGCAGTACGAAGGTGGATTTAGAAATATTCTATTGTAATGTTTTTCATTTATATAAGAATATGAAAAGCTAAGAGGAAAGAGGCCCTCCTACTTGGTTATAGTAAAGTTCTAAATATATGATTGCAAACTAATACTCTGACAAGACTGTCATGAAGAAAAACAGTTAAAGTTATGCTATACTGTGTGTCACCAGAAATCGGTGACAATATGTACGGTGTTTTGTATCATAGTTTAACGAAGT
This sequence comes from Sipunculus nudus, assembly GCA_026874595.1. Taxonomy (NCBI): domain Eukaryota; kingdom Metazoa; phylum Annelida; class Sipuncula; order Golfingiida; family Sipunculidae; genus Sipunculus; species Sipunculus nudus. Next base: position 52,574,573 of record CM049311.1, on the reverse strand, counting down.
CTGTTCTCTATTGATATTGACGTGAAACGTCATCCTAAAGCGTTGACAGGTCTTGATTGTATATATATATATTGTGTATTCTTGTATGGAATCCCATCGGCTATCAGCTGATTTATCCGTGTCACGCATCGTGTGTAATTATTTCTGGTATGTGGGTCGCCAAGGTGACGCTAACAGTCAAACTAGGTCACATATAACCTTATATGGGACACTTGAGCCATAAGCCAATCAGAGAACCAGATCGCCGTATTGTGACGACGATTGTGACGTCAGAGTTCAGGGAGAGACGCTGGAAGCTGCCTTCAGTTGGGTCTTGAAGCTTGAGGTGGCAGCACGCACGCACGAACATTGAAACGCCAGGGACGGCATAGAAGCAAGCTTCTGCATGAGGCAAGGACCCAGCTCATAAGAACTCAGCCGTGCTGCCGAAAGAGCTTATATAGAGATATAGAGAGAGCGCGTTTGTCACCTGCCGGCCTAGTTCAGCTTGACCTAGATACATAACCGCCGTAAGCCGTGAACCGTTGCTACAAGAGCAAGGTCAAGGACTCTAAGCTCCTCGTAAACAAAGGGCGCTATTGCATGCATGTGAACGTGAACCTACCCGGGTCGCTGACAAGCAAGATCAGTTGAAGATAGCTAAACTCAGAAAGACTAGATATATATGGTACTAACCATACGCTAGATTCTGCACAAAACAGTAACCAGAGATCTCTGAAGGAACTGGACTTTATGGTTTATTATACAAACCAGTGACTCAGTAAATATCCTATAATTTTAATGTGAAGAACTGTCGTATTGACACATCATCGCACACACTCACATTTGTGTCTCTGTAAGTATTGTCTTGAATTATATTTGTGAATTTAACCTGATGTCTCATAGTTTCTATTGATCTGGGTGTATGATTGTCTGGTATTTTTATACACGTCCTTAAAAGAACCTGGAAATGTCACCTGTAATGACCGGGATCTAATTTCTTGATTAATGAAATCAAGTGGTGAGCGTTAACCCATCCTATTGTTTTATAGGATATATCCGTTGTAAAGTTTTCACGTTAAGTAAGGGGTGACACTGTGATGCATATGAAAATTTACAGATGGACAGGCAAGTGGACAGAATGGACTAATACCTTTATTTCACTTTCAAGGGAATAATGCATTTAAGTTTATATATAATCCTATTTTTTTTAAGCAAATCCACTTTTTCCATTAAGAAGTTTTTATCTGAATCATTTTTTTATTTTTAGGTTTTATAAATTTTTAATAAACAAGTGACCCATGGGTCATGACGCTCAGCTGACTGGGAAGAGATTCACAAAAGGAAATTTTATCATCAGAATGGTAGTATATACTCATTCAACTGAAGCATCAAACAGATTAACCAACAGGCCAAGATTAAGTCTGTATTTATATATCTATAAATAGAGAAAAAATGTGTAAACTTTAAAAACTAGAACATGGGTAGCCCACAAGTGACTATGTGTATCCGCCAAAATCAGAGTGGAACGGGTGAAGTGAGGCATGGATTGAGTGGCAAGGGGAAATAGAGTGAGGTATGTCGCATATTAGCGTGAATGTCTGCAGCCTGAATGTGTATGTAGGTTGTGCCACCTACTACAAATCCAGAAAGCTGTTCAAGTTGTAAACATATGCAAAATTTTAGGCAGAAAAGTCAAACCACTACATGTGTATGAGTGATTATAGCCCACGGCAGACAAACAGACAGACGCTGTGCAAACTAGAATTTAGGTGGCGCCACCTGTCATAAAATCAAGAAAGCTGTCCAGGATGCATAAACCTGCAAAATTTTAGGCAGTCATGTCAAACCACTACAGAGAAATGAGTGATTTTAGGCCTCAGCAGAAAAACAGACAGAAGCTGTGCAAAATTTGCAAAAATGGTTGCAGGTGGCCCCTCCAGTTTTGTGTATGATAAAGACCTATGTGAGATCTATACACATGCAAAATTTTGGCCCAATCGTTCAAACGGTTTCTGAGATATGAGCTTGGATGTCTGCAGCATAAACTAGAATGTAGGTGGCGCCACCTGTCATAAAATTAAGAAAGCTATCCAGGATGTATAAAGCTGCAAAATTTTAGGCAGATACGATAAACCACTGCCGAGATATTAGTGTTATTATCCCATGGCAGACAAACAGACAGACACTGTGCAAAAATGGTTGCAGGTGGCAACTCCAGTTTTGTATGATAAAGACCTATGTGAGATCTAAACACATAGACAATATTTGCCCAATCAGTCAAACTGTTCCTGAGATATGAGCTTGGATGTGTGCAGCGTTAACTAGAATTTAGGTGGCACCACCTGTCATAAAATCAAGAAAGCTGTCCAGGATGTATAAACCTGCAAAACTTTAGGCAGTTATGTCAAACCACTACAGAGAAATGAGTGATTTTAGGCCTCAGCAGACAAACAGACAGACGCTGTGCAAAATGTGCAAAAATGGTTGCAGGAGGCCCCTCCAGTTTTTTGTATGATAAAGACCTATGTGAGATCTATACACATGCAAAATTTTGGCCCAATCAGTCAAACGGTTCCTGAGATATGAGCTTGGATGTCTGCAGCTTAAAATATAGTGTAGGTGGTGCCACCTGTCATAAAATCAAGAAAGCTATCCAGGATGTATAAAGCTGCAAAATTTAAGGCAGATACGTCAAACCACTGCCGAGATATGAGTGACATTATCCTATGGCAGACAAACAGACAGACACTGTGCAAAAATGGTTGCAGGTGGCAACTCCAGTTTTGTATGATTAAGACCTATGTGAGATCTAAACACATAGACAATTTTGGCCCAATCAGTCAAACTGTTCCTTAGATATGAGCTTGGATGTGTGCAGCGTTAACTAGAATTTAGGTGGCGCCACCTGTCATAAAATCAAGAAAGTTATCCAGGATGTATAAGCATGCAGAATTTAAGGTGAATTAGTCAATTCACTGCAGAGATATGAGTGATTTTAACACAAGGCAGATGAACAGATGGACACTGTGCAAACATGGTAACAGGTGGCGCCACCATTTTTTGTGTATGTTATGAAGCTATCCAAGGGCTACATTTGTATAAATTTTATTTCCTGATCGGTCAAACGGTTCCCGAGATATGAGCTTGGATGTCTGCAGCATACACGAATATAGGTGGTGCCACCTGTCATAAAATCAAGAAAGCTATCCAGGATGTATAAGCATGCCGAATTTCAGGTGAACTGGTCAATTCACTGCAGAGATATGAGTGATTTTAACCCAAGGCAGATGAACAGATGGACACTGTGCAAACATGGTTACAGTGGAGCCACAATTTTTTGTGTATGTTATAAAGCTATCCAAGGGCTACATTTGTATAAATTTTATTTCCTGATCCGTCAAACGGTTCCTGAGATATGAGCTTGGATGTCATCAGCATGAAAATAAATGTAGGTGGTGCCACCTGTCATAAAATCAAGAAATCTATCCAGGATGTATACCCATGCCGAATTTCAGGTGAATTAGTCAAACCACTGCAGAGATATGAGTGATTTTAACCAAAGGCAGACGAACAGATGGACACTGTGCAAACATGGTTACAGGTGGCGCCACTATTTTTTGTGTATGTTATGAAGCTATCCAAGGGTTACATTTGTATAAATTTTATTTCCTGATAGGTCAACAGTTCCAGAGATATGAGCTTGGATGTCTGCAGTGTGAACGTGAATATAGGTGGCGCCACCTGTCATAAAATCAAGAAAGCTATCCAGGATGTATAAGCATGCCGAATTTAAGGTGAATCAGTCAATTCACTGCAGAGATAGCAGTGATTTTAACGCAAGGCAGATGAACAGATGGACACTGTGCAAACAGGGTTACAGGTGGCGCCACCATTTTTTTGTGTATGTTATAAGGCTATCCAAGGGCTACATTCGTAGTAATTTTATTTCCTGATCGGTCAAACGGTTCCTGAGAATTGAGGGTTTATGTGATAAAACAGACGCACAAATGGACACTGGGAAAGGCACCAGTTCACATGTGACCCGATAATTGGTGCAAGTTTCAGAAAAATCGTGTTGTAGTTATTGAGATACTGCAGTTTTTGTATCAAATTTTTCATTATTCTGGGGGGGTACCTTGGGGCCCCATAGCTCAAAGGATATGGGTAACAGAGACCTAATTTCTCGTTTCCCTGGAGACTTTTCATGGACCTCTCAGTGTGTCAAGAACTTAGTTCTAGGTCCAGTCTTTAGGATTTGTGCCTTGTTAACAGTTGTACACATTTCTAAAGGTCTCAAAATAGAGAAAACAATTCGTAAAAAATCGAAAAATACAGGTGGCGCCACCAGTCTGCAGGAACTGATGGAACATCTCATGATCAAGATGAATGCCAAAAATCATGACCATCAGTCCAGTAGTTAATGAGATATTGAAGTTTTTGTATGAAATTTTTGACTTTTCTGTGGGGGTACTTTGTTGCCCCATAGCTTGAAGGATATGGGTAACAGAGACCTAATTTCTCGTTTCCAAGGAGATTTTTCATGGATCTCTCAGTGTGTCAAGAATGAAGATTCTAGGTCCAGTCTTTATGTTTTGTGCCCTGTTAACAGCTGTCCACATTTTTAAAGGTCTCAAAAATAGAGAAAACAGTTCGTAACAAGGGACCTTTGGGTCACTGTGCTCAGCTGACGTTAACCTTGAAGGTAAAAATCTAAAATAATATCTAATGGAGATAAAGTGTAAGAGGAAGAGGTAATAAAGGCCATGGTTGGTTTATATGATTGGTTTGTATTGATGAGCAAGAAATTGTTGCAAAAATATTTTGTGACCTGACCATGTGTTTCCTTATGTTGAAACTAAAGCATGTGAGCAGTTTGTGAACAAATGATCTGTACTATTACCATGATCATTAGTTGGTTTTTCAATTAACTGTTGACATTTCAGTAGTTTAGACATTTGTTCAATTGAATCTATTTTTTTGCATAATATATATTTTTAATTATATATGTATTTTTTTATGAAATGTATACAGCTGAAATATAGCTAATTAACAACATAAAACAGGGCAAACAAAGCCTGATCTCAAATTCTGCTGAGGCAGGAAAATAATGAACAAATGTTTGTATTAAATCCTGATTTTTTTAATCACATCAATTATTTTCTAATTTAAGTTTATATTTCTATACATTTCCAATTTAACATATATATCTGAATATAAAAGTTGATTCATAATTCTCAATTGCATCATCATAAATCTCAATCTTGTCAGATAACACCACATCATGCATACAAATGTTTATTTATTTTTTACCACAAAAATATATCTAATCTGCAAAACAATAAATATCTAAAAATAATACTTGATTTAGATTTCAAAATTTTTAATTGTGTCTTTATTTATCCATAATGTGCTTCATATTTTAAATTAATTTAAGCATACTGATGGGTTCATTTATATTGTTAAAATCATTTAAAAGAAAATTGATTTCTTTAAAAATGCTACATTACACAACATTGCATCTTCTGGATTACACCTTGAATAATTTTTTCAAGGAAAGTTTTTGCATATCGGAGTGGAAACAGCATTACAATTAAGGAGATACAGTGAAAACAATAACAATTACTGCATAACACTTGGTGGGTTGGGTTTGCGGGGGGAGGGGGGGGGGGGGGGCGATGATTGGGGTGGTGATATGAGAATAACTGTACACCTGTCACAGCAGGGGATCTCCCCCAGTGACGGTAACAAATCAGAAACCCTGGCATAGCTGACTTCCAGTGACCTGGAGTGGGACCCTGCATCTGTAATCAAAGCAAGTGACTACAGAAAAAAAAATCAATAACTTGCTTAATTTTCAAACTTTTATTTTCAAATTTCAGATTTAGACAAACTAAATATTTATGTTTACATGCTGTGAAAATTAAATCAATGGTGCTTACAGGAAAAAAACGTGCCATGGTCAAAGTTGGGCAAAATTTAAGGTACTGATTTTTTTTTATGCTAATAACTTAAAAAATTTACAAAATTCAGATCTAATTTTGGGTAAACAATTGAATCTTAATGAAACATAGTTATATACTTGAGAAAATAGACTCTAGTTTCAAAATTTTTCATTTTAAGTGAGTTATTATTTTTCCTGATTTTTTACAAAGTCCATTATGTTTGGGCCCATAACTTAAAGAATTTATACATAGGAACTATAGAGAGGAATATTTATGGTAAATATGAGGAAAAACAGATGAGTGGTTTTGATATTAGGCAGTCCTGAAGTGTGAAAATAGGATTTTAATAAAAAATTGAGGTTTTTCTTTAATTTCTCAAAGGAACGAAGTCGCAAAGACCCAGTTTTCGTCTTGGTAGGATATCTTGGGGACATCTAACATTATGCTGAATTTTGGATTCCTAGGTCTTACGGTTTCAAAACGTGCCACATCTACGGACGGACGGACGGACGACGGACAATGGACCACGACTATAGCTCAGATGACTTATAGTCAGCTGAGCTTAAAATTGAAAAATACAGGTGGAGCCACCAGTCTGCAGAAACTGATGAAACATCTCATGATCAATACGTATGCCAAAAATCATGACCATCAGTGATGTAGTTAATGAGATGTTGAAGTTTTTGTATGAAATTTTTTTACTATTCTTGGGGGTACTTTGGGGCCCCATAGCTCGAAGGATTAGGGTAACAGAGACCTAATTTCTGGTTTCCAAGGAGATTTTTCATGGACCTCTCAGTGTGTCAAGAATTAAGATTCTAGGTTCAGTCTTTACGATTTGTGCCTGGTTAACAGATGTTCACATTTTTAAAGGTCTAAAAAATAGAGGAAAAAATCGTAAAAAATCGAACAATACAGGTGGCGCCACCAGTCTGCAGGAACTGATGGAACATCTCATGATCAATATGTATGCCAAAAATCATGACCATCAGTTATGTAGTTATTGAGATATTGAAGTTTTTGTATGAAATTTTTTACTATTCTGGGGGGTACTTTGGGGCCCCATAGCTCTAAGGATATGGGTAACAGAGACCTAATTTCTGGTTTCCAAGGAGATTTTTCATGGACCTCTCAGTGTGTCAAGAATTAAGATTCTAGGTTCAGTCTTTACGATTTGTGCCTGGTTAACAGATGTTCACATTTTTAAAGGTCTAAAAAATAGAGGAAAAAATCGTAAAAAATCGAACAATACAGGTGGCGCCACCAGTCTGCAGGAAGTGATGGAAAATCTCATGATCAATATGTATGCCAAAAATCATGACCATCAGTCAAGTAGTTAATGAGATATTGAAGTTTTTGTATAAAATTTTTACTTTTCTGGGGGGTACTTTTGGGCCCCATAGCTTGAAGGATATGGGTAACAGAGACCTAATTTCTGGTTTCCAAGGAGATTTTTCATGGACCTCTCAGAATTTTCATGGACCTCTCAGAATTCCAAGTTACAAGGTTCTAAGTCCAGTGGTCACAATTTGTGCCATGTTAACGGACAGACGGCCGGACGGACAACGGACAAAGAGAGATCGCTATGGCTCAGATGACTTACAGTCAGCTGAGCTAAAAAACCTGAAATATAAGTTTAAATATTAGAATTGTTGCAAAAGTTGCAAATTTTTATATATACAGAGAAAAAAACTGAAACTATAAGTTAAAATATTAGAATTGTTGCAAAAGTTGCAATCATCATATATCCAGAGTGTAGCTCAAAATGGTCATATTATGCATACACATATATTTTATTATTTTTAAATCATAAATGTTTAAACTGAATTTAAAAGAAAATAATGCCACAACATGGCATCTACAAGAATATTCCTTGAACCACTATTAAAAAGTTTTGCACATTGGAGTTTTCAGTACATGCTTAATTTTATTCACCAAAATAAAATAAAAGATTCAGTAAATTTGATAAAATAAAACATTTTTTCAAATAAAGTATACACACTGTTGGTTGAATGAGGGACATACAATATCATTGTGCTAATTACTATTCAAGTTTTAATTTATTACTGGAATTAATAGTCAATATCACACCTGGTGAAGTTTTTACTCCTCTGAAGTAAGGAATTACTTATCTCATGAACATCCACACTTTCATAGCAATACACCACTTTGTAGACACAATTAAATGCACACTTTAATCATTGTAACCCTGGTGGTACAATAAAAAATCTAAAATGTAGCATAGCCTAGAATAAGAATGAATCAAATACAGAAAATAATAACATTCATCTAGTTTATGCACCATCTGGGGGGGGGAGTGCAGGGCAGAGGGGAAGCCTGCTGGTAGTGGCCAAACTGACCCAAGGCAAGCTGCCTGGGGTGGGTTACACAATGCAAGTGAAGGCTGTACTACTAGGTGGGCTAGATGTAAACAACACTTGACATGGTGTATGAAAACATGAATAAAAGCTATTCTTTCCAATCAATTTCTTTGAAATTTCAGATTTTAAAAGATTAAATCCTTATGTATATAATGTATATATGCTGCGAAAATTAAATCAACAGTGCCAAAGTTGGACAAAATTTAAGGTATTGATTTTTTATTTATGCTAATAACTTGAAAAATTTGCAAAATTCAGATCTAATTTTGGGTAAACAATTGAATCTTGATTAAATAAAGTTATATTCCTGAAAAAAAGTCTCTAGGTTCAGCAATTCTCATGTTAGGTGAGTAAATATATTTCCTGATTTTTTTCAAAATTGCATTATGTTTTGGCCCATAACTTCAAAATAATACCCAATACTGACCTAATTTTTGGTATGTTCATAGAAATGTATGAAAGAATGTGAATACTAAATACGATCAAAAACAGATCAGTGGTTTTGATATTAGGCAGCCTTGAAGTGTAACAATGGCTTTTTTATGGAAAACGGAGTTTTTTTTCACTAATATCTGTTATGCCAACAGCCTGGGGAGCATAGAGATGTGCACTGAATGACCTACAGTCATCAAAGTGGACTGCTTGACAATGTAAGGGAATACAACAAGAGCCTCCAAAAAATTCAATAACTAGCCTAATTTTGCAGCTTTTATTTTCAAATTTCAGATTTTAACAGATTAAATCCTTATGTATACATGCTGTGAAAATTAAATCCACAGCACTTACAGGAAAAAAACATGCCGTGGCCAAAGTTGGGCAAAATTTAAGGTACCAATTTTATATTTTTGCTAATATTTAAAAAAATTTAACAGATTTTGATCTAATTTTTGGTATACAATTAAATTTTGATTAATTAAATTATTAATTTATTACTGTAAAAAAAGTCCCTACTTTTAACACTTTTGGTCTTAAGTGACCAAATATCTTCCTGAATTTTTACAAAGTCCATTATGTTTGGGCCCATAACTTTTTTAAATTATATAATACTGACTTAATATCTGGCATGTACATAGAAACTATATAGAGGAATATTTATGGTAAATATGAAGAAAACCAGATAAATGGTTTTGATATTAGGCATTCCTTAAGTGTGAAAATAGATTTCTAATAAAAAATTGAGGTTTTTCCTTAATATCTCGAAGGAACGAAGTCCTATTGACCCAATTTTCATCATGGTAGGAGATTTTGGGGATATCTAACTGTATGCCAAATTTCAGATTCGTAGGTCCAACGGTGTCGAAACGTGCCAGTTTTACGGACGGACATCCGGACGGACGGACAGACAGACGGACGACGGACAATGGACCACAACTATAGCTCAGATGACTTATAGTCAGCTGAGCTAAAAATAGGGCTATGACGGCAACACATGCAGCTGTGGATTCAGTACAGGGCTGCCCCCTTCCCCCCACCCCAGGTGAAGCAACGACCTGCTGTTAACAACCATTTTCCCCTCGTTTGAATGGATTTACAGTTAAAATGCATCTGTATCACACAACCACTGATCTTAAAATTTGGTCAAAAGTAAATATCACATGCTTTATTAGACTATTTTCTAAACAAAATGACCACTACCCAAACAAAAGGGCACAATAACAGAATGATAACTGCATTTTTGTTACTGTAGGTGTTAGCAATAAGCAATAGATGGGGGTTTTGGCACCATGCATTGTGAAGTATGGCCATTTCATTTCCAAGGGAAAATTCAGCAGAGTGCCATGACCCAAGGTTCCTTTGAGAGAGAGGGTGGTTACTCAATGCAGGGACCACTGTATGTACATGCTACTTAAAATGTGTGGTAGATTTAATGAAGTGAAGAGTATTCTTTTTCCATAAAATATATCTGTACAAAGTTTCCAAATTTAGGATGTCTAGATGATTAATATATATTTAGATTACCTTTACTGACTGTAAGGATGAGACTTGGGTTTCTTGGATGAAATTTGATTTCATTAATGGCATTGCCATGTCCCAAGAAATGCTGAAAAGAACAAAACAGAAATGTTGTAAGTTCATAACCAAGAAGTGCTGAAAGTAAGAAGTATATGAATATGCATTGAATATGAATGAATATGAATATGAATGGGCATTACAGACTCCATAATGTCAAGCCATCCAACAAAAACTGTAGTCACTGTTCCAATGTGACACCTACATAAAACAGCTTGCTTGCTAGAGGTCAGTACAGCTGTCATATCTTTAAACACCTATATTAGAAATAAAGTATATAATATGTGAGATCACACACTGTAATGACACTGTGTGGTAACATTTTTCAAAACAGAATGATAACAAATGTGAAGTACCATGCATATTATCTGTATTTCCAACAAGTGGCACAACAATCATGAAGCTCAGCTGAATTAGACATACAGGTGATCCTTGCATTAATTATTCATATTATGATCTGGTAAAAAATAATTGATAAGGAACCTTGAACAATGTGTAGAATAACTACCACAGTGCTCAAATCATGCTTTTTGCCAAACTTCCTTAGAAAATAGGTTACAGAGACCTTATTTAGGGTTTCCAAGTAGCTTTTACCAGGAACTCCCTAAATGCTTAGTCAGACGTTTCTGCATCCAAATTCTACAATTTGTAGCTATCTGACTGATGAAGTGCTAATAACCATGTTCTTTCACACAGCTCACAGAATATTGGGGACAGTAACATTTTTCAGGTTTCCAAAGAATTTCACAGGAACCTCAATGGATCTTAATCAAATTAGAAGTTTCTAAGTCCAATTGTAACCAATCATGCAGATCTGTCCTACAGTGTGCTCAAATCACGTTTCTTTCACATATCTTGTAAAATATAGGTCACCAGGACCTAATATCAGGTTTCCACAGAGATTTACCAGGGGGGGGGGGGAACTCGCTCAATGTCATATTAGAAAATTCTAGGCCAAATGGATACAATTTGTGCCCCGTCTGACTCACTGGGTATTCAAAATCATGTTTTCAATCCAAAGTTTGCAAAATATAGGGACCTATTTATTTCAGGTTTCCATGGAGATTTACCTTGGACCTCCTTTTAGATGAACTAACAGTTATGGTGTGTAACCCTGTTAATGACCAGACTGCTTGATTTGAAGGTCTCCAAAATAGAGAAACAAAAAAGTATAATATTTTTCTTAAAATGACAGGATGAAAAAACTGTTGAAACACTCCATTATTTACATGCATGGAAAGAATTATGGCAATCAATGCATTTTTATTCAGCTACAAGAGCTTTAAATATACAAGGGACCCATGGGTCACGTAGCTCAGCTGAATTTTGAAAAATATTAGTAACTGCAAGATATTTTTATATCTTTTGGTTTTTCATGTATATTACCATTTGAAAAGCTAAGAGAAAATGGCCCTGTTAAAATGAAACTCTGTAAATTATAGAATAATGGACATGAGCTTAAGCATATGCACTATGTAATAAATGAAACCTTTGGCCTGAAACCATTTAGTGATGCACCAAAGGAAAAAATGGACATAGGGTAAGTGTTATATAAATGTTACATTTCATAAACAAATGATTTTTGAAGGTAATTAAGTTTTCAAAAGTTAAATATATGGCCATATGAGTTGAAATTTAATCCCACAAAGTTTGACCAATATTCCTAATTTTAAAATTTAACAGTGCTATTCACACCTTGGCCCGGCCATCTTTAAGAGATATGAATGAAAAGCTTCAAAATATTCATATCTTCTTCAATCTTGTCAGTTAGCACTTATATAAGTTCCTATTATTTTATCACATTTGAATATAAGGATTAAATTCTTGAACATTTTGTCTTAAAAAAAAAAACAAAATTGTCCAAGTCTTAACTGAAAAAATTTATTTAACATAAAAATTATAAGATTTTTCATTTTTTTAAGTCCTGTGTATTGAAGGGGTGGGCGGAGGAAGGGTCTCTGTTGTTACTGTTCATTGCTGATAATTTTTACTGTTCATTGCTGATAAATGTGAAATTATAAGATTCATCTTGTTTATAGTACAGGTCTATCAACAGCATGGGGTGGGGGAGGGGGAAAAGAAAGGCTCTCTGTGGTATTAACTGCAGACAGCCTGATCAAGCTCAACAAGAGAGAGAGGGCTTGCTCCAGTGATGGGATTACATAACAGCCTGGGGAGCATGGAGCGCTGCACTGAATGACCTACAGTGACCAAAGTGGACTGCTTGACAATGTAAGGCAATACAACAAGAACCTCATAAAAAATTCAATAACTATCCTTATTTTGCAGCTTTCATTCCAAATTTCAGATTTTAACAGATAAAATCCTTATGTGTACATGCTGTGATAATTAAATCAACCAGACTTACAGGAAAAAAAATGCCCTGGCCAAAGTTGGGCAAAATTTAAGGTACTGATTTTATAATTATATTTTATTTTCAGATCTAATTTTCAGTATACACTTGAATCTTGATTAAATGAAGATATATCCCTGAAAAAGTCTCTAGCATCAGCAATTCTTATGTTAAGTCAGTAAATATATTTCCTGATTTTTTACAAGGTGCATTATGTTTGGGCCCATAATTTCAACAAATTACGCAATACTGATCTAATTTTTTGTATGAACATAGTAATGTATGGAAGAATATGAATATTTACTATGATCATTTATAGTCAGCTGAGCTAATAAAATCAAAATATCAAATTTTCATTTATTCTGGGAGGGTGGGGGGGGACACAGTGACCTTACTCTAGGCTTCCAAGGAGATTTTTTATGGACCTCCATGGGTGTTCAGTTAGAAGTTTCTAGGTCTAATGGTTATGATTTGTGCCCTGTTAACGGGTGACCAGACAAAAGACAGACACAGGGGATCGCTATAGCTCAGCTGACTGAATACAAACCTAATGTTTTTTATTCTTTTTTTCTTCTTTTATTCTTTGCAAGTGACCTCTTTAATATTTATATAAGAGGAGTAGCATCATAATGCTTGAGGTTTGTATTTTAAGTTTTCTGAAACCCATGAGTATGTCTTGGACTCAAAACTATTCCTGACACCGGATTCTGAAGACATCGGTGTTCTCAAGACATATCATTTTGCTTTGTACCCAGCATAGAAAAACTGTTTTTCATTGTTATCCAATTAAGCTCATATATGTTTTTTTAAAACAGACACCTAGCCTGAACAATTATTGATTGCCCAAAGGAGTATTTGACATGATGGTTAAGGCATGCTTGGCACATTGGATGTATTTGGAAATTCTAAAGGAAATGCAAGTTGTTTGCCAGGTACAGCATAGGATAATTAAAAAGATAGTAACTATAACAGATATTAAATGATGTATTCAATATTACTTTCAATCAAGACAAATGTATAAATCCAGCATGTTATGTTTAGTCTTTTAGATATTCTTCTTTGTTACCTGTAGGTTAATTATCACAAGGCATGGCATGATTCCACATTTTATTGGACCTTCATAGTCTATTTATTTAGTTTCCTGGTTTCTCAAAAACTAAATCCTATTAAAAGCCTTGCAGACCTAATATATCTTAAAAACAACTGGTCACCTTTATACACTGCATAGTAGACGGGCAGATGATCCTCAGCACACCTCGAGATCCAGCGACGGCGAGCAGCGGCTGTCCAGTGACGGAGTCGTACGTCCAGGCACAGCAATACAGGTTCTCATCACTCTGATTACAGTTAAGGTGCTTCACTAATACCTTTACATACTGTGTAATTCTATTGTACATAGTAAATGATACTTTACATATACATAGAGTGGAACCTGTTTGAAAAACCACCTGTCTTATAAGACCACCTGTCTATTAAGACCACCCTTGGGTGGACTGAGGGCATTAACATTGGTTTTAACTGACCTGTCTTATAAGACCACCTGTAAATTAAGACCATTTTTGGCAAGTCCCATGGGTAGTCTAATAACACAGGCTTCACTGTATGTACAGAGGAACCTCAAAATCAAGGAAATACACTGATGGGACTGGACATTTTTCCTGCAATTAAGGTGCTCTAAGAAGGGAGATTATACATCTCAGGACCTATTTTCAAGGGATTGCCTGTGGCTGTAAATAGGAGGTGCCTTTAGTACAGAGGTGTCCTCATTGGAGAGGTTCCACTGTATATATGCATATATACACACATACACACGCATTCATAAGTCTTCATTTGGTTCACTCTTGTGACTGACACACCAATTCCTCATGAAGTACTGATTTATTCTTAATTTTTCAATCAGACCAATGTGTGTACATTTACTGCCAGGTGAATTTAAATATAAGTTTATTGTACAAGTTTACTTATTGTCCCTCACACAGCATACTCCACATCTGTATGTAATGCCATTTTAGGAAGAAAGTATGCAACAATTAATAAAATTTTAACAAAAATATTCCAGCATAGTGAGCGATATATGGCGTTAGGCTTTACAGGGTATGTTATACACCATATAAAGACTTTTAGAAAGCTGGATCAGGACATACAAACACATGTACTCACACATACACACACAATCTGACTAAAACCCATGAAAAATGACCATCAATACTTGATAAACACTATATCAACAATTTTGATTCCACATGTGCCGTCATTATTAACCACATTACGTCCAAAAAACTTTTAAAATTTATTTGTTATTTTAAGTTACTTACAGAAATTACTTGCAGATTTAAGTGCCTCTGGGTCTTTTTGTGTCCCTAAAAGGCCAATGCCAGCTCTGGGCAAATACCGCAACCCCTTCATATGACTGAAACATAAGAAAGCCCACCAAGAATGGAATGGTAATTTAATTCCAAATTATTAAAATAAATTGAAAGGGTACATCAGCATCCATGTAGGCCTGCAGCAGCTTGATTCCTCCATCTTCTTCACACTCGTATATCGTCACCTGTTTTAAGAATTTAATAATCAATTTTTCAACCAAGTAAGCACAGGTGGGGGGGGGGGGGGGGGTTTGGGGATATGTGTGATTGGCTGTATTAAAAAGCAGGTCACCAAGGCAACTAAAATGTTTGTGGCACAATAGGGATAACAGAGTCTGTTAGTAGACAAATTCAGTCAAGTCTGAATTATTACCAATACAGGCATGCAGGTAGAATAAAGAAAAGTTTCAGCTGAATTTTATCCAGAAGTGCTTGTAACCTGTTTATTATTATTCTGGTAAGTGTTTAGATGTATCAGCCCTGGAACCTGGATGGTTTATTATGAGCCTTACAGGACATCTCCTTTTGTCCTCCCCCATCTGTCTATATATATAACTCACCCTGTTACTGCCAACAGCTGCGAAAACATCAGGGTCATTATCGTTGGTGTGACAGTTGAACTGGATACCAAAAAGAGGCTGACCATGATCTTCCTGTTTAAAAAACATCATTATTGACTCTTAGTTAAATCTGAAAAAAAATTATTGTTAATCCTGAATGAGTTGATAGATAAACAGCAAAAATTTTCCTTTGTGACTACATGTGAGATACATGTACATTGAAAAACCAGACAAGGCAACTGAGCCCTATGAAGAACTATAACTTTAAGGTTCATAAATGTTTGGAATAATATATGCATTATCTCACGCCATTAGTTCATTTTGGCTGAATGCAAAAGTTTCCTATCAAAACCATCACAGCACACAGGCTTTCTATCTCCAATTCACCTGTCTGATACATTATTATGGTTCTGTGTGATAGTAACACAGTCCACATTTGTCTGTTAACCAAAACAAGATGCATGACCAGATGTTTGATTTTGTGCATGTGCAACAACTCCCAGACAAGGAGAAGTAACATGAAACTTAAGAAGTTATGTTTATATTTTTCCTCACTAATCATGCCCCGTGCAAGCATTTCACGTGTGTAAAGGAATAAAACATTGGCAGATACCATAATATTGTAAGGAGATACATGTATATTCATATGTTTGGCATGTGAATAGGCACCTTTAAAATTAAAAGTTTTTTTTAAGTTTTCAAATATGATAAAAAAAAACCTGGAATTGGCTGTAATACAATCAAGCTTTCCTCCTGAATTTAATCTTACCTTTATGTAATTAGTACACTTGTATGAGAGTTTTTGTTTGTTCAGCTTCCAGTTCCACCGTCCCTTCTTCTTGCCAGGTCTAGTCGGGGTGTCACTGCGGGTGCTGTCATCTAAACTGGTACTTGTGGTGTAACTTAGATTATCATCCTACAGAAAATGTGATTATACTGACTGAATGTACAGTAAATTAAGTTTTAAGATACAAAGTTTTGTATTTTCAGCTAACTTATATGAAAAAAAGTTTATTTTATACATATGAGCAAAGAAAACTCAAATTTTATAATTTTGCAGTCCAAATAAATATATTGTATGAAACAGATTCAGTTCTTAACATTTCATATTCTTTTGTTAACTTGTATAACCCCAATAAAAATGAACCCAAAGAAGTATTATCTGAATTAAATGGAAGAAATCAGCCCCTGATTCAAAGACCATACAAGTCTTTACAGTAGTACTAAAGCACATACTGGAATGTCTGTACCTTATATTCACCAGCTTAAGCCATGGCATAACTAGTGCACTAAATCCTTTCATTTTTCGCTTAACTCACACTGGCTTTAAATGGATGATCCTCTTGAAGTCAGCATCATAGCATGAACATATGTGGGCGATAACAGTAAGCTAAGGCCAACCTTGAGAGGAAATAGACCGAAAGGCCAAGTCGAGTGAAAAATATTCTAGATCTGATGTGAAAAAGGAACTGGTAAATTCTGTCATGCCTATAACTTTATAATAATAGTCTTTCAATTCTGATGCTACAGTCTGAGAGTGAGAGGCCAACTTGTGACTGGACTTTGTCAGAATGCCGCGCTTGAGTGACTGACCATCAATGCGATGTCCTGATAGGTCCGCACCTGATGATGTTAATTCCTATGGAAAATAGGAACGTTTGTGGTAATTTAGATATGTATGTGGTAATTTAGGTATATATGTGGTAAATAAGGTATATATGTGGTAATTTAGGTAGGTATGTGGATGCATCATTCCATAAGCTTCAGTGGTCAGCATCATATTCTTGAGGCTTGATTAGCTATTTTCACTTTTTGTTTCACGCCGGTTTCATATTCACCATCTTACCGTGCAGTATCTTGTTTCCTTTATCACATTATACATGCAAATACCTGAATAAAATGTTATACTGGTTATAATTTAAATGACCGTTCACCTGCATACATAAGAAGTCTTCTTCAAGAAAGTTAAATGTTAGCTGTAATTTTCCTTTTGCCAATATAAATGCAAATTTAAACCCTCACAAACAAAAAGACAACCACAATATATCGACTTGGGTGTTTGTTATTTCTCATTATTTATATGTTCTCTTTGACATAAAAATAATAAATCAATGAAGACGTCTTTTGTCATTATTATATGACAGGATAAAATGTCAGCCAAGGCTCAGCCTGAGCATATCATGACCAATGGGTCACTGGTTTTCACTCCTCCAAAATGTCAAAATCTTTACTCTGTAGTCAGATTTCTGCTTCCCTTATTTTAATTATTCTGTGAAAGCCTGTAATCACTATTTTATTGAATATAACAATGTACATAGATATTGTGGGTTTATGCAGTAATAACAGACTTTGCCAGAAAAAAAAACCTGCCATTCCATCCATGTCATCTGCTAATATACGCTTAAAGAGACCAAAATGCGAGTGTCAGTCAGAATCACTTATGTTCTTTGTGCTGTTGGCTCATGTTATGGCTAAGTTCTTGCAATTCTGGTGTAAGTTCGGGAGTAAATAGTTTGTATGGCTGGATGCTGAGGGCCCTTTGACCCTCGTTTCTTTCCTGTACTCTTCACCAAGTGGTATTATCTATATCTGATTTCAAAGGCCTGTGCCCTGACTTTCTCTCTGCATGGATTAATTGCCTCTGGGATAAAAAGTTGAAATACTTGATTAATATTTCAAAGTGTTCCCCCAGATAATATAATAAATAATCAGTTTATAGTTATTTAGTTTGCTATCAAAATGATATCCTTGGACTCTCACAGTGTAGGGTTTGGCAGAGAGTCCGAGAGCTAGAAAAACCAGGCCAACGAAATGAAAGCACCTGCTGATTAGAACGAACTGCAACTGCGAGTTCTATGGGGATTCCCCGAAAAGAGACAAGGGAATTCCCCGGTCAGTTTGGCGCGGATTCTACGTAACAAAGCTTCCAGTCTATTTTATCCATGTAGTCGTATTCTAAATACATTTTATATTATCATGATAAAATACTTACAATTTCATCGCCAGATCCTTCAATGGGCGTGAATTCTTCGCCTTTGATCAGAGAAACTCGACTCCTTTTGGTGCTTTGAACGCTGCTTTCACTGTCAGACATGGCTGCTTTGTGGCACATGCGGGGAACCCCTTCGGAGATTCCGTCTGATGCATAATTAATCTCGGTGTTGTCCATTTCGTTTACAACGGAGTTTTGGTCTGTGATTATTCGTTGATCTTCTCGTTAAGTATCAAAAGATAATTACAGATCCATTTAATAGTTAAAGCTTGGCGCGACGTATTCCATCATCATCTACTAATCCATTAAATTATATAAAATGTTAGGTTAAAAAAAGGTATGTTTCTAAGGCAACGCCGGCATCATTTTTAAATCCCCACATGTATCAAAAATTTTTATTTTGATTTTCAATAGAAACTTACCAATTTTGAGCTGCATTCGCTCGGACATTTCTTTCAAGAAAAAAATAATACAATTTCCTTTGTTATTAAGTGCTTTTACTTGTTTAGCTAAAAAAAAAAAAACGGTTATTATTATGCTTTTCCCTTATCATTTGACATTTCCATCGATACCTACCAACAAATTAAAAATTAAAAAACCGCCCGCCCGCATTGATTTATGAAAAAAAGTGCCTGAGAACCAATTTTTTTTTTTATTTTGTCCTTACAAGTGAATTATTCCTCAAGCCAGTTGATAATACAGAAATTAAAAATTATATATATTTCTTGTTTGAAAGATATAGTGCTGACTGAAATGATATTACAACTAAGATTGTTAAAAGGAGCATTCATTTATTTGTTAATAGACTGGCACATATCTTTAATTTATCACTTGAACAGAGGATATTTCCGGATCAACTCGAAATGCTAAAGTGGTCCCATTATTCAAAAGTGGTGATAACATGTTCATAAATAATTACAGACCTGTGTCAATTTTATTATTATTCTCTAAAGTACTAGAAAAGATTGTTTATAGTAGATTGTCAAAATCTATTAACAAACATGAGCTTTTATATAAATATCAGTTTGGTTTTAGGGAGAAACATTGACCCAATCTTGCTTTATTTGTGTTAATTGACAAAATTATGAAACGTCTGGAGATGGGTGATTTAATACTTGGTGTATTCCCTGATTTAGTCAAGTTTTTGATACTGTAAATCATGCAGTATTATTTGACAAACTATATATAAATACAAACTGAAGGGAACTGCCCACAGATGGATTATTAGTTATCTATCAAATCGCAAACAATATGTCTGTTACAATAATATCCCATCAAGTTGTGATACTATACAATGTGGGGTTCCACAAGGCTCAGTATACTTGGGCCAATATTAATCTTGTTACACATGAATGATATGGTTAATGTTTCTTGTTGCAAAATGCTATTTGCAAAGCTCTGGCTTATCTAACTTGCTGCCAGTTGCCCTTGTTGAATTTGTTTTGGTTATTTTGGCAGGCCCCCACATAACATAAACTTGTTGGTATAAACAAAACGGTCAGCTTGTGTGAGGTGATATTCACGTTTTCTGGCCTATTTTTATAAGAGCTCCAAGGGATTACCTTTAGTTTATAAAGGTCAGATATAGGTGATTGGGCCCCTTTAATAGAAACGTTCGTATGAGGCTTTCGCTACCATTTTACTCTGAGACAGTTTTATTCAATCCCAGGAGGAACTGAATATCTTTTCCCCACAAAATAAGATTCGTTAAAAATTAAAAAAAAAAAATGTTTGTACATTTTTCTATTTGTTTTATAATGCATAATTAATATGTCATTATGTAGAATCATAACAGGATCGTAATGTAGGCCTATAAGCGACGACGGGCTTCCTTTTGAAAAAGTCTATTATAAACTATAAATTTTGAAATTCGTGGGGAAAAATTACTGACCAATCACGTAAACAAAACCCTCAGGAACAATTTAGAATCCACATTATCCATTTTTTATCATATAGGGAAAGAGTTTTGCTCATTTGATGTATTATATATACCGTTAGTCTGGTATATGTATATAATACACACTTCACCACAGCAATCCATGTCAACCAGCAACACTTATCCCATATATATATATATATATATATATATATATATATATATATATATATATATACATCATCTCGAAAAATGAGTTCCTTTGGATACGTATGCGTACCAAGCAAATATTGCTGTGTGTAGTTAACTGATGGTTTACATTTAGCCATATGCATAGCAAGCATGCGGCCAGATAACACATTTCAATCCGTATGTCAGTTTCTATATTTAACATATGGGTTTTCGAAATTCAGACATTCTTTTATGAGCACGGTCCATTGTTGCACGTTTAATCGGGTTTTCTATATAAATCTTTATTACTTCTATTATAAATATTACTTTTCTTAAACAAATATTATTCTAAATATTACATTTCTATTACTATTGCTTGTCACTAAATGTCCTTTCCGAGACGTTTTTCCGCTTCTCTGTCCCGGGTGGAGCGAACGTTCTTCTAAAACTAGCGAGGACACAAAGCTACAAGATTGTGTCAAATAAATTAAGCCTGTATTCAAGTCAGGAAAGTACACATTTAACCTCTTAATTAACGAAATAGTAAACTGCAGAGGAAACACTGATGAAAGATGCTTTCGAAGAAATTCCAGTTAACATTATTCAGGCAAGATATGTGGGAATTATTATCTAGTGGGATTCTTGATATCATACAAACCTTAGACAAATGGCCAATTAGGGACCAAAAAGACACCTGAATAGAATAAGTGATTAAGAAAATTAAAGGTATCGGTATGTTTAAAGTGATAAGAGCAGGATACCATGACTGTTTCTCTTTTCTAAACACAGATGCTGGAATTCCTTTTATTTTATATTTCGATTTTACTCGTTGATCATCTTGTTTAATTACTTGTAACTATTACATATCTTTCGTTGACAAAGCGCTTTTCACATGATGCTCTCTCTGTTAAAATATAATATATTTGGAATAGACAGGCAAGCAGGTCCTTTGCCAAGGTCAACAGCACGACAATACTCTTATTTGAGATACGTCCGGAACTACAGTATGCAATACCTCCCGACCAAGCCAAGTTCCTACTTAAACCAAGCAGCACTCAGAGCGAAATGTGTCTCTGGGTCTTACCTGATCCATACCCATCCTCTCGAAAAATTTTGTAGAAATTCGTGAAGTATTTTATCTGGTAACAATAAAACCAACAAGCCGGTATTTACAAACGTTTTCTATTCTCAGTGTTAGATAAAAAAAATCTTCGAAAAATTTGTTTATAATCAAATCATGAATTATCAAAAAGATCACTGTCTGCTATATAACTTTCAATCAAGATTTTGTTCGAATTTATTCAACTGATACTAGCTGGATACATTTGTCAGGTCGTATCAGAATATAAGCTGATTAAGGTTATTGTACAGGCAATGGTGGTCCTAGACCTTCAAAAGGCATTCGACACTGATAATCATTTTATTTTATTCAACAAAATGTCTTTTATTGGTGCAAATGTATTCGCAATCACTTGATTATCTTAAGAACAATAGTCATATAGAGGTTAATGGAACATTGTCAGACAAGATGCCTAATACATGTCGTGTACCTTAAAGGTCTATTCTTGTCTTAGATATTGGACGGACCTTTTATTTGAAAACAATGCTATACTATAATCCGTTTCACCACCTTCTGTCCACTTGTTTTTATAGATAATATTCTTAAAAGTTGATATAATTCAATAATTTCTTAGAAAATTACATATGGAAAAGACAACCTTAATGGCAAGTAAGAATTTTACAATAAACCCTCAGTTTATGTTTCACAACTCTTAAGTCTCTTCACAATGATCTGGCAGATATGATGTGTCCCTGCATGAGCTGCCATCTTCGTTTTAGCTGGATATATTTTTTGAGAGTGTTAACATGACATCATCCAATCAGCAGCTGTCAACAAGGCTAGTTTTGCATGTGATCAATGACCTTGACCGCCATAAGTGGGTCTGATATGTTGTAAAATGTAGACTGATTTCTCATATTGAAAAAAAATAGGTTTATTAAATAAGGTGTAATGTATGTAATTATTTATCTTGTTGAAAATTAGATCCTTTAATCCTCTAGTCTACACTATATTTGTTTCCCTTGAAATGCAACTTATAAAAATTTTCATAGCAAAAAAACAGGTGGGAGGGGATGAAACGGATTATAAGAATATGAAGAAACACTCCGGTAAGCTTAAATTCATGTAAAGTAATTGCATGTATATCCCAATAAAAATAAAAAAAATGCTGATTTCTGCCTTATTAAACCTAACTTTGATGAACTTGTTCAGGTTGGTATGCCAGTAACTCAAACTATCACAAAAACTACAATCTATTACATACTACAAACGGTACAAAACAAAGTGACTTTTTTTTTAAATGAATGAACCTCCAAGACTTCATATCGATGCCAAACATTCTTGTCCAAGTAAACATGTTACCATTTCAGGTAAAATCGGAAAAACTCTTGATCTTAACCGCTTAATCTCGTGTGTAAGCTACACAAAGGTTCCGCCTCATCTTATCTCAAGAACAATTTTACAACAAATGATTCAACAATACAAGAAATAGTTCGGTCTTACATCATACCTAGGGTATATAGTTTTGGCAAATGCTCTTCAGCGTTTCATGCATCCAAACTTTTGAACAGTTTAACTCAATCAATTAAATGTATCTGTACATCAGAAAGATTAAAAAAAGCCATAAATGACTATTCTTTTAACTGTAAACACAGCGGATCAGGAATTTGTTTTTTATTTATAAAATTTTAAGTAATACTTTTGGGTAAACATGTCAGTATTCTCAGTCAGGTCTTGTATAAATTTCAATATATACATTTTTTTATGTATCTAAGGTATAACTTATTTGTAATCTATTTTATAATGTTGTTTACATGTATAACTGTCCCACTAAGAGTCTATATTATAACTGACGGTGCTCACACGAGTCTTTGTCCCCCATCTCCTCCGAGACCACGCCTCGGATATACACGTTTTGGTCTTGATGCAAAGTGTGTCCTTCTGGGGGTCATTTCCTATATTTTCACCTAAAACCTAGGATGTTTCTTCTTTTTCCAAAAAGCGATTGCAGCGCCACCTGACGGTAATTACGAGTATCAAGTCAGAGCATTTTGTTACTCTGAATCAGGGCCTAAAGCCCCATTCACAGGGCAGACATCACAACTGTTAAGTTTATACAAAATGTCTAGTTCTTCTGAGAGCCTCAACCAACATAATTAAATTATATCGATAAAATGTATGGTTTGCAGCCCTGATCACTAACTCAAGTCTTTGATTGTTTAAGTATTCAAAATACACAAAAACGCGTATAGCTTCCAGAATTAAGGGCGCTTGACCTTTTTTTCTGGTTTTCAAGGAGATTTCCCCATGAACTTCCTGGATGTTGTGTTAAAAGTGTGTCAACGATTTGTATGTTACGATCTGTGCCCTGTTAACGATCGGACGAGGGACAACCGGTGATCACTTCATGAAGTAAGCTGAGCTAAACAGAAACACGGGACCCAGGGGTTATGACGCTCAGCTGACCAGGAAGTTATCCACAAAAGGAATTTTATCATCTGAGTGCCAAAGTTTGTACCTTTGGTAGGTGGTTTCCAAATTCAACTGAATCATAGATGATAGATAAAATAGAGAAAAAATGTGTAAAAATAAAAAAAAACAGGTGGCTGATGAATCACTCCGTGATGAATATGTATTGTTAGAATCAAGGTGATCAATGCATTAGTTGCTAAAAAGAAAAAGAAGGTTTTGTATCAAATTTTTTTATTATTCTGGGGCTGGGGGGGGGGGGGGGTTTGTACTTTCGAGCCCCATAGTTCAAAGGATATGGGTAACAGACACCTTTTCCGAGGAAATTTTTCATAGACCTCCCTGGGTTTAAAGTAAGAGGAATCTAGGTCCAGTAGATACAATTAGTGCCCTGTTAACGGCCGGGCAGACAGACGGGCAGACGGACAGACAGACGCACCATGGACAAAGTCAGCTAAGCTAAAAATGCTGAACAAAGGTACGTGTCACAGATATCTTTCACTGCGCTTTGTGGCCTACCATGCTGACATCTAGCGGCAAATCTTGTATTACATTATCACTCCTGCCAGGTGCAGCAGCTTATGAAACTGGTAAATCGAATTTAGTATTGATACACAAAGATCAGATCCAAAGTTACGTTAATTATGGTCGAGTGTTCACTAACTGCGAAATCAAATTCCAACTAGATAAAAATGACCGTAATAAATCAATATACTGAATAAAGTCTTTTGTGTCTCAATCCACTTGAGCAGGTAGAGCTGAGTATTAAACGAACTTGTGGTTAATATGTAACACTTGAAAACACCGCTGTCAACACAAGAACCTGCCATAACATGTCCAGGTCAACAGGTGCGGTGCCGGGTTATAAGATGCTTTTTTAACTAGACTGTCAATCAAATAAGAGTTATTAATGACCGTGGCTTTGTTACGGAGCGGATTAATGTAACAGGCAAAAAATAACGCCAGGAAACAGTGACGACCAGGTCACTACGTTTAAATTTGGACACGAAAGAGAAAGAAAAAGCCTGGAAAGAAAAACACCAAAGAACTAAACGGTTAGTTTATAACATCTCTCCCCTTTGTTTATTAAGATTATCCTCAATTTACTAAATCAAACTTTCTCCTCCTCCCTTTCTCTCTATCTCCCTGGGTCTCTCTCTTTCTCTCTCTCTCTCTCTCTCTCACACACACAAACACGCACATTTTGGATATCATTTTCATCTTTTTCAACTTTTTTACAGATTTAATTGTATGTACAGATATGTTAAAGAATAAGTAGAATAACTAACTATTAAGGGTTAGTTGTATGAGTTAAATTTGATAAAATCAAGTAAGTATATGCATTTATATACAGTAAGCACATTTTCAAATAATGCCCCTAACACTATTAACCCTGTTATAACAGGTCCGGCGCCACAAGGCTTCATGAAACGCTTTTTAACCAGACAGCCAACCGGGTGAGCGGTTGATTGCTTATACTCTGCCTGGGCTTGTTTCCGTGCGGAATTAAGTAACCAGTGCAATAAATAGACGCCATACGTCAATGGTGACCAGATGCCTATAAATTTGGACACGTAAGGGAAAACTTCAGATAAAACACTTAGGAAAAAAGGTTAGTTAATAATATATGTTTCCTCTTTTTTTATTCTTAATTTAATAATTAATTTTTACATTGTTTGCAATTAAAGTCCAGCATGTCGTAGGCAGACGTACCCACACACGGTATGCTCAATAGAATTAATTACCTTAAATATTTAGGGGGGACGGACTCTTCTCACATTTGTTTTTGCGTTAGTCCAAATATACTGCCCAAACCAACAACAACGTTGAAGAGTGTGCTTCACATACCCAAGTTCATTACGCCTTTTATAGAAGATGATTGTTTGGTTGTAATGTAACAGAACATTCACAACAGTCACCATGAGTTCCGTAAGATGTATTAGTGTAGACTGGTCGTATTAATGCAAGAGTCATCTCTGACAGAGCCAGCAAACTTGCTCTCACTGTTTCTAAACACTAAGAACAGGTACTGCAACCTCGCGGAAAATTATATTACTAATATAAAGCTCTCTGGAAGACAATTTCAAAAGAGTTACGCGTATTAGCAAGCATAAATGATAGCGCCCTGGTAGGGCTAGTATTGTTTTATGTGTTAAATTCTGGTTCATGTTGCAATTTAGTGTAAGGCATGATAACCAATTTGGT
The DNA here is from genome assembly GCA_026874595.1 of Sipunculus nudus. Classification (NCBI taxonomy): domain Eukaryota; kingdom Metazoa; phylum Annelida; class Sipuncula; order Golfingiida; family Sipunculidae; genus Sipunculus; species Sipunculus nudus. The sequence goes on along the minus strand of CM049311.1, from coordinate 52,548,206 downwards.
TGGTGGGTTCAGTGTGATTCATTAATTACAACATTGGTAACACGTCCATGGGGTGTCATGAACTGTTTTTTAACTGTATCTTACGAAAAGTTTGGCCCAGTCGATAAAGTTGATAAGACTTGCTGTCGCTGTATCGCAGCACACAAGACAGGTAACAGTCGGTAAAGCTGATAAGACTACTTTCGTTGATATGGCCATTAAGACTATGTAGTACGTGAGATAGGCACGGTCACCTAACGGCAAATTACATAACTAATTTATCCAGCTTCAGAGTTTTTTATCCGGAAGTAAAGTTTTGGATTCTCTTTAATCCATTTATGGGATTATTTTTTATTGTTCGTCTTCCATCGTGGCAAATATAACAGCATTGCGGGTTTACCTGATGATTGGTTTCCTACCTTAAGTATACCTTGTTAATATAATTTATAGACAGCATGCACTGTCAACAGGACTGGACAAGCCCAAACGCATTTACCTTGATACATCTAGGCCATATAATTTAACTAGGTTAAGTTAGATTTATTTCTTTGATCATATTCCGCTTTATCCATAATCTCGACTTTTATGGTTGCATTAAAATGATATATACTTAATAAATTAATTTGGTTTTAGACGACAGTAGTTTAGGCAGGGATACAATATGAAAAGGAAACAGGACTTTGAGGAATTGTCTCAGCACCCTCATTGCAAACAAACTTGGGTTATGGACTTAGGGTGCATTTCTCACTCTCGAAACAAAACGCCTTTAGCGTAAAATATCGCGTCATAAAATTAAACCAAGTATATGTAAGTATATTAGATATAAATTGTAATGTGAAAGAATTTTTCTCGCAAAGATCTAACAAACCGATCAAAATTATAATTAATCCAAGAAGCGTTGAACTTGTAGGCACAACTGACCATATTTGAAATGGATATATACTATGATCAGTCTCAAAGGTGCGGTCTCAAGATAAATAATAATAATAATAATAATAATAATAATAATAATAATAATAATAATAATAATAATAATAATAATAATAAAGCAAAGGTGGGGGTTTAAAGTCTAATATTTTAATATTACCGACGTTGTCAGTCTCAGCTGATATAAACTTTCCCTTCCTGGTCTTTCGAGCCTGTTCATTCTTTTGGGTTGTCTCGGCTCCCTGGGGCAGCCATATCAGGCGCTAGACGGTTATTAGCTCTACATTTCCAAGCCGCCCATTACCAGTACCTGTATATATATATATCTAAATATATATATATATATATATATATATATATATATATTACTCTTTACTTATATTCATTCTTATTGATCCATATAACAAATACATATTGTTTTTGACAGATTTCAAATTATCATATTTGCTGTTTTATACATGAAATCTGGAATAAAGCAGAATTTATTGTAAAATAAGCAAATTTATTGTACATGACCGTTTGGTAACAGAAGTAGAAAAAACCTGCACACTTGATTGTTTATGGGTTTGAAGGAAAAAGAAATTACTTCCGCAATCGCTAAGGATAGGAGAGAAGAATATAACACCGGGTCTTATTCACAGGTGGATTAAAGTTTAAACTTTAGAAGCTTGTTTAGTAACTTACTAAATGTATGGGTGTTTAATGCATAATATTATATTTCTCAAAGATTTTTGTTGTATATTGACTTCATTTGTTCAGTTTTATTAGTGCTTGAATTAACTTTAGGATAACGAACATGTATGGACCATGTCAGGCATAGACACGTGCAAAGTAACCGAACAATGTTTTTATATTAGTGTCAGTAATTGTATCCGCCAAAACAGAGTTTTGCGGATACTATGTTTTCAGCCCGCCGCCGCCGCCGCCGCCACCGGCGCGTAGGTGTCCGGAGAACTCCTCCATAACCACTGGGCGGAATTTTATGAAACCCGGAATTATGTTCGGGTCACATGTGAACTGCTGCGCCCCGATTTTGTTTTGACCTCTGACCTTTCCTCTGGGCTCTGCGTCCGTTTGTGCGTCTGTTTCGACACGTAAACCCACATATCTCGGGAACCGTTTGACCGATCAGGAAAATTTTTTTGCACAAATGTAGCCCTTGGAGAGCTTTATAACAAACACAAAAATGGTCGCGCCACCTGCAACCATGTTTGAACAGTGTCCATCTGTTCGTCTGCCTTGGGTTAAAATCACTTATATCTCTGCAGTGGTTTGACAAATTCACCTGAAATTCGGCATGCGTATACATCCTGGATAGCTTTTCTGATTTTATGACAGGTGGCGCCACCTAAATTCACGTTTACGCTGCAGACATCCAAGCTCATATCTCGGGAACCGTTTGACCGATTTTGCATGTGTATAGATCTCACATAGCTCTTTATCAAATGCAAAACTTGTGGCGCCACCTGCAGCCATTTTTGCACAGCGTCCATCTGTTTGTCTGCCACGGGCTAAAATCACTCATATACATGTAGCTGTTTGACTTATCTGCCTTAAATTTTGCATATGTATACAACTTGGACGGCTTTCTGGATTTTGTGGTAGGTGGCGCAACCTACATACACCATTTGGCTGCAGACATCCATGCTAATATTCAACACTTCTCTCTATTTACCCTTGCCACTCAATCCATGCCTCACTTCACCCGTTCCACTCTGATTTAGGCGGATACACGTAGTCGCTTGTCGACTACTCGTATTCTAGTTTGAACTTGGGGCTCTCATTGTCTTATGATGTACATAGTTAATGAATCCGGCAAACATGGAAATAATAGAATTATAAACAGCAAATATAATAGATCTCCTTCCATGCATTTTCCTTGCTATTGAAAACAATAGTTTAAAGGCGAGTTAGGTTGAAATCAATATCTTCTCCGCGAAATTGAGAATGCAGACGCTACCCCATGCATAATGTTTGTAAGATCGCCTCCCCCCCCCCCCTTTGTACTTTGAAATAATAAGTACCACATCTGAAACACATGTATAATTTATAAGTAAAAAGTACCAACTATGTATAATATAAACATATGAATGAATGTTGAACTTAAAAGTACAGTTGCCAAGCAAATTAACGACACAATAATACATGTAATTTATAAACAAATGACCAATTTGATACGTATTTGTTATGCGAGCTAACTGAAACGAGGCTAAAGCAGGGAAAATGAAGCGCGGGACATATCACGACTGCATCTACACATCAGCGATACAGTACAAGTCCCATGTATATACCAGCAGCTGTACGTGTAGCCGTATGCATTTTCGACTCTTACAACGTGCCCGCTATACCGCACGCCAGGCGCGATAAGTCGGCAGTACTGATACGATCGAGGTAGCAAACACCATACCGCCGACCAGGTGCCGCGGGTCTATAGAGTAAAGTATTTTTACCTACAGGTACGGCTTGGTAGTCCATTTAACAACAGCTACGTTGCTGCCCTGACCTATATCCGTGGCTGTTGGCTGGAGGCGCGGCCCATTGCTGGTTACCGAATGACTGCAAGGAATATACACTTTTCCTTGTTGATAGTTCACTTGAATTAAATGAATTTACGTTAAGATCAAAGAGGGTGCATGGAAAATTGTTGGATTTATCTTTCGGTGATATCTTTACCAAAGAAGAATAGGAGTTTTGTTCTCACGGTAAGGCGTTGTTTCTAGCCCATATGAGTCACATTTAACTGTCTGCCCTCACTTTAGACAACAACACCGTCATTTATATACCATGAACAGTGTTATGATATATTATACTTAACTGTAGGCCTAGTTAAATATATTTTTTGTTGTCGTTGAATCGATCCTTAAACGTGGTAATATATTGGGTTTGGAGCTGAGGTTATTTTTTCTGCCTTGAAGAGCTTTGCAGATTGTACACAATTTATACAAATACCTTGAAGAAAATGAACTCAATTTATCTGCTTTGGTCCATGCATGTGAAAGCGACTATTTACACTGATAAATTACTAGATCTAATCGGATTATGCCACTCCCACTGACCAGGCCCGGTATCTAGCTACATCAATATTTCGCGTAAATGTGCGTCTGCGAAAGGTTTCATCCTGAATGCTCCCGGATTTCAATGTTTGCTGTTACAACCGAAGGGTACCAAGAGCCAGTGGAGAAGCAGTAATGTCTTGTTTTCTTCACAGTAAGTGGCCATACTTTGAGACATACTGATCATTCAGGAGTAATTTTGGTCCAAATGGTGTCTAAACATCTGAATTAATGATAATATGTATAGGGTCTGTTTAATCTCTTCATGCCACCCAAGGAATATGAGCCCAAACGTCTTCGGACAGACATGTCCAACGAGCCGTGGGGTAAACTTTCAATGGAGTACCCTGTATCGCTATCCATGCCAACCATGGTTAAGCGTTACTAACTGTAGCTAATCCCCTCCCCACCGTCACAGCTCGGGCATTATTTAGATGAATACATTTCAGTCAGGAAGGTTATTATAACCCAACCATGTATATCTCATAAAAGTCAGATTCCGGAATTATAGTGTGTGCTCTCTTTATTCCAGTTGCAGATTGTATCTAGTTATTAATCCTGTACCCATTATCAAACCGAAATCTGACTTTTTCGTCAGCTTTGGTGACTGTCCAAAAAGGATCACATGACCGGATCACATGCAGTATATCCGTGCCAGTACTCTGTCCGTTTCTGGTCAAGCCACATGCTTGTTTGGCAGAAGATTAAGGTATTTTCCTGCATGACATGATTTTTTTCCCAATACAGTTGTTGAATACATTTCATGATGTATGTGTTTGAAATTAAGTCGAAAATCATTTATATATACATATATATATATGTATATATATATATATATATATATATATATATATATATATATATATATATATATAAATATATACTCTATTTCAGGATAAGTTATATGGCTTTTGATGATTTGAAAAAAGTATGGTTTGTACATTAAATTTGAATATACACATGTTTTCTTCTGTTCGGACCTCAGTTCCATTATCAATTATCTGTTGTAATATAAATAGTAATACATGTATTCATGTAAAATGGCATGTGAGCTGTTAAGGAGAAATCTTCCTTAAGTTCACACATATACTTGAGATACAGAAAAATTGGTTAGTGTTGGTGCCATGGAGATCAAACTGAACATGATCGACTCGAGGGAAAACAAACCCCTTTAGGGGTAAACTGAGAGTGCAGAAATATTTACATGTGGGGCATGTATATATGTTTAAGTGACGTTTTGTGTTCTTGTTTTGATCATTATTTATTATTGGGCTCAAAACATCTTTGAATGCATAGCATGGTATGTTTACATGACAGGGTGTAAGCAACGTCACGTGTGTAGTAAGTAATCGTCAGGTGACACCCACCCGTAGGATCTGTGTCATGTGTGTGATCATGTTTGTTGTGTGCCAGGAGTTTTTTTCAGTTTTTGTACGGATAAATTTAAAGTGGTGTTGGTATAATTTTAGTATAAACGAACGTTTAATGAACCTACTCTCTATTTTATATAAAACCCTACTTACGGCCATATGTTAGGGAAAGAGTAAAGTGAACCTTTGGTTAGAGGGTATCTACAAAAAGGAAACAAAATGCGAACCAGAATATATTCTTTATTTTGACAAAATTCAATAACTTCAATGAATGAGAGTTTTCAAAACATTAAAATTCTGCCAGATGTTGACAATCGACTAGCTATCGCAACGGAAGTCTCCCATACACGCCCTCGACTCCATCCCCAGTATCGTTAATGCTGGTTTTTTTACTTCTGTAGAATGAATGGCCTTGACATTTGATTCTAAGAAGTATTATGTGATATAATAAAATTATAAGGGGACAAGCTGTCCCTAGAAACAATCTGCATCGAAAAATTTTGAGCGATAGGAATGAACGTTTAAGCAAAATAGGATTAGCAGGTCATGACCTTGAACATCAGGCCTACGTTTTGTAATATAATTATCATGTGCAGTGGTTATTAATCTGACCAAAGGTCAGTATTGGGTATCTAGCGTAAAAATGGCTAAGATAATAAAAAGAAAGAAAAGGATAACAACCAACCCCTCCGGACCACCTGCCCCACCCTCCGGAAAAAAAAATTGGGACACAAATATCGAGATAAAAGTAAACCCACAAATCCTGTATCCTCTCCTCCTTACATGATTAAGGATGAATGAAGGGATTTACACACATAAAAACGATGCATTAACAGCTGCTGATGAGCTGGTGCTATGTAGACTAAACACTCAGTAAACGAAACCATCTTAAAAAGATGCCTCCTTACGGCTAAATAGGTAGACATGAGTCGTCAGCAAATAGAAAATAGTAACATGACGTTTTTATGCCATTGAACGATATTAAGCAATGCCGGAAAGAGGGGTGGAGCGTGTGTTGGTCTAAGAAAGAGAAAAACGCCGTTGAGCGACGATAAATATTACGAATGGCCCAATCGCTAAATCGTAATATTAAAAAGGAATTATCAGGAAGAGCTCAGTGTATATCCTTTAATTACTGGACTACAAAATTATGCTGAAATTAATATCAGATTCCAAGATTGCAAAGAAGCGTAAACTTATCATAAGCCATGTAGAATATGCATGGCATTTTTTATTTAAGGAATAAATATATGCTAATATTTTCCCAGTCAAGATGAGTGTAAAGTAACACAAACATAGAGGACACCCATGCATAGCAAGCACCTTAACTTATAGTGATATAAGATCTCAACATTATTTTGCTTTGCTTCATATACGCCTTTGTAAACTTCGGATTGAATGGTCCTTTGTTTGATGTTATATGAGTTTGTTACTGCCATATGTAGTTTTCTCTCACATGTTACAAGATCATAAGCCTTCAGTACTTGTCCCGAGAACAATGACATCAGAACAAAAGTGTCATTACGCACGGATCACACAATGTCCCATTATCATGTGATTATCACCGCCATTGTGTCACGTGACAGGATTGCGTTCTTGTCTTTTTTGTCAGAGGCGCCGATCTGCATTTAAATGATAAAATTGCGAAGCAATTAAAATTATAGTGCAATTTATGTATATTATTACCCCTCAGGGAAAATGCACATATCGTGGTTTATATCGTTAGGCTATATCCTTTCCTACTTTTTATGAAAATGATGCCGTACAACTGTTTTGAGTACAACTGTTTATCGTTCTGTACGATCTCATTTCCACATTCAATAAAAGTGTTATTTTGTATTTAACAGTGTTGAGTAACTGCTCACATAAGTACAGGTGTGAAGAGAGCAGCTCTGCAGTAAAGATACAAAAGGCAGTACCTGCAAAATATTCACATAAAAAAAATAACTGGAATGATTCTACCAGTTACCTGTGAAATTCACCTCGCACACCGTAAATATAATATAAAAGTGGTTAGCTGCTGCCCATGGTCATAGTGTGAGCCGTAAAAACACTTAAAACTTAAATCGTCGCAGCAGTTAACTGCTTTTTGCCTCAAGAGGGCAGTGTCATTAAAAAAATCGTATAAATATAACTAAATCTCATTTGTTTAATATAAAAAAATGTTATACATTTATTTCTTTTACAGACTGTCGCTGATTAAATGTGCCACTGGAGTATACATTTTTATGGATGTATAAAGACATACTGATACGACTATAAGCAGCTGCCTCACAGACATGTATTAACTGTATCATAGCATTTTGTGAAGAAAAGAAAATATATCAAGTAAAATATTTAGGATCTTTGTTCAAAACCATTGACAAAAGGCGACACTTGATGTTGATGGCGACCTCTTGAAAGATTGTGGGCTAATGTTTTATGCTCTTGTTCCAACATTTGTCAGTGAACAGAGCTGTACCAGCCTTTGTGGAGCGTGTTAGCGTCATGGTCACTGGCCTTGTACCGCAAAGTCTTTACCACAAAGGTTGAGCTCTCTCCATCAGGAGTGAATGGGTACTGGACAAGGGCCTGAAAAAGGTACAAGAATAAACCAGCTGCGGAAAGACAACAGAGAAGGGCAAAACATTAAAACGGATCAGACCGACGTCGTCTGTTTAATCAGACATTAAACCTCTATCTTTACCTATAAGATAAGCCTGTTATGTAAAACTAACAGTGCCAATGTGCCAAATTCTTTCGTGTGGTTATATACCCTTTGGTCTTTGCTGCCATGTCATGGAATTATCTGAGATGAAGTGTCCCATTTTGCATTTAACAAATTTTTATGACTAACCTTTTTGAAACAAACAGATTATCGTTGATTATTAATTTAATTTGCAATTTTATAGTAGGAAGTTCCATTTTTTGGTGACACCACGCACGTAATTGTTAAGTTGTTTATATTATGGGATTACGCCTCCTTTGTCATTCAATCCGAGACAAACCACTTATTTGTGTAGGTCAAACTTCTACAAATGCAGAGTTAAACATATATGAAAGGATATGCAGAAATCTTAACTTAATATAGTCATACATATATATATATATATATATATATATATATATATATATATATATATATATATATTCATAGACTAATCACTTTTCAAAGAGCCAGGTTTTGTCAGTACATAAGCAAAAACATCAGAAAGTGTGGCATCAAGCCAACCGTGAAGACGACGTGTCTTCTTCGGCAGACCATCGATGGCGATGATGACTGTATTATAATGTAAGGCACGTCCGTGGGCCGCTATGGGCCAGCATTTGATCGGGACAATCGTTCGCATCCGGGGCATAGGTACGATGTCTTGGTCGCTTTGTGGTGTGTGGTGCTGTATTTGTTCCCATTAACTTATCTGTTCTTATCAGTTGTCGCCATGGGTTTTCACATTATGCCGATCCATTTTATTCGATCCAGGACGACGCTCCCACTTCGTTTCGATAATGCCGCAGTTCTGCAGGTGGAGCTGGAGCACCTCTTTGAAGCACAGGTTCTGGATTATCTGTTTTCCTTTATTTTTGCATAGATCCTCATAGAGAACGCTTTTGGGAGACATGAGTCGGACATTATTGTCACAAAGTAGCCAATCTGAGTTGAGAGGCTGTTATGGATTCCACTCACACACTTTGTCTCGCCATCTTATTTAAGCAGAACTTGCGATATAGAATCGTGCATTCAGTGGTGTATTGAGGGGACAGGCACACGGCTGTGTTGTACATCTTTTTCTATGTAAGCAAATTTTATACGGTGTTGGGACTACAGTCTCTTGTTGAGTGCACCATATGCCTTTAGCAAATTGAGGCCGCTTGGGTTCCTACCGTGTCTGCACCGCCCATGTAGGTGGAAAGTCTTTGATTCAAAGCTGCTTCATTGACACAAATGCTGGGTCAGACCTCTTAAGAAGGAGAGGGTTGATAGAGGAGTTAGGTTTTCCAGACACTGGTTTTCAGTCCGAGTTTCTTGCATCTGGTCGGGACCAGTGGTCACATGGCCAAGAGGGACCTACAGCGAGTAACAGGCTCAGGGTCACGTGACCGGTGAACACGTGTGTTCTTCCTGGTGGTGGTGGTACAAGGACATGGACTGGCCGCTGATCCTCAGATTGCGTAAAATGTGTCCACAGCCTCCACAGAGTGATAGACTGATGTTCTTGCTGATGTTCAGGGCAGACGCATAAGGTTTTATTTTGTGTCATCCCTTGATTGTATACAGGTGATTTGCACTGAGCCTGAGAACTGAAATATGTAACTTAAATATCGAAAACGATCTAAAACGTTGTGCTCTCTCTATTTTTGTAACCTAACTGTCTCTTCAGGTGTCAAAGACTTACCACAGTTTATTTGTGTTATACTGCAATTAAGCCCTGGATTCGGTGCATACACGGTTTATTTATAGCAATACTCTGTGACGATACCTGACGATAGCTCTGACGTGGCCTGGAAAGTTGAGCTTTGTTTTATACCACGACTTTTATACAAGTATTTAGTCATCTCGTGTTTTTTATTGCCTGAGGCTGTGAGGAGACTCTGGAGACCCTCCATACCCTGAATGACTTTTTGATATGCAGACATGCGTTGTAGTGTAACAATTCTTTAATGATATGGTTTGGAAGATTTAATTTAAATTTAGTAAAATGGTTGCCCGTAGGAGTAGCTTTGGCAAAATTGCGTATGACTTGTCTGACTGCAATTCAAATAACATCCACTGTATATCATTTTCCGGGTAAAAATTTAACTCTCTCAAATATTTTCCATTTTCCAAAAAATAATTGTATAAAAGTCACCCTTACGAAGAGTCAGGGTAGGACTGCGTTGGGCCTTTCTGTCTGTCTGACAGCTCATTAACAAATCTACATCTCTACACTTTTGGATAATAACTTAAATATCAACCCATTAAGGATGTTAATTTCCCATGTTTACTTGAATTGTTTCAATTTTTTTTCAAATTTTGTCTCCTGGGAATAGTAGGAATAGGCTTGCTTTTGGACTCCCTTCCTGTCATGCTGTTAGTCTGTCAACCTGAAATTCATATTGGCCTTAAATCATTTAGAGATAGGCATTCTGAAGAAACAAAATATGGCTTTGTACTATATGTTGCAGGAAGTTTACCTGCAACCCTAGAAATCATTACATAGACAGAACTATACCAAGTGTTACCAGTCCAACTACAGCTCTAAGCATTGGAAGTCTATATACGATCCAAAATCAAGCCCGCAGTCAGAATTTCTTGTCCAGCTAGAAGTGGTTCCTCATACCTCTCGTCACCTGCTCCTAATACTTAGTATTCTCCTCTCCGGAGACAACAATCTTGAACCAACTCATTCAGCTTTCCACAAGATCCTTCAAGATATCATCATCTCCAGTATCGTAAATAAACCAAACATTTCCTAGGAGGGATCCTCATACCAGATTCACTTTCCTGATTTTAAGTGGTCCGTATATTCAGAAAAAAAAACCCACTGCTGTACATGTATCCATGACATTCCCTTGTCATCTGAGGCTGCTAGTTCCTACGTAACCCTGTCATCCGTTTGTTTGCTCGCCTGCATTAACCATTCAAAATGAATTTCTTATTTTATAATAAAAATTACATCTTGTACATATTTTTATATTATCTTGGTATAGGTTTCCAATTGCTGGCATATAACTCGTTTTTGCATGTGGACAGGACCGGGTTTTTGTCGGGTAGGATTGACAGAGGCCAATTTCACTGCATAGTTTCTGATAGATGGCATTGCATTTGACATTTTGCGAAATAATGAAAAATTTCTTAGGGTTTTATAGGCAAATATGTGAAAATACCCCCTTAGGACATCATCTTTATCATCGTTCCCAACACAGAATATGGGCATTTCCAAGGTATGGCCAGAGGAAAATTGCGGGACAACGGTCAAGTTTTACCAATATATAATATAGATCCCAATCTAAATTCGTAAATGCCATGATTGGGCTTTATTTTGATAATAATATATCAATTATTGTAACACAATAAGATTTAATACATACCAAATGCATGTACATATACAGAAATATAAATATATTTACATTTTCTTAAACTAATTTAAGTTAAAATTGACCCATAAAATCATCAGGGAAGAGCACCAGCAAGACTATCCACCATGAAGTGGAAAAGCAATGTTCTCCAGCACATAATAGCAGCTGGGGTCCCTACAGGGCAGACGGGAGCAACTGATATAATAAACCAGTGTTACTCAAGGTGGAACGTTATTTGGTAATATCGGTAAACCTAACTTGTACCCTTCTCCTTCTCATAATAAGACACGTTTATTTTTGTTTGTTTCAGGGAATGACAGCTAAGTAAGATGGCTGAATCAAGATGCAAGAAAATACTTGTAAGTGCGGACACATAAACACACACACACGCACGCACAAACACGTCAAATCATTTTTATATTTAAAAATGTGTGTGTATCAGAATCTGCAATGTTGATGCATATATATATATATATATATATATATATATATATATATATATATATATATATTTCATATCACAGCACCTCATATTTCACGTCCATCAACAATGAACGAAAAAATGTAAATATCCTTTATGAATTTAACGATATTTCATATATTACTAAGTAAGAGTTATGTGAAGTTATCCTTTATTTGAATATATTCTTATTGGTAAAGGTATCCAGAAAAAACGAAGTGCGCATAATCAATTACAGCGCCACCTGTCGTGCGAGTGTCAAACTAAAACACACCCTCGCGTCTGGTGTATTCATTGGTATTATGGGTCCAGAGCAGTGATGTAGTGGCGTGCACCCAATCCGAGTCTAAGTGCAAGTCCGAGTCCAGGCTCCACGAATCCGATTCCAAGGCCGTGTCCTTGATATTCGAGTCCAAGTCCAAATTCTTCTTGTCCGAGTCATCTTGAACCCGAGTCCGATTCAAATAAAATTATCTTTATAAAATGAAATTTAAAATGGAACTTTGAGATTACCATAAGTATTTTATGTTAGTTTACATATGCCTATTACTTTACGATTTAATTACATTAAGCTTGGTATATACACCCTTTTTTAATATTTCTGTTAGTTGTTCGCACATGTAAATAAATGTCTTTATGTTGTGTGAGAGAGATTTCTTTCAGTGCAACCAAGATGGACTCGGGCCGATTTCTCGAGTCCTTACCTCTGAGTCCTGGACGCTCGAGTCCAAGTCCGAGTCCTGGACGCTCAAAGCCAAGTCCGAGTCCTGGACGCTCAAAGCCAAGTCCGAGTCCTGGACGCTCAAAGCCAAGTCCGAGTCCTGGACGCTCAAAGCCAAGTCCGAGTCCTTGACGCTCAAAGCCAAGTCCGAGTCCAGGACGCTCGAGTCCAAGTCCGAGTCCTGGACGCTCGAGTCCACGTCCGAGTCCTGGACGCTCGAGTCAAATTCCGAGTCCTGGACGCTCGAGTCAAATTCCGAGTCCTGGACGCTCGAGTCAAAGTCCGAGTCCATAAAAAAGGTGAACTCCAGTCCTCCATCACAGGTTAGAGCCTTTTTGTTTAAAGGATGCATGTATTAACAGAATATAAAATGACACATAATCTATACATTTCCAGACTTTGGACGCTGATGAAGCCGAGAATGCCGCGGGAGGTGACCAACCAGATTCGGTACGTAACACTTGGATATTAATATTATTATCCTTTGAACTAACCTGATTTATGACTGTGTTTTGACATTGAAATCAGCTGGTTCTCTGGACATTTCTTCCGACAAAATGTCTGTTGATCCGTTTTATATCATAATAACGAAGAAGGTAATTCCAGGTACAATTAAAAAGATGATGGCCAATAGGGTTTATATAATGATTCTATTTCTCCTGTCTCTAAGGCAACCTTGTTCTGCAACTTTAATTGGATAGTTGTTTTAAAATAATAACCGAGACACATTTTCAAACATTACAATGTTTGGATTACATGTAGAATACATTATATTCGAATTTTGTCCACCTATATAGAACTCGTAATGTGGTATACTTTGATCACACATTAAAGCTGAGGGAAAATTATATGATTTACATGTGTTTTGTATAACAATGAAATTCAGCGATGTTATTTTTCTTGCCATACACACTGGTTCTAGTATGTTTGTTTTTCCCAATGACTGTGAAGTCTGTCATCTTGTGCGTTTTAATCAATGATCTAATGCTGCAAACCACCGATAGATGGCGCAGTATAATAATTGCTCATGCCACCAACTGCGCCCATTAAGCTTGTGGTGTATGTCTGTTTGTTTGTCTGTATGCCTCTTTACTATCCTTTACGTGTACATAAAATCATAAACTAGCTTCTATTATTTGAATAAAAAAGAGTTTTTTTATTTAAACTCAATGACTATGTCCAATGCAAAATTATAAATGTCACAACATATTGAAAACAATCACAAAAGTTAAGTGTGCAACTGCTTCAGGTTAAATGTCAACACTCTTTACAGACTCACACTTTAATTTTGTATAAGCAATATCTAAGTGTGTACAGGATAAGTCCTGGCAGTTTTTGGCATCTGTCAAAACCACCGATGGTTCACAGCTTGACATGGTACATACTTTCCAAATCCATTAATTGTGCATCATATTTTAAAATCTTCTCGACCCGTTCTTAGTTCACATGTTCAAAATCATATTTACTGAATAAATCAATCATCTTCAACTTTTGCATCTACTCCGTACATGGTTTATGAACGGTCTGGTGCGAAAACATCAAGTGCTCCTCCATGTGAACACTATAACTTCCCAGGACTAAAATAATGTTGGTCAGTGCGAAAGCGCCGGGGCCTTCTGATCCCCCAAAACTGGGCACTTTTTGGGTAGTCAGGCGCCACTTAAAACATGGCTAATGTTACACCCATAAGAACGTTCTGAAAGACTTTGGAACGTCCATATTTTATTTTATTTTTAAAAATGTGCTTTTTTATCCGACAAGCGCTGTTAGATTCCGTCCTTAAAACCTCTGATTTCATGACAGTTAATTAGTACAGATGTGTACGTATGAATACACTAAGTTCCCCGTTTGTTTTTTTTTCAGGTAATCCACTACGCCTTGAGTAAAGGGACCGATGGGAAGAAGTTGGCGGTAGCCTGTATACCTTATCTTGTCACTGGGGAGCGCTGCACGTTCGTCGGCCATTACAGCTTGACGACAGTGAATGAGGAGGACGGACAAGCCGACCTGGTGGAATCTCAGTTTGAGTTTACCAATGACCCAGGTAAACGGAAACCAGAGGTGACGTGCTGGAGTGTCCCGGCCATCTCCAAATCCGGCAGCTAAGTGGCTATTGACATAGGTACAGACGGTAACATCAGAACACATGTACTAATAAGGGACATGAATCAGGACACAGATTGCAATTGGAGGGTCCCGGAAGACGACGCCAGGGAACTGTTGACCGGATTCGTATTTTGTAGAAGCCTTGGTTCTGATTGTTTGGTTACAATGAAGGAAGGCATTTACCGATGTTACTTTCCGGCCGCGAGGAATATACAAAAACAATCCAATTTTCCCGCAGGTAACTCCAACAAATTTGTCCCAGTTCTCGGTTCCGATCCAGTGTTTGTAGTGGGAACGAGGCTTGGTAGTTTCCTGTACTGGCAAGAAAACGAATTCAAAGAAGCAGTAGTTGCCATCACCGTCCCATCAATAACCGCCCAATCTGAACTGGACCAAAATGATCGTGGAAGCGCACAAGCCGTACGCATGCTCGATGGAAACATGCGTGTTGTTCTGAAAGGTACCAGCCAAGAAACACCAGAACGAAACCTGCTGCTTGGCAAGATCGTCACTCAGGATACAGAGCATCCTCGTGTTGTTATAAACCAGTATCTCCATCTACCGGGCATAGAGAAAAACAAAACAGACCGCCAAGCTGTCATCGGTCTGTCGCCTAACGGGAAATTCCTGGCTTTGCTCACAAGGAAACAACAGGTGTTCATTTATGATTTGGATCGCCCATCGCAAACGAAACTCGGAGATTGTGACTGGACCATAACAGTGTCAGGAGCTGAACAACTCTGCAGCGTGGCCTGGGTTGATGACAACGATACTCAAATCAGCCTCGCTGTGTCGTATTTGACCAAGGACGAGTTTGCTGTAAGTGTCTATTGTGAGGATGGTGACGTTTTCAAAATGAGCAAGGAACCAATCATATGCCAAGATGGACTGCACGATCTGCTCTCACAGAGGAAGACCTGTCGGAAACTGAAGTCTATTCCCTATCGCTACGACATGTGTGTGGTGCCTGGCGCCATCTTTGTTACAGCGTCCAACATTGGGGCTTTTAAATTACTCATGTGAACCCTCACATTTCGTTTAAGATCCCTCTTCATCAGCACAAGTTCGGTTTCATTGACTTGGAGAAATGAGCGTTTACTGAATGGCGGCTCTTTTTGTTTTGAATTTATGATATGATTTTATTTTCTCCAATCGTTTGCTCATGAAATGTTAGCGATGGGAAGCACTTTGTGAAAATATTTTGCTTCATATATATACCTTGAACTTTAGTTGGAAATAGATTACTTATTATCAATGCTTGGTCGATAATACATACAGGAGAAGCAACATTTGGCAAGAGGCAGAGGAGAAATCTTACTTCAAGAATCTAATATACATTGGAGAATCGCCAACAATTTTCTCTGTTCAGTGCCGATTCATTTGCATATACACAGTAGGCCTACTTACGCCCAGAAAATCATGTTCACGCAAGATATGCCAATGGCATAAGGCTCCTGATGTAATTGTGAAAGTTATAGGTCGCCATGAATATCTCTGATGATGGGAATACGTGAGGACTGTTTTGTCCTAATGTCCAAAGGTACACAAAAAACGGGGCTGGATCCCGTGTCTTCCATTTTTTACGTCACGCTTTGTGATCCAATGTGACGTCGGTACGATTGTCTGCTGGTATGACTATATATCCAAGAATTAGAGAACAGCATTTTTAGTGTTTTTGATAAGACATTTTTAAATCTCCAGATAAAGGTGGTCATATATTTACAGCAGAAGCCAGTCCTTGAAGTTAAGGTGATGATATTTAATGGCGTATTTACACTTATTTATACAAATAAAGCTATTTCCTGTAACCTGTGTCTACGTGTGTATTGCTGTTTAGCAAGTCGAAGGAGCTTATACGCATTTTCTTAAGACGAGATATTTTTGCAAGTCATAGATGAAATACAAATTAATTTTGTATAAAGTGTAGGTGGCGCTACAGGTCGAATTCCTAAATAAATACCGAACTAAAATATGCTGATAAATAAATCCAGATCATGGTCGCCATAACGGAAGTGTCAGAAAAACTTGATATTGCAAATGGCGTGATTTCTATTTACTCTTATTCTCTATTTACATATATGATGCCACATCAGTGACATTATATCGGAAAGTAGAAGATACAAATGATTCACAAAATGTGAAATACATTAACTTGGTTATTTTTAAACAGTCAAATGGTGTTTAACGCATATATTATATCTTCCTTTTGTTCTGGAAAATTGTCTATTCTACGCGTAAAAAGCATGCGTTGCCCTTGGGTGCTCACTGATCACCTAGGGATATCCTTGACATACCTGATTAACATCTGTCCGTGCAGAACGAAATGTATGGTCGGCAGGGCTAACGCACTGGGTGGCGATTTAACGAGAAGTGGAACGCCGAGAAGTGCTTATCCTTGGCGCGGAGTGTTTGGCGCATTAGATGGGAACCTTTTAGAAGAACTTGCCACGTAAGCTTGTTTATCTGTGTGTAACAACAAAAACGAAATTTTCACGTTAAGCTCTTGATCGATTTTAGCCGCCGATGGTCACGCGGTGGCGGAACCAGAAATTCAAGAAAAGGGGGCGCTAGTACTTGGTGGGCGATTGATGGGTATAATGAAAACTAAGTTCCTAAATTATATATATATATATATATATATATATATATATATATATATATATATATAAACACTTTGTTCAGTGCTGCTATATGGTGGGTGAACATTACATACACTAAAGGTAAAAACATATAGACTCCAAACAGATGTTTATCAGGGATGTCAAGGATATCCCTCTGAACAATGAGCGTTCGTCTACAACGCATGCTTTTACGCCGAAACCCTTTTAATTCGCGTAGAAAAGACAATTTTCCAGAACAAAAGGCAGAAATAACACATGCGTTAACCACACCCATTTAACTGTTTAAAATAACCAAGATATTAGAAGTGTGGCCGGCTTTTATATGGGTTAATTTCACCCACCAAGATTACCTCTGAGGCCTTAAAAATGTGTCAAGGTCATCCATATTCAAATTTGACCTAGCCCTTCATGTTCTGCATCAATGGTGCACGTTTGTTGACCGCGCCGTAATATCTTTTCGAGTTACTGCGTTAACATCATTTTAGCATTATCGCTACTGTGACCTTGAAAAATGCGTGAAGTTCATCCATGTTCGAACATTACCTATCCCTTGATCAGATGCATCAATGTTGTACGTTTGGTGACTGTACCTTACATTTCTTTTCAAGTAGTTACATTAACATTATTTAACATTATGGCCGCTGTGACCTTGAAATTGTGTCAAGGTCACCCATGCTCGAACTTGACCTAGGCCCTTGATAAGGTGCATCGATGCTGCAAGTTTGGTGACTGTGATTCAAATCCTTTCGAGTTATTGCGTTAACATCACGTCTGTGACGGACAAACGGAGGGACGCTCACCATTTCCCCCCGTCGACGGCGCCTTCGGGGACGGCGGGGCACAAAAAAGGCATCCGCCCAGGCGGGGAGTCTCTCTCATTGTGATACGGGACCTGCTCCTGATCACTATAAAGAACAAGCTCATGATACAAGACGAAAGGTTAGTTAGAGGAAAGACTTCTGGCCATCTCTCAGAAACCAGTCATGAGACCAGAGCAACTAATTCGACAGGTGTCTGACGTCGAATTTTGGGAGATCCTAGCCTTGGTAGTACCGAACCTAGCCCTCAATCTGACCAGTTGTACGGAAATATAATTAACTGTGCCCCTAACAGGGTTTAAGCTTGTTGAAAGGACGCCGCCAATTAACTTGGTTCAGGCATACTGTAGGAGTATGTAAATGCTTTCAATTTGTAGAAATGAAATCATGATGAACTATTTATTATATATTATACACTAGCTGATAAACCAGGCTTTTAACGGAGTTTGAGGTGTATTAAAGGGGGTCTAGACCCCCCTCCGTTTAAGCCGCCGCAACCTTTTTTAAGGATTTCAGACCAATTTTTAGGCCTGGACCCCCCCCCCCCCACCCCCCTTTCAAGACCTTGGCACCTTTTGTTAGGTTTTGTCACTGACAGCAGGAGTTATTCACATGCACATACAACAGACCTTGATTCTACGACTGTACATGTCACACACCTGCTTGTGTTGTGTAGATCACAAAGCGAGCACGGATGATATCATGCAAAAGATTGGCATGCTTATAAAATGCATGAATTCACTGCTTGTCTGGTAACAAAAATACGTGGTTGACTATAAAGAGGTGACGCAAATGTTAATAAGAATATGCAAAAGTAACCTTAATACATTAAAATTGAATATAAATTAAAAAAAAAACTAATAAATAGATAATATGATCACTGTACTGATATACTGGTATATAAATACATGTACATGTACTATATATATATATATATATATATATATATATATATATATATATATATAGTAATATTTTTGTAAAATAACAGATGTTCCACTCAATGGCATGTAATAACTTGCAATTAATCAAAATCACTGGTCATGATTGTTCTTTGTGCACAAACAAAAGCTATCATCCAAAGCAAAACTGGTCAAAATTGTCACATATACAGGTACACAGAAACGGCCAGTGGAATGTTTGAGAATGTTATGAACCAAACTCATTCTTAGAGAGTCAACAAATAACATGCATGACTGTGCACAGGTTAAAATTAATAAAGAACCACACACATCTCCCATTGTCTAAAACTGTGTATGTCAAATGTCTCTTCAGCAAAAAGCCGGTTTGAGAAAATATATTGTTCAAAAGAATGAAGGACATCAATTATATGCAAAATAGTTCAAACCAATTGCAAACTGCACTGAGCATTCACATGAAAATCATATCTCAATTAAATCCAATTTTACTAAAGTAGTTTTAATCCATAATTCAATGTGTAAAATCTCATGAGTACTTTAAGTGTTTATTAGCAAAGTGGAGAATATCCTGAATAAGTACATTAAAATTGAATATAAATTTTAAACAAGTGACCCATGGGTCATGAGGCTCAGCTGACTTGGAAGAGATTTGCAAAAGGAAATTTTATCATCTGAATGGTAGTATATAACCATTCAACTGAAGCATCAAACAGATAAACCAACAGGCTGAGATTGTGTCTGTATTAATATATCTCAAAAATAGAGAAAAAATGCGTAAACTTTAAAAAAAAATACAGGTGGCTCCACCAGTCTGCAGAAACTAATAAAAATACTTAATGGTCTATATCCATGCAAAGAAGTATGGTGGTCTCTGGATTAGTTGTTCAGATACTTCAGCTTTTGTATCAAATTTTTCATTATTCTGAGGGAAACTTTTGAGTCGTATAGCTTGAAGGATATGGGTAACAGAGACCTAATTTCAGGTTTCCACAGACACTTTTCATGGGCCTCCTTGCATGACAAGAATGAAGATTCTATGTCCAGTTGTTACAATTTGTACCCTGTTGACAGATAACCACATCTTTAAAGGTTTCAAAAATAGAGAAAATAATTCATAAAAATAAAAAAATACAATTTTTTTATAGGTCTCCCTGTGTGTCAAGAATGAAGATTCTAGGTCCAATCTGAACCCTGTTGACAGATAACTACATCCTTAAAGGTCTCAAAAATAGAGAAAAAAAAATGTAAAAAATTGAAAAATATAGGTGGCACCACCAGTCTGCAGAATCTGATGAAACAACTCTTGATCAATATGTATGTCAAAAATCATGACCATCAGTGATGTAGTTAATCAGATATTCAAGTTTTTTTTTATGAAATTTTTGACTTCTGGGTGGTACTTTGGGGCCCCATAGCTTGAAGGATATGGGTAACAGAGACCTAATTTCTGGTTTCCATGGAGACTTTTCATAAGTCTCTTAGAATGTCAAGAATGAAGATTCTAGGTCCAGTCTTTACTATTTGTGCCCTGTTAACAGATGTCCACATTTTTAAACGTCTCAACAACAGAGGAAAAAATTCGTAAAAAATTGAAAAATACAGGTGGCGCCACCAGTCTGCAGGAACTAATGGAACATCTTATGATCAATATGTATGCCAAAAAATTATGACCATCAGTGATGTAGTCAATGAGATATTGAAGTTTTTGTATGAAATTTTTGACTATTCTGGGGGGTACTTTGGGGCCCCATAGCTCGAAGGATATGGGTAACAGAGACCTAATTTCAGGTTTCCATGGAGACTTTTTATAGGTCTCCCTGTGTGTCAAGAGGGTCTCAAAAATAGAGAAAACAATTCGTAAAAAATCGAAAAATATAGGTGGCGCCACCTAAAATAGAGAAAAAATGCGTAAACTTTAAAAAAAATACAGGTGGCTCCACCAGTCTGCAGAAACTAATAAAAATACTTAATGGTCTATATCCATGCAAAGAAGTATGGTGGTCTCTGGATTAGTTGTTCAGATACTTCAGCTTTTGTATCAAATTTTTCATTATTCTGAGGGAAACTTTTGAGTCGTATAGCTTGAAGGATATGGGTAACAGAGACCTAATTTCAGGTTTCCACAGACACTTTTCATGGGCCTCCTTGCATGACAAGAATGAAGATTCTATGTCCAGTTGTTACAATTTGTACCCTGTTGACAGATAACCACATCTTTAAAGGTTTCAAAAATAGAGAAAATAATTCATAAAAATAAAAAAATACAATTTTTTTATAGGTCTCCCTGTGTGTCAAGAATGAAGATTCTAGGTCCAATCTGAACCCTGTTGACAGATAACTACATCCTTAAAGGTCTCAAAAATAGAGAAAAAAAAATGTAAAAAATTGAAAAATATAGGTGGCACCACCAGTCTGCAGAATCTGATGAAACAACTCTTGATCAATATGTATGTCAAAAATCATGACCATCAGTGATGTAGTTAATCAGATATTCAAGTTTTTTTTAATGAAATTTTTGACTTCTGGGTGGTACTTTGGGGCCCCATAGCTTGAAGGATATGGGTAACAGAGACCTAATTTCTGGTTTCCATGGAGACTTTTCATAGGTTTCTCAGAATGTCAAGAATGAAGATTCTAGGTCCAGTCTTTACGATTTGTGCCCTGTTAACAGACGTTCACATTCTTAAAGGTCTCAAAAATAGAGAAAACAATTCGTAAAAAATCGAAAAATATAGGTGGCGCCACCAGTCTGCAGAAACTGATGAAAGATCTCATGATCAATATGTATGCCAAAAATCATGACCAACAGTGATGTAGTTAATGAGATATTGACGTTTTTGTATGAAATTTTTCACTAATCTGGGGGGTACTTTGGGGCCCCATAGCTCAAAGGATATGGGTAACAGAGACCTAATTTCTGGTTTCCATGGAGACTTTTCATAAGTCTCTTAGAATGTCAAGAATGAAGATTCTAGGTCCAGTCTTTACTATTTGTGCCCTGTTAACAGATGTCCACATTTTTAAACGTCTCAACAACAGAGGAAAAAAATCGTAAAAAATTGAAAAATACAGGTGGCGCCACCAGTCTGCAGGAACTAATGGAACATCTTATGATCAATATGTATGCCAAAAAATTATGACCATCAGTGATGTAGTCAATGAGATATTGAAGTTTTTGTATGAAATTTTTGACTATTCTGGGGGGTACTTTGGGGCCCCATAGCTCGAAGGATATGGGTAACAGAGACCTAATTTCAGGTTTCCATGGAGACTTTTTATAGGTCTCCCTGTGTGTCAAGAATGAAGATTCTAGGTCCAATCTGAACCCTGTTGACAGATAACTACATCCTTAAAGGTCTCAAAAATAGAGAAAAAAAAATGTAAAAATTTGAAAAATATAGGTGGCACCACCAGTCTGCAGAATCTGATGAAACAACTCTTGATCAATATGTATGTCAAAAATCATGACCATCAGTGATGTAGTTAATCAGATATTCAAGTTTTTTTTTATGAAATTTTTTACTTCTGGGTGGTACTTTGGGGCCCCATAGCTTGAAGGATATAGGTAACAGAGACCTAATTTCTGGTTTCCATGGAGACTTTTCATAGGTTTCTCAGAATGTCAAGAATGAAGATTCTAGGTCCAGTCTTTACGATTTGTGCCCTGTTAACAGACGTTCACATTTTTAAAGGTCTCAAAAATAGAGAAAACAATTCGTAAAAAATCGAAAAATATAGGTGGCGCCACCAGTCTGCAGAAACTGATGAAACATCTCATGATCAATATGTATGCCAAAAATCATGACCAACAGTGATGTAGTTAATGAGATATTGACGTTTTTGTATGAAATTTTTCACTAATCTGGGGGGTACTTTGGGGCCCCATAGCTCAAAGGATATGGGTAACAGAGACCTAATTTCTGGTTTCCATGGAGACTTTTCATAAGTCTCTTAGAATGTCAAGAATGAAGATTCTAGGTCCAGTCTTTACTATTTGTGCCCTGTTAACAGATGTCCACATTTTTAAACGTCTCAACAACAGAGGAAAAAATTCGTAAAAAATTGAAAAATACAGGTGGCGCCACCAGTCTGCAGGAACTAATGGAACATCTTATGATCAATATGTATGCCAAAAAATTATGACCATCAGTGATGTAGTCAATGAGATATTGAAGTTTTTGTATGAAATTTTTTACTATTCTGGGGGGTACTTTGGGGCCCCATAGTTGGAAGGATAAGGGTAACAGAGACCTAATTCCAGGTTTCCAAGAAGATTTTTCATGGACCTCTCTGGATGTAAAGTAAGAAGATTCCAGGTCCAGCGGTTACGATTTGTTCCTTGTTAACGGACAGACAACCAGATGTCCGGATGGACGACGGACAAAGAGTGATCGCTATAGCTCAGATGACTTACAGTCGTGATTGTTCTTTGTGCTTAAATACCAAAAGCTATCATCCGAAGCAAAACTGGTAAAAAATTGTCACATATACAGGTACACAGAAACAGCCAGTGGAATGTTTGAGAATGTTATACATGTATATAATGAACCAAACTCATTCTTAGAGAGTCAACAAGTAACATGCATGACTGTGCACAGGTTAAAATTAATAAAGAACTACACACATCTCCCATTGTCTAAAACTGCGTATGTCAAATGTCTCTTCAGCACAAAGCCTGTTTGAGAAAATATATTGTTCAAAGGAATAAAAGACATCAGTTATATGCAAAATAGTTCAAACCAATTGCAAACTGCACTGAGCATTCACATGAAAATCATATCTCAATTAAATCCAATATTACTAAAGTAGTTTTAATCCATAATTCAATGTGTAAAATCTCATGAGTACTTTTAAGTGTTTATTAGCAAAGTGGAGAATATCCTGAATAAGTACATTAAAATTGAATATAAATTTAAAAATTTAAAAACTAGAATATCAGCAAAAGCTGACAAAAGCCCTCAGCCAAAATAACAGTGTTTAGAGGTGGTAACAGTAACAAGTACTAAATATCTGTTCTCACATGGATGTATATCTGTACATGTCTCAGTTATAAATTTAAAATGGAGAGGTATGTACCATGATTCATAACAATCCACCAAATGCTTCCTGAAAAATAAGCTTCTAAGTTTTATTCTATTATAAGCTCTGTGACCTTGAAAAGTAGGTCAAGGTCACCCATCTTCGAACATGAACGAGATTTTTGTCGATATACATCTTCACCAAAGAAATAAAATTCCTATTGTGAATCCTTTTAGAGATATCCCGCTCACAAGGCCAAAGTTGAAAAATCCAAGAAAAATTCAATAAAAAATCAGAAATTGCAGGTTGCGCCCCCAAATTGTGCAGCAGTTACAGACCATCAGTCCCTATGATCATAGAAAGTATTGTGAAAATCCATCCAATGGTTCCTGAGAAATAAGTTTCTAAATGTTTTTTCTATAATCAGCTCTAAAACGTAGAAAAATAGGTCAAGGTCACCCATCTTCGAACTTGACCAAGATTTTGTCAATATACATCTTCACCGAAAAAATAAAATGCTTACGGTGAATCCTTTTCGAGATATCCCGCTCACAAGCCCAAAGTTGAAAAATCCGATAAAAATTCATTAAAAATCAGAAATTGTAGGTGGCGCCACCAAACTTGTATGGCAGGTACAGACTATCAGTCCAAATAATCATAGTAAGTTTTGTGGAAATCCACCAAATGGTTCCTGAGTAATAAGCATCTTAGTGTTTTTCTATAATCAGCTCTAAAATGTAGAAAAATAGGTCAAGGTCACCCATCTTCGAACTTGACCGAGATTTTGTCGATATACATCTTTACCGAGGAAATAAAATTCTGACGGTGAATCCTTTTCAAGATATCCCGCTCACAAGGTAAAAGTTAACAGACGCCGGACGGACGGACGGACGGACAGCTTTGGTGACGACAATAGTCCATCAGCCTAAGGGCTGAGGGCTAAAAAAACTAATAAATAGATAATATGATCACTGTACTGATATACTGGTATATAAATACATGAACATGTACTATATATATATATATAGTAATATTTAAAAAAAAATAACAGATGTTCCACTTAATGGCATGTAATAACTTGCAATAAATCAAAATCACTGGTCGTGATTGTTCTTTGTGCTTAAATACCAAAAGCTATCATCCGAAGCAAAACTGGTAAAAATTGTCACATATACAGGTACACAGAAACAGCTGTGGAATGTTTGAGAATGTTATACATGTATATTATGAACCAAACTCATTCTGAGAGTCAACAAATAACATGCATGACTGTGCACAGGTTAAAATTAATAAAGAGCCACACACATCTCCAATTGTCTAAAACTGTGTATGTCAAATGTCTCTTCAGCACAAAGCCGGTTTGAGAAATTATATTGTTCAAAAGAATGAAAGACATCAGTTATATGCAAAATAGTTCAAACCAATTGCAAACTGCACTGAGCATTCACATGAAAATCATATCTCAATTAAATCCAATATTACTAAAGTAGTTTTAATCCATAATTCAATGTGTAAAATCTCATGAGTACTTTAAGTGTTTATTAGCAAAGTGGAGAATATCCTGAATAAGTACATTAAAATTGAATATAAATTTAAAAAAAAAACTAATAAATAGATAATATGATCACTGTACTGATATACTGGTATATAAATACATGAACATGTACTATATATATATATATAGTAATATTTAAAAAAAAATAACAGATGTTCCACTTAATGGCATGTAATAACTTGCAATAAATCAAAATCACTGGTCGTAATTGTTCTTTGTGCTTAAATACCAAAAGCTATCATCCGAGGCAAAACTGGTAAAAAATTGTCACATATACAGGTACACAGAAACAGCTGTGGAATGTTTAAGAATGTTATACATGTATATTATGAACCAAACTCATTCTTAGAGAGTCAACAAGTAACATGCATGACTGTGCACAGGTTAAAATTAATAAAGAACCACACACATCTCCCATTGTCTAAAACTGTGTATGTCAAATGTCTCTTCAGCATAAACCCGGTTTGAGAAATTATATTGTTCAAAAGAATGAAAGACATCAGTTATATGCAAAATAGCTCAAACCAATTGCAAACTGCACTGAGCATTCACATGAAAATCATATCTCAATTAAATCCAATATTACTAAAGCAGTTTTAATCAATAATTCAATGTGTAAAATCTCATGAGTACTTTAAGTGTTTATTAGCAAAGTGGAGAATATCCTGAATAAGTACATTAAAATTGAATATAAATTTAAAAAAAAACTAATAAATAGATAATATGATCACTGTACTGATTTACTGGTATATAAATACATGAACATGTACTATATATATATATAGTAATATTTTTTTATAAAATAACAGATGTTCCACTCAATGGCATGTAATAACTTGCAATAAATCAAAATCACTGGTCGTAATTGTTCTTTGTGCTTAAATACCAAAAGCTATCATCCAAAGCAAAACTAGTAAAAATTGTCACATATACAGGTACACAGAAACAGCTGTGGAATGTTTGAGAATATTATACATGTATATTATGAACCAAACTCATTCTTAGAGAGTCAACAAATAACATGCATTACTGTGCACAGGTTAAAATTAATTAAGAACCATACACATCTCCCATTGTCTAAAACTGTGTATGTCAAATGTCTCTTCAGCAAAAAGCCGGTTTGAGAAAATATATTGTTCAAAAGAATAAAAGACATCAGTTATATGCAAAATAGTTCAAACCATTTTCAACCTGCATTGAGTGTTCAATTGAAAATCATATCTGTATTAAATCCATTTTTATTAAAGTAACTTTAATCCCCGCTTCAATGTTGAAAAAAATGTTATAATCCAGATTGAGCTTTCACACAGCAACAATGTTGTGAATCAAATCTGTTTTGGACGAAGCAAGTTAATCCTTCAAACATAGCATGTGTACATCAAGGTACTGCATGCACATAAGTCTATTTTTTTATATATTATGTCATTTGGAGGCATGATGCCACGTGCACATGTCACCTTAGCTTTGGCCCAAACCGATTTGGTTTATTTGCCGTGTGAAAAGGACCAAACTGGTTCTGCATTGTCCAAACTGTTTGAGTGCAGTTTTTGTGTTGAAGGGGTACAAGTGTAACAGTTACAACATTTGCCCTTTTAGACATGTGGACTTCTAGACCTGGACTGGCTTAAACACACTACTGAACCACCTACAGATACAGGACTGCTTTATTTACCACCAAGGCCTGCCTGTGGCCCATTTGATTTAAATAACTATGGTGACATGTAAATTAGGTAGTTCCCTCGACTACAATTATTTATTACCTTCAAAATAAGGATAACATCACTGTGGTGTAACAATTCAATAAACTTGCTAAAAACATCTGGCCAAGACTATCTTTGATTTCAATATACCAAAATTTTTCACAGCAGACTATAAATATACTGTGCATGACAAATTCAGCAAATAATTGGTAAACTATGAAAATATTTTCTAATCCCACAGTACTCAATATGTACAAATATTTAGCACCTATGTTATCATAAGATACAAGTTCTATTTCACACCTAAAACAACTCTTCAGAGTTGATCAAATTTGCATGAGTGCGTAAATAAGTTTCTGAGAAATGAAGGTAATCTCAGTATTTCAATCTGAGACAAACAGTAAAACTAAACAAATAAGAATCCTAAATAATGGACTTCCTGCAATTGTAAAACAAGTCCAATGACACTAAAGCTACTTAAGTGAATACATGGCAAACAAATGATAAACTTGCCAATGTGTGTTTTAATTTATGGATGAGAAGACTCAGCAGATACAAAACAAAGTGGAAAAAACTTGTAAACAATCCAAAAAAAAAAGTGACTTAAAACCTAAAACCACAGCCCAGCTACTGAGCTACTGTTTTATTATGAACATCCAGGAATTTAATTTTTTTTAGCTTGAACTAAATCAGACAGTTGCTATTTCCTGTTAATTTTGTCATTGGTGAGTTTCTTGGTGAGTTTGCGATATTTGAATACCCATTTTCTCGTTAATGAGAGATAATAATCAGGAGCATGAGGCTCATAGTCTAGGTATGTGAATTGTTTATGCTGCTTTGGTACAGCTTTCTCTATCTGGGTCCCTTCATGCCATTCATTAAAAGATGTGATGGAGACCAACTCTGGTTTCACAGCCACGGCGTCTCGGAAACTTTCCTCATAATACCTGCCATCCTTTCTGTCTTTGGTGTTCATGCCATTCCAAGGACGCACTCTGGTGTCAATGTAACCCGGTCCAACACTTGGAATAAATATCATCTCACTGGTTTTTGCAAAGTTTGACAAATCACGCCAGAACATGGTATTGGAGCCATATGTAAAACCATGACTAGCAAAATAAGTGTAAAAACCATCAAATGCTGCTTGCTGCAATGCACGTTTATGTTTTTCCTCAACCAGTAAACCAATCATGACACCATCAAGTTCAGTCCCACGTATACTTAAAGTCCCTCCGGGTCTCAGTAATTTTCCCCATTCCTCCACTGGCACCATGTATGAGTCATAGATATAATATAATGGCAAGTTGCGGCCTTTGTGTACGAGTCTGTACAGGGCGGGATGTTCACCATAACGTCCCATGATGTATTCCAGGTTCTTCTTCATGGATTCTGCATCCCTGCCTTTGTATGGCTCAATATGAAGACATACCTACCAACAACAAACAAACAAACAAAAAACAAAATCAGCTCAGCCTTTTTGTGTCACACATACCTTAACATACCATCGGTGCCCCCCCCCCCCCCCATATTCTGTGAAACAAGACCTTTTTGTAAGTATATTACATATACATGAAACACAGTGTTCTCTCCTTTAAATACAGTAGTACATGTATCTGCCAAACTTTAATTCTTAAACCCTTTCCTTAAGCCCATACACTGAAATAAACTTGCACTCGGTGTGATCAGTGGTGCGAAAGAAAACACACACATAGCATCCTGCAGTACCATCATAAATCAAGATCTATGGCAACCAACAGCTTATTTGTGATCATTACCAGTATATTTTCTTTACCTGATTGCAAGTTTACACATAAGATCAGTATCTCATTTTCAACCTTGTAGTCTAATTAGAGTAAAATAACACACTATATACACATTGTATTTATCAATTCATATTACCAAAATAATATTTAAAGCTGGTAAAACAGAGACACTTAACCTGTAAACTGGGGCAGTTTTACTGGGAAATTTTGTATTAAACCAAACTGAACTGACAGAGGACTTAAACATTGTAGCGAGTGATTCTAATCCTCAAGAGATATATCTAAATTGCATCACTATTTCTCCTCAACCTACTTTTGTAACATAAAAGTGTTATAATTATACTTCATAGTATTGAAATTTACTTTAGGTCCAGGTTATTGGAATGCGGCAACATCTAGCATATCATAAGGGTACTAAATTGAGTGTAATTAACAGTGCAAAACTTTTGATGACGTCATGGATACTAATGAAATTAAAGTATTTTTGCTATAGTGTCTCCTCTTGTCAACATGGGTCTGATCATCTCTTGATTTTAAATCTGCATCTGTCCCTAGAAAGAATATAAAACCTACAAACTGACAGCAAACTGAGTCAGCAATATTCTCTTATTATTATATATATTGACATATATATGCTTATGTGTACACCCTGTGGGTGTGTGTGTAGAGAAACTCCTGATGGTGCCACTAGTCAAGATCAATCTCGAGAGATATAAAAAATCAACATGCACAGCGAATTCATATAAATTATTATGCATTAATTAATTTGATAAATTTTTGACTCCGTGAAATGCATTTGATAAACTCTTTATTCAATCCACAACCTCCGAAGGAGAACTTACCTTGAGCTGGTGTTTGTGAGCAGCATCCAAAATCAACGGGACGATGGAATCTGGGGAATGACCATAGTCATCTGCTTGGCCAGGAGGGTACCATGACACTGACACCACACCTGTACAAAGATAAAACACATCCTTATCAGGCACTCAGTGTGGTAAGGAGAGTACCATGACACTGACACCACACCTGTACAAAGATAAAACACATCCTTATCAGGCACTAAGTGTGGTCAGGAGGGTACCATGACACTGACACCACACCTGTACAAAGATAAAACACATCCTTATCAGGCACTCAGTGTGGTCAGGAGGGTACCATGACACTGACACCACACCTGTACAAAGATAAATTCATCTGCATCAGGCACTCAGTGTGGTCAGGAGGGTACCATGACACTGACACCACACCTGTACAAAGATAAAACACATCCTTATCAGGCACTCAGTGTGGTCAGGAGGGTACCATGACACTGACACCACACCTGTACAAAGATAAAACACATCCTTATCAGGCACTCAGTGTGGTCAGGAGGGTACCATGACACTGACACCACACCTGTACAAAGATAAAACACATCCTTATCAGGCACTCAGTGTGGTCAGGAGGGTACCATGACACTGACACCACACCTGTACAAAGATAAAACACATCCTTATCAGGCACTCAGTGTGGTCAGGAGGGTACCATGACACTGACACCACACCTGTACAAAGATAAATTCATCTGCATCAGGCACTCAGTGTGGTCAGGAGGGTACCATGACACTGACACCACACCTGTACAAAGATAAAACACATCCTTATCAGGCACTCAGTGTGGTCAGGAGGGTACCATGACACTGACACCACACCTGTACAAAGATAAAACACATCCTTATCAGGCACTCAGTGTGGTCAGGAGGGTACCATGACACTGACACCACACCTGTACAAAGATAAAACACATCCTTATCAGGCACTCAGTGTGGTCAGGAGGGTACCATGACACTGACACCACACCTGTACAAAGATAAAACACATCCTTATCAGGCACTCAGTGTGGTCAGGAGGGTACCATGATACTGACACCACACCTGTACAAAGATAAAACAAATTCTTATCAGGCATTTAGTGTGGTCAGGATGGTACTATGACACTCACACCACACCTGTACAAAGATAAAACACATCCTTATTAGGCACCCAGTGTGGCCAGGAGGTTACCATAACACTGACACCACACCTGTTCAAAGATAAAACACATCTGTATCAGGCACTGTGTGGCCAGGAGGTTACCAGGACAGTGACACCACATCTGTTCAAAGATAAAACACATCTGTATCAGGCACTCAGTGTGGACAGGAGGTTACCATGACATAAACACCAAGCCTGTAGAAAGATAACACGCATCTGTATCACCAACTCAGTGTGGCTGGGAGGTTCCCAAGGTACTGACACCACATCTGTTCAAAGAAGATAAAACACCTCTTTATCAGGCACTCAGTGTGGCCAGGACATTACCACAACACAGACCCACACCTGTACAAAGACAAAACACACCTGAATCAGGCACTCAGTTTGGCCAAGATACCACAGCACAGTACCACAGCTGTTCAAATATAAAACACATTTGTATCAGGCACTCAGTGTGGTCATGAGGGTACCTTGTCACTGACACCACACCTGTTCAATTATAAAACACATCTTTATTAGGCATTCAGTGTGGCCAGGAGGTTAACATGACACAAAAACCACACCAGTTCAAAGATAAATCATATCTGTATCAGCCACTCAGTGTGGCCAGGAGGTTACCAAAGCACTGACACCACACCTGTTCAAAGAAGATTAAAGACCTCTGTATCAGGCCTTCAGTGTAGTCAGGAGGGTACCATGACACAAACACCACATCTGTTCAAAGTTAAAACACATATGTATCAGGCAATAGGTGTGGTCATTGGGGTAACATGTCACTGATACCACACCTGTTTAAATATAAAAGACATCAGCATCAGGCACTCAGTGTGGTCAGGAGGGTACCATGACACTGACACTACACCTGTTCAAATATAAAACACATCTATATCAGGCACTTAGAGGGGGCATTCTATAAATTAAGAAAGGCTTAATTCATGCATCTTTTAAACTTTTTTCTTAGAAGAAATATCTTTCCAGCAGTTACCAGAAACAAACAGTAAAATATGTAATAGGTGTTCATACAGACAAGTGTAAACATTTCCTCTCTATTCATTGAAAAATTTGTAAAGGAGATATTAATGTGCATAAAATTGTCCAGAATATTACAAGCTCAACTCACCTATGTTTGCAGAGAGCATTTGTTTAATGTGATCCTCGATGACTGCTGGGTCACGTGAGCTGTATTCTCCCAGAGCGGGGTAGAAATTAGCCCCTATATCACCAGGTGGGGTATGTTTACCTTTAGGCCAGCGTTCAGCCTCTTGTTTATTCCAGTGTAATATATAGGGGTGATCCCAATGAAGATAATGACCATCCTTGGACGGATTACCGTACCATGGATAATAGAAAGCATGCACACGATACTCAGGCAGCAATGCTGATGATGACTCCTCATGTTGTCCGTGTATGAGTTGGGCAGGCTCCTTTGGTTTACTGCTCTCCATTCTTTTACTTAACTCCACTGCCTGGTCAGCGATTAATCCAATGTTATCAGCCTCATCTCCTGGATTCAGTGATATGTCTTTTGGGTGCCACCTTCGTCTGCCAAAACCATCCACGCTGTCACCCACAGCCAGGAGCCATAATCCCAGTCCTAATGCCAGCAGGAAGCAGATAGCCAGCAGCAGTATAAGTGGACGCTGTGCCCGAGGATGCAGACAGCTACGGAGGAAGGCCATCCAAGTTTCCAACCTGAAACAATCAATCAATACACATCATATCAATGACATTATACAGCTCTGTGTTAATCCTTGTAGTGTTGAGCCCTGTAACTCAATTTATACACACTATAGTATAACTAGACATTTCTTGGTGCCATAGTTTCCCCAGACATAGTAATATCCCCCCCCCCTCCCTTAAGAATAGGCTCCCATCTTCAGCAGCATATACTGACATTTGGCAAGCAACCATGGTTTCTTCTATCTATCAATTCCAGAAACAATATTTTTCACCAAATATGGGGGCCAATGTGGTGAATCACTCTTGAGAAAAGGGGATTAATTTATACTTTTAAAATGATAAGATAGGTGGCACCACCTGTCTGGTTGCTGAGAAAATTCTCCAAGATGGATGTACATGCCAAATTGCAGACCAACACCTTGAACGATTCCTCAGATATGAGCAATTTTCACCTACAGCAAATGTACGGATGGACGCCACATGAAAACGATTGAAGATGGTGCAATCAGTCTTGAATATGAGATGGAAGTATCAAGGATCTATGGACAAGCACAATTTCAGGCCAAACCGGCCAATCATTCCTGAGAAGAGGGCATTAATTTATACCAGGAAAACGGTAAGGTAGGTGGCGCCACCTGTCTGGTTGACCAAAAACTCTCCAAGAGGGATGTACATGCAAAATTGCGGACCATAAAAATAAAATGGAAGCCATGGCAGTGTTCTAGAAGTTAAATGCTTTGGAAGTTGTCACTATGCGTGACACAGGTTAGCTTGAGGGTGCTTTGTATACCAGCTTTGGTTAATCAGTATACGATCCAAGATAGATTTGTGGTGACAAATCAAAAAATAAAACATACAACGGCACACCTGGGTCTGTGTGGGCATGTCAATATATGATACACACAGAGGCCCACACAATACCTGGGTCTGTGTGGGCAAGTCAGTTTATGAAACACACAGAGGCCCAAGTCACCACCTAGTTTGTGTTGGTCAATATGGAGTCCCAGCAGGATTTGTATGAAAACTCCATACAGGGCTGGACCAGGCTTCTGAAGAAATAAAGGAATTTCATACGGCCTGAGGCAATATATAAAATATGTATTTACAGGATATTTTAGGCTAAAATAATAAACAAGTGACCCATGAGTCATGACGCTCAGCTGACAAGCATGACCTGTATTTAAAGCCTGATGGTATACCATATGGTATCTGACCATACTTGGAAGATGGAAGGTTTGGGATGAAAAGTCTGACTTGAAATGCATCCACAACTTTTTTCAAGAAGCTGGTCCTGTGACATTGACCTTTGACCCTAAGACCTAAATATCAAAAGGTTTGTTCCTCTATTGACATGTAAGGTTTGGGATGATTATTTTGGCTATAAGAATTAATTCTGGGAGGTGCAAACACACCCCGTAACTCAGAGAATATAGGTCACAGTGACCTAAATTCAGGTCTGCAAGGAGATCTTTTTAGAACCTCTAAGACTGCATAGGGTTCATGTATCTAGCCCTTACAATTTGTGCCCTGCTAACGGCCATACAGCTGGCAGGACGGACAGACGGAAGGACTACGGACAAAGACCCATCGCTATAGCACAGCATGACTAAAAGTCAGCCGAGCTAAAAATCACTGAAACTGCACTGACAAAAGGATTTCTAAGGTGGCTAACTGGCAGACATAAAGGATATCTGACAAGTCTGACATTCGATATCACACATCCTCCAATAAGAGACCAAACTTGTAGCAAATTCTCCAAAGGATATTACAGTAATGAATGTCCAAAACAATTCAAAAGGCATTTTCAGGCCCTCATATTAGATTTATAGATATGCAAATGTAAAAAGTGTAAGTCCAATATTTTTTATTATCACTCTGCTTTTCAATGGGATCAGCAGGGTAGATTAACTGCAAAACCTGAAAGAAAAGAAATGCAGAAAGCATAACTAAAGGTCTTGTAATAAAAAAATGCCATCCTAAATCCAGGTACACATCCACATATTATGAGAACAAACATTTGCTTTTATATCTGGTGATTTATATAAAAATATTCAGATATCTAGGAAACTAAGTTTATTGCTATGATTCCATAAAATAAACTGCAAAATGTTCCCATCATCTTATAAATCAGAAGCTAAACCTTAATACTATACTCTCACAGTCTTAATGCCTGGCTGAAGCATTCCGGCAACAGTATTTTGTTATGCAGTAAAGAGGTATTTATCACTCAGCCGTATCACTTAACAGGCTGATACAAAAGAGAGTCATAGGTCACCAGCATCACTCACAATTACAGCCACACAGTGAGATGTACCATAACCAATGGTTATATGTACAAGAAAAATAGAGATGGTCTACAAAATAAGTTATTGTGAACATCCCTGACCTATGACCTTGGCCTTTTGCCCACATATCAACTGGATTCTTTCTAAATGATGGGTAACTACTAACCACTTACATCTGGCCGGGTGTAATTACTTGGCAACCAATGAGTGAATAACTTAGACCTGCAACCTTTAACCTCCTGACCAGCTGACCTCAAAATCAATTAGTTATTTCTTCATGCAAAATGACCCATAAATATGAAGTTTGAATCACATTCAGTGATGCATAGATGTGGCATATGTGAAAGACTGAATGTTTGGGTTGAACAGTTTCACTTGAAATATGTTCACAAGCATTTAGAACAATATTGTGACCTTGACCTTTGACCTTTTGAACTCAACATCAATAGGCTTCTTCCCCTATTGGTAGGTAAGCCATATATGACAGATGGAAAGTATAGATTGAAAAGTTTGCCTGAAAATGACTCCACACAAGAAGTTGGTTCTGTGACCTTGACCTTTGACCTCAAAATCAACAGGTCTTTTCCCCTGTTGGCAGAGAAGCAATATCAGTGCTGAAAGGTTTGGAATGAAAGGTCTAGCTTGAAATGTGTCCACCTTTTCAAAGTGGATCCTGTGACCCTGACCTTTGACCTTGTGACCTCAACATCTATAGGATTCTTCTCCCACTTAGTAGGTGAGCTATATGTGAAAGATCAAAGAATTGGGATGAAAGGTTTGGCTTTAAATGCATCCACAGGCTTTTCAAAGAAGTTGGTTCTGTGACCTTGACCTTTGACCTCAAAATAATTATGGTTATTCCCCTGTTGGTAGGTGAGCTGTATGTGAAAGATGGAAGGTTTGGGATGAAAATTTTGGCTAAAAGAATTATTTCTGGGGGGTGCAACACACCCCATAACTTCGAGAATATAGGTTGCAGTGACCTAAATTCAGGTTTGCAAGGAGATCTTTTTAGAACCTCTAAGACTGCATAGGGTTCATGGCCCTAGCTCCTACGGTTACGATTTATGCCCTGCTAATGGACGGCTGGCCGGCCGGACGGACAGACGGAAGGACGACGGACAAAGACCCATCACTATAGCCCAGCATGACTGAAAGTCAGCTGAGCTAAAAAAGTAGGAGTCTCCACTGTACAATAGTGGTTTGCACAGGAAATTAACAAGACCATCCATCTTAAAGCAGCACTTAAAGTCTTTCTAATTAGATGTCTACACTTGTAGGACCACATCACTATTACAAGGAACGTTCTACAAGAGCTGCATGTTTTGAATTGTTTTCAATGTTTTATTAAATAACAATACTATTATTTTAATAATTATATTTGAAACATGATAACACTTGAAAATATCCAAAATTATATATTTTTCTGATAGGAAAAATCAGAAAAAAACAGGAGTCAGCGAGACTATAATTTAATTAAATGAATTTAAGCATTTCATATTGCAATCAGTTCACTACTGGTCACAGCAACCACTTATGCCAGCTATGGTGCTGCCCCCTGGAGGCACGTTTCTACTCAGCCGCTGATGGTGACGCAACAGGTTTCAGGTTTCTGTTGCATCACCGGCCCACAAAAGGGCTAACTGGGGTTATAGCACGATACGATCTGTTACTCTTAAAAGAGGAAATTGAATAAAAATATTTCCTATGGTTTTAACAAACAAATGTTCACATATGTTGTATGTCAAAAGGCCTGTACTAAAAATAATCATTCTGGAATGCATGAAGCACCTGTAACATCAACAACTGATATTTTTTGTCCAGAGAGAATTGCCGCATTAACAGGGGCGGTAAACATCTTGCATTTGGTGGCAGTCCTGTATAAGGCTTTAGGCCTGTGTACTATTATGTTCATATTTTAACTTTCTTGGTGCAAAATAGGGCTGAGAACAGAACAGTAATGTTTTCCAGTGGTTACATATACAATACACACAGATGTACTGAACATTAATCAATGGTATATGTTAAATCTCACAGTTGTGTATGGAGTGTTATAATCACAGTTAACAGCAGGTGCAAACTATGGACTCCACATTACGTCAGTCACTGAAAAAAAAAAAAACAAATGAGGAGTTCATTCTTATGGGCTAGTTGCTACTGAGCAGAGCACTTGGAATGTGTCTAGTGTGCAAAAAACTCATTTACTTTTATTTTACAAAGTATTAGCAGAATACTGCACAAACATATTCATCAGATGATACAATGTCCATATATATCAGGTTTTGGCTTCAAATTTGAATTTAAATGAGGGTTCTGTGGTGTTTTGATACCGGTGGACTGGGGGTTTCAGAATTAAATGTTCTGGTTTTTAAATTCTATCTACAGTTAAGCTGTGAGGGGTTGTGCAGAATATGATGATCTAGCTCACCTACAATAATCACTTTATAAAAAAATATTTAAGATATAATTAATTACACTGATTAATTGTAACTATCACTATCAGTGTCAATATTCAGTATCTGTGTGAAGATAAAGTATTTCCATTACTCAGTCACTGAACCATTAAGTCAACAAGTTCATTAACATTTGTCATACAATGTCTGAAATATTAAATGCACTGCTTTTGACTCTGGTTAACAAATAACCATTCTTACACAACAACAAAACTAGATGGGCTGTACAGTCAGCACAAGAAGCTGTCCACTGTGTTTCCAAATGACATCATGTTGTGTTGCTTGCAAACCTGCAAACAGTGGTACCGAAAATAATAACTGATCCCACACAGTGTTGCCTAAAGAACGGGGCGCCTGATTGGCTGACTGTTGTGAAATCGACCAATGGCTTCAATTGTTACAATTTAGCGTCATATTATGGGATAGTGATTTCGCCATTTTGGTCCACGCCGGTCAATTGTTTCCTTGCAGGATCCAAAAAGAACTGTGACCATCGTACACGTATCAAAGGCCTGGTTCTGTTGTTGCCCAGGCAGCGTAACTTCCAACGATGGAAGCTGTCAGAGCATTCAACAATGAGGTATGTCTGAAAAAAAGAACTATACTACCTGTATCTATTCCGTTGTCAAAACGTGCTTGGTGATAGTTACTGATACTGATAGTGATACTGATAGACGGGACACGCGAACACGGGGAGTGTGGGCTCATAACTGTCAGGCCTTGAGCTTAACTCTGGGCAGGGAAAATGAAACATAATATGTTAACTTAGCCTCATTGTTATCTGTCTGTAATTCCGTGATCGATTTCTAAAGAAACGTAGAAAATACTTGCCCTGAGCGGTAGCAACTTAGCAAAGGCTGGCTTCCCCTAATTACAATTGACATACTGCCATGTGTGGACAAGTTTGGATAGATGATCTCTGTACATGTCATGTTAAATGATGAATTAGTAAAGCTGTTGCTGGGACAAGTTAGAATGATGTCAGTAGGATGAATCCTGCAAATATATCCTACTGAGTTTTGGGAGTGTAATGTGACGTATTCACAAATGAATAACCTTGCTTGTTTATTCAAATTGCTTAAATGAAATATTATTGAGTAATGGGTAAAACCAGGAATATCCTAGCTTTGCAGTTTATAATGAAAAATTTAGTGGCGTCATGGATTTGGGGAAATACCAGGGTGGGAATTTCTGACCAGGTATTACTTTCATCTAGAATTCTGGGAAATACCACCAATGGAATAAATCCTGACTTATGGGTGGGAAATGAAGAAAAAATATGCAAGTGCACTTGATTAACTATATATATATATATGTATAAATATAAGATACCAGATCTATTCCATACAAATATAGGAACTTGCCTTTCGGGTGATTCATTTATATTATGTTGATTGTGATCAGTGAAGCAGAGTATGCGAAATCCGTCGGTCCTGCGGACCTGACCGGCTGAAAACGGGCGGGTCCGATAAAATCTCTAATCCAGCCGGACCTGGTGTCCGTCTGTTTCCCAGCATCACATATGATTCGAATTGGAGACCAACTTTCCTTAATTTGCTTTACTGTCACTGCGTAAACTGCTCCATGTGCATTTGTTGTTATAAATTTGATGGCAAAGCGAAGGCAGAATACAGATGGCCGTGATTGGCCTGTGCATATAATTTCTTTAAAAAGATAAAATCGCAGCCAATCAAAATTGCCATAAGAGTTACTTATGAGCCATTCAGTCCGTCAGTCTAAACAACAGACGCTATTATTGGATAATTTGGTTCTCAGACATTTCGCAAGATGCCAATTCGCAGCGTCAAACGTGCCGTTTCGCCCCAGACGTTTTCGCGACTTCTTGTCAACGGGGCCAGGAGCCTAAGTTATTGTCAACGGGGCCAGGAGCCTAAGTTATTTTTAAGTTGAAATGAGATAATCAACCATAACTCGCCAGTTTTGTATACTTGTGTGTCAAAATATTTATGAACGGACCCTCAGTTGGGAACTATCTGCATAAGAAATTTCACACGACGTGCGCGGTGTCCCGCCAGAGGTCGTTCTTAAATCAACATGTGTGCTGCGTGCGTTGCGATCAGGACATCAGGGGGCGAATTTGATTGTACAAAACGTCATGGTTACAAAACAACATTTTAAGTTTAAACCGATCGGAAATGCAATAAAAGATTTAACTGATACAAGCCTTATTTTTTGTATTGACACTCACTGACTATCCATTATAAATTAAATACCCAGGCATTTTCACCATGTACCCATAGATCCTCTGAGCAAATAAAATTTCATTTTTTTTTTTAAATTTCCATACAACATTTCCCCTTTGAATATATTAGAGATGTTAATTTGTATTTATACTTCTCAGTATTATATGAATAATTCTCTTGACACAAGTTATTAATGATAATTTTTAATCATAGAAAAATATAATTGGGCATTAAAATATCCAATAATATAATTCGTGGCAGGTCCTGCAGAAATCTGGCAGGACCGGCTATAAGCCCTCTGCAGCAGGACCTACTGTCCTGCTGCCAACTGTAAGTTTTCGCAAACTCTGGTGAAGTGACAATGGATGGAGTGTGTCACATGCAAACATGTATATGGCATAGATAAAAGGCAGTGGCTGTGCTTTTATGACCAAAAATTTGTTATTTTTAAAATAGATACAATATCCTACATCACTGATCAAACTTTACAAATGGTTTTCATGTATTGTGGCATCAGCACAGTTACTTTGTTGTTTCTGATTGCTTCAAATGGAAATGGGGTTAAAAAATGTGGATTTTTTAAAAATTTTTTGTCTCATTCATAATCAGCACATAATTTGATGGCCAAGTTTCACTTTACTGTAGAATAAGGAACTTAGTTTTCAAAGTTGGTTAAAATATCTTTAATTTAATGCCTAGTTGAGAAGCCTTGCAATTTTTGCCTAAAAATAAGTACAGAAATTGGATCAGAAACCAAGATCTTGAAGGAGTTTGAAAGCTTGGGACTTTTGAATTTCATTTTCAGCAGGGCTGGCAGTTTTTTCGGCAAATGGTTAAAACCGCTGGATAAACCTGTCATATCCAGTTTTATCCGAAGTTTGGGTGTATACTCCTGTGAAGTAGACATTTTATATTAAGTTTAGCTTTCCACAGGAAAATAATAAAGTTTGAATGAGAAACATTTGCGTCTACTTTACTTAATTATTAGGTGACCTTATATTCATGAATAAAACAGGCATTTCCTGTCACAGATCACCACTGAAAGTGATGCCATAATAAGTTTCACTTTATCTGGATAAAATCCAACCCTTATTAATAATATATCAGATATTTGGAAATCAAGGATTAATGTAAACACCATAGCATTTGAAATTCTGTGTATTTTCCCTCAAATTTGTTTGACAAATTGCATCCATTATGTTTCTGGTTCATTCAGACACTGGTGACCTTGTAAAATGTCAATATTGCTGTCAGGAGAATAGGATATGCTTTAAATCTTAAAGGGGTGTTCCAATATCTAGGGTTACCATCCATGGCATCTCTGATGCCAAAAAGTTCTTGTTTTTCTTTTTATCCTTTCTTTTAGTGTTTAATAGTCCCTAAGTTTCAAAAATGTAAAATTATCTGAAAAAAAAAGATGTAAGAAAATGACTGCATGTTATAAAGGAGTATACAATTATAGGTTAATCATATACTAAGGACATGCATGCATAAACAAAAAAGTCCCTATACAGAATGAACATTTCATATACCTTATAAATACCTTATATACAATAATGAATTTAGAGATACTTCATGAATTTAAGCCAATTAATTGTTAATTTATTATTTTGCATGGTGAGTAAAATTGGATACTAAGTATGATAAAACATCTGGGCCCAGTCTGACTGCAGCAGTCAGTTAAAGTTAGTGTATGGGCAGTAAACCACCAAATAAATGCTCACATGGAAACTGACTGATCTTAAGCTCAGCTGACTATAAGTCATCTGAGCTATAGTCGTGGTCTATTGTCCGTCGTCCATCTGTCCGTCCGTAAGACTGGCACGTTTCGACACTGTTGGACCTACGAATCTGAAATTTGGCATACAGTTAGATGTCCCCAAAATCTCCTACCATGATGAAAATTGGGTCAATAGGACTTCGTTCCTTCGAGATATTAAGGAAAAACCTCAATTTTTTATTAGAAATCTATTTTCACACTTCAGGACTGCCTAATATCAAAACCACTCAACTGGTTTTCTTCATATTTACCATAAACATTCCTCTATGTAGTTCCTATGTACATGCCAGATATTAAGTCAGTATTATATAATTTTAAAAAGTTATGGGCCCAAACATAATGGACTTTGTAAAAAAATCAGGAAGATATTTGGTCACTCAAGACCAAAAGTGTTAAAGGTAGGGACTTTTTCCAGTAATACAACTTTAATTAATCAAAATTTAATTGTATACCAAAAATTAGATCAAAATCTGTTAAATTTTTTTAAATATTGGCAGTAATATAAAATTGGTACCTTAAATTTTGCCCAACTTTGGCCATGGCACGTTTTTTTCCTGTAAGTACTGTGGATTTAATTTTCACAGCATGTATACAAGGATTTAATCTGTTAAAATCTGAAATTTGAAAATAAAAGCTGCAAAATTAGGCTAATTGTATCCGCCAAAACAGAGTTTTGCGGATACTATGTTTTCAGCTGGTCGCCGCCGCCGCCGCCGCCGCCGCCGCGTAGGTGTCCGGAGAACTCCTCCGTAACCACTGGGCGGAATTTTCCGAAACCCGGGATTATGTTCGGGTCACATGTGAACTGCTGCGCCCCGATTTTGTTTTGACCTCTGACCTTTCCTCTGCGCTCTGCGTCCGTTTGTGCGTCTGTTTCCACACATAAACCCACATATCTCGGGAACCGTTTGACCGATCAGGAAAATTTTTTTGCACAAATGTAGCCCTCGGAGAGCTTTATAACATACACCAAAAATGGTGGCGCCACCTGCAACCATGTTTGCACAGTGTCCATCTGTTCGTCTGCCTTGGGTTAAAATCACTCATATCTCTGCAGTGACTTGACTAATTCACCTGAAATTCGGCATGCGCAAACATCCTGGATAGCTTTTCTGATTTTATGACAGGTGGCGCCACCTACATTCACGTTGACGCTGCAGACATCCAAGCTCATATCTCCGGAACCGTTTGACCGATCAGGAAAATTCTTTTGCACAAATGTAGCCCTTGGAGAGCTTTATAACATACACCAAAAATGGTGGCGCCACCTGCAACCATGTTTGCACAGTGTCCATCTGTTCGTCTGCCTTGGGTTAAAATCACTCATATCTCTGCAGTGACTTGACTAATTCACCTGAAATTTGGCATGCGTATACATCCTGGATAGCTTATCTGATTTTATGACAGGTGGCGCCACCTACATTCACGTTTACGCTGCAGACATCCAAGCTCATATCTCGGGAACCGTTTGACCGATCAGGAAAATTCTTTTGCACAAATGTAGCCCTTGGAGAGCTTTATAACATACACCAAAAATGGTGCCGCTACCTGCAACCATGTTTGTACAGTGTCCATCTGTTTGTCTGCCTTGGGTTAAAATCACTCATATCTCTGCAGTGACTTGACTAATTCACCTGAAATTTGGCATGCGTATACATCCTGGATAGCTTTTCTGATTTTATGACAGGTGGCGCCACCTACATTCATGTTTACGCTGCAGACATCCAAGCTCATATCTCAGGAACCGTTTGATTGATCAGGAAAATTTTTTTGCACAAATGTAGCCCTTGGAGAGCTTTATAACATACACAAAAAATGGTGGCGCCACCTGCAACCATGTTTGCACGGTGTCCAGCCGTTCGTCTGCCTTGGGTTAAAATCACTCATATCTCTGCAGTGGTTTGACTAATTCACCTGAAATTCTGCATGCTTATACATCCTGGATAGCTTTTCTGATTTTATGACAGGTGGCGCCACCTACAATCAAGTTTATGCTGCAGACATCCAAGCTCATATCTAGGGAACCGTTTGACCAATTGGGCCAAAATTTTGCATGTGTATAGTTCTCACAAAGCTCTTTATCATACGCTTAACTGGTGGCGCCACCTGCAACCCTTTTTTGCACAGCGTCCATCTGTTTGTCTGCCAAGGGCAAAAATCACTCATAAACAATATAGTGGTTTGACTTATCTGCCTTAAATTTTGCATATGTATACAACTTGGACGGCTTTCTGGATTTTTTGGTAGGTAGCGCAACCTACATACACAATTTGGCTGCAGACATCCATGCTGATATGCAACACTTCACCCGTTCCACTCTGATTTAGGCGGATACAAGTAGTCGCTTGTCGACTACCCGTATTCTAGTTATTGAATTTTTTTGGAGGCTCTTGTTGTATTCCCTTACATTGTCAAGTAGTCCACTTTGATGACTGTAGGTCATTCAGTGCACATCTCTATGCTCCCTAGGCTGTTGGCATAATTTTAGATGTCCCCACAATCTCCTACCATACCGAAAATTGGGTCATTAGGACTTCGTTCCTTCGAGATATTAAGGAAAAAAACTCCGTTTTCCATAAAAAAAAGCCATTGTTACACTTCAAGGCTGCCTAATATCAAAACCACTGATCTGTTTTTGATCGTATTTAGTATTCACATTCTTTCATACATTTTCTATGAACATACCAAAAATTAGGTCAGTATTGGGTATTATTTTGTTATGGACCAAAACATAATGCAATTTTTAAAAAAATCAGGAAATATATTTACTCACCTAACA
The DNA here is from genome assembly GCA_026874595.1 of Sipunculus nudus. Lineage (NCBI taxonomy): Eukaryota > Metazoa > Annelida > Sipuncula > Golfingiida > Sipunculidae > Sipunculus > Sipunculus nudus. The sequence continues at coordinate 52,503,966 of CM049311.1, read as the reverse complement.
TGAGAATTGCTGAACCTAGAGACTTTTTTTCAGGAACATAACTTTATTTAATCAAGATTTAATTGTTTACCCAAAATTAGACTGAATATGCAAATTTTTCAAGTTATTAGCATAAATAAAAAATCAATACCTTAAATTTTGTCCAACTTTGGCACTGTTGATTTAATTTTCACAGCATATATACATAAGGATTTAATCTTTAAAAATCTGAAATTTCAAAGAAATTTATTGGAAAGAATAGCTTTTATTCATGTTTTCATACACCATGTCAAGTGTTGTTTACATCTAGCCCACCTAGTAGTACAGCCTTCACTTGCATTATGTAACCCACTCCAGGCAGCTTGCCTTGGGTCAGCCTGGCCACTACCAGCAGGCTTCTCCTCTGCCCTGCACTCCCGCCCCCCCAGATTATGCTTAAACTAGATGAATGTTATTATTTTCTGTATTTGATTCATTCTTATTCTAGGCTATGCTACATTTTAGATTTTGTATTGTACCACCAGGGTTACAATGATTAAAGTGTACATTTAATTGTGTCCACAAAGTGGTGTATTGCTATGAAAGTGTGGATGTTCCCCAGATAAGTAATTCCTTACTTCAGAAGAGTAAAAACTTCACCAGGTGTGAAATTGACTATTAATTCCAGTAATAAATTAAAACTGGGATAGTAATTAGCACAATGAAATTGTTTGTCCCTCATTCAACCAAAGGTGTGTATACTTTATTTGAAAAGGTGTTTTATTTTATCAAATTTACTGAATCTTTTATTTTATTTTGGTGAATAAAATTAAGCATGTACTGAAAACTCCAATGTGCAAAACTTTTTAATAGTGATTCAAGGAATATTCTTGTAGATTCAATGTTGTGGCATTATTTTCTTTTAAATTCAGTTTAAACGTTTATGATTTAAAAATAATAAAATATATGTGTATGCATAATATGACCCAATATGAGCTACACTCTGGATATATGATGAAATTGCAACTTTTGCAACAATTCTAATATTTTAACTTATAGTTTCAGTTTTTTACTCTGAATATATAATTATTGCAACTTTTGCAACAATTCTAATATTTTAACTTATATTTTCAGGTTTTTTTATTAAAAATTTATAAAACCTGTAAATTAAAAAATGATTCAGATAAAAACTTCTTAATGGAAAAAGTGGATATGCTTAAAAAAATAGGATTATATAAAAACTTAAATGCATTATTCCCTTGAAAGTGAAATAAAGGTATTAGTCCATTCTGTCCACCTGCCTCTCCATCTGTAAATTTTCATATGCATCGCAGTATCTCAAATTTTACTGTTTTTCTTCATGACAGTCTTGTCAGAGTATTAGTTTGCAATCATATATCTAGAACTTTACTATAACCAAGTAGGAGGGCCCCTTTCCTCTTAGCTTTTCATATTCTTATATAAATGAAAAACATTACAATAGAATATTTCTACATCCACCTTCGTGCTGCCCTCACTTTTCCCTTCTCCGAGCCCCATCCCAAAGTCAGCCTCAATAAGCAAGAACAAGATGAATCAGATATATTCATACTTTAATATTTTGTATAAAGTTCTATTCATCCATAGGTACCTATGTACATGCCAGAAATTGTCAGTATAGTGTAATATGTATACATAGTGGGCATCACAATAATGTACCTTGTCAAGACTAAAGAGATATTGTGTCATACAGTCACAAATTCATAAATCACTTCATCAGCATAGTTAATCATAACATCATATCTGTCAAATTTAAAGCTTGCAGACTACCATACACTTTAGATCCTTCAACAAATAGCCTTATCATCATTCTACTACTGCTTATTACTGCTGTCATTGCATTCATATTTGCTCAAATATATCACAATTTTCAACCCCTCCTAAATAAATAAAAAATAAACCACTATATTTGACTCTATTAATCCATCAGTCAGGTAATTTCATTTATCATTTACTCACATATTACATTACATTCCTTTATAATAGCCCAACATGTCCATGATATTCATAAGCTTTATCGACTAGATATAGTATCATAGTGGAGAAACATTTATAGTCCAATCATGATCAGCTGAGCGCCATGACCCATGGGTCCCTTGTTTAACTGTGTCATTTTAAAAATTGTGGTGGTTTAAATGATTTACATTATTTCAGTTTAAAAAAGAATACTTGCTTTCAATAACATATTTTCGTGTTTCTTATTTATTACATGTTCATGTTTTTTTTTTTTTAACAGCTGTCTTCGCTCTATGAGACAAAACCGCCGGTGTCCAGAGCCAAAATGGCCAGTGTGACCAAATCTGCAACCAAAGCCATCAAATTTTACAAACATGTGGTCCAAAGTGTGGAGAAATTCATCCTTAAGGTAAGTTCATTCAGATTAATTTAAGGATTGTGTAAAAATTTCAAGATATTTGAAACTGACATCTGTAATGTGCAAAGAGCGTTGCAGTGTTGACATGGCTACCACTTGGTGCAAAAAACACCATTTAACCCATGACTGCCACAGGGACACTAAGCAAGTCAAAATTTTTGAATCACCAAATTTGCCTTTGAAAAACTTAAATGTCTTTATTAAATTTACAAATTTCAATTGTTGTTACTGTGAAATAAAATTGAACAAACATTAAATTAATTTTTTAAATATTTCCTAAACAATAATTGAATTTATATTGAAGTTCATAAACATTCTATAATCAAATTTAATTGGAGACTATGGTGCATGGAGAATTCCTGTGTGGTCTGGTGGTGACCTCTGACAGTTCAGACACCATGCTACAGTAACAACAAGAACCTGTCATCATCCTACAGCCAGTACATGGTCCAGCAGGGTCAGCTTCTTGTGACATTCATAAAAAAACAAAACAATATTTGTTTTGATGAGATGGTTTGGGAAACAATTGAAATTAATTCCAGACTTTTTGTCTTACCTGTAATATGTAAATAAATAATGCTTCTAAACTGTGGAAACACCTTTTGACAAAATTCTCTTGATGTTAGATTTGTAAACCTTAAAGAATGATTAAGACTGGTACTGAGGCAGCTTCTCATTAGTACTGGTACTTTTTAGCGTTTCATTATATATGGTTGTAGGCTCTTATTTTGTTGTTGGAATCTAGGTCTGCAGTTGAATGCTGACGAAGTGTCTTACCTGTATACAGGCTTGTATTTTGGGTGCAGGTATATGTTATGCAATTTGTTAGAGAATTTGGCTGATGTGTCACTGTTTATTAACACATAGATTTAAGTCCTAATCAGTTTAAGTTGGGTTTCAGTCTAAAAGGAAAAAGATATATATTATGATGGAATGTTTCAAAATATTCTGAAGAAAACATGATCATATTCACTGGAGTTCTTTCACCTTCACAAATGGATAACATTGTTACATATTTAACTAGTATGTTAGATTGACGTCAAATTTGCTGAATTGGAATCCATGTGGGTGTTTATTTATATGACTTTTACTGATTTATTCCAACAGTGTCGACCAGAGTACAAAGTGCCAGGTTTGTATGTGATAGACTCTATTGTTCGTCAGTCTCGCCACCAGTTTGGACAAGATAAGGATGTGTTTGCTCCGCGATTCACCAAAAACATCACAACCACCTTTCAACATCTGTACAAATGTCCAGCAGAGGATAAGGTAGGGTCTTCATCAATCATTCAAAAAGATTGTCCAGTGTCTAGTATGTGCTTCCTTTAACAGGCTGATTAAATTTTAAAACAAGTTAATTCAAGAAATTGATGTCTCTTGCTTCTGCCTTCAAGTCCAGGGTGATTTTAAAGTCTTTGGTGACTAAGTAAAAATAGTTTTAGTCACTTCACACATATCTTGCACATAAAAAACTCAGATTTGGACATATTTTGGGCCTCAGAGCCAGACCTTTAATAGATATTGGCGGTTCGTAGGGCCTAATAAAGGCCTGGCTAACAAAGAATGGTGCATACAATATAAAGTGCAAAGGAACCAAATGATCATAACACGAAAAGTATGGGGGGAAAATGATATAGGAAATGTGTGCAATGAGCCACAGAGGAATTAGCTGGGAGGGCTCGGGTGGTTTTTAGCCCCTCAGCCCTTAGGCTGATGGGCTATTGTCGTCACCCAAGCCGTCCGTCCGTCCATCCGGTGTCCGTTAACTTTTACCTTGTGAGCGGGATATCTTGAAAAAGATTCACCGTCAGAATTTTATTTCCTCGGTAAAGATGGATATCGACAAAATCTCGGTCAAGTTCGAAGATGGGTGACCTTGACCTATTTTTCTACATTTTAGAGCTGATTATAGAAAAACACTTAGATGCTTATTACTCAGGAACAATTTGGTGGATTTTCACAAAACTTACTATGATTATTGGGACTGATAGTCTGTACCTGCTTCACAAGTTTGGTGGCGCCACCTACAATTTCTGATTTTTAATGAATTTTTATCGGATTTTTCAACTTTGGGCTTGTGAGCGGGATATCTCTAAAAGGATTCACCGTAGGAATTTTATTTTTTTGGTGAAGATGTATATTGACAAAATCTCTGTCAAGTTCGAAGATGGTGACCTTGACCTATTTTTCTATGTTTTAGAGCTGATTATAGAAAAAACATTTTGAAGCTTATTTCTCAGAAACCATTGGGTGGATTTTCACAATTCTTACTATGATCATAGGGACTGATGGTCTGTAACTGCTGCACAAGTTTGGGGGTGCCACCTGCAATTTCTGATTTTTAATGAATTTTTCTTGGATTTTTAGCTCAGCTGACTATAAGTCATCTGAGCTATAGTCGTGGTCCATTGTCCGTCGTCCGTCCGTCTGTCCGTCCGTCCGTCCGTCCGTCCGTCCGTAGATGTGGCACGTTTTGAAACCGTAAGACCTAGGAATCCAAAATTCAGCATAATGTTAGATGTCCCCAAGATCTCCTACCAAGCCAAAAACTGGGTCTTTGCGACTTCATTCCTTTGAGAAATTAAGGAAAAACCTCAATTTTTTATTAAAAACCTATTTTCACACTTTAGGACTGCCTAATATCAAAACCACTCATCTGTTTTTCCTCATATTTCCTATAAATAATCCCCTATATAATTCCTATGTACATGCCAGAAATTAGGTCTGTATTATTTAATTTAAAAAAGTTATGGGCCCAAACATAATGCATTTTTTAAATAATCAGGAAAGAAATTTTATCACTTGACACAAAACTTGTTAAAGCTAAGCACTTTTTTTCCAGTAATATTACTTTTATTAATCAAAATTAAATTGTATACCCAAAATTAGATCAAAATCTTTTAAATTTTTAAAAATATTAGCAAAAATAAAAAATTGGTACCTTAAATTTTGCCCAACTTTGACCATGGCACGTTTTTTTGCTGTAATTGCTGTGGATTTAATTTTCACAGCATGTTTTTGTTAGCATTTCAACTGTTAACACCAAAAATTTGAAACCAGTTGATCAAAAACTGTAGATTTTATTCAAGTTTTCAAGCACCATGTCACATATTGCTAGTGTTATGCAGTTTGCTAGAGCTCAGCTCCCGAGCTTCAGCTCTAAGTTCCTTAAATTTGGCATACAGTTAGATTTCTCCAAAATCCCCTACCATGCCAAGAATTTGGTCACTAGGACTTAATTCCTTCGAGATATCAATGAAAAACTTAATTTTTCCATTAAAAACCCAATGTTACACTTTAAGACTGCCTAATATCAAAACCACTGATCTGACTTTGATCATATATAATATACATATTTTTCTATACATTCACTATGTACATGCCAGAAATTATGTCTGTATTATATAATTTAAAAAAGTTATGGGCCCAAACATAATGCACTTTGTAAAAAATCAAGAAATATGTTTACTCCCTTAACAAGGGCATTGCTGAAGCTAGAGATCTTTTTTGTCAGGGATGTAACATTATTTAATCAAGATTCAATTGAATACCCAAAATTAGTTCTGAATTTTTCAAATTTTATAAGTTATTAGTATAAATATAAAATTAGTACCTTAAATTTTGCCCAACTGTGACCATGGCACGTTTGTTTCCCGTGAGCACTGTTGTTATAATTTTCATATCATGCACACATAAGGATTTCAGCTTTTTAGTTTAGAAAGCTGAAAGAAATTTGCCAAATATTGTAGCTTTTATTAATGTTTTTTATGAGACCCTGTCAGACTTTGGCTCTCTCCAGCCCCTCTTGAGTCACCTGTATGTTGACCTTGTTGACCTTTCATCAAATTATGCACGCTTGAGGGGAGAATCCAGACAGCTGATGGCCAGCCACAGTTGATCCAGGTGTTCAACCCAACTCATCTAGTAGTTTTAACCAACAACATAACAATAAACAATAAATTAATAAATTTTTATTGGTTTTTAATAACAAATTTAAGAAAAATAGAAAAGGAATTTGTTAGTTTATAATAACAGGAAATTAACTTGCAGTTACTGATGATATAAGAATCTTGTATCGATGGGTAGAATGTCACATATTCCAAATAACACCATGCAGTCACCTATGGCATTTTTCAGTTTATTTTTAATGATAAAGAAGTAAATCATATTATTCATTACTAATCATTAAGGATTATATGAAGGAAATTAATGAAAGACAAAGATGCAGTTGATAATATTAATCTAGATTCCTACTGTGTCTAGTGTGTACATTGATGTGAAATTAGTCCAAAATGAATTCTTACAGTTATTTTTTAATATAAATAAAAGCCATAAACCAGGTACTTATGATCATTATTTAAATGTGTGAATTTTGTATATTCTGGATTCTCAACATCATTGTTTGGTGAAAACTGAATAAATACCAGACATGGTGCGAATACTTTGTAATTGTATTTAAATACGAATATGATTATGTACTCCATTATAAAATTTCTTGCATAAAGAATGGGAATTCAGGTAAAAATGAAAGTATATGAATACTCGTGCAAATACTTTCAAAATGTATTCATGAATGCATTCATGAATATATTCTTTAATATTATTTTAATAATCATATCAATTATATTTCATTTTAAAAAATCATATGATTCTCTTATTATTTTTAATAAAAATTATATTTGGGACAATATTTGTAATTTTTTTAATAAATAGTTAAACTCTTATATTATATGTTCTGCTTATAAGTTATATGGCCAAGTCAAAATCTGTGTGACAGTAGTACTCCATTTGTTAATAAAATAAATGAAATCAATCCTCTTCCCTGTCTCCAAAGGTACTATCAAAATCATACATAAGCTAAACAACAACAACTCATAATACAGCTTATATTTATTACCACACAAAACCAGCATGTGCCTCATTTCTAAATAATATTTTTTTATCATATATAACAGCTGAGCGTCGTGACCCATAGGTCCCTTGTTTTCAATTTTGGCCTTGTGAGCGGAATATCTCTAAAAGGATTCACAAGAGGAATTTTATTTCTTTGGTGAAGACGTATATCTACAAAATCTTGGTCAAGTTTGAAGATGGGTGACCTTGACCTACTTTTCAAGGTCACAGAGCTTATAATAGAATAAAACTTAGAAGCTTATTTTTCAGGAAGCATTTGGTGGATTGTTATGAATCATGGTACATACCTCTCCATTTTAAATTTATAACGGAGACATGTACAGATATACATCCATGTGAGAACAGATATTTAGTTCTTGTAACTGTTACCACCTCTAAACACTGTTGTTTTGGCTGAGGGCTTTTGTCAGCTTCTGCTGATATTCTAGTTTGCTTGTATCACGGCAACCGAGCTACTGGCGTGTTTCCACTTTGCCAGGTCGCCACAATAGCAAAGGATCGGTGAAGTGTGATGCAACCCCCCCCCACCTGCGGTCGGGTCCCCTTGTTTGGCTAAAATCAATAAACTACCTTAATTGCGGCTTAACCACACTCAAAAGATGGCAGCGCCTGGCAGACACTGCAAAAAAATCAAGTATTTTTATGTCCAGCACTAGCAACACCTGTTGGTGATAAGTAAACTAAATGTGCTTATTCGTCATATAAAAAATGAAATATATTGAATTGATATCTTGTGAGACAGACACACTCCAAAACCAATCCCAACCAAGGTAAGCATGAGAGCAATCACTGACCCAAATTTGAATGAAATCGGATAAAATAAAGGAAAGTTATCGGAAGTGGGGGGAAAAACTGAATCAGTGCTGTAGAGCTCTTTTTCTGGAATTTGACTCGAGTCCGAACTTGATTGCAGGGACTTGGACTTGTAATTAGACTTGGAACTAAGGACTAAAAAATCAGGCCCACACTTTCTTCTCACATATAATAGACTTTTATATGTACAAGTGCAAACAATTAATGCATTGTTTAAAAAATAAGACCATATATACACCTAACTGTATTTCTGTATCGGGAGCTAAATGTAATAAAACATTAAAGTAAAAATGTGTAAAATAACATTAGAATATTCATGTTTCTCTTAAAATTTAAATTTCTTATAACAAGGACTCAAGGAGATTTGCATGGGACTTTGACTTTGGTTCCAAATGACTCGAAGAAGGAGGGCTTGAACTCTTACTTCAGGGACTTTTACTTTAGTTACTTGGATTCTGATGGTGATTACCCAACTACATCACTAAACTGAATATGTTACTTCATATTGTTATGTGTGGCAGGTAGCTATATGATTGTGTTCTTTTTAAAAAAATGTTTCTTATAGAAATTGCCACTCATAAATGCAGTATATTTCAAAGGAAAACTACAGTTCTTTTCATAAATCCTCAAGCTGCTCCAAAGAAGCACAAGAAAAGTATAGTTAGCATTGGTATAATTGCTCTGTGACAGGTTCATGTTTGAGATGCATGTGTACTGTATTTAAAAGACTTTTGTCCCTGATGAGTGTTTATATTTAAATCCAGTATGGTTAGTGTCGCTTCAAGCTGTATACATAATTACTCAACCTTTGCCTTTAAGTTTTCCCTGTATAATTGTTTACAGTAAAAGGCATGCTCAGTGCTGTAATAATTCAAATTTTCTTCACTGACAGAGCAAGATCGTGAGAGTGCTTAACCTCTGGCAGAAAAATGGTGTGTTCCCCAGTGAGGTGATCCAGCCCCTTATGGATCTGGCACCGGACCCAAGTAATCCAGAAGCTATCAGTGCAGGTAACATACACTTCATTCATATACCTGTAGACCTCAGTACAGGTAACATACACTTCATACATGTACCTGTAGACCTCAGTATAGGTAACATACACTTCATACATGTACCTGTAGACCTCAGTATAGGTAACATAAACTTCACACATATACCTGTAGACCTCTGTACAGGTAACATACATTTCATACATGTACCTGTAGACCTCTGTACAGGTAACATACACTTCACACATATACCCATAGACCTTCGTACAGGTAACATACACTTCATACATATACCTGTAGACCTCAGTACAGGTAACATACACTTCATACATATATCTGTAGACCTCAGTACAGGTAACATACACTTCATACACATACCTGTAGACCTCAGTACAGGTAACATACACTTCATACATGTATCTGTTGACTTCAGTATAGGTAACACACTTCATACAAGTACCTGTTGACCTCAGTATTGGTAATACACTTAATACATGTACCTGTATATCTCTCAGTACAGATAACATTCACTTCTTACATGTACCTGTAGACCTCAGTTCAGGTAACATACACTTCATACCAGGGTTAGCAGGTTTCTACCCTATACAGTAATTACCTGGGTAATTATTGGGTAATTACAGATACGGTAAAAATACTTCTACCATAGGTAGAAATGGTGGATAGGGTACAAACTCCCATGGGAGTTTAAAAAATATATATTCTCATTTATTTTATGGCATGAAAGATAAATAAAAGTATCACTGATATAAAGGTTACAAGTTACTACCTTTATAAAGTTAAACCGTCATCAGGATTTGTCAAGCTTTGCTGGGCACAATGAAATCTAATTCAGTGGTATTACAAAACACCCTGCATGTTTCATGGTTTCGGAAACCCTCCAAGTGATATGTGTTGGTTTGCCTAATTATTCACTTGAGCACAAATTTATGATTAATTAATTTAAATGATATGCATCACTGCATATTGGAAACCCTGCTTAGGCTGGCATAGGTTTCAGAAACCCAACTGGGGACATATTTCTAAGGGAGTTATAGTCGATTTACTTATATGCCTCACTGAGCTCTTGCATAACATCATATTTCAGAATGTTATATATATCCATCACTAAAAGTAAAAGGCATATACTGAACCATCAGTTCTTACCTAGTGCTACACCTGACTCTTCAATAAAATCTGCATAATACAGTGAAAGTCATGTACAAGAAAGGGAGACCTAAAAACCCAATATGGGAACACTATGTCTGTCAAGGTGGGTGGAAAATAATATGGCAAATGTAAGCCTTGTGGTAATCAACAACTTGCCAAAGCTAACAGATAACAAGCAAATTCGTGGAATTAATGTCCCCCTATGTGGGTTCTTGTTGTCTCTCATGCTTGATAAGCAACCAAATTATGACTTGTGGAGAAAATCTTTAGGCACAATTAAAAAAACTTTAAACAGATGCACTATGACATGTGGAGACGACTGCAGGGGAACATAAAAACTAAGTCACTTTAAAAAAGACCAAAATCCACTGTGACATGTGGAGACATCAACAGGCGAACACAAAAACTAAAACACACTTGAGAAATTTGACCAAAATTTTTGAATTTTGTTTTTGAGCTGGAGAGAAATATTTTTCAGATACACACTCCAAAACCAATCCCAGTTGAGGTATGCATGAGAGCAATCACTGATCCAAATTTGAATGAAATCGGATAAAATTTAGGAAAGTTATCGCATGGAAACGAAAAAACCTGACGGACAGACAGACAGACAAACCTAAATCAAAATTGGGTCATTAGGACTTCGTTCCTTCAAGATATTAAGGGAAAAAAACTCGGTTTTCCATAAAAAAAGCCATTGTTACACTTCAAGACTGCCTAATATCAAAACCACTGATCTGTTTGTGATCATATTTAGTATTCACATTCTTTCATACATTTTCTATGAACATACCAAAAATTAGGTCAGTATTGGGTATTATTTTGAAGTTATGGGCCAAAACATAATGCAGTTTTTTAAACAATCAGGAAATATATTTACTCACCTAACATGAGAATTGCTGAACCTAGAGACTTTTTTTCAGGAATATAACTTTATTTAATCAAGATTCAATTGTTTACCCAAAATTAGATCTGAATTTTGCAAATTTTTCAAGTTATTAGCATAAATAAAAAATCAATACCTTAAATTTTGTCCAACTTTGGCACTGTTGATTTAATGTTCACAGCATATATACATAAGGATTCAATCTTTTAAATTCTGAAATTTCAAAGAAATTTATTGGAAAGAATAGCTTTTATTCATGTTTTCTAACACCATGTCAAGAGTTGTTTACATCTAGCCCACCTAGTAGTACAGCCTTCACTTGCATTATGTAACCCACCCCAGGCTGCTTGCCTTGGATCAGCTTGGCCACTACCAGCAGGCTTCCCCTCTTCCCTGCATTCCCCCCTCCCCCAGATGGTGCATAAACTAGATGAATGTTATTATTTTCTGTATTTGATTCATTCTTGTTCTAGGCTATGCTACATTTTAGATTTTGTATTGTACCACCAGGGTTACAATGATTAAAGTGTACATTTAATTGTGTCCACAAAGTGGTCTATTGCTATAAAAGTGTGGATGTTCATCAGATACGTAATTCCTTACTTCAGAAGAGTAAAAACTTCACCAGGTGTGAAATTGACTATTAATTCCAGTAATAAATTAAAACTGGGATAGTAATTAGCACAATGATATTGTTTGTCTCTCATTCAACCAACAGTGTGTATACTTTATTTGAAAAGATGTTTTATTTTATCAAATTTACTGAATCTTTTATTTTATTTTGGTGAATAAAATTAAGCATGTACTGAAAACTCCAATGTGCAAAACTTTTTAATAGTGATTCAAGGAATATTCTTGTAGATACCATGTTGTGGCATTATTTTCTTTTAAATTCAGTTAAAACATTTATGATTTAAAAATAATAAAATATATGTGTATGCATAATATGACCCAATATGAGCTACACTCTGGATATATGATGATTGCAACTTTTGAAACAATTCTAATATTTTAATTTATAGTTTCAGTTTTTTACTCTGTATATATAATGATTGCAACTTTTGCAACAATTCTAAAAATTTAATTTATATTTTCAGTTTTTTTATAAAAAAATTATAAAACATGTAAATAAAAAAAATGATTCAGATAAAAACTTCTTAATGGAAAAAGTGGATATGCTTAAAAAAATTGGCTTATATATAAACTTAAATGCATTATTCCCTTGAAAGTGAAATAAAGGTATTAGTCCATTCTGTCCACTTGCCTGCCCATCTGTAAATTTTCATATGCATCACAGTATCTCAAAACTTTTACTGTTTTTCTTCATGACAGTCTTGTCTCAGTATTAGTTTGCAATCATATATTTAGAACTTTACCATAACCAAGTAGGAGGGCCCCTTTCCTCTTAGCTTTTCATATTCTTATATAAATGAAAAACATTACAATAGAATATTTCTACATCCACCTTCGTGCTGCCCTCACTTTTCCCTTCTCCGAGCCCCATCCCAAAGTCAGCCTCAATAAGCAAGAACAAGATGAATCAGATATATTCATACTTTAATATTTTGTATAACTATTCGTCCATAGGTACCTATGTACATGCCAGAAATTATGTCAATATTGTGTACTATGTAGACACAGTGGGCATCACAATACTGTACCTTGTCAAGACTAAAGAGATATTGTGTCATACAGTCACAAATTCATGAATCACTTCATCAGCATAGTTAATCATAACATCATATCTCTCAAATTTAAAGCTTGCAGACTACCATACACTTTAGATCCTTCAACAACTAGCCTTATCATCATTCTACTACTGCTTATTACTGCTGTCATTGCATTCATATTTGCTCAAATATATCACAATTTTCAACCCCTCCTAAATAAATAAAAAATAAACCACTATATTTGACTATTAATCCATCAGTCAGGTAATTTCATTTATCATTTACTCACATATTACATTGCATTCCTTTATAATAGCCCAACATGTCCATGATATTCATAAGCTTTATCGACTAGATATAGTATCACAGTGGAGTGAATAAGAGGAGGTTTTCATGGGTCTAAAACTTTGCACACGTTTTAAACCAGAAAGTCGCCTCAGCCTTAGGGATGGGTTTTTTGCCATTTTGTTAATCCATTCATTAACAGAGCACAAGTTATATCTGTTATACTAAGGAAGTTGAAACATGATGTGAAGACAGATCATGACAGATTCTCTGTGGAAACCCTAAATTAGGCCATCATGACCTTCATATTTCAATGTACAAATACATGCAAAAGGACATAAATCTAATGAATTGTTGGACAGGATGACAAGGATATTTTTAGCTCAGCTGACTATAAGTCATCTGAGCTATAGTCATGGTCCATTGTCCGTCGTCCGTCCGTCTGTCCGTCCGTCCGTCCGTCCGTCCGTAGATGTGGCACGTTTTGAAACCGTAAGACCTAGGAATCCAAAATTCGGCATAATGTTAGATGTCCCCAAGATCTCCTACCAAGCCGAAAACTGGGTCTTTGCAACTTCGTTCCTTTGAGAAATTAAGGAAAAACCTCAATTTTTTATTAAAAACCTATTTTCACACTTCAGGACTGCCTAATATCAAAACCAATCATCTGTTTTTCCTCATATTTACCATAAATATTCCTCTATATAGTTCCTATGTACATGCCAGAAATTATGTCTGTATTATTTAATTTAAAAAAGTTATGGGCCCAAACATAATGCATTTTGTAAAAAATCAGGAAAGATATTTGATCACTTAACACAAAAAATGTTAAAGCTATCGACCTTTTTTCCAGTAATATAACTTTAATCAATCAAAATTAAATTGTATACCCAAAATTAGATGAAAATCTTTTAAATTTTCTAAAATATTAATAAAAATAAAAAATTGGTACCTTAAATTTTGCCCAACTTTGACCATGGCACGTTTTTTTCCTGTAAGTACTGTGGATTTAATTTTCACAGCATGTTTTTGTTAGCATTTCAACTGTTAACACCAAAAATTTGAAACCAGTTGATCAAAAACTGTAGATTTTAATAAGTTTTCAAGCACCATGTAACATATTGTTTACACAAGCTAGTGTTATGCAGTTTGCAAGAGCTCAGCTCCCCAGCTTCAGCTCTTAGTTCCTTAAATTCGGCATACAGTTAGATGTCTCCAAAATCCCCTACCATGCCAAGAATTTGGTCACTAGGACTTAATACCTTCGAGATATTAATGAAAAACTTCATTTTTCCATTAAAAACCCATTGTTACACTTCAAGACTTGCCTAATATCAAAACCACTGATCTGACTTTAATCATAAATAATATACATATTTTTCATTCTCTATGCACATGCCAGAAAGATGTCAGTATTGCGTAATTGTTTAAAGTTATGGGCCCAAACATAATGCACTTTGTAAAAAATCAAGAAATATATTTACTCCCTTAACAAGGGCATTGCTGAAGCTAGAGATTTTTTTGTCAGGGATGTAACATTATTTAATCAAGATTCAATTGAATACCCAAAATTAGTTCTGAGTTTTTCAAATTTTATAAGTTATTAGTATAAATATAAAATTAGTACCTTAAATTTTGCCCAACTGTGACCATGGCACGTTTGTGTCCTGTGAGCACTGTTGATATAATTTTCATATCATGCACACATTAGGATTTCAGCTTTTTAGTTTAGAAAGCTGAAAGAAATAGGCCAAAAATTGTAGCTTTTATTAATGTTTTTTATGAGACCCTGTCATACTTTGGCTCTCTCCAGCCCCTCTTGAGTCACCTGTATGTTGACCTTGTTGACCTTTCATCAGATTATGCACGCTTGAGGCGAGGCATACAGGAATCCAGGCAGCTTATGGCCAGCCACAGTTGATTCAGGTGTCCAACCCAACTCATCTAGTAGTTTTAACCAACAACATAACAATAAACAATAAATTAATAAATTTTTATTGGTTTTTAATAACAAATTAAAGAAAAATAGAAAAGGAATTTGTTAGTTTATAATAACAGGAAATTAACTTGCAGTTACTGATGATATAAGAATCTTGTATCGATGGGTAGAATGTCACATATTCCAAATAACACCATGCAGTCACCTATGGCATTTTTCAGTTCAATTTTAATGATAAAGAAGTAAATCATATTATTCATTTCTAATCATTAGGGATCATATGAAGGAAATTAATGATAGACAAAGATGCAGTTGATAATATTAATCTAGATTCCTACTGTGTCTAGTGTGTACATTGATGTGAAATTAGTCCAAAATGAATTTTTTACAGTTATTTTTAATATAAATAAAAGCCATAAAACCAGGTACTTATGATCATTATTTAAATGTGTGAATTTTGTATATTCTGGATTCTCAACATCATTGGTTGGTGAAACTGAATAAATACCAGACATGGTGCGAATACTTTGTAATTGTATTTAAATACGAATATGATTATGTACTCCATTATAAAATTTCTTGCATAAAGAATAGGAATTCAGGTAAAAATGAAAGTATATGAATACTCATGCAAATACTTTCAAAATGTATTCATGAATGCATTCATGAATATATTCTTTAATATTATTTTAATAATCATATCAGTTATATTTCATTCAAAAAATCATATGATTCTCTTATTATTTTTTATAAAAATTATATTTGGGACAATATTTGTAATTGTTTTTAATAAATAGTTGAACTCTTATATTATATGTTCTGCTTATAAGTTATATGGCCAAGTCAAAATCTGTGTGACAATAGTACTCCATTTGTTAATAAAATAAATGAAATCAATCCTCTGCCCTGTCTCTAAGGTACTATCAAAATCATAAATAAGCTAAACAACAACAACTCATAATGCAGCTTATATTTATTACCACACAAAACCAGCATGTGCCTCATTTCTAAATAATATTTTTTTATCATATATAACAGCTGAGCGTCGTGACCCATAGGTCCCTTGTTAACAACTTTCCTGTAACAGATGGCTGGTGCAATGGACAATTTATAAGTTTTGCAAAATTTTACTTTTACTTTTCTACTTTTTTTATCCCACAGAGGCTAGTAGATATTGACACTTTAGTTCTTTTGAATAACAATTAATTATTCTTTAGAGCAAAGGTAATTAAACTGAAGAAGTTTGAATTGAAATAGATATTTTTTGTATCTATTTTTGTACAGTTTAACTCTCCCTTCATTGTCTCTTAAAAAGTATAAGCAATACAGAGATCACATTGTCAGAAAGGTAGATTTCTCACAACCATCTTGGCTGATTGTTCCAAAACATTTTGATCCAGTATCCTGTCTGTACCTCTACAGTGAATAGATATTAGTTACATGCTGACTGCCCTGCTTTTCTGTGGCCTTTCATGACATGTCATTGTAGTTAATCTGTATAAAATTGGTTTAAATTTCCCAAAATTTACATATAGCAGTTTTTTGCTTTTTAGCCCTCAGCCCTTAGGCTGATGGGCTATTGTCGTCACCCAAGCTGCCCGTCCGTCTGGCCGTCCTGCGTCCGTTAACTTTTTTACCTTGTGAGCGGGATATCTTGAAAAGGATTCACCGTCAGAATTTTATTTCCTCGGTAAAGATGTATATCGACAAAATCTCGGTCAAGTTCGAAGATGGGTGACCTTGACCTATTTTTCTACATTTTAGAGCTGATTATAGAAAAAACATTTAGATGCTTATTACTCAGGAACCATTTGGTGGATTTTCACAAAACTTATTATGATTATTGGGACTGATAGTGTGTACCTGCTATGCAAGTTTGGTGGCTCCACCTACAATTTCTGATTTTTAATGAATTTTTATCAGATTTTTCAACTTTGGGCTTGTGAGCGGGATATCTCGAAAAGGATTCACCGTAAGAATTTTATTTTTTCAGTGAAGATGTATATTGACAAAATCTCGGTCAAGTTCGAAGATAGGAGACCTTGACCTATTTTTCTACGTTTTAGAGCTGATTAAAGAAAAAACATTTAGAAGCTTATTTCTCAGGAACCATTGGATGGATTTTCACAATACTTACTATGATCATAGGGACTGATGGTCTGTAACTGCTGCACAAGTTTGGGGGCGCCACCTGCAATTTCTGATTTTTAAAAAAATTTTTCTTGGATTTTTCAACTTTGGCCTTGTGAGCGGGATATCTCTAAAAGTATTCACAATAGGAATTTTATTTCTTTGGTGAAGATGTATATCGACAAAAATCTCGTTGAAGTTGAATGTTTGAAGATGGGTGACCTTGACCTACTTTACAAGGTCACAGAGCTTATAATAGAATAAAACTTAGAAGCTTATTTTTCAGGAAGCATTTGGTGGATTGTTATGAATCATGGTACATACCTCTCCATTTTAAATTTATAACTGAGACATGTACAGATATACATCCATGTGAGAACAGATATTTAGTACTTGTTACTGTTACCACCTCTAAACACTGTTCTTTTGGCTGAGGGCTATGTCAGCTTTTGCTGATATTCTAGTTAAGAAATAGTGCATGGAGAATTCCTGTGTGGTCTGGTGGTGACCTCTGACAGTTCAGACACCATGCTACAATAACACCAAGAACTTGTCATCATCCTGCAGCCAGTACATGGTCCAGCAGGGTCAGCTTCTTGTGACATTCATAAAAATACAAACAATATTTCCATTGGGTGGGATGGTTGGGATACTTTGACGTTATTGTGAAGGTCTCTGAATATGCATTATCCATTGAATCCTTTAAATTTAAAACAATATGCCTCACTCAAACACCGTATACCATCATTACGCTGTTCTTAAATTATTTCTGTATTTTCAGCTCAAGCAGCAGTCCAGGCAGCAGTAAGTGCTCGAGAAGCTGCTAAACAAGCAAAAGAGCAGCTGCGTCCCAATACTGCAGGAGGGGCAGCAGACAGCCTTGGAGGAGAAGAGCAGAATGATGTCCTCAAAACAGTCACAGACCTGCTGGAGCAGTCACAAGAGGTACAGGTGAAGTCTTTGTATAAAAACTTTGTATAAAAAATATGAATCAACCTCTCAGCAGGGACTCTTTCTTTCTGTTAAAAGTATAATAATCAAGTGAAAATTGGTTGAAACTTCTTTGTGACTTAGATGTGCATATATATGGCTTTGAATACTGTAGCAGTTTGATAATAGGCTTAGAACTCTCAAAATATAAATCTGTCACTGTCAGTTTTTAGCTCAGCTGACTGTAAGTCAACTGAGGTATAGGAATGGCGCTTTGTCCATCGTCCGTCCGGCCGTCCGTAAGCAGGGCACAAATTGTAACTGCTGGTCCTAGAAACTTCTAAGTTAACATCCAAGGAGGTCAATAAAAAATCTCCTTGGAAACCTGAAATTAGGTCACTGACCTATATCCTAGGAGCTATGGGGCTTGAAAGTACCCCCCAGAATAATCAAAAATATAATACAAAACCTCCAATTTCCTTATAATTAATGCATGGATTGTCATGAATCTTGCCTTGAATATTGACCATGACTAGTTTGGTCAGTTCCCGAAAAGTGGTGGCGCCACATGTAATTTTTTCATTTTAACGAATATTTTTCTATTTTTTTACTATAAAATGACAACAATCATGTCAGTTTCTCAGCTGTAATTACATCTAGTGTCCCAAAACCTGGTGTGTTTATTGATCACAAGTGGATGCCATATAGTAATAACCTTGTCTGTCTAGCTGTTCGTCTGTCTGTCAATCCGTCCATCCACACAAATTTGTTTTACAGATGATAACTCCAGGTTGTATTGACACATTGATTTCAAACATGACTTACATATGGCCTACCACTTAAGCAGGAACCTATATGATTTTGGGGTCATGAGGTCAAAGGTCAAGGTCACAGGACTCACTTATTCAACAAGATTATTGCTGCATTTTAAGCCAAGCTTTTCATCCCAAACTTTCCATTTTGCGCATTTAGCCGACTTACAGGTATGGGAGGAGCATAAATGAATTTGGGGTCCATGGTAAAAGGTCAAGGTCACAGGGGCCATCTGTTCAGAAATTAGTTTCCAGATGATAACTTCAGTTTAGTTTGACATATTGGTTTCAAATGTAACTTATATATGACTAGCCACTAAAGTAAGAACCATGGCGATTTTTGGGTTCAAAGGTCAAAGGTCAAGGTCATAAGACAAATTTCTTTAAAAGGAATGCATATGCATTTGAAGCCAAACTTTTCATTGCAAACCTTCCATCTTCAAGATGTTGCTAATCTGCCAATAGGGAAAGATTCTGTTCAATTTTGGGGTCATGAGGTCAAAGGTCAAGGTCACAGTACCCACTTATTTAGAAAGATTGTGGATGCATTGTAAGCCAAATTTTTCATCCCAAACCTTCCATCTTGCACATATAGCTGAGCTGCCAATAGGGGAAGAACCTGATTGATTTGGGGGTCACAAGGTCAAAGGTCATGGTCACAGGGGCCCATCTGTCCACATATTTGTTTCTGGATGATAACTCAAGTTTTGATTGACATATTGGTTTCAATTTTGACATATATATGACCCACCAATAATGTAAGAACCCTTTTGATTTTGGGTTCAAAGGTCAAAGGTCAAGGTCACAAGACTAATTCCTTTAAAATTAACATCTTCCAGATGTTGCTCACCTGCCAATAGTGGGAGTAACTTATGGATTTTGGGGTCACAAGGTCAAAGGTCAAGGTCATGTGGACAATCTATCCACATATTAGTTGCCAGATGATAACACCAGTTTGGTTTGAAATATTGGTTTCAAACTTGGCTTATATATGGCCCACTACTAAAGTAAGAACTGTTGATTCTGGGGTCATGAGATCAAAGGTCAAGGTCACAGGACCCACCACTTTAGAAAGATTGTGGATGCATTTTAAGCCAAACTTTTCATCTCAATCCTTCCATCATCAACATGTGGTGATGGGGTAAGTTTCCTTTTGATATTTGGGTCACAAGGTTAAAGGTTAAGGTCACAGGGCCCATCCATTCACAAATTAGTAACTCCAGTTTGGGTAGACAGGTTGGCTTCAAACTGATCACAGGACTAATATTTTGGAAAACCTCAAAACATTTATCCTTATAGACAAATGAAGCTGAGCGTCGAGACCCATAGGTCCCTAGTTTAGCTAAGCTGACTGAAAGTCATCTGAGCTATAGCGATCACTCTTTGTCCAGTGTCCGTCAGTCTGTCTGTCCGTCTTTCTGTCCATTTACCAGGTACAAATTGTAACCACCAAATTGTAATCTTCTAATTTGACATCCAGGGAGGTCCATGCAACGTCTCTTAGGAAAGCACAAATTAGGTCTCTGTTACCCATATCCTCTGAGCTTAGCTTTAGTTGAATGGGGATACCACCTACAAAATTGGCATTCAGATGATAAAATTCCTTTTTTGAATGTCTTTTTTGT
Source organism: Sipunculus nudus (assembly GCA_026874595.1). NCBI lineage: Eukaryota > Metazoa > Annelida > Sipuncula > Golfingiida > Sipunculidae > Sipunculus > Sipunculus nudus. The sequence continues at coordinate 52,483,432 of CM049311.1, read as the reverse complement.
CATGATCCATGGGTCGCTTGTTCCATTATTTGCTTTTCCACATCTCTCAGAATTGGGAAAAAATACTTCTGCAGTCATAATTATCCCTAAAGCATAAGATTATGTTCTGATTTTAGGGTCCAGTGAGTGATACACACAGAAAATAAATAGCATAACAGTAATTTTGTTTAATACCAGATTGCCATGATTTATCCAAATTCTTTCAGTTAATTAAAATGTCATAATTAATCTGCCAAAATGCTTTTATATATATTGTGTGTACAGGAATAGTTTACTGTCAGTAGTGTAATACTCAATGTGTAAACATGGGTGGGTTACAATCAGAACTGTTAGTTACAATGTGTATATATATCAGAGGGTTTGAATCAGGACTTATGTATATTTTGTGTCTACATGAGTAGGGCAGGCAAGGCTGTAATATACATTATGTATTTAGGCTTCACTAACAATCATGAATTGTAAACATGAATTACACAGGGATGGGTTACAGTCAGTACTTGAGTATAATTGTGTCTGCCAGAGTTGGGAAGGGAGGACTATATATAAAGGTGTATAAATAAAGATGATTTACAGTCGGGACTTGTATACATTTTCCAGGACTGTAACATTTAACTGGAGTATAAGTTTATACTTTGCTTGTAATTTTTAGGTACAGAGTCTGACAGCTCAGAAGCAACAGTTACAACAGTTACAGCTTCTTCAGCAGCAGCTAGTACAGCAGACTCAGCTCCTGCAGCAGCCAGATACTGAACAGCAGCCCATCATCGACAGCAACCTGCTCTCACAGATACAGACCTTAGCAAACCAGCTGCTGAACAAATCAGACGATGATAAGCCTTCAGAGCCCACCTTCAACAAGGTACTTGCTCTATCATTGTTTTGTAGTGTTTTATACAAACATCCTTCCATCATCTTGATCATTGTCAACTACTGGGGCATGACAACAAAATAAATCATTTAATTTATGCTCTTGTTTTTTATTCCAGTCCTGTTGTGTCTGTACTGTTGTATTTGTTTCTTTTGGTGATATAGTTAAGTGATATTATTGGAAACATTAGTTGATTAAATGTTTGTAATTTCCAGGCAATGCCCATAAACTAACAAGAGAACATGCAGTTAACCTATCACAGTGTTTTATTAGCTCAGCTGACTGTCAGTCATCTGAGCTATAGTGATCACTCTTTGTCCGTAGTCAGTCCAGCCATCTGTTCTTTAACAGGGCACAAATCGTAACCACTGGACCTAGAATCTTCTTAATTCACATCCAGATAGGTTCATGAAAAATCTCCTTGGAAACCTGGAAATTAGGTCTCTGTTACCCATATTCTTCAAGCTATGGGGCTCGGAAGTACCCCCCCAGAAAATTAAAAAATTTGATACGAAAGCTCAAGTATCTGAACAAAAAATGGTTTGATCACCATGATTCTTTGCATGGAAATTGATCATTGAGTGTTTCATCAGTTTCTGTAGACTGGTGGCGCCACCTGTATTTTTAGCTCAGCTGACTATATATATTAAGTCATCTGAGCTATAGTCGTGGTCCATTGTCCGTCGTCCGTCCGTCCGTCTGTCTGTCCGTCCGTCCATCCGTAGATGTGGCACGTTTTGAAACCGTAAGACCTAGGAATCCAAAATTCAGCATAATGTTAGATGTCCCCAAGATCTCCTACCAAGCCGAAAACTGGGTCTTTGCGACTTCGTTCCTTTGAGAAATTAAGGAAAAACCTCAATTTTTTATTAAAAACCTATTTTCACACTTCAGGACTGCCTAATATCAAAACCACTCATCTGTTTTTCCTCATATTTACCATAAATATTCCTCTATATAGTTTCTATGTACATGCCAGAAATTAAGTCTGTAAAGTATAAATTCTTTAAGTTATGGGCCAAAACATAATGTACTTTGTAAAAAATCAGGAAAAATACTTACTCACTTAACATGAAAAATTTTGAAACTAGAGTCTATTTTCCCAAGTATATAACTATGTTTAATTAAGATTCAATTGTTTACCCAAAATTAGATCTGAATTTTGTAAATTTTTTAAGTTATTCACATAATAATAAAATCAGTATCTTAAATTTTGCCCAATTTTGACCATGGCACGTTTTCTTCTGTTAGTACCATTGATTTAATTTTCACAGCATGTAAACATAAATATTTAATTTGTTTAAATATGAAATTTGAAAATAAAAGCTTGAAAAAAAGGCTAGTTATTGATTTTTTTCTTGAGGCTCTGTTGTAGTCATTTGCTTTGATTACAGATTACAGATGCAGGGTCCCACTCCAGGTCAATGGAAGTCAGCTATGCTAGGGTTTCTGATTTGTTACAGTCACTGGGGGAGATCCCCTGCTGTGACAGGTGTACAGTTATTCTCATATCACCATCCCAATCATCTCCCCCCCCCCCCCCCCCCCCCCGGCAAACCCACCCACCAAGTGTTATGCAGTAATTGTTATTGTTTTCACTGTATCTCCTTAATTGTAATGCTGTTTCCACTCCGATATGCAAAAACTTTCCTTGAAAAGGTAATTCAAGGTGTAATCCAGAAGATGCAATGTTGTGTAATGTGGCATTTTTAAAGAAATCAATTTTCTTTTAAATGATTTTAACAAATATAATTGAACCCATCGGTATGCTTAAATTTATAAAATATGAAGCACATTATGGATAAATAAAGACACATTTAAAAATTGAAATCTAAATCAGGTATTATTTTAAGATATTTATTGTTTTGCAGATTTAAAAGATATATTTTTGTGGTAAAAAATAAATAAACATTTGTATGCATGATGTGGTGTTATCTGACAAGATTGAGATTTATGATGATGCAATTAAGAATTATGAATCAACTTTTATATTCGGATATATATGTTATATTGGAAATGTATAGAAATATAAACTTATAATAAAAAAAATTTAGATAATAAAAAAATGAGGATTTAATACAAACATTTGTTCATTATTTTCCTGCCTCAGCAGAATTTGAGATCAGGCTTTGTTTGCCCTGTTTTATGTTGTTAATTAGTTATATTTCAGCTGTATAAATTTCAATAAAAAAATACATTTATATTTATTAAAATATATTATACAAAAAATAGATTCAATTGAACAAATGTGTAAACTACTGAAATGTCAACAGTTAATCAAAAAGCCAACTAATGATCATGGTAATATGACAGATCATTTGTTCACAAACTGCTCACATGCTTCAATTTCAACATTAGGAAACACATGGTTAGGTCACAAAATATTATTTGCAACAATTTCTTGCTCATCAATACAAACCAATCATATAAACCAACCATGGCCTTTATTACCTCTTCCTCTTACACAGCATCTCCATTTGATATTATTTTAGATTTTTACCTTCAAGGTCAACTTCAGCTGAGCATAGTGACCCATAGGTCCCTTGTTTTCTTTTTAGCTCAGCTGACTATAAGTCATTTGAGCTATAGTTGTGGTCCATTGTCCATGGTCCGTCCGTCTGTCGTGCCGTCCATCTGTCCGTCTGTCCGTCCTGATGTCCGTCCTGAAGACTGGCACATTTCGACACCATTTGACCTACAAATCTGAAATTCAGCATACAGTTAGATGTCCCCAAAATCAATAGGACTTAATAGGTCAATAGGACTTCGTTCCTTCGAGATATTAAGGAAAAAACACCAATTTTTTATTAGAAATCTATTTTAACACTTCAGGACTGCCTAATATCAAAACCACTCATGTGGTTTTCTTCATATTTACCATAAATATTCCTCTATATAGTTCCTATGTACATGCCAGAAATTAAGTCAGTATTATTTAATTTAAAAAAGTTATGGGCCCAACCATAATGGACTTTGTAGAAAAATCAGAAAGATATTTGGTCACTTAAGACCAAAAGTGTTATAGGTAGGGACTTTTTTTCAGTAATACAACTTTAATTTATCAAAATTTAATTGTATACCAAAAATTAGATCAAAATCTGTTAAATTTTTTAGCTCAGCTGACTATAAGTCATCTGAGCTAAGGTCATGGTCCTTTGTCCGACGGCCGTCCTGCCGTCCGGCTGTCTGTCCGTTAACAGGGCACGTTTTAAAACCATTTGACCTACGATTCCAAAATTTTGCATACCATTAGATATCCCCAAAATCTCCTACCATACCAAAAATTGGGTCATTTGGACTTTGTTCCTTTGAGATATTAAAGAAAAACCTCCGTTTTCAATTGCCATTGTTTCACTTCAAGGCTGCCTAATATCAAAACCACTGATCTGTTTTTTATCATATTTAGTATTCATATTCTGCCATACATTTTCTATGAACATACAAAAAATTAGGTCAGTGTTGGGTCTTATTTTGAAGGTATGGGCCAAAATATAATGCAATTTTTAAAAAATCAGGACATATATTTACTTACCTAACATGAGAATTGATGAAGCTAGAGACTTTTTTTTCAGGAATATAACTTTATTTAATCAAGATTCAATTGTTTACCCAAAATTAGATCTGAATTTTGCAAATTTTTCAAGTTATTAGCATAAATAAAAAAATTAATCCCTAAAATTATTACCTTAAATTTTGCCCAACTTTGACCATGACATGTTTGTTTCCTTGAGCACTGTTGGTATAATTTTCATATCATGCACACATAAGGATTTCAGCTTTTTAGTTTAGAAAGCTGAAAGAAATTGGCCAAAAATTGTAGCTTTAATTAATGTTTTTATGAGACCATGTCAGACCTTGGCTCTCTCTAGCCCCTCTTGAGTCACCTGTATGTTGACCTTGTTGAACTTTCTGCAAATTATGCATGCTTGAGGCAAGGCATAAACTGGGGCAGCCAGGCAGCTTATGGCCAGCCACAGTTGATCCAGGTGTCCAACCCAACTCATCTAGTAGTTTTAACCAACAACATAACAATAAATTAATACATTTTTATTGGTTTTTAATAACAAACTAAAGAAAAATAGAAAAGGAATTTGTTAGTTGATAATAACAGAAAATTAACTTGCAGTTACTGATGATATAAGAATATTTTATTGATGGATAGAATGTCACGTATTCCAAATAACACCATGCAGTCACCTATGGTATTTTTCAGTTCAATTTTAATGATAAAAAAGTAAATCATATTTTTCATTACTAATCATATAGGGTTCATATGAAGGAAATTAATGATAGACAAAGATGCAGTTGATAATATTAATCTAGATTCCTAATGTGTCTAGTGTGTACATTGATGTGAAATTAGTCCAAAATGAACAATTACATTTATTTTTTTTTAATATAAATAAAAGCAATAAAACCAGATTCTTATGATCATTATTTAAATGTGTGAATTTTGTATATCCTGGATTCTCAACATCATTGTTTGGTGAAAACTGAATAAATACCAGACATGGTGCGAATACTTTGCAAGTGTATTTAAATACGAATATGAATATGTACTCCATTATAAAATTTCTTTCATAAGAATGGGAATTCAGGTAAAAATGAAAGTATATGAATACGAGTGTAAATACATGAATGTATTCATGAATATATTCTTTAATATTATTTTAATAATCATTTCAGTTATATTTTATTTTAAAAAATCATACGATTCTCTTATTATTTTTAATAAAAATTATATTTGGGACAATATTTGTAATTTTTTTTAAATAAATAGTTAAACTCTTATATTATATGTTCTGCTTATAAGTTATATGACCAAGTCAAAATCTGTGTGACAATAGCACTCCATTTGTTAATAAATTAAATGAAATCAATCCTCTTCCCTGTCTCCAAAGGTACCATCAAAATCATACATAAGCTAAACAACAACAACTCATAATACAGCTTATTTTTTTACCACATTAAATTAGCATGTGCCTCAGTCTAAATCATATTTTTTTATCATATATTACAGCTGAGCGCTGTGACCCGTAGGTTCCTTGTTTAAAATATTAGCAAAAATAAATATTGGTACCTTAAATTTTGCCCAACTTTGGCCGAGGCACAATTTTTTCCTGTAAGTACTGGATTTTATTTTCACAGCATGTGCACATAAGGATTTAATCTGTTAAAATCTGAAATTTGAAAATAAAAGCTGCAAAATTAGGCTAGTTATTGAATTTCTTTTGGAGGCTCTTGTTGTATCCCCTTGCAAGCCCTCTCTCCACTGAGTTGAGCTTGATCAGGCTGTCTGCAGTTAATACCATACCACAGTTAGCCTTTTCCTCTGGCACCCCCCCCCCCTCATTCTGTTGACAGACCTGTACTATGAACTAGATGAATCTTAAAATTAACATTTTTTTCAGCAACGAGCAGTAACAACAGAGACCCCTCCCCCCACCCACCCCTTCAATACACAGGACTAATAAACAAGATGAATCTTATAATTTTAATGTTAAATAAATTCTTTTTGATGAGACTTGGAAATTTTGATTTTTTTTAAGAAAAAAATTTCAGGAATTTAATCCTAATATTCAATATTGATAAAATATTAGGATCTAATGTAAGTGCTAACTGACAAGATTTAGGAAGATATAAATCTCTTAAAGTTGGCGGGGCCTAGGTGTGAATAACACTGTTAACTTAGTATTAAAATTAGGAATGTTGGTCAAACTTTGTGGGATTAATTTTTAACTCATATGCCCGTATATTTAACTTTTGAAAACTTAATTACCTTCACACATTATTTGTTAATGAAATGTTACTTTTATATAACACTTACCGTAGGCCTATTTGTTCCCTTGGTGCATCACTAAATAGTTAAGCTCATGTCCATTATTCTATGATTTACAGAGTTTCATTTTAGCAGGGCCATTTTCTCATAGCTTTTCTAATGATAATATACATGAAAAACCAAAAGAAGGAAAAATATTTTGCAGTTACTAATATTTTCCAAAATTCAACTAAGCAATGTGACCCATGGGTCCCTTGTTTCTCTCTATTTTTGAGACCTTAATAGATGCGGTCATCTGTTAACAGGGCACATATTGTAACTGCTGGACCTGGAATCTTCTAATTTTACATCCAGAGAGGTCCATGAAAAGTCTTCTTGGACACCTGAAATTAGGTCTCTGTTACCCATATTCTTCAAGCTATGGGGCTCCAAAGTACCCCAAAGAATAATGAAAAATTTGATACAAAAGCTCAAGTATCTGAATTACTAATGCATTGATCACAATGATTTTTTGCATGGATATTGATCATGCAGTGTTTCATCAGTTTCTGCAGACTTGTGATGCCACCATTAAAATCCTATTTTCACACTTCAGGACTGCCTAATATCAAAACCACTCATCTGTTTTTCCTCATATTTACCTTAAATATTCCTCTATATAGTTCCTATGTACATGCCAGAAATTAAGTCTGTAAAGTATAAATTCTTTAAGTTATGGGCCCAAACATAATGGACTTTGTAAAAAATCAGGAAAAATAATAACTCACTTAAAATGAAAAATTTTGAAACTAGAGTCTATTTTCTCAAGTATATAACTATGTTTAATTAAGATTCAATTGTTTACCCAAAATTAGATCTGAATTTTGTAAATTTTTTAAGTTATTAGCATAAAAAAAAATCAGTACCTTAAATTTTGCCCAACTTTGACCATGGCACGTTTTCTTCCTGGAAGCACCATTGATTTAATTTTCACAGCATGTGAACATAAATATTTAGTTTGTCTAAATCTGAAATTTGAAAATAAAAGCTTGAAAATTAAGCTAGTTATTGATTTTTTTTTCTGTAGTCACTTGCTTTGATTACAGATGCAGGGTCCCACTCCAGGTCACTGGAAGTCTGCTATGCCAGGGTGTCTGATTTGTTACCGTCACTGGGGGAGATCACCTGCTGTGACAGGTGTACAGTTATTCTCATATCACCACCCCAATCATCTCCCCCCCCCCCCCCCCCCCCCCGCAAACCCACCCACTAAGTGTTATGCAGTAATTGTTATTGTTTTCACTGTATCTCCTTAATTGTAATGCTGTTTCCACTCCGATATGCAAAAACTTTCCTTGAAAAAATAATTCAAGGTGTAATCCAGAAGATGCAATGTTGTGTAATGTAGCATTTTTAAAGAAATCAATTTTCTTTTAAATGATTTTAACAAATATAAATGAACCCATCGGTATGCTTAAATTATTATAAAATATGAAGCACATTATGGATAAATAAAGACACAATTAAAAATTTTGAAATCTAAATCAAGTATTATTTTTAGATATTTATTGTTTTGCAGATTTAAAAGATATATTTTTGTGGTAAAAAATAAATAAACATTTGTATGCATGATTTGGTGTTATCTGACAAGATTGAGATTTATGATGATGCAATTGAGAATTATGAAGCAACTTTTATATTCAGATATATATGTTAAATTGGAAATGTATAGAAATATAAACTTAAATTAGAAAATAATTGATGTGATAAAAAAATGAGGATTTAATACAAACATTTGTTCATTATTTTCCTGCCTCAGCAGAATTCGAGATCAGGCTTTGTTTGCCCTGTTTTATGTTGTTAATTAGCAATATTTCAGCTGTATACATTTCATAAAAAAAATACATATATAATTAAAAATATATATTATGCAAAAAAATAGATTCAATTGAACAAATGTGTAAACTACTGAAATGTCAACAGTTAATAGAAAAACCAACTAATGATCATGGTAATAGTACAGATCATTTGTTCACAAACTGCTCACATGCTTTAGTTTCAACATTAGGAAACACATGGTCAGGTCACAAAATATTTTTGCAACAATTTCTTGCTCATCAATACAAACCAATCATATGAACCAACCATGGCCTTTATTACCTCTTCCTCTTACACTTTATCTCCATTAGATATTATTTTAGATTTTTACCTTCAAGGTTAACGTCAGCTGAGCACAGTGACCCATAGGTCCCTTGTTTACTATTTTTTTAGCTCAGCTGACTATAAGTCATCTGAGCTATAGTCGTGGTCCATTGTCCGTCGTCTGTCCGTCCGTCCGTCCGTCCGTCCGTCCGTCCGTCCGTCCGTAGATGTGGCACGTTTTGAAACCGTAAGACCTAGGAATCCAAAATTCAGCATAATGTTAGATGTCCCCAAGAACTCCTACCAAGCCGAAAACTGGGTCTTTGCGACTTCGTTCCTTTGAGAAATTAAGGAAAAACCTCAATTTTTTATTAAAATCCTATTTTCACACTTCAGGACTGCCTAATATCAAAACCACTCATCTGTTTTTCCTCATTTTTACCATAAATATTCTTCTATATAGTTCCTATGTACATGCCAGAAATTAAGTCTGTTAAGTATAAATTCTTTAAGTTATTGGCCCAAACATAATGGACTTTGTAAAAAATCAGGAAAAATATTTACTCACTTAACATGAAAAATTTTGAAACTAGAGTCTGTTTTCCCAAGTATATAACTATGTTTAATTAAGATTCAATTGTTTACCCAAAATTAGATCTGAATTTTGTAAATTTTTTAGGTAATTAGCGTAAAAATAAAATCAGTACCTTAAATTTTGCCCAACTTTGACCATGGCACGTTTTTTTCCTGTAAGTACCATTGATTTATTTTTCACAGCATGTAAACATAAATATTTAATTTATTTAAATCTGAAATTTGGAAGTAAAAGCTTGAAAATTAAGCTAGTTATTGATTTTTTTCTTGAGGCTCTATTGTAGTCATTTGCTTTGTTTACAGATTACAGATGCAGGGTCCCACTCCAGGTCACTGGAAGTCAGCTATGCCAGGGTTTCTGATTTGTTACAGTCACTTGGGGAGATCCCCTGCTGTGACAGGTTTACAGTTATTCTCATATCACCACCCCAATGACCCCCCCCCCCCCCACCCCCCCCCCCCCCCCGCAAACACAACCCACCAAGTGTTATGCAGTATTGTTATTGTTTTCACTGTATCTCCTTAATTGTAATGCTGCTTCCACTCTGATATGCAATAACTTTCCTTGAAAAAGTAATTCAAGGTGTTATCCAGAAGATGCAATGTTGTGTAATGTAGCATTTTTAAAGAAATCATTTTTCTTTTAAATGATTTTACCAATCATAATGGAACCCATCAGTATGCTTAAATTATGATAAAATATGAGGCACATTATGGATGAATAAAGACACAATTAAAAATTGTAAAATCTAAATCATGTATTTTTTTTAGATATTTATTGTTTTGCAGATTTAAAAGATATATTTTCGTGGTAAAAAATAAATAAACATTTGTATGCATGATGTGGTGTTATCTGACAAGATTGAGATTTATGATGATGCAATCGAGAATTATGAATCAACTTTTATATTCAGATATATATGTTATATTGAAAATGTATAGAAATATAAACTTAAATTAAAAAAAAAATGATGTGATAAAAAAATTAGGATTTATTACAAACATTTGTTCATTATTTTCCTGCATCAGCAGAATTTGAGATCAGGCTTTGTTTGCCATGTTTTATGTTGTTAATTAGTTATATTTCAACTGTATACATTTCATAAAAAAAAAATATATTTAATAATATATATTATACAAAAAAAAGATTCGATTGAACAAATGTGTAAACTACTGAAATGTCAGCAGTTAATCGAAAAGCCAACTAATGATCATGGTAATTGTACAGATCATTTGTTCACAAACTGCTCACATGCTTCAGTTTCAACATTAGGAAACATATGGTCAGGTCACAAAATATTATTTGCAACAATTTCTTGCTCATCAATACAAACCAATCATATAAACCAACCATGGCCTTTATTACCTCTTCCTCTTACACTTTATCTCCATTTGATATTATTTTAGATTTTTACATTCAAGGTTAACTTCAGCTGAGCACAGTGACCCATAGGTCCCTTGTTCTTCATTTTTGAGACTTTTAAAGATGTGATCATCTGTTAACACGGCACACATTATAATGACTGGGCCTAGAATCTTGTATCTTGACATGCAGGAACGCCCATGAAAAAGTCTTCTTGGAAACCTGAAATTAGGTCACAGTCGCCTAGATTGTCCAAACTATGGGGCTAAGAAGTACCCCACAGAGCAATTAAACATTTGAGACAAAAGCTCTAGTATCTGAACAACTAGTGCATTGATTGGCATTATTCTTGCATGCATATGCATCATTGAGTGTTTCCTCTCAGGTCCTGCATTCTGGTGGCGCCACCTGTATTTATTCAAATTTTTACACATTTTTATCTTTATTTTTTAAACCTTCAAAGATGTGGTCGTCTGTTAACAGGGCACAAATCATAACCATTTTACCTGGAATCTTCATTCTTGACATCCCTGGAGGTCCATAAAAAATCCCCATGGAAACCTGAAATTAGGTCTCTGTTTCCCATATTCCCCCAGCTACCCAGAAGTACAGAAGTACCCCCCAGGATAACTATAAATTTGATACAAAAGCTCTAGTATTGTAACAACTAGTGCATCATTCGGCATGATTCTTTGCATGCATATGCATCATGGAGTGTTTCCTCAGTTCCTGCAGACTGGTGGCGCCACCTCGAATTAAAAAAAAAATTAACCCTTTTTATGCCCCCGCCACAAAGTGGCCGGGGCATATAGTTTTTACCCATGTCTGTCATTCCGTCCTTCCGTCCTTCCGAAATCAAACAGTTGTACGGACTTTTTTTCGCAATGCCTGCAGATATTGGCCTGATTTTTGGTGTGTGGGCAGATATAGACCAGTTACAGATCAAGTTCGCGTTTTGTCCCGGTTGACCTACTTTTGACCGTTTTACGGCTCCTTAGCTTAGAAAATTTCATGAAAAATAGAAATTTTCATAACAAATACACATGTACGGACTTTTTTTCGCAGTGCCTGCAGATTTTGGCCTGATTTTTGGTGTGTGGGCAGATATTGACCAGTTACAGATCGAGTTCGCGTTTCGTCCCAGTTGACCTACTTTTGACTGTTTGGCCCTTTTACGGCTCCTGACGTAGAAAATTTCATGAAAAATATGAAATTTCATGACAAATACACATGTACGGACTTTTTTCGCAATGCCTGCAGATATTGGCCTGATTTTTGGTGTGTGGGCAGATAATGACCAGTTACAGATTGAGTTCACGTTTTGTCCCAGTTGACCTACTTTTGACCATTTGACAGTGCTCTAACATAGAAAATTTCATAAAAAAGTGCACATGTATGGACTTTTTTTCGTAGTGCCTGCAGATATGGGCCTGATTTTTTCTGTGTAGGCAGATAATGACCAGTTACAGATCGAGTTCTTGTTTTGTCCCAGTTGACCTACTTTTGACCATTTGACTGCTCCTGAACATAGAAAGTTTCATGAAAAATAGAAATTTCAGAAATGCATATGTACTGACTTTTTTTCCTCAGTGCCTGCAGATACCACCCTGATTTTTTATGTGTGGGCAGATAATGACAGTTACAGATCGAGTTTGTGTTTCGTCCCGTGTTTTTAGGTGTGTTTGAGCACCGAAGAAATAATGCAAAATACACACAAATTGCCAGACTCCTCAGGAAAGGCTGGTTGTATTGTCATCAAATTTGTTGTGCTTATGGGTCATGATGATCTTAAGCTAAGATGCATGAACAATGATGCCACCTACATCATCTTAATTAGTTACCTGTGCAAGGACATATTATCAATATGTCAGTCGGCTGAGCGTCATTACCCAAGGGTCACTTGTTACTAAAGAGTCATTAAATCATAATTTCATTTATAAAAGGTAGTCTGTTGATGTTTAAAGATATGACAGCAGCTTCCCTTTATTCATAAGAAGATAGTTTTTGATAATTAGAAATAGTTGATTTAATGATATAATTAATAATATCATTGGAAACATTAGTTAATTAAATATTTGTATTTTTCATATAAAGCCTCCATCCAGACAAAGAAAATGTGCAGCTAACCTGTCATGGTGCATCATTACTGAAGGATCATAAACTGATATATAAATGGTAGTCTGTTGATGCTCATAGGTATGACAGCAGCTTCTACTGTTATTTATAAGAAGACACATTTTGACAATTTTTCATATACAATCACATTCTCAGGTTTCATCATATTTATTCCAGAAACTATTAGACTTTGATTATGGGGAGAGTGACGATGACGACGATTGTGATGAGCAGAATCAGAAACCTCCAGGAAACCATATGCCCAGGTGAGGTTTTTTCATATCATTTAACAGAGGTTTTCAAATTGCATCATCAGTGTATAGCAGATTGGACAACTAGAATACGGGTAGTCGACAAGCGACTACGTGTATCCGCCTAAATCAGAGTGGAACGGGTGAAGTGAGGCATGGATTAAGTGGCAAGGGGAAATAGAGTGAAGTGTTGCATATTAGCATGGATGTCTGCAGCCAAATTGTGTATGAAGGTTGCCCCCCCTACCACAAAATCCAGAAAGCCGTCCCAGTTGTATACATATGCAAAATTTAAGGCAAATAAGTCAGACCACTACATGTATATGAGTGATTTTAGCCCGTGGCAGACAATCAGATGGACGCTGAGCAAAAATGGTTGCAGGTGACGGCACCAGTTTTGCGTATGATAAAGAGCTATGTGAGAACTATACACATGCAAAACTTTGGCCCAATCGGTCAAACGGTTCCCAAGATATGAGCTTGGATGTCTGCTGCATAAACTAGAATGCAGGTGGCTCCACCTGTCATAAAATCAAGAGAGCTGTCGGGGATGTATAAACCTGCAAAATTTTAGCCAGATATGTCAAACCACTGCCGAGATACGAGTGATTTTATCCCATGGCAGACAAACAGACAGGAGCTGTGCAAAAATGGCTGCAGGTGGCGCCACCAGTTTTGCGTATGTTATAAAGCTTTTCAAGGGCTACATTTGTGCAAAAAAATTTTCCTGATCGGTCAAACGGTTTTCGAGATATGAGCTTGGATGTCTGCAGCGTAAACGTGAATGAAGGTGGCGCCACCTGTCATAAAATCAGAAAAGCTATCCAGGATGTATAGGCATGCCGAATTTCAGGTGAATTAGTCAAGTCACTGCAGAGATATGAGTGATTTTAACCCAAGGCAGACAAACAGATGGACACTGTGCAAACATGGTTGCAGGTTGCGCCACCATTTTTTGTGTATGTTATAAAGCTCTCCAAGGGCTACATTTGTGCAAAAAAATTTTCCTGATCGGTCAAACGGTTCCCAAGATAATAGCTTGGATGTCTGCAGCGTAAACGTGAATGTAGGTGGCGCCACCTGTCACAAAATCAGAAAAGCTATCCAGGATGTATACGCATGTCAAATTTCAGGTGAATTAGTCAAGTCACTTCAGAGATATGAGTGATTTTAACCCAAGGCAGACGAACAGATGGACACTGTGCAAACATGGTTGCAGGTGGCGCCACTATTTTTTGTGTATGTTATAAAGCTCTCCAAGGGCTACATTTGTGCAAAAAAAATTTCCTGATCGGTCAAACGGTTCCCATGATATGAGCTTGGATGTATGCAGCGTAAACGTGAATGTAGGTGGCGCCACCTGTCACAAAATCAGAAAAGCTATCCAGGATGTATAGGCATGCCAAATTTCAGGTGAATTAGTCAAGTCACTGCAGAGATATGAGTGATTTTAACCCAAGGCAGACAAACAGATGGACACTGTGCAAACATGGTTGCAGGTGGCGCCACCATTTTTTGTGTATGTTATAAAGCTCTCCAAGGGCTACATTTGTGCAAAAAAATTTTCCTGATCGGTCAAACGGTTCCCAAGATAATAGCTTGGATGTCTGCAGCGTAAACGTGAATGAAGGTGGCGCCACCTGTCACAAAATCAGAAAAGCTATCCAGGATGTATACGCATGTCAAATTTCAGGTGAATTAGTCAAGTCACTGCAGAGATATGAGTGATTTTAACCCAAGGCAGACGAACAGATGGACACTGTGCAAACATGGTTGCAGGTGGCGCCACCATTTTTAGCTCAGCTGACTATAAGTCATCTGAGCTATAGTCGTGGTCCATTGTCCGTCGTCCGTCCGTCTGTCCGTCCGTCCGTCCGTCCGTCAGTCCGTCCGTCTGTAGATGTGGCACGTTTTGAAACCGTAAGACCTAGGAATCCAAAATTCAGCATAATGTTAGATGTCCCCAAGATCTCCTACCAAGCGGAAAACTGGGTCTTTGCGACTTCATCCCTTTGAGAAATTAAGGAAAACCTCAATTTTTTATTAAAAACCTATTTTCAACCTTTAGGACTGCCTAATATCAAAACCACTCATCTGTTTTTCCTCATATTTCCTATAAATAATCCTCTATATAATTCCTATGTACATGCCAGAAATTAGGTCTGTATTATTTAATTTAAAAAAGTTATGGGCCCAAACATAATGCATTTTGTAAATAATCAGGAAAGAAATTTTATCACTTAAAACAAAACTTGTTAAAGCTAAGCACTTTTTTTCCAGTAATATTACTTTTATTAATCAAAATTAAATTGTATACCCAAAATTAGATCAAAATCTTTTAAATTTTTAAAAATATTAGCAAAAATAAAAAATTGGTACCTTAAATTTTGCTCAACTTTGACCATGGCACGTTTTTTTGCTGTAACTGCTGTGGATTTTATTTTCACAGCATGTTTTTGTTAGCATTTCAACTGTTAACACCAAAAATTTGAAACCAGTTGAACAAAAATTGTAGATTTTATTCAAGTTTTCAAGCACCATGTCACATATTGCTAGTGTTATGCAGTTTGCTAGAGCTCAGCTCCCGAGCTTCAGCTCTAAGTTCCTTAAATTTGGCATACAGTTAGATTTCTCTAAAATCCCCTACCATGCCAAGAATTTGGTCACTAGGACTTAATTCCTTCGAGATATCAATGAAAAACTTCATTTTTCCATTAAAACCCAATGTTACACTTTAAGACTGCCTAATATCAAAACCACTGATCTGACTTTGATCATATATAATATACATATTTTTCTATACTTTCACTATGCACATGCCAGAAATGATGTCAGTATTGTGTATTTTTTTTAAGTTATGGGCCCAAACATAATGCACTTTGTAAAAAATCAAGAAATATATTTACTCCCTTAACAAGGGCATTGCTGAAGCTAGAGATTTTTTTTGTCAGGGATGTAACATTATTTAATCAAGATTCAATTGAATACCCAAAATTAGTTCTGAATTTTTCCAATTTTATAAGTTATTAGTATAAATATAAAATTAGTACCTTAAATTTTGCCCAACTGTGACCATGGCACGTTTGTTTCCCGTGAGCACTGTTGATATAATTTTCATATCATGCACACATAAGGATTTCAGCTTTTTAGTTTAGAAAGCTGAAAGAAATTTGCCAAATATTGTAGCTTTTATTAATGTTTTTTATGAGACCCTGTCAGACTTTGGCTCTCTCCAGCCCCTCTTGAGTCACCTGTATGTTGACCTTGTTGACCTTTCATCAAATTATGCACGCTTGAGGGGAGAATCCAGGCAGCTTATGGCCAGCCACAGTTGATCCAGGTGTTCAACCCACCTCATCTAGTAGTTTTAACCAACAACATAACAATAAACAATAAATTAATAAATTTTTATTGGTTTTTAATAACAAATTAAAGAAAAATAGAAAATGAATTTGTTAGTTTATAATAACAGGAAATTAACTTGCAGTTACTGATGATATAAGAATCTTGTATCGATGGGTATAATTTCACATATTCCAAATAACACCATGCAGTCACCTATGGCATTTTTCAGTTCATTTTTAATGATAAAGAAGTAAATCATATTATTCATTACTAATCATTAAGGATTATATGAAGGAAATTAATGATAGACAAAGATGCAGTTGATAATATTAATCTAGATTCCTACTGTGCTTAGTGTGTACATTGATGTGAAATTAGTCCAAAATGAATTTTTTACAGTTATTTTTTAATATAAATAAAAGCCATAAAACCAGGTACTTATGATCATTATTTAAATGTGTGAATTTTGTATATTCTGGATTCTCAACATCATTGTTTGGTGAAAACTGAATAAATACCAGACATGGTGTGAATACTTTGTAATTGTATTTAAATACGAATATGATTATGTACTCCATTATAAAATTTCTTGCATAAAGAATGGGAATTCAGGTAAAAATGAAAGTATATGAATACTTGTGCAAATACTTTCAAAATGTATTCATGAATGCATTCATGAATATATTCTTTAATATTATTTTAATAATCATATCAGTTATATTTCATTTTAAAAAATCATATGATTCTCTTATTATTTTTAATAAAAATTATATTTGGGACAATATTTGTAATTTTTTTAATAAATAGTTAAACTCTTATATTATATGTTCTGCTTATAAGTTATATGGCCAAGTCAAAATCTGTGTGACAGTAGTACTCCATTTGTTAATAAAATTAATGAAATCAATCCTCTTCCCTGTCTCCAAAGGTACTATCAAAATCATACATAAGCTAAACAACAACAACTCATAATACAGCTTATATTTATTACCACACAAAACCAGCATGTGCCTCATTTCTAAATAATATTTTTTATCATATATAACAGCTGAGCGTCGTGACCCATAGGTCCCTTGTTTGTGTATGTTATAAAGCTCTCCATGGGCTACATTTGTGCAAAAAAATTGTCCTGATCCGTCAAACGGTTCCCGAGATATATGGGTTTATGTGTGGAAACAGTTGCACAAACGGACGCAGAGCGCAGAGGAAAGGTCAGAGGTCAAAACAAAATCGGGGCGCAGCAGTTCACATGTGACCCGAACATAATCCCGGGTTTCGTAAAATTCCGCCCAGCGGTTACGGAGGAGTTCTCCGGAAACCTACGCGGCGGCGGCGGCGGCGTGCAGCTGAAAACATAGTATCCGCAAAACTCTGTTTTGGCGGATACAATTACTAAATTATTGGATTCAGGGCTTGGCATTTACTTTTGAAAGTACCTCCCAAAGTGGACCATTGCTTTAACTTGCCCTATATGAAAATTATATGAATTGTAATAAGAATGTTAGCAGTATAGATGTACTGAAAGCCTTGCATTGGCTTCCTATTCAGTCTAGAATTTTGTTTAAAATTCTCACTCTTGTACATAAATGCCTACACAAACAAGCACCAGTATACTTTCAAAATATGTTGCAAGTAAAACAAAAATCTAATTATTATTTAAGGTCACACTGATGGTATTGTTTTACATGTGCCAAAGACAAGAGCTAAGACTTTTGCAGATCACAGTTTCAGTTTATTTGCCCCAACACATAGGAATAATCTTCAAAGAATGATCAAGCAGATTGAAAATACTCAAGAATTCAAGAAGACCCTTAAAACACATTTGTTTGCTGAGGCATTTAAGTAATTGTAATGTAATGAGTATAAAGATTATAAGGGAATATAATTCATTGCATATACTCTTTATCTACCCTTCTCAATTCATGTAAAGCACCACAGAATACTTGTATTGGAAATAACATTATGCATCAGTTGCATGATCCTGTTATATGTTTTATCAAATGAGAGACCATAAACATGTTCAAATGTTTGCTCTTTAAGTACATTTTTTAAATTTTTTGAACAGATAGATAAAAAGTTTAAACAAATTGGTATTATCAGTATCATTTCATTTTTCCAAGAAAGATAATAGGCCAACTGAAGATATGTAAACACTCAGGCCTTTAGATGATTATTTATGTTGGTTACTTGTCCTGGGCAAGTGGTTAACCACTAATGTCAAGCATTCCAGATACCATGGAGTCCATTACTAAATTTTCAAATTTTAAATTTCGTCTATCCAAGGCTCTTAAGCTCATTCTGTGTGGACACAAAGCACCATTTTATTACATATTTTTTGGTTTTGACTTTTTTTTCTGTCATGAAAGACAAAAGTTTTCTTCTTAACTATATCTGAGGTTTAATGATAAATGTTTTGAAATGACAACTCTGATTGATGGTATGGAGAAACACTTTATAGAAACCAGCAAAATATTTAGGTATAATATCCCATGCAAGAAGACCAGGCTCAGAAAAGTATCAGTACCAAAAATAGTTACATGGTCAACAATTATTCACACTCTTTATACCACTGATAGATTTTAAAAATTTACTCTCTTTTGTTTTTCCTGGTGGCTGCATCGTTTGAACTTTCAGTTTTACTGGTGGACGTAAGCTAGGATTTCTAAAGATTCATTTACATGCACTGACATGTTCACCACATGGTTAACCATGATGTAGTCATCCATGGTCACTTAGCCATGATTACATGTTGTTTCAAAATGATGTCTTGCTCTCTGAAAATAGTCTCAAATTTGTATTATACCTCTTTATTTAGTTTATATGCAACTTCTTAGACGTGGTTGTCAATCTGTGTGAACCATTCCCCTTAGTCTGACACCCAGTCCTGATAGTTTATACTTAATAAAGAGAACTAGCTATTGATTTGAATATTTTATATTTGTATGTTCTGTCATGCATGTTATGTGTATTTGATGTCTGTGTCACTTTAGGGCAATACTATTGTATATTTACGTCTATATAAAGTTGTGTTGTGCTGTTAATTATTGTCCTCCATATGTTATGTGTTTGATGTCTGTTTAACTGTGGGGTTATAACGATGTTGTATTTATGTCTATATATGAACTGTAAGGTTGTGCTGTTATTTGTTGTCTTCCATGTGTTTTGTATTTGATGTCTGTCTAACATGATGATGATGGTCCACAGTCACCCTGCGCTGATGCTTCACCCTGGAGTGCCACCTCCTGGTATGCCTGTGATGGAACAGAGACCAGAACAGATGGGACTGATACCCCAGGACCACAACCGCTTACACCCAGGACACATGCAACACCCGCCAGACATGATTCTTCCCAACACCCATCTCCCACCACCAAACATGGTCATAGAGGAACCAGAGGTAAGCCTTGATGCATACCACAGTGAATGTGGTCATTAACAAGGGGCAGTTGAACCTTAAATGCTGATAAAAAAAGAACTAAAAACATTCTTAAGAAAAAAGAATCTTACATTAGGGCCTATGGATGACTGTTATCAGGAGCTTTAAGCAACATCAGGTTGCCTTCATCACAATCCGTTTAGGTCATGTGACACTCTTGTTAAGCTCAGCTGGCCGTCTGGCTGTCCGTTAGCATGGCACAAATCCTAACCGCTGGACCTAGAAACTTCTTTATCCAGGGAGGTCAATAAAAAAATTCCTTGGAAACCTGAAATTAGACTATTTGACCTATATCCTCCAAGCTATGGGGCTTGAAAGTACCCCCAAGAATAATAAAAAACAAGTGACCCATGGGTCATGACGCTCAGCTGACTGGGAAGAGATTCGCAAAAGGAAATTTTATCATTAGAATGGTAGTATATACCCATTCAACTGAAGCATCAAACAGATTAACCAACAGGCCAAGATTTAGTCTGTATTTATATATCTCAAAAATAGAGAAAAATGTGTAAACTTTTAAAACTAGAATACGGGTAACCGACAAGTGACTACATGTATCTGCCAAAAATCGGATAGTGAGGCATGGATTGAGTGGCAAGGGGAAATAGAGTGAGGTATGTTGCATATAAGCATGGATGTCTGCAGCCTAAATGTGTATGTAGGTTGTGCCACCTACCACAAATCCAGAAAGCTGTCCAAGTTGTATACACCTGCAAAATTTTAGGCAGAAAAGTCAAACCACTACATGTATATGAGCGTTTTTTGCCCATGGCAGACAGACAGACAAACACTGTGCAAAAATCTTTGCAGGTAACCCCTCAAGTTTTGTGTATGATAAAGACCTATGTGAGATCTAAACACATGCACAATTTTGGCCCAATCGGTCAAATGGTTCCTGAGATATGAGCTTGGATGTGTGCAGCGTTAACTAGAATGTAGGTGGCGCCACCTGTCATAAAATCAAGAAAGCTGTCCACGATGTATAAACCTGCAAAATTTTAGGCAGTTATGTCGAACCACTACAGAGAAATGAGTGATTTTAGGCCAAGGCAGACTAACAGACAGACGCTGTGCAAACATTGTTACAGGTGGCGCCACCATTTTTTGTGTATGTTACAGAGCTATCAAAGGGCTACATTTGTATAAATTTTATTTCCTGATCGGTCAAACGGTTCCCAAGATATAAGCTTGGATGTCATCAGCGTGAACGTGAACGTAGGTGGCGCCACCTGTCATAAAATCAAGAAAGCTATCCTGGATGTATACGCATGACGAATTTCAGGTGAATTAGTCAATTCACTGCAGAGATATGAGTGATTTTAACCCAAGGCAGATGAACAGATGGACACTGTGCAAACATGGTTACAGGTGGCGCCACCATTTTTTGTGTATGTTATAAAGCAATCCAAGGGCTACGTTTGTATCAATTTTATTTCCTGATCGGTCAAACGGTTCCCGAGATATGAGGGTTTATGAGTGGAAACAGACCCACAAATGGACACTGGATAGAGAAGAAAGGTCCGAGGTCAACGCAAATTGGTTAGGCACCAGTTCACATGTGACCCGATAATAGGTGTAAGTTTGGGAAAAATCGGTCCATTAGTCCAAAACTTCGTTTTGGCGGATACAAAAATACAGGTGGCTCCACCAGTCTGCAGAAACTAATAAAAACACTTAATGGTCAATATCCATGCAAAAAATCATGGTGATCTCTGCATTAGTTGTTCAGATACTTCAGTTTTTGTATCAAATTGTCCATTATTCTGAGGGATACTTCGGAGTCCTATAGCTTGAAGGATATGGGTAACAGAGACCTAATTTCAAGTTTCCACAGGCACCTTTCATGGGCCTCCTTGCATGACAAGAATGAAGATTCTAGGTCCAATTGTTGCGATTTGTACCCTGTTGACAGATAACCACATCTTTAAAGGTCTCAAAAAAAAGAAAAAAATTCGTAAAAATTTGAAAAAAAATAGAGGTGGCACATCCAGTCTGCAGAAACTGATGGAACAGCTCATGATCAATATGTATGCCGAAAATCATGACCATCAGTGTTGTAGTTATTGAAATACTGCAGTTTTTGTATCAAATTTTCCATTATTCTGGGGGGGGGGGGGGTATTTTGGACCCATACAGCTTAAAGAATATGGGTAACAGAGACCTAATTTCAAGTTTCCATGGAGACTTTTCATGGGTCTCCCTGTGTGTCAAGAATGAAGATTCTTGGTCCAGTTTTTATGATTTGTGCCCTGTTAACAGATGTTCATATCTTTAAAGGTCTCAAAAATACAGAAAAATTTCGTAAAAAAAACCGAACAAATACAGGTGGTGCCACCAGTCTGCAGAAACTTATGAAACACTCCATGATCAATATCCATGCAAACAATTATGGTTATCTCTGCATTAGTTGTTCATATACTTTAGCTTTTGTATCAAATTTTCCATTATTCTGAGCTGTACTTTGGAGTGCCATAGCTCAAAGGATATGGGTAACAGAGACCAAATTTCAGGTTTCCATGGAGACTTATCATGGGTCTCCCTGTGTGTCAAGAACGAAGATTCTAGGTCCAGTCGTTACGATTTGTACCCTGTTGACAGATAACTACATCCTTAAAGGTCTCAAAAATGGAGAAAACAATTCGTGAACATTGAAAAATACAGGTGGCGCCACCAGTCTGCACAAACTGATGAAACATCTCATGATATATATGTCGAAAATCATGACCAGCAGTGATGTAGTTAATGAGATATTGAAGTTTTTGTATGAAATTTTTGACTATTCTGGGGGGTAATTTTTGGGCCCCATAGCTCGAAGGATATGGGTAACAGAGACCTAATTTCTGGTTTCCATGGAGACTTTTCATAGGTCTCTCAGTGTGTCGAAAATGAAGATTCTAGGTCCAGTCGTTACGATTTGTGCCACGCTAACAGATGACAGCATCCTCAAAGGTCTCAAAAATAGAGGAAAAAATCGTAAAAAATCAAACAGTACAGGTGGCGCCACCAGTCTGCAGGAACTGATCGAACATCTCATGATCAATATGTTTGCCAAAAATGAAGACCATCAGTGATGTAGTTATTGAAATATTGAAGTTTTTGTATGAAATTTTTTACTATTCTGGGGGGTACTTTGGGGCCCCATAGCTCGAAGGATATGGGTAACAGAGACCTAATTTCTGGTTTCCAAGGAGATTTTCAATGGACCTCTCAGTGTGTCAAGAATTAAGATTCTAAGTCCAGTCTTTATGATTTGTGCCTTGTTAACAGATGTTCACATTTTTAAAGGTCTCAAAAATAGAGAAAAAAATTCGTAAAAAAATCGAAAAATACAGGTGGCGCCACCAGTCTGCAGGAAGTGATGTAACATCTCATGATCAATATGTATGCCAAAAATCATGACCATCAGTCAAGTAGTTAATGAGATATTGAAGTTTTTGTATGAAATTTTTGACTTTTCTGGGGGGTACTTTGGGGCCACATAGCTCGAAGGATATGGGTAACAGAGACCTAATTTCTGGTTTCCAAGGAGATTTTTTATGGGCCTCTCAGAATCCCAAGTTACAAGGTTCTAGGTCCAGCGGTTACGATTTGTGCCTGGTTAACGGACGGACAGACGGACGACGGACAAAGAGTGATCGCTATAGCTCAGATGACTTTCAGTCAGCTGAGCTAAAAATTGATACAAAACCTTCAATTTTTTATATTTAATGCATGGATTGTCATGAATCTTGCCTTGAATATTGACCATGACTATTTTTGTCAGTTTCTGAAAAGTGGTGGCGCCACCTGTATTTTTTGTAATTTAAACAAATATTTTTCTATTTTTTTTTACTATAAAATGACAACAATCATGTAAGTTTCTCAGCTGTGATTGCATCAAGCATCCCAAAACCTGGTGTGTTTATTGATCACAAGTGGATGCCCTATAGTTATCACTCTGTCTGTCTGTCTAGTTATCTGTCTGTCCATCCATCCATCCATCCACACAAATTTGTTTCCAGTTGATAACTACAGGTAGGATTGACACTTGGATTTCAAACTTGCCTAAAATATGCCCTACCACTAAAGCAAGACCCTGTATGATTTTTGGGTCATGAAGTCAAAGGTGAAGGTCTGGGGACTTATTTAAAAAGATTATGGCTGCATTTTAAGCAAAGCTTTTCATCCCAAACTTTCCATCTTGCACATTTAGCTGACTTGCTAGTATGGGGAGATCATAAATGAATTTGGGGTCACAAGATCAAAGGTCAAGGTCACAGGGTCATCTGTTCACAAACTCATTTCCAGATGATAATCCAGTTTATTTTGACATTTTGGTTTCAAACTTAACTTATTTATGGCTCACCACTAAAGTAAGAACCATGTCGGTTTTGGGGTCCAGTGGTCAAAGGTCAAGGTCACAGGACCCATTTCTTTTTAAAAAAATATGTGTATGCATTTCAAGCCAAACTTTTCATCCTTAACCTTCCATCTTCAAGATATTGCTAACCTGCCAATAGGGGAAGATTCTATTCAATTTTGGAGTCATAGGGTCAAAGGTCAGGGTCACATGGTCGACCCATTCAATAATTAGGTTATGGATGATAAATCTGCTTTTGATGACAGATTGGCTTCAAACTTGATTTATTAATGACCCACCACTAAAGTAAATTCATTTTGATTTTCAGGGTCCAGGGATCAAAGTTCTAAGATTTTTTGGTCACAAGGTCATTGGTTAAGGTCACAGGACTGTCATTCTGAAAAATCTCTTTAAAATCTCTTGTCCTTATAGACAAATCCAGCTGAGAGTCGAGACCCATGGGTCCCTAGTTTATCTTCTCTTTATATTTTTTTTTCTTCCAAATAATTTGGAGATATAATATTTCTCTCATGCTTTAACATTCCAGTTAGAGCAAGAATTTGACACTTCCAAATTTGTGTGTGTGCTTATGTCTAGCATGTGTCACAACATGTGGTATCTTTATGCAGGGGGTTTGCTTTTTGAATGTTTCAGACTTGGGGACAATGGAAGAGATATGATATATACACATACATAGCATGCATAGCACATCTTATTCAGTCTTTGATAAAAAATTGTGAATTGTTGCTTATTTCACTCTGTTTTGCACTCTGTAATTTATAGAAGGCTACCCTTTTTTTCAGAGCACTTACTCCTTTTTTAGCTCAGTTGACTGTAAGTCTATAGGAATGGCGCTTTGTCCGTCGTCCCTCTGGTCGTCCGGCCGTCCGTTAGCAGGGCACAAATCTTAACTGCTGGTCCTAGAAACTTCTTTGTGAACATCCAAGGAGGTCAATATAAAATCTCCTTGGAAACCTGAAATTAGGTCACTGTGACCTATATCCTCCGAGCTATGGGGCTTGAAAGTACCCCCCAGAATAATCAAAAATATAATACAAAACCTTCAATATCTTGTTAATTAATACATGGATTGTCATGAATCTTGCCTTGAATATTGACCATGACTAGTTTTGTCAGTTACCGAACAAAATGGTGGCGCCACCTGTATTTTTTGTTATTTTAACGAATATTTTCTATTTTTTTACTATAAAATGACAACAATAATGTCAGTTTCTCAGCTGTTATTACATCTAGTGTCCCAAACCCTGGTGTTTTATTGATCACAACTGGATGCCATATAGTTATCACCCTGTCTGTCTGTCTGTCTCTTTGTCTCTGTCTGTCCTTTCATCCATCCACACAAATTTGTTTTCAGAAGATAACTCCAGGTTGTATTGACACATGGATTTCAAACTTGACTTATGTATGGCCCATCACTAAAGCAAGAACCTATATGATTTTGGGGTCATGAGGTCAAAGGTTAAGGTCACAGGACTCGCTTATTTAAACAGATTATGGCTGCATTTTAAGCCAAGCTTTTCATCCCATACTTTCCACTTTGCGCATGTAGCTGACTTGCCAGTACGGGAGAACATAAATGACTTTGAGGTCACATTGTCTAAGGTCAAGGTCACAGGGACCATCTGTTCACAAATTAGTTTCCAGATGATAACTCCAGTTTAGTTTGACATATTGGTTTCAAACCTAACTTATATATGACTCGCCACTAAAGTAAGTACCTTGTCGATTTTGGGGTCCAGCAGTCAAAGGTCAAGGTCACAGGACTCATTTCTTTAAAAAGAATGCATATGCATTTGAAGCCAAACTTTTCATCCCAAATCTTCCATCTTCATGATATTGCTAACCTGCCAATAGGGGAAGATTCTGTTTAGTTTTGGGGTCATGAGGTCAAAGGTCAAGGTCACAGTACCCACTTATTTAGAAAGATTGTGGATGCATTTTAAGAAGCCAAACTTTTTATCCCAAACCTTCCATCTTGCAATTATAGCTGAGCTGCCAATAAAGGAAGAACTTGATTGATTTGGGGGTCACAAGGTCAAAGGTCATGGTCACAGGGGTCCATCTGTTCACATATTTGTTTCTGAATGACAACTCCAGTCCAGTTTGGATTGACATATTGGTTTCAATTTTTACTAATATATGACCCACCAATGACCCACCAACATCTTCCAGATGTTGCTCACCTGCCGATAGTGGAACTTACATATTGATTTTGGGGTCACAAGGTCAAAGGTCAAGGTCATGGGGGCAATCAGTCCACATATTAGTTTCCAGATGATAACACCAGTTTGATTTGAAAAATTGGTTCCAAACTTGACTTATATATGGCCCACCACTAAAGTAAGAACTGTTAATTCTGGGGTCATGAGATAAAAGGTCAAGGTCACAGGACCCACTACTTTAGAAAGGTTGTGGATGCATTTTAAGCCAAACTTTTCATCTAAATCCTTCCATCATCAACATGTTGTGCACCTGCAAATAGGGGAAGTTTCTTTTTAATTTTGGGGTCACACGGTCAAAGGTTAAGGTCACAGGGCCTATCTATTCACAAATTAGTTTATGGGTGATAACTCCGGTTTAGGTGCATAGGTTGGCTTTAAACTGATCACAGGACCAATATTTTGGAAAACCTTATAAACATATATCCTTATAGACAAATTAAATTCAGCTGAGTGTTGAGACCCATGGGTCCCTAGTTTTGTCCGTTAAGAAGTAAGAAGTACTATGGTTAACACAAATTTAGTATTTGAATTAAAAATATGTGCTAAAATTATATTTCATAACTGCCTGTTATAAATATTATAAGCTGATAGGTACAAGAAATTATTTTTTTTTCCTTCAGCAAGGAGAAATAGAGCATGAACCTTTACCTGTACCTCCACTAATGGATGGTGAAAATACACGAGATGAGCGTGATGATAGAGATCGAAGGCGAAGAAGGTCGAGGTCACGGTCAAGGTGAGAAAAATTTACAAAGTCACAATGCTGAAATTGACTGGCAATGAAATATACTTTTAAGTTGATTAAAAAAAGACTGACGTCCTCATGCAATATGGTAATTAGTTTTTCCTTGCTCTTCCATTTCATAATAAATTTTTCAGGTCGCCCAGGAGGAGGAGGAGGTCGAGGTCAAGATCAAGAGACAGAAGGCGTAGGTCACGATCACGAGACAGACATAGGAGGTAAACCTCAGTCCATGCATTCATGTAGTAAAGTTTTAATAACAGATGGACTAAAGTACAACAACATATTGACTATTGATTAATTGGACTGTAGCTCTAGTCTGTGAATTACTGCTTACCATAGGCTATATCTGATTGACACTGTCACAAGTTCATCCTCCCTCTTTCATTGTGAAATTTATATATAAGAATATATTGTTGGTATATTGAGACTGACACTGTAGATTGGAGATTCCCAGTTGGTGCTAGATATAGAAATAATGCCTGACATATTATCTGAATTAAACACTTTGTATTGTATAGAGTTACTTGAACCAGTGGATACTTGTTAGCGAACCTGTGAGATTATGCGATGGTGCGGCGGAGTCCGTCGTGTGTTGTGCGCCTTACGTTGGGGTCGTCTGTACGTTAACCATAGCTATCTCAAAAACAGCAGGAGCTAGCATCACCAAATTTTTAGCGAACCTGTGAGCTTATGCGATGGTGCGGCGTCGTGGGTCGTATGTCGTGCGTGGTCTGTACGTTAACCATAGCTATCTCAAAAACGGCAGGAGCTAGCAACACCAAATTTTGCAAATAATCGGTCATCCAAAAAACTATATCTGATTTTTTTTTTTTTTTTCTAACTGCATTTTCTTAGATTTTATAGGGAAAAAGCTAAAAAAGCTTTAAAAATCTTCTTCCCCCTGGAACAATCTTTCTCAAGTTTGTTCGAATGGTTCCAGTTTGGAGATTTTTGGCCGAGTTACAGGAGATTGAACTTTGTTAACTTTGCAAAAAAGCATATTAAAATTTAAATCTCAGAAATGGCTTGAGCTATCATCACCAAATTTTATGCCAATGTTGGTCACATAGGTCATATCTGAAATTGAGGTATTGGTGGCATCACCTGCATCGGCCTTTTTTGTATTGGGTCATCAGTGCCTGTATCACACTGAGGGCTACAAAAAACTTCTTCTCTGAAACCATATGGGCAAAATGTTTAATATCGCACAGAAATGATCCTAGGGTAGTGCTTTCTGAAGTTTACATACAAATGGTCTCTTTTTAGTGACTTTTGGCTAAGTTATGGGAAGCTGAATTTAGTCATATGCCATAACAGCCCATTTTAGCTCAGTGGCTACAAAGATCTTCTTCTCAAAAACCACTGGGCCAAATTCTTAAATCTCAACCATTAATTATCCTCAGATGTTGATAATTCAAGTTTGTTCAAATGGTTTTGGTTCAGTGCTCTTTGGCTGAGTTACGGGAAGCTGAACTTGGCCAGTTTGCTGTATCTTCCTATATGAGTTATAAACTTGCGAAACTTTTTCGACTGATGCCACTGAAGCCAGTTTGTTAAATATTTTACAAGAGTAATCCCTACAATAATTCTTATAATAATTGTCATTAATGGTTCCACATGAATGATTTTTGCTGAATTATGGGGATTGAATTGAGTCATTTTACCATACATGTTAGCTGTGTTATGCTGTTACATCTAGCCTGGCACCAGTTTATCAGCATCAATTACATTATGCCACTAGACATTAAGATTTCAGGTTATCTTTGATTAATATTGACAAGAAAGTTTTTAAAAGCTTTTCAAAAATTTAGATTTATGATTTAAGTTATTCATCACAACAGGCAATGTTACATTCATGGATATTCAGCTCTCTGTGGCTTTATAAAGACAACTGTACGTAGATTATAAATTATTGGTATCCCTACTAAACTTAATTCAGAAATTTGCCATCAGTGAGATATATCTGTATTTTAATTTTGCATTCAGTATGCATTCATAATAATTTTACATATATTCCTGATTTCTTTTATAAAAAAAGTCAGCTGGAAAGCATTTTGTATTCGGAAAATATATTTCAAAGTTATTCCAAGTAGGGACCACTTTTGTGTACAGATGGCAGCACTTGGTTTACCATTGGCAGATTGCCAGTGCCTTGATGTTGGCCATCAGCTCTATAAATAGTTTTGGCACAGTACCAGGATTGGAGGAGTGCAGCCAGGTATAGGTAAAGAGTTCACTCAGTGCAGTAGCCGCATTCTATTTATAGCTTTGGCAGACTGCTCATTGCATCATATTTGGCACCAAAGTTCAGCCTGAATCTATTTATAGCTTTGGCAGACTGCCAACTGTGTCAGATTATGCAACAGTTCAAGAGTTCACTCAGTGCAGCCAGGTACAGGTCAAAAGTTCAATCAGTCTAGCCAGGTGAGTGACAAGAGTTCACTCAGTGCAGTAGCTTGAGGCAGCAATTTGTCACTCAGGGGCAACTGCCTTACTCACCTAAGCCTTGTTAGCCAAGTGCATCAAACTCTGGGGAAGTTTGATGTATTGGACTGATATTTTGACCTGTCTATGCGTCTTTGATGGTATTCTCATTTACAAGACAGGTGGTGCCACCTACATTGACTTTTGCAGTGTATGGGCCTGCTTATTTCTACAGAGGAATTTGATACATCAGCCTAAAATTGGGCATGTTTATACATATCGGGTAGCTTTATAGTGTACAAGACTGGTGGCGCCACCTACAGTAATTATTGCACAGTGTATGTCCCGGCTTATTTCACAGGAGGGGTTTGACATATCAGTGTGACATTGGGCATATTTATATATCTTTTTTCGTTGTATATAAGACTGATGATGCCAGCTACAATCATTGTATCCGCCAAAACAGAGTTTTGCGGATACTATGTTTTCAGTCAGACGCCGACGCTGTCGCCATTGCCGCATAGGTTTCCGGAGAACTCCTCCATAACCACTGGGCAGAATTTTTTAAAAATCGAAATTATGATCGGTCACATGTGAACTGCTGCACCCTCATTTTTGGTTGACCTCTGACCTTCCCTCTCTGCCCAGCGTCCATTTGTGCATCTGTTTACACACATAAACCCACATATCTCGGGAACCATTTGACAGATAAGGCTAAAGATTTGGCACAAATGTAGCCCTTGAAAAACTTTATACCATACACTAAAAATGGTGGTGCCACCTGCCATCATTTTTCACAGCGTCCGTCTGTTTGTCTGCCATAGGCTAAAATCACTCATATCTCAGTAGTGGTTTGACTTATCTGCCTAAAATTTTGCATGTTTATACTTCTTGGATAGCTTTCTGGATTTTTTGGCAGGTGGCGCCACCTACATTTATGTATATGCTGCAAACATTCAGGCTTATATCTCAGGACTGGTTTGATATATCCCCCTGAAATTTTGCAAATGCATAGATCTCACATATCTCTTAATCATACACAAAATTGGTGGTGCCACGTGCAACCATTTTTGCACAGCGTCCATCTGTTCATCTGCCTTGGGATAAAATCACTCATATCTCAGCAGTGGTTTGACTTCTCCACCTGAAATTTTGTAGGTTTATACATCCTTGACAGCTTTCTTGTTTTATGACAGGTGACCCCACCTACATTCAGATTTATGCTGCAGACATCCAAGCTCATATCTCTGGAACCATTTGACCGATTGGGCAAAAATTTTGCATGTTTATAGATCTCACATAGCTCTTTATCATTCACAAAAGCGGTGGCGCCACCTGCAATCATTTTTGCACAGCGTCCGTCTGTTTGTTTGCAGTGGGATAAAATCACTTGTATCTCGGCAGTGGTTTGACATATCTGCCTAAAATTTTGCAGGTTTATACATCTTAGATAACTTTCTGGATTTTGTGGCAGGTGGCGCCACCTACATTTATGTATACGCTGCACACATTCAGGCTTATATATCAGGACTGGTTTGACATATCCTCTTGAAATTTTGCATATGTATAGATCTCACATATCTCTTGATCATACACAAAATTGGTGGCGCCACCTGCCATCATTTTTGCAAACTTGTATCTTAGTAGTTGTTGACTTATCTGCCTAAAATTTTGTATGTTTTTGCAACTTGGACAGCCTTCTGGATTTTGTGGTAGGTGGCGCAACCTACATACACATTCTGCTGCAGACATCCAGGCTATTATGCAACACACCTCACTGTATTTCCCCTTGCCACTCAATCCATGCCTCACTTCACCTCTCCCACTCTGATTTTGGAGGATACATGTAGTCACTTGTTGACTACCCATATTCTAGTTTTTGTGTTGTGTGCACCCATGCCAGAATTGCAGCAGTAATGTTTGTTTAATTGTTTCTTGTTCTAAGTGTTTAGTACTTGCATTGTTCTTATGCATGTTACACATGTTCTTGAAAAGTAATGGTCCAGCATTGAAGCATTATACCTGGTGTAATCTCATTGCACAGGTTCCCTGTAGGCCTTGTGTTAAAAATAAAATATAAGATTAGCACAGAGAAAAAATACTGGATAAAGGTCCACTTTATTTTTCTATGAAGATCACTTCACATATAACTTTACTTTACAGATCACGTGAACGTGATAGAGATCGGGAAAGGGAGAAGAGGGAAAAGGAACGTGAAAGACGCAAACTTGGTTTACCACCAGTTAAAGAAAATATGCTTAGTGGTGAGTGGAACTGAAGCCCTCTTCTCCATCGAGTTTCTTGGGTGAAGTCTCAGTCCTCTTAAGAAAGGCAAAAACTGTTATTGTGGTGCCTGTGCTGTTGTTAATCCTAGGGCGTGAAATAATAAAGTTGTAGTCCTTGGTAATTAATACTTATTTATTTGGTTTAATTTCATGGTGTTGAGTGATGAAAAGATGCAACAAATATTGACATTAAAAATAATTTATTGATTATGTCAATGAATTTTCCCATTTTGGGGCACAGATAAATTATTCATAGAATATTTTCTGTTTTGTTAGTTGTATATAATTATACATTATGAAATATAGTAAAGTATAACTATAGGTTAAGAAAACTCCTGTTTACAAGAGTGTTGTGTGGACAGGCCCATGATGTTCTTGTATGTTTGTAGTGTGTTCCACCACCTTGTGGATAGGTCATCTAAACAAACAGACCACAGAGGATGACCTGAGGGGAGAGCTAGGAAATTACGGTGAAATAGCAAGCATGACGGTATGTACCTCTAGTTCATAAGGTGTATTATAACCCGTTCATATAGCAATTGCAAAGTGTCTTCATCCTGACTAAATCAAAACATTTTATAACTGACTGGCTTCTGTGGCTCAAGGGTAGAGCACAAGACTCAAAGCAGGGAGGTTGTGAGTTCAAATCTCAGCCAAGGAAGGTTGAGATTTTTACGGATTGCCCCTATCCAGGGTGAGCAATCTGCAGGTTGTATGGGAAGGCTGTACCCAGTGACGTGTATCACTTACGAACGAAATAACAGGGTGCAAGTGCTACTGCCCTGTCATGTAGTCCCCAACTGAAATGGAACTCCACTAAAAACATATTTGAAAAAAAAAATTTGAAACTGGTCAAGGAGATTGTTTCAAAGTGGAGCCAATGTGAATAGAACAAAATATCTTCAATAGTTGTGCAAAAGCACTTGCTGTGTACCTACCTGCTTTTTGCTCCATCTTTACACTGTATTTTTCATTTTCATCCTGCCTGCCATGAGACTAAATACATTATTTTTTTAGCGAACCTGTGAGCTTATGCGATGGTGCGGCGGCATCCGTCGTTGCGTCTTGCATCATCTGTAGGTTATCCATAGCTAACTAAAAAACGGCAGGAGCTAGCAGTTTCTTAGATCATATAGGGAAAAAGCTAAAAAAGCTTTAAAAATCTTCTTGAAACTGTCCAGCCAAATTGTTCCATATTTCACAGAAATGATCCCTGGAACAATCTCTCTTAAGTTTGTTCGAATGGTTCCAGTTCGGAGATTTTTTGCCGAATTACAGAAGGTTGAACTAAGTCATCTGTCCAAAAAAGCACACTAAAATTTCAATCTCAGAATGGCTAGAGCTATCATCATCAAATTTAATGCCAATGTTTGTCACATTTGTCATATTCGAAATTGAGGTATCGGTGGCGCCACTTACACTGATCTGTTTTTTTACAAGCGAAAATGTAATTTTAGACTCTTCTAGCTTATACACTGTTTTATGATGAAACTGTTAAACTTTACAAGAATTATTCTATGGTAGGGTACTGCCCATTATATAAGAATAGATTGGGTAAATGCAGCTTTAAAAAAGTAGTGTAGCCAATTAAAAAAGGCTCTCTGTGTTTGGAAACAGATTTGACAACATGCTGAGTTTCAGCAGCCAAGAGGTGACTACAACCAGGTGGGGTCCAGACATCACCATGGCAACTGACCTGGCTCAGTCTGGTGTCTAGACACATTGTCGAGATGCTGAATGCCCAGATTAGAACCATTGGAACTGCCCAGATTAGAACCATTGGAACTATATCTTTTAACTGTTTGAAAAAACTTGGTTTGCATTTTTAGTGAATCTGTGAGCTTATGGAATGGTGTGGCATCGTCCGTCTTCCGTCATGCTTCATAGCTATCTCAAAAAGGGCAGGAGCTAGCCAAAAATTTGTCATCTAAAAAATTCTATCAGATTTTGCTTATTTTTTGGCTAACTACATTTTCTTAGATTTATAGGGAAGAAGTTAAAAAAACATTAAAAAATGTTCTTCTCCTGAAACCATGCTACCAAATTGTCTGTTCATCTGTCCCAATAATCCCCCCTGGCAAAAAGAACATATCCGAAAAATCCTGAATGACTCATCCTAGTTTTAAAATGTCCTAGTCCAAAACTTGCATGTCTGAAACGTCCATTTTGCTGAAATCATAATGACTAAGGATCATATGCAGAACATAAAGAGGATCAATATTAAATTTAAAAAATTAACCTCCATTCATACTCCCAAATTTTGCACAGGTTTGCAAAAGGCCTGTAGGCCTTGTTTTATAAATTCCTTCAAGTGAAGAATTTAATTATATGAATGGCATTTTAGTTCCTGCAGTCATCTAGAAGAGCCTAATCCTTTTAACGTACAGTCAAGATTTGCACAAGCTCATTTACTATGTTTCATAGTAAGGTACACAACAAACAGTTGAAATTGATCCCTGTGTTTTATTTCAAATTAAATACCTGTTATGCTCATATTTTACTTTTGCCATCCATTAATGATTAGCATATTAAATCTTGAGCTTTGCACCTGTTAAAATAATACTTCTGCATATAATATCACTCTTTTTGTTAACTTCTTAGTTTATCTATATTTGTTCATAAGAATTCATTAGTAACCAGTGCATTTAACACAAAACATAAGATTTTATGTCTGTCTTAATTTGCCTGATACTTTAACCACCTTGTAGAGTGATATTCGAGATATTTTATGAGTCTTCAGTTCAAGAAGAATTGCTAATTGTGTTTCAAAATTTCAGATATAAAAGGGTTTCCAAACTTGCATGCATAGTAATGTTTAAATGCTACCATCTACTTTTACAGAGTCGGAGCCATTAAGTTTACAAAGCAATGTGTCTGTTTGTTGTAGTTGATACCTCCCCGTGGTTGTGCTTATGTGAGTCTGACCAAACGAAAAGATGCCAGCCGTGCCCTTGACAGGCTCAAGGGTGCAAAACTACTCGGAAATACACTCAAGGTAGGAGCATACTGTGGTTGGCTTTATATTTACGATTCAATTTTTCGCGCTCAAGCAATTTTTCATAGTTTCATGGGGCTCCGTTTTTGCGATGGGTCATATATTAATATCAATATTTTAATAAACACCAAAATAGGTATGATATCTTTATTACATTAGTTATGTTTCGGTCTTTTCCTCAAACAACAGTGACCGTCACTGCCAGGACATGGCTATGTTGCTTCAAAGGGGCATTACTTTCACAGCTTGGCCATTACATATCAGTATAAATAGTAGGGTTGGGACGGTTACCGGTATACGGTATTATCACGATATCTCACAGCCACGGTTATCATACCGTCAACTTTCCTATTATCGCGATATCACGATATCAATTTTTGTTCACGATTATGGTTCACAGACAAGCCATTGAATTATATATTTCAGGAGAAAACTGGCATCATAAGAGTCTGTCCATGTTCAAAATAAATGTATTTCCAAGAATCACATTTATTTTTATAAACCACATGTATTTGAATACCGCGTGTCGGTGGAACCGTGTGCTTACGGACTTCGGGAAATGTCCGGAAATAGCAGGATTAATCTTAGAGGACAAAAGCTTGAGAATTCCATGAGAAAATAACATTATAAAGAAGAGCAATAAAACATATTTATGCTTTTATTGCATGGAACGATAAAACATAAAAGTGTCACCATTGGATCGAACATTCCTTACGGGTTGCATATTTTGCCATATAAAATTGGATTGGAATATTTAGCCATGATGGGTATGACACGCTCTCCGAAAATTCCTGGATTATCCGGCTTTTTTGTAACTATAGGAAACTGGTGAAACGTTCTGACAAGCGTGATTTGACGATTGGGGCAGGACTTCCCGCGTCTCAAACTTACACACCTGCAGCGCCTTCATGCAACTTAATCACTTAATGAGTTAATTTGTGGTACTGGCACAATGGGTATAAATAATATTAATAGTTAACCCCTCGTATAAAGTCAAGAATTTAAAGGTGGTTGTTATTAATATCATTATTGATGGCTTATCAATGCTCTTATCTATTATTAAAAATATCGCGATATCAGGGTATATCACGATAAAATTTGAATAATCATCATGATATCAAAAACCCATATTGTCCCAACACTAATAAATAGGGCCCTCCACTCTACCTTGATCATATCATGTTCAGATTACGTAATAGAAACATATATTGTTCCATCGATCCCCCCGAGTATGAATCAGAAAGATCAG
Organism: Sipunculus nudus; assembly: GCA_026874595.1. Classification (NCBI taxonomy): domain Eukaryota; kingdom Metazoa; phylum Annelida; class Sipuncula; order Golfingiida; family Sipunculidae; genus Sipunculus; species Sipunculus nudus. Next base: position 52,447,280 of record CM049311.1, on the reverse strand, counting down.
AGTTATTCTTAGTGGCGAAAGATCAGATTGACTGTCAGCCGACAAAACGTAAGTGGGGGGAGTTCAAGCAGTTCAACCAAAACAAACAGCTTGAAATCTAAATTTAATAAATATAATCAGACATGCAGAACTGCTGGTGAGAACCAAGCACTTTTTATTAGCTCAGCTGACTATAAGTCATCTGAGCTATAGTCGTGGTCCATTGTCCGTCGTCCGTCCGTCTGTCCGTCCGTCCGTCCGTCCGTCTGTAGATGTGGCACGTTTTGAAACCGTAAGACCTAGGAATCCAAAATTCGGCATAATGTTAGATGTCCCCAAGATCTCCTACCAAGCCGAAAACTGGGTCTTTGCGACTTCGTTCCTTTGAGAAATTAAGGAAAAACCTCAATTTTTTATTAAAAACCTATTTTCACACTTCAGGACTGCCTAATATCAAAACGACTCATCCGTTTTTCCTCATATTTACCATAACTATTCTTCTATATAGTTCCTATGTACATGCCAGAAATTATGTCTGTGTTATATAATTTAAAAAAGTTATGAGCCCAAACATAATGCATTTTGTAAAAAATCAGGAAAGATATTTGATCACTTAACACAAAACATGTTAAAGCTATGGACTTTTTTTCCAATAATATAACTTTAATTAATCAAAATTAAATTGTATACCCAAAATTAGATCAAAATCTTTTAAATTTTTTAAAATATTAACAAAAATAAAAAATTGGTACCTTAAATTTAGCCCAACTTTGACCATGGCACATTTTTTTCCTGTAAGTACTGTGGATTTAATTTTCACAGCATGTTTTTGTTAGCATTTTGTCTGTTAACACCAAATATTTGAAACCAGTTGATCAAAAACTGTAGATTTTATTCAAGTTTTCAAACACCATGGAACATATTGTTTACATCAAGCTAGTGTTATGCAGTTTGCAAGAGCTCAGCTCCCCTGCTTCAGCTCTCAGTTACTAAAATTTGGCATACAATTAGATGTCTCCAAAATCCCTAACCATGCCAAGAATTTGGTCACTAGGACTTAATACCTTCGAGATATTAATGAAAAACTTCATTTTTCCATTGAAAACCCATTGTTACACTTCAAGACTGCCTAATATCAAAACAACTGATCTGACTTTAATCATATATAATATACATATTTTTCTATACATTCTCTATGCACATGCCAGATATGATGTCAGTATTGCGTAACTGTTTTAAGTTATGGGCGCAAACATAATGCACTTTGTAAAAAATCAAGAAATAATTTACTCCCTTAACAAGGAGATTGCTGAAGCTAGAGATTTTTTTGTCAGGGATGTAACATTATTTAATCAAGATTCAATTGAATACCCAAAATTAGTTCTGAATTTTTCAGAATTTATAAGTTATTAGTATAAATATAAAATTAGTACCTTATATTTTGCTCAACTTTGACCATGGCACGTTTGTTTCCTGTGAGCACTGTTGATATAATTTTCATGTCATGCACACATAAGGATTTCAGCTTTTTAGTTTAGAAAGCTGAAAGAAATTGGCCAAAAATTGTAGCTTTTGTTAATGTTTCTATGAGACCATGTCAGACTTTGGCCCTCTCCAGCCCCTCTTTAGTCACCTGTATGTTGACCTTGTTGAACTTTCAGCAAATTATGCATGCTTGACGCGAGGCATAAACTGGGGCTCCAGGCAGCTTATTATATAATGGCCAGCCACAGTTGATCCAGGTGTCCAACCCAACTCATCTAGTAGTTTTAACCAACAACATAACAATAAACAATAAATTAATAAATTTGTGTTGGTTTTTAATAATAAAATAAAGAAAAATAGAAATGGAATTTGTTAGTTTATAATAACAGGAAATTAACTTGCAGTTACTGATGATATAAGAATCTTGTATCGATGGATAGAATGTCATGTATTCCAAATAACACCATGCAGTCACCTATGGTATTTTTCAGTTCAATTTTAATGATAAAAAAGTAAATCATATTATTCATTACTAATGATTGGGGATCATATGAAGGAAATTAATGATAGACAAAGATGCAGTTGATAATATTAATCTAGATTTCTACTGTGTCTAGTGTGTACATTGATGTGAAATTAGTCCAAAATGAATATATTACATTTATTTTTTTAAATATAAATAAAAACCATAAAACCAGGTACTTATGATCATTATTTAAATGTGTTAATTTTGTATATTCTGGATTCTCAACATCATTGTTTGGTGAAAACTGAATAAATACCTGACATGGTGCGAATAATTTGCAATTGTATTTAAATACGAATATGAATATGTACTCCATTATAAAATTTCTTGCATAAAGAACGGGAATTCAGGTAAAAATGCAAGTATATGAATACCAGTGCAAATACTTTCAAAATGTATTCATGAATATATTCTTTAATATTATTTTAATAATCATTTCAGTTATATTTCATTTTAAAAAATCATAAGATTCTCTTATTATTTTTAATAAAAATTATATTTGGGACAATATTTGTAATTTTTTTAATTAATAGTTAAACTCTTATATTATATGTTCTGCTTATAAGTTATATGGCCAAGTCAAAATCTGTGTGACAATAGTACTCCATTTGTTAATAAAATAAATGAAATCAATCCTCTTCCCTGTCTCCAAAGATACTATCAAAATCATACATAAGCTAAACAACAACAACTCATAATACAGCTTATATTTATTACCACACAAAACCAGCACGTGAATCATATCTAAATCATATTTTTTATCATATATAACAGCTGAGCGCCGTGACCCATAGGTCCCTTGTTTTAAACTAGATTGTGGACACAACGCCCGCTGTGATCAACATGATTGTCATTTGGATTATATTTCTCTCCCACTAATGCCCATTATTACCACCTTGTGGCAACTTTAGAGACCATTTTCCCATGACAAGGTTTCATATCTGCGTGGTTTCAATTTTGCGGCATTTCCCCTTCCGCAAATATAGCAGATTTGAAACCACGACGAATAACAAGCCAACAACAGTATTAGTAGCATCAATCATGTGATGCATGTAGATCCTTGGTGGCCTACAGAATCATTAGGATCATTTTATGGCAGTCTTTCTAAGATTTATTGAAGGGTCCTATCATGATCTCTCTAAGATCCAAACCATTATTTATCACTAGAAATTTGTCTGTCTGTCCATGCATCAGTCCGCCTGTTAAATTCTAGTGTCACCGTGATAATGTATCAGGCCTTTGATGGATTTTCATGAAACTCACATAATCTCCTGGAGTTCAATTCTAGACAAAATCCACAATATTTAATGAGGTAAAAGGTCACAAGGCTTCTCTTTGTTGTTGCTCTGATGAATATGATGGATTTTGATGAAATTCAACAAAAATGTTGACTAATATAATATTTTGCCTTTGTTGGATTCTTAGCAAAGTCCATGGATATTTAGTGAGGTTAGGGGTCACAAGACACACAACAGGCATATTATGCACTCTGGGCGGTGCTCTTGTATCTTCTATCACAGCTGTGAAGTTACTAGGCAGGACCCCTCTAATGCCACTTCTTGCTTTCTGAAGGTAAAGGGCAGACACATCACATAATTACATTGCTTTACAATTTTTCAGTTATAGTATATACTCATTTATTTAAATAATCTCATAAATAACTAATATTTCAATATATAAAGAATTAAATTAAAGAAAAAAGTTGACAAGTTTGTTGATGTAACATGGATTGTGTTGATACAGGCTGCTTGGGCTATGGGTACTGGTATCCGGGAGTCGCCGTTCAAGGAGAACTGGGACGTGGACCTGGGTGTGGTGCACATACCGTGGGACAAGCTCAGTGAGGTCCAGCTGGACCGGTTAGCTCAGGGTGGGATGGTGGATGAAGATTCACTACCTGAACATTTAAAAAGTAAGTCTAATAAAATCTAAAAGGCCAAGTGTTTCTATTTAGTTCTGTATTGCAGGAAAGACTACATTTTAAAATTATTGAAAAAGATGTCATTTATTGAAAAAGATGTCATTAACAGTTTTGGTAGGAACAAAAATTACGTGTACAGATTTAGCAGCAATATCTCAAGAAGAAGACCAGTATTGTTTGTACCAGGGCTTTGCTGGGTAAGTGAAGAACCACATTAATGTAGCAAGGCCCACTACTTCTCCATCGATCCCTGTGATTTCTTCAGTTGTCCCGGGTCCATACTTGCTTGATCTTTTGTGCTTGCTGTATTGAATTTTGACCATGAGAACTATTTCAAAAATGTCCATGTACAGTGCTCCATAGGGTCCATAACATCTTTAAAAATCCCAAAATTCATGGAATGTGAAATTTAAGTACCGTAAAATCTCCACTTAAAACCGCGGTTTCATCAAGAAATTCAAATTCTTGAAATCAGGTTGATTTCCTGAAAGCACTGTGCGGTTTATACCAGAAGGGTTTCCTGAATATCTTCCTGACAGACATCGTTTTTGGGCCGGCGCATGGGCGATAATATTGCAACTTTGGAAGGCTGTTCTTAGCATGCATGGGAGCCGTGTGTAAATGTATTATTTACGATTATTTGTTATTTATAAATTAAATATTGCTGATTAGTTTTCGTGTGATATATAACTTGTTATAAAATTTTGGTAATTGTCACCAAATAATACGTTTACAACAACCCTGCTGTTACACACAGCGGTCCACTTCGTTGGGCATGGTCAAGCAAAATTAATACAAAAGCCCACTTTAAACCCATTTGCGGCATTATTTAGCAATGATTATTTGTTTAAAACGTAAAATGAATAAAAAGCTGACATCGTAAAGAGTCACACAATGGCAGACGATCGTTTTAAAATCAAGTTTGAGTGCCGCCATGTGCTGAAACACCCCAGTATTCTGCTACGAATATTTTGAACGGCTGTACGCAGTGGGCGGTAAATAGAACAGCCACCTATTTCGTCCCAGTGTGCCTTGCGCGAACACTGCCTTGACAAAATGGCTCTCCACACTGAAACTTTCTTCAGGAAAAAAACTTGCTAACCCGGACTGGCCACTTTAATTTTAACTTAAAATCACTCGTTTCCAAGCGTCATTTTTCCTATACGTGCGTATCTCGAAAAGGTAACTTCAGTTACTTTGATATTTAGTTAAGTTGACCAGCAATGTTTTCAAACGCACCAGCAAATTGTGACATGGAGTGATGTCAACGTACGATGTGACGAAGATAATACAGAAGGAACCGGTATGAAAATGATTTGAATCTTCCGAGTAATTCCAGAAAATGAAATTTTCATCAAAAATTAAGATTTCAAAATATTACTTATAGAATTAAAATATACAGTGACTTGAAATGGATCAGCAGAATATTTTTTCCAAAATATAATGACAAATCAGTAGCAAACAAGAATACGGCACGGAATATAAAATCTGTATAAACAGGCAGAGGTTCACCGGCCCTTACGTCTTCCCAAACTTCATGCTTGAGTGACCCTGCAAAAAAGTGTTATGATGTGTTTAAATAAAATGCCCAAGGAATTTTTAAAGTTGACAGGAATGGCCGAGTCACAACCTACGCGTGTTCATTTCTAGATGATTGCTTGATTGTCTTTTGTCAAATCATTCGGTAGCGAAAGTTGGTGCGGTTTTGAAGGGGGGTTCTTAGTATTTGAGCCCCTCGCAGTGTCTCGCCTGGAATTTCGGCAAAGTCTGGGTGCGGTTTTAATCGGAAGTGTGGTTTTAAGTGGAGATTTTACGGTAGTTATAAAAGTTGAACAGGTCATTGAAATGCCCTGTAAGGACACCCCAGGAGTGTCATGATGATACAGGTTGTCATATGCCTTGTCCAGGTGTGTATTTAAATAGTCTGTATATAAAATCTGACTACCTTACTTGAAGATCATTTTATCTGAACACATCTTTTGTAATTTGGACCTTGTGTATAAATGCCTGTATTAAGTTTTTGTATTGCTGGATTTAACTGTCTCCTGTGTTTTTGTCTGGCTTGTTTGCCAAAGTATATCATATACCTGTCATTTGCATTCAGAATTTGTTTCAGCAAAAATACAAAATGAGGAGAATGCTCAGATGGAAGGACGCATGGACATGCAGCAGCATCACATGCCTAATGACATCCATCAACACCAGGGGCCGCCACCATCAATGGTGCCCGGGATGATTCCGGGTCAGCATATGCCAGGTATGTAACGTTCACAGGTAAACCCTGTCTCATGTAGGGGTGCAGGGATAAATCTCAAAATACTTATTCGATACATGCACCCCATATTTCTTTCACACACACACACACATTTGTTTTCTTAGCCAAATTCTTGTTTACAGAAATGTCAATACTGGTAAGTTTATTCTAATTATAATTTTTTCAAACCATAAATAAATTGATTTCCAAATGATAGCCAATCAGATGCCCAGCAACTGATTTCTGACAAATGAAGTTTTGGCTAAGATGCCTTTTTTTCAGTGTCAGAGGTCACATTCGTTTGGATGATCAAGTGTCATCAGTGTTTTGACACAGCCACATCTGCTGATATGTATATGATAATTGTCGTCATTTTGCAATGTATCAGTGCACTGGTAAATGGTTATCCCTGGAAACCACAAATACAGCTGCCTCTCTGTTACAAATATTTTTGTGATTTACTCTGATGTTCATGAATAATTTGACACGCACACCTCTCTATTGCTAGTGCCTTATTGTAAAGTTTTTAGTTATGTCTTCCCTCAGATCGGGAAAGACAAATTGTGTTTGGTCTGTTATCGTTGTCCATTGTCGTTGTCAGCTGGGTCATTTCTTATGAATCCCTTTTTAACTTTTGAATTTGCTGATACTATTTTTAATGAAATTTTATATTTCTGTTGTTTGTACCGATATTTCATATGAGTTTCAGAAAATGTTTTAGAAAACTGATGACTGTGAACTTACCTTCATGGCAAAATCCTCAGAAATCTAGGATTTTTTGAGCCCCATAACTTTTGAAGTTTACATATTTTTATAGCAATTTGATAAACCAAATATTTCAACTAAGTATTTTTGAGAGTTTTAAAACCAAAGAGTTTGATTCTTTGAACATGCTCTGTAAAGTCAATTATATTTCTGTTAGCACCATAACCGTTGATGTTGTGCATATTTTTCTTCAAAATTGGGGATAGGGGACCAATTATAATGTATATCAACTTGTGCTTGAGAATACGTGTTTAGAGTTAATCCAATAAATGGTTATGGTGTTGCCGTTAGCTACATTTGTTCTGTTTTATGTTTTGGTTGGTTGTGTGCAGCACATTGACAGTAGTCAGCATTCATATAAACCTATCTTACTAGTACTAAAAAATAAATCAAATGTAAATCAAAGTAGCTGGTCACCTGATAATATGACAGTTTTTACCTTCACAGTGTGATATATTCCTGACAGTACCAAATATTTACAGCAAAGAGCTCCTTTTTCTTTCATTTGTTTCAAGATCCAATCTACTTAATAACAAACAAATACTGATGCAGCATTGCTTGATAATCGGCAGCTCTTCTTAAACTTTTCCTTCCTTGAAGACCTGACCTTGTATTTTGTTTGTAGGTATGATGCCTGTTTTACCTGTCGGAGTGATGCCTCCTCCCATCATGGGTATGCCCCACATAGGGGTGCCGCCCCCCGGGGTTGTGCCATCTCCACTCGCTTCTCTAGTGCCAGGTATGCAGCTTCAGCAGCGGCCTGGGTTAGACTTGGCAGCCGCGTTGGCAACCAGCTCCACAACACAGCCGGGACTCCTGGTACCACCTCCATCTGTTGTTCAGGTTTGTCAACTTCATCGTATTTTGTTTATAATAAGGAATTAAGATTTATTAACTAATGGGGAGTTAATTTACTTGCATCAGTAAACTTAACTGTTAAAGATTAATCAGGTGATTTTTAAATGACCCTTTTGTACATGTATCAGGATGTACTCATTCATAAGTTACTTCATTAATTTAGATTAAGGGTCAGAGAAGTGATTGAGACCTTAAATTCCCGATCGCTTTGCTCATTTCTGTCCTTTTGGAGAGAGCTTTAGTGCCTTTATAGATTTAACTGAAGAACAATGGTAATTATAAATAGACCATTATAATTTAACATAATAGTAGGTTTGTTCAGCTGAAGTAGATGCTATGGTTTAAGTGAATGAATGATGTAAGCACCTTTCTGCCAGTCAAAAATCTGTGTCATCTATACTTTTCTTACTTTTCTATCCACATATGATGATATTATATCGTTCTTAATGTTCTATTGTATCCACAGGCTCCATCCGGAGGGGAGACGCCAACAGAAGCGGAGCCTCCTACCAGTGTCAAACTTGTAACACAGCCAGGGGTTTCCCTGGGCAACCCTTTACAGCAAGCAATCCAAAACCTGGTGAACAACTCTGCTTCAATCTCAGCCGTGGCCCAGACCGGCCCTGGGGGGTTGCCGCAGGCTGTGTCCATCGCCACGGGTATCCGTCCACCTAGACTTCCCTTCGACCAGACACTAGTGCAGGCAGCACTGCCTCGGTTCGCACTTCAGCCACCAGATGGCCTGACACCCGATGCACCTCCCAGACCACAAGGGCCAATCCCAGGATTTCAAGCAATGGAAGGGTCACCAAGTACAAACCACAAGCAGGAAGGAGAGAACAGGGACTTGTTAGGGCAAGCTGGCCAGCAACAAGCTGGGCCTCCCCAGATTCAGTCGCTCCTGGGGCCGAGATTAGGGCTGCCACCTGGTGACGCTGGGGCACGCCCTCAGGGGCTGGCAGCGGTGAAACTTCATGCTCCACCTAACGACAGGTTACCTCGTCCCGGTATGGACCGACCCAATGGTGACCCGGCGGGGCCGGATGGACCACCGGGCCTACCGGGCAGCCCCATGCACCGGTTTGCAGCACCTTTTGGAGGGCCCATGGGGATGAGGGGTCCACCGGGAATGGGCCCTCCCATGAGACTTAGGTTCCGCGGACTAGAACCAAATTTGGGCATGAGACCAAGATTCAACAGGGGACACTTTGCCCCAGAATTGAGAATGGACTTTGTGCGCTTTGGCCCTGGGGGCCCGCGACCACGAGGGGGTGATTTTAGGAGGGGTGGGCCAGGGAGGGGAAGAGACTTTAGGCCTCCGTTTATGGGGCGCCGGCATCCAGGGGACATAGACGATCATTTAGCGCACAACGCAGATGAAAACAGTGACTCAGGGAATCCTCCAGGGGCCCAAGATGACGGGCCCGTTGATTGATGACACCACCAGTATACGCTGGACGTAGGAATTTGTGCAGCCCACAGACAATCACTGCCCTTAATGTTGCAAGCTGTCATTCCATTAGTTTACATAGAGTGAGATGGATGAAACTGATTTAGTGTGTGGCTCAGATTAGTCATGTTTTTATGTGGGTGACCTATTTGTAAATATTAAAATATATGCAGAAGACGTATATGTGCTGTTTTGAGCTTGCATTTTCCAACAAGGGTCCCAGTTTTATTTTATAAAATATCTTGATTTAATTTGCGCTTTTAATTTGTTTATTTAGTGTTTTTTCTTATGCTAACTAATGTAAGGAGTTAGCGAGCTATTTTCTTAAAATTAAGGACGGTATCCTCTTTTTGTTTGGGATCGATTTATTATATGAAATATAGTTGGTTTTGTCTTTTGAAAAAAGTCATAGGGGAAAAGTTAAATGAAATAACCAAACATCTGTTCTAAGCGAGTGTTGCATGCAGGCAGTGTGTAATGACCGGAGCTTGTGTGAGTGGTGGATGTGATCGACTTGATTGCAGTAATACACTGTAGATTTTACTGTAATTATATATTCACTTTCCCTATAATGAAACTGCCTGGTTATTTGTGTTATTGTGAGGGAATGGTAAGTTTACTCCGGGCACTTTTAACTACGAATGGCTTCCAGAAACATTTAAGTTGGAATTGTGTAAATACACATAAACACTATGTACCTACGCCTTTATATATAAATGGAATAACATATCAGAATTTGAATTATGTCAAGATCAGTTTTGTAATAACATTTAATTACGCCCGTTATACCAGTATTCATGTAACCTCTGGAACATGCCAACTCGGTCGGACTTGGAACGATGCTTTTCTGGGAAATGGGACTGAACTGAAGTACCCGGACACATCCGGCGATCACGCATCCAACATGGGCTCCCCCTGTGGACTGATCAGAGGTAGGGTTTCAAAGCTTGAGGTAGGTCCAGCGGTGTTATGGCTTGGAACTTGACATGCACGTGTTTATATATTATTTCTTGATAAGCGAGTCCTATGAAGTCGGCACGATGTAGATGTTTTCGGGTAATTTTGTTTGTAATGATCACTAAAATATTACGAAAGGCTATTGTTTGTTGTTGATAAATATACTTACAAGTGGATGATAAATATGTCTACAAGTGGATACATGTGCTGACTTAAAAATACCCTGTGCATGAACGTGAATCAAATTGTATTAGTAGTTCTGCAGTTGGTCTACCATCCTTCCAAGCTACAGATCGCATTACTCTCTTGCCACGTACTGCTCCTGTCGAAGTGTTTCGGCCATGAAGAGCTTTAAATAGTTCTAGCATGTATATATGAAGGAGTTCTAGGGCCCAAAAAGTATGGTTCTCTGGGACCGCCCGCGTCATTTTGAACCCCCCCCCCCCCGCATCAAACATTTTCATTTTGATTTTCATCTTTCATGAATTACATAATACAATTTTGATTAGATTTCCTTTAAAAAATTTCCATACAAAAAAAAGATTTAAAAAAAATTGAAAAAAAATGCCGGAGAACCATACCTATTTTTTTTGGGGGGGGGGGGGGGGCTAGCTAAGACATTTTAACAGTTTCAAGCATAATTCTACCCGGCAGACACGCTGTGAAGGCAGAATGTTTCTCTGAAGAATTCCATAAATATTTCCGATTAAGTTTACACGTTCCCTATTCAAACATCGTGCACTGAAACTGGCACCCATGGTCGAACTCATTAACTTTGTTTTTATATTTATTTATTTTTCTATTATATTTGTTTTATAAATAGGGACGATAAATTTCAGAAAATGTCCATATATCTTAAAATTTAAGGATTTCCATTTCATAAAATGTTAATCCGATTTATGCATGTAAAAACACAGGCGGGTAGAATCCCGTCTAGTTTGGGGGGAAATGTTGTGTCCATTCTTGGTTTCGAATGCCTGTTCAGTGACGATTTGTGTAAAATATGCTGTATTTTTAACCTGCAGTTGCAATTCTTGATTTGTACAGCTCTAATATTTAAAGCTTTTTAGCCCTCAGCCCTTAGGCTGATGGGCTATTGTCGTCACCCAAGCTGTCCGTCCGTCCGGCGTCCGTTAACTTTTACCTTGTGAGCGGGATATCTTGAAAAGGATTCGCCATCAGAATTTCATTTCCTTGGTAAAGATGTATATCGACAAAATCTCGGTCAAGTTCGAAGATGGGTGACCTTGACCTATTTTTTCTACATTTTAGAGCTGTTTATAGAAAAACACTTAGATGCTTATTACTCAGGAACCATTTGGTGAATTTTCACAAAACTTACTATGATTGTTGGGACTGACAGTCTGTACTTGCTACACAAGTTTGGTGGCGCCACCTACAATTTCTGATTTTTAATGAATTTTTATCGGATTTTCAACTTTGGGTTTGTGAACGGGATATCTCTAAAAGAATTCATCGTAGGAATTTTATTTTTTCGGTGAAGATGGATATTGACAAAATCTCGGTCAAGTTCGAAGCTGGGTGACCTTGACCTATTTTTCTACGTTTTGAAGCTAATTATAGAAAAAAAATGAAGCTTATTTCTATGGAACCATTGGCTGGATTCTCACAATACTTACTATGCTTGTACTGACTGTTAGTCTGTAAATACTGCACAAGTTTGGGGGCACCACCTGCAATTTCTGATTTCTAATGAATTTTTTCTTGGATTTTTTTCAATTTTGGCCTTGTGAGCGGAATATCTCTAAAAGTATTCACAATAGGAATTTTATTTCTTTGGTGAAGATGTATATCGACAAAATCTCGGTCAAGTTCGAAGATGAGCGACCTTGACCTACTTTTCAAGGTCACAGAGCTTATAATAGAATAAAACTTAGAAGCTTATTTTTCAGGAAGCATTTGGTGAATTGTTATGAATCATGGTACATACCTCTCCATTTTAAATTTATAACTCAGACATGTACAGATATACATCCATGTGAGAACAGATATTTAGTACTTTTTACTGTTACCACCTCTAAACACTGTTCTTTTGGCTGAGGGCTTTTGTCAGCTTCTGCTGATATTCTAGTTTTTTCTAGAAACCAGACTGAAAAATCATATGCCAATGAGTAAATGCCTGAATTTCTTTAAAAAAAACTTGTCTATGAAAAAAAAGCTTATTTTTTTAGATCACTCCTTTCAAGTCTCTTCAACATATATTTGATTCTGCTTCGACTTTGCATTCCAAATTTAAGAAAAATTGTCTTATATCCCAACACGCCTCTTTTTATGCTGACGGGGTAACGTTTGATTATAAGTGGGTGCAGTTCTTACTTTTTCAATTTATGCTGTCGGGATAACGCTTGATTATAAGTTTGTGCAGTTCTTAGATTTTCATTTTATGCTGTCGGGGTAATGCTTGATTAAGTTTGTGCAGTTCTTACATTTTCATTATGTGCTGACGGGGTAACGCTTTATTAAAAGTTTTTGCAGTTCTTACATTTTTGTACTAGTACTCTGGAGAAAATAATTGGACGTACAGGCTTGTCTTTTGCCCAGTCTATAGGTCTTATGTGGTGGATGAACTGTAGTGCATGCGCAACGATTGATTCTTTATTGCCTCCTATTTACGAAGAGAATACAATCAAAGATTAAATAAACCAAACGCAAAAACCATTTCGGAATTGAATCTACTACTTCTAAAGGAATTCGCTTGACCTTTGTCCTCAATGTTCTCTCAAACCACGATGCGTATGACACTGTGCCATACCTCATTTTAAAGGTTGTTATTCTCGCAGTGACATGGCCGCTATGACAATCGATAACTTTTCATGTACACAAAGTTTTTAGTGATTTTCCCTGCTTTCCACATTGCGGGGAGAGTATCATGTAACGAAAGCAGCCTGAACTTCCGTAATGTTATTCACAAAAATCCCTCAAGCACGGGATTAAGCGGTTTAAATTAAGATTCGTTGTGCAGGTGAATAACCTTAAACCTTCTTGTAGTGAGGGATTTAAGCATTTTTGCTCTGACCCATGTGCCTGGTCAGTAAATGTGAAAAACGCATGACTCTCGCTTTATGAGGAGGAGGGGGTTTAACCAAGGGTGGTAAATGGCAAAACCTAATAACAGGTCTACATGTCCGGAACAGGAGTGAGGATAGGTGAAGGCGGGATTTCGAGGGTTCAAAATTGGTCTGATATGATTAAAAAACGGTTGCTTCAATACGATCCGCTTCTGCTACTAACAAGGTATGCATGTTTCCGTATCTTTCTTCAGGAATAGTTTCCTCGTCTTAGACCTTATATTTAATCCATGCATTTTTCATGTCTTCCTCACAACTTATTCTTTGTACATCCAACAATCGTAACCAATCAAAGATAATCGAAAACCTGAATGTCCACGCGCCCCATCCCTCACGAAGTCTTCAAGGTAAATATATACCCGGTATATTTAAAATTCTTGTCACGAGCGCAGCGCCCCAAAATAAATACAAATAAATATTTGTACATGTCTTATTGAGACTGACAATCTATATACATTTTTTACTTATAGAATAAAAAGAGAGCCAGCATTCCTCGTCATAAATAATCCCCCCAGCCCCGGTAAAAAGCCCGGTATACCAGGTTTATCAACTAGAAATACAATAATAATAATCTGCATGTTTAGCATATATACTTAAGTATAACGATTATGTGATACAAAAGTCAAACTCTAGACAAAAACCACAATTCCTTCCAACAGATTGGTAATTCATTATGTATTGATTACATGGTAGCCCTGTTTAAATGTTGCAGAGTCGGCTACATTTAACTATATATCTTATTTTTCAATTAGGCTTAATTGATATCCAAAAAAAGCATCATTAATCAAAAGCAGACCAAGTCATGTGCAATGCTAGAACTGTCGTCTCGTCAAGTCGACCGAGACATCATAGCTGATCTCTTTTATAGCATAGATTCAGGCAAGTCAAAAGCTGATACAAAATACCATTTTTATTAGCACTCCAGAACTTGCGTAGTAGACTATTATCATTATTAACTAAACAAAATAGCCGTACCATATCTTTTTTCTCATAGTGTATACACGACCTCATTACTTCTTACGCAATAGATCTCTTACAAATAAACTCAAATTGTATATTTAGTTGAGTATTTTTATACGCCCGAATTATGACGGGAGTATTTTGTTATACCAACTGTCCGTCCGTTAACTTTAAGTGTGGCATCGATAACTTACTATGCAGGACTTTCGTGAAACTCGCCATATATGTACTTAGGCCTACCAACAGATTATATCACCCAAGATTATGTGCGACATCTAAGCATATTTAATAAAGTCACGGCTCACTCGTCTACTTCGTGGTGTCGCCGCGATTACTTACGAAGAATATGAAGGTTTTAAAATGAAACTCATCAGAAATTTTAATCGATAAAATATCTCGCCTCCGTTCGAATTCCAGCGAAATCCATGAATGTTTAATGAAGTCAGAGGTCACCGCACTTTGGAGGTATCTTGGTGACTAACCAAAAAATCCTATGGATTTTCATGAAAATTATTATACATATTTACCAATAGACTCTAACCATCTAACTCATAAGATTTCACGCATATTTAATGAGGTCAGAGGTCACCGCACTTTGGAGGTACCTTAATTATGACTTACAAAAATCCTATGGCTTTACATGACCCTCATACATTATTTCTAGTAGAATTTCTCATCTAATTTACATATTTATCAAAATTTTTATATATATATATATATATATATATATATATATATATATATATATGTATATATTCATGACAGGCCTTTAAGCAATGGACCCTGGCCATTTCCCCAGATAAATAAACTTCATCCACTTAAAAAGTGGATGAATATATACTGCTTCGTCAGAAAAAGTGGATGAATATATACTGCTTTGTCAGAATGACCAAATAGTGCCTTTTCAGCGCCATTCCTGTAGAATGTTTAGACAAGGGCGGAAGTTCTTAGATCAGAATTTGAGGGGCGTAGCGGACCTCTGGTACATTTTTTTTTTAATTTTTGACATACCAAATATAGGATATATATATATATATATATATATGTGTATGTGTGTATTGTAAAATAAGAATACATCCACTTACAGGTATCAACCCCATCGTTGTGTATGTGTGTATATATACATATATATTAAACTGGATATTTTAACCACACTCTAAAACAGATTACGCAAATATTTGACCAATTTGGTTGGTTGAGATGATATTGGTAGATCAATTAGTTTAACTTCTTGGGTAAATTTAATCAACACATTGGTCATTTCAACCAAGTCGTTGGTCAAGCACTAATTGGTCATTTGACCAATTTTTATTGGTCGTACATTTGGTTGCATATATTTAACCAATTTAAATGGTTGAGTTAAAAATTGGTTAATTTACCAACATATTAGTTAAGTGTACCGAATTATTAGTCAAGAACTGACCAATCCAGTTTCACTTCAGACGCAACAGTGCAGGTGAAACAGGCTTTACTGGCTGAAGGGCAAAATGTCTTGGACTTGCATGCGAGCGGTCACAGGTTTGATTCCACGATCGGGCGGAATTTGTGTTCCCCCTTTAAACCCGCACCAAAGCAATCCGAATCTGAAGAACTGCTTGTAACAAGACTTCCTTCCAACCCGGAGAATAAAGCAACTGAAAAAAGAGAGTGAAAGTAGAAGTGCACACGTAGACTTGTCCACTGGTCAAACCAATTGGAATTGGTTGATGTAACAATATCTTACCTGATTTAATCAGTTTGTTAATTATAGATTATCCTAGATATCAGTAAAACAGACCAAAAGTAGTTGGTTAGTATATGTAACCAATCTATATTAGTTAACATTCAACCAAATAAGATAGGTTGCTGTTAGTTGGTTAGTATATGTACCCAATCTATATTAGTTAACATTCAACCAAATAAGATAGGTTGCTGTTAGTTGGTTAGTATATGTAACCAATCTATATTAGTTAACATTCAACCAATTAAGATATAGGTTGCTGTTAGTATATGTAACCAATCTATATTAGTTAACATTCAACCAAATAAGATAGGTTGCTGTGACCAAGAGATTGTTTGGACATATATCTACCTACTAGGATGGTTAATAATTAAGTAATTCATTGGTCAATTCAACCAGTTTGTTGAGTATATCAAGTATATTGGTTACAACTTACATAAATTAAACTCACGTCTTTTCACTTTGTCGCTACTGAAAGGTTATATTGCCGTCATCGGTATTAGCGTCAATTTTTAAGTTATTCATATATTAAACCATGTGTACATATATTAGTAACATTTTCATATGGTTTTCCCGTCCGTCCGACATAAACTGTAGGGCACATATTGTACCTTTGGACCTTGTAATTTACTGACATTCATATGCTGGTCCTTGTAAAAACTGGTTTGTAGCAGTAATCAAAGCATTTGAACCTATATGAAGGTTTGGTTTGTTAGAGTAGCCAATTACAAGTTTGAGCCTAAAAGTTTGGTTTGTTGCAGTATAGTCAAATCATTTGAGCCAGTATATTTAGAGGTTTCTTTTGTTGCAGTAATCAAATTATTAGAGCGTATATACTAGTTTTTGGAGGTTTAAAATTTCACTTCAAATTTTGTTTGCGACTACCAGTCATTAAAGCTTTACGTTGACTCTACAAGAGTGTATAACACTGGTTAATGTTTGCCTTATATATAGTTGTACATAAACTGATCGGCATATTTAAATCAGGACGTGGTTATATATTATTTGAAGCCTTGTGAATGACAATATTCCATCAGAGTGTTTTGCCCGTTCGGTATCGCAGATTTACAAAATGAACAATATTTACAATTGATTGTGGAACTTTTATTAATTTTGATCATCCAGATGTTCCATGTTGCAGACTTTTGCATTATTTAGCCTACATGGAATTTTATCTAAATGCACCAGTTTCAAACAAAAATCCCACAAATTCTATTCCAGTATTTGACATAAAGTATTCTTCGAGTGTTACTTCATGCGATGATTCTGTGGACAGTTCTCCGTCAGTGATCAACCTAGTGATCAAGGGTCACTTGTCGCTCGCCTGAGCGTCATGACCCGTGGGTCATAAGTTTCTTAATGAGATCATTAGGACAATGAGAAAAACCCCGATGTACAGAATGGTTAACGTTGTCATGTCTCGTGACATCCATGTGCTTGCGTCATTGAAACTGACTGTCGTCTGCGCTGCGGAAAGTTCAGTTACGTCTGTTGGGGGCGCTCTTGTTTCCGTATCTGGTTGGCCAGTCTTTTCCCAGAGGGCAGGTAATCTTTCTATATTGCATGTTACCTGAAGCAAACCCCCATACCTTTCCGACCCTTCAAATAGATGCAAAAAGTACGTGAGGATTTAAAGGGTATCAAATAAACACAAAAATGTTCCGCTTTATGTACGAATTGAAAATTATTTTTTTTATAATTGAATTTAATGCTGAAAAAAAATGTACATGCTTTATAACCAGTCTAGGACGCTGGAACACGCACGGCTTGCATTTCAGCTCAGATGGTTGTCTCTTATAAAAAAAAAGTCGCTCCGCTTACGTCACAGGGCAGTTTTGAACATCTGGTCGTTATAGAAAAATACCGAATGGTAACGTGACAACACTCGTCAAACGTCACAATTCCGTAGTTCCTTCTACAGCGCGGCGTCACAGTGTTGCTCCTTCGTGAAGAGGTCAACCATAAAAATAGATGTAAAATGTAATATGTTGACATGAATAATTCATTAAACGGAATGTTCATTCATACACTTCGAGGAAATTTGACGACGGCTTAACGGTCATGGCGGCATGGCAACGGTTGGAAGCTCTTGGATTCAGCAATAGATTTTTCTGGCTGTACAATCTGTCATGAATGTAAATCTACAAAGTGCAATCCCTTGTCAGGGAAAAACTAAAAATAACATGCATGTCTGGTCAACAGTCACAAGCGTGCTTAACCCAGAGAGTATACATGATTCTCTATTAACATAAAAAAGGAAAGAGTTTCTATGAAATTTTAACATATTATATAATCCAACCAACTGAAAATTGCTTAATTAGGACTCTAAGGATTTTGTTTGCTTTAATATTTTTATTTTCCCTATGACAAAGAAGAATAATTATAACAGGACAGTTTCATACAAAGAGAAAATACTGCAATTTCCCCTAGTCCAGAATTTTGGCTAGGGTGCAGCTTGACCAAACAATTATAAATAAAAGATGAAACGGGAACTGCAGGCGCGGATCCGGGGGGGGGGGGCAGACCCTTTTTAGACAGTTTTTATGCATGACACCCGGTGTCATAAATACATATAAAATATTATAATAACATATAAATTATGAGTCTCTGCAATGCTTTAATTAATCTGTGTTATAAAATATAAAGATGATTGGAAATATTTGTTTTTGATGTTAGATTATCTCAACTTCAGTTTGAAAAATGTTCAGATTATTTGGCCCCTCTCGGGAGCCACATGGGGTTTTTGGGAGGACTGGGTCTCAAAATTGCAGGTGACAGTTACCTTGAATGAAGAGAGATAAGGAGCCGGTATTGTTGCTGGAGCTATCTCCGTGGTACGTGTACGTCACCGACAAGTCGTCCATCAATATGAATCTGACGTCAGTCAGGGCAGTGTAAGACTCGTGCGGCCTGGAACACCTGATCTCGGGGTGGTCCTTGTTAATAATGGATAACTCCTCTCCACAGTTGATATTATTCATGGCCAAAGTGAGATTTACGTCTACATGTAACATACCTCTGATTCAGGTGCGGGAAACGTTATAAATGATGTAAATAGGCACGGGTTACTTATTACTTAACGCTCGTGGCTCGCCAAATAAGAAATTGCAAGGCCTGCTTTTGACATCTACAGACGTTCGAGTCCACATCTTGCTTTACTTCACAGGTTCCATGATGAGAACCTGGCATTAACTCAAACTTGCATAAAGTAATGGGATTGATATTTCAAGCCTATCCCTCAGGTGTATCAACTGTCACGGTACCTCTGATACTCCCAGATTGCTGCTTCAGTTTAAGTTCATCCAGCCGTAGAAGAATGAGCGCATGTCATGGCGATGCGGGGGCTACCATTTTTCGAAAAACCTTCTTAAACATTTTTATTTTTTTTTTTGTTTTAACCGATAGGGCTAGGGTTGGGCTTTGGAACGTCTGAACAAAATTTCCTTATTCCTTAATGATGCAAATTTACGCTAACATTTATATAATGACATTCTTCTATATTGCTGGATCTATTTTGGTTCTGCTTGTTTTATCAGATTGGGAGAGGCGTACTTTGAAAGGGGTACACAGAATTTTGAATTGCAGTAATTGTGCAAATACATATGTATATACAATCTTTTTTAATCAAAATTAAAAGAATGCTTCTTCAGTTCTATTGCTTGACCGATACTAATTTTGGGTAAGTTGCCGCCTTTTAAACGTCTTCACATAATTATGAACAAGCAGGTGAGACTACCTGAGATACCAACTTTGTGTGATGAAGAGGAATAACATGCACTTGGTGGAAACTCTATTATAATTTGTTGTTGAGGCATCGGATTAGCACTGTACGTCATTGACGTTCTGGTTGTTAACATATTGTTGCGCTGCTTCGTACATGTACATATGCTTGGATCCTAGGCTTTTCTGGATACCACCACTGTCACAGCTCAATAAGTCCTTTAAAACATATAATCCAGATGAACAGTTCACGTAAATCCTTTAAAAAAATAATAGTCCAATTCAATCCCAAAATCAATCTATTGTTATCCGAAAGTGAAGTTCTGGCAATAATCCCAAAGGCAAACTGAAGACTGAATAAAATCTGTTACAAGGTTCGAAGAATATCTATAAGTGCTGCAACTATGGGAAAGGTCCACAAACTGACTCAGTATTTGATGCATGACTACTTGCATATAGAATACCGCCCTAGCTCACCAAATACCGTATGCCTTGGTGTAGAGCTATAAACAAACAAGATAAGTCTGCAAAAGTTTAAATGGACTTTATCAACACAATCCCACGAATACACCATATTTCACATCCATAAATAAGGATAGGAAAAAAACCATACAATCAAATAGCTTAAGTTGCAAATCAAGAGGCAAATTTAGCTTCTTTGTCTAATATATTTACAGAAAAGATTGACTTTCCAGCCTGTTTACAATGATGTTGTTTAGCCAAATTTGAAAGAAACATTATAGTTAATATCAATACCCGAGTGTTTATATTTATACACAATTTCTAGACTTCTACCAGCATTACCCAACTTTGGAATATTCCGTATATTACTTGTGTTTTAGGTGCGTTAATCTCTATCTCCCAAACCATGCAGTAATAATTAATGGCGTTTTGTGCTGCTTGTAGCTTATCAGGTGATTAAGCTAATAAGATTGTATCATCAGCAAAGAGTAACAAATAAATTCTAATATAGGTTGCGGTCAATTTATCCTCAATTTTTCAGCAATATTTGATATTTTTACTACAGACCATGATATGCTTCTGAAAGGAATGTGTTCAGGTCATTAAGAAATACTGCAAATAAAAGTTGGCTCAGGTTTTCACTTTGCCGGACTCCTACATTACAAGAGAATGCTGGTGTGACAATACCGTTTAACTTAACACATGATTTGACATTACTATATTGAGCTTATATAATTATGAAAATTTTTCCACTGATATCTAACGCCGAAAGCTTCCACCATAGCCCTACTCTCTAGACACTTTCAAGAGCTTTCATAAAATCGACGAATGCTGCATACAATCTATCCTTTGAATTCTATTCTGCTGTCCCATCAGGAGCATCGAGATTACGCGAGATTGCATTGCTATCCCATGAGTCAATGCGTTGTTTACCCAGATCGAGTCGTGATTTTACAGTTTGAAGAAGTTTTACGTGTTTTTTACGGCGTTCAATCAAAATTGCTCGCAGTGCATGCTTGTACTGACAGTTAATAACCTTTGGGAAAAGACTGAGCAATAATTGTGCCGACAGCTAGTGCATGCGTGCACAGCAAACCGGGAAATGTCTCGGCCAGACTCGGCGGACCTGGTGGCGGCCATCTTGTCCGGTATGGACCGGCTGACGGAGGACGTTCCTAAAAGGGGGAAAAACCAGACACTACCTGCAAGCCTGCAGAAGTTACAGTGGTAACTGAACTTAAAAAGCCGAATGACACTCCGGCAAACAGTCCTGAAACCGCTACATGCGGGAATGCCGGCTACAAGCACGGCAGCAGCGAACACGGCGGCCATGATGCGCCAGCTGACAAGTCACGCTCCAAACAGTCAGGTGACGGCGAGCGATCAGGCGAATCCTCAAAAACAAAGGAGAAGGCCACAAAGTCCACCAGTGGAAAAGAGGATACAAAGGACAGTAAAAACAAAGGAAAAGACCACAAGAAAACTACCGGTGAGACCACCTCAAGTTCAACTAATTCACGGTCAACACACCGTGAAATTGGAGGTCCGCAGCCGGAGTCCGGTCCTAGCACAAAAACAAGTAGCAGTTCCTCGAAGACCGCTCGTAACTCAGAATTGTCAGAGATTAAGGAACAAATTAACAATTTGTCGCAAATGATGGCAGGATTTGTGCCGGTCCTCAAAGACTTGCACGACTTTAAGGCCAGTTTCGAGGATTGTTATGGTGAACCTGATGTGAGTGATGAAGTGGAAGATGGGGAGATCTCCGTGAGAGACCCAGAATCTGACACTGAGCAGCAAACAGATGGCGATGCTGCAACAGATACACCGGAGGTAAGCCAGAGCAATGGGAATGTTAGTTCACTTCTGGATGAATTGGCAAATGATGTAATAAAAAAGGAAAATGTGGGCCCTCCCATTATGGACAAACTGGCCACTATACTTGACAGTGTCCTGTGTAATGGCCTCAGTGATGATAAAGTCGCTGAGAAATCAAAACAGACCTATAGACCTGAAAATTGTCGGGGATTTTCACCCCCGAAAGTGAACAAGGAGGTTTGGGCTGAACTTTCTGTGGACACTAAACACAGAGACCTGAAATATCAGAAAATGTTATCTTGCCTGTTCAGTGGCATGATTCCTTTTGTCACGCTGGCAGACAAATTATTGAACTGCATACAAACAAACACCGAGTTGTCAGGAGCACAAATAAAGTCAGCCCTACCTGGGCTAACAAATGGCCTGGCACTTGTGTCATCAGTGGCCCATGACGTAAATATGAGAAGGAGGGACCTGATAAAGCCTGAGTTGAACAACGACCTCATGAAATCCCTGACAGCTGCAAGTAACCCAGTAACACAACAACTGTTTGGTGATGAACTGGTGAAAACCGTTAAAGAAGCTTCAGAGGCCAAAAAACTGGCTACGCAAGTGTCACGATCAAACACACAGCGAAAAAGAAAGAGTGTTTTCACTCCAAACTACCCCAGGAAGAGAATGAATTTTGCTGGTCCCACTAATGGCTCTTTTTTACACCAGAACAAGTACAGTGCACCGCCAAAAAGACCCTTCAACCAGCAGAAAAATTCCCCCGACCAAACCACTGGCAAACCCAGCAGCGATTCCGACAGGACAACAGAGTCCAGAAAGGAGCCCAATAACAGTAAGTAATGGTGGTGAACTTACTAGTGATCTGAATGTGAGATCAGATTCACATGATAAAATTGCTGGGAATATCAGGCATTATCAAAAACAGTGGGAACAATTGACTTCTGATGCTTCGCTGTTAAGCATAGTTACAGGTTGCATGTTAAACTTCATTAACTCACCTGTTCAGACTGTCGAACCTGCTCCCATTAAGTTTAATGATTTAGAATATGATGCATGTAAGTCAGAAATTCATTAGCTTCTTGAAAAAGGAGTAATCACTGAATCTTGTGAGGAAAGCTCTGTTTATATCTACAGTCTTCTTACGGCCCAAAAAAGATGGAACTTTTCGAATGATTTTAAACCTGAAAGAACTTAACAAACATTTGGCATATACTCACTTCAAAATGGATACTTTACATAACTGTATTGAACTCATGACACCAGGATGTTACATGGCTTCTTTGGATTTACGTGACGCATACTATTCTGTGCCTGTCCACTCGGACTATCAAAAATACTTGAAGTTTAGATGGGACGGGAAATTATATAAATTTACTGCTTTGCCAAATGGCCTTTCATGTGCACCTCTCTACTTCACTAAAATGATGAAACCAGTAATGGCAACACTTAGAAACCATGGCCATATTGTTTCTATTTATTTGGATGACTTGTACATACAAGGTAACAGCTACAAAAAATGTACAGACAGTGTGAGATTTACTTTGAATTGTTACAGGACCTTGGATTTACTGTGCACCCTGATAAATCAATCCTGACTCCTCATACAAATATTAGCCATTTGGGATTCATTCTTGATTCTAAACAAATGCATGTAAAGGTCACAGAGGAGAAGCAACTGAAAATTAGACAGCTTTGTCATGATGTATTAAAGAATAATCAGAAAAATACTTGCACAATTCAAGCAGTCGCACAACTGGTTGGCACCATGGTGTCATGCTTACCAGGGGTAGAATTTGGGGCTTTACATTACAAAAATCTTGAAATCGACAAGATTCAGGCACTTAAAGTCAACAAGGGGAACTTTAACTCAAAGATCAAACTTTCTGATTCAGCAATTGAGGATGTAAATTGGTGGTCTGACATCTCTTTGTGTCACAAAAAAGTCGCGCATGGCAATCCCAGCTTAACTATCTGAACAGATGCTTCTTTGTCAGGGTGGGGGGCGCACGCTGGCAACAGCTCCACAGGTGGCCGTTGGCTGGAATCAGAGAAAACTGAACATATTAACATTTTGGAGCTCAGAGCTGCTTATTTAGGGCTAAAGGCATTATGCAATAATATAACTGATTCACACATTCTGCTACAGCTAGATAACTCCACAGCAGTAACCTATCTTAGGAATATGGGAGGTACACATTCTGTGCGGTGTAATAAACTAGCTAAAGCCATATGGTGCTGGTGCATATCTAAGAACATATGGCTCAGTGTCTCTCACATACCCGGAGTCCTCAACACAGAGGCAGATCGAGAATCCAGGAAATTTATTGATAGGACTGAATGGACCTTAAATCATAAGGTTTTTGGTAAATTGGCAGACCATTTTGGTTTACCGGACATAGATTTATTCGCTACTCGCCTTAACTGTCAAGTAGACACTTATTTTTCCTCGAGGGCTGATCCTTCAGCACTAGGTATAGATGCATTTGTACATGACTGGAGTAGCTGTACACTTGCATATGCTTTCCCTCCTTTCAGTTTGCTCCAACGAGTGATACAGAAGATCATGCAAGACCAAGCAGATGTCATCCTGGTTGGGCCAGACTGGCCCACACAAACTTGGTACTCCCAACTTCAGTCCTTACTGGTGAGACCACCAGTACTCTTACCAAAGAGAGAGAGCCTACTATACTTGCCCCACAACAGGAGTCACACGCACCCGCTATGGAAAAAGACGCAGCTAATGGCCTGTCACTTATCAGGGAAGGTTTGCAAACACAGGGACTCTCAGAAAGAACTGTGGACATTCTCATGCAGTCATGGCGACCAGCAACTCAAAAACAGTATAAAACATATATCACAAAATGGGCCCGATTTTGCTCTCAGAAACATATCAATCCCTTACAACCAAATATATGTGAAGTCTTAGAATTTTGGACACAACTGTATGATTCAGGGTTAAAATATAGTGCGATTAACACTGCTCGGTCAGCCCTGGCTTGTCTTCTTACACCTGAACTTGGGAATCCTATAGGAACTCACCCTTTAATAAAGAGATTCTTAAGAGCTGTTTTTCAAACTCGCCCAGCTTTACCCAGATATCAGAATATCTGGAATGTGAACCAGTTGTTAAAATACCTTGAAAAACGATGCCATTAGAGACCCTTACCTTGAAACGGTTAACACTAAAATTAGTCATGCTGCTCGCCCTAATTACAGGACAAAGATGTCAAACTTTACATTTAATATACATTCAGCAAATCAAGGTTCTTGAATATAGTGTACATTTTGTGATAGATAAACTGGTAAAGCAGTCCAGACCGGGGAGAGAGCAACCAGTCTTGGTGTTACCAGTGTTTTGTGAGAATTCTTCATTATGTGCTGTCACTAGATTAAAGAACTACTTAGTTAGAACTAAAGATCTTAGGACACAGATCAACAGCACTAAGCTGTTTATTAGTTATATAAAACCATACAAACCTGTGTCAAAGGACACAGTTAGTAGATGGGTGATGGTTGTTCTGAATTTAGCAGGAATAAATGTAGAAGTATTCAAATCGCACAGCACTAGGGCTGCTTCAGCCACCAAAGCTCTCAGTTCAGGTGCACCCCTTGCATCTATTATGAGAGCAGCAGGATGGTCTAGTACATGCACGTTTAGATCTTTTTATCACATACCCATTCAATCTGAATCAGATTATGCACAAGCAGTAGTTAGAGATGAACAGGAAGATCAGCAGTGAACATATAAATGCAGACCGAAATAATATAGGCTGTACTAGATTTTATGCAACCTTGTGTGCTAATTGCATGTCCACTCCAACAGTGATCGTTCTTTGATGCCTCTTATGGCTACGAGTACTACACATCATAACACACTACTGTTTTGTACTAATAAAGTGATTTTCTACGTCAAGCTGTCTTTATGTTGATGATCATAAATTTTGTGATGACTGATATTTTACGGTTGATGGATTCTCCATGTCCACTCTAGCTTTGAAATCTCGCGTAATCTCGTTGCTCCTGATGGGACAGTAGAATTTAAAAATTAAACGAGACTTACCAAGTTGATGTTTGATTGGAATTCTACTGTCTGATCAGGAGCAAAAGAGATTAAGCGCCCATCCTCTCCCACCCTAGTTCTATGATAGGAGTGGACATTCCGACTACAAAAATTGACTCATGGGATAGCAATGCAATCTCGCTTAATCTCTTTTGCTCCTGATCAGACAGTAGAATTCCAATCAAACATCAACTTGGTAAGTCTCGTTTAATTTTTAAATTAAATATCAATAATAGTACTATAGCCTGCTAAGAAACGTACTTGTTCTTCACAAAGTAATGACAATTTTTCCTAGTAATCAGATAATCTGTTATTCAATACAGATGTGATTAGTTTTCCAAAATATGACAAAATTGTAATACCTCTGTAGTTATTAAGATCACTGTCACTAGCTTTATTCTTGTAAATAGGTATAATTATTCCCATTGTCCATGAACAGACATGTGTCTAAGATTTAGTTTAATAATTAGATGATAATAGACTAAGTTTTGATTAAAGTGCTCGTTAATGTATGGTATTTAAGAGACTGTATCAAACCTACGGGTATAAGAGACTGAGAGTGGAATTGATATTGTTTATCGCTCATGCGTTCTCGATGCATGTTTATCGTATATATATATATATATATATATATATATATATATATATAAAGACCGTGAACTAAAAAAGTATGTTATGAATATTTTAAATGTTGCAAATGCTATAATAAATTATATAAGATATAATATGCGACGTTATCAGGTCATATGAAACTATGACCAATTAAAACTTCATTTTATTAGAAAGCACGAAATCTAGGGCTTCTGGATTGCCGTTGAACTGGTGAAAACTATATCTGAAGAGGAACATTAATTTTTTGCAGTTCATGTATAAGACTATTGATACTTTATTGATTAAATTCACCTTAAAAGGTACTCCGTTAATCACTATGTTTCACGTTATCAGTAAATGAAGGACATACATAATTTCATTTATAGTCATGCGAGGGTGTCAAAGATAGGTGCAACAGGGAGTTTTTTTTTTATTTAAATCTTATGTCGTTTTACTCTTTGTTCTTTAACAATATTTTATTTACAATTAAAAGAAAGAGTCAAATAATGCATCAGTGTGATTATATAATGGTTTATGGAGCGCATTGATCTCATAGTCGTCAGACCATATAAATTGTCACCACTAATTCATCTTCGTGGTGAAAAACTTTTTTTTATCTTTTTGTTACACTGCTAGATATTGGGATTGAAAGGTAACAAAATAGTATCGTATAATTAGTAATTTTTAATTCAAGGTTAATCAGACATAGACTAAGTCCATAGACTAGACAACATGCCAACAGATACATGTATAAGCATTATGTATATGTTAAATAATGTATGTTTTAACATTAACTATATATACAACATCTCCATCTCCTTGCAAACCGCTGGACCACCGTTGAAACCAACACACACACTCACATATATCTATTTATTTATATATTCGATTCACTTTTTTTGTGTGTCCAGGTTTCTGTAATATTTCAAATAAGCGAAATATACATCAAATCGTTGTCTGACAGTCATATACAGAACTCTCATTTTAAAACAGGTGATTAAATAATGTTAGCAGTATATGATGTTATAATAATTAGCCTGTCATAATGTTAATAAGAAACAAATCTTGCCTTTGCCAAAATGAAACTACTTTTAGGAGAAAGAAGGGTTCGGACAAGTAGCCCGATTAGCCTGATTTTAGGTTTCTAATATTCTAAACTGATCTTTCTAAGAACTAGATTTATACATAACGCGGATTGGTAAAGATCTTGTATGTGGTACATGTACGTGTAACTCGCACTTCTTTAGACGTCATGAAGTTCAACTTATGTGATCAAGCACTTCGTTTCATAATATATGAATCATGAACCTCTCCTAATGGGCATCTGTATTACAGAACCTCTATAAGTGTCTGTCAAGTGTTTACATGAGAAGGCCGGCTGACCAGAGGAAAGTTCTTGGTCGCGCACATGCGACAATTATAAAAAAAAAGAAACATGAAAAAGAAACACATGGAGAAGCTTGGGAACCCTTGAATTGTGAATTTTCATGCTGTACCACCACTAGATGGCGTGAGCGCTGTGTTTGTCTCATTTCTAAACGATTGGTCTCGTTTCAAAATTTTATTTCCATTTCAAATTTGTCATATAAGCATAGGAATCCCCCGCAAGTAACAATAACTAATTGTGTCCCTTGCACATGTCGGGATATATTATCTGGTCAAACAAGAACCTCTGATAGACATTACATGTATTACTAATGACATTAATAGTATCCACCGGCTGATCCATTCTAACACAGCTCTGGTATTATATCCCAAGACTTTCAGTCTTTCCACACACACACACACACACACACACACATATATATATATATATATGGAGAGAGAGAGAGAGAGAGAGACCTAGAGAGAGAGCCGATTGTATAGTAGAGAGTTTAAATGAAAAAAAGGACCTATTTACATTTTACAAACCAGGTATTTTGAGTATACATGAAATACAATTTAGTCTCCTTAAACTATTATGGTATTTTTCAATATTACGTTCTTCGTTCGCTTTCTCCTGTATACAAGCGCGATCAATGCGGAAAAACAAACAGCGCTCACCCCAACTGGTGGCCGTAAAAATAAACTTCACAAATCAAGGTTTTTCAAGCTTTTCTGGGTGTTTTTTCTTTCATGTTTCTTCTCTTTTTTAATAATTGTCGCGTGCGCTGGACTAAGATCTTGCTTCTGGTCACCCGGTCTCGTTATAGTAAACAGACAAAGGTGCACTGTGTTTACTCACACACAGAACCATAATAACGTATACAAAACCGCTAAACAGGAGATATTAAGCCAGTGTATCGGCATATATTTGCTGAACAACTTTCGTATTCAGCCAAAATGAGTTAATAACGTGAGACAAAACATATTATTACAAAAGAATATGAACCTTGAGTGTCAATATAGAGGTGTCTGTAATACAGGGATGCCCGTTAGGAGAGGTTCCTGATTCATATATTTTGAAACGAAGTGCTTGATCCCATCAGTTGAACTTCGTGCCGTTTACAGAAGGGCGAGTGACACTGTGCGTTATGTCATAAATCCAGTACTTTTACAGATCAATTTTGGAATATGAGAAACCTACCCCACATATATCCATTCTCAATTACTTACAATCAGGCTATTTGTTAGCTGTACCTCTTGTCCGAACCCTTCCTTCTCAAAAAGGTAATTTCAATTTGGCAAAGGCAATATTTTTTCTTATTAATATTATGACAGGCTCACTATTATAACATCATACACTGCTAACAGAATTTAATAACCTATTTAAAAATGGAAGTTCTGTGTATGACTGGCAGAAAACGATATGATAAATTTCATTTCCTTGTAATATTTCCTAAACCTAGACACAAAGAAACAATGATATATCGAATAGCATTTAAATTTATAGTATAAATAAATAAATAAATAAATAAATAAACATATGTATTTTTTTCTTTTCAACGGTGAACCGACGGTTCGCAAGGTGAAGATGTTGTGTAGTTAGGGTACGACCAAGCATTATTGAACATATATATTGCTTATACATATATCATTTGGCCTGTTGTGTATTCTGTGAATCAGATGCGTAAGATTAATTATGTCGTACGTACGTGAAAAAATGTCGTACGTACGAGATAGTATGTCGTACGTACGAGATAGTATGTCGTACGTACGAGATAGTATGTCGTACGTACGAGATACTATGTCGTACGTACGAGAAAGAATGTCGTACGTACGAGATAATATGTCGTACGTACAAGAAAGAATGTCGTACGTACGAGATAATATGCCGTACGTTCGAGATACTATGTCGTACGTACGAGATAAATAATTTATTTTTCTTTTACCAGGTGGCAGCAAAAGCTTCCGTACGTTTCATATAGGATCTAAGATACTATCTTGTTCTGGAGGATACAAGGTTCTATATGGTTGTGTTCTCCAAGGAGCAACTGTTATCTCTCATATACTTGCTAAAAAAAACATGTGGGAGCAGCAGATTTCCAATGTACTTATGTGGTTGTGTTTAATCATTTCATTCCACATAATTTTTACTAGGTTGTACACATACGTTGAATGTCAGACACAACACTTAATCTTTTGAGTTGAAATTTTCGTGGTCTTAAAACAGATTGAAACAAGATCAATATCAGGTGGGCAAAAAAAAAAAACTGTAAATCCTGCTACTACAATAAAGTCATAGTTGTCAAAATAAAAAAAATATCTGGAGTAAAAGAGTCGAAGAACAGCAATTATATAGTTAAGACAGCAGTTAAATATGGGTAGTGAATAAATAATTAGCTAATTTGCATATGTATTGAACAAATGAGATAAAATGTAGTGTTTTTTTCATTAAAACATCATAACTTAATAAGCTGCTAATGATGCCACTTTACAGCTTTTTCAATAGTTGCTTATAATTTCACTTATTAGCCGTAATATGTGTTTTTCTTATTAAAGCTAATTTACATATTTGTGTTATTAATAAACTAATTTGCATATATATATATATATATATATATATATATATATATATATATATATATATATATATATATATATATACCAATTTTGAATAGCGATACTGATTGATAAATTAAAAAGAAATCATGTTATTTTAGAGCATTTATTCAGTGTGATTAGATGGTTTATTTCCTGTCTATACCCAATAAATAATTTATTTATATACACATGCAATGAGCAGCTGTTCGAATCATAATCAGTTCTGGGGTGTTTGGTGCAAAATAATACATCCATTCGTTGTTGATGCCAATGTGTGAGAGGCCAAGATTTAACATGTACTTTATAAATAGATTAACTCGATGCACCAATATAAGGGAAAGTTTTAACTCATGCATAAATTAATATAAATATGGAACAGAGAATGCCACCTAATTTTTTTTTAATGTTTGCCTGAAGGAGAATGAATATGATATTCTTTCCAATTGTATTGATAGTGTTGATTGCAATTGGGAATATTTACAGGGCTGAACTGCAATAAAATTAGCAAAAGGCAACGAAAATGCTTGTTCCGTATCCCAGTAATAAGTCATTGTGATCAAAGACAGATAATGTGAACCATTTGAGCAAGAACAGAAATATAAGTGATTCCTGGTAAACTGTGGCCTGTAGAATACTATATAACAGAAGCAAGAACCACCAAGAAGGCAAAAATGAGATCAAATGACAAACAGACAGATATATGAAAAGTGACACAAAGCTGAGACCTGTTGACTACACTAAGTTATGCAGAAGACAGAGGTAGAAAAAATGAGCAAAAGTTAGTGAAGATAGGACCAGAATTGACAAAGTTATGAGGAAAATAACATTTTGAAGTGTTTTGAAGTGAAAGATATACTGGCAAAGTGACACAAAAATGAGACCAGATGACTTGACCAAGTTATGAAGAAGACCCATAGGAAAAAAAAAGCCTTAGTCTATGTAATTAAGGTGTTTAGTTGGGGGGAAATGGTTCAAAAATGATTTGTTGTATTGTTTCGACACATGTAAGACACAAGAAACAATAAGGAGTCTAGATTGAGGACAACTGACAGACAGACAGACATACTGACAAAGCGATACAAGTTGAGAAAAGATGACCATGTTATGAAGAAAACGCAGAAGAAGAAAAATGAGCTGTAGTTTATGTAATTTAGATTATAATTCTGGAGATATGGTCCAGAAATGATATGTAGTAGTGTTTTGAGTGCAGCGCCCCCTAGTGGTTAATTTCTAAAAATAAAAATCATCTACGCTGTATTACATAGGATGAAGCAGTTTCGAAAGGATTCCTGCAAAACTCTGGCCTGTAGAATACTATATGTAAGACACCAGGACAAGCAAGAAGGCGAAATTAAGGACAAATGACAGACAGACAGACAGACATACTGACGAGGCTACACAAAGTTGAGAGAATGGCTTAACCATGTTTTGCAGAAGACGCAGAGGAAGAAAATGAGCCTAAGTTTGTGAAGAGTTATAAGGAAAATAAAATTTCGACTTTTTTATGGCCTTTAACTTTGACCAAAAACAATAGGCTTCTAGAACGTTTGACTTTCAATCAACCCGGTAGGTTTCAGATCGATTCCTACAAAATTGTGGCCAGGAGAGTACTGACAAACAATCACACAAAGAACGTGACAAACACACCCACAAACAGGCATACGCAACTGACTAACATGCTTTCCGAAATCAAAGATTTCCAGAAGCAAAAAAATGTGCAAAAGAAAGAGAGGACGACCTACTTGATCCATTAAAAATCCTCCATACAAAATTGATAAATCCAGATGCAGAGAGAGAAAAGAAAAAATGGAAAGTATACAAAAAAAAAAAAAAAAAAGAACTATAGGGGATAGATAATCATGAAACAGAAGGACTTATGCTGAGATCAAAAGTCAGGTGGTTTGAAAAAGGAGAAAAAAGTAGTAAATTTTTATATAACCTTATAAAAATATATTGCAGTCAGAAAATAGGTCAGAAAACTAAGAGAGGATAACGGAGAATATGCTATAATTCCAAATAAATTACTTTGTTAGGAAAAAGACTTTTACTGTAAATTATATTAATCAAATTATAGTATGTCACTTGAACAGATGAAGAATATTTATCAGATATAATTGCCCCATTTCTATCACAGGAAGATAATAGGTTCTTTTGTGTAAACCATAAACTAGATGATTTGTATAATACAGTTAAATCATTTCAAAATTATCAGTGGAATGGTGGAAATGAGAAAATTATAAGGTGTGTTCTAGTGCAAGAAATAGAAAATGGTGGTTTAAATGTTCCACACCTGCAGTCACTCTTTTTGGCATCAAGAGTAGGATGGATTATAGAATTTTTCAGTGTGAAAATAGACCCTGGAAAGAAAATATGTAGCGATATCGACTTACTATTCAATGTAACTAGAAACCTAAATCATTAGTTTTAGGAAAAAATTAATGCATTTTACAGAGAGGTGTTGCAAAGCTGGTACTTCATGAAGAGGTAAATTTAAAAGAACAACATTTCTGCATGGCATAATAAGCATTTTGTATAAAATATGAAAACATTCTACTGGGGAACATTTCTATAAAGTAGGAATGCAAAAGGTACAAGATTTATTTGATGTACAGAACGATGTTCTATCTTTTGAATATTGAATATCAGAAGGGTTAACTAGTACATGTATTTATTTTATTGACTGGTACAGTTAGTAATGAAACAATGTAAGGCAGTTAGATACCAAAATCTAAATCAAACACGCTAGATGATTTTACAACAATTTACACTCTTCCTCACAGAGTGTTGTACGCAACGAAATCTAGGATATTTCAGTATAAATTTCTGATTAATATTTAAGTGAACACCTATTGGCTCATGGAATTGAAACTCAGGATTTTGATTTTGAATGTTTTGTGAGTGAGAGATGGAAACAATTCACCATTTATTTTGGGAATGTATAATTACTAAGAAACTTTGGATGGATTGGAATACTTGGGGCACTAACCACTAAGTAGAATATATATATATATATATATATATATATATATATATATATATATATATACGGTAATTGTGATTGAAGCTAAAAGATACACTGACAAGCGTAGAAGTACTACTCAGAAGCCAAATACACATGGATTTAATTTTTTATACGAATATGTTAGAACTGAATATATAATAGCAGAAGAATAAGAAATTAATATGTTTTAGGAAACGATGGTCACCATATCTATTAAATCATGAAATGAATTTTTTTAGGGGGGGGGGTTATTATTTTCCCACATATGTATTGGTATCTCAAAGTCATTTTGATGAACTTAGAATTGTCCATTAATGAATGTCTTAATCGGTATTGTTTCTATGTTTGTATAAACTCCTTGTTGTGAACAACGTGACCCTTGATCCTTTGGCCCTCTAATGTTATTAGGGTTTACTATATTGTATAATCCCCACTCCCTTAATTTCAGCCAAGTGATCATGTTGCAAATATTGAACTGGTCGTACACTAGATGTTCACATTGCATAATCTTCAACAATTCTAAACAGACGTATCACATAATAAAACCGAAGAAGGCATTTGCATATACGTTTCTATTTATATTAAATAATTTATATAATAACATTTATTGTAATATACAATCCCCAGGCGAAATAGCTCTATTTCGTCGTGAAAGCTATCTAGATCGCCAGCTGACATCCCTTTCGTTGTTAACCCTTTCCCATCACATTTAATTTTTTTTGGTATTATAAAATGTAATTGAGGAGCACATTCCAGGATGCAGATTGTGAAGGCGGAGGTAGTCCCATGCGCTCTATGAGTGTAATGTCTGTAACCGCGTGAAGAACAAACACCAAATCGTCTGCACGTACCCCTATATGACGGCAACATTAACTATTTTACCACTTGAACTGAAATAGTTTAAATATAGCGGATTGACCTCTATTTGACATTATTATAAACCTTTTGACCGCATGAACACCTAGTTGTCTAAATATGACCTATATGTGAAACCATTTATGACCTCTATAATCTTTTATTTAAACTGACATAAGTTGAAAACAAGAAAATATTTGATACCACGATCGACGGCGGTTTCATTTACTCACCTTGCACATTTGTGAAAAGGAAAATTTTTAAAAGAAGTGGGCAGAGCCACGACGTCGAAAAATCCATGGCGTGCCAGGCCATTGGGGAAGTACACATAAATGAGTACGTTTTTCCTAATGTAAAATGAATTAGGTATACGTAGTCCTAAAAAAGTTATATTCAGGACACGTTTTTCAGGTATTACACGCACCAGTGCTGTGGGGAAATGCGGGGAGCATGCGATCGTCACAAAGACTGGGAGAGAGCTGCTTCACACATGCGGAACATGACCTTGTTCTTGTACTCGTCACGTGATCGGGTAACCTAACTGGCGGCTACTCTGTATTTTACGACATGGAAGGTCGATCATGAAAAATGTCACAGTATTTAGGATGGGTTTATGTTATATCCAGTCAGACGCCCAATGGAAGCGACCAGGCAGGATGAGCAACCGTGGGATGTTTGAAAGAACCAACACGTGCTGACGTCTAGCGATGTCATTAAGACCTGGTCGAGGCGTACGTTGTACTATTTCCAAAGGCGATAGCAACTCGTTCTTATTTGAGAGGAACCAGAGCCACTCTAAAAACAATACCAGTATTCCATACAGTTTGTGCGGTGAAGAACCCCCCCCCCCCTGCAGCACACGTACATACAGGATCTCATATAAAAAGGGGCGTGGTCATGTTTACCTGACACGGGTAAACAGGTACGTCGATGTGACATCAATCTGGCATGTCACGCGTACAGGGAAGGAACTTATTCAACACATACACCGGCCTTCCTCATTGGTATCAAGCAACCACTTTCTCATTCCCAGATTTTAAGGTCAAAAAAGGAGAGGGTGCGCGACCCTTGCAGTCCCCTCTAAACCCGCCCCTGTACAGTGCACTCTTGCTTAATTCCATTCAAATGTTATATGGAATCTTGTTGTACAAAGTTGTTTCATGAAAAACTTTAATTAAGAACACATTTCTATCTACATATAAACAGTTTTAGAATTTTTTCTACTTTCTCACTTTTCCGGAAGAGCTGGAAGTGAATTTCTATATTTTCTTGAAGGGACAAAATCAGAGCAATACTATGCCTATCCTTACACACACCAGTTCAGTTCGCTTTATACAAAGGTTTCCCAGCAAAACGATCCCAGCACACGATCTCAGTATCTCGCATACGGCTGTTTAACACCTTGTTATGGCTCCGCGTATTGGTAAACACAGTCCACGTGTGTCTGTTTAATGTAACAAGGCCACGGGACCGCAGGTCCGAATATGAGCCTCAACATGCATCGTTTCAGCCAACATGTAATACATATTTTTGGCCAAGTCAGTCAAGGCATCTCCCGTTTGACACGTGTTATGGCTTCGCGATGCACACGACACGACTTTGACACTAGTTTTCAGGAGTAAGCAAACGGTTTCAAGGCAATTATTTGCAGGTACAGATTTTTTTTTAAATGGCTGAAGCTATTCTATGTTTTAATTCAACATGCTTTAATATAGGGTATTGAACCCCTTTAAATGTTATATCATTATGTATGTATGACTTATTAGTTAAAATAAATAATTTCAACTGACTGAACGTATACTTGGTTTTATTGACCATCCTCTGGTTGGATGGACCTCCTGATCGAGGTATTTGATTTGTGGTCATAACTGGCATTAAACATGAATTTCAGTATGTATTTTATTCATATATAACAATATTTTTTATTCAGTTTGACCTTTTCATACTGCATGTATTTATTTTTCACAAGTTTACCTGATAAAGAAGCATATGCAGTATACTACACAAACAATTATTGAGCTTTACATGTTCTGAATGTAAACATAAATATATATCTATAAACATTTTTTACATGGATTGTACAAATAGTTATAGGCCTAATAAGTAGTGTTGGGCACTCCCCATGGCATTGGTGATGTCGTTCGTGTCTACAGCCAGATGGAGGAAACCAGATAACACGGAAAAACACCGGCCTTGGACGGGCCATTACAACCAATTAACTCAACAAGCCATGCTGAAGATCGAACCCCAGCGGAGATAGCCTAGCGTTCAACCCGTCGAATGTACATGCC
Source organism: Sipunculus nudus (assembly GCA_026874595.1). Taxonomy (NCBI): domain Eukaryota; kingdom Metazoa; phylum Annelida; class Sipuncula; order Golfingiida; family Sipunculidae; genus Sipunculus; species Sipunculus nudus. The sequence goes on along the minus strand of CM049311.1, from coordinate 52,410,543 downwards.
CAAAATATGAAATACAATTTATATACTACATATAATATCCACGTGCCACTTCCTTTTCAAGATAAATTCAATTAGAATACATGTACCTTCCGTAATATTGATATCCATTTCAATTCTTGCATATCGTTGATGGCAGTCTAACCACTCGATGTATCTTAGTGTATATATACCTCAGAGAGCAATTTTCTAGCTTTAAGTATAATTTATATCAATGCACATCAAGTGCGTTGTTTTTATGAATAATTTCTTGTTACAATGTCAGAGAACTCTGTAAGAATGATCTTCTGTTTCATCGTAATGGTTGGCCTCAAGCGTTGCGTAACCATGGTTATCCAGATCTGGTCTATCATAATTCAGCTGAGAAGTGTGGCCCCTTACATCTGGAGTCCTCTCCTGCTGCAGTCCGAAGGCGGTCACGTGGTCTTGACGTTTCATAATGTCCGGGATTTCATGGGTATGCGTATTGCCATGTTCTGGTGAGTTGTGCGGACTCTTCTTTTTCCTCCTACAAAAAGTATGTATATAACCTGACAATATAACCTCACATAACCATGCCAGTCTCGTATGAGTAATTGTTGCTTACAATAAGTAAGGCAAGAAAGTATCTGACGCGGGAAGCTGCAGAGCGTGCAGTTCATGTCCTAATATCACATCACGACTACTGTAATTCCATCTTATACTCCCTTCAGTGCAGATGGATAGGCTGACATGCACGCATTCAGAACAATGCTGCACGTTTCGTTACAAAGGCAAAAAGACATAAATTAACAATTTTTCCACTTCTAAAGCCTCTAAATTGACTGGCTTCTGTGGCTTTGGGGTAGAGCACAAGACTTAAAGCCGGGAGATCCTGACTTATAATCTCAGGGCGGTGAGTTTCACGGTCAGCCCCCACCCAGGGTTAACGCTGTGCAGGCTTAAGGGGTAGGCTGTGCCCAACAGCCGTATATCACTCACAAACGAGTGTGTCTTTGGGGGTTCCTCGGTGCTATGACCCCGCCATGGAAATGGTTACACAACAGGATACACAATAATATGACAGGAAGCGAGAGCTACCGCCCAGTTGAAAAGCGAAATCGAATTCCGGAGATATACATACTTCGATAAGAATTAGATAAGATAGCATAACAAGTAGCCCATGGACCATGACGCTATGCGGAATTCAAGTAAACTTGAACAATAGGTTAAATGACTCCCAGAGTGCTCAAAATCATGCACTTTTATTATATCCAGCTGCTACCATTTGTGCCAATCTGACTCACAGAGTGTTAAAATCATGTCCTTTCAAACAGCTTGCAGAATATACGTCACAGTGACATTATTTCAGGCTTCAAAGAAATTTTTTACAGGAACCTCCCTGGATCTTAATCAAATTAGCAGTTTCTTGGTCCAACTGTAATCATTCATGCAAATCTGTCCTATTGGTGCTCAAATCAAGTTATGTCACATATCTTGCAGAATATAGGTCACTTTGATCTACTTTTAGGTTTCCAAGGAGATTTGCTTAGGATCCCTGGATGTACAGTTAGAAGATTCTAGATCTAACGGTTACAGTTTTTGGCCTTTTAACAGCCAGACTGCTTCATTTGAGGGTCTCAAAAATAGGGAAATCTAGGGACCCATTTGTCTCGATGCTTAGCTGAATTTGTCTGTAAGGATATTTTATGAGCTTTTTCAAAATGATGGTCCTGTGACCTTAGCCAATGACCTTGTGACTAAAAATTCAGAGAACTCACTATCCTTTAACTTACAGTTTTTAGATTATCGTAACAATATTTAAAGAAAAAACCTGTAACTTAATTTCTGACCAGGTAATCTCAGAATCTACAGATTTCTTCCACTTTGGGCAGATAAAACATGTGTGAAAGATGGACGGTTTGGGATGAAAAGTTTTATAGTGCATCCACAATCTTTATGAGGACGTGGCTCCTGTGACCTTCACCTTTCACCTCATGACCCAAAAAATAAAAAAAATTCTTACTTAAATTGTGGGTCATTCTTAAATTAAGTTGGAAGTCGATCTGTCTATCCAAACCAGAGTTATAATCCATAAACTAATAGAATATAGGTGATCAATGCATTAGTTATTCAGATACTGCAGTTTTTGTATCAATTTTTAATTATTCTGGGGGGGTATGGGGGTTGTATTTACGAGCCCCATAGCCAGGAAGATATGGGTAACAGAAACCTAATTTCAGTTTTCAAAGGAGATTTTTAATGGACCTCTCTGGTTTGTTCAAGTTAAAAGATTCTAAGTTTGACGGTTACTATTTGTGCCCTGTTAATGGAAAACCGCTTCATTTTAAGTTCTATAAAGAAGTGAAAAATGCGCAAAAATATACAGGTGGCGCCATCAGTCTCCAGGAACTGATGAAACACTCAATGATCAATATTCATGCAAAGAATCATGACGATCAATGCATAAGTAATTAAGATACCGTAGCTTTTGTAAAAATGTTTAATTATTATGAGGGGTACATACGAACCTATAACTCGGAGGATATAGGTAAAAGAGACTTTTTTTAGGGAAACATGCGGGCACGGGTACTGGGACGGACTGTAAAATGACTGAGGACCCCACCTTTGAGAAGCAACCACTAGAATGGGCCTAATCTTGAAAACAGAAAAAGGACAAACTTCTAACAAATGAGATTACCTTTCGTAACAGAGCACGGAGATCATGCATATACAGAGCACGACAATACAACCCAGAACCGCAGGGACGATGATACTGACAGCCGTGTAACATCGCGTCTCCCGATGCTCTGGAGTTTTCCCGTCACGTGGGGTGACAGCAGTGCCCCCTCCCGGTGTTGTCGGTTCAGGGTTATCTTTGTTCACACCAGGTGTCACCTTGGCTGCTTCTTGGTTGCATGTCACAACAAACGCCTTCTCACCAACAACTGATCAAATAATTAACATTGTAATTATATACTTTATACATGTATAATAATAATAACATTTTTAAAGGCGACAATCACTTCACTACCAGAAACTTTTCTCATATTGTCGTTGTTCGTTGCAGTTAACTATTTCCAATCTAAGCCTGATTCGGGAATGTTTAAACGTCACATGATGCCAAAGAAGCAGTTCTATGAATGTCAAAATTTAGTCTTAACCAATTTAAATTTAAATCTAATTACGTGTGAGTTCAGTCATATCCCATGCAAAACTCACTAGCCAAATAAATCAGAGCTATATGGAAATCGTTGACCATGCATCACACCAACATGTCACCGAGTACATTTACTCTTTTGTTTGCAACATACAGTGTTCAAACTGTGTTCGTCTATCTGGGGCGTAGCCAGGATTTACGGAATGGATTGAGACTGCAGCGGTGTAGGTTGGGGAAGGGAGGAGGGGATTAACAGCATACTTGCTGGCCAAAGAGTGTATATATATATATATATATATATATATATATATATATATATATATATATATCCTTGACAAATAAAGAAGAACCTGTCTATTATAAGACCACCCTTGACTCAATCTTACGCATTCATTCACACTGGTTATCACTGGACACCTGTGAATTAAAGCCACTTTTTGCCATTCCAACAGGTAATCTTATTGCACAGGTAAGTTTTCAGTAATATATATATATATATATATATATATATACATATATATATATGAGATAACATATAAAGCACATTGAATATTTTTTCTGCTGATTGTAGGGTTCTTTGGAAAGGACCTATGTATCTCTAAAAATCCTGAATATTATACATACACAGTTTCTTTGATTGAGGTATACAGGACATTAAAAAAGAGATGAAATGCATCATCGTGTGTATGACTACTAGTAGGCCATGTGAGATATGGTCACCTTTAACTAATTGTAAGGTGCTGGATATCAAACACAATTTTCAGTGTATATATATTCGTTGACGTTGACCAGTATAAAATTAAGACCTTTTTTTTATCCTTCGTCAAGATTGGAAAACTTTGGGATGGACAAGAAATAAGACCTCTTATATCTCTCGATCAGCTCTAGTTTTAGGAATTCAGAAATCTTATAGGTTTTTAAGCCCATCAAAAAATCTTTCAGAAACGTTAACAAATTGATCAAATATTAAAGGTGGACATAACAAATGTTCACATTATAGAAGAGAATTAATTTTGATTTCATCTTTTTCAGGAGGGTTTCGCAGTCTTTTTATTTCTGTAAATCGTTTGAGTTGCAGGTGTGAAAACGTGTATGATCTGTACACATTTATTGCAACAGATCCTGGAGACAATTTAACACGCAAAAACACCCACCCGTGGGGCGGATGAAGGATTTTGGAAAGGGGAGGGTCTAACCCAGGAAAACAAATGAGAAAACCCAAAAAATCTCCTCTGATCCGGAAAAGGAAAAACTGATGCTGAACCCCGAAATAAGATTGTTGCGGCTCAAGGTTTGTGTTTGTGTGTGTAAGTGTGGGGGGGGGGGGGGCGTCGTGACCGCCTGGTAACCCCTCTCTCTCTCTGGATCTGCCACCTCACACACACCCTCACACACACATAAAAAAACACACACACACACACACACCCTCGCACATGCTGTATCAGGTATAAGATTGCGCAAAACAAATCCGACTCAGAAGATCCTCACAAGCGATAGTTGCAGTGAATGCCCCCGTGGTAGTGGAGGTAGTGGTACCGTATGCTGTATACGTGATCCTCACGCTACTCGCGATGTCAGATATTGGCAATGATACACTTGCGTTTCCATACTGCCCATGACACCAACTGAAGTCGACGTTGTAAATATCCGCCTTTACAGCAATTCTTTCACACCGGAAGTCATAACTAGTCAACCTGCCACTGATTTGGGTTCGTCTGCCGCTCTGTGTGGCCACGTCACACCAACACGTGATGCCCGCCCTCCTGACGTCACCGGCACTGCCGTAAATGCGGACACTTGTCACTTTGTAAGCTTGGTAAGCTCTTGTTCGTTCACAAATATGGAAATTTGAGCTGCCTGAAAATAAGAATGGCGTGCATGTTGACAACACTGCGAGTTTATCTTGGAAATCCCATGAGATTACTTCATAAATACAGTATCAGATATTTATAATCAATTGGAATAAAATAGCCATGGTCCGATACTTTAGAATAAATTCAAGAATATCATACACCAAGTCCAAATGTCATATAAAGAATCGGATAAAATACTGAACAAAATGTTGTCTGAGACATCAAACCCCTACCAAGGTGACCCTCAAGCCACCCGCTGTAATACTATTTAATAGCTCTATTATAACGAAATATATATCTATACAGAAATTACAGATTGGACAAAATACTTTGAATCAAAATTATAAGGGTGATCCAGGTTACTTCCAAAGTTATATGGATTGTTACTGGAGTGTTTTTCTAACCCTCCACAAAATTTCTACAAAATTTGTCCAGATCGTTTTTGCTGACAAATCAAGAGGGAGTATGGCGCACCTTTGGTCATTAGCCTCGAGGTATCAGCTCAACAATACTTTCGTTATTAGTTTTTCCTCATCTTTGATCTCCGGTATATATAATAAATTAATAAGAAATAATAACGCTTTCCTGTGACACAGATTATATTTTTCTCTTAGCTCTATAGAGAAACTTTCTCTTAGCTCAGATTGGCCAAACACCTTTTATGTTTATCGAAGAAATCCACATATAGACTGCTCATGTTCAGTATGTACAGCAATCTTAACTAAACGCCGCCGCCCCGATATAATAAATTTGGAATTGACCATAGATATTTAAATCTTATTACGAACACAGACTATGCCTATTTGTAAAGTATACTAAGATTTTATCAGGTATAAACCAGAACATTTCTTATGACTACTAATTTCCAGTCATATAAAAATAAAGTTTGTCAATAATATCTGGGATAAGTGCTATAAGCTTGTGAATAAACTTACGTAAACATTTTTAATATCAGTAATGGTTGGTGGGGTATTCCACCTTTACAGCTCCCATGTTATCATTTAAACAAGATTTGGTTCGTTTCCCATATGATTAAACAGAGTTGTTTAAAAAATATTTCGTATGTGTTTGTTAATTGTCATTTTACATTAACTGTTTATCCAAATACATCTACCTGATTGCTTATTATCATATTAATCAGTGGTGGATCAAGAAATTTAAGAACAAGGGGGCGCTAATATTTGGTTGGTGGCTGATGGGTATTTTAAAATCTAAGTTCTTAAAAATATTTGTTTTGTAAATTTAATATATATATACATATATATATATATATTATATATATATATATATATATATATATATATATATAATCAGAAATATTTATTTTTTTCATTTCACCTATATTTTCACCATGTATCCCTTAAAATTAATATCAGTTATATGGAGGTATGGGGAACTTTAGGGAAAATCTTTAAATGAGGCACCTGTGTTACGGAACCTAATACCAACAAATCACGGAGTCGTCACGAGCATAAAATTTGTTACGGAGATAAATAAAAATCAGATACTATATCACTAGGCAACGTGAAATGTCTAGGGGAATGAATAAAGAAATCAGTGGTTTTTTGTTAACAAATAATTATGATTTATTCTTAAAACAATCCTAACATTACAATACACTAAATCAATACATTAACACAGTAAAACAATAAAAATGTACAGTACCAGAGTGTCCGGATCCTAGGCATTTCTGGATACCACCACTGTCATAGCTCAACAAATCCTTTAAAACATGATGAACAGTTCACGTAAATCTTCACAGAGAATAATAGTCCAAGATAATCTCGAAATCAATCTGTTGTAATCCAAAAGTGAAGTTCTGACAATAATCCCCAAGGCATACTGAAGACTGTATAAAATCCGTTACAAATTTCGAAAAATATCTATAAATTCTGCAATTGTCGGAAAGGTCCACAAACTGATTCACACTCATCCGTGTCCGCTGGATTTTTTCTCTCTCTCATCCCTTCTCTAAACACGCCCCTTTTTATAACTTATTCCTCCGAAAATACTAGAAAATTGAAAATCCCAAAGAACAATACACAAGTTACAGGAACAGACTTGAAATACTAGAACAAAGAACGCTGTGTTTCTACAATTCAGACCCCACACGCGAACCCGGCTAACTCGCACGTCTTCCATGGCAACGAACTATGCCGGCCTAACAGACACATGTAACCCTCCTGCGCACAATAAACCAGGGCCTGCCTAATACGATCGAATCAGAATGTCAACAGTGCACAATAAAAGAGACATCTGTAACACCTGTCACATAAAGTATGAGGAGGTTGGGAGTATATTAACGTGTGGCCGGCTTCAATATTTATATTTCTTCAAAATAAGAATGAAAGCAGAATGTTGATGTCAATGGTGAAATGTACATTGTTACAGGTGCTCTTTTTATTAGTCCATTTAGTGGACAGGAGGCGCTGCACTCAGGGTTCACTAATTACCGCGCCTACAGGTGTCTATTACGTAACTGATCACCAAACGCTGCACTTGTCTCATTATAGCGGCGGCAGCTCGAGAGTTCGCACAGTTAATTTTTTTGGTCATTTACCTGTTAAATATGTCGGGGAATTTTGAATTAGAGACTTGGGCAGAGGAAACAAAGCTGTCCCCAAAAACAGTTGAAATATTGAAAACACAGGATATTAGTACAAAGGATACGCTTTTGGCGTTGACGGAGGTGGACTTATCTGAACTCGGCCTGACCGTGGGCAGTAAAACCAAATTGAGGGAAGCAATTGTTCATTTGCGGAATGGACAGAAGGAATACAACCTGGCTAATAAACCGGTAACGACTGCAGAGCTGAGAAAGGACAGTAAACTACAAATGCTTGTTGAGGAGATGGCCGATTCAGGTGCATTTTTTAATGAAGACATACTGGGAACCGCCAGGGAGCAGCCAACAGAGGGACCGCCAAGAAACAGCTCAGCTAAAGGTAAACACTGTTTCCTTATTCCTGACTTTCTAACCAGCCCATTGATAGTATTAGAAGAATCCGACAATCCTCTGTATGGCTCAGATGAGGGCTCCCTTGTATGGCGTTCCAAGAATCGTAAACCTCGCCCAGAAGAAGTCAATTTAGCTCAGTGGATAAGCGCTAGTAACCGGATCCTGTGTAAATTAATTGAGGTGGGCGAAATAAATGACCTACAGCAAGTTAAACAGTACGCATCCTACCAAATAAAGATCGGCGAATTCGCGCAAGTGAACAAAGTGCCATCTGTCATGGTATATGACCACAGGTTCCGCCAGCTACAGTCCGAAAACAATTACTCATGGGAAAAGGATGATGTACATCTTGCCATGTTTCATTTAGAGAAAAGTGAAAAAGTTTTAACAAAGCAAAAATTTGGCCAATACCAACACAAAACAGTACGGCGTGACATAACAGGGGTTGAAATTTGCCGCGATTTTCAGACTGAAAGCGGCTGTAGGCGCCCTTTCTGTAGGTTCAGTCATGCGTGTATGGTCCCTGGATGTCGCCAAAAGCATCCCGAATACATGCACAACAGGTTGGGCCCCAATTATAAATAGGAAATACCGGTCACCAGCCCATTGACGTCTTGTCTGCCAGTATGGAAAGAAGCTTTAGATAAGGATGTAGATAGAGACTTTATAGTTAACGGCATTACCTATGGTTTTAAAATTGTAGATAATAATTCATCCATTACACATGTGGAGTGCGAGAATTATCGCTCTGCTACCAACAGTGCTACAAGAAGCAAAGTTGAAATGCAAATTAGAGATGAGATAAATAAAGGAAATTACGTTCTATGTGCAAAAAAGCCCACTATTGTCAGTGCTTATGGTGCTATTCCAAAGAAGGATAGTGATGAAATTAGACTGATTCATGATGCAAGTATGCCCCAGTGCGGTTCTCTCAATTCATATGCGTCTCCGGAGTCTGTCTCTTATGAAAATTTAGACACAGCTGTTAAATATATTAATAAGAATTCATTCATGGCTAAAGTTGACTTAAAGTGGGGATACCGGTCTGTTCCGATCCATAGGGATTGTTTCCAGGTTACAGGACTTAAATGGAAATTTTCTGGGGAAGATAAACCTAGATATATGTATGATACGCGGTTGTGTTTTGGCGCAAGTAAAAGTCCTGCGATATTTCAAAGAATTACCAAAGCAGTTGGTAGAATGATGAAAAGAAAGGGGTTTCATGGAATTATTGTATATTTAGATGACTTTTTATTAGTAGAGAACAGCGAGGAAAAATGCAGGAAAGCCTTACATACATTAATTGATCTTCTTACAGATCTAGGATTCTCAGTTAATTGGCGCAAGGTGGTAGCACCTACGAAAATCATCACGTTTTTGGGTATTGAAATAGACTCATCCTTGGAATTGCTGAGAATTCCAAGAGTGAAGCTTTGTGAGATTAAATCATATGTTTGTGCATGGCTAAATAAAATTTCCTTCACCAAACGGCAGTTGCAACAAATAATAGGCAAATTAAACTGGGTAGCGTCCATTTTTAGGGTGGCACGACCACTGTTAAGAAAACTGATAGATGTATGTAAATCTTTACAAAAACCTTCACACAGAACCAGGCTTAATGTGGAGCTTCGGATGGAACTGCGAAGGTGGATATACTTCTTGCAAGGTGACCAATTCAATGGCGTGGCGTACATAAATGTTCGGAAACCACAGCCCGATATCACCATATCTACAGATGCCTGCGATCAGGGCGGCGCGGCGTGGCATCACAATAAGCGGCAGCAACGGAGCGTGGATTGGTTCTATTGCAACTGGACGGCAGACTTCGCATTACTTGACATAGGTGGCAAAGACATTAATTTGAAAGAGCTTTATACAATTTTACTTGCAGTTCGCAGATGGCATAAAGACTGGTATAATAAGAAAGTGGTGGTTTACACTGATAATAATGCTGCTAAATATTGGATAAACAAAGGTATGGGCAAGAACGCGCATGTAAATGTTTGGCTCCAGGAGATAGCATGGTTATCCTTGACTGGTAACTTCTGGTTAACAGCGAAACGAGTGCCCACAGAAAAGAACATCACAGCTGATGCGATCTCCCGGTTTCACAACTTAAACTTTGCTGCTATGGCCCAGGCAATGTTACAGCAGCATTGTGGTATTGATATCGCAGACCATGAATACAAACTTTTTAACCATATGTCAACTGACGCTTTTTTTTGTGTGTTGCAGAACTGGAACAGTGGCAGACCTTGAAACAGGAACTGTCAGCATATCGGAAAGCAGCTTTCGCTGATACCACAAAAGCTACATACAAATGTTACCTCCGTGCATATTTACGTTTTTGTTTGTATTTCAAGTGTACGCCAGTACCTATTGATCGGGAATCATTATTGTTATATGCTGTTTTTTTGGCCAGATCGCTGAAACCAGAGAGCGTGCGACAGTACCTCAATATAGTTAGAATAATCCATCTGGAAGCAGGTATGTCAAATCCTTTAGAGAACAATTATGCTTTAAACATGCTACTGAGAGGAGTACGACGTCGTAAAGGATCGCCTCCTCGGCAGAAATTGCCTATCACGCCAATGATTCTTCGAGACATTAAAAACAGGTTAAATCTGCGGGACTCTTTCCAGGCAACGTTTTGGACAGTGTGTATAGTTGCCTTTCTAACCTTCTGTAGAAAATCTACATTATTGCTCAAGAGCCCTAATAAATTTGACCCGTCTTCTGATTTGACCTCGTGTGATCTCTCTCGTGTGGACGGCGGTCTTGTTCTAAACGTTAAGAGAACAAAAACAGTGCAGTATAAAGAAAGACAATTACAGATCCCTCTTACACAAAACAATGGTGACTTGTGCCCAGTGTTAGCACTGGAAAATATGTGTACGCAGATTGGGGAGGTCGGCAGTAGGCCAGATATACCGCTGTTCGTATATCGACACAAAAGCGGTGGCTTGAAAGTTATGACACACACGCTTTTTAATGATATGCTGAAAAGAACTCTTGAGACATGCGGCTACAATTCGCGCGAATACTCGGGACATTCATTCAGGCGGGGTGGAAGTTGCTTTGCCTTTTTGAATGGTGCACCAGAACTTTTAATCAAAGCGCAAGGGGACTGGCGATCCAACTGTTGGGAAAGATACATAAACATTCCGTTGGAATATCGCTGGCGCATATCAAACCTGCTGGCATCTAAGATGTAATGAGTTGTGTGACTAAATATTTCCTTATTTTTCAGACATTGTAGTTATTTCATGGTGTTGGGCTCTGGGGGCAGTTTATAACCACCGATTGCCATGTATAACTGCAGCGAATGGAATACAACGTTATAAGCCCAACACCGTCTTGTTATTTATGGACACTAATTGTAAAATAAATAGAATATTTATTGCCATTTAGTGGACAGGAGGCGCTGCACTCAGGGTTCACTAATTACCGCGCCTACAGGTGTCTATTACGTAACTGATCACCAAACGCTGCACTTGTCTCATTATAGCGGCGGCAGCTCGAGAGTTCGCACAGTTAATTTTTTTTTTAATTTCACATTTTTAAAGTTTTTTTTAAAGTTATATTGAGCACTTTTATATCTTTATGAGGCAGTTTATAACCACCGATTGCCATGTATAACTGCAGCGAATGGAATACAACGTTATAAGCCCAACACCGTCTTGTTATTTATGGACACTAATAGCTCTATTATAACGAAATATATATCTATACAGAAATTACAGATTGGACAAAATACTTTGAATCAAAATTATAAGGGTGATCCAGGTTACTTCCAAAGTTATATGGATTGTTACTGGAGTGTTTTTCTAACCCTCCACAAAAATTCTACAAAATTTGTCCAGATCGTTTTTGCTGACAAATCAAGAGGGAGTATGGCGCACCTTTGGTCATTAGCCTCGAGGTATCAGCTCAACAATACTTTCGTTATTAGTTTTTCCTCATCTTTGATCTCCGGTATATATAACAAATTAATAAGAAATAATAACGCTTTCCTGTGACACAGATTATATTTTTCTCTTAGCTCTATAGAGAAACTTTCTCTTAGCTCAGATTGGCCAAACACCTTTTATGTTTATCGAAGAAATCCACATATAGACTGCTCATGTTCAGTATGTACAGCAATCTTAACTAAACGCCGCCGCCCCGATATAATAAATTTGGAATTGACCATAGATATTTAAATCTTATTACGAACACAGACTATGCCTATTTGTAAAGTATACTAAGATTTTATCAGGTATAAACCAGAACATTTCTTATGACTACTAATTTCCAGTCATATAAAAATAAAGTTTGTCAATAATATCTGGGATAAGTGCTATAAGCTTGTGAATAAACTTACGTAAACATTTTTAATATCAGTAATGGTTGGTGGGGTATTCCACCTTTACAGCTCCCATGTTATCATTTAAACAAGATTTGGTTCGTTTCCCATATGATTAAACAGAGTTGTTTAAAAAATATTTCGTATGTGTTTGTTAATTGTCATTTTACATTAACTGTTTATCCAAATACATCTACCTGATTGCTTATTATCATATTAATCAGTGGTGGATCAAGAAATTTAAGAACAAGGGGGCGCTAATATTTGGTTGGTGGCTGATGGGTATTTTAAAATCTAAGTTCTTAAAAATATTTGTTTTGTAAATTTAATATATATATACATATATATATATATATTATATATATATATATATATATATATATATATATATATATAATCAGAAATATTTATTTTTTTCATTTCACCTATATTTTCACCATGTATCCCTTAAAATTAATATCAGTTATATGGAGGTATGGGGAACTTTAGGGAAAATCTTTAAATGAGGCACCTGTGTTACGGAACCTAATACCAACAAATCACGGAGTCGTCACGAGCATAAAATTTGTTACGGAGATAAATAAAAATCAGATACTATATCACTAGGCAACGTGAAATGTCTAGGGGAATGAATAAAGAAATCAGTGGTTTTTTGTTAACAAATAATTATGATTTATTCTTAAAACAATCCTAACATTACAATACACTAAATCAATACATTAACACAGTAAAACAATAAAAATGTACAGTACCAGAGTGTCCGGATCCTAGGCATTTCTGGATACCACCACTGTCATAGCTCAACAAATCCTTTAAAACATGATGAACAGTTCACGTAAATCTTCACAGAGAATAATAGTCCAAGATAATCTCAAAATCAATCTGTTGTAATCCAAAAGTGAAGTTCTGACAATAATCCCCAAGGCATACTGAAGACTGTATAAAATCCGTTACAAATTTCGAAAAATATCTATAAATTCTGCAATTGTCGGAAAGGTCCACAAACTGATTCACACTCATCCGTGTCCGCTGGATTTTTTCTCTCTCTCATCCCTTCTCTAAACACGCCCCTTTTTATAACTTATTCCTCCGAAAATACTAGAAAATTGAAAATCCCAAAGAACAATACACAAGTTACAGGAACAGACTTGAAATACTAGAACAAAGAACGCTGTGTTTCTACAATTCAGACCCCACACGCGAACCCGGCTAACTCGCACGTCTTCCATGGCAACGAACTATGCCGGCCTAACAGACACATGTAACCCTCCTGCGCACAATAAACCAGGGCCTGCCTAATACGATCGAATCAGAATGTCAACAGTGCACAATAAAAGAGACATCTGTAACACCTGTCACATAAAGTATGAGGAGGTTGGGAGTATATTAACGTGTGGCCGGCTTCAATATTTATATTTCTTCAAAATAAGAATGAAAGCAGAATGTTGATGTCAATGGTGAAATGTACATTGTTACAGGTGCTCTTTTTATTGTGTGACACGGGCGTAACTCGTGTGATGACACCCTCGCCGGGCCGTTTGTTACATTTGCAGTTTAATCCGTACTGGTTGAACTCTTGTTGTCATGCTGGCTTGAGGCGAGCTCACGTGTACACCATGGTGTGTAGAGGCACGGCGATGTTTTTCTAGATGATTCCTGTAACGCGTGTTTACCGTGTTGTGTAAGATCTTTTAGACTGTTCGAGAAGTGGAAAATTCTCAGCTTGGGATGAAGAGTATATAAAGGGGCTGTGTTTTAGAGCCGAGAGAGCAGCAGAGAAGATTTCTAGCGGACGCGGAAGCGTATGTCAGTTTCTGGGACCTTGTCCGACGAGTGCGGCAATTATAGATTTTCTTCAGACTTTCTCCTGGATTTTGTGCATTTGGACTTCAGGTTACTTTCTGGATTGTTACAAGAGCTTTGCACTGGACTGACATTCTCCAAGTGTATACATTTAAAGAACTTATCGTCGTGACGGTGGTGGTATCCAGGTACTGTGCAATTTTTTGTATTTTACTGTGTGATTGTATTGATTGGTTGTTATACCGCTGTTTACTGTATCATTGTATTGATTTAGTGTATTGTAATGTTAGGGTTGTTTTAAGAATAAATTATAGTTATTTGTTAACAAAATACCACTGACTTCATTATTCATTCCCCTAGACATTTCACGCTGCCTAGTTTTACAGAATCTGATTTTTTTATCTCCATTACAAAATTTGCGTTCATCACGCATACGTGATCTGTTTGTATTAGGTTCCGTAACAACATCTATGTTAATCACTCGCAAAATATTATCATCTTTCAAAAGTAATTCTCGTCGTAAAATAATTGTCAAAAGTCGTATATCAAAGTTTTTACCGGCTTCTCCTTAGGCTAACATGAAGGCCGTGCCTCATTCACAGGCGAATGCAGTTTGTGGGGTTCCTTGGTGTAATGACCCAGTAGAATGTAATAAAAGAAATATTTCGGTGCTACCTTATAATACGGACTCAATCACAAAGCTGTTCATTTATATCCTAAACTTGTGAATTGGAGAGTAATAAAATGCGGATAAAATTTATTAATCTTATTTCTAGGGAATTAAAAGGAAATGTGTAAAATGAAAATTAATTACGAATAAATGGGAAAAGAAATAGATAAAATGAGAGATGTTTCAGCTCAACCGGGGGCGCGCGCCGAGGGCGACCCCTCTGGATCTGCCACTGTTCATAAAGGGGAGCCGACACATATATGGAGGGAGCGATACTCCATATAGAGTTTGGTGTACACCTGGAACACACACACACACAATTATATGATTCAGAAAGTTCGATATAAAGTTTTTTTTAAATACATACCTTTTGATGTAGACAGTGTAGTTGTCACAAAAATAAATAAGTAGATCAACATTGTAGCTTGCGTCTTGTACGTAATACCAAGAGACCGTCAATATAATCAGTTTTTTTATGTAGCTGTTGTGACGGCTCTAAGGCGGTAAATCGGTCGTGTGTACATCACAGACGGGCATGTGATCTGTACTGCAATCGGTCAGGCACCACTGGCCCTATTAAATGACAAATGAAAGGTTTTGCGCTCCTTGTGAAAGGGACCAGCTAGTTTATCCGGCCTCTATTAAATCTATATATAGGGGTTCACTTGGAACCTTCTTTTACAGGGAAGTTAATTTTTTATGGCGCCATACGTATCCTAGGCAGCCGAAAATGACTTAAGTAAGGCTGGCTCGTCTCGTCTTTATATTCTTGTAAATACTGTAAAATGTCAGCTGAGCCATGTAATAAATAAAACTCTGTAATGTAATTTATATTCTGTTTATATTGGGTCTTAAGCCCTGGACTATTTATATCTTTCTGTGAACAATGTAATTTCAAGGTGCCATAAGGCCAAGATTGATATCACCACCGTCTTGTCTGTTTCGTCATGCTGGTAAAACCATAAATACTTCGTAAAGCAGCTCTAAGCCATATACTTCGTTCTATCAGTAAGAATTTTGCCAGGTGTATAAAAAGGGTCTGTAGTTGTTCTTATCTGGACTACGTCTCAACATTCATTCTCTCTTTGTCAGTGAAACAAAATTGTTCCGTAATTGTATATCTTCATTCTTCAGTAGTCTTACATATACGTACTTATTTATTTCTGTGAGTTAAAAGGAAGCCGGTATTCATAGCTCAAATCCGGTCCAGGTAGGAATTTTTATTATAAGGGCCAGCCTTAACAGTTTGATATAATCATGTATAATATAAGTATAGCTAGGGTTTAGTCCCTCGATCTCATCTTTGTACTCTGTCGTGTATTTTGTATGTCTAGCGCATTTTCCCTTTTAAGTAGCACCTTTTCTGGAACTTCTGCACTATTAAGTTAAGTAAATATTTCTGTATATTCCTTTGTATCACTTTAAACACATTTACATGTTTTGGTCACATTTTGAGTTGAAGTAAAATTTTCTGTATACTACACTTTCGGTCTTCGAGTTTTGATTGGTGTGTTTAATGTCCGAGGTCTTGTTGTGTCTTGATTTCCCCTAGACAAAACTGTACGAGCCGCAGGCTGTCGTGACACTGTCAAAAACATATGTATATACAGTATAGGATGTAATGAGTTCAACAAGTTCAAATCCGCGAGAGCGCTTATATGCAAAAATAAAACACTTCCTTCTTCCTGCGATACAGGTGGCTGCACATCTAAGGATTTGTTAATAAGGCGACGACATGAAAAGACAAGATGAGAGACTCCATTCTACATATGTTAATCAGAGCATCACACCAATACATGTACATGTATCTTTAAATCACACACTCGTCACCATCCTAGACCCATGTTACTGGTCACGATACCCATGTTATTGATCACGATACGCGTGTTACTGGTCACGATACGCGTGTTGAGCCTACTGGTCACGATACGCATGTTACTGATCAATATACGCATGTTATTGGTCACTATACGCATGTTACTGGTCACGATATCCATGTTACTGGTCACGATACCCATGTTACTTGTCACGATATCCATGTTACTTGTCATGATATCCATGTTACTTGTCATGATATCCATGTTACTTGTCACGATATCCATGTTACTCAAATTGTCAAGATATCTATGTTACTTGTCACGATATCCATATCAACGTTATATGTCACTATATCCATGTTAATTGTCACGATATCTATGTAACTGGTCACGATATCTATGTTACTTGTCACGATATCCATATTAACGTTGTATATGTCATGATATCCATGTTAATTGTCACGATATCCATGTCACTTGTCATGATATCCATGTTACTTGTCACGATATCCATGTTACTTGTCACGATATCCATATTAACGTTATATGTCACGATATCCATGTTAATTGTCACGATATCTATGTTACTTGTCACGATACCCATGTTACTTGTCACGATATCCATGTTACTTGTCACGATATCCATGTTAATTGTCACGATATCTATGTTACTTGTCACGATATCTATGTTACTTGTCACGATATCCATATTAACATAATATGTCACGATATCCATGTTAATTGTCACGATATCCATGTTACTTGTCACGATATCCATGTTACTTGTCACGATATCCATGTTAATTGTCACGTTATCTATGTTAATTCCCAAGCACCCTTGTTATTTCTCTGAATATCCTCGCTTATTAAACAAAAACTTTGATTCATTTTTTTTTAAGATTATTTTTTTCAATCCCCATTATCAGTTCAATATATTTTTTACTGCTGCTGTGGCTTGCTAGGCTTAAAACTGCTGAATCAGCATTTCCGTGCAGTCCAGGAATTCAGTGCGACATCATTTGTTGTTGTAACTGGCATTAACATAAATCATTAACATTAATCTTTTACTTTGCGAAATCATTTTTTACACAGTGTGCTTGATTTATCCCGAGGCTCTGACAAAAAAGCAAGTAAACACACATATACATATCACAAAACAAGTGGTAAATTTGCTTCCCAGAGTGAAATAAATATATATATATACAACAATTACATATCATCCTTAGTATGTAGTAACTTAGAAACTCTTGTTGATGATAATTTCAATCAAAATACCTGTAAATTCCATAATTTATACATCTGCACATTTGTTTGCATTCTATAGGAGAGTTTAAATTTTCCCAAACATATACAAGCCCACAGATGGCTTTTAGTAACGTCATCGTCAAAGGTCTTGTCATCTCCTTGTTAAATGCCCTGATAACTGATGGTAGTTTGTATCAAATTCTGCCTTCAAAATGTTAAGAATTTGTTGTGCATGATAATATTGTTAGCAAGAATAGATGAAATATATATTTATATTATATATATTAAGTCTGCAATTTGTTGCCTTTAACTGATGCTCCATGTATATAGAGTACAGCAGTTTTTCTGGTTATTGTTACTTGTTCATTACATATGGACTTCTTTGTATTTCATGAATAAACCGTACGTAAACAAACAAAAATGTGTTTTACCTGCAGAATTATCTGTTTTTTTTTTCATTTTTCCATGCTTATTTTTACATGTATTGTCAATATGTAATTAGTTATTTTAATGTATATTTATGTATTATTTTTATGTCTTTTTTACTTATTTATTTTTATGTAATGAATTGCAAGTCAACGACAAATTCTTGGAACTGAAGGCTAATAAATGTTATCTTATCTTTTTTTCTCCACTTATGAGAAGCCTTAATGATTTCACGTGCAGACCTAGCATGGACTGTCAGATGTTCAAAAGTAAAACAAAACACTTTTCGTTCAGGTTCTCACAACTGGTTGTCAAGGACGCCATGTTGACGTTCTTATCAGCCTTTGTCTGGGCTTCGAGAGCTCATTAATTGTCAGTTTCTTCACGACTTCAGTAGTAACGTATGTGTCTGCATATATTTCGGCTTTGACTGTTTTTTAGCATTGGATCTTTTAATATTAATATATAATTCACCCGCCAGGACCTCAGCGTTGAGTTGCTGCAGTGAGAAAATGTCTCCCGTGGATTTTAAATATATGCCTACTATAAACATTTCCGGTTTATCGATAGGTATGTTCCGTTCTCGCAAAACACAAATCTCTGGACGACGCCGTCTCATCACTACAAAGACAACGATGCGAGGGCTGCCATTTCCCTGTTCATATTATGTGACACATTGGGCCTACATTAAAAAATATACAAATACATCATAATATGCTTAATTGCTGTTAATATTTACTGGTAAAAATGTTGGTCACACCGTTGGTTTGTCTTTTAGCAAAATTGCTATAAATTTATCAATGGATTTTGATGAAATTTTCAGGATAGCTCGGCAATGATTAAAGGAACAATTGATCAAATGTTGAGGGTGATCCGGATCACCATATGAATCCAGGAATTTTTATTGGGTAAAATGCCGCACCTCTGACAATGACATTAAATCGGGTAATGAGCTGCCTTAGCGGATGTCGGCGCTCTATGAGCACATTTCTTGTTTATTGTTGTTTTTATGAATAATTCGATTATTTCCACTTCTTCTGTCGGAGAGCTGTGTAAGCAGTGTCCTCTATATCCTCGTACTGATTGACTTCTAGCGTTGCGTATCCATGGTTATCTCCAGCTGGTGTCACCGTCCAAACCTCATAATGGTTTAGCTGAGGAGAAATGACATCTTGACCCATGGCTGTCGATGACGTCATGTTTGGCTGTTGTCCAAAGACGTCTTGACGTTTCATCTTGTCCGGAATTTCATAGACATGCGCACTGCTAGGTTCTGATGACGTCTGCTCACTCTTCTTTTTCCTCCTGTAACATTTGAATGTACTGAATAAAAACGTCATATCCTGTGAGTATATCCTGTTTTTATCATACCACCCCTTTCTTTTTTACAGTCAAAGTTTGAATGCCTCTTCAACATTGTGCACTAGCCTTGAATTACACTCATAACGCTACCAAACGACACATAATGGTATTAGGACTGCAACAGGTACACTGCATAAGTGGTGTAGCATTGAATTACAAAAATGAATGATGTCAAGTTAACCAAAATTCATAAGATATACAGATCCGAGGATCTCTGATGTACATCTGACAGTGAAGGAGCCCGAGGGATTTACTATCACCACTCCCAGGAAATGAAATGTTAAAATATGGGAACCCGTTTCATTTCAAATCTTCAGTTAGTTCATTTCACTCAACCACTGCTTGCCGTAGAACGTCGTGTGTCACCGACAGGTAGGAGAGCAACATCTTGGGAGTGAGACTGCTGATAACAAGAGTAAAGAAGATGAGAGACAAAAAACGTAAGCGCACATACCTTTGGTAATAGAGCAGTACTATTATGGATATAGAGAGTATGACAACACAACCAAGAACTGCGGGGGCGGTGACAAAGACATGCGTGTTGCCCTGCGTCTCAGGCTGCTGGGAGGTCTGTGGTTAATCCATACTGGTGAAATCATCCCCATTTGGATATAGAAATGTACTCGTCTGCTTTGGAGCCTCCCCCTCTGGACCTGGCAATGGACTCGTCCGCTGCTGAGCCTCCACCTCCGGACTTGGTACTGAACTCGTCCGCTGTGGAGCCTCCCCCGTCGGAATTGGTAATGGACTCGTCCGCTGTGGAGCCTCCCCCGTCGGAATTGGACTAGGGGCAAAAGTAATGCCCCCTCTTGTTGGTGCCGGTTTTTTGTACTCTTTGTCATCTTTTGTTGTTGCTGGTGAGGTTGTTGTGAGCGTTGTTGGCGTGTGGACAACATTGTCTTGGTTTCACATCACAGTCAACGCCTGCCTACCACCAGCTAATGAAATAAATTTCATTCTTTTAATCCAAAATTTCTGTTTTCATAATTTCACATTTATGGGTGATAATCTAAGGCCCACAATGATCTCTCCGCATATTTTATTTGTTCACGACAGTTAGAATGTTTATTTTGCCTGTTTTAGAAAAACTGTTTCATGAATTTTCAGCATAATGCATTCGACTTTACACATTGTTATCGGAGCATCTCTATACTATGAACATGCACCATGCCGTTTGTAACATGGTTTCACCCTAAAATGATGGTTCAGATTTTGAGAATACGTGCATCCCCGTTCACAAAATAACTCCCGCAATCATGAGCGGAATGTCATGCAATTTCGGGGCATTTCGGGGTTACGCCAATGAAGAGTTGATTAGATTTTGGTGTGGATCTGGGGCATTATCCGGATTAAGGAAAGTCACTAAGGAATTTTCACAAATATAGTCACTTATGCACGAATGAACCGGGTTATTCGGTCGAATAAGTGAACATAGCGGAAGCTTGCATTCTTTAGAATGCAGCTTCCTAATTGAAATTTTGGCTAATGCGGTTTTGTTATTTACTGCCACCATTCCCTTATGTGAAGTACAAATGTTGTTTAACTACAAGAATGGTAGTATACAGACTGAAGATAAAATTTCTTCGCCGGATAACAGGTACACCAAATAAGTAAGAAATGCTGGTTTTGGGAATAATTAACGCCAAAATTTCTGACAACCTCCTTTTCCGATGAAGTAGGCATTATCAAGAGATAAGCCGGATATATTGGGTTAAAACACACCAGGACTGTTACTATAAACCGCATCATTTCTTATAAAAACACACACACTACAGGTTGAGGTGTATTGAATAAACGCGATATTAAAGATACTCACGCTTGAAGTTTACGGAGAATGACCCTGTTGATTTGGAACTGGTGGTTCCATATGTTGTATACGTAATTCTTATGCTCCTCGAAAAGGCAGATATAGGCGAGGAAGTTCTTGTATGTTCATATGGACCGGTACATCCGCTCACCTTATTGTTATAATTACGAGCCTTCACAGTGATTCTTTCACACTGCAGGTTCACACTGGTCAACCTGCCACTGATTTGGGTTCGTCTGCCGCTCTGTGTGGCTACGTCACACCAACACGTGATGCCCGCCCTCCTGACGTCACCGGCGCTGCCATAAATACTGACACTGGTCACATGGTTAGCTCTGGTTCGTTCACAAATATGGAAGTCTGAGCTGCCTAAAATGAAATTGTGATGCCTGTAGACAACACTTACTGCTAGTTTCTCTAGGAAATCCCTCAGACTAATTTTATGTAGCGTAAAACCCATAGAGTGCGCTAAATCGCTGTACAAATGATATGAATAAACATCATAAAAATATACGAGTGTATGCTAATCATTTAAGATAAAAAAAATTGTCTACACAATAAAAGAGTCTTTATGTACTTAAATAATTTATTAATAAGAATGTTTTTAATTGACTCTTAAACTTAGAGTAACTGGACATGGATGTCATGCATTCATTTTATTCTACATTTTAGGCTCTGTCACGTTGATGGCACCATTTTGCACTCGAGATAATGTTGTGAAAGGGGCATTCAATAAATATTGGTAAGCAGAACGCAGTGCCCTACATGGATTGTATATTTACAATTGTTCCTGAAGATACTGCAGTGAAAGCACATAGTCAAACTGTAATAACAGAGTAGGAACATTTAAATTCATACGCTGATCAACTGGCAACTTGTGAAGGGCATACCAAACTGGTTTGATGTATTCCGAATTTTTTTCCTTGTGTGCATTCTAGCTGCAACATCCTGAATATGTTGCAGGCGATTCAGCTGAGCAGATGTTGCACCACATAAGAGCGAACGTACGAGTGTATGCTAATCTTTAAGATAAAAAGATCTGTCTGCACAATAAAAGAGTCTTTATGTAAGTAGCTTAATCGTTATAAATGAATGTATGATCGTTTCAAGAGAATCATTATCCAAACAGTTAGTTTGCCGATATTCTGGATGTGCATATAAGCTGACTTGCACACCGATGAGACATGAGTATCCGTCGATGCATTAGAGTTCATTATGACACCAATATTCCTTGCTGTATGTGAGGGTAAAATACTATATTTTCCAATATTAAGTATAGGTGATGTGAGTTGTTTCTCATGGACTCTGAATAAATAACTAAGAACTCTGTCTTGTCACTGTTCAAACGAGGTCCCTTACTATTCAACTGTTTCCTCATCTGTTGATTCACAACTTTCTCAAGCATTTTCGAAATAAATGAGAAATTGGAAACCGGTCGGTAGTTTTTTGGACAATGTCGATCATAAGTTTGGTTTTTTAGCAGATGGGTTACAAGAGCAGACCAGGAAACCTCCGTAAAATATCCCTCTGTCAATTATTTATTAGCAATAGTAGCAATCACAGCTCCAATTTCATTGAAAATTTTCTCCAGCAAATTATGTTGGGTTTTTTTTTCATTGTATAACTCATATTTGGCCGGGGTGCTAAGATCTTGATTATCTCAACTGAAATTGTTGAAATGACTTTCCGGCGCCAA
The DNA here is from genome assembly GCA_026874595.1 of Sipunculus nudus. NCBI lineage: Eukaryota > Metazoa > Annelida > Sipuncula > Golfingiida > Sipunculidae > Sipunculus > Sipunculus nudus. The sequence goes on along the minus strand of CM049311.1, from coordinate 52,387,445 downwards.
AATTACCGGATTTTATAGAAGAAACTAAGCTATATATAAGGATTCCTGTGTCCTGGTTATAATTAGGTCTACAATGTTACAATAACGGTGTTTGGAACTTGCCACATGCTGAGTGAGACCGAAGGACTCAATAAAACTAAGAAACTGTGAGCTGTCATTGTACCTTTTATCATCCAAGTAAAAATTAAAATCACCGACAGTCATCAACAGCCCTTGCACTGCGGAAATGGTATCCAGGTAATCTGTAAAATCGCAGGAAAACTGGTTTCCTGACGAGCCATTTTTCTTAGAGAGTTTAGGTCTACAAAAATGGATAAGCGAATGGTTTGCTCAACCTCAAAATTTAATAAATTTGTTCCTAGCGGAACTATCTTGAATATTTCATCAAAATCTGTTAAATATTTAAGAGTAATGTTGCTTACAGAAAAAGAGGCAAACATTTCCTTACAAAATTCCTGAATGCAGAGGGTGATCCGGATCACCTCGAAATTTAATCAACTGTTCCTTTTATTATTGCCGAACTATCCTGAAAATTAAATAAAATCCGCTAATTCCTTTTGAGTAATGTTGCTAACAGACAAACAGACACATAGACGAAGTCAAAAACATAATCTCCGCCCCTTGGCGGAGATGATAACACACATCAATTTCATAACTGTAAGGAGAAATCTTTCCTTTAGCTTCGTTGTGCTCGAAGAAACCCAAGGCTAACAGCTTTCATGTTTATCGGAGATATTCAACATGCCTGTTCATAGGCATGTATAGTAGTCTCAACTTAACGCCGCCACTCAAGCTTAGCTTTAAACTGACCGTCATGGATGTACGAATCTAGATATAAATCTAGAGACTAAATTTCATTAGTACTGAGATGATGTCAGGTATTAAACTAGAACATTAACTGTTGAAATTTCCAGTCATACACCTTCAAACGAAAAATTTGTTTGGCTGTTATAAGCTTGTGAATAAATATAATTAATATGCTTTTTTAAACATCAATAATGGCTGATCATACCAAGGTAACAGTTATACTATATTTTTGTTTTCCGGTTAGCTTTCTTTCTCAGGTTCGTTTCCCATCTTAGGGCCATCTAATAAAATAGAACTGTATAGAAAATATTTTGAATGTATAGTTAATGTCATTTGTCATTTACTTAATATCCACATACATCTAACTGTTTGCTGATTATCATGCTCAAGGCAGCAGACACCTGTACAGAGTGAGCGATACACCATATAGAGTTTAGGGTACACCGGGACCATACACACACACAATCAATAATATGATTCAGGAGGTTCGATTAAAAGTCTTCGGTAGAAAGTTGAAAACTCATGGTCCATAATCCTTTATGACGATGTAACAAAAAAAAAATCCATATGGTTGTTTTAAAATTCATACTCACCAAGGGGAATATTCACTCATGAACTTAATTCCACGTGCATACCCACTAAAGCCTAACCATCAAGTGACAGATCACTAATTAGCTACAGCCTGGTGTCCCGGCTTAATAAATGTCGTGGCTTTATAAATATCGCAGCTTTATAAATGCTTACCTTTTGATGTAGACAGTACAGTTGTCACAGAAATAAATGAGTAGGTCAACATCGTACCCCGCGTCGTGAACGTAATACCAAGAGACCGTTCAATATACTCAAATACATATGTATATACAGTAGGATGGAACAGGTAAAACAAATCCGCCAGAGCGCTTATGCATGTGCAGGAGTTAATTTTCATGCGTGCAAAAATTAAATTCTTCCTCTTTCCTGGTATCCAGGTGCCTGCACATCTTCTCTTCATTGCTTCATTGCAAAGGAAAGTTTTTATCAGGCGACATGTCACAGAAGAATATTACCAGGATTTTATCTGTGATATTCATCGTCTATATTAATAGACAAAAAGATTTATTGGTGGCCATAAACTAGAAAAAGGTCAGACTCGATTCTACATGTGTCTGAATCAGATAATCATACCCCATATATATATAGATATACAGATGTTACTTTCAGCTGTCTCGATTCCAATGCTATTGGTCACGATACAGATGTTACTGGCCAGTTTTACGATACCTATATTACTGGTCACGATACAGTTGTTACTGTAAGCTGTCTCGATACCAATGTTATTGGTCACGATACACATGTGACTGGCCACGATACAGATGTTACTGGTCGGTGGTCACGATACCCATATTACTGGTCATGATACAGATGTTACTGGTCACGATACCCATGTGACTGGTCACGATACAGATGATACTGGTCAGTGGTCACGATACCCATGTCATTGGTCACGATACAGATAATACTGCTAATGAAACCCATGTTAGGGGACGCATGTTACTTGTCACGATATCCATGTTACATTTCACGGACCCGTGTATAAGTCTGAATGTTAGCGCTTATTCCGATAAAATAATTTATATAATTTTTTCTTGTTTATTTTTTCAAACCCTACTTTTTCAGTTAAATATACTTTTACCGCTGCTGTGGCTGCATAGGATGAAAACTGCTGACTCAGAATTTCCGTACCGTCCAGGACTTTGTGCAAGGAGGTTTTTATTACTTCTTTTGCGAAATCACCATTTAGACAGTGTGCTTGATAAACCCCGCGGCTCTGATATAAAAGAAAACTCACAATTTTTTACAACTATACACATGGTAAAATTTCGTTATCAGAGTGAATTGAAATATATACAACAAATATCGTCCTCAGTATGTTGTATCTTGGAACTTCATTTTGATGATTATTTTGATTATAAAATCCATATATATTCCATAATATGTACATCTGCACAGTTGTTATCATTCTAGGGTTGTACTTCTTTCCAAATATCTTAAAGATCGCAGATGCCATTTGGTAACAATTTGCATTTGTTTTTGATATCAATGTATATAACATTTTTTTGGTGAATAATTCGATTATTTCCACTTCTTCTGTCGGAGAGCTGTGTAAGCAATGTCCTCTATATCCTCGTACTGATTGACCTCTAGCGTTGCGTATCCATGGTTATCTACAACTGGTGTCACCGCCAAAACCTCATAATGGTTTAGCTGAGGAGAAATGACATCTTGACCCATGGCTGTCGATGACGTCATCACTTGCTGTTGTCCAAGGACCTTTTGACGTTTCATCATTTCAGGGATTTCATAGACATACGCACTGTCAGGTTCTGATGACGTCTGCGCACTCTTCTTTTTTCTCCTGCAACATTTGCATGTACTGAATAATAACATGAATAACAATATATAATAATATATTCTCTCTTCATCATACCACCCCTTTCATTCCTACATAATCTTCAGTCAAAGTTTAAATGCCTCTTCCACATTGTGCACTTGCCTTGAATTACATCCTAACGCTACCTAACACTTTTGTGTAACACTTCTCTTATAGTTTATTTCATTTAACCAAGTCTGCCCATTTAGGATACCTTCAATAATATACTGATCCCGTGCACGGTGTCGGTGGACGACAATAGCTCCCCGTGAGAGCAGTTGTTGAGTAACATATAATGGGAGTAAGAATGCATAAGTGGTGTAACATTAAAATATGATGTAAAATAATAAAAAAAATACCTAAAATGCAGACCCATTGATCTTTACTTTACATCTGACAGTCTAGGAGTCCATGGAATTTAGAGTCAACGCGCTCAGGAAATGTAATGTTAAAATTGGAAGTATTTAAATTTCATCTGTTTCATTTTTTCATTATTAAATGCCTAACAGTAATGGGTCATAAATGGTAAATTCTTTATATCCGATAAACCAACCATCCTGAAAACAGGTGAAAAGAGTACAAAAACAGAAAATATAAGCGCATACCTTCTGTAATAGAGCAGTATCATTATGGGAATAGAGATTATGACAAAACAACCAAGAACTGCGGGGACGATGACAAAGACATGCGTGATGTCCTGCGTCTCAGGCTGCTGCGAGGTCTGTGGTAATTCCTTACTGGTGAAAGCATCCCCCTCCGGACCTGGGCTCGTCTGCTTTGGAGCATTCCGATTACCCGGGGCGACAGTGTTGCCCCCTGCCGGCAGTCCGGTTTTGGTGTGTTCTTTGTTCACACCAGGTGTCGTTATGTCGTTGAAGAGGGTCTGACTGTGTTTACAGCTCCATCTTGGTTGCATTTCACAACAAACGCTTGCCGACTAACAGCTGATGAAATATAAATGTCATGCTTTTAGCCAAACAGTGTCTGTTTTCACAATTTCACGTTTATGGGCGAGAATATTTGACTCACGCTGACCTAATGCAGCTTTAAGTAACATAATGGTTACTCAATATCTATGGCTGATTTAGGAAAACTAACTTTCTAACTAGATTCATAGTAGCATATCTCTACCCTGCAAATCATAAGATTTACCATACTTAAACCTCACAACCCTGAGAAAAAGGTGAGATATCAAGAAATCTCTGAGTCAGACTCACACTGAGAAAAACGGAAGTTATCAAGAAATCTCTGATTCTCTAACACACCACTTAACCCTCACCACCCTGAGGAAAACGTGAGTTATCAAGAATTCTCTGACTCTCTATCACACCACTTAAACATCACCACCCTGAGAAAAACGGAAGTTATCAAGAAATCTCTGACTCTCTATCACACCACCTAAACATCACCACCCTGAGAATCTCTAACTCTCTATCACACCCCTTAACCCTCACCATAGTGAGTTGTCAAGAAATCTCTGACTCTCTATCATACCACTTCACCCTTATCACCCTGAGAAATACGGAAGTTTTCAAGAAATCTCTGACTCTCAATCACACCATTTCACCCTCATCACCCTGAGAAATACGGAAGTTATCAAGAAATCTCTGACTCTCAATCAAACCCCTTAAAAATCACCACCCTGAGAAAAACGGAAGTTATCAAGAAATCTCTGACTCTCTATCACACCACTTAACCCTCACCATATGAATTATCAAGAAATCTCTGACTCTCTATCACACCACTTAAACATCACCACCCTGAGAAAAACGGAAGTTATCAAGAAATCTCTGACTCTCTATCACACCACTTAAACATCACCACCCTGAGAAAAACAGAAGTTTTCAAAAAATCTCTGACTCTCTATCACACCACTTGAACATCACCACCCTGAGAAAAACAGAAGTTATCAAGAAATCTCTGACTCTCTATCACACCACTTAAACATCACCACCCTGAGAAAACAGAAGTTATCAAGAAATCTCTGACTCTCTATCACACCACTTAAACATCGACACCCTGAGAAAAACGGAAGTTATCAAGAAATCTCTGACTCTCTATCACACCACTTAAACATCACCACCCTGAGAAAAACAGAAGTTATCAAGAAATCTCTGACTCTCTATCACACCACTTAAACATCACCGCCCTGAGAAAAACAGAAGTTATCAAGAAATCTCTGACTTTCTATCACACCACTTAAACATCACCACCCTGAGAAAAACAGAAGTTATCAAGAAATCTCTGACTCTCTATCACACCACTTAAACATCACCGCCCTGAGAAAAACAGAAGTTATCAAGAAATCTCTGACTCTCTATCACACCACTTAACCCTCACCATATGAGTTATCAAGAAATCTCTGACTCTCTATCACACCACTTAACCCTCACCATATGAGTTATCAAGAAATCTCTGACTCTCTATCACACCACTTAAACATCACCACCCTGAGAAAAACGGAAGTTAACCAAAAACTCCTAACTCTCTATCACACCACTTTAACATCACCACCCAGAGAATCTCTAACTCTCTATCACACCACTTAACCCTCACCATAGTGAGTTGTCAAGAAATCTCTGATTCTCTTTCATACCACTTCACCCTCATCAACCTGAGAAATACGGAAGTTTTCAAGAAATCTCTGACTCTCAATCACACCATTTCACCCTCATCATCCTGAGAAATACGGAAGTTATCAAGAAATCTCTGACTCTCAATCAAACCCCTTAAAAATCACCAATTTGAGAAAAACCGGAAGTTATCACGAAATCTCTGACTCTCTATCACACCACTTTAACATCACCACCCTGAGAAAAACAGAAGTTATCAAGAAATCTCTGACTCTCTATCACACCACTTAAACATCACCATATGAGTTATCAAGAAATCTCTGACTCTCTATCACACCACTTAAACATCACCACCCTGAGAAAAACGGAAATTATCAAGAAATCTCTGACTCTCTATCACACCACTTAAACATCACCACCCTGAGAAAAAAGGAAGTTATCAAGAAATCTCTGACTCTCTATCACACCACTTAACCCTCACCATATGAGTTATCAAGAAATCTCTGACTCTCTATCACACCACTTAAACATCACCACCCTGAGAAAAACGGAAGTTATCAAGAAATCTCTGACTCTCCTCACACCACTTAAACATCACCACCGTGAGAAAAACAGAAGTTATAAAGAAATCTCTGACTCTCTATCACACCACTTAAACATCACCACCCTGAGAAAAACGGAAGTTATCAAGAAATCTCTGACTCTCTATCACACCACTTAAACATCACCACCCTGAGAAATACGGAAGTTATCAAGAAATCTCTGACTCTCTATCACACCACTTAAACATCATCACCTTGAGAAATACGGAAGTTATCAAGAAATCTCTGACTCTCTATCACACCACTTAAACATCACCACCCTGAGAAAAACGGGAATTATCAAGAAATCTCTGACTCTATATCACACCACTTAAACATCACCGCCCTGAGAAAAACGGAAGTTATCAAGAAATCTCTGACTCTCTATCACACCACTTAAACATCACCACCCTGAGAAAACGGAAGTTATCAAGAAATCTCTGACTCTCTATCACACCACTTAAACATCACCACCCTGAGAAAAATGGGAATTATCAAGAAATCTCTGACTCTCTATCACACCACTTAAACATCACCACCCTGAGAAAAACGGGAATTATCAAGAAATCTCTGACTCTCTATCACACCACTTAACCCCCATCACCCAGAGAAATACGGAAGTTATCAAGAAATCTCTGACTCTCTATCACACCACTTAAACATTACCACCGTGAGAAATACGGAAGTTATCAAGAAATCTCTGACTCTCTATCACACCACTTAAACATCATCACCTTGAGAAATACGGAAGTTATCAAGAAATCTCTGACTCTCTATCACACCACTTAAACATCACCACCCTGAGAAAAACGGGAATTATCAAGAAATCTCTGACTCTATATCACACCACTTAAACATCACCGCCCTGAGAAAAACGGAAGTTATCAAGAAATCTCTGACTCTCTATCACACCACTTAAACATCACCCCCCTGAGAAAACGGAAGTTATCAAGAAATCTCTGACTCTCTATCACACCACTTAAACATCACCACCCTGAGAAAAATGGGAATTATCAAGAAATCTCTGACTCTCTATCACACCACTTAAACATCACCACCCTGAGAAAAACGGGAATTATCAAGAAATATCTGACTCTCAGTCACATTGCTTAAACATCACCACCCTGAGAAAAACGGGAATTATCAAGAAATCTCTGACTCTCTATCACACCACTTAAACATAGAAATCTCTGACTCTCAGTCACACCACTTAAACATCACCACCCTGAGTATCTCTAACTTTCTATCACACCACTTAAACATCAACACTCTGAGAAAAACGGGAATTATCAAGAAATCTCTGACTCTCTATCACACCACTTAACCCTCACCATATGAGTTATCAAGAAATCTCTGACTCTCTATCACACCACTTAAACATCACCACCCTTAGAAATACGGAAGTTATCAAGAAATCTCTGACTCTCTATCACACCACTTAAACATCATCACCCTGAGAAATACGGAAGTTATCAAGAAATCTCTGACTCTCTATCACACCACTTAAACATCACCACCCTGAGAAAAACGGGAATGATCAAGAAATTTCTGACTCTCTATCACACCACTTAAACATCTCCACCATGAGAATCTCTAACTCTCTATCCCACCACTTAAACATCACCACCCTGAGAAAAACGGGAATTATCAAGAAATGTCTGACTCTCTATCACACCACTTAAACATCACCACCCTGAGAAAAACAAGAATTATCAAGAAATCTCTGACTCTCTATCACACCACTTAAACATCACCACCCTGAGAAAAACAGAAGTTTTCAAGAAATCTCTGACTATCTATCACACCACTCAACCCTCACCATATGAGTTATCAAGAAATCTCTGACTCTCTATCACACCACTTAACCCTCACCATATGAGTTATCAAGAAATCTGACTCTCTATTATACCACTTAATCATCATCACCCAGAGAAATACGGAAGTTATCAAGAAATCTCTGACTCTCTATCACACCACTTAAACATCACCACCCTGAGAAAAACGGGAATTATCAAGAAATCTCTGACTCTCTATCACACCACTTAAACATCACCACCCTGAGAATTTCTAACTCTCTATCACACCACTTAAACATCACCACCCTGAGAAAAACAGAAGTTATCAAGAAATCTCTGACTCTCTATCACACCACTTAAACATCACCACCCTGAGAAAACGGAAGTTATCAAGAAATCTCTGACTCTCTATCACACCACTTAAACATCAAAACCCTGAGAAAAACGGAAGTTATAAAGAAATCTCTGACTCTCTATCACACCACTTAAACATCACCACCCTGAGAATTTCTAACTCTCTATCACACCACTTAAACATCACCACCCTGAGAAAAACAGAAGTTATCAAGAAATCTCTGACTCTCTATCACACCACTTAAACATCACCACCCTGAGAAAACGGAAGTTATCAAGAAATCTCTGACTCTCTATCACACCACTTAAACATCAAAACCCTGAGAAAAACGGAAGTTATAAAGAAATCTCTGACTCTCTATCACACCACTTAAACATCACCACCCTGAGAAAAACGGAAGTTATCAAGAAATCTCTGACTCTCTATCACACCACTTAAACATCACCACCCTGAGAAAAACGGAAGTTATAAAGAAATCTCTGACTCTCTATCACACCACTTAAACATCACCACCCTGAGAAAAACGGAAGTTATCAAGAAATCTCTGACTCTCTATCACACCACCTAAACATCACCACCCTGAGAATCTCTAACTCTCTATCACACCACTTAACCCTCACCATAGTGAGTTGTCAAGAAATCTCTGACTCTCTATAACACCACTTAACCCTCACCACCACGAGAAATACGGAAGTTATCACGAAATATCTTACTCTCTATCACACCACTTAACCCTCACCACCCTGAGAAATACGGAAGTTATCAATAAATCTATGATTCAGTATCACACCAGTATCTCGTTTACCTGTATTAAGCCACTCATAACAAACAGTTTTATAAATGCATGACTCGAAACTATAATGTGCATGCATTCACAATATATATTACGGTACCAAGAGGATACTCATATTGTTCAGTTCTGGGCGATAAGCTCCGTGACTGACTGAATGCATGGCCCGTTCGCTAACTGAATGACTGACTGACTGGCTCATTCACTAACTGACTGACTGACAGATTGACCGATCGACCGACTTCATGCACTCACTGACAGAGTAAAACGTTGTAGAATTTATCAAATACTTATATAAACATAAACAAATCTAATTTATGCACGATTACTGACACAAAGGGTACTCACATGTGATGTTGACTCTGAATGCCCCTGTTGTAGTGGAGGTAGTGGTTCCATATGTTGTATGAGTGATTCTCATACTCTTCGTAAAAGCAGATATCTGTGATAAAATCCTTACAATTCCAGTAATACGAGCGCACACACTAAGTTCTTTAATTTTTTTGCTGGACTCATTATCCGTTATAATGATTCTTTCACACTGCGGGCTCACACTGCTCAGCCGGCCGCTAATATTGGTTGGTCTGCCGCTCTTTGTGTCTACGTCACACCAACACATGATGCCCGCTCTCCTGACGTCACCGGCCCTGCCGTATATACTGACACTGGTAACATGGTTAGCTCTGGCTTGTTCAAAAATATGGAAGTCTGAGCTGCCTGAAAATAAGATCATCGTATGGACACATTTTGATGTGTTAGCACGATGTGAGAAGTAATTAACACATGAATAAACTTGTAGGTAGACATAGTTATTGTTGGTTTCTTAGTTCGTCATCTACAAAGTATATACGTTTTCTCCAGAATATATCGGGTATTGTTTTCTCATCGTAGCATAAATCACCACATGTGGTGTGACCCAAATCATACAATTACCTTGAAAGGAAACATACTATGCATACTAAATATACATGAGGTATGGGGTTTCCTTAAGATATTATTTAGTCTGACAATATTTTTGTTCTATATTTTATAATATTTTTCTGTGTTACTTGTTGTCGCGCATGCGCAAAACAGGACCTCTGGTCAAGCTGTCTTTTTATAGTCAGACATATGTCACCCGATAAAAGTTACCCCTGTCTGGTGCCGAAGGGAAAGGGTGCTCTTACTAAGTGACAGCCGGGGTTGCCTTTAGTTCTACGACAAGGGTAGAGATTGTGTGGTTTTTGATGGAGAACGTATCAGCACTAAGGCACACAACAAACACAAGTAAGCGGCTAAACAATAAGAGTATATTAAAAAACACTGGTTAATATACACTAGATAAAAATTTAGTAAATGCACGGAGTCTCTAACACCCTTTAGATCTCCTGAACTAGTGATACTGGACCCCGGCTGGCGGCACCTTCCTCAACACCTGCTGGCAGCACCTCCCTCAACACCTGCTGGCAGCACCTCCCTCAACACCTGCTGGCAGCACCTCCCTCAACACCTGCTGGCAGCACCTCCCTCAATACCTGCTGGCAGCACCTCCCTCAACACCTGCTGGCAGCACCTCCCTCAACACCTGCTCGCAGCATCTCTCCCTCGAAACCAGCTGGCAGCATCTCTCCTTCGACACCGACCGGCAGCACCTAACCCGACACCCGCTGGTAGCACCTTACTCTACGCCTGCTGACAGCATCTCACTTGAAACCCGCTGGCAGCACCTCACTCGACGTCCGCTGGTAGTCCCTTACTCGACACCCGTTTGTATCACCTCGCTCGACACCCAGTAGCAGCACCTCTCTGGTCACTGGTTCACAACACCTCTCTGGTAACTGGCGGTCGGCACTTCTGGACTCTACAGGCTCCATATACTATCTCTTCAATACTAAGTATTGACTCTTTTAATACCCTTCTACCCTCGAGGCCAATTTATATTCACTAAACTAATAAAAAGCCTGGTCTGGGAACAAAATACACTTAACCCCCGATGCGATCGCTTTACGTAGGCCTGAAGCGCACTCACCAATATTTCACTGAATGCCGCCATTTTTTAAGGAAATAATACTCGTCAATTCTCGCTCAAGAAATACAAATGTACAGTTAACCCTGTACAACTAACCTTAGAAATGAAAATAAAACAAAATGACACGATCCATTTCGTGACAGTGTTTGCTTATACACAGAACCACAAAAACGTATGAAGCAGGTGAATCGAAAAGATAAGTCCATGTGGATTTGCTGTGAAACTCTCTTATTCAGTAAAAGAAACTAATAACGTGAGTTGGTACACATATTATTGCAAATGTTAATTACCTTAAAATGGAATAAATCTGCAATACATGAAACAAATTATAACAAATACTGGAGTATACCATATGTCATGTCACATTGTTATAATCTTAACCAAACAATACTTGAGCCCATAACGAGGTCGATTTGAGGCCAAGTGTAGTAAAAAGATAATTTTGTGTCATTTTAAAGTTGTTTTATATTTCCCTTTAGACGAAGGACACTGGAAATGTTTTGAACATTTTGTTAACTATAGCTTTATGGCAAGGACCTTGTGTACCAATGGCATTGAAACCAAATGTCTCATGTCTTAACAATATGTCGCGTCATTAAAATGTTTCTATACTTACCTTTGGATATGAACAGTGTAGCTGTCACATAATTAGGTAAGTACATCCACATTGCTCCCGCCGTCCTGTGTGTCGTAATACCAACAAATCCGTGTATTCGTCGCTAAAAGCCAAATATATGTGCATTTGCTGCAGAATGAAGGAGCAAAATATTTTAATACCCGAGGTGGGCTCTATGTATATAAAAACTACTGCTCTGTAACTTCCTGTGAATAATTGTAGTACACTTCCTCTTTACATGGATCCAGTATGTTGCACACGCATCTGCTGTTATTGCTGTGGGACCTTCAGTTTTTATCAGGTGACAACATGTCACCAGGATGATTTCAATCTATGCCTCTGTTAAATATACCATGCCAGTTGATATCTAGAATAAAAACCACAACACCTTTTAAGGCCTATAATAATTTTATCACTATTATGTCAGTTTATTTTTTATAATATCCTCCCATTTATAATACCTGAACCACCAAGCTGTCGTCGACTGTATTATACATGCACTACGCTATTGGGCAGTACATTCGTCCACGGTCAATCAATGAGATTCGGGTATTTTTGTGTGATATATTTATTTGAAGATTATTTAATACTGAGGTATTATTGTTTTAGATATTATTTACAAATAGGAACAAATAAAACTATCACCGTACGAACCCCCGGCTGCTATAATAATAATAAAAATAATAATAAAACTTATTGAAATAAATACATGAATTATTGTTGAAACGTCATAAGCGCTTTGGAAGCACATCTACTCCAGTTTGATACTGTCCACTTAAAAAAGCCATTGGGGAGAATGTATACTAGTGTTTTTCTATTCAATTCTTCATTTTGTCCACACTTGTCTATGCAATGTCCACACGGGAAACAGTATAAATCCAATGAGAGCTAGATCGAGGATCGTTCAGCTTACACTTTATATACCGCTTGTATGTGAGATCATGCGTATGTTTGTATAATTATCTTATTAAGCCATGTGAATATAACCAGGGTTCGACATTAACGCTCGTCAACTCGCCCGAGGAGAATCCAAATTCCAGTACCGCTTTGGCTGGTGCAATTCTGTTTCAATTTGCCCCTGGCGAATAATGTTTTTTTTCAGATCATATCCTCGTTCAAACTTAAAATATCAAAGAGAATACATAAAATCATAAAAGTAAACGTTAATAATGAAACGAAAGCTTCAAAAATTTGTAGAATATGTAAACAAGCACTCCTCTGGAATGTCTCTTAACACGTCATGATGTAAAAATAGCGTACTGCATGATTGGCCACAGCGGCCCTGCATGGTTTTTATAATGTACTTGTATTGTTACCGTCTTCTATTAAGCAGGTTATAGAACCATATCAACAAATTGGGCTTTGGTAATATTTTAGATTTAAGAGACAGTAGCAAATACGTGGAGATCATACAAAGATCACGAATTGACCAGTGATATTCTTTTTACTCAGATACAGCCCCCCTCCCCCCCCCCCCCCTCCGGCCGAGTATTAAGGGATTTTCTCTGTTAAAAACAAACCTGCACACTAAGAAATAATATGGCTTATAAGTGAACAAATATTTTCATGTTTCTCTCTATTTCTCTAACATTAGTGTGGTAATGTTAGTTTCATTAGGAAATGAATATATATATATATATATATATATATATATATATATATATAATGTATGTTTATTATCAGTTCTTTAGGTTCCTTTTGAACTAAAGAGAAACTATTTTTGTTGTATTTTTTTTAATTTTGTGAAGAAAGAACAAAAGCTTAGCAAGATATTGTCTGTAAAGTAAATGTAAAGAGCGTCAGAATTTGAAAATCTGTAAAATAAATCTAAACCGTAAAGAGATTATATACTTACACATTTCTCACATGTTTTTACTTTTTCTCTTTTCTATTTTGTTTGTGTGCAGAAGTGAAGTCTCCACACCCTGTGATTGTTCTGTAACATGAACGTGGATGGCCAAAAACTGTTAAACAATCCATGCAAGCTATTTGTACTTTCACTAGATGCTTGTTGTGTACAGCTACCGCCCTATACTTTGTTATTTGCTTCATGCCCCTCTATACAGAAGGTATTTAGGAGTTCATGGGATGGTGGAAACATATATCATTTAATTGGTGTGTGTGGGGGTGGGGGAGGGGCTACGTTTTTAGGAGGGTCATATAAAGGAATACTCCCATGGTGAGGAAAACATAAATTTAAAATTAATTTAGTAAATAGGAACATGTAATTATACCTTTGATATCAGTCGCCCATACAAAATATAATATAAATATTTCAGTTAATTTTACACAATTAAAATTTAGGACTGGAAAAAAAATTTGGGGGGGGCAAAACTATATTATTTTATCAGTGTTGATCCTTTCTTCTGTCAGTACCGTTTGTCAAAATAAATTATATAACACCTACAGGGCTTATTAAAGATAAACATGATGCATGCAGTGTCAGCCTAGGAACCCAGTAGGGAATCGCGAAAATGAAACCCACGTGAAACGTTCAAAATGAAGAAATCGCGAAATTTCAGCCTTGCGAATATAAAGATAACCACAGTATATGCCTTCGTGAGCTGGTCCGCCCTTAAGGGATCGTATGTACGGTGTAAATTTTCCTTTTTTTTCTTTGGCGAATTTGGCGTAAACAACAGAAAAACACTGAGAAAATGACCCAGCACTATTTTGGACAGCATAATAACATAACTTAGATTTATAATTTCACATATTTGTTTCATATTAGTTATAAAATTACTTTCAAATTGCATGACCTTTTTTGCTTTTTGTAATTATCTGAAATTTCTCTTCATGACTTTATATGTAATACACTTGTACATATATATTTTTATGATTTTTAAGAATCTTTAGGCCCTTAAGAGTTGCTTTTAATTCTTAACAAGTCTGTATGACTATGACAAGTTATATTGCTTATATATTTTTTAAGAGTACATTATATGATCTAAAATGAATCTTGGGAATGATATATCCTTGCTATAGCATAAAAAAATTCCAGCAAAGAACTTGGCTGACTTGCTTTCTGATATTTTGTTTCACATTGGTTTTATCAATGTTTTGTTGTCTTTATGTAAAAATGCAAATATATCATTTAGTAATATATAAACACATGTGCATTTGTGTGTATGTGTAAATACCTATATCCAGAACTTGTATAGAACACATTGAATTTCTTCAGCATGAGGAGAGAAACAAGTGACCCATGGGTCATGACGCTCAACCCACTGACATGCTGACAATACGATCTTGCACAGGCAACTATTTAAGATAATGTAGGTGGTGTCATCATTCATGCATATTAGCTTTAGTTCATCAAGACCTATAAGCACACCTATTTAATAACCATCAACCCAGCCGTTTCTGAGGAATCTGGCAATTTGTGTGTATGCTGCATTATTTCGGGGGTACTATAACATGCCCCGTAACTCGGAGAATTAAGGTCACAGTGACCAAATTTCAGCTTCATGAATAAACCTTTTAGAAACCCTCAGGATAGAGAGGTTCATGTTTCCAGCCTTTACGGTTACAATTTGTGCCTTGATAACAAGCCTAGTAGTCTTAAAAATATCGGTAAAAAATCGTAAAAATTAAGATAATGCAGGTAGCACAACCATCGCCCAGAAGCTAATTTTCAGTAAGACCTATAAGCACACCAAATTTGATGAAAGCCCATCTAGCCTTTCCTGAGGAATCTATCAATTTGTGAGCATTTTACATTATTTCTGGGGTGCTCGGACGCGCCCCGTAACTCGAAGAATATAGATCACAGTGACGTAATTTTAGGTTTCTTAGAACTTTTAATGAACTCTCAGGATGCAGAGGTTCATGATTCTAACTTTTACGGGTACAATTGGTGCCTTGTTAACCGACCTAATGTTTTCAAAAATACAATTAAAAATTCGTAAAATTAAGATAATGCAGGTGGCGCCACCTTTCATGCCCAGTAACCAAGGTTTATTCAGACCCATACGAACCAAATTTGATGACAATCCAACAAGCCATTCCTTTGAAATCTGGCAATATGTGTGTATTTTTTAATTATTTTGACGTTGTTGGTGGGGGGGGGGGGGGCTCCGTAACTCAAACAATATTGACCTAATTTCAGGTTTCTGAGGAGTACGTTTGAGGACCCCTCAGGATGCAGCGGTCCATCATTCTAGGCTTTATGGTTAGGAGTTGTGTCCCAGTTAACAGACGGCCGAACGGACGATCAATGCATTAGTTATTCAGATACCGGAGCTTTGGTATCAAATTTTCGATTATTCTGTGGGGGAGGGGGGATTTTTCATGGACCTCCCTGGATGTCCATTTAGAAGATTCTAGGTCCAACGGTTATGATTTGTGTCCTGTAAACGGACAACCGCTTCTTTGAAGATCTCTAAAATAGTGAAAAATGTGTAAAAATTGGAAAAAAAAACAGGTGGCACCACAAGTCTGCAAGAACTGATGAAACACTCTATAATCAGTATGCATGCAAAAAAAATCATGGTGATCAATACATTAGTTATTCAAATACCGGAGCTTTTGTATCAAATTTTAACTAGACATTTCTTGGCACCGCTTGTGCCATAGTATCGCCAGACAAATGAGGTTTTGTGGTATTTTGTTGATATAATGTGATGTATTTGTATTTTAGCAATATATGTGAGAAACATTTGTACAAAATATAGGAATATTTAAAGTGAAGGCAATTGTTATGTAAAAGGTTATGTATAAATAGAAGTATATATTTAATGATGTATTGAGTTGTATATGTATGTTTGGAGTAACTTGTTTGAGAATAATATAGAGTAAGGCAGAAAGAAAGAGAAAGAGATGGATAGACAGGATTTCAGAGAGATGGAGAGATATGATAATGAGAACGACATAATAATATCTGTTATATTTTGTTTCACATCATATTATATAACAATTGTCATTTGTTCCTTATCAATAGCATAATTGTGGAAAAACAAGAAAATAGAGTAGGGGGTGCCACCATGCAGTTCCCAGCAAATGACTCATCACATTACCCATATCTATCTATATGCATAATATGAAAGATATCTGCCAATTAGTTTCCAGCACATGACAACACTATCCAACAACTTTTTAATTTTTATTTTATAATGCTGACAATACTGTCAAGTCCCATATAGGCAACATTCATGAGCCATTTTAAATAGTCTTCGTCCAAAGGTCAAGACCACTCTCAAAGGAAAATGATCCAGTTGTGACTCTGTGGTACACCCAGTGCACTAATTCATTTATCACTGACCATCATATCTATTTATAGAATCTGACCATGGCCCAGAACTGCTGATGTTTGGGCAAAACATGATGCAACACCATGTGCAGAACACTAGCTGAGGCAATCCCCCAGGTTCACTGAAGATTTTCATGATTGTTGGTGATTTTTACCATAGATGGCAATATTGAAAGTCAAGTCCACTCTCATATGCAAGGTCAGGACCCAAATTTAAATATATCTCATCCCATAATCCAAATCTATGTATATGCATAATATAAAAGAAATCTGTCCATTAGTTTTTGACAATAACGCTCACAGTGCTGTCAAGTGGCCCTTTTTAAGATATTCATGATTTTATGTTTTTCACCAAATATGGGAATATTCAAGGTCAAGGTCACTCTCATAGTCACGGTCATGACCCCAAATCAATAAACTGCATTCCAAAATATCCAACATTTGAAAAAAAAAATAAATTAAAAAAAAAATAATTTAAATTAAATTAAATTTTAAAATTAAATTTAAAATTAAATATACCTCATTCCATAAACCATATCTATATACATGCATAACAAGAAAAAAATCTGTCCATTACTGTTTGACTTATAATGCTCACAGTATATACTGTCAAGTGGCAATGATGGGGTATTCAAAGGCGCAGAAAAACAAGAAAAGGACAACAGGTGGCGCCACCTATCTTCTGCAAAAGACAAAACTATCCAAGATCTTCCGTCAACTTGATTTTTGGACCAATCCATGCATCCCTTTTTAAGATTTTCATGATTTTATGTGATTTTCACCATATATGGTAATATTCAAGGTCAAAGCCACTCTCAAAGGAAAGGTCATGACCCCAGTTTTAATATACATCATCCCATAACCCATACCTATGTACATGCATAATATTAAAGAAATCTGTCAATCAGTTTTTGACTTGTGATGCTAAAAGTACTGTCAAGTGGCAATGATTGGGGTATTAAACAGCACAAAAACAAGAAAAGCATACTAGGTGGCACCACCAGTTTCCGGTACATGACATCACTATCCAAGATCTTTGTCCAACTTGATTTTTGGATAAATCCATGAAAGATTTCTTGAGATATTTAAGAATTTGTGTGATTTTCCCCAAAAATGGATCTATTCAAGGTCAAGGTCACTCTCCTAATTGAGGTCATGACCCCATTTTAAATAGGCTTCGTCCTC
Source organism: Sipunculus nudus (assembly GCA_026874595.1). Classification (NCBI taxonomy): domain Eukaryota; kingdom Metazoa; phylum Annelida; class Sipuncula; order Golfingiida; family Sipunculidae; genus Sipunculus; species Sipunculus nudus. The sequence continues at coordinate 52,369,076 of CM049311.1, read as the reverse complement.
TCACCTATATCTATAAATGTGTTAAGTTTGAAAAAGATCCTTGAAATATTTTTTGAGTTATTGTGTCCAAAAGAAATCTCTGCGGCGGCGGCGGCGGCACCGTGCCTAAACCATAGTATCTCCAGACTATGTCTGGCGATACAATTATCTTTGGAGGGGGGGGATTACTTCTGAGCCCCATAGCTCGGGGGATACGGGTAACAGAGACCCAATTTCAGGTTTTCAAGGAAATTTCTCATGGACCTCCATGGATTTCAAATAAGAAGATTCAAGGTCCAGCGATTACGATTTGTGCCAGGTTAACGGACGGGCACAGGGACTAAGTCAGCTTAGTTAAAAATGTCACACACCAGTGCTGCTATAGCAGTTTCATATGACCATTTGGAGTCACCCTTGTGACATAATACCTGAACTGGTATTTGAAACAGCTGCAAACATGACACTGTAAGCCTGTTAATTGTGAGCTCTCATCACTCAACTGATAAGCGGCACCCACAGGTCACATTCATGAGCATACACTGAGCAATAGAGCAAGCAACAGTGGTATGTGGTTTTGTTTATTAGGGAGGTACTGCCTGCCTGGTGGTATTATTAGTGCAACAAAATGTTACATTTTCCCTGTAAGATTTTCATTTCTTGAAGTTGCCCGAATTTTCAAAACTGATTTCCCCATTTCTTACTTTATGTTCATTCTGTATTTAGAAGTCTTACAGTAACACTCCATAGAGACTTTTTGCCCAAGAGAGGTATTGGTATATACATCCATAGTAATTTATAAAAAAAAACACATCGTTATGTTACAAATTTATCCTTTATTATGCATTTATTATAAATCACGTGACGATATTATATATGCTTTCATCCCTTAAATTTAAGCTGGTCATTACTTGAACTTCTGAGATCAAGAGTGCTACAGTCCACAAGGTCGCAAAGCTAAAAGTCATTTCCCTTGTTCAGCTGTTCAGTACTCCTCCCAGTCATATTCCGTGTAAGTAGGTTTTTCCGCATATTGACAGTCCTCGCCATGGTAAGTCGCTATTGGTTCGTTCAGAGGATCGTTGAATCCGTTATTCTCCAGCCATGACAGGACTTCCTGTTGGTAGTTCTGCCGGAAGTCCTGCGGGTCCCGCCCCAGCACGAACAGAGCTAGCCTCGTGGGGCCGCTTACGATGGCGTAGCCGTATTGTCCTGTCTGGCCGTACACAGGAGGACCCAGCTTCAATACCCAGTCTACAAGTATAAGCATACGTATACCATGCGTGGCGGTAAAGCTAAATTAAGAGAAAGGGGACCTAAAGTTCTTCCGGATTACTGCCTCAGTATAATGGTCATATCCTAATATAATGTGAGGATTTAGGCGTTGTTAAGAAAAGTATATTCCACAGTTAACATGCCCTCCCACCAAACTCTTTCCGCAGATAGATTTTCCCTTATGTATGCTGTCTTGGACACTACATTTGTGTCGCATCCCCACCTTTATGGAACATTGAGTTTTATCTTTTCCAGTTTCTGGGAACCGCTTACCAGGGCTGCGATTTTGCATACAAACTAAAACCCGCATGTCAGATGTCGCATGTTGAATTTTGGGTATTCCGCTCGACAGTTTATAAGAATTATGAAAAATATCGAGATCTATGATGTTTTTTCATAATCTCTTCAGGCACTTGACTAGTGATGATTATTTTATTCCAAAGCGCAATAAATTTTGTTCAAATAAAGCAGTGATTATAATTCACGTTTAGTTATCATAGGCCCGTATGTCAGATCTGACCGTAGATATACTTGTGACAAATTTCTTAGAATCTTCTGAGTCAGGAATCTTTAATTCATATTCCTACATTAAGAAAAAAAATTAATCTGAATTTTTGTGTGATTGATTAAGCTCCAACATCTGACAGTCTCCATTCTGCAGTGAGGTCAGCTATAAGAGAGGACCGTGTAACAAGAAATGTTATATGTGGAAGAAAACACAATATACGTCATGCATCACCAAGTTTAAAGAAGGGTTGAAACAGCGTGTGAGATTTATAAAAAAGCTGATTTAGTCCAGGATTAGAGGAACACATGACAAGTACAGAAGCGACCTCTGATGATTATCGTTTGTAACTTACACGGGGCCCATCCTGGACTTCCACCAATTAGATCCACCCAAAGTTTGCCCGGCTCCTCCGTCTTGTAGGCCCAGCCTCGTATGTCAATGAGTGCGCCATCTGGCGTCACGTTCCTGTTGGCGTTATAAACGGTCAGAGTGGTGGCGTTATATACCCCATCTGTTTATAAATGCAAAACGTACTGTATTGAGGTAAAGTACAAACAAAAAGCAAACTTATAACTTAATTTTTGACTATTATGGATGTTAAAACATCTTTACCCATATGTGTCAGAATATACGCTAGATGGTCGCACATTACCATAGCAGTTCTCGTGCAGGGCCGGTAAAATCTTTTCATGAAGGTCCGCCCGCCCTGGCGGGTAAATAAATTAGTGGCATTTTGTCTGTTTTTCGCAATCTTCGCAATACCCTGTCGGACAATCTCAAATACAGTAAACTTAATTGTAAAGACTGCTTATTAAATAAAACTTGTTGTATTTACAATTTACAAACATACCGGACAATCAGGTTATATATGCGCTTATCACAAAGTACTGTTGAACTACGTCCACTGTACTGTTGAATATAACTGGAGGACCGGTTCGTTTCCATGCACATTAAGTAATGTTAAATACTAGAATTTCAATATAGTATTTGCTCTGAAGATGTGCAAATATATATTTATGTGTTATAGCCACAGAAGATAACGTAAACATGAAAGTTCGATGCTTAAAGAGTGGTTGATCGTAATATATTCATTTGGTACAATTAATGTTTATTAATTGGGGTTTAATTTGCGATGACGGGTAGCGCGGTCACGTGACCAGTCTCACGAGACTTGTCGCATGACTGGTCAAGTGACAGCGCATACGGGTCATGTAACATAGGCCGGGAATCGGTGGTTTCTAATTAGTTTGCTAGCTGCAGCAAGACAGGACACTTCAAAGAATATTATTGCTCGCAGAATTTTATGTGTGATATGATAATTGTTAAAAGTAACTTGTTTTATATATTGCTAGCTGGAGGAAATAAATCTCACACGCCCAAACCAGGACTTGTTTATTTAATTGTGTACTGGTGTGCATGACAGTGTACTATCTTCATGTCTGAGCAAATTAAATTTATAATTACGGTTCCATCATATGTATGACTGGTTCAGAATTGAATTGCAGGACAATGTTGTATCGTGTATCAGTGTTGTGTTTGTGCATGTGTAATCAGTGCTGGATCAGTGTTGTGAGTTTTTAAGCAATGTACATTCATATAAAATGAAAACTGTTTTATTTTGATTGGAATTATTTATCACTGCACTGTGGTGTAACAGGTCTGAAATAATTATGATTTACATGTCGCTGAATTGGCGGGCAATGTCTAATAACGACATAGAAAATAAATATGACCAAATCCACTCACAGTCAGCCGTCACACACACTGCTCCCCGCTGTATCCTGGCGTAAATCAAGGCGTTCGCGTACATCTGGCAGAATAATGTGCAACTAATATAAGTTAAATAGCCCTCACTCTGATTTTACAGTATAAAAAAGCGCCTCAAAATCATCCGACTAACCAATAGTAGTAGTAGTAGTAGTAGTATTAGTAGTAGGAGTAGTAGTAGTAGTAGTAGTATTAGTAGTAGTAGTAGTAGTAGTAGTAGTAGTAGTAATAGTAGAAGCTGAAGTAGTGATAGTAATAGTAGTTGTAGTAGTAGTTGTGGTAGTAGTAGTAGTAGAAGTAATAGTAGTAGTAGTAGAAGTAGTGGAAGTAATAGTAGTAGTAGTAGAAGTAGTAGTAGCAGCAGCATTTACAGACCGGTAGAGGAACGTATGTGTTAAAGTATGAAGATACTTATATAAAAGGCATCTGCCCACAATCCTTATCCTACTTTGGTTTGCGGATTTTGCGATATAAAAATGATATAAAAATTTTACAAAATGATTCTCATGAAGTTCTTGTGTTTTCATGTCGAGTCAGCTGTGTAACAGTGTCAGTCCACAGTAACACAGTGTATGGCAAAACGACATGCCAAATCGCCAACGTTAGCGCCACACGAACTGTTGTAAGACCCTTGCTAATAATAAAAATAATAATAATAATAATAAAAATAATAATAATAATAATAATAATAATAATAATAATAAATTAATAATAATAATAATAATAATAATAATAATAATAATACGTTCTGGTTATATGATATTATAATGATACATAAAAAGAGACCAGTGAGCTGACCACCTGGTACCTGATACCATCGTCCTATGTATTTGGTCGTGTCCAGCTCGGGGACGGTGTCCGGGATCTCAGGGATGTCCTGGGCTCCTGTCAAATAAAAACAAACTGTCAGGAACAACAGCGCCCCCTGCGTCCACTTCATCGTCATGATGGAATGTGTGCTGTGGGTGTTGGTCTACAATCTTCTCAAGTGTATGGAAGGCTCTCTTTATATACATGTGACACATGTGCTTACTTATTAGTGAATTACAGATGAACGTTTGCACGTGTAGCTATTAGATACCGGGCACGCGTACCTAACACGTGCAGTCTCAGTGTCTGTGTGGAACGTCGCCGTCTGGTCACATATCATAATTCACGTGCGGTTACACGGGAATATGACAGCCTGGGTTTTAACTGATCCTAAATAGAGGTTTTCATACTATGTGGATACGGGAAACACATCACATGAAAGGCGTTAATAGTAGGGTTGCAGGATAGTATCGATGTATCGGTATATCGCGATACGGTGATTCGCATATTGCGTTTTTAAGTATCGATATTTTCCGATATTTTGTTAAACGTGTCCAAAATTGAATGGCGCTTTGTTCGTCGTTCGGCCGGCCGTCCGGTCGTCCATTAGCAGGGCACAAATCCTAGCTGCTGGCCCTAGAAACTTCTTAGTGAACATCCAGGGAGGTTACTAAAAAATCTCCTTGGAAACCTGAAATTAGGTCACTGCGACCTATATCCTCCGAGCTATTGGGCTTGTAAATACCCCCGGAAAAATAAAAAAAAATTGATACAAAACCTCCAATATCTTGATATTTAATGCATGGATTGTCATGAAACTTGCCTTAAATAATGACCATGACTAGTTTAGTTAGTTCCCCAAAAAAGTAATGGCGCCACCTGCATTGTTTCTTATTTTTACGAATATTTTATTTACTATAAAATGACAACAATCATATCAGTTTCTCAGCTATGATTCCATCTAGTGTCCCAAAACCTGGTGGTTTATTGATCACACGTGGATGCCCTAGAGTAATCAACCTGTCTGTATGTTTGTTCATCTGTCTGTCTGTCTCTCCATCTGTCAATCCACACAAATTTGTTTCCAGATGATAACTCCAAGTTTGATCGACATAGGGATTTCAGACATGAGTAACACATGGCCCAGCAATAAGGAAAGAACCTATATTATTTTCGGGTCATGGAGTCAACGGTCAAAGTCAGAAGACTTACTAATTTAAAAAGATTATGGCTGCATTTTAAGCCAAGCCTTTCATCCCAAATTTTCCATCTTGCTCATTTAGCTGACTTGACAGTGTAGGGAGAGCATAAATGAATTTGGGTCACAAGGTCAAAGGTCAAGGTCACAGAGGCCATCTGTTCACAAATTAGTTTCCAGATGATAACTCCAGTTTAGTCTGAGATATTGGTTTCAAACTTAACTTATATATGGCTCTCCACTAAAGTAAGAACCCAGTCGATTTAAGGGTCCAAAGATCAAAGGTCTAGGTCACAGGACCAATTTCTTTAAAAGAATGTGAATGCATTTCAAGCCAAACTTTTAACCACAAACCTTCCATCTTCAAGATATTACTCACCTGCCAATAGGGGAAGATTCTTTTCGATTTGGGGTCATTCGGTCAAAGGTCAAGGTCACAGGGCCCATCCATTCACCAATGAATGATAATTCTTCCTTTGCTAGACAGATTGGCTTCAAACTTGATTTATTAATGACCAACCACTTAAGTAAAAAACAACATTTTGATTATCAGGTTCCCGAGGTCTAAGGTGAAGGTCAAAGAAGCCATATCTTTAAAATGATTGTGGATGCACTGTAAATCAAACTTTTCATCCCAAACTTTCCATCTTTCACACATGGCTTACTTGCCCAAAGTGGAAGAAATCTGTAGATTTTGAGATTACCTGGTCAGAGGTCAAGGTCACTGGACCCGCTTTTTTTAAAAGATTGCTATAATAATCAAAATGCTGCAAGTTCAAGGATGGTCAAGGTTGTCCGCCATGGTGACAGGTGGGGATATTTACCTCAGCTAACTTAATCCATGGCAATCCACTCCACAGCAGGTATAGAATTCAGATATTGTATTGTTAGAGATACCTATATTCTACTTCATGTGACATTTTGAAGGATTATTTTTCTGTATATTAGCAAATAAAACTGAAGTAAACATGTCAAGCCAGGACCAACAGTTGTTAGACAAACTCAGGGATATGGAACAGAATATCAAGGTGCATGTTGAACAGACAATGCAGGTAAAATTGAATGAGTTGCATTCAACATTAAAAACAGAGATAAATAGAATAAATTGCAGGCTGGACAGTATGAATATAGATCTGGCTCAGTACAAAGAGGAAATGAAAAGGGAAATGTTAACTTTAGAAACAAAGTGCAATGAAAGTATATGCTTGATAGAGAAATAACTTAATGAGCAGGTATCACACCTTAGAGAAATATTAAGAAGACAAGAGACAGAGATGAGGGAAACAAACGCAAGTTTAGAAAGACAAATCGATGAATGGAAACTTAAAATTGATGACCTTGGACAGTATGGGCGTCGTGCATCTGTACGTATATTTGGTCTGACAGAGACTGGGCAAAACTGTGAACTGGAAGCAGTAAATGTATTTAAAAAAATAATGGTTCCTGTAGAAAGCTGGATGATTGAGAGAGTTCACAGGTCAGGGAAAGAGGGAGGTAGCCATCCTAGGGCAGTGCTTGTAAAATTCATAAGCTTGAGATATAAAGACCAAGTCATTAAGGCGAGAAAATTTCTGAAAGATTCTGGCATTACTATTGTAGGGGACCTGGCAATAACCAGGTTGGAATTGCTGAAAAAAAGCAAAGTCACATTCTCAAGTTGACGCAGCTTGGTCTTTTGATGGCACTATAATTGTTAAATTAAAAAATGGCCACAAAAGATCTTTCATCCGAGAGAGAGACCTTAAAAAACTGTAAATAAGGATAACTATCTTGGTCTTTGTATATTGATCTCTCGCTTATATGTATATCCTTTGCTTGTTTGAAAAAATAAGTGTACAAATATTAATATTTAATTCCACTAAATTTGCTTTTTTTATCCAATGTATAACTGTTAAAAAAAATTTCTATTATGAGCTACAGGAGTGTGCGTAATAATGATTTGATCTATTTTTTCGAGATTCAATTGAAATTACAACAATGAGAGACAAATATCTAAATACAAATAGATATGAAAATCTTAAAATATTAAACTTAACCAGAGGTATTTTCTTTTCACAGACTTATATTGAGAATTCAAGTTGGTGTATACATGTACACCAATTGTAATATATGTGTCAAGTTTAAGTATCTATAAAAATGAATAAGCAAAGTATGTATCTTTGTTTATATATATGCAATGTCATCTTTAGTAGCTACATATAATGTTGACAATAATGTTGAAACTGTTCTATTGGTGTACTCACAGAAAATAATTTACTGTAGATTGTTGACAGAAAACTAAGGACAAATGTCCTTAGCTTATTTAGTATTCAAACTCGTTGTAGTGTAAGCTGTGCAGTGGAAGCCATGGTGGACCATCTGTTCTTTGTTCCTAAAAATAGCTAAAGGAATTATAGGAACACCCAGAGACTCTTTATTACCTCTTTAATCTGTTGCCACTTTTAGCTTTGGTCAATTTCAAACGGAAATAATAGACTGAAAGCAAATCTGCAAAGCCTTTAGCACCGATTTAACCCTTAATTATAAAGAAAACAGCAACTTCTGGCAATAGAAAAATCCAAGTGCAAAGTGTGAATGAAATTAAGCACCTGTCATTTTACAATTGTAGTAAAAACCATAATTGGATTACTTGAATGCAAACGTAAGCCTACTCACCTTGAATGTTAGAGGATTAAACAACTTACAACTTACAAATCAGTATTCTAATGGTTGCATAAACAAAAAGCTGATATTATATGTTTACAGGAAACTTTTGGGTCACGGAAATATGAAAATCAATGGAAACATGAATGGGAAGGAAATGTTTATTGGTGTCATGGTTCAAACCAAAGCAGAGGGGTGGCCATACTAATTAAAAATCTCTAAATTTAAAATGTACTCAATATATATATATATATCCAAGGCAGAGTTATCATATTAATAGCAGAAATTGAAGGAGCAGATTATATTTTAATTAATGTTTATGCTCCAAATGTTGCCAGAGAACAAATTTTATTCTACACTCAGATTATAGATAAATTATTAGCCATAAAGTGTGAAGCAGTTGCAAATATTATTATGGGGGAGATATGAATTGTATTTTAAATGATTTACTTGACAGAAAGGGAGGTAAAGGAGGAATCAGGAAAAATGTAGTCGATGTTTTATATCAAAAAATGAATGTATATGATTTATGTGATGTGTGGAGAATAAAAATTCCAGGTACGAAACAGTTCACATGGAATCGTGAAAATCTATATATATATATAGACGACTGGACTATTGGTTTGTCTCCAGAACTCTTCTGGATGTAATAACTACAGTAACCATTGGATTCTCTAATCATAGTGACCACAACCCAGTTAATCTTACAATAAGTAGTCAGAATGAAACTAAGAAAGGAAATGGATTTTGGAAATTAAATACATGTTTCCTTAAAGAGGAGGAATACTTAAACTTGATTATGAATAACTAATCACACTGGCTTGATGATGTTGCTGCAACATCAGTTCCCAGAGTATCCTGGGAATATTTAAAATATAAAATAAGACAGGTATCAATAAAATACGGTAAAGAGAGAGTTAAGAAAAGTAAAGACCGAGAAAATGCATTAGAAGAAAGTATTAAAGCTTTACAGTCTCAAATTGGATCAACACTTGATGACAAAAAAATAGAAAATATTGAAAATTAGAAGGTATAGAAAATAAGAAAGTAGAAGGAACCATTTTGAGATCAAAAGTAAGATAGTTTGAGCAAGGTGAAAAAAGTAATAAATATTTTTCTAATCTGGAAAAAGGAACTTTAAAAATAAAACTGTCAGGAAATTAATACTAAATAATGGAAAGGATATTGAAAATAACAAACAAATTCTGAGCTTGATTGCAAACTTTTACGAAACCTTGTATTCCTCCACAATGCAAAAACATCAGTATTGTACATTTAAACATCTACAAATTAATAATATTCCCACTTTAAATGTTGAAGAGCAAAATCTTTGTGAAGGAAAATTAAGTGCAGAAGAATGTCTTACAGCTTTAATGTCCATGAAAACCAATAAAAGTCCAGGGAATGACGGAATATGTTCTGAATTTTATAAACATTTTTGGCCGATTTTTGGGAAGAATATAGTTGACTCTCTGAATTATTTGCATGAAGTAGGGGAATTATCCTCATCACAAAAACAAGCAGTAATAACATTAATTGATAAAATAAAGACCGTACAAAATTACAAAATTGGAGGCCAATTTCACTATTAAAGGCAGATTATAAGATTGGATCAAAAGCACTCTCTCTTAGACTACAAAAAGTAATTCCAAAACTAATTAATTCAAATCAGGCTGGCTATGTAACAGGAAGAGATATTTTTAGCAGCATCAGACATCACAGAAATAATGAATTATACCAAAAATACAACATAGAAGGCTTAGTTTTAGCGTTAGATTTTGAAAAAGCATTCGACTCATTGGAATGGCCTTTCTTATTTCAAGTACTAAAAAGATTTGAATTAGGGTCATCATTTATTAGTTGGATCAAAATACTGTATAATAATATAAAGAGCTGCGTTATAAATGATGGATCGACATCCCATTACATCCACACTGGCAGAGGTGTAAGACAGGGGGATCCATTGTCTCCGTATCTGTTTATCCTATGTATTGAAATATTAGCTATCCATGTCAGAAATAATGATAACATAAAAGGAGTTAATATTTTTGGAAATGAAATTAAATTACTTCTTTTTGCAGATGATATGACAGCAGTGCTGTCAAATATTGACTCTGCAAATAAACTAATAAAAGAAGTCGTACAATTTAAAAACATAACAGGATTAATACATGAAAAAATCAGAAGCAATGTGGATTGGATCTAAAGTAAATAAATTAGAGAACCCAATAAAAATAAAATGGTCAAAGGAACATATTAAGATACTAGGTATACACTTTTCATATGATAAAGAAAAGGCTGCCTATTTAAATTTAGAAGATAAAATAAAAAAGATGTAGCTAGCAGCCCAAATCTGGAAAACAAGGAACTTAACAATGTTGGGAAAAATCAAGATTATTAGATCATACTTGATTTCATTTTTTCAGTATGTCTTTACATGTACTAATATACCTTTAAAATATATAAAAGAGATTAATAAATCAATATTCTCCTTTTTGTGGAATCCACAGAGGGAAAAATTGAGACGAGACCTATTAGTTCAACCAGTATCATGTGGGGATTTGACTGTACCACATATAGAAAGTATAGCACGGACATGTAAAATACTATGGCTCCTTAAATGGTTAAGAAATCAAAGAAAAGAAATAATGGCTATCTGGAATAACATACTTGAACCAAGGGAATAAATATTGATTTGTTATTACCTTGTGATTACAGTGAAGATTTTATCTCTAATTTAGATTTGGATCCATTTTTATCAGATCTGTTAAAGGACTGGAGAAAGATTAAATTTGTTAAACCTTTTATAGATCAGTTAGTATGGTTCAACAGTAATATTGGTACTGACAGTCTTACAGATTTTAGTAAAAACTTGTTTGAATGTGGATTAATCTATGTTTAAAATTTATTTGATGAAAATGGAAAAACCATACCTTTCAAAATATGGCAAAACAATACGTTTTCAGGGGGTGATATAAAGGAATACTCCCAAGGTGTTGAAAACATAAATTTTAAATTAATTTTGTAAATAGGAACATGTCATTATACCTTTGATACCAGTCGCCAATACAAAATCTAATATAAATATTTCAGTTAATTTGACTCAATTAAAATTTAGGACTGGAAAAAATATGGGGGAGGGGGGGGGGGCAAAACTATTCTTTTTTATCAGTGTTGATCCTTTTTTCTGTCAGGTACCATTTGTCAAGAAAATTATATAACACCTATAGCGCTTATTAAAGAGAAACATGATGCATGCAGTGTCAGCCTAGGAACCCAGTAGGGAATCGCGAAAATGAAACCCACGTGAAACGTTCAAAATGAAGAAATCGCGAAATTTCAGCCTCGCGAATATAAAGACAACCACAGTATATGCCTTCTTGAGATGGTCCGGCCTGAAGGGGTCGTATGTACGGTGTAAATTTTCCTTTTTTCCTTTGGCGAATTCCTTATTCATTATAACGTAAACAACAGAAAAAACACATTATATTCAGAGAAAATGACCCAGCACTATTTGGGACAGCATAATATTATCACTTTGATTTATTATTTCATATATTGTGACATATAATTTATAAAATTACTTTCAAAGTGCATGACCTTTTATGGTTTTTGTAAGTATTTGAACTTTCTTTTCATGACTTTATATGTAATACACTTGTACATATATATTTTTATGATTTTTAAGAATCTTTAGGCCCCTAAGAGTTGCTATTCATTCTTAACAAGTCTGTATGACTATGACAAGTTATATTGTTTATATTTTTTAGAGTACATTATATGATCTAAAAATGATTCATCTTGGGAATGATAATATATCCTTGATATAGCATAAAAAAAGTTCCAGCAAAGAACTTGGCTGACTTGCTTTCTGATATTCTGTTTCACATTGGTTTTATCAATGTTTTGTTGTCTTTACATAAAAATGCAAATATATCATTTGGTAATACATGTATATAAACACGTGCATTTGTGTGTATGTGCACATACCTATATCCAGAGCTTGTATAGAATACATTGAATTTATGCAGCATGAGGACAGTAACAAGTGACCCATGGGTCATGACGCTCAACCCACTGACATGTTGACAATACGATCTTGCACAGGCAACTATTTAAGATAATGTAGGTGGTGTCATCATTCATGCATATTAGCTTTAGTTCATCAAGACCTATAAGCACACCTATTTAATAACAATCAATCCAGCCGTTCCTGAGGAATCTGGCAATCTGTGTGTATGCTGCATTATTTCTGGGGTGCTCAAACATGCCCCGTAACTCGGAAAATTAAGGTCACAGTAACCAAACTTCAGCTTTATGAGGAGAACTTTTAGGGAACCCTCAGGATTTCTAAGGAGTACGTTTGAGGACTTCTCAGGATGCAGCGGTCCATGATTCTAGGCTTTATGGTTACGAGTTGTCTCCTAGTTAACAGACGGCCGAATGGACGATCAATGCATTAGTTATTCAAATACCGGAGCTTTGGTATCAAATTTTCGATTATTCTGAGAGGAGGCGGGGGGGGGGGGGAGGATTTTTCATGGACCTCCCTGAATGATCAATTAGAAGATTCTAGGTCCAACGGCTATGATTTGTGCCCTGTAAAAGGACAACCGCTTGTTCGAAGGTCTCAAAAATAGAGAAATGTGTAAAAATTTGAAAAAAAACAAATGGCACCAACAGTCAGCAAGAACTGATGAAACACTCTATAATCAGTATGCATGCAAAAAAAATCATGGGGATCAATTCATTAGTTATTCAGATACTTGAGCTTTTGTATCAAATTTTAATTATCTTGGGTGGGTGGGGGGGGGGGGGTGGGGTTTGCTTCCGATCCCCATATAGCTCGGGGGATACGGGTAACAGAGACCCAATTTCAGGTTTTCAAGGAAATTTCTCATGGACCCCGATGGATGTCAAGTTAGAAGATTCAAGGTCCAGCGGTTACGATTTGTGTCAGGTTAACGGACGGACAGAGGGACTAAGAGTGATCGCTAAAGCTCTCAGTCAGCTGAGCTAAAAAATGTCACACACAAGTGCTGCTATAGCAGCTTCTTATGACCACTTGGATGTCACCCCTGTGACATAAACCTGAGCTGGTATTTGAAACAGCTGCAAACATGACACTGTAAGCCCATTTCTTACTTTATGTTCATTCTGTGTTTAGAAGTCCTACAGTAAAACTACATAGAGACTTTTTGCCAAAAAGAGGTATTAGTATATTCATTCATAAGATTTTATAAAAAAACACATCGTAATGCATTTATTAGAAATAATATGACAATATTATATATGCTCTCATTCCTTAAATTTAAGCTGGTCATTGCTTGAACTTCTGAAATCCCGAGTGCTACAACCCACAAGGTCTCAATGCTGAGAGAGTCTCCTTGTTATGCAGCTGTTCAGTACTCCTCCCAGTCATATTCCGTGTAAGTAGGTTTTTCCGCATATTGACAGTCCTCGCCTTGGTATGTCGCTATAGGTTCGTTCTGAGGATCGTTGAATCCGTTATTCTCCAGCCATGACAGGACTTCCTGTTGGTAGTTCTGCCGGAAGTCCTGCGGGTCCCGCCCCAGCACGAACAGAGCTAGCCTCGTGGGGCCGCTTACGATGGCGTAGCCGTATTGTCCTGTCTGGCCGTACACAGGAGGACCCAGCTTCAATACCCAGTCTACAAGTATAAGCATACGTATACCATGCGTGGCGGTAAAGCTAAATTAAGGAAAAGGGGACCTAAAGTTCTTACCGATTACTGCCTCAGTATTATGGTTATATCCTAATATGATATTAGAATTTGGGCGTGGTTAATAAAGTATATTCCACTGTTAACATGCCCCTTCCCACCAAACTCTTTCCGCAGATAGATTTTTCCCTATGTATGCTGTCTTTGACACTACATAAGTGCCACATCCCCACCCTTATGGAACATTGAGTTTGATCTTTTCCAGTTTCTCGGAACCGGCCACCAGGGCTGCGATTTTGTATACACACTAAAACCCGCATGTCACATGTCGCATGTTGAATTATGGGTGTTCAGTTTATAAGAATTATGGAAAGTATCGATGTGTATGATGTTTTTACATAATCTCTACAGGCACTTGACAAGTGATGATTATTTTATTGCAACGCGCAATAAACTTTGTTCAAATAAAGCAGAGATTATAATTAACAGTTTGTTATCATAGGCCATTATGACAGATCTGACCGTAGACACTTGTGACATATTTCTCTGGATCTTCTGAAACAGGAATCTTTAATATATATTCCTACATTATGAAAAATATTTAACTGAATTTTGTGTGATTTATTGAGCTCAAACATCTAACTGTCTCCATTCTGCAGTGAGGTCAGCTATAAGAGAGGACCGTATAACAAGAAATTTTATATGTGGATGAAAACACAATTTACATCATGCATCACCAAGTTTAAAGAAGGGTTGAAACAGCGTGTGAGATTGGCTTTGAGCCATTACCAAGAAACAAACGTGTCATGACGTGACACTTGCAATAGCCAATCATATGAGGGCCCTATTTTTTTCACATGACAAAGTCAACGTGGAAAATGTTCATGCTTGAATATGCTTGATCACTTGTCAAGTGTCTTTAAATATCCCTTTATATATCCCTTCAGGTTTGGAGCTTTGGTAATATAAAAAAAGCTGATTTAGTCCAGGATTAGAGGAACGCATTACAAGTACAGAAGCGACATCTGGTGATTATCGTTTGTAACTTACACGGGGCGAATCCTGATCCACCAATCAGATTCACCCAGAGTTTGCCCGGCTCCTCCGTCTTGTAGGCCCAACCTCGTATGTCAATGACTGCGCCATCTGGCGTCACGTTCCTGTAGGCGTTATAAACGGTCAGAGTGGATGCGTTATATACCCCATCTGTTTATAAATGCAAAACGTATTGTATTGAGGTAAAGTAAAAACAAAAATCAAACTTATAACTTAATTTTTGACTATTATGGATTGATGTGTTGAAACATCTCTACCCATATGTGTCAGAATATACGCGAGATCGTCGCACATTACCATAGACCCTTTGCATGTGACGTCACACGCATCCATACTGGACTACACTGACCTCCACATGGCCCAGCAGGTCTACTTGACACTGCATGCTGTGTTCTCCAAACTAGCATACGTTACTAATGTTTGCAGTATTGTAAACTTTTCTGCTGTAATTAACTGTGGAATTAGGGATAAGAAATCATTTTAACCTGGTGAACATAGCAAAGGACCAGCAGGAACCCTGTGGGCTGGTGACTGGCCAAGATGACAGTCCCTATCAAACCCATCCCCCTAAAACTGCACAGCTGGATTAAACTCTAAATCCTCGTCTATTCCTATTTTGTGATGAAAGATTATGTTATTTTTCTTACCTTCACCTTTGTTTTCCCAAATATTGACATATGTACTTGAACTAATGGTTAATGTAGTGGAAGATTATTTAGTGATATATAATTATCAAATACCATAATTACCATGGTTTATTCTGACACGTGTTCCTTCTTCATACATATATTTAGACCTGTTTTGGGTGTGTCAGTGTCTTATGAAGTAAAAACAAGGCTTTTTTGCTTTTAAAAGTCTAATAATAGTGCAAGTCCTCATACATGAAATTATGTACAATATTTATTTAACACTAGTAAATAAGAAAGCTTGTAAGTAAAATGTGTGTTTATATATATAAAAAAATATATATATATATCTATATATATATATCTTTATATATATATATATCTTTAATATTTTATCAGTTTTATTGGATATTATTTTTTAATGTGGGATTAATAATAAAAATGGTTAATATGATATTATTTTCATATTTATGAAAGAGGACTGCAATTGAAGATCACAGCTTTAATACTTAAAAGAGTATTATCATTTTTTTCTTGTGATAATTTTATCATGCATGCAAATGACTTTCTTATATTTAAACATCAGACTGGCACCCTTTTAAATGTGATTTAAACAACACAAATGTTACCTTAATTGTAAGAACATCTCTAACCTATACACCTGCATTGAGAATATGATAAATAAAAATTTCCACACCATCTTTCATAGACAGACAACAGTCTGATTTTCTGAGACTGGAGAGATCTATATTCTCAGTCACACTGATTATACCCATATTTCGTTGTACTTCTAAATTACAGTTCTGTTAAACATCTAAGACTTCCATTACTGCTGAGCTGTATCTCAAACAAGTGACTATCTAAAGACTTGCTGGCAACTTCAAAATATGGATTTGATGTAAGATAAAGGCATCTTGATTGTCAGTGTAATGTATATGTTACATTACTGAACATGTCATGATCAACTGGGACTGACCAGTTGATCTGACCATATAAATCAGGGGTTTAACTAGACATTTCTTGGCACCGCAGGTGCCAGAGTATCCCCAGACATAGTAGCCCCCCCCCCCCCCCCTTTAAGAATAGGCCCCCATTTTTAGCAGCATATACTGACACTTGGCATATTTATTGTTTCTTCCATCTATCAATCCACAATTTAGTTGAAGCTGTTGGTCCTGTGACCTTGATCTTTTTAAAGATGTGTCCTGTGACCTTGACCTTTGACCTCATGACCCCAAAACCAATTCGGGTCTTGCTTTTCCAATGGGACATATACAAGTCAAGTTTGAAATCTATACATCAATAAAGCAGGAATTATCATCGAGAAACTAATTTTTGGAAAGATGGCTCCCGTGACCTTAACCTTTGATCTTGTGACCTCAAATTTGATAGGGTTCATCCGATCTTGGTAGGTGAACTATATGTGCAAGATGAAAGATCTGAGACGAAATGTTTTGCTGAAATGCATTCACATCTTTTTGAAGATGTGTCCTGTTACCTTGACCTTTGACCTCATGACCCAAAATCAATTTGGGTTTTGCTTTTCTAATGAAACATATACAAGTCAAGTTTGAAATCCATACATCAATAAAAGCAGGAATTATCAGCAAGAAACTAATTTTTCGACAGATGGCTCCTGTGACCTTCACCTTTGACCTTGTGACCTAAAACTTGATAGGGGTCTTCCACTCTTGGCAGGAGAACTATATGTGCAAAATGAAAGATCTGAGATGAATTGTTTGGCTGAAAATGCATCCACAATCTTTTTAAAGAGGTTTCCTGTGACCTTGACCTTTGACCTCATGACCCCAAAATCAATTCGGGTCTTGCTTTTCCAATGGGTCAAATACAAGTCAAGTTTGAAATCCATACATCAATAAAAGAAGGAATTATCATCCAGAAACTAATTTTTGGACAGATGGCTCCTGTGACCTTCACCTTTGACCTTGTGACCTAAAACTTGATAGGGGTCTTCCACTCTTGGCAGGTGAACTATATGTGCAAAATGAAAGATCTGAGATGAATTGTTTGGCTGAAAATGCATCCACAATCTTTTTAAAGAGGTTTCCTGTGACCTTGACCTTTGACCTCATGACCCCAAAATCAATTCGGGTCTTGCTTTTCCAATTGGTCAAATACAAGTCAAGTTTGAAATCCATACATCAATAAAAGAAGGAATTATCATCCAGAAACTAATTTTTGGACAGATGGCTCCTGTGACCTTCACCTTTGACCTTGTGACCTCAAAATTGATAGGGGTCTTCCACTCTTGGCAGGTGAACTATATGTGCAAGATGAAAGATCTGAGATGAATTGTTTGGCTGAAAATGCATCCACAATCTTTTTAAAGATGTTTTACGTGAACTTGACCTTTGACCTCATGACCCTAAAATCAATTAGGGTCTTGCTTTTCCAATGGGTCAAATACAAGTCAAGTTTGAAATCCTTACATCAATAAAAGAAGGAATTATCATCCAGAAACTAATTTTTTGACAGATGGCTCCTGTGACCTTGACCTTTGGCCTTGTGACCCCAAAATTGATATGGATCATCCACTATTGGCAAGTGAGCTATATATTCAAGATGGAAGACCTGGGATGAAAGTTTGGCTTAAAATGCATCTTTTAAGATGCCAGTCCAGTGACCTTGACCTTTGACCTCATGACCCTAGAACCTATAGGGTCCTTACTTTAGTGGTTGGCCATACATAAGTCATGTTTGAAATCCATATGGCTATCAACACTGGAGATATCATAAGAGTTGTGTGATTTTCACCATATATTGCAATTTTCAAGGTCAAGGCCACTCTCAAAGGAAAGGTTATGACCCCAATTTAAATAAGCATCATCCCATAACCCATAAATATGTATATGCATAATATAAAAGAAATCTGTCCATTAGTTTTTGATTTATAATGCTCACAGTACTGTAAGGTGGCAATTTTGGGGTATTAAACGGCACGAAAACAAGTAAAGAATAATAGGTGGCGCCACCAGTTTCTGGAACATGACAACCCTATCCATGATCTTCCATCAACTTGATTTTGGGATAAATCCATGCAAGATTTCTTGAGATATTAAAGAATTTGTGTGATTTTCCCCAAAATTGGACCCTGGGACGCTGTGACGTCAGTGCAAAGAGTCTATATAGCAGTTCTCGTGCAGGGCCGGTAAAATCTTCTAAATTAGTGTTTTTTTTTTCGCCATCTTCGCAATACCCTGTCGGGTATTGCCCATTTACATACATACAGGACAATCAGTTAAAATGCATTTATCACAAAGTACTGTTGAAATACGTTCACTGTACTGTTGAATATAACTGGAGGACCGGTTCGTTTCCATGCACATAATGAAATGTTAAATACTAGAATTTCAATATAATATTTGCTCTGAAGATGTGCAAATATATATTTATGTGTTATAGCCACAAAAGATAACGTAAACATGAAAGTTCAATTCTTAAAGAATTGTGGTTGGTACCGTTGGAAATGATGGTCCATCCGAGTTCGCAAAAGGTATTATTATATAATCCCTACAGTGTGATGTCACAAGTATTCAATCTTAAGTTGCGAAGTACATCACTTAGTAAATCAAAGTATTGTTTCCAGTTAGAAATCCTGTCAGACGTTATCATTATTTATTACAAACGGCCCAAGTAACTCCGGAAATTATCAGGCCACCGGAATATACCAACTGGTGAAAGGTGTGCTATAAAGGTTTTTGGGAAAAGATTAGTATAATTAAATAGACATCGTTTCCATGAAATAATTCAATGAAAACGTGCAATTAAAAAGCATGCAAAGACAAACCGATATAAGGATATACAAACAGCAAAGCTTTGACAGAAATTAGTATTGATATATTTTTGAAACAAATAAAAACAAAATTAAAAGTAAAGTGAGGTCCTGCCAAATGATCAGTCCTGCCGTCCCCCGTAGTCCCGTGAAATACTCCTTTAATTCCTGGCCCTGTACAGTAGCCGGTATGACCATGTTAAGATTGTTATATACATACTGATAAACAGACGTATTATTGCTTCTTTGTAAACAGCATGAAGCATAGATCGGGGTACGTTTGGACTCGTCAAAAAGATATATGAGTGAAAACTTCAAAGAGTGGTTGATCGTAATATATTTAATACCTATAATTACGGTTCTATCATATGTATGACTGGTTGCGAATTGAATTGCAGGACAGTGTTGTATCGTGTATCAGTGTTGTGAGTTATTTAAGGCAATACACATTCATATAAAAGGAGAACTGTTTTAATTTTAATTGGGAAAAAATATTCAAGTATTGATGATGAAAAAGAGGGCACTGTAGTTTAACAGGTAAGAAGTAATTGTGATTTCCAGATCCCATGACGAGTCGACATAGAAAATAAATATGACCAAATCCACTCACAGTCAGCCGTCACACACACTGCTCCCCGCTGTGTCCTGGCGTAAACCAAGGCGTTGGCGTACATCTGGCAGAATAAAGTACAACTGTATAAGTTATGTATATAAATAGCTCTCACTCCGATATTACATCCAACTAACCAATGGCAGCAGTAGTAGTAGTAGTAGTAGTAGTAGTAGATAGAGTAGTAGTAGTAGCATAGTAGTAGTGGTAGTAATAGAAGTAATAATAGTAGCAGCAGTGGTGAGAGTAATAGTAGTAGCAATAGTTGTGATAGTAATAGTAGTGATTGTAGTTGCAGTAGTAGTGATAGTAATAGTAATATTAGTAGTAGCATTGGTAGCAGTAGTAATAGTAGTAGTAGAAGTAAATGTAGTAGTAGTAGTAGGAGGAGGAGTAGTAGTAGTAGTAGTGGTAGTAATAGTAGTAGTAGTAGTTACAGTAGAAGTAGTTGAGTTAATAGTAGTAATAGTTGTAGTAATAGTAGTAGCTCCTAAATCGGCCGAATCACGCCCCATTGCCAGCAGTTCCTCCAGGGGCGTCAATATAAGACGGATGGGGGTATATACCCACCCACACCCTTTTTGGCAAGGGGGAGGGACGGTCAATGTATGTTAATGTCAATATTGTATCTACACTTGGTTTACACTATACTATAAACATAATAACTAATTTTCTAAAAGCTTATATACTTAATTGTAATATATAAGTGATGAAGTATATATATCTGAAATGTGTCAAACAGACAATAAAAATGTAATATATATATATATATATATATATATATATATATATATATATATATATATAATCCTAAGTAGCTTCCAGTGTTTGCAGTAAAGTGCTCGATACTAAGGTAGAGCAGGTTAACCAAACGTTAAGCACGCTGGAGCATCGTGTTATTACTCGGAGTTTCACGCCTTTGCCGGTATCGGCATCCGGGCGATCGTCAGATAACTGACGCTTGTTGGAGACCCAGCTATGACCATCATATATATATAAAGAATCGAGGATAAGTTAATTGACGCCACTGAATTTCTCTCCAGAAAACATTCCTTCCTGGACGATGCCTATTTTCCATACAGACTAAAAATCGCATGTCGCAATCCAGATTACGGACCTAGATGCGGACAGACTAAAAACGCACGGGTAATGTTAGCATGTATTATTAAATGAGGAAAGAAACATTTTAATCATAAAACATTATAATTATAAGATTATAAAATTGAAAAGATGTCCACTCCTAAATCATTAATTTCTCAGACTAACTGTTTTAAGCACATCACTCTGGCATACAATTTTACAGGACATACAGGACAGGTGAATTTTTGTTTTGTTCAGGAAAGTTTAGCGAGAAAATAAGTTGGTTTCACATGCACGGCGCGTATTTTTTACCACGCGAATCGAAAAATTTAATTTTTATTTTCAGTAGAAATTTACTTATCTCCAGCCGCTCGCATTTTTTCACAAGAAAACAGAACTATAAATTTTTTTGATTTTCTCCTTTTGTTATATTTTGTGTTTACCTGTTAAGCAAAACAATTCCGTTATTATCATGTTTTCCCCTGTACACACTATAAAAAACATGGTAGAAAGTTTAACAAGAAAAAACGCTAACCCTCATTGGTCTCTGAAAAAGAGCCTGAAAAACCAACCTTTTGGGCCTAATAGGTGAATATTTTATACCTCAATGAGCAAATTTTTATATTATGTTTCTTGTGTAAATGAATCTGTCATAAATCAATCCATAATATTTGTGAGGTATATGTCTGCAGTATCTGCACTTTTCTTGAATAATTCCAACCAAAATTTGCCTAAATCCAAAATGTCTTCTTTCTCATTATGGTATTAGAATGGGGATTGCTTAGTGTATAGACATTTATTTAATAGTTATGTAATCATGTGTCAGAGTTCTCAGAGTTTAATTAAATAATGACCATGCAGAATAAATTTGTTAACAGTAACATTTATATTTACTGATCAATGCTTGGCTTATTTCTGGAGATATCAGATGTAACTATATTTAGCATGTTTAGAGGACAGAACTTATATATATATATGTCTGTGACAGCAGCCCCATAGCAGTAGCCAGTTAGTCAGGAATATTTCACCGCCGTGCCAGTGTGTTTAAGTCAGCTCTTATCAGTACTGTAGGGCATATATCGATACCCACCACACATTTTTCTTTCGTTCATAAGGTTACCCA
Source organism: Sipunculus nudus (assembly GCA_026874595.1). NCBI lineage: Eukaryota > Metazoa > Annelida > Sipuncula > Golfingiida > Sipunculidae > Sipunculus > Sipunculus nudus. The sequence goes on along the minus strand of CM049311.1, from coordinate 52,346,928 downwards.
GCAACGATAGTCAAGATTATATCTGGGCAATTCCTTGTCGAGAATCAATGTCGTAAGTTGTAGAATTTTCCTTGTTTTGGTATAAAAAATATGAAATATAGGCCTAATGTAAGGCATATAAAATCTATTTTACCTTGTGTAAGATAAATTTCTCCATTATTAAATTCAGAGCAAGTTACAATGTGAGTTGTTCACACATATCAGGCAAACCAGTTTGTGTGGCTGTATAAAGAGGCTTTACTGACTGTTAATCCCACTGAAGTAAGGTTTTGATTTAGACATGTGTCCCATGATCACTTAGGTATTTAATTACTATGGTTACTTAATGGAGGGATCAGCAAATTTATATAAAAAAAATACAACATTTATGCAATGAGACATAATTGAAATATTGATTAGCAAATTAGATTATTAGTTTATTAGACAGATAAAACTTAGTTAATTTTTTTTTTATTTAGACTGAACCATCCATCCGATGGAATACGTCAGATAACCTGGGTCAGATTAGGCCTACTAAGGTACGTCATATACATTAACGTTAAATTACAGACAGGTCAGTAAGTTTGTCCAGTAATTGAAGTTCGTCATGTTGGTTAATTAAGTTTGTCAAGAATACGTCAACTGGTTAAGTGTGTCAAGATTGACCTTTATGTTAACCCTGGCAACGCCAGACGCGAACAATCTTTCGGCCGTTATAAATTAAAAAAAAAAAAAAAAACTTGACTATCCATATGTGCTTGGTTAAGAATTTCTTTTTCATTTTTTGTTCATTTTTCAATATAGCTAGAAAAGTTTTACAAAATGATACCCAGGATGTTCTTGTGTTTTCATTTCGAGACAGCTGTGTAACAGTGTCAGTCCACTTTAACACAATGTATGGCCAAACGACATACCAAATTGCCAACCTTAGCGCCACATGAACCGTTGTAAGACCCTTGCTAATAATATTAATAAAAATAATAATAATAATAAATTAATAATAATAATAATAATAATAATAATACGTTCTGGTTATATGATATTATAATGATACATAAAAAGAGACCAGTGAGGTGAGCTGGTAATACCTGATACCATCGTCCTATGTATTTGGTCGTGTCCAGCTCGGGGACGGTGTCCGGGATCTCAGGGATATCCTGGGCTGCTGTCGAATAAAAACAAACTGTCAGGAACAACAGCGCCCCCTGCGTCCACTTCATCGTCATGATGGAATGTGTGCTGTGGGTGTTGGTCTACAATCTTCTCAAGTGCAAGGAAGGCTCTTTATATACATGTGACACAGGCTATTATGTTAAAAGATTCACATTTGTTCGGCAATATTGCACTTTTGTGAACATGTGCTTACCTATTAGTGAATTACAGATGAACGTTTGCACGTGTAGCTATTAGATACCTGGCACGCGTACCTAACACGTGCAGTCTCAGTGTCCGTGTGGAACGTCGCCGTCTGGTCACATATCATATTCACGTGCGGTTACACGGGAAAATGTGTGAATATGACAGCCTGGGTTTTAACTGATCCTAAATAGAGGTTTTCATACTATGTGGATACGGGAAACACATCACATGAAAGGCGTTAATAGTAGGGTTCCACGATAGTATCGATATATCGGTATATCGCGATACGGTGATTCGCATATTGCGTTTTTAAATATCAATATTTTCCGATATTTTGTTAAACGTGTCCAAAACTGGCTGTAAGTCAACTGAGGTATATATAGGAATGGCGCTTTGTTCGTCGTTCGGCCGGCCGTCCGGTCGTCCGTTAGCAGGGCACAAATCCTAACTGCTAGGCCTAGAAACTTCTTAGTGAACATCTAGGGAGGTTAATAAAAAATCTCCTTGGAAACCTGAAATTAGGTCACTGCGACCTATATCCTCCGAGCTATTGGGCTTGTAAATACCCCCGGAAAAATAAAAAAAAATTGATACAAAACCTCCAATATCTTGATAATTAATGCATGGATTGTCATGAAACTTGCCTTAAATAATGACCATGACTAGTTTAGTTAGTTCCCGAAAAAAGTAATGGCGCCACCTGCATTGTTTCTTATTTTTACGAATATTTTTTTTTACTATAAAATGACAACAATCATATCAGTTTCTCAGCTATGATTCCATCTAGTGTCCCAAAACCTGGTGGTTTATTGATCACACGTTGATGCCCTAGAGAAATCAACCTGTCTGTATGTTTGTTCATCTGTCTGTCTGTCTCTCCATCTGTCAATCCACACAAATTTGTTTCCAGATGATAACTCCAAGTTGGATCGACATAGGGATTTCAGACATGAGTAACACATGGCCCAGCAATAAGGAAAGAACCTATATTATTTTCGGGTCATGGAGTCAACGGTCAAAGTCACAAGACTTACTAATTTAAAAAAATTATGGCTGCATTTTAAGCCAAGCCTTTCATCCCAAATTTTCCATCTTGCACATTTAGCTGACTTGACAGTGTAGGGAGAGCATAAATGAATTTGGGTCACAAGGTCAAAGGTCAAGGTCACAGGGGCCATCTGTTCATAAATTAGTTTCCAGATGATAACTCCAGTTTAGTCTGAGATATTGGTTTCAAACTTAACTTATATATGGCTCTCCACTAAAGTAAGAACCCAGTCGATTTTAGGATCCAAATGTCAACGGTCAAGGTCAAAGGACCCATTTCTTTGAAAAGAATGTGTATGCATTTCAAGCCAAACTTTTAACCACAAACCCTCCATCTTCTAGATATTACTCACCTGCCAATAGGGGAAGATTCTTTTCGATTTGGGGTCATAGGGTCAAAGGTCACAGGGCTCATCCATTCACAAACTAGTTAATGGATGATAATTCTGCTTTGGCTAGACAAATTGGCTTCAAATTTGATTTATTGATGACCAACCACCCAAGTAAAAAAAAATTTGATTTTCAGGTTCCCGAGGTCAAAGGTGAAGGTCACAAGAGCCATATCTTTAAAATGATTGTTGATGCACTGTAAATCAAACTTTTCATCCCAAACTTTCCATCTTTCACATATGGCTTACTTGCTAATGTGGATGAAATCTGTAGATTTTGAGATTACCTGGGCAGAGGTCAAGGTCACTGGACCCGCATTTTTTAGAAGATTGTTATAATTATCAAAATGCTGCAAGTTCAAGGATATTAAGTTTTCAGGTGAAGGTCACAGGACCATCATTCATAAAAATTTCTTTCTAAAATATCCTTATAGACAAATACAGCTTAGCGTCGAGACCCATGGGTCCCTATTTTTATTTTAAAATTATCTTTCTGTCACAAATTTAGACATTTCAATAGGTTGGGATTAATGACAGTCTTAAAATGAAAGCCCCTACCGTGTCTTTAGACGTTCAGTGGGAAATGTCCAAGTATAGGCCTTAACTACCATAGGTCAAAGGTCCTTTCTAGGAAATATATATGTCTGCTCGATGACTTATTGGTACACGAAAATAATCCCACGAAACAAAAAGAAAGAAGCTCTGGACACGGTCATGATAATAAGTCGTTCATTAATATTCTCCTAGCATTTTATGATAACTGCATTGAGATCAAGTGTCGTAGCGGCATTTCGACTTCTTCGAGTCCGAGACATATGGAACTCGAGCCAAAGTCCAAGTCCAATACAAATATCCTTAAAAGGCATTTTAAAATGGAATATTCATATTATCATTTACATTTTAAGTTAGTTCACACATGCTTTTACTAAAATGATTAATTACATGTAGGGCCCCGATACTTAGCAGAGCTTGGTAAATACAGTGTTTTTATTTTGTAGTATCTTGTTAGCATTTCGCATATGTACGTAAGTCTTCATTATGTTTTTTTTTTCTATTTTACTCGAGATATACTCGGCCTTATTTCTCGAGTCCTTACCTCCGAGTCCGAGAACAAGTCCACTTCCAGAGCCCTATAAAGAGTCCAAGTCCGATTTCCTAAAAACGTGGACTCCAATCTAAACTCGAGAAACTGATCTGCATAAACCTTTATTGTTTCACTTTACTTAAAATAAAAATATCATATAAACACACATTTCCTATCAAGTTAATACATTGAAAATGTCCCGATTCGTATCGAAATACACTACCACATATCGCAATATATTGCAAAGCGAAAAATAATTTAAAATGAAGTTGACGCCATTTTCAGCTTTTCAGCATCAAATTGCAAAGCTTTAACAGTGACATTTTGGTAAAAGTTAATTTAAAAAAGCCTCCGTCGGTAAGATCAGATTTGCCTTGCTAATGAGGTGAAAGCACAACATAACAAAACCAGACGATCGGAGGTCACGCGCTTATCGTATAAACTGTGACCAAGATTAGAAGGCAGACAACTAGAACATGTCATAAAGAGGACAAAGAATGGACCAAAATTGACAAAGGTACGATGGAAATAATAATAATTTGACATATTTTCATGACCTTGAACTTTGACCTATTTAAAAATACACATACAGCTTCAAAACATCGTTCCGATGAAAGATAGGAAAAAACATTACAAAGTGACCCATGGTAAACTCTGGCCTGTAGAATGCTATATAACAGTGAAAAGAACCAGCAAGAAGGCAAAATTGAGCACAACTGAAAACAGACAGACATATTGACAAAGTGACACAAAGTTTTAGACCTGTTGACTAGACTAAGTTATGCAGAAGACGAAGGTGAACAAAAATGAGCAACAGTTTGTGAAGATAGGACCAGAATTGGCAAAGTTATGAGGAAAATAACATTTTCAAGTGTTTTGAAGTGACGGTCATACTGACAAATAACACAATATTGAAACCAGATGGCATAATCAGGTTATGAAGGAGATCAAAAGGCAATATCCCAAAAATGAAATATCGCTTTCGAGATAATGTGTATGACATAAGTTGTATCAGTTTCAAAAGGAACCCTGCAAAACTGTGGCCTGTAGAATGTAATTTGTAAGACACAAGAACCAGCAAGAAGGCGAAATTGAAATAAAAAAAAAAACTGACATACAGACATACTGATAAAGCAACAGAAAATTGATACAAGAAGTTAAATCATGTTATGAAGAAGACAGAGAGGAAGAAAAAAACCTATAATTTATGTAATTTAAGTTTATAGTTTTAGAGATATGGCCAGAAATAATATATTGACAAAGATATGAAAAAAATATTGTTTCGACTGTTTTGTTGACCTGAACCTTTGACCAATGATGACCTAAAAGAATAGGCTACCAGGACGTTTAACTTTCAATCAACCCTGTAAGTTCTATATCGATTGCTACAAAATTGTGGCCAGGAGAGAACTGACAAACAAACACACTAACAATCAATCTAGACGACCATAGGTCGAGCGCTTGCCGGAAGTTAAAACAAACCGATTTAAGAGAAAGAGAGACGGACAGACATATATAGTAAAAGGAGGTCAAGGCCAGTTTTTCTCTTAGATTATGAGGAATAGACAGGCCAGGAAAAACATAACCTACAGTTCATTTGGATACTACCATTTATAACATTATTATGAAAAAAAGACATTGGGGCGTGGTTATGACCTTGACATTCGAACTTTGACCAATCTTGTCATAAACAAATAGGTCTGATGAAAAAAATAGATATTTACCATCAGTGTAAGTTTTAAAGCGATTACAGGACACTGGGTTGCTGTGTCAGAGAAAGAAATATCTAAATAATCCTAACTTTAACCAATTCTACCCTAAATTAGGTCAAAATGATGACATAAGAATAAGGCCAAGTCTCCACAGAAATAGAGTCATTAATTCTAGTTTCAGATTAGTAATAAAAATTATAATATGATTTATAGCTTTGGAGATATTAGACAATAGTTACATATTGTAGTGTTTTGTGTGCAGCGCCTCCTGGTGGTCATTTACCAAAATTGAAAATTTGGTTTTGAGATATTTATGTTAAACATAAAATATATCCGTTTAAAAATGATTGCTGCACAACTGAGGCCTAAAGGACGTCATAAAATGATATCTCGCTTAAATCTCGTGCAGCGACTCCTAATGGTCATTTTTCGAAACTTGAAATATAATCTTTTAACACTAACAAAACTCTTAAAACTTAAAATTAAAAAAGACTACACTCCTCTACCTTTAAAAATGGCCAAGTAAAAAATTGCCTAGAATTTTACATTTAAATAGGTCACCATCGAAATTGCAGAATAAGGTCAAGTGTACCCAGGTGTAAGCCCATTAATCCTTGTTTCAGATCCTGTAATATAAGTTGTGACATTATTATAGATATAAAGCTATGCAATAAAATGAAAAAAAACGATGTTTTAAAATTGTTGACCAACCCTTGGTGGCTATAATAAAGAGTGAGATATGTTGAGATATTACTGTATTATATTTAATGTATATATGAGTTTTCAATTAATTACTTTAAACCTATCGCTCGAGGGGGTCTTTAATGAAATCTCACCAAAAAAAAAGTCATACAGCGCCCTCTGGTGGCAATTTCCGGATACCTGAAAAAAAAATCGTGCAATGCTTATTAAACTCTATATAATGCAAAACCAGACCTTAATAGCTTTAACAATGATTAAACAAAATTTCGCGATCCATATCCTGACATTAAACGCGCAAATAAACATTTGTAAAAAACGAAAAGGAAACACTCTGAAACATTTTCTGTTTATTTTTCATATATTTGTAATAAATGGCCGTTTTTTTGTGAATGGAAGGCATTACCATGTTTTGCGGAGGGTTTGACTTTTCCTGTTTTGCCGTTGTTAAGGACTGAATGACGTCTAGTTATCAAATACGAAAAAAAAACAATTATTTAATGCCTTTAGAGGCAAATAAGTGGAAATGTCAGTAACTTGGACACATTTATCTAATATTGTCTTTCTAAAATTGTTTCCTTTAGAAAATCTAAAGTAAGAATAAATTCGATATATTCAGAAAAAAAGACGTAGTTGTCCAAATTCAGCAAAAATTGCTGCAGTTATTCCATGTGAATATAAAAAAAATAAATTGGGTTGAATAATCAGCAGGAAAATAAAAAAAAATATTTTACATAATAACAACAGCCAGTAATTTCCTACAAAATGTGTATCCGTTCTGCTCATCATAAAGCTGCACGGAGTTTTGAATTTTTGAATTAACACAAATTTTGACCCTAGTCATGATTAATTGTCCATATATTACCCTAACCATGTCCTTTGTACAACATCTTGACACATATTATTTTATATGTCCAATAACTTTCGTGACTTAAATGGACATAACAACTGTTCATACCTTAAACGATTCTTTTAAATTTAAATGGAGAAAATTAATCAATGTCTTCAATGTTCATGCACCTCTACTGAAATATAAAACAAAACTCAAGGATAATAGGATTAAATTGCCAGGTGCAGGCCATGTTGTTTCTATTTATAAGGACATAGGTAATCATGCTGGTGCTCTCCTCAACCACGTTAGAAATATGTGAGAATAGCACAAGAGTAGGCCTTCAATGCTGGACAGTCCAAACATATTGAAAACTGGTCTACGACCGGGTACCTTTGTAAAACTCATGTCAAGTGGTCACTGCAAAGAAGAATCTGTCTCAAAATCAGGGAATTAAGTTTCCTCGGCTCAATACTGTTATATACAATAAACTCTCTCCAGAAAATAGAATCATGTGAGGTACATGGTTGGCCCGCAGAAACCAGCATTAAAAAATCATGCAGCCCACCCCGCCAAAGATACTCCAGCTTTTAGCACGTACAAGCCCCGCTCCGCAGTGATTTTTCTTTTTTGGCCCGGGACAGGTTCTCATATATATATATATATATATATATATATATATATATATATATGTGTGTGTGTGTGTGTGTGTGTGTGTGTGTGTGTGTGTACTGCATAGTTGAGTGTAGGACAATCTACTGATATGCCCAGTTCAGTGCAGCTAATTCTACACCCTACAGTCACAGGTCGATTTTTTTGGCTTAGCTGACTGTAAGTCAACTGAGCTAAAGGAATGGCACTTTGTCCGTCGTCCGTCACGCCGTCCGTTAGCAGGGCACAAAAGGTAACTGCTAGTCCTAGAAACTGCTAAGTGAACGACAAGGGAGGTCAATAAAAAATCTCCTTGGAAACCTGAAAACTGCGACCTATATCCTTCGAGCTATGGGGCTTGGAATTACACCCAAGAATAATAAAAAAAATGATACAAAACCTCCAATATCTTGATTATTTATGCAATCAATTGTCATGAATCTTGCCTTGACCATGATTATTTTTGTAAATTCCCGAAAAGTGGTCGTGCCACCTGTATTTTTTTTTTATTTTAACGAATATTTTGCTATTTTTTACTATAAAATGACAACAATAATGTCAGGTTCTCAGCTGTGATTACATCTAGTGGCCAGAAACCTGAAGTTTTTATTGATCACAAATGGATGCCCTTTAGTAATCACCCTTTCTGTCTGTTTGTTTAGCTGTCTGTCTGTCCATCCGTCCATCCGTACAAATTTGTTCTAGATGATAACTCCAGGTTTGATCGATACATGGATTTCAAACTTTACTTACATATGGCTCACAACTAAAGCAAGAACCTGTATGATTTTTGGGTCACGAGGTCAAAGGTCAAAGACACAGGACTCACTTATATGAAAAGATTATGACTGCATTTTAAGCCATTCTTTTCACCCCAAACTTCCCATCTTGCGCAATTAGCTAACTTGCTAGTATGGGAAGAGCATAAATGAATTTAGGGTCACAAGGTCAAAGGTCAATGTAACAGGGGCCATCTGTTCACAAATTAGGTTCCAGATGATAACTCATATTGGTTTCAAACTTAAGTTATATATGGGTCACCACTTAAGTAAGAACCCTTTCGATTTTGGGGTCCAAAGGTGAAAGGCCAAGTTCACAGGACATATTTCTTTAAAAAGAATGTGTATGCATTTGAAGCCAAACTTTTCATCGGAAACCTTCCATCCTCAAGATATTGCTAACCTGCCAATAGGGGAAAAGTTTGTTCGTTTTTGGGGTCGTAAGGTCAAAGGTTAAGGTCACACGGCCCTTCCATTCTCAAATAAGTTTATGGATGATAATTCTGCCTCGGATAGACAGATTGGCTTCAAACTGATTTTATGATGACCCACAACTTAAGTAAATTCATTTTGATATTCAGTGTCCAGAGATCAATGTTAACATTCACAGGAGCCTCATTCTTTAAAAGAGTGTGGATGCACAGTAAATCAAACTTTTCATCCCGATCTTTTACCTCAAAGTTCACAGGAACCACATCCTTAAAAAGAGTGTGGATGCACTGTATATCAAACTTTTCATCCCGATCTTTACCTCAGAGTTCACAGGAGCCACATCCTTAAAAAGAGTGTGGATGCACAGTAAATCAAACTTTTCATCCCGATCTTTACATCTTTCACACATGGCTTTCTTGCCCAAAGTGAGGAAATCTGTAGATTTCGAGGTTACCTGGTCAGAGGTCAAGATCACTTTTTAAAAGATTGTCATAATAATCTGAATGTTGCAAGTTCAAGGATAATAAGTTCTAGGATTTTTTGGTCGCAAGGTCATTAGTTAAGGTCACAGCTAGGACTGTCATTCTGAAAATTTTCATTAATAATATACTTATAGACATTCAGCTGAGCGTCGAGACCCATGGGTCCCTATATAAAACAGTAGGTGTACCAGAAGTAATTAATTACTTCTGATCTGCTCATCCCCTCCACTGATTAACTGGGCGGGTGGTTTGAGAGTTGACCATTTAATTGTCACTTATTGATCATTAGAGAAAAAGGCTTATTGCAATAAACCTAAACTAAGAAATTTGTTTGAAAAGTGTGCAAAGTGTTAAATATTCTTGATTCCAAGAGATGTTAACTTTTCAATTGAAGAGTTAAAGAGCCCTCCAGGCATTGTTATTACAAAATGAAGACGTAAGTCCCATATCAATATATGTCTCATTTTATTTTAAGTGAGCATTATCACTCATAGCCTTGTCATATTCTGAAGTGTTTAAGAAGAATGCGAAATTCCTTGTCATTGTTTATTGTTCCCCGCTTCCCGGAACGGGGGACTTTGATTTGGGATTGTCTGTCTGTCCGTCTGTACCTCTGCTGTTCGTCCGTCCGGTTTTCGTTTCCGCGCAATACTTTTCCCTGAATATTATCCGATTTCATTCAAATTTGGGTCAGTAGTTGCTTTTATGCTCAGATATATGAATTTGTGCACCACCTTCAGATTTGATCCATGCACCATGATGAAGGATTCATCATATTGCTTTTCTGGTGTTGATTGCTCCATCACTCCAGTCCTCTTAATGCTGATAGTAAGCCTAATTGTTCACATGCACAGGGAAACTGGTCCATGTTGTGCTGCATGACTAAAGATGCATTCAGGACAAAGTCGTCAGCACAGAGAAGGTCACGGATGATGGTTGTCCTGACTTTCTTGACAGCATACGGTCTTCTGCAGTGTGTATATCACCTGTTATGATATACATATGTGCTGCTACCTAGTGGTTGCTTATGGAACAAGTGGTTAGTCCAGATTAAAATATGGCTATCTAAATTCATCTCGTGTGTTGTGTTCAAGTGTTAGCCTGAAAACCCAAACTTAAGACAAGGACCAAGATCGTAACATGGTGTCAGAAGTTGGTTCCTAGCCTTCTCATCACTCAGAATGACAGATCTACCTGCGTCCAGCCCCGAAAATCACACGTGAGCTTAATGAAGCGTTGAGTTTTTTCTCGCTTTAGCGTTACCTCGTGATGAGCGATAATATGCGAATTTCACCATCTGAAATGTATATAGCCTCAGTTGACTCGCTAAAACCACCGTCTGAACTGTTTATAAATGGCAATATGGCAGATAACTGGAAGCGATTCCACCAAGGGTTCGCATTATATCTCAAAGACACCGGCGCATCTGATACAGCTGACAAAATAAAACGTCACTGTTTCTTCATGTGATGGGAGAAAAGAGCATGAAAGTGTATAATACATTCAAATTTGAAGTTGCTGGGGATGGGATAAAAATAAATTAAGTTTTGAAAAAATTTGGTTTTTGCTGACCCAAGAAAAATATTACTTTAAAACGGTTTCACTTCAAAAGGTGTGATCTGGAAGCACATGAAACGGTCGACTAATATACAACAATACTTAAGGCCCTGAGCAAAACATGTGACTCTGGGGAGCTGGAAAATTCACTTATGAAGGACCGCCTAGTCTGTGGTATTAAAGAAAGTTCCACCCAAGAAAGATTATTATGACAGGATGACTTAACTCTAGATAAAGCACTAAGAATATGCAGAGCTGCTGAATCAGCAAAACTACAGGTCCAACAATAAAAAGAAAAGAAATCGGTACAAAGCCAAATATACAGCTAAGAGCACAAAAAGAGTCACAACCACAAATGTAGCAGATGTAGCAGAACACGCGCATAAGGAAAATTGACCTGCTTATGGCCAAAAATGTCGAAAATACCAAGGGAGAAACCACTTCGCTAAGTGTTGTAGGTCGAAAAGATATTACAGAAACAAAAAATTGATACTTTTGAGAAAGATCATAGTTCAGAGCATGACCTGCCTCATGCATAATCACAATAGATATAGTCACAGCATAGTGATTGGTTGGAAGCAGTCAAGATGAATGGACATAACATCACATTGAAACTGGACACAGGGACACAGTTTGTTAAAATGCTAACGGAAACTGACCATAACGGTCTAGAAAACAAACACCTGCTATGCCCGACATCCCAGATATTGAGTGTTTATGGAAGTTAGCCAATACCAGTTGTAGAAAAAATGCACTTTAATAGTTGATCATTAAAGGTCACATAAAATGACATTTATTTGTTATAACAGGGGCAAAACTTTTACTATTTTGATGTGTAGCATGTGAAAAACTTCAACTATTCAAGAAAATCGATGAGATAACCATAACATGAGTTGACAGATACAAGAATTTGATAGGTGAGTTTAAACATGCATTTCAAGGCCTAGGATGTTTACCAGGTCAACATACAATAGTGGTTGATGCATCAGTTCCAGCGCAAGTCAATCCATGCAAAAAATGTTGCGTTTGCAGTACATGACAAAATGAAAGGAGCATAAGACCGAATGGAAATACTCGAAGTCATAAAACCAGTCAATTAACCTACCGACTGGGTGAACTTTGTTATTTTTACTAAGAAACCTAACGGTGACTCTCTTGTATGTATACGAGTCTGCAAAAATTTAATAGGGCAATAAAGCGACAGCATTTCAAATTGCCAACCCGAGAGGAGATAAAGTTGAAATGCTCAGATGCCCAGTATTTCCCAAAATAAGATGCTTCACAAGGTTTTTGGCAAGTTCAACTGGATAAAAGCAGTAGTTACAAATGTACGTTCACGACCCCGTTTGGTCGCTTTCTGGAGATCTCGGACCTTTTACATCTCGGCCCACACTGAAGTCGGACCACTTAGAATAATCTCGGATCACCCGGTCGACGATCTCGGACTATATTCCGTACCATCTCGGACCACTATATCGGACCCGTTCAGACCCCGATCGGACTCATAATGTCGTTGTCAAATGTATATGTTCCGTCTTCAAACGAAGTTAAAGATAATTATTAAAACATTATTTCTCAACGTACAACTGTTGTCCCTCTCTCCTTATCATTCTCTCCATCATTAATCATTCACTACATATCGCTTTAATCATAGTTTATGAATAAATGTATTTCTAAATTGTATGCATTTGATCGTGTATTAAAGTAAACTAGTTTGTGCGATAAAGAATGAAAGAAAGAATGAATGTAAGATTAAATGAATGAAAGAATGAACGATTGAAAGGTTGAATGATAGACAGATTGAATGAAAGAAAGACTGAATGATAGACAGAAAAAATGAATGAAAGACTGAATGATAGAAAGATTGAATGAAAGAAAGAATAGCATGGTTAGTTTTGATATATGTAGGTAACTGATTAGAGTTGCATTTTCGATCTCACTAAGAATTGTATAGTATAGGTTATAAAAATTTGTGCAAGTAAAATCTGGTATATATATATATATATATATATGAGTCTATTGTAACTCTTTAGTTGATAAATTACTTTTTTGTTTCATGTATATTTCTAAACTACTACTGTTTTCACTCTGTTAAATACGATGAGTGTGATTTTTTGTCAGATTGTTTGAAGATTTTTCGGTTTTCGTTTTATATTGAACATATACTAAATTCTAATCAACTTTGTCAATTCTTTGAGTTTAAATATGGTGTCAATTCACACTTCTGAATATCTGTTTTATGTATATATCGAAACTATTACTGTTTTCACTCTTTAATATTATCTAGTACAGAAGTTTTATTTTATATATGTAACAGCAATACACCAGTTCTGATTCTTTGATTCATACATGCTCATTTGTACATTTTAAGTTTACGTATATTTATCATATTTCATATTTCGGTTTTCATACCTCTTTTAATATTGTATATATTAAATTCTGATACACTTTGTCCTTTCTCTTTGAGTTAGAATATGGTGTCATGCGTTACACAAACTATTATAAATTAAGTATAAGAGTGTATGTGTGATATATGTTTTCTGAGTGGATATACATACTGAGCTATGTCGTAGGCTTAACTGGTCCATATGGAATTTTTAATATCTGAATCCCGCGCAGACGAAATGATATTGTAAATTATAAACATAATGTCGGTTATTTCATAACAGTTAAAGCAAGCAGGACATGTGTGTTAGTTTGGTCCGAGATCGTAGTTGCCCGATCACAAAGTGGTCCGAGATCGTAGTGGCAATATACAAAGTGGTCCGAGATCGTCGGCCCAGTGGTCCGAGATCGTAATTGTCCGATATGAAATGCTCCGACTTCGTGAGGGCCGAGATGTAAAAGGTCCGAGATCTCCATGTACCGTTTGCTCGCTATCGATACCTGAGATTACCATTCGTTTTTTTTGTGAGCTCCAGAGGTTTACCACAAAATAGTTCACGAATTATTTCAAGGGATACCTGGAGTAGACACATCAATAGATGACGTCTTTATCTTGGGTATCACTCGATCTATAACTACATGATACTGCTTTATAATAAGCATTGGAAGATGAAAGCTGGAGCAGTCTGAAATTGAACCAAAGTAAATGCATGTATGTTATAGAGGAACTTGTATTCCAGGAGACAACCTTATACGTGAAGGGATAAAACCATATCTTTACAAAAACGCTGCTTATGTAAGCATGGAAAGGACCCAAAACAAGCAGGACATACACAGATTACTTGGCATGATCACATATTTAGCCAAAAAGGTGTCTGAGCTGTCTGGAAAAAAAACAGCCCCAATTAGAATATTACTGCTCCAAAAAAACCCATGAGCAAGGGAAACAAGAACAAGAAAAGTCATGACAGGCGCTCAAAGATGTCGTGCCGTGCACAGAGGCAATACTTGTGTGCTATGACCCGAAGAAAGCACTCGGAATATCATCTGATGTCAGCCAAAATGGTCTCGGGGCAGTACAGTAGTATCAGCTTCACCAAAAAGAATGAAAACAAGTGGTATACGCTTCTCGAGACATGACCGGATAAGATATGCACAACTCTAGAAAGTGCTACACAGCATTACCTATGCATGTGAACAGTTTCACCAGTTTATATATGGAGCCTATGTGCAGGCCGAAACAGACCTTAAGCCTCTAATTATTCTTTTCATGAAAGCACTAGATTATAGTCCACTCAGAGTATAATTTGGATATTCGTACAAGGAAAGCTGCTGCTAGTAACAGCAAATGTACTGTCAAGGTCAACTGATCCTGAAGCAGAAACCGGGACATGTCAGAAGAAACTGATTCCTTTGTACATATGGGAATCACAAGCATGCCAGTCTGAGATAATTAAAAATTATAGAAATTAAGCCAGTAATCTGTAAAGATGAAAAAATGAAGATTATTAAAAAAAGAAATTGTCATCCAGCTTTGACAGAAAACTGGAATGTTCGTGAGCTACTTACACTACAAGGCGGTATTGTGATGAAAGAGCCTGAAAAAGTGACTCTTACTTAGATGAGAAAATCAGTACTGACAAAAATCCATGAAGGTCATCTCTGAATGGAAAAGTGCATGAGACGTGCATGTGAGCTGCTTTACTAGCCAAAAATGAATGATCATATAACTGAAATGATATACCAGTGTCAAACTTGTATGAGATACAGGAGAAATTATCAGTCTGAAAGTTTATAGTCTCATGAAATTAAAAAAAACTATTGCAAAAAGTTTGCGCAGATCTTTTTTTCGCATGAAGGGAAGGAATATTTGATAGTTATTAATAAATTGTCTAACTACCATGAGGTCATATCAAACTGTCTAACTACAATGAGGTCATAACACTAAACAAGACAACCTGTTTAACTACTATGAGGTCATATCGACCTGTCTAACTACCATGAGGTCATAACAACCTGTCTAACTACTATGAGGTCATATCAACCTGTCTAATTACCATGAGGTCATATCACTGAAAAAGACAACCTGTCTAGCTACCATGAGGTCATATCACTAAACCCGACAACCATTCTAGCTACCATGAGGTCATATTACTAAACAAGACCACCTGAACAGCTGTCATTACCTCGTTAATCTTTGCACGACATGGTACTGTTGATGTACAAGTGACAGACAAAGATCCACAATAAGAATGCAGAGAGTTCGAACATTTCATGCAGGACAACATGTTGAGAAAACAAGAACAGAAACATCGTAGTTTACCACCACTGCAATAGAATCAATGTGTTGCCACACTGGATCATGTCCGTGGTCAGTGGAAACAGACTGGACAGTCATAAGGCAAGTAGCAGCAAGATCATACCAGATTAAGGCAGACGATCGCTCAGGCTACAGGCGCAATAAGATGACACGAGAACCTACCATTCCAACAGAGAAAGACTGGCCCGTAGATTTAGAGCCGATTGATCACGCCAGGAGCAGGATGCTCAGCCTCCAGGTAAACCAACACCTTGTCGCAGCCAGAGAGTAAGCAGACTCCAAAAGACTGATTAATAATATGTAAGACTAGTTTCAGATGCTGAATATCTGTGCGAGGTTAAAGGCAGGTATGAATTGAAAATCCTGGCGTGTGCTTGTAACCTCTCCCCTGTAGATAGTAATGGTTAACAGCATTCAAAATAACCGTATTAGCTCATATAAGCAATATTAAAAAAAAAAAAAAACAACAGGTAACTCAATATATATATATATATATATATATATATATATATATACTTCATATCTACAGAACAGATATATTCATGTATCATTTCAGGATTATTCAGATGTTCCTTAAAATTTGCAGATATGACGATATATATATGCCCTGCCACCTAGTGGTCGCTTATGGTACAAGTGGTTGGTCCAGATTAATACATGGCTGTCTAGAGTTGTCTCGTGTGTTGTGTCCTGCTGTTAGCCTGAAAATCCACAAACAGGACGAGAGCCCAAATCGTAACATTAGCCAGGCCTCAAAAACACTATTTACCTAACTTCAAAGTGTCCAAATCAGGGAGAACTCAAACGTAAATTTATTGTCAGGTGTTATATAAAGCAGAACCATTCCCCGGGGTTTTTAGCTCAGCTGACTGTTAGTCAACTGAGGTATAGGAATGGCGCTTTGTCCGTCGTCCGTCCTGGCGTCCGGTCTTCCGGGCGTCTGGCCGTCCGTTAGCAAAGCACAAAACGTAACTGCTGGTCCTAGATACTTCTTAGTGAATATCGAGGGAGGTCGATAAAAAAAATCTCCTTTGAAACCTGAATTTAGGTCACTGCGACCTATATCCTCCGAGCTATGGGGCTTGAACGTATCCCCCCCCCCCCAGAATAATAAAAATTGATACAAAACTTCCAGTATTTTGATATTTAATGCATGGATTGTTATGAATATTGCCTTGAATATTGACCATGACTAGTTTTATCAGTTCCCGAAAAGTGCTGGCGCCAACTGTATTTTATTTTTTTATTTTGACGAATATTTTTCGATATTTTTTACTATAAAATGACAACAATCATGTCAGTTTCTCAGCTGTGATCACATCTAGTGTCTTAAAACCTGGAGTGTTTTTTATTAACTCAAATGATGCCCTATAATAATCACCCTGTCTGTCTGTCTGTCTGTTTGTCTGTCTGTTCATTTGTCAATCCATACAAATTGGTTTCCAGATAATAACTCCAGGTCGGATCGACACATGGATTTCAAACTTGACTTTAATATAGCCCACCACTTAAGCGAGAACCTAATTGATTTTGGGTCATTAGGTGAAAGCACGACTCGCTTATTTAAAAAGATTATGGCTTCATTTTAAGCCAAGCTTTTCATCCCAAACCTTCCATTTGCGCATTCAGCTGACTTGTCAGTACAGGGAGAGCATAAATGAATTAGGCGTTTTAAGGTCAAAGGTCAAGTTCACAGTGACCATCTGTTCCCAATTTAATTTCCAGATGATAACTCCAGTTTAGTTTGACTTATTGCTTTCAACTTAACTTATATATGGCTCAGCACTAAAGTAAGAAATTTGTCGATTTTGGGGTCCAATGGTCAAAGATCAAGGTCACAGGACCAAATTATTATTTTAAAAGAATGTATGTATTTCAAGCCAAACTTTTCATCACAAACCTATCATCTTCAAGATACTGCTAACCTGCTAATAAGGGAAGATTCTCTTTGATTTTGAGCAGAGTTGGTTTTCTTCAGGAAAAAATGTATTCCTTCCGAGACATTGAAAGAAATTGGAGGGAATGGGGTTTCCTCCACTTTCTTCCGGAAGTATCGGATGAAACTGGAATTTAGTGGACAGTAAGAATGATAGTGTGATTAACAAAAAATTACAAAGCAGATATTTGAACGATTTTTATTTCTTTTAAATAAAATAAAACAATATGGCTTTTAATCAGTGTACAGGAACAATGCTCTGATTAATCTTTATATAATTCTATTAGTTTTATTCAAATAGTATTGCCAAAATTGCAGCTGTTGGATATGTATTTCAAATACGTATGTATGTAGTGTAGCATAGTATGTGTTGACATGTTAATTAACAAAAGATTATTGGTTAAATGTCTGCCTGTATTCACATGAGGGTTAGAGGAAGTTTTCTGTATTTGTAATTAGTTCTTACCAAATTTGTGTCACTCAGCAATGTTACTTTTGTATGATAGAGAATTACAGATTGATATACTACAATTATCTCACAGGTATCATATCGGTCAAGTGCATAGCTGCCAAGGTTCATGCAGTGCTGCATACTAACTCACTTACTAGGGTAGAATCTAAATAGTATGTAAACGGCACTTTCTACAAAATATAACACAATTAATAGCCTGTGTTTGACTTAACAATATGAACATCCTATGTGATATTACACTATGACTAATTAGTGATCAACAGTTAAACTTATAAATTTATCACTCATTTAAATTTAAGCATCTCACCCATTAAATTTTTATAAGTTCTGTTGTTAATCACATTGGAGTACAATCAGTCCCTGTCAGTAATCTACATGTAAGTTACCACGAAGCATGCGATAGCAAAACACAATTTTCTCAGCCCTGCGAACACCAAGTCTATTCCTGAGGTTGTTGTGAATTATGCAAAAACTAGGAAATATCTAAAAAATATGAGACACTCTATCTCTGTACAGGAGTATATGCTGGGTAATAATCTGTCATAAAAGAGGAGCAGTTTGACCATTTGATTGGTATAGTTGATGAAACCCTGTTAATTATGATATTATAATAATCATGGCTTATCCATACCCTGCCTGTCCGTGCAGTCAGGGGTAACTGGAGTGAAGCTGCACTTTTTCGGTAATCACCTGGTAATCATTGCATGATTCACTGGACAGAAACCTGTGGCAATTGATTTTAAATTGTGTCATCTGACTGACTAATTCAAAACAACATGAGGCATTTTTGTCTAACTAAATTAAACTAATAGTCATACATTCTAAGATAACACTATGTATTCATATTGACCTTTATAAGATGGAAAAGATTATATTTAAGCAGAAATAAAGCTTAAAATTTATTTTTTTATATATTTTTTTCTTCTTTTTTCTCTTCTGTAATAATGTCTCAGACTTATCATTTTAGCATTTATTTTTTTTTTCATCATCGACATCATTACGGTGACAAAATACATTACAAGACAATTGTTGTATATAAAACAAAGGATGTAGCAACAAAAACACTTCATGTGGCTTCACAATAATCAAGAACTATTGAGAATGGCGAGTATTTGTCCCCATTTTTCAAGATGCTTATCCAGTAATTCATTCTTTTCTGATGTTTTACGTTCGTTCTTTTCATAATGCTTCACATGCGCAAGGAATGTTGACAGTGAAGGGACATTGCCCTGCTTACGTTGACTAAATATGATAAACTTATAAATTAATAACAGGAAATCAACAAGCAGTTTAAACAGCGTATCATCCGGTCAACCCATATACACAGTTTCAGGTGTTAATGGTGGCATATAGATGCCAGCTCGATGCGCCCAATTTATAATGTGAAAGTAAAGAGATTTAACCATGAAACATTCACAGAACAAATGGACAGCTGATTCTTTATCCATAAAACAGTATGAACATCTGTAAGTGTCCATCAGTCTCCATGTATATAATTTAGCATTGACAGTTAATATATTATGTAGGATTTTGAATTGAAACTGTCTTAAGTACATATCCAAAGTAGTTTCATATACATTTACAGCTCTTTTCCAACAAACATTGTTTAAATCAAGATTCCCTTGCAAATTTATTTTATTCACTGGTTCTTCAACTTTGTCCTGAATTATTCGTGAGTAGACCTGTTTGAAATTCACATTTGCAGCATTATCTAAATTTTAACCTCCAGAGAAAATGTTTTTAACAGGACTTCATATTTAATGTTTTGCTTTCTTTCGTACCATATGAAGTCAACAACACAACTTTTCACTCTCTTTACAAAGTTTGGAGGAGGTTCTAAAATATTTGAAACATAAAGTACTTAACTGATCCCCAGGGTTTAACAATTGAATTTCTACCAAATATTGTCAATGCTCTCGTTTGTCATATATTAAACAGGACTACCAAATTACTGTGAATGTTTTCAAAATTAAGTGTATCCGAAAGTGTTTTATCATAAGTGTACCAGATTCCCAGAATTTTTATCGCTTTTTCATGTACATTTATTCATTTAATATCATCTTGTTCCGGGGTTTTGCTTTTGGGGCAGCCGAGCCATGCAGCTTCACATTTACTATTAATTTATTTCAAGAGGTGAGATCAGTGCAAAATTATTCAGTATTTGTCTAACTTCTTTCATGGATTGTAGATCGTTTAAAAAGAATGTTGTGTCATCAGCATACATACATTGTTTTATCTCAACACCATTAATGTTTATACCTTTGACTTTGTTTGATTGGCGTATTACCATTGCTAATACTTCAATAGATTATAAGAACAGGTATTGGGCTATAGGATCCCCCTGTCTGGTGCCTCTTTTCAACTTAAAATAGCCTGTGGTATAACCATTATTAAGAACACAGCTCTCCAGAATATTGTGTAATACGGTAATCCATCTTTGAAATATTTTCCCGAATCCAAATTTTTTCAGAGTAACAGACATGAAAACATAATCTATAGAATCAAATGCAGATGCAAAATCAACTGCAAAAATAATAGCTTTATTCTTTTCTATATGACAGTAATCTATCTCTGATAAGGCTACTGGTATCTGAAATTCTTCTTCCTTTGACAAAAGCACTTTGGTCTTCATCTATAAGTATATTAAGGCATTTCTTCAGACGTTGCGCTGAAAGTTTACTTAATATCTTAATATCTAGATTTAATAAACTGATCGGTCTCCATGATGATAATTTCCTGTTGTCTTAACCAGGTTTTTCTATTAGAGTTATTACAGCTTGTCTCTGACTTGGAGTCAGTGACCCATCGCAGAAACATTTATTAAAACAAATCAAGAGATCATCAGTTATATATAAAAAAATCAATATAAAATTCTTTTGATAATCCGTCATTTCCAAGTGTTTTGTTATTTTTCATTTCCCTCAACATCTTTTAATTTCATCCTTTGTAATTTCACTTTCACATATATTTAACTCATTTTCTGGCAACACTGGTACCTTGAGATCATCAAAATATTGTACAGAGTTTTTTTCCGTTATCTTAATTTTTTTCAAATATTTTTCCTGATAAAATTTTTTTATCTCTTTCATTATATTCTCGGGCTCCAACACTTCAATATCGTTCACTACAAATTTATTTATAGTGGTTTTCTTTTTATTACTTTTCTCAATATTCAGGAAATACTTCGTACTTCGTTCTCCTTGTTCGTACCAATCATCACATGATCGCACTATAAACCCTTCTACATACTGCTCGTAAAACTGTTCATATTCTTTTTTCCGCTGCTCATATGTCGTCAGACTCATAGGTGTATCTTTTCGTAGATTCTTTTCCGCTTCCGCTAAATTTGGTTCTAAGGTATCTAATTTCTTTCTATTATTCTTCTGTTTTTTCTTTGAGTATTCAATTGTAATTTCCCTTACTTTATATTTCAAATATTCCCACCAAGGAATATAGTATCTTTATCCTTTGCACGAAGTTTGATTACACTGTCTTTTATAAGCTTCTTATAATCTTTATCATTTAACAAAGAGTTATTAAATTTCCAGTGAGATGGGCCGCGTTTAACATTAAGCAAAGACCCTACAGTACATGTAACTGCTGAATGATCAGTAGATATGACATTAGTATCATATCCAGTCTGCGTTGACGCAGGGGCGTTTTTGACCTCCAAGTATATTGACAAGCATTAGGGTTTCTAATTCTCCATATGTCAATTAAATCCATTTCATACATGATTCGTTTCACCTTTTGTATTTTCTTATGTTTAGGTCTGTAACCTCCTCCATCGGCGTCTTGTTGTGAAAAGCAAAAGTTGAAATCCCCACCCCAGATTATATGTGATTCAGTGTCCTGTTGCATGCTCTTGATATTTTTATGTATTTTCGTAAAAATTCTATTTGATCAGGCTCTGTGTTTGGTACATAAGTATTGATTGTGAGAAATTCTGACCCTTGTATTATCTCCCTTAAAATTATACATCTACCAAAGTCATCAATATGAGAATAAATCTCTTTAAAATTTCACCATGCTGCCAATAAGTGTAACAACTCCTCGTGCGAGGGGTGTACCGCAAGAAAAAAAAAACTTAAGCCGTCCCATTGTTCTGTCAATTGTTGCTGAATATCTGGAGTAAAGTGAGTCTCTTGTAAAATATTACACTTTTTTTACCTTTTTTATCTAATAACCATTAAAATTTATTAGCTTTTTTATATTTTCACATTAAATTTGAAAGTTTCTTCCGAAATTTCCATCTTTCACACATGCCTTACTTGCTCAAAGTGAGAAAATCTGTAGATTTTGAGGTTACCTGGTAAGAGGTCAAGGTCACTTTTTAAAAGATTTTTACAATAATCTAAATGCTGCAAGTTCAAGGATAGTAAGTTCTAATTTTTTGTTGTCACAATTAAGGTCATTGGTTAAGGTCACAGGACTGTAATCCTGAAAAATTTCTTTAAAATATCCTTATAGACAAATTCAGCTGAGCGTCGAGACCCATGGGTCCCTAGTTATATTTGCACCACCGTCCCTTTGGACGAAATGACTGACAGTCTGTCGTGGCAGTGGTTACGTACAAACGTAAACATGTCTATATTAGTTTCGCAATTCGGCATTGTTTCTCCGTTATATATCGACAATCTCAAATCATAGGGGAGAAAGTAGTATGTGATCAACATCACAAAGCAGTTAGTACACAAGACATGCGTATATTGGTGCATTAAAACACAACAAAATGTAATAACTGTACGATGGCAACCTCTTGCAGAATGAATTATGATGTGTGACGCTAGGTGGAAAATCGAAAACGTTGCATTTAATAGGTCTAAATTGTAACTGAAATAGATTAATTATCAAGTAGCGTACAAGTCATGCCAGAGTTAACCGTGTCTTGTACATGTGTAACATATTGTTATAAATAGCTGAATATGATGAAAAATTATCAACACACCCAAATATCCTGCACAATAGGTTCTTTCTTTTTTATCATGTGAAGATTACACTCAGATAGCTGTGTGAGGGGAAGTTGCCAGAGCCCTAAATAACTGTCCATATTCTGTCCTATAGGGCCGTCACGTGTTAAGCAAAGTGGAGGTGTCAGTGAGAATGGTGGAACCTCCAAATTAATTGGCCTAAAACGCTTTCGTTTTGAAAGATTAAGAACACTGTTATTCCTATGAACCGATTGAGTTGTGGTTAATAGGTATTTACTTCCACTATCTCCAATATTTTTTAGAACTTTCATTACATCCGGAATGGTTAAGTGTTGTAACATATACCGACATATGACCAAGTCATACCTTTCCTTCAGCGGTGTAACTACTGCGTCAGCATTGACAAAACGCCAGTCATGATTACCTTTAAAGGCACGACCATGGTTTTCAATAAGTTCTGGTACAATATCCATGCCAGTATACAAAACATCTGTCCTTTGTTGCAGGAACCGATGCATCCACTGGAAATCCCCACAAGGAATATCCAATATCTTGATTTTATCTTTGTTTGTTAGCTGTTTAAGTTCATTTATGAGTCTATGGAGTATGGCCATAGCTTCTTGTGCCCAGTTCAATATAGATCCACGTCCTGACCCAATTACAGACATCAGCCTTTTATCAACGTTAGGATCTGCTCTTGCACCCCACGCGTGTGTCTTATAGACACCCTGGAAGGAATTCTTTCGCTGTTCAGAGGTCTCTCTCGAGCTAAACACGTTAAGTGCAAATGGTTTTGGTGAAACATCGTCAGTGTGACGCAAAACGGATCCAGATATACAGTCACGCACGCTTTTGTCTTGCGTCAGTACACCTCGGGCTGTCCCGGTCCCAGGTACTGGGGGTACTTGCTTTTGTCGGATTTCAGAAAGAACATCATGTTTAGCCTCAAAAAAGTTCAAATTGTTATTCCCATTTGTGTACATTCCGTATCGTTTATAAAGGACAAGCATCACTATAGTAACTACAAGTGAAGTGCTGATGATGAATCGTCGATAAGCTGCCATATTTGCTTCGCCAGTCTCTTGCTATTCACAATTCGGTGTCTAGCCTGGAAATACAAAAACATGTACAAAGACATAAATGGATTTAACAGAAAGCACTGATATTTGCTTTCTATGGTCTCCAAAAAGAACATTGGTAAATTTACCAGAGTATGCATTGGTAAGCACCTGTGAATGTTCCACCGAAAAACGTGTGACCAATGGGTCATGGGGCTCAGCTGATTGGAGTAACTTATCTCGGGCTACTTTTATAAAGAGTAGGAGGCTGACTTCTCCAGGGGCGTAGCCAGAGGGGGGCCGCAGGGGGCCATGCATAAATTTTAGAACTTATGGATCTGAACATAATGTATATCTTGTTTAAACATCAGGAAAAATATTTTCTCACTTAACATGATAACTTTTAAAGCTAAAAACTATTTTTCAAGAATAAAACTTTATTCAATCAAACTCTTATCGTATGCAAGAAATTATATCAACATTTTGTATTTTTTTTTAAGTTATTAGCATTACCGTAAAATCTTTACTTTAAATTTGCCCAAATTTGACCATGGGACATTTTTTTTTTATTTCCTATAAGCACTGATCATTTAATTTTCACATCATATACAAATCAGTATTTAATCTTTTGAATCTTAAATATGCAAGGAATTTATTCAAGTGTTCAGACACCATATCATGTGCACAGTGCTGTGAAGTGAGTGTCGGAGCCCTCGCTTAGCCACCTGTTATGTAACAAACTTCAGTCGACGCAGCTATATATAGCTCCCTTTACTCAGCAGAGCAGGACTTCCCCTCCCGTCCCCACCCTTCTCCATGTAGAGGATGAATAAACAAGATGAATGTTATAATTTTATATGTTTGATTCATTTTTTTTCTAGACTTTTGCTCCCTATTGGAGGTTTTTTTTATAACATGGGGTTACAATCAGTGCAAATTGAATTATCAGTGTTAGTTTTGCTGTAATAGTGTGGATGTGCATGTTGAGGAACTCCTTGTTTCAGCTTTCTTTCTTGTTTTAACATGTGTTAAATTCAGTATTAAATTGTAGTTGAGATAATATTAGCTTACTGATTTTACTTATCAGTAATCCTACCGATAGTGTGTATACCTTGGTTGACAAGAGAATTTTACTTAATATTATATTTTTGTTAATAAAATTTATCTTAAAATAAAGTCTTTTCTTTCCACCTGTGTCTATATCTGTAAATATTTAATATGCAACACAATATATACAAAAAAAACCTATAGTGGTTTTTCCATGGAAGTCATGATAAAGTATTAGTTGGGCAATCATATATTAAGTACTTGATTATCACCAAATAGCAGGATTGTTACTCTTAGCTTTGCAATTAGCAAAATATATTAAACAATAAAAATATAAATAAGTATATGAATTTTACCAAATTCAGCTGAGCGCCGTGGCCCATGGGTTCCTTGTTTATTGATTCATCTTGCATAACTGATATTTCTAATTTTAATTAAACATTAGTATTTTGGTTGTAATTATTATGAGGTGTTATATATATATATATAAATATATATATATATATATATATATATATATATATATTGTTACAGTTTCTTGCAGAGAAATATCACTCAGTATTCCACAAACACCCAGGAACACAAATAGAAGAGATGCCGTTGTTGTAGCAGTAGTTTTTAATGTTACTAGCTGTACACGTACACACTGGCTCCCTGAAATCCTATCTAGCCCTACCCTACCCGACTACCAGTCCCCAGCCAGCCACTTGACAAGCTGCTCTGGGGCCATGTGTCACTGGCTTGCTTTCTGCTGGCTACCAGCTGACCTCACAGGCTGCCGGTCACCAGACCAGGCATACCTGTTTACAGCCTGCATACAGTACATGTACACAGACTACTCTCACTACAGAAATATAACACTACATTACACTGCCCCCTCCCTAAGATTTGTCCGTCCCGGATAAATGACACTACCACATAAACATATAAACCAAACAATTACAAAAACCTAAGTGCCATAAACAAATATCAAAATAACATGTTAAATACAATTAAACAAATAGCATAATGAAAAATTAAATGCGCAGATATAATTCGCCTTGTTCACATCACTACCCGCTCATTTCAGTTAGAGGTATACAGTAGTATAAAAGATGAATAATATATGTGTTTCCTGTTTCTATTGATGTTATTGGTTCATCAAGGCAAGCCTAAAGATGCTCACCACTGGCTCAAAGGAACCGAGAACAGAACAGGTACCAATTTTCTGCGATTTGTCACTCACGTTCATCACTCTTACTGGTAGGCATGGATTGCGTGTATTAATCAATGCCTTACCGACAAGTGACCCATCAGTATCATTCATAGGCTCCAGTACTCCCCAATGACATCCTACCGAGTCATCAGTCAGTTTGGAAGGAACAACAGCCTCATGATGCGGAGGCACCACAACAGATTTATGGGCGACAACATGACAACAAATACCCTTCCCTACAAATGCCGGTGTTCCAAGGGTATTTCCATGGTTCCGATACGTAGTATCCCATTAGTAATGTCAACAACACAGTCATGTGCTTCCATGAAATCCAATCCCAGTATACACATATCACTTGTCTCTGCAACCAAAGTGTTGTGCTTTATCTCCATACCACCAATCCTGAATGTCAGCTCGCCTCTCCCAGTTACTGGTGCTGTTTCCCCTGTCACAGTCTCTAACACTATCCACTAGGATCCGACACGGAACACAATCTTCAAATCCGTCAGCCATTAATCCATTATCCGAAGATTGCAAAGTTCCAGTTTTAAAAACAACAGGTGGGGCTTTTTTACTAGTTTTCCTGGTCAGGAGGTTTGTGAGATGGCACCTTGCGCCTGTTTGCTGGACATTCTCTGCGCCAGTGATCCTGTGCTCCACATATCCAACAGCCACTTTGACTCCGCCATTGTTGATTTTGTCTCATGTCCAACATTGTGTGTAAGGACTGCTGCACTGTATCTTGCACAACACGTATCAAATCAGCAATACTAGCATCCTGGAATCTTATACTAGGTTTGTTATCAAACTGTTGCCCTGGATAATCACTGGACACAGTCCGACACACTGTTGGCTCCAATTCTGTCACCGCCCTCACCCGCTGGCGATTGGCTAGCATAAACGACTCAAGCTCCAATGCAATTTCGACTGCATTTTGCAAATTTGGCGGCCTGGTCTGTTTCACTCGCAACCTTGTGTCATCATCCAAGATGCCATCAATGAACTGATCACGAGCTAAGACATCCTGCACACTTGGTGGTGCCTCTGGGTAGGCTAATCGTGTCAAACGTGCAATATCTTCTGCCATTTCTGGGAATGTCTCACCTCGTCTTTTAACTCGAGTTTTCAGTTTTGCTCGGGATAAATCACTTTGATGGCCGCTTCCAAAACGGCTTGACGTGCACCGACGAGTGTATCGTAGTCCTGCCGCCCTTGAGGTAGTAGGTTGCCCAGTACTGCAAGTGCTGGTCCTTTCAGGCTTGTTGCCAGGAATGAAGCCTTTTCCAGTGGCGACCATTTGTTCATTTCCGCTGTTATTTCAAACTGAGCCTGATAGGCCTCCCATGGTATTTCGACACCATCAAATTGAATAGGTCTTTGTATAGGCCTGGACACTGGTATCTCAACGGCTGACACTGACAGAGATCTCTTGTGTGTATCCCCTGTTAGGCAGTCCTCTGTATTGTTACCAGATAATGCAGAGGGATATGGGGATTGTTCTGTTGTCTGGTTGTGTGTTGTTGGTACAGCATCACCCAACTTTGTTTCTAACATCACTACACGAGACAGGAGGTTTTTCTGGCCTTGTCTCAGTTCAAGATTCTCTCTCTCTAGACAGGCAATACTCCCTCCTAATTCTATCTCGAGCCGCCTCAGTGTTATTTTCACCTGTTCCAGGGATTGTCTATTGTCCTTAGCAATTTCTTGTTGTTGCTGCCATGCTTGATCTTGTTTACGTTCAAGCTGTTGAAGTAGCCCAAGAGCTTGTGTTAGTTCATTGACAAGAGGCGGGGAGCTGGGCCTCTTACCAGTGTCCACTACTGGGCCAGCATGCATGGAATGTTCACAGTAAGTAACACCTACTTTACCTTGTGCCTTGAACTCTACTTCGCTGTCACTGCTTTCAGAAGGCATCTTTTATGTTTATTTGTATATAATCCCACTTCTGACACCAATGTTACAGTTTCTTGCAGAGAAATATCACTCAGTATTCCACAAACACCCAGGAACACAAATAGAAGAGATGCCGTTGTTGTATAGCAGTAGTTTTTTATGTTACTAGCTGTACACGTACACACTGGCTCCCTGAAATCCTATCTAGCCCTACCCTACCCGACTACCAGTCCCCAGCCAGCCACTTGACAAGCTGCTCTGGGGCCATGTGTCACTGGCTTGCTTTCTGCTGACTACCAGCTGACCTCACAGGCTGCCGGTCACCAGACCAGGCATACCTGTTTACAGCCTGCAAACAGTACATGTACACAGACTACTCTCACTACAGAAAAATAACACTACATTACAATATATATATATAAGTATACATTGCCTTTGCCACATATTTCGGCCCCCTCCCCTCCCTACATCCTGGCTACGCCCCTGTTCTCCGAGAACTTCTTCGCCGAAAGTGCTTTCAGGATTCACTTGATACCGGGAATACGATCAAAACTGCACATAATGCAAAAACAAGTACATGCAGCATCTCGCCAAGAGAGACAAACAAGCTCCCTCCAAATTACTTGTGTTCCGGCCAAAGACTGGAGTGGCCCCGTGTACCTTTATATATCATCAGAAATATGAAATCATATGTACCCAGAATGAATAAAACAATATGTTTCTAAAAATTTAAGTATAAAATATGTATTAATTATGCACTTGTATATGTTATGTATGGTAAGTTTGACACAGCTTATGTCGGCATCATTTATAGGCATAGGATATAAATACCTTAGCCATTTAATACAAAATCACTTTGGTTGTATGCTAAATTATTGATCCTAAATACAACATTTCTGTGTACGCAAAATGACTAAACAGGCGCGTAAAGTATAGTATGAGGCAATCGCGCACTGGTATCCATGGTTATACAAAGTGATAAAATCGAACTCAACCACCTGCTCTGTCAGTTCTAACATATATGCCATTGACCTCAAATACCTTGCATATTTTGAATGCGTATACATTAAATTGTTCAAGACTATGCATTGCTTTTGTGATTTAAATAATGAACTGTTTCCCTGTGTACGTTTTGACGTGCTCCGTATGCGTATCCGCAAAAACGGTCCACATCAAAACGGATCGGTGAGCGATTCATCCGTTTTGCGGATGGCAAAAATGCCTATATTTCCCAATAGTGCCCCGGCGCCAGGTGTGATGAAACATATTGACCTTCTTCTTTCCTGTCGTCCTTGCAGGTTTATAAGAGGCACGCGAAAGGGTATCCGCAAGAAAAACGTACGTACTTATGGAAACAGTTTTTGCGGACTGCATGCGCGCTATGGAGCGTACGTATACGCGTTTTAAGGATACGAATTTTACGGATACATGGAAACACAGCTTTAACGTGGTCCGCAAGCGTATCCGCAAAAACGGACCGCATTGGATCGATGATGTGCATGTTTGCAGTTTCAAAACAGGGACGCGGAAAGGTATCCGCAAGAAAAACGTACTTACTTATTGAAACAGTTTTTGCAGACTGTGTACTATGTAGCGTACGTACGTCTTTTGCGGATACTATATTTGCGGATACATCGAAACACAATTGTTAATTAAAAAAAGGTAGGTCGAAAAGTCTCAGGGAGAGGGAACTGCTAAGAATAATAAATTCTGTATTCCGTGGTTTATTTAAGTCCAGGCAAGGTTACCACGATACAAACGCTTTCACTATACTAGCAAAGGTTCAAATGTGGCAAAAATCGCTTTTTATTAAGCCTTATTTATACAGAGCTAGTAGTATAGTACTGTTGTTCACGTCATCAATTGACACAAAGTTCTTCATCTTTACTTATATTTGTTTATTCAAAATACATATAAAGATTCAAAATACATAAACATGCTCTTGAATCAGGCAAGGGTCTGGTGACTTTACATTTTGAAATCCCGTTTGACACCATTTCCTTGCACGACAGCGGTGGTCGTGGTAGGGGGACTTTACGGTATATAGGCCTAACAGTAAGCATGAAAAACAAACATCCTTCGTCACGACTTCATGAAAAGCGTTAGCCAAGATGTATTGTCAAATTAAGATTAAGCGATAGCACTTTAAATAAAGTGTAACAACAGTAATCAACTAACTTGAACACTCGAACCATGATCCGAGGTAAAGCCAGGCGTACAGATAAGGCTACGACAACGCATTAATCACGCCGACGTAGATATTATATGTACACGGAATTACACTAGGTTTTCATGGGGCGTAACAGGGACGCAAAAATTAGAATATGATCTAAATTTTGTGAAGGTAAAGTAAACAGATTGCAGACGAACAAGTAGGGAGCTGCTACCAAACTTTTCAAGCCTGCGCTCAGCGTAATATCGTGCAAATATAACGCTACGTCTGAGCTACGTCTGCTTGTGTGGTCGCAGGAATCGGACACATTTAATATTTCTCTTTATAGGGATTCCATGAATGTGTATGCAGTACGTATGCGCATATTCGTGTAGGTGTGCAGCGCGATTCCTTCGCTCTATGTAGCATGGTAACCGACGGGGGAAATCCACACTTTGACTTTAGTTGTAGGGTATTCTTCTGGCAGATGTCGTCTCTACTCATTCAGCACTTTACTATATCCCTAGTTTTGCGGCATGTCTGCCTCATATGTATACGTATTAAATTAATGACAGAAGTGCGTTTTCTATAGCTGTATGGCCAAAGGTACTGCAGGCGTACAAATCCCGCAATTTGTAAATGAAAGCTTTGGATCCTGTTTACAATATTAATATATTTATGTCACTTTGTTGCACGTTCTCAATGCAAATTTACATAAATGAATTAAATGACCTATTAGAAACATTCTTATTTATATGACTAGGGACTCTGTCAATTGTAGTTAGTATAAGAAATTCAAATGGAGCAATCGTGAGAAAGGCCATAATGTTTTAATTTGTCGTTTTTCATACCCGCCGACCCAAAAATCTGGAACAGAGAAATAAAAATAAAAATGAAATTCCGATTTTTTTTATATCCGCCGGGCACGCCAACGCGGCAGTTTTCTAAATATTATCTAAATCAACATTATCCCAAGTGCAGCAAATTTTCGTTTAATTTATTTTGGGAAATATACCAACGATTGTTTGACTGACTTCGGCGCTTTTCGCTAATTTAGGTGAAAAAACACACGACTTGGTAGCCCCGGTAACCATGACGACGCGGCATACCATGCGGCTGGACAGACGAGATTTAGTATAGTCTCTGGGACCGACGAACGGTGGCGCTCCGTTTGCATAACCTAAGACATTAAATGGTACTCCATGCGAATATTGCCGACTTTCGTGCATATATGTTTTTAGAAAATGAGCCTAATGGGAAATGCAGACTGTCAGGGCAATTTAGAACGCTCGCAGTACTTTTGATTCTGAATTCATGGCTTCGGCCGTCAGACACGGACTCTGGGAATGGAATCTTCATTTAGAGAGGAAGGAAGCACTCATTTCTCTATCCCCCGTTGTCCCGTAGATCGTCGACATTCGATTTAACAAATGATCCCATACAATTTGTGTATCCTCATAGAAAAATATATCATGTCCGGAGTCGTGGCTCAATGTTCGTTTTTTTTTATTTCAAATTCAGTTCCAGCTAAACTGAACATATCAAAAGCTGTGGTGAAATCCATTACTGGCTGATGTCAGCGGCCCAAATAAGCTCTGACCCTTGTCTAAGCCGCGATGTCGAATTTGCGTCCCCGAATCTGGCATGCTGTGATATCACAATCAATTTTCGTGGTTGATTCAACAGTGTTCACTTTTCTCCTTTTGGTAAAATTTTATTCCCAAGGTTCCTATTATTTACTCTTAAGGTATTCCGACTTTAAATAATGTTGCTATAGTATTTTCATTTTAAAATATGGTTGACGTTTTTTACCTTTTCAAAAATTAACAGAAAAAAGCTATACAGTGAAATTTTGTGACAGATTCCTGGAATAGTATCGGCATTCATTTTTTCATTTTATCTGTAACATCTCTTTAAAGTTCTTCTGAATGTGTTACTTTGCTCGGACCAAAAAGTAAATGCAAAACACCATGATTTAAAATTGTAACAAAGCTGTATATAGAATATGGTAACGAAATATACCAATTTTGTGTTATAATAACAGTGTGTAATGTTACAGGTGCTTTTTTGTATGACACGGGCGTGGCTCGTGTTGTTGTTACATTCCGTACTGGTTGAACTCTCGTTGTCATGTGGGCCTTGAGTTTTCACGCTTGGTAGTGGGTCACGTGATTAGCCTGGTATGTGTGGAGATACACACGGCTGTGTCTTTCTGGAGAGTTCCTGAAACGCCTGTTTACTGTGGAGTAGGGTACTTTGTAGACTGTTCGAGAAGTAGAAGGTTCCCGGCTTAGGGTGTGAAGGTATATAAAGCGCTGTTTTTTAGAACCAGGGGCAGACAGCAGAGCAGATACCAGCGGACGCAGAAGCGTGTGTCAGATACTAAAGATCTTATCCGACGAATGCGGCAATTATAGATATTTCAAGAACTTTCCTGGATTTTATACACTGGACTTCAGTTTACATTCTTTGTTGTTTCAGGAACTTTCCACTGGACTGTCATTCTCCGAGAGCTTACATTCAAAGGACTTATTTTGGTGACACTGTTGGTATCCAGGTATTGTACCATTATCTTTCTGTATGATCGTATTGACTTGTTGCTTTACGGCTGTTTCACTGTATAATTGTATTGATTCAGTGTATTGTATTGTTAGGATTGCTTTAGGAATAAATTATAGTTATTTGTTAACAAAAAACCACTGACTTCTTTATTCATTCCCCTAGACATTTCCCGCTGCCTAGTGTTACAGAATCTGATTTTTTTTTATCTCCATTACAAAATTTGTGTTCTTCACGCATACGTGATCTGTTTATATTAGGTTCCGTAACAGTAAAAACTTGAATATAGCATATTAGTGACATGACTCCGTAACAAAATTATAAAACATTAATACATTGTTTAATTTTTTTATATTTTTTTCCCCTCCTCCTGCCCTACAAATTTTCAGCTTTGTTCGAGAAACAATAATATTAATTAAAAAATAATGGCCTAACTGGTAAAAAAAAAACTGTTACAGGTTAGACTATTGACGCTCAGTGCACTTTGGTGTGTTGAAGGCTCAAATGTAAATTCATGGAAGCACTGACCGTGTTCTGGAGGGGTGCGCACGCTGTTCATCAGTTCAATTCGTAGGTCCCTGCATAACAAGAATGAATATAGCAATCGTGTACGCTTCTGGCTCCTCCCCTTTACCTGTCATATGATAGCCATTGAGCACGTGACCTGCATCAACCCACGTCAGCACCGACAACTTTGAAAAATAAAGTACCACCACATTAAACCATATTTTGCTACATTTGCTCGAAGTTATATTTTCACGTGTTTCTTTTCTGCTTTTCATCGATCTGTCTGATTCGAGTTGTGATTGTGTGTGTGTACATCATTACAGATTTTAAATGTTGCCATAAGATTAAATGATAAGCGTGAATGCATAATTTCCTCCCTAAGGATGTTATCTTTAGACGTATATTATATAACATATAATTGTAGATGTAATTGTATGCATGTAATCATATATATATGTATATATATATATATATATATATATATATATATATATATATATATGCGTTGCCAGTCCAGCTGCAGATGGGTTGCCTTTATGAATTGAAGAACTCGGTTTTTATGGGAATAGTCGTTTATTCAAAAAGCATAACGGTACGCGTACATGCATACATTTCGCAATACATGTACAGGTTAAAATCCTGTTCTCTTTAATTTTTAGTGCCAATTCACTTAAGAATATATGTGATTTATGGCTTCATCTATGTATATATTAATGAATTTAAGGCAATTTTTGTTGTGTAACGTTCTTATAAGGCCTCCCTGAAGGATATATACGAGCTTGTTTATCAACAATGGGTTTGTTAACACAGCAATTTTGACAAACGGGAAAAACATGTTACGTTACGTGATAGGTTGTACATATGCGGAGGTAGAAAGGTCACTTGTTGCAAAACGCCATTTGGAAAGCTCTGGCTTATCTGACTTGCTGCCAAATGCCCTTGCTGAATTTGTTTTGATTATTTTGGTGGGCCCCCACATATTATAAACAAGCAGCCTGTGTGCGGTGATATATACATTTTTTCTGTCCTATTTTTATGGAAGCTCAAAGGGATAACCTTTTAGTGTATAAAGGTCAGATAAGTGATTGGACCCCTTTAAATATCATTGTAACGTTCCATCAAGTCATACATGAAGGCACATGGCCTTGAACCATTATAACAATAAACTATTTAGGCTATAATAACTGTTACACAGGCGATTGTTACGTATTTTAAAAGAAGAAATGATATACTTCAAAAGAAAACTAATAAATATTTGAGAGATAAATAAACTTGAATAACTTAAACTAAATGACGCGCCTGCCGGAAATGACGTAAAAGAAGTCCGATGAATGAGCAATGCCAAAGTGGAAGAAAATAAACCATAGTTTGTGAAGACAGGACCAATATTAACAAAGTTATAGATTTTGATATGTTTTGATCACCTTGACCTTTGACCTATTTGAATAATACACATAGGACTCCCAGTTCTCGTTACGATATATGACAAGTGTAAGTTACAAAGCGAATCCATTAAAACTGTGGCCTGTCGAATGCTATACGTGAGCCGCGAGAACCAGCAAGCAGGCGAAACTAAGAGCAACTGACAAACAGACAGGCAAACCGACAAAGTGTCACAAGGTTGGGACCAGAAGGTTTAATAGGTTATGGAGAAGACCTAGTGATAGAAAATAAGCTATATTTTATGTAACTGAAGTTTATAGATATGACCTTAAAATGATATGTTGTTGATAATCGAGTTAAGCGCTCCCTAGCGGCCATATCTCGAAAATGAAAAATCACTTTCAAGATATTAGTGTAAGAAAAAGCTGTACCACTTTGAAAAGATACTTGCAAAACAGGGCTTGTAGAATGTTATATGTATGACGAAAGAACCAGGAAACAGGGGTAATTGAGGACAACTAACAAACAGACAGACAGACTGATCGACAAAGTGACACAAGAATGAGACCAAATGATTTAACCAGCCAATGGGAAAGACCCAGAGGAAGAATATAAGCTAAAATTTATGTAATTGAGGTTTATAGTTTTGGAGATATTGTCCAAAAATGATATTTTGTAGAGGTTTGAGTGCACAATGCAGCGCCCCCTAGCAGCCATATCTCGATATTAGTGTAGGCTATAAGATGTACTAGTTTAAAAAGGATTCCTGCAAAACTGTGTCCTGAAGAATGCAGATGTCGGAAAGCATAAGTGCATGTACTGGTATTTGCTGGTCCCTTGTCAGCCTGCCTCGCTCCAGTTTTAGCCTATAGTTTTTTGTGTGTTTTTTCTTATGGTGGTTATATGTACATCTGTAGAATTCCATTCCGGTTTCGGACTTCGTGACAGGGCAGTATCACTCGCTTCCTCTCATTTTATATCCTGGCGTCAACAAAGCCCGATGACTGCTGCACCTACGGGTCTTGGGTGCGTAATCGTCCCCATTGCTGGGTCATACCAGTGAGGAACCCCCGAAAAGGCGCACTCGTTTATGAGTGAAACACAGCCGTTGGGCATGGCCTTCCTATTAAGCCTTCAGAGCGCTCACCTGATGGTGGCAGAACGATTTTAGAATTGGGGGGAGGGGGGGGGGGGGCACCATGTTAAGAAGAAATTACCTACAGCACAATATGTTACGCATATATATATATATATATATATATATATATATATATATATATATATATATATATATATATAAATCTATATGCCCCCTCCCCCGACTTTGCACAGGCTATGGCATATATATATATATAAAGTCTTCCTGGGTTGTACCCTCTCCTACCAGAATCCTGGATCCGCCCCTGAATACAATAATGGTCTGCTACACTCGTTTAATTTTACACAGCTTACATGGTTATAAGCTTTCAAGTTTGCAAAGAAATCTGTAATCTTTCTCTTCTTGTTGGCTGCCACTTCCCATCGAAACACAACACAGCTAACTGTCCTCGTTTCAAGCTGTGACTGACCAGCAAGCAAGCCAGTCCATGAAAATATATAGCCTTACGATCTGGACACTCTCACATGGAGTATTACCGTGACAGCACCAAGGGTCTCAGCATCACAGCCTTGGGAGCCCTGGCCTGAACAGTGACACCTTGATTCCTGTGGGTATTTGTATCAGAGCGTGATGGTAGAAGTTCTGATAAGGAAGCACTGGAACTGACTGCCTTTTGCCTCTTTGTATGTATATATAGTTAATGTATATAGACTAAAATCATTGTCAGGGTTAACTAAACATTTTTAAAATAAAATTTTCAAAAGGGCTTGGTTTAAAAAAGTCGGGGCGGGATGTGCCCCCCGTGCCCCCCAGCTCCGCCACCTCCGGTCCCCATAGTAATACGATCTTACAAAAGATCTCCATGTAAACATGTAACATGTCTCTTGAGACCCAGATTTCATTCTGACATGCATTAAGATTAATTCTCTTTGTTTCCCCGATGTCTAGACAGTAGCCTGATATAGCATATGTCTCAAGTCAACAGCCTTGCTGTAGTATATGTGAATAAACAGTAATGATTTGTATCTACAAGTAAAAGCACGTATTTTGTTATTCCTCCTGTTAATCGTCCATTCGAACCAATTCAAATCTCGAACCCGCTGCTGTGGGAAGAGCTAGAGAAATTTATTTGTCATCCCCTCAGCTGTATATAAGCAGGCGGAATTGAAGACAACTGACAAACAGTGTCAACTGTGTACGTTTGAAAGGGATTACTGTAAACATGTGACCTGTAGAGAGGGCACAGACAAACAAACAGGCATACGGAACTGACCAACATGCCGAAATCGAAGATTTCCGGCAAGCAAAATAATCTTTCGAGATATTATTATATTGATTTTCCTTGAAAGAAATGTCCTAGCGGCCGGAGCTCAAAATCGGTAAATTTCTACTGGATATAAAAATAAATAGAGGGGGGGGGGGGGGGGGGGTGGAATATTGACTCTCGGTGCCTGAAACACCAAGTGTTTTATATTTTTGGCCTAATATATATTTTGTTATTTCCCCCTGAAATAATGAGCCAGAGGTCAGGACCAGGGTGTTGATATGATATATACAGCTGTCAGATGTGACGTGTAGACCTGCAAGCAGAGAGGCACAGTGTCAAAGGATAGTCGCCCCGAGGCAATACTGTATGTGCTTACTAAACACAATTCAGACAAGAGGTCAGTAGCCGTGATAAAAGTGTGGTATCAGGTTGTTACCACTGAGTGACTTGTCTGCATTTATGAGCTAGGGATAGATGGCTCGAGTACAGCTCAGCTAGCTAGAATATAATAAGAATTTAGTGGGAGTATTTACCAATCTCACCAGAACAATAAGTGAGGTGTTTGGCACACGAAGTGAAACCTAGAATAAATAGAAGTAAAAATGAATCTTCCAAGTGTTTTGTATATCAGTCGTCTTGCATGGATTAATAATCCCAGGTCAGAAGGCGAACTGACAGAACAGACTGCAGCTGCTGAGTGAGCTAAACCAAGCGGTAAGCTCCGGCAGCTGAATGAAACAAAGATTATGAAATAGTCATAAAATTAATACGAAAACCTGCAATACAAATAACATACCGAAGGTTTCCCAAAAGGATATATAATTTCCATCAAGGATAGAAGTCAAAAGAATGGAACACCGTGGCCGAGTCCGCAGTAACAAATGGTTGTTCATATGGAAGACTTATAGCGGATCATAAAGACCCCATTCGTGTTAACTATGTGAACACAGAAAACATGTAAGTAGAAACATAATTGTTCAATCAATAGTGTTAATTGGTATTATATGGTGAGCTGTCTAAGAGCTTTGTCTACGCTGGGTTGACTATTATTTACCTCCGGTATATAGTTTGCTGGCTGCTTTGTTGTAAAACAATTTTTTTTCCCTCAGCTAATCGGGTCATAGCAGGCCGTCACCAGCCGGTCATGCCAGGGGCAAACTAGCTGTTTTGGTAGGGCCACATTTATATTGTTATGAGTTTCCCCCTCCTTTCCCCTATGTTTTAATATTCATGCCACACCCGCATGCACAATATATATATACATATATATATATATATATATATATATATATATATATATATATTCACCTGATGATCGGGTCGCATCCCGTGAAACAGACTGTTGTGAATTAACAGTGTTGTTTTTCTTCAGACTTTTACCGCTCTGGCCTAGTCTGTAGGCCATAGAGCACTTTACATCGGAGGGTAACACTACCTTGTACTACCTTCTATATATATATATATATATATATATATATATATATATATATATATATATATATATATATATATATATATAACTTAAGTATGCGTATAGGTTAAAAAAATTACTAAGTTTCGTGGTACATATATATATATATATTCATAGTGATTACGTCAAATTACGTCATGGCGATCTGGCGTCAATCCGAAGGCGTCTGTCTACCGTCCGTCCGTCAGTTGTCTATCAACAAGTTACAAATTCTTCTTCTATATCATGTCCTGAGCATCATGTCCTATATCAAAACATCCGAGCAACAGTTATGGTCATTTGTCCGTCGTCCGTCCCTCGTTCCGGCCATCCGTCCGGACTTCCTTTAACAGGGCACGTTTTAAAACCCATTTGACCTACGAATATAAAATTTAACATTAGTTAGATGTTTCTAAAATC
The DNA here is from genome assembly GCA_026874595.1 of Sipunculus nudus. Taxonomy (NCBI): domain Eukaryota; kingdom Metazoa; phylum Annelida; class Sipuncula; order Golfingiida; family Sipunculidae; genus Sipunculus; species Sipunculus nudus. The sequence goes on along the minus strand of CM049311.1, from coordinate 52,307,855 downwards.
TCCCTCGGTTAAAAAAATTGGGTCACTACGACCTCGTTCCTTTGAGATATTAAGGAAAACATTTTCATTAAAACCAATTTTATAAAAACCACTACCCTGATACTGAAATTATTTTTAGCTCAGCATACTGTAAGTCATCTGAGCTATAGCGATCACTCTTTGCCCGTCGTCCTCCCGGCCGTCTGTTCGTTAATAGGTCACAAATCGTAACCGCTGGATTTGGAATCTTTTTACTTGACATTCAGGGAGGTCGTTGAAAAATCTCCTTTGCATTCCTGAAATATGGTCTCTGTTACCCATATCCTCCGAGCTATGGGAATCAGAATTACCCCCAGAATAATGAAAAATATGATACAAAACTCCAGTATCTGAAAAACTAATGCATTGATCACCGTGATTCTTTGCATGCATATTGATCATGGAGTGTCTCATCAGTTCTTGCACACTGGTTGCGTACCTGTATTTTTTTAAGCTGAGGTATAGGAATGGCGCTTTGTTCGTCGTCCGTCTGGCCGTCCGTTAGCAGGGCACAACTCGTAACTGCTAGTCCTAGAAACTTCTAGGTAACAACAAGTGAGGTCAATAAAAAATCTCCTTGGAAACCTGAAATTAGGTCACTGTGACTGTACCCCCCAGAATAATAAAATATTTGATTCAAAACCTCCAATATCTTGATAATTAATGCATCGATTGTCATGAATCTTGCCTTTAATATTGACTATGACTAGTTTTATCAGTTCTCGAAAGGTGGTGGCGCTACCTGTATTTTTTTGTTATTTTAACGAATATTTATATATTTTATTACTCTATTTTGACAACAAGCATGTCAGTTTCACAGCTTGCCAGTATCGGAAGAGCATTAATGAATTTGGGGATACAAGGTCAAAGGTCAAGGTCACAGGGGCCATCTGTTTACAAATTAGTTTCCAGATGATAACTTCAGTTCAGTTTGACATACTGGTTTCAAACTTAACTTATATATGGCTCACCACTAAAGTAAGAACCCTGTCGATTTTGGTGTCCAAGGGTCAAAGAACTAGGTTAGAGGACCCTTTTCTTTAAAAGGAATGTGTGCATTTCAAGCAAAACTTTTCATCACAAAACTTCCAACTTCAAGACAGTACACACCTGACGATAGGGGAAAAATATTTTTTTTTTATTTTAGGTCATAGGGTCAAAGGTCAAGGTCACAGGGCCGATCCAATCACAAATTAGTTGATGGATGACAATTCTGCTTTGGCAAGACAGACTGGCTTCATACTTGATTAATTGATGACCCACAACTTAAGTAAGAAAATTTTGATTTTCTGGGTCGAGAGGTCAAAGATGAAAGTCACAGTACCGACATTCTGAACAAGTTCTTTAAAATATCCTTAAAGACAAATACAGCTGAGCGTCGAGACCCTTAGGTCCCTAGTTATATATTTTTGCAGAACGTAAGATATATCAGTTACAAAGCGATTACAAAAAACTGAGGCTTATAGGGCGTCAATAATTGATGTCTCGCAAGTCTCATCTCACGAGATTGTGTAACATTATATAAATGTTGCCTGATACAAATAACTCGACCGCTATAGCTTAAAAATGACAAAGTTACAAAGTCTAAGGTAAACATGCCAAGTATTTAATTCTTAGGTAGGTCACCTGCAGACTGGTGGCGCAACCTGTATTTTTTTTTCGATTTTTAAGCTTTTTTTCTCTATTTATAAGCCCTACTAAGATGAGGTCATATGTTAACAGGGCACAAATCATAAGGACTGTACCTAGAATCTTCTCTCTTGACATGCAGGGAGGCCCATGAAAAGTCTCTTTGGAAACCTGGAATTAAGTCTCTGTTACCTATAACCTCTGAGCTATAGGGCATTAAAGTACACGCAAGAACAACTAGAAATTTGATACAAAGATCTAGTATCTCAAGAAATTGTTCATTGATTGCCATGATTCTTTGCATGCATATTCATCATGGAGTGTTTCATCGATTCCTGCTGACTGGTGGCGCCACCTGTATTTTTTCGATTTTTAATGCTTTTTTAGCTCAGCTGACTGTAAGTCCGGCCGTCCGTCAGCAGGGCACAAATCGTAACTGCTGGGCCTAGAAACTTCTTAGTGAATATCCAGGGAGGTCAATAAACAAGTGACCCATGGGTCATGACGCTCAGCTGTCTGGGAAGAGATTTGCAAAAGGAAATTTTATCATCTGAATGGTAGTATATACCCATCCAACTGAAGCATCCAACAGATTAACCAACAGGCAAAGATTGTGTCTGTATTTTTATATATATATATAATTTATATTTATATTTATATAATAGAGAAAAATGCGTAAACTTAAAAAAAAATTCAGGTGGCTCCACCAGTCTGCAGAAACTAATAAAAACAGTTAATGGTCAATATTCATGCAAAGAAACATGGTGATCTCTGAATTAGTTGTTCAGATACTTCAGCTTTTGTATCAAATTTTCCTTTATTCTGAGGGAAACTTCGGAGTCCTATAACTTGAAGGATATGGGTAACAGAGTCCTAATTTCAGGTTTCCACAGACACTTTTCATGGGCCTCCTTGCATGACAAGAATGAAGATTCTAGGTCGAGTTGTTACAATTTGTCCCACGTTAACAAATGACAGCATCCTTAAAGGTCTCAAAAATAGGGAAAAAATTCGAAAAATTGAATAAAATATAGGTGGCACCACCAGACTGAAGAAACTGATGAAACACTCCATAATCAATATCAATGCAAAGAATCATGATGATCTCTGCATAAGTTGTTCAAATACTTCAGCTTTTGGATCAAATTGTCCATTATTCTGAGGGATACTTCGGAGTCCTATAGCTTGAAGGATATGGGAAACAGAGACCTAATTTCAGGTTTCCACAGACACTTTTAATGGGCCTCCTTGCATGACAAGAATGAAGATTCAAGGTCCAATTGTTACGATTTGTACCCTGTTGACAGATAACCACATCTTTAAAGGTCTCAAAAACAGAGAAATAAAATCGTAAAAATTTGAAATAAAATAGAGTTGGCGCACCCAGTCTGCAGAAACTGATGGAACACCTCATGAATAATATGTATGCCAAAAATCATGACCATCAGTGTTGTAGTTATTAAGATACTGCAGTTTTTGTATCAAATTTTTCTTTATTCTGGGGAGTATTTTTGAGCCATACAGCTTAAAGGATATGTTTAACATAGACCTAATTTCAGGTTTCCATGGAGACTTTTCATGGGTCTCCCTGTGTGTCAAGAATGAAGATTCTAGGTCCAGTTGTTATGATTTGTGCCCTGTTAACAGATGTTCAGATTTTAAAGGTCTCAAATATAGAGAAAACAATTCTTAATAATCGAAAAATACAGATGGCCCTCCAGTCTGCAGAAACTGATGAAACATCTCTTGATCAATATTTATCCCGAAAATCATGACCATCAGTGTTGTAGTTATTGAGATGTTGCAGTTTGTTTTTATAAAATTTTTCATTATGCTGGGGGTAATTGGGAGCCCCAAAGCTCAAAGGATATGGGTAACAGAGACCTTATTTCAGGTTTCCATGGAGACTTTTCATAGGTCCCTCAGTGTGTCAAGAATGAAGATTCTAGGTCCAGTCTTTACGATTTGTGTCCTGTTAAAGGATGTTCACATTTTTAAAGGTGTCAAAAATAGAGAAAACAATTCGTAAAAAATCGAAAAATACAGATGGTGCCACCAGTCTGCAGAAACTCATGAAACATCTCATGATCAATAGGTATGCCAAAAATCATGACCTGCAGTGATGTAGTTAATGAGATATTGAAGTTTTTGTATGAAATTTTTGACTATTCTAGGGGGTACTTTGGGGCCCCATAGCTCAAAGGATATGGGTAACAGAGACCTAATTTCTGCTTTCCTTGGAGACTTTTCATAGGTCTCTCAAAATTTTAAGAATAAAGATTCTAGGTCCAGTCTTTACAATTTGTGCCCTGTTAACAGATGTTAAAATTTTTAAAGTTCTCAAAAATAGAGAAAACAATCGTAAAGAATCGAAGAATACAGGTGGTGCCACCAGTCTGCAGAAACTCATGAAACATCTCATGATCAATAGGTATGCCAAAAATCATGACCTGCAGTGATGTAGTTAATGAGATATTGAAGTTTTTGTATGAAATTTTTGACTATTCTTGGGGGTACTTTGGGGCCCCATAACTCGAAGGATATGGGTAACAGAGACATAATTTCTGGTTTCCTTGGAGACTTTTAATAGGTCTCTCAAAAATTTAAGAATAAAGATTCTAGGTCCAGTCTTTACAATTTGTGCCTGGTTAACGGACAGACAGACGGACGGACAGACGGACAGACAGACGGACGACGGACAAAGAGTGATCGTTATAGCTCAGATGACTTACAGTCAGCTGAGCTAAAAATCTCCTTGGAAACCTAAATTACTGCGACCTATATCCTCCGAGCTATGGGGCTTGAAAGTACCCCCAGAATAATCAAAAATTTAATACAAAACCTCCAATATCTTGATAATTAATGCATCGATTGTCATGAATCTTGCCTTTAATATTGACCATGACTAGTTTTGTCAGTTCCCGAAGAGTGAGGGCGCCACCTGTTTTTTTTTTTATTTTAACGAATATTTTTTTATTTTTTTACTATAAAATGACAACAATCATGTCAGTTTCTCAGCTGAAATTACATCTAGTGTCCCAAAACCTGGTGTGTTTATTGATCACAAGTGGATGCCATATAGTTATCACCCTGTCTGTCTGTCTTTTAATCCGTCCATCCACACAAATTTGTTTCCTGATGATAACTCCAGGTTGTATTGACACATGGATTTCAAACTTGACTTACATATGGCCCACCACTAAAGCAAGAACCTATATGATTTTTAGGGTCATTAGGTCAAAGGTCAAGGTCACAGGACTCATTTTTTAAAAAAGATTATGGCTGCATTTTATGCCAAACTTTACATCCCAAACTTTCCATTTTGCACATTTGGCTGACTTGCCAGTATAGGGAGAGAATAAATGAATCAAAGGTCAAGGTCACAGGGGCCATCTGTTCACAAATTAGTTTCCAGATGATAACTCCAGTTGAGTTTGACATATTGGTTTCAAACTTAACTAATATATGACTCACCACCAAAGTAAGAAACGTGTGGATTTTGGGGTCCAATAGTCAAAGGTCAAGGTCACAGAACCCATTTCTTTAAAATGAATGTGTATGCATTTCAAGCCAAACCTTCCATCTTCAAGATATTGCTCACCTGCCAATAGGGAAAGATTCTTTCTGATTCGGGGTCACAGGGTCAAGGTCACAGGGCCAATCCATTCACAAACTAGTTTATTGAAGATAATTCTGCTTTGGCTAGACAGATTGGCTTCAAACTTAATTTATTAATAACACACCACTTAAGTAAAAAATATTATGATTTTCAGGGTCCAGAGTTCAAAGGTGAAGGTCATAGGAGCTATATATTTAAAACGATTGTGGAAGCAATGTAAAGCAATCTTTTCATCCCAAACTTTCCATCTTTCACACATGGCCTACTTGCCCAAAGTGGAAGAAATCTATATATTTTGAGGTTACCTGGTCAGAGGTCAAGGTCACTGGACCCGCATTTTTTAGAAGATTTTTACAATAATCTAAATGCTGCAAGTTCAAGGATAATAAGTTCTCAAATGTTTTGGTAACAAGGTCATTGATTCAGGTCACAGGACCGTCATTCATTAAAATTTCTTTAAAAATATCCGTATAGACAAATAAAGCTGAGCGTTGAGACCCATGGGTCCCTAGTTGTAGAATAATTTAAGGACCTTTTCTGAGGAGTGAATTGCCCAATTGGCCTGAAAATGTGCATATCCATAGAGCTTGAACCTTCCATCTTTTACTCAAGACTGGTGGCGCTATCTGCAATCGCTTTGGCGTGGCATCCATCTGTAGAGGTGCTTGGGTGAAAATTGGTCATATCTCTTATTTTCGATACTTCAGATAAAAGTACCTACTACTAATTAAACTCCACAAGACGCAAAACACTAAAACTTTTCAGCTTTAAAAATGACCAAGATACAAAAAAATGTTTAAAATATGATGTTCCATGAATTTTCCCCCCAAATTCGTAAACATTTCATAGGAGGAATGAGGCAATTATGCTTCAAGGTAAGAGATCGTATAATGATGAATGAAATGAGTTATATTTCATGCTGCTACGAGTATTCTTGATAAAGATATGACGAAAAAAAAAACAATTTTTTAAGGTCTTTGGTGATACTGACCTTGACCTTTGACCGATCGTGACCAAAAAGGATAGGCGTCGAAGAGAATCAATTATGCACTCTACCTGAAAGTGATTGTATCAAAGGTGTTGCCTGTAGCGCAAAGACAGTCAAACAGACATCCAGACAGACAAACAAACATACCGAACTGACCAACATGCTTCCCGAAATTTTGATTCCGCCAAGCAACAAACACACAAACATCGTGACAAATAAAACACACCCACAAACAGACGTACGCAACTGACCTATATGCTTGCGAAATCGAAGATTTCCGGCAAGCAATAAATACATTTGTATGCATATTATGGTGTTATCTCACGAAATTGATAGATTTCATGATGCAATTTAGATAAGAATCAACTTTATGTTCAGATATATAAAAGTTATATTGGAAATGTATAAAAATCATAAACTTAGAATAAAAAAAATATGTTTTAAAATAATGAGGATCTAATGTTAACATTTGATCATTATTTTCTTCCCTCAGCAGAATTGGAAATAAGTCATTTTTTTGTGCTATATATGTATATGCGGAGGTGTTGTAACTCCCACCATATCCCCCCCCCCCCCCGCTATTGTTCACCTTGCACCTGTGCACTGGGGCATTAATTTTATTGCAAATTTGTAAAATATATTTAATTAAAAAAATTAGTATTAAAAAAAGGTTAAATTATATTCTTTTATATTTATATTCTTTTATATTTATATTCTTGCTTCAGGAGAATGGAACATTGAGTATCAGATCTGTCTGTCCATCATCTCTCCGTTATCATTATATAAATATTAATTATGAACTTTTTTCCTATAAGGATTTCAGCTATTGAAGTCTGAAATGTGAAAGCAACTTATATATTCAAGTAAGTTATATTGCAAATGTTAAACTTTTAAAACAATTTAAGTTGATATAGAAAAAAGATTAATTCAAATTTCATATATTATTTTCCTTTCTCAGCAGATATCAGATTAAGTGATCAGCTTTGTTTGTGTATCAGTATGTCTGTCCATTTTTATTAATTTCAGTAATTGTAAATGGACTTGAAGAAAAAAATACCTGTAGGCACAAATTATCCTGTTTGTATATACAGAGATGCTGTAACTCTTATCATTCCATCCAAACACCACCAAGTCCTTGCACCTTTGGACTGGGGACATTAGTTATATTACTCGCAACTACACATTCTATAAAATTAAAAATATATATATTTAATATACATGTATATATATAGTTAATATATTTTTAGCTCAGCTGACTTTCAGTAATGCTTGGCTATAGCGATGGGTCTTTGTCCGTCGTCCTTCCGTCTGTCCATCCGGCCGTCCGTCCGTTGGCAGGGCACAAATCGTAACCGTAGGGGCTAGGGCCATGAACCCTATGCAGTCTTAGAGGTTCTAAAAAGATCTCCTTGCAAACCTGAAATTAGGTCACTGCGACCTATATTCTCGAAGTTAAGGGGTGTGTTTGCACCCCCCCGAAATAATTCTTTTAGCCAAAATTTTCATCCCAAACCTTCCATCTTTCACATACAGCTCACCTACCAACAGGGGAAGAACGATAATTATTTTGAGGTCACAAGGTCAAAGGTCAAGGTCACCGAACCATCTTCTTTGAAAAGCCTGTGGATGCATTTTAAGCCAAACCTTTCATCCCAATTCTTTGATCTTTCACATTTAGCTCACCTACTAAGTGGGAGAAGAATCCTATAGATGTTGAGGTCACAGGGTCAAAGGTCAGGGTCACAGGATCCACTTCTTTGAAAAGGTTGTGGACACATTTCAAGCTAGACCTTTCATTCCAAACCTTTCAGGACTGATATCGCTTCTTTGCCAACAGGGGAAAAGACCTGTTGATTTTGAGGTCAAAGGTCAAGTTCAAAGCACCCTCTTCTTGCGTGGAGTCATTTTCAGGCAAACTTTTCAATCTATACTTTCCATCTGTCATATATGGCTTACCTACCAATAAGGGAAGAAGCCTATTGATATTGAGTTCAAAAGGTCAAAGGTCAAGGTCACAATATTGTTCTAAATGCTTGTGAACATATTTCAAGTGAAACTGTTCAACCCAAACCTTCAGTCTTTCACATATGCCACATCTATGCACCACTGAATGCGATTCAAACTTCATATTTATGGGTCTTTTTGCATGAAGAAATAACTAATTGTATCCCCAGACAAAGTCGGGGGATACTATGTTTTCATACCGGTCCCGCCGCCGCCGCCGCCGCCGCCGCCGCCGCCGCCGCCGCCGCCGCCGCCGCATATGAATCTTGTTGGCGCGATAACCCAAAAAATATTTCACGGAACTTTACCAAACTTGGTATATGTATAGATATGGGTAAGAGGACGACGCCTATTTAAAATGAGGTCATGACCTTTACTAGGAGAGTGTCCTTGACCTTGAATAGGTCCAATTTTGGGGAAAATCCCACAAATTCTTTAATATCTCAAGAAATCTTGCATGGATTTATCCCAAAATCAAGTTGATGGAAGATCATGGATAGGGTTGTCATGTTCCAGAAACTGGTGGCGCCACCTATTATTCTTTACTTGTTTTCGTGCCGTTTAATACCCTAAAAATTGCCACCTTACAGCACTGTGAGCATTATAAGTCAAAAACTAATGGACAGATTTCTTTTAAATTATGCATATACATAGGTATGGGTTATGGGATGATGCTTATTTAAATTGGGGTCATGACCTTTCCTATGATAGTGGCCTTGACCTTGAATATTGCCATATATGGTGAAAATCACACACCTCTTATCATATCTCCAGTGTTGATAGCCATATGGATTTCAAACATGACTTATGTATGGCCCACCACTAAAGTAAGAACCCTATAGGTTCTAGGGTCATGAGGTCAAAGGTCAAGGTCACTGGACTGGCATTTTAAAAGATACTGTGGATGCATTTTAAGCCAAACTTTCATCCCAGGTCTTCCATCTTGAATATATAGCTCACTTGCCAATAATGGATGATCCATATAAATTTTGGGGTCACAAGGTCAAAGGTCAAGGCCACAGGAGCTATCTGTCCAAAAATTAGTTTCTGGATGATAACTCCTGCTTTTATTGATGTAATGATTTCAAAATTGACTTATATATGTCCCATTGAAATAGCAAGACCCAAATTGATTTTGGGGTCATGAGGTCAAAGGTCAAGGTCACAGGAAACCTCTTTAAAAAGATTGTGGATGCATTTTCTGCCAAACAAATCATCTCAGATCTTTCATCTTGCACATATAGTTCACCTGCCAAGAGTGGAAGACCCCTATCAATTTTGAGGTCACAAGGACAAAGGTGAAGGTCACAGGAGCCATATGTCCAAAAATTAGTTTCTGGATGATAATTCCTGCTTTTATTGATGTATGGATTTCAAACTTGACTTATATATGTCCCATTGGAAAAGCAAGACCCAAATTGATTTTGGGGTCATGAGGTCAAAGGTCAAGGTCACAGGACACATCTTTTTTAAAAAGATGCGGATGCATTTTCAGCCAAACATTTCATCTCAGATCTTTCATCTTGCACATATAGTTCATTGCCAAGAGAGGAAGAACCCTATCAATTTTGAGGTCACAAGGTCAAAGGTGAAGGTCACAGGAGCCATCTGTCCAAAAATTAGTTTCTGGATGATAATTCCTTCTTTTATTGATGTTTGGATTTCAAACTTGACTTGTATTTGACCTATTGGAAAAGCAAGACCGGAATTGAAATTGGGGTCATGAGGTCAAAGGTCAAGGTCACAGGAAACCTCTATAAAAAGATTGTGGATGCATTTTAAGCCAAACTTTCATCCCAGGTCTTCCATCTTGAATATATAGCTCACTTGCCAATAATGGATGATCCATATAAATTTTGGGGTCACAAGGTCAAAGGTCAAGGCCACAGGAGCTATCTGTCCAAAAATTAGTTTCTGGATGATAATTCCTGCTTTTATTGATGTAATGATTTCAAAATTGACTTATATATGTCCCATTGAAATAGCAAGACCCAAATTGATTTTGGGGTCATGAGGTCAAAGGTCAAGGGAAACCTCATTAAAAAGATTGTGGATGTATTTTCAGCCAAACAATTCATCTCAGATCTTTCCTCTTGCACATATAGTTCACCTGCCAAGAGTGGAAGACCCCTATCAATTTTGAGGTCACAAGGTCAAAGATGAAGGTCACAGGAGCCATTTGTCCAAAAATTAGTTTCTGGATGATAATTCCTGCTTTTATTGATGTATGGGTTTCAAACTTGACTTATATATGTCCCATTGGAAAAACAAGACCCAAATTGATTTTGGGGTCATGAGGTCAAAGGTCAAGGTCACATCTTTAAAAGGATGTGGATGCATTTTCAGCCAAACGTTTCATCTCAGATCTTTCATCTTGCACATATAGTTCACCTGCCAAGAGAGGAAGAACCCTATCAATTTTGAGGTCACAAGGTCAAATGTGAAGGTCACAGGAGCCATCTGTCCAAAAATTAGTTTCTGGATGATAATTCCATCTTTTACTGATGTATGGATTTCAAACTTGGCTTTGTTATTGACCCATTGAAATAGCAAGACCCAAATTGATTTTGGGGTCATGAGGTCAAAGGTCAAGGTCACAGGAAACCTCTTTAAAAAGATTGTGGATGCATTTTCTGCCAAACAATTCATCTCAGATCTTTCATCTTGCACATATAGTTCACCTGCCAAGAGTGGAAGACCCCTATCAATTTTGAGGTCACAAGGTCAAAGGTGAAGGTCACAGGAGCCATATGTCCAAAAATTAGTTTCTGGATGATAATTCCTGCTTTTATTGATGTATGGATTTCAAACTTGACTTGTATATGTCCCATTGGAAAAGCAAGACCCAAATTGATTTTGGGGTCATGAGGTCAAAGGTCAAGGTCACAGGACACATCTTTTTTAAAAAGATGTGGATGCATTTTCAGCCAAACATTTCATCTCAGATCTTTCATCTTGCACATATAGTTCATTGCCAAGAGAGGAAGAACCCTATCAATTTTGAGGTCACAAGGTCAAAGGTGAAGGTCACAGGAGCCATCTGTCCAAAAATTAGTTTCTGGATGATAATTCCTTCTTTTATTGATGTTTGGATTTCAAACTTGACTTGTATTTGACCCATTGGAAAAGCAAGACCGGAATTGAAATTGGGGTCATGAGGTCAAAGGTCAAGGTCACAGGAAACCTCTATAAAAAGATTGTGGATGCATTTTAAGCCAAACTTTCATCCCAGGTCTTCCATCTTGAATATATAGCTCACTTGCCAATAATGGATGATCCATATAAATTTTGGGGTCACAAGGTCAAAGGTCAAGGCCACAGGAGCTATTTGTCCAAAAATTAGTTTCTGGATGATAATTCCTGCTTTTATTGATGTAATGATTTCAAAATTGACTTATATATGTCCCATTGAAATAGCAAGACCCAAATTGATTTTGGGGTCATGAGGTCAAAGGTCAAGGTCACAGGAAACCTCTTTAAAAAGATTGTGGATGCATTTTCAGCCAAACAATTCATCTCAAATCTTTCCTCTTGCACATATAGTTCACCTGCCAAGAGTGGAAGACCCCTATCAATTTTGAGGTCACAAGGTCAAAGATGAAGGTCACAGGAGCCATATGTCCAAAAATTAGTTTCTGGATGATAATTCCTGCTTTTATTGATGTATGGATTTCAAACTTGACTTGTATATGTCCCATTGGAAAAGTAAGACCAAAATTGATTTTGTGGTCATGAGGTCAAAGGTCAAGGTCACAGGACACATCTTTAAAAAGATATGGATGCATTTTCAGCCAAACAATTCATCTCATATCTTTCATCTTGCACTTATAGTTCTCCTGCCAAGAGAGGAAGAACACTATCAATTTTGAGGTCACAAGGTCAAAGGTGAAGGTCACAGGAGCCATCTGTCCAAAAATAAGTTTCTGGATGATAATTCCTGCTTTATTGATGTATAGATTTCAAACTTGACTTGCATATGTCCGATTGGAAAAGCAAGACCCAAATTGATTTTGGGGTTATGAGATCAAAGGTCAAGGTCACAGGACACATCTTTAAAAAGATCAAGGTCACAGGACCAACATCTTCAACAAGATTGTGGATCGTTAGATGGAATAAACAATAAAAATGCCAAGTGTCAGTATATGCTGCTAAAAATGGGGGTCTGTTCTTGTAGGAGGGGGGCCTACTATGTCTGGGGATACTCTGGCACCTGCGGTGCCAAGAAATGTCTAGTTGATTTTGAGGTCAGCTGGTCAGGAGGTTAAAGGTTGCAGGTCTAAGTTATTCACTCATTGGTTGCCAAGTAATTACACCCGGCCAGATGTAAGTGGTTAGTAGTTACCCATCATTTAGAAAGAATCGAGTTGATATGTGGGAAAAAGGCCAAGGTCATAGGCCAAGGATGTTCACAATAACTTATTTTGTAGACCATCTCTATTTTTCCTGTACATATAACCATTGGTTATGGTACATCTCACTGTGTGGCTGTAATTGTGAGTGATGCTGGTGACATATGACTCTCTTTTTCTGTTAAGTGATAAGGCTGAGTGATAAAACCTCGTTACTGCATAACAAAAACACTGTTGCCGGAATGCTTCAGCCAGGCATTAAGACTGAGAGAGTATAGTTTTAAGGTTTAGCTACTGATTTATAAGATGATAGGAACATTTTGCAGTTTATTTTATGGAATCATAGCAATAAACTTAGTTTCCTAGATATCTGAATATTTTTATATAAATCACCAGATATAAAAGCAAATGTTTGTTCTCATAATATGTGGATGTGTACTTGGATTTAGGATGGCTTTTTTATTACAAGACCTTTAGTCATGCTTTCTGCATTTCTTTTCCTTCGGGTTTTGCAGTTTACCTACCCTGCTGATCCCATTGAAAAGCAGAGTGATAATGAAAAATATTGGACTTACACTTTTTACATTTGCCTATCTATAAATCTAATATGAGGGCCTAGAAATGCCTTTTGAATTGTTTTGGACATTCATTACTGTAACCTCCTTTGGAGAATTTGCTACAAGTTTGGTCTCTTATTGGAGGATGTGTGATATCAAATGTCAGACTTGTCAGAAATCCATTATGTCTGCCAGTAAGCCACCTTTGAATTAGAAATCCTTCTGTCAGTGCAGTTTCAGTGATTTTTAGCTCAGCTGACTTTTAGTCATGCTGTGCTATAGCGATGGGTCTTTGTCCGTCGTCCTTCCGTCTGTCCGTCCGGCCAGCCGTCCGGCCGTTAGCAGGGCACAAATTGTAACTGTAAGGGCTAGGTACATGAACCTTATGCAGTCTTAGAGGTTCTAAAAAGATCTCCTTGTAGATCTGAAATTAGGTCACTGTGACCTATATTCTCTGAGTTACGGGGTGTGTTTGCACCTCCCAGAATTAATTCTTATAGCCAAAATAATCATCCAAAACCTACATGTCAATAGAGGAACAAACCTTTTGATATTTAGGTCTTAGGGTCAAAGGTCAATGTCACAGGACCGGCTTCTTGAAAAAGGTTGTGGATGCATTTCAAGTCAGACTTTTCATCCCAAACCTTCCATCTTCCAAGTATGGTCAGATACCATATGGTATACCATCAGGCTTTAAATACAGGTCATACTTGTCAGCTGAGCGTCATGACCCATGGGTCACTTGTTTATTATAATGATATATTATAAAACTTAGATTCAATTGAATAATGTATAAACTGCTGAACTGTTAACAATTTATCAAAAAGTCAGCCAATGATAATGTTAATGATATAGATCTTATGTTCACAAACTGCTCACATGCTTCAGTTTAGGCATTAGGAAAACCATGGTCTGGTCACAAAATATTATTTACAACAATTACTTACTCATCAATACAAACCAATCATATCAACCAACCATGGCCTTTAATACCTCTGCCTCTTACACTTTATCTCCATTTGATATTATTTTAGATTTACCTTCAAGGCCAACTTCAGCTGAGCCGGTGACCCATGGGTCCCTTGCCATTGTTTGTTTTATCTGATTTAGGGCTAGGTGTGGCTTTCGAAATTCTTATTTTGAAATTCACTTATTGTGCAAATTTGTGCTTATATATATAAAAATATCAACACAACAGCATCTCCTTAATTTCTTGAACGATACCCTGCAGGGGGCGCCACCTGAGGTGACTAACTTTATGTGAAGCAAACTTTAATTACATCCACTTATTTACAAATTAATATATATGACCTGATATTACCGGGACGGGGGGGGGCAGATTATTAGTACGTCATTGACGTTACGGTTGTGGTTTGCTGGCTTATAATCCGCTCACATGCTGCCCAGTACACAGTCGTACAGAACCAGAAAACAGCTTGATTCAAATGACTAATTAGAAATACTATTCCTCTTCCTAAAAATCTGCACATGTGACGATGGCACAGATGACTACCCGACAAGTGAAGGGCCGATCGTATTGGGAGGCAGGGTCATCATCGCAAGCGGTCGCGGTAACAGGAGCAACACGTATTGCATGGTCAACGAAGAAGAGTATACAATTGAAGGTTCCAGAAAACAGAGGAAAACGCTCACCCAGATTCAAGAAAACAAAAAAAAAACACAAGGAATCACAAGAAATCAAGCAGTTTGAAAGGACTTGGTGCGCACATATAAAGGTCGTGCAGGCTCGAACATTTCGGGCTGCCAGGGGCAGATTAAGGGGGGGGGGGGGGTGCGGGGGCGCGCCCCCTTTTTCCGACCTTACCAAAGAAATCGGGGGGAATATCTCATAGAGTACTGTCAGGCTTCCATTTACAAGGTATGTCTTGCTTTTTAATGCATTTAAGCTACCCAAGATTGCACGATAACAACCTAAACTTTAGAAAAAAAATCTGCACCTGGGAGGGGGTACCCCCCTCCCAACCCCCCTCCAAATCACACCACCACCCCTTTGGCGCTTCGCGCCTCGTAAGAGCATCCCCCCCCCCTATTCTAAATTCCTGTATCCGCTCCTGGCTGCTTTGACTGAACTAACGAGTTCAAACTTTATTTATTGTAATGGAGGTACCTCTTCAATAACCAATGGACTTTCAGTTATCTTTTTCACAAATCTGCGGACTCAAAGCAGCTCCTCCGTTGCGGCACCATGAGTTCACCCTATGCTTTTCAGGACATGGGACAATTAACTGGTATTCGTCAGGAACACTGGAGGCAACAAAGCTTATTACAATAAAATTTAACAGGTGTCCTCCTCATAGACAAAAAGTAACGAATCATATTTGTAATACATATTTTGTATAAGTATATAAGATATAAGGATATAAACGCCTATTTACGCATGTAAGTTTTCTGTTTGTGTTGCATGTTGCCTGACTGAATCCGGAATTCGCAAATACAGGTAACAACATCTATTAAATTCGCAAAATTGCATCTCCTTTATTTCTCGACCGATAATCTGCAGGTGGCGCTAGCTGAGGGGACCCACTTTCTACGATGCAAAATTTGATTACATGCACTTAGTTTAAAATACATGAAACGAGTTGTTGCGGAATTATCAGTAGCACTACGTCACTGACGTTCTGGTTGTGGATCATCCGCTCCATGCTGCCAAAGACACCATCATTTAAATAAACAAGAGCCAGAAACAGCCTAATTCTATGACAAACTAGAACATTATTTCCTCTTCCTAAAAATCAAATAAGACAAGCAGAAAATGTTTTAAAAGACATTCTGTAACCATGTATTCTTTGCTTTGGGATGGATAATTCGGGGTAGTACTACGTCGAAGTTCAAAAACTTTGATAAATAAAGCTCAAGCCTCAAAATACGTGAAAACAACGTTTCTGTGCTGTGAGTAATAAGCATTTATTTACACGGGGAATATTGCTTTACTTCGTACAATATTTCTGAAATATATCTTACTATAATTCTGTAATAGTTCGTAATAGATAGGTCATTCTGTGTTGAAGAGATCATTTTGTGTTCATGTAATACTTCTTACGCTATTCTTTGTAAAGAATGTTTGTTAACTGTAGGCAGAGTTATTTTCTCCGAAAACGCTGGATGTTTCTTCCATAATTGGTTGAAATATCTGTTCCTCCTAGACATCTGCATCGTCTGTTTATCTTCCTCAAAGCCTTTGTCAGTTACTCTCTATATGAAGAAGTGCACTTGTTCAGACAGTCGTCTGAAATCACAGACTTCTGTTATCATAAAACAACATCGCTAAATACTATACCGGCTTTGGGTATATAGAATATGTTTGCTCACTTGTATCAATCTTTGCTCCATTTATAGCTATTCTAATTAAAAGCAAGCAACACAAATAATGCAGATACAGCTGGGTATACATTTTGTCCCAAGTATCAGGATAATTCAGACTCAATATAAATTAAATCCTGTCACAGTGTTATCAACTAACATCACTAAGAGAGGTTCGGACTGTTCTCTTTTCAATTCATAGTTTTTTTTCCATTTTTACAGAGTCTTCAGATATTTTCGTTGGACACTAAGTTTTTGTGTTCTCGTTAGTTGCAGGTGTGTCTGTACATATTTGTAATTTTGTGCTTTTCTACCAAAGATATCTGAAGCTGCAGAAGGCCCATCGTCCGTCTCGGTGCTTCCTTGTGCAGTCGTTTCCTCGTTGCCAGCAGATGTCGCCACTCTCTAGACCATTGCTAAAGCATCCATGCGGCGGAGAGCGTTGATAACCGAGTTAAGGTCGGATCTTAGAGCGCGAGCGACCTCATCCACGGCGTCACGGCTATTTAGAACATGCACTGACTCTGTGTAGGGCTCGTAACGCACCTCGAACGGCCGCCAGATAGTACCGGCGTAATCCCTGAAATAGACATTACAATATAACGGTCAAGGGGTGTGGCTGAAGGCCCTATAGGCCTAAAGTGCTTCACAATAACATGCATCTTACATTTCGGCAAAAAAAAAAAAAATGGGTTTTCTTTTCTGAAATCAGTATGCGAGGGCGATCCCCGGCCCCCCTTTTTTGTATGTTTCGATAAAAATGTTCCTATGATCAGGGAAAAACGTGATAATAACAGACTTGTTTTGCTAAACAGGTTAAAGCATTACATAACAGAGGAAATCTTATAAAATTTGTATTATTAAATCTTCTTGAAAGAAATGTCCTACAATGATGCTCATAATTGGAAAGTTTCTATTGAAAATAAATATATATATATATATTTTTTATGCGGGGAATTAAAATTAACGCGCACGATGGCATATAGAACCATAACTTTTCAAGTTTTCAATTTTTTTAAGCTAAATAATTCAGACACATTGCCAACGTACAGTGCCTGAATATATATATATATATATATATATATATATATATATATATATATATATATATATATATTAATATATATATATTAATATGTATATATATTAATATATATATTAATATATAATTATATATTACAAAGAAACTCAGAGTGCAAGGACAGACACAAAATAATCAAACTGAATTTGATTGCCTTTTTAATATATTTTATATTCATATTAGGTGAAATATGACACCGATAATTATGAATCAGATTCACACAACGGGGCACCAACGGACGAGGTGGCCGAGTGGTTAAGGCGTTGGACTGCTAATCCAATGGGCTCTGCCCGCGTGGGTTCGAATCCCATCCTCGTCGGTCGTGGGGATGTAGCTCAGTGGTAGAGCGCTCGCTTCGCATGTGAGAGGCCCCGGGTTCAATCCCCGGCATCTCCATTTTTTTTTCAAGTTATATTTGATGTTACTGTATGATCAGATTAATCGCTGAAGGATTTTAGAAATATTTAGTAACAAAGAAAGCGGGTAACAGAAACCTAATTACTGCTGCCATCTAGTGACCCATACAGAAACAAAAATGCAGTTCACCTTAGCATTGCCTGCCATCTATCGATATATACTGTAACGATTTGGTGCAGTTCAACACAACTGATATAAGAATTAACGGAGTCCAGGAAAAATAGCTAATTCTAAATGCTTACGTAACAACATAACAGCACAAACTGTTTACGCAAGCATGTTTCTATGATTATGGAACCGTTCGTGCAAGTGTCGTAGCTACAGCATGTACCGCTTGACCAGCTCTGCCAGCAGGGTGCAAGCGCTATATGTAGGCCTGCAGATGGTTATGGTAAGAGTTAAACAAATAAAATGTTCGCCCGTTGCGACTGTCCAACGATCCGCTAAGTAAACTCTCACCATACTCCTCTGCAGCGCTAGAACGCTGCGGGTCAACCGGTACACTGTAGGTATGTCGTATCAAGCGTTATAATAAAAAGTTTAGGCTGCTCTTTTGAAAAACCTGCACATGTCGCCTACTGATGATTTTGCTGCGATTTTTGGTTTGTCAGCCACCAGTCACAGAGAATATGCGATCGTCTGCGTCTGCTTGCGACTTTGGATCGGCGACCAGCCGGGGACTCATAATCAGGGAGTTTCCCGCGATTCAGTCAGTGAATAACTGAATAAGAGTCTATATGCACACATGCAGGGCCTATATAAATCTTAGCGAATAAACGAATTTACATAATAGCATTACACAAAATGAATAACTATGGTGATTTTTCACGTATATTTGAATAATAGGCCTGTATATGTCGGCTATGACTGAACTGAGCCTAACTGAACCATTCAACAATAGAAATATTTTATATACTCTCATAGTATGTACCAGCGCAGTAGTTCGCCTGTTATTCAATTGTTAAGACTCAGGATTGGATTGTTCTGATGGTAAGATGATATTTAGGTCTATCTGGACAGAAGCAATCCGTTAGAATCGGTTAAATCGTCTTTAAGTCGTATGTCGCAAATCACATCGCAGTCGCCTACACTCTAGCTGATGATCACAAAATGTAGTCTCAAGGAATAGCAAGTTTTCTGACATTTCATAAATCTTGCGAAGCTCTGCGAATGGCTGTCGCAAGTCGCGCCACAAGGCAAGCTCACCAGCAAGTGATGTGCGATTATAATAAGGTACCGGTCGGAATCCCTTGCGATTTTAGTCGCATCGCGAAATCATCAGTGGGCGATATGTCGGCTTGTTGAGACTGTGCAGTTGAGGCCTATACAAGCTAGCCCTTTTAATTGATTCATAAAGACAAAGCCTTTTAGCTCAGCTGACTGTAAGTCAACTGAGGTATAGGAATTGTGCTTTGTCCGTCGTCCGTCCGGGCGTCCGTTAGCAGGGCACGAATCATAACTGCTAGACCTAGAAACTTCTAAGTGAATATCCAGGGAGGTCAATAAAAAATCTCCTTGGAAACCTGAAATTAGGTCACTGCGACCTATATCCTCCGAGCTATGCGGCTTGAAAATACCCCCCAGAATAATAAAAAATTTAATACAAAACCTCCAATATCTTGATAATTGATGCATGGATTGTCATGAATCGTGCCTTGAATATTGACCCTGACTAGTTTTGTCAGTTCCCAAAAAGGGATGGCGCCACCTGTATTTTTTGTTATTTTAACGAATATTTTTTTTTTTAATTTTTAGCTAAGCTTACTGTAAGTCATCTAAGCTATAGGGATCACCCTTTGTCCGTCGTCCGTCCGGCCATCCGGCCGTCTGTCCGTTAACAGGGCACAAATCGTAACCGCTGGACCTAGAATCTTCTTCCTTGACATCCAGGGAGGTCCATGAAAATTCTCCTTGAAAACCTGGAATTAGGTCTCTGTAACCCATATTCTTCGAGCTATAGGGCTCCGAAGTACCCCCAAGAATAATGGAAAATTTGATACAAAGGCTCAAGTATCTGAACAACTAATGCATTGATCACCATGATTCTTTGCGATAGATATTTATCATGGAGTGTTTCATCAGTTTCTACAGACTGGTGGCGCTACCTGTATTCTTTTTTTTTTTTATTTTTTACGATTTTTTTTTCTATTTTTGAGATTTTAAAAGATGCGGTAATCTGTTAACAGAGCCCAAATCATAACAACTGGACCTAGAATCTTCTCTCTTAAAATGCAGGGAGGTCCATGAAAAGTCTCCTTGGAAACCAAAAATTAGGTCTCTGCTACCCATATTCTTCGAGCTATGGGACTCCGAAGTACCCCCCCCCAAAAAAAAATGGAAAATTTGATACAAAAGCTCCAGTATCTGAACAACTAATGCATTGTTAACCATGATTTTTTGCATGGATTTTGGTCATGGAATGTTTCATCACTTTTTGCAGACTGGTGGTGTCACCTGTATTTTTTTCGATTTTTACGATTTTTTTCTCTATTTTGAGACCTTAAAAGATGCAGTAATCTGTTAACAGGGCCAAAATCATAACAACTGGACCTAGAATCTTCTCTCTTAAAATGCAGGGAGGTCCTTGAAAAGTCTCCTTGGAAACCATAAATTAGGTCTCTGTTACCCATATTCTTCGAGCTATGGGGCTAAGTTTCGTCAGTTTCATTAGTTTCTGCAGACTGGTGGCGCCACCTGCATTTTTTCGATTTTTACGGTTTTTTTCTCTTTTTTTTGAGACCTTTAAAGATGCGGTCATCTGTTAACAGGGCACAAATCCTAAGAACTGGACCTAGTTCCTCAGGAAAGGCTGGTTGGATTGTCATCAAATTTGGTGTGCTAATGGGTCCTGATGAACTTAAGCTAACATGCATGAATGATGATGCCACCAATATTATCTTATAAACTTGTTGGCGCTCGGTAGTCTGTAAGGGTGGAGGAAACCGGAGGACCTGGAGAAAACCACCGACCTTGGACGGTCCACTACAACCCATTCTCATGGCCACACCGGGAATTGAAACCGGGTCGCCAGCGGAGAAGGCCGAGCGTTTTATCACTCAGGTGTCCAGGTCCCTATTAGTTTCCTGTGCAAGGACATATTGTCAACATGTCAGTCGGCTGAGCGTCATGACCCATGGGTCACTTGTTTTACTATTTAATGTCAACAATCATGTCAGTTTCTCAGCTGTAATTACATCTAGTGTCCTAAAACCTGGCGTATTTATTGATCACAAGCGGATGCCATATAGTTATCACCCTGTCTGTCTGTCTTTCTGTTTGTCTGTCTGTCTGTCCAATCCGTCCATCCACACAAATTTGTTTCCAGATGATAACTCCAGGTTGTATTGACACATGGATTTCAAACTTGACTTACATATTGCCCACCACTAAAGCAAGAATCTATATGATTTTGGGGTCATGAGGCCAGAGGTCAAGGTTACAGGACTCACTTTTTTTTAAAAGATTATGCATCCATTTTAAGCCAAGCTTTCATCCCAAACTTTCCAGTTTGCACATTTAGCTGACTCGCCAGTAAGAGAACATAAATGAATTTGGGGTCACATGGTCAAAGGTCAATGTCACAGGGGCCATCTGTTCACAAATTAGTTTCCAGATGATAACTCCAGTTTAGTTTGACATATTGGTTTCAAACTTAAAGGTCGAAGGTCATGGTCACAGGACTCATTTCTTTAAAAAGAATGCATATCCATTTGAAGCTAAACTTTTCATCCCAAACCTTCCATCTTCAAGATATTGCTAACCTGCCAATAGGTAAAGAAACTGTTCAATTTTGGGGTCATGAGGTCAAAGGTCAAGGTCACAGTTCCCACTTATTTAGAAAGATTGTGGATGCATTTTAAGCCACACTTTTCATTCAAAACCTTCCATCTTGCACATATAGCTAAGCTGTAAATAGGGGAAGAAACTGATTGATTTGGGGGCCACAAGGTCACAGGTCATCGTCACAGGGGCTCATGATAACTCCAGTTTGGATTGACATATTGGTTTCAATTTTGACTTATATATGACCCACCAATAATCTAAGAAACCTTTAGATTTTGGTGGAGGTAACCGCCTCCTTATTTTTTAATGCTAACTTTACTACGTAATTTTACATCTGCAGAAATCTGTTCCGGTTTCGGACAACGTGACAGAGCAGTATTTCACGCTTCCTCTCATTTTATATCCTGGCGTCAACCAGGCCCGGTGACTCCTGCACCTGCGGGCTCTGGGTGCGTTATCGTCCCCATTGCTGGGTCATACCACCGAAGAATCCCCGAAAGGCGCACTCGTTTGTGAGTGAAACACGGCCGTTGAGCACGGTCTTCCCATTAAGCCTGAAGAGCGCTCATCCTGGGTGGGGGCCGACTGTGAAAAATCTCACCGTCTCGGCTGAGATTCGAACACACGATCTCCCGGCTTTGAGACCTGTGCTTAACCCCTGAGCCACAGAAGCCACAGCCCGTGATGTCGCAGGTCATGCTTGGCAGCTAAGCGTCATGACCAATGGGTCACTTGGTTATTACTAAAATAAGTGTTGTTTTTTTTTTAGCTATGGGAGAAATCCTACTGCTGTTAAGCGTGGTTATTTTTATGAATTTTACATATTCTCTTTGTTATTAAATATCGCATTTCCATCGAGAATAATTTGACATTGATCTATATTAACATTTCTTCAATAGCTAGCCCAAATTTACCAACAGTATATAGGCTGTATGACTATATTTGGTCAAATACAAATTTGCAGTGTATTAAGCTTCAATTCTATTGAACTTTTCCTGTAGTAGTGTATTTAGAATACAAATTTATGTGCATGATACAAATTTCGTATGCGGAACATACATGTTTAAGAGGCTCCACAAAATTTGAATTACAGACCTGTCTGAATTCCAATATGACCACCAGACCAAGAGATGATTATTATCTGAGGGCTCCATAACCATTAAATTATATCCGCAACAAATACAGTTTGATGGCCAGACCAGATTCGCAGATTTTCTGTTGCAAACATTTTCACAAACAGAATACCCTTGATCCTTTTCAAATTCACAGGGACGATTTATTCCGAAAAGAACTCCATTCCTATTGATTTATATACTTGCTCTAAAACACATATGGCAACCAGAGGGCGATGGTAGATTTTTTGACGCGCACGTTATGAAAAACAGAATACCTTGGTAATGGTGATGAATGGTGTTTAGAGAATCCACCCCTATCAAATTACAGACCCGTCCAAAATTAAGTATATGGCCGCCAGAGCACAATCGGTGATTTTGCATTGCACACAATATAACAGACATACCTTCCTCAATATAATTTGAACCAGTATGATCTTTGCTCCCTTTGCATACTGATAAAAACCTGTTTTTGTTTTTAATATTATTAAACTATAAACTAAACTTTCAACCATGTTTAGGCGTTAAAAAAGTCTTTGTTTCCGGTTACCCGACCGATATTAGATTTACTGTGCGACCCTAAAATTTTTATTCTGATTGCAAAACCAGTTAAATTCGAGGTTTGTACGTGGAATTTTTAGGTGAAGTACTCTCTAATGTCGACAACTTTAATCTGTCATACAGATACAAATTATGATGTTCTGAGATCGCACTGACAGTTCAGAAAAACCCGCGAAAACGGTGTGTGGACGGTCATATGCATAAGCGGGTTCGTCAGCTGAGAACGTAGTTCTGCGCAACAACTTTTTATAATTTATAGAAAGCGCATAAATATCAAAAGTGTTCCACTGGAGAAATAAGCGGCTTCTTTCAAGCTATGAACGTGGCCTCCTCCGTGAATATATGACCGCCGTGACCCGTCTGAGAACTGATTTTAGATCGTTCAAATTGGCCTTTCCGTAAGGCCTAATTAATGGCCCGCTTGTATGCACGGTCTTTAGTCGGCAATATTCGGAAGGGAATGCCATCTTCGGCTATGCAAATGAGTTGAAATGAACCAATGACATGACGTATCGTCACTGCATGTAACCGTGGTTACCTTTTCGGGTACATATGTACCCATATTTGTTCTGTCAATGATAACCTGAACCTGCGCTCGGGCGCTGGCGGGAGTGAAAACGAACGATTGAATGAACGTTGGCCGGTCATTTAACGAAAAGTTAAACGCAAATTTGGCGGTAACACGTGGTAATCATTCATTTTTGGCGATATTTTTTTAGCTCAGCTGACTTTTAGTCATGCTGGGCTATAGTGATGGGTCTTTGTCCGTCGTCCTTCCGTTTGTCCGTCCGGCCGTCCGACCGGCCGTCCGTCCGTTAGCAGGGCACAAATCGTAACCGTAGGGGCTAGAGCCATGAACCCTATGCAGTCTTAGAGGTTCTAAAAAGATTTCCTTGCAAACCTGAAATTAGGTCACTGCGACCTATATTCTCGAAGTTATGGGGTGTGTTTGCACCCCCCAGAAATAATTCTTTTAGCCAAAATTTTCATCCCAAACCTTCCATCTTTCACATACAGCTCACCTACCAACAGGGGAAGAACCATAATTATTTTGAGGTCACAAGGTCAAAGGTCAAGGTCACAAAACCAACTTCTTTGAACAGCCTGTGGATGCATTTAAAGCCAAACCTTTTATCCCAATTCTTTGATCTTTCACATATAGCTCACCTACTAAGTGGGAGGATAATCCTATAGATGTTGAGGTCACAAGGTCAAAGGTCAGGGTCACAGGATCCACTACTTTGAAAAGGTTGTGGACACATTTCAAGCTAGACCTTTCATTCCGAACCTTTCAGCACTGATATCGCTTCTCTGCCAACAGGGGAAAAGACCTGTTGATTTTGAGGTCAAAGGTCAAGTTCACAGCACCCTCTTCTTGCGTGGAGTCATTTTTCAGGCAAACTTTTCAATCTATACTTTCCACCTGTCATATATGACTTACCTACCAATAGGGGAAGAAGCCTATGGATGTTGAGTTCAAAAGGTCAAAGGTCAAGGTCACAATATTGTTCTAAATGCTTGTGAACATATTTCAAGTGAAACTGTTCAACCCAAACCTTCAGTCTTTCACATATGCCACATCTATGCATCATTGAATGTGATTCAAACTTCATATTTATGGGTCTTTTTGCATGAAGAAATAACTAATTGATTTTGAGGTCAGCTGGTCAGGAGGTTAAAGGTTGCAGGTCTAAGTTATTCACTCATTGGTTGCCAAGTAATTACACCCGGCCAGATGTAAGTGGTTAGTAGTTACCCATCATTTAGAAAGGATCCAGTTGATATGTGGGCAAAAGGCCAAGGTCATAGGTCAGGGATGTTCACAATAACTTATTTTGTAGACCATCTTTATTTTTCTTGTACAAATAACCATTTGTTATGGTACATCTCACTGTGTGGCTGTAATTGTGAGTGATGCTGGTGACATATGACTCTCTTTTGTATCAGCCTGTTAAGTGATAAGGCTGAGTGATAAATAACTCGTTACTGCATAACAAAAACACTGTTGCCGGAATGCTTCAGCCAGGCATTAAGACTGTGAGAGTATAGTATTAAGGTTTAGCTACTGATTTATAAGATGATGGGAACATTTTGAAGTTTATTTTATGGAATCATAGCAATAAACTTAGTTTCCGAGATATCTGAATATTTTTATATAAATCACCAGATATAAAGGCAAATGTTTGTTCTCATAATATGTGGATGTGTACCTGGATTTAGGATGGCTTTTTTTTATTACAAGACCTTTAGTCATGCTTTCTGCATTTCTTTTCTTTCAGGTTTTGCAGTTTACATACCCTGCTGATCCCATTGAAAAGCAGAGGGAATTAAAAAATACTGGACTTACATTTTTTTACATTTGCATAATCTATAAATCTAATATGAGGGCCTGAAAATGCCTTTTTGAATTGTTTTCGACATTCATTACTGTAACATCCTTTGGAGAATTTGCTACAAGTTTGGTCTCTTATTGGAGGATGTGTTATATCAAATGTCAGACTTGTCAGAAAGCCATTATGTCTGCTAGTTAGTCACCTTAGAAATCCTTTTGTCAGTGCAGTTTCAGGGATTTTTAGCTCAGCAGACTTTTAGTCATGCTGTGCTACAGCGATGGGTCTTTGTCCGTCGTTCTTCCGTCTGTCCGTCCGGTCAGCCGTCCGGCCGTTAGCAGGGCACAAATTGTAACTGTAAGGGCTAGATACATGAACCCTATGCAGTCTTAGAGGTTCTAAAAAGATCTCCTTGCAGAAATTAGGTCACTGTGACCTATATTCCCTGAGTTACGGGGTGTGTTTGCACCTCCCAGAATTAATTCTTATAGCCAAAATAATCATCCAAAACCTTACATGTCAATAGAGAAACAAACCTTTTGATATTTAGGTCTTAGGGTCAAAGATCAATGTCACAGGACCAGCTTCTTGAAAAAAGTTGTGGATGCATTTCAAGTCAGACTTTTCATCCCAAACCTTCCATCTTCCAAGTATGGTCAGATACCATATGGTATACCATCAGGCTTTAAATACAGGTCATGCTTGTCAGCATAGCGTCATGACCCATGGGTCACTCGTTTTATACAATAGCGGTAAATGATAAGAGCTTATTCATAACTACGATGTCAAATTTGACACCGGCGGATTGCCGATGTACATTTCTTATTTTAAAGAAATATACCGATGTTATGATCACGTTATTTCCCCAGCTTAATGCGTGCGTACTACCCCATGGTACAACGGTGTCATTTCGCAATTGTTGAGGGCGAATGAATGGCCGGCCGCTCATGTTAGCCTAAGAAGGTAAGCCTGCCTGATTGCCAACTTTAACTATTTCTCAGCGAGTGATCATTCCTGAAAAGTTACTTTCGCTTCACTTTTTATTAGAGATTGAACAAACGCCTATTTCTCCAAAAGAGAAAATGGTTCTAATGGGTCAATACTTGATCATACTGTACACGGATTGGCACAGATATGCATAAACATAATTCTAGTTACCAAATTATTCTGAAAATATGTCGCTTAACCTGAATAAAAAAAAATAATAAAAAAAATTCCCGACCTACCATCCCTATTTTTCTCTGGCATGTAATCGGAAACAAAAACTTTTTTAGGCCTTATGTTAACAAGTCCAGCACTATACCAGAAATGGGAGCCCTCTGAGGACCATTGTCCGACCAAATCTTGTTACTTTTAAATTTGCATTTCAAATAGCATAATAGATTTAGCCCTGCTCCGCAATTTATGTCCATCTGTTTTTATGGGGGTTCATTTTAGGGAAACTTTATTGTTAAAACACAAAGACAAAGCAATTATATGTCTACTCACGCGGGGAAACATTTGATCTAGCAGATAAGGGGAAAAAGTCAAAAACTAGTAAAACTAAAATTTGGAATTTACTTTTAATTTTCTGATTGCTCCATTCGTTGTTTTCTATGGAATTATAAAATGATTTAAGAAAATTAACCCCTCCCCCAACTCACACACACAGGTGGACACCGGTTAATTGAATATAAATATGCATGAGCATGAATTAACATTGTCTCATGTTGTTACCTCATTTCCTCTTTCATCTTTTCAAAGGAATCAGTGACAAAGTAGATGGGTTGAAACTCCTGGTCCTGGTACTCCTGGAGAGCGGTGACCGCCGGAACGAACGGCTTCAACACCGGCTCCCCTGACAGGGCGTACTTTAGTTCTCCGTACGATGACAAGAGGGCGGCACCGTACGCTCGGGTCTCCCCGCCCTGCTCACACAGTCCGAACTCGACAGAGAACCAATACAGCTGCAAGAAAAGAGGCCGTGCAAGTATTTGTCAAGGAAGTGGCTAAAACAGCAGCTATAACAGTTAACTTAATTAAACTCAGAATAAATGGAAGTCCACTCGACCCTTTTTTAACAGATGAAAGAAGGGAACTATATTTAATGAATAATACGACCTTGCTACTCAAGGGATGTGAATAACTTCTAAGCAAGATCGAAACATTTGTGAAAGGGGTTTCGCTGAAACAATGTATAAAAGAATGTATAAGATAATTTGGAAAATAATGATGTTATGATTAAATGCAAATTGCATACTCATTGTCTAATGGGCTATCATGGAAAGAACACCTACATGCAAACACGTGCACACACGTGCATGCTTCCTGTGAAATGAAAAGATGCAGTTCTGTATAGTTTTAACAAAAGACTCAACTTTTTATCGCATAACGGTGAACATATTATTTGATTGCAATAAATTTATATTCATGTATCATTTCTATGATGATATATGGTTAACAAAAGGAATAATAAGTATTTGGTTCCAATTAGATTTGAGTATGAACAAATAAAACATATAATCTCAGTATTTTCAAGTGTGTCACAAATAATGAGTATCTGAAAGTCAACAAATGGGTGAGAGAAGCGTGTCAGACGCTGTGTGTGTTTATGTGATGTACGTGTGGTTGTGTTTGTTACCGTAGAGAATTTCTCAATGTCTTCATCTGAGGCTCCAAGGCTGGCCAGACCGATCTCCTGGGAGAACTGAGCGAACCCGGGGTCACCGAGCATGGGCACGTGACCAAGCAGCTCGTGGACACAATCCCTGGTGAAATAATTAACGCTATATATGTATATTAATCGTTTCCTATAGTCGTATCACATATGTCCTATGCACAAGTATGTGCAATTATTGTTGGAAAAGTATGTGCATTTATGGTTTATCTTTACCTGCCCATTATTTAATCACCATTTAGGCTACAATAAATGAAAAAAAACCACCTTGTATATTCGATATTACAACTCGTGTATATATATATATATATATATATATATATATATATATATATATATATATATATAGAAGGAAGTGTTACCCTCCGATGTAAAGTGCTCTATGGCCTACAGACTAGGCCAGAGCGGTATAACTCTGAAGAAAAACAACACTGTTAATTCACAACAGTCTGTTTTACGGGATGCGACCCGATCATCAGGTGAATTTGGTTAGAACACTACGTTGCGATTCTAACCACATTCACCTGATGATCGGGTCGCATCCCGTGAAACAGACTGTTGTGAATTAACAGTGTTGTTTTTCTTCAGAGTTTTTATATATATATATATATATATATATATATATATATATATATATATATATATATCTGAAAGCGTCAGAGCACTTTACACCGGAGGGTAACTCTATAATATATATATGTATATGTAGGTATATGTATATATTATGATATATATATATATATATATATATATATATATATATATATATCATATCTTATATCATATCATATATATAGACGTAATACATGCAGCGTACCGACATGGCGTTACTCTGTATAGATCCTTAAAACATAGGCCTATATGTCCACCTGAGATTTTGAGAATGATTATATTTAGATTTCGTACGGTTTCATGGATTAACATAATATTACGTTAGATTATAAAATTGTACGTTTCGGAAGTTTGATGATATATGGACGGGAGACATTTTACCACAACATTTCGTAAGTCTGACTACGTATGGATATATAGTGTGATTTCTTATGGACGGGAGATATTTTAAAACAACGTTTCGTGATTTAATTGTATACGGTTCTACAGTGTGATTTCTTACGGATGGGAGACATTTTAACAAAACACTGCGTAAGTTTGACATCGTACGGTTCTACAGTGTGATTTCTTACGGATGGGAGACATTTTAACAAAACACTGCGTAAGTTTAGCTACTTATGGCTATATATAGTGTGATTTCTTACGGACGGGAGACATTTCAACACAACATTACGTAATTTTGACATCGTACGGTTCTACAGTGTATTTCTTACGGATGGGAGACATTTTAACAAAACACTGCGTAAGTTTAACTACTTATGGCTCTATATATTGTGTGATTTCTTACGGACGGGAGACATTTTAACAAAACACTGCGTAAGTTTGACTACTTATGGCTATATAGTGTGATTTCCTATGGACGGGAGATATTTTAAAACAACGTTCCGTGATTTGATTGCATACGGTTCTACAGTGTAATTTCTTACGGATGGGAGACATTTAAACACAACATTGCATGAGTTTTACTATTTTAGGCTATATAGTGTGATTTCTTACCGACGGGAGACATTTTAACACAACGTTGCGTACGTTTGATTGCATACGTGTTAATTCTAGCGGACGGAATGAATAAATCGTGTGGTTTCTGACCACAGACACTTTATCACAGCAATATCTATGTTTATGTACGGTTCTAAAGTGTGAACACTTACGGACGCGAAACATTTTAACACCCCGATATATATCAGCTTTTATTACTTACGGTTCTACAGTATGGTCCGGCTTGCTGGGATGACGTACATACTGGGTGCTTTGAAACACACGGAAAGCCAGGCTGGCGAGGAAGTCACGAGCCGACAGCAGTCCTGCGACAGGGCGGAGGCGAAACCCGGACCGCTCTGAAGCAAGTTGCACATGACCACAATTAAAATTATATTCCCTCGTAAATAAAACCATACACACCAGCTTATTAGGGATCAATGCTTATTTCAGGCGGATTCATTAGACCTAAATTTGAACACAGTTTAAGCATTCCGTTGATATATCATAAATTTCTGATGCAACAATGTATAAGAAAATATTTGGATGTACTAATAGGAGCCATTTCGAAATAATTTTTAGCTCAGCTGACAGTAATTCAACTGAGGTATAGGAATGGCGCTTTGTCCGTCGTCCGTCCGGGCGTCCGGGTGTCCAGTGGTCCGGCCGTCTGTTAGCAGGGCACAAATCGTAACTGCTGGTCCTAGAAACTTCTAAGTGAATATCCAGTGAGGTCAATAAAAAATCTCCTTTTAAAACCTGAAATTATCAATATCTTGAAAATAAAATGGATTGATTGTCATGAATCCTGCCTTTTATATTGACCATTCACTAGTTTTGTCAGTTCTCGAAAAGTGGTGGCGCCGCCTGTATTTTTTTTTTTTTTACGAATATTTTTCAATTTTTTTCTATAAAATGACAACAGCCATGTCAGTTTCTCAGCTGTCATTGCAATTAGCATCCCAAAACCTGGAGTGTTTATTGATCCCTATAGTAATCACCCTGTCTGTCTGTCCGTTTTTTTTAAGACTATCTGTCCATCCACAAAAATTGTTTCCAAATGATAACTCCACGTTGGATTGACACATGGATTTCAAACTTGACTTTAATATGGCGCACCACTAAAGCAAGAACCTACTTGATTTTTGGGTCATGAGGTCAAAGGTCAAGGTCAGAGGACTCACTTATTTAAAAAAATTATGGCTGCATTTTAAGCCAAGCTTTTCATCCAAAACTTTCGTTCTTGCACATTTATCTGACTTACCAGTATGGGGAGAGCATAATTGAATTTAGGGTCGCAAGGTCAAAGGTCAAGGTCACAGGGGCCATCTGTTCACAATTAGTTTCCAGATGATAACTCCAGTTTAGTTTGACATATTGCTTTCAATTTTAGGGTACAACGGTCAAAGATCAAGGTCACTGGGCCCATTTCATTAAAGGGAATGTGTATGTATTTCAAGCCAAACGTTTAATCACAAACCATGGATGATAATTCTTCTTTGAATAGACAGATTGGCTTCAAAATTGATTTATTAATGACCCACCACATAAGTAAATTCATTTTGATTTTCAGGGTCCAGAGATCAAAGTTGAAGGTCACAGGCGCCATATCTTTAAAAAAGATTGTGGATGCAATCCAAACTTTCCAACTTTCACACATGGCTTACTTGCCCAAAGTGAGGAAATCTGTAGATTGTGAGGTTACCAGGTCAGAGGTCAAGGTCACTTTTTAAAAGATTGTTACAATCTAAATGCTGCAAGTTCAAGGATAATAAGTTAAGATAATAAGATTTTCTGGTCACAAGGTCATTGGTAAAGGTCACAGGACTGTCATTCTGAAAAAAAATCTTTAAAAATATCCTCATTGACAAATTCAGCTGAGCGTCGAAACCCATGGGTCCTTAGTTAATAGTAAGTATTTGAAAATGTTTAAGGGTTTGCATCGTATAAATCTATATTTTTTGCCCTTCCGCAAAATAGATAAATGAATGAACCTGATAGATCTTTCCTGGGGCATCCTCACGACAACCTTTAAACTGAAATAACTGTAACTGAATTTTACAACAGATAATGTACATTACAACCACATTTATTTTGAATTTCTAATTTGAAATAATTTTGAAAAAAAAGAAAACAAATATGTGGGGAATGTGAACCTGATGCACACCTAGTGGATACCTGATGCACACCTAGTGGATACCTGGTGGACACCTTGTGGATATCTGGTACACAACTGATATCTGATGCTTCTTTGACTTACTATGAAGAAAGTTTGACACGTCCTCAAGCTGGGGAATGCTGTTCTCGCTGTAGCCACACTCACTCTGTAAAACCCGGAAGTTCTCCGCATACTCCTTGCACGCATGCGTGTCCAGTAGGGACTCGATCTGACGAAAGGCGTGTCCCCTTCAAAACAAGTAAATAAAAATTTTTTTTTCCTCTAAAAAACAAATACAAGAACATAAAACTAACATGGAGTTATCATCTCGTACAACAATAACATGTTTTTCCTGAGTGTCAGCGTCATGTAGAAAATGTTTGTGCATCGGATGGTATATTGTCTGTACAACCGATACCTGATTAGAAATGTTGTAAACTCAAAATGAGAGATATGAAAATCATCATAAGGGTATAAGCTAGTGCAAGTAAACATGTATGAAACACAAATGCTGGGTGCAATGGGCCTATTACGTTTTCTGATCAACGAGCCCTGAGAATGAGACACGAGCACGTGAGGGATAGCTCGCAGAAGCAAGATGTGTATATCACTATATGGATAATCATTCTATCTCAATTCATGCAATGCATACTGAGAATTCAGTCTTGATTTATATTATTTTCTATAGTACGTCATTCTTTCACTACCTTAGTTGTCGCATGTTACTTCAGTTTTCATACCATAAAACCCAATACTTCAATCTATAGAGACCTGGAACAGTGCCATGCAATGAGGCAGCCTTGTAATGAGAAAACAATAAACGGACATGTAAACACGCATTTAAATGTGTGTCTGTCTTATTGAAAATGCTATACAGTGGTGTCAATTTATCTTCAAATTGGGAGGGGGGGGGGGGGGGGTCTGTGTGACACATTTCGAATAGATTACAATTAAGTATAAGGTTTTGACAAATAAGGTATTTATAAGGTATTTATGTATCCAGTATACGGTATTTCTAAAACAGGTTTAGATGTATAATGTTTCATAGTAAACTCAGAGATCGAACAAAAGTTTGTAATTCTTATAAAGTATATTTCATTTCCAATATATAAATATGATTCTCTGAATATCCGGGCAATGATTACATTAACATCCCCCCCCCCCCCACCCCCTTCTCTATTTGACGCCCGTGCTGTTACAAGTAACTCAGGATTGCATGTCCTAAAACAAGATGGAAAACGTAGTCGAAAAACTACTGTAAAGTCTTATAGGTTTGCCAAATAACGGAGTGCTGAGGGCTCATGTAAAAACTTGATTGTTAATTTATTTGGTTAAATTGTGTGGTATACTTGCAAGCCGAAAACTCCGAAGTAACAACTGACCATATACCAGTAATATGATAAACATATGTCATGTGTTTATCTCCTAACCTGATATATGAACATGTTCACATATTTATACTTCTGCAGTCATTTAAAATACTTTCAAGCAAGATATGACAGTTATATTAAATTTGCGATGTGAAAATATTTATCTGCATTTCACTCCTTGATAACCGGACTATACAGCTCTCTGTACGTTGACTGAGTGCCGTTAAACAACTACCGGTATATAGAAGTGCTAGAGAGCCAGCGAGGTCATTGATTACAGGAAAGCCTTCTAGTCAACTCCAAAACCAGTTACATAAACACGAACGTGTTCTCAGTACCGGGGGGGGGGGGGGGACTGGTCACGTAGATAAACCAAACATAGAAAGAACCTTTAAACTTAAACGAATCAATTCACACCACTTAACATGATAAATATTGTAGAGTTAAAAATACCAGCATAACTTCCTACACACCATGAAGAGATACGAGAGCGGACGCCCTCCATGGCGTCAAGGCTGAAAGAACTGGCGTGAGAACCAGTCTATTTATGGGCACTCAATATCCGCGAAGAGCGCTGATGGACGTTTATAGCTATATTAATAAATTGGGACAATTTACAAGGCTATATTGGCGAGTTTGGTCATTCACCATTCAAAGTGTTAATAAATAATAGATTGTGAGGACAATCGAATTCAGGGCGGAGGAATAACAAAAGGTAAATTAAAAAGACAGTCCAGACTCACAGAAATCACTCGATTTATTGGAGGGTGCAGTGGTGCACCCGTCATGTTGTATTACGTGCTTGTGTTCTAATTTTTATATCTGGTAAATGATTTTCAGAAGCCGAATTAACACGTTTCGTATTAAAAAATACTAACAGACAGCGTACGACGTTTGGGGTTCCGGGGGAAAATGTCCCAAAATATTTCTCCACGGAATTCCGAACATTTTACCCTAAAAATATGTATATTAGTATAACACAATGGTACTAATAGGACTTGCGTTTTCATGTAAATATATCAAATGGTCTCTCAGTCATTGAGTTGTGGTATCGTTGGACTGATTATGACGTGGCTTCGGGGTTTTTTTGAACGTGATTAAAACCATAAAAAAATATACGCCCTCGGACCTGAGACAAATATACTTGCGTATTATGATCCTGCATCTCTTGATTTATACGATATTACACTATAACATCCTATACCTGCATAACCTCGATATTACACTGTAGCTTACAGTAACTTCGATGTAATATTACACTCTTAATTACTAAGTCTCTCTCTCCGGTATTTCATCGTTACCTACCAATTATGAGAGTCTTATTACATCGTTACTTAAAAAGACTGTATCTTTTTGATACAACACTGTAACTTACCAAGTCTGTATTTCTTCAATGGTATACTCTACTCTGGGTATAGGCTGTCCACTGAAGTGAGAAGGAAACATCATAAGACCTTTATTCAATTTCTGAATAATTAGAAAGCAATCTTTAAAATTAATCCTGGTAAGGGTATTTGAAGAATCATAGAAACGAGCTAAACTTAAAATATAGGTCTGCATCTGATGTGCAAATTTCATTTTATAGATCAACTCAGTCTTTTACAATTAATATACAGTCTTGCTGCGGCTGGACCGCCTTGCATAATATGCGTAAACCCCACTTGGGATTCAGACATTCTTTTTAAATAAAGGAATTTGTGTAATAAAATGAAACTATTTTTAATCGAACTAAAATATGAGAGACACTGATGGATTAACAAATCTACCGGTTATACGTAACGTATTGACAGACTTTATTTTCCTCGTAGATACCGTAAAAAATCGCCATATTTATGTGTAAAATAATCCCTCATCGGCATTGTGGAGGAAAACCGCACAGACGTCTGTTTATCACGTGACACCCATGGTCTCTTATGACGCAAAATTGTCGGTGAAAGCAGGCCGTGCTGTTGTTTAAGGTTTGCTACTTACTGTTTGTACTCGAACGCTATATCGGCGATCTGCTTCCTCCGGGCCCGGTATGCCTTGTCAGAAAACCCCTACAGGAACAAATATACGTCAGAACAATACAAACACACTCTAAAGAAAAGAAAGTCTGGCTGCCTACCCAAATCTACCGATATCTACAAAAGTTCCTGGTCACTTGTACTTCAATTTATAATCACAATTACGGTATTACTGTATGAGCCTGCATAAATATCAGATTTTAATACATATATAAATATATATATATATATATATTATATATATTTATATATATAAACACATTTATATCGATATATTTATATATATATATATATATATATATATATATATATATATATATATATATATATATTGTTCATAAAACAAAAATACATCCTGGTGAAAGTGCTCTAACAGCAATTCAAACACTTCCCTCACGAAAAAAAATACTGTCGTACAAACCTTGTGACGTCAAACGAAATGGACATTAATTATAAACGCTCCATTATTGTAGAGCACGAGCATAAAGCTGTACTGAATTCATGTTATATGTGTATTTGTGTGAACGTGTGTTTTAATTTGACTCACGGGATGGTCCTGGTCCAGGTCCGGATTATACATGGTCAGCAGGTGGACACAATTGTCCAGGTCCGAAATGTGACGAGGAAACCACGTGACTACAAGATTACAAGTTTAAGTATTAAGTGGTTCCAAAGTTAACAGAAGACACCACCCGGCTATCAAAGATCAAAAGTGCAGGTACAGTGATGGGAAATTTAACAGATGAAACCACCCTACTACAACAACAAAAGTAGATATAGTGGTGGGTTACTTAACAGAAGAAACCATCCGCCTATACATGAACAAAAGTGTAGATTTAGTGGTGGCTTATTTTATATACTAGTATATATATATATATATATATATATATATATATATATATATATATATATATATATATATATATATATATATACGCAGTTTTAAAGAACCATGAACAGTCGAGGTGAGGTCGTCTTGTAATAAAACATGAAAAATGGTTCACAGAGCAATATAATGGACTTTTGTAGTCTAATGCTGCTTCGGTCTTCATGAAAGTGCTTTATGATTTACGATGTAATTTTACGATGTTGGGCTCGCTTAGGATCAATACTGTTGACTGGCAATCAATAAATTCATTGATGGGCCCTTTCAGACACGCGCAGGATCGGCAAAAAGATCTGACAGATTAGTTTAAGCTTAATTCCTCAAAACTTCTATGGGAAAGATTAACACAAGCATAGGAAACTACAAGAAGGTAAATTATAAGGGATTCAAGAGAACTCTTACAGAAGTTGGTTGAATGCTTCAGAAATAAAAGTCACCTTTTTTGTTGTTATTGCTCCCGCCAGCAATCGTCACGTCACTGACGGGGGAACTCTGCTTCAGTGACTTGACCACATTCTGACAGGCGGCCCTTGTTGCTAGGCAACTGACGAAGCACTCGGACTGCACGGAGTTTCCTAGAGATTTCCGTGTCTCCACGTGCTGGATCGAAGCCCCGCAGTTCTGTAAGAAAGGTCAATGGAAACAAAGACGGGGTCAGTGGCGCGAGAAATTGTTATTTACAGAGAACAAAAGATTTGAACAGCAGGACTTAAACGATTCACGATTAAATGGTCATTTTTACGGCATCGTCAAGCAAGATTAAGGGTTTATTGGAAAAAATAGGATGGTTTTTAAAAAAGAAAATGTACGTAGTGCTTCACTTTATCTGATTATTAGAGAATCTATATATATTAATAGCGTAAGGCGATTTTTTTTTTAATTTTCCGTATCTCCTCTGATACCAGCGTACGGATTGCCTTGATTTTCGACATACATATGCTCCGGTTTGAATGAGGAGATTTCATCCACTTTTATTTGCAATGTTTGCATATTACGTGCATAATTAATAATTTTAGTTCTTGCTCCCCGCGGGCGCCTCTTTTCTTTGTGTCTTTGGGCCCGGTAACACAATGCCCATAGAGTGTGTGATGGTGGGACAGAGTTTTACTCTTGGGGCCCTATCTGGGATAATCTTACATTTCGGGGTCACCGGCCTTAATAATCCGCATCGGCGCTTCCTTCTCAAAAGGTGGATCTTTGAAGAATTGTTTTGCAGGCCTTCCTCCGACAGGGGGTCGCACGAAGAGGGCTCCTTCCTGCGACCCCCCTCACATTACCTGATATGCTTGAGTGCACATTTTGATCTGCCTGGTCGCAGGAATCCGCGATGGTCACACTCTAGCGTATAGAGCCAGCGTATGAGGAACGTATAGACTTTTTTGGCATTCGCTGACATACGCTGAAACATGCTAGGGGTACGCTGGAA
Source organism: Sipunculus nudus (assembly GCA_026874595.1). Classification (NCBI taxonomy): domain Eukaryota; kingdom Metazoa; phylum Annelida; class Sipuncula; order Golfingiida; family Sipunculidae; genus Sipunculus; species Sipunculus nudus. The sequence continues at coordinate 52,269,994 of CM049311.1, read as the reverse complement.
TACGTTTCTAGTATGCCCGGGTACGTCGATGTACGCTGACGGCCAAAACATTTTTTGAACATGCACAAAAATTTTCAGCGTATGCCGGCGTATGAATTTTACGCTCCTCATACGTTCCTCATACGCTGAACACGCTAGAGGTACGCTGAAGGTACGTTAATCATACGTCGAGTACGCTTCTCATACGTTAAAATTGAGTGGGTCAGGAAACCTAGCGTTAGAGGAGCGTATAATGAACGTGTGTCTGACGTGTGTCTAACGAATGGCTCACGTAATGAAGGTAGTTCTAACGACAGTCTAATGTACTCAACTTATGCCTAACGTGTTCTGAGCGTACAGCAAACTTATCCCATGCGTATTACATGCGTATTTCCAGCGTATGGGGGGGGGGGGGGGGGGAGGGGGTATATAAAGTCTCACATTTCCAAATCTGTATCAGTTTGTACCAGCAGTAGGCTCCTATTACGTTAGGCTGACGTTTCGCATACGTTTCTCATACGTCGGAGGTACGCTGATAAACGTTACTCACAGTGGCGTCAATTTATCTTCAAGGGGGGGGGGGGATGACTCACAGCATGGAGGGGGATGACAGGCGTGGAGGGTAGTCAAAATTGGGATAAAACAGACGGGTTTATATATATATATATATATATGTATATATATATATATATATATATAAATATTTTAAATAATATACATATATATATAAATATTTTATATAATATTTATATATGTGTATATATATATATATATATATATATATATATATATATTATTGTCTGTGTGACACAGATCAAATGTATATCAATTAAATGTAAGGTTTAAAAAAGTAAGGTATATGTTAATTCTATACCATTTAGATATAAATATTTCATAGTAAACTCATTAATGGAACCAAAGTCTATTTATTTATATAGTTTATTTGAAATATATAAATATTTTTTTCTGAATAGCGGGGGGGGGGATGATTACATTGACCATCCCCCCTTGCCAAAAAGTGTTGGGGGGGGGGGAGATATATACCCCCATCCCCCCCCCCCCCTATATTGACGCCCCTGGTTACTCATACGTCGGTATACGTCCAACTCAAATACACACCACATCACATACGCTCACATACGCTGACATACGCTATGCGTACGCTACTCACACGCTGACGGTACGCTATGCTCACGTTACTCTAACGGTCATTAACCGAAAATCGACCTCATACGCTGAAAAGTTGTGCGTATAAACAATTTTTCGAAATATTCGATACGTTCCTCATACGCTGGCTCTATACGCTAGAGTGTGACAGCGCCTTTATACAGTCGCACACGGGCGCATGATGTCCAGGGCCACGCATGCAATTGAGGTCCCTGACAAATTTTCACCAACACATGTAGGCCTACTTTGTAACGGATGTAAAGAAAATGTTAACCAAATTCACGTCATTGTTGGTACAGTGTGATGTGTACACGTGTGGAGTGGCATCACATAATATTGACTTAACATGTTTTTAAAATCGAATTTTTTTTCTCATTACTGTAGCTAAAAATATAAAAATCCTGTAAAAATGTAAATTTAATACGTTTTTACTGTTATTTGTTTCTTTGACATGCATGTGCCATCTCATTTTCAATCATGTTTATGTACTACTCTTTTGTTTTTAAAGACTTTATTCTTTCATTCATTATACATGTATACTTATTGCGTATAAGTCATGGCCATCATTTTTACTATTTTCACAAATAAAACTGGTATTTTGCACTTTCCTCTCAGGTTTATTCCATGGACTTTTTCTATTGTATGAATATGTGACATTGTAGATCAGTTTCTCATGTCGCATTGTACATGTGTAGGTGACATTTGTCAAAGACCCCGACCACATGTAAGGCACTGGCTTTGGGCGACCGTGTCCGACTGTACGCTGTTCCGAAACATGTTCTGAACACTGTTCCGAAAGATTTTATCCACAACACCATACATATAATGGATCTATATATTAACAGCGTAACGTGATTTTATGTGATTTTCCCTATCTCTGGATTTCCGATACTACCATACGGATTGTCGTGTTCGCCTCAATCCGTGCGTAGCACGGTTAATTGCTAGTAATAATATTTTTTTGGCTTTAATCATTCCTGCATGTCCCAGTTAAAAAAACTTGACAAGTATATTTTGTGATATATATTCTATTTTATCTCTCTCTTCCTTTCCACCCCTCTCTGTAGCCCTTTCCCCGCCCCCGCCCCCATACCAACACAGTCTCATAAACGCAGACGCACTCTGATAAAGCATAAGCTATGATTAAGATTGGATGGACTAAGAAAATCTCCAGGAATGTCTTGCACCAACTATCGTCCCAGCTGCTTTACCAATTTTTAATGATTTTGTAAAACAAATATAATACAATACAAGACCTTAGAACTGTTTTTAGGAGTGCTTGTGTATAATGTTTCTTTATTATTTTATTATTTTACATGTATTCTACCAGTACATGTACCGGTAGTTATTTGCTAATGCGCGGTACTCTCGATGACTCTGACGGTGGTGTTCGGTAGTCTGTCGGAGTGTAGCGGTCATTAGGTCATTATTCAGTATATTTAACTTTAAATCGATATTTCTCAATCATAAATGTTCAAAACACTATAAACAGGGTTGCATATACATTTGCTTTAAACGAGTATTTTTCTTATTTGTCTACATTTAATGGGAAGGAGTTATTTTAAATTTTTATATATATTTTAAACTTAAATACCGTATACCTTTGAATTAACGGCCCAAATATAAAGTCATATAGCTTTATCATTACTTAACAAAATCTGGAACTATATTCTATACCTTCGAGATGCTAGAATAAACAATTTTTACTGAAATACATGAAACTGATAAAATATTTTATATCGAGAAAATTCTCAACTTTCAGATTATTTACAAATTGAGAGATGTCAAAGCTGAAGTTTGAGAAACATCGGGGGAAACCTTTTAATCCTAGCACTAATTAAGGGTCAATAAACAGTTCTATTGGTAAAAAGTCACCTTTGTTCCCTGGTTTCTACTAATAACGGATAATAAAACAGGGCCCAGCTTATCAAGATATGCTGTGCTCAGGCGCTAAAGACCTGCTACCGTAGGTCACAAACCCAACATGTCATTCAAGTCTTAACTCCATTTGCTCACGAGTCAGCAATTTAAGAATGTGGCGATTCTCTCTGGACACATATAAGGACATGTGTGCCAACACGTGGGGTTGACAAGTCAAGTAAAATGCTATTTTTAGCTCAGCTGACTTTCAGTCATGCTGGGCTATAGCGATGGGTCTTTGTCCGTCGTCCTTCCGTCTGTCCGTCCGGCCAGCCGGCCGGTCGTCCGGCCGGCCGTCCGTCCGTTAGCAGGGCACAAATCGTAACCGTAGGGGCTAGGGCCATGAACCCTATGCAGTCTTAGAGGTTATAAAAAGATCTCCTTGCAAACCTGAAATTAGGTCACTGCGACCTATATTCTCGAAGTTATGGGGTGTGTTTGCACCCCCCAGAAATAACTCTTTGAGACAAAATTTTCATTGCAAACCTTCCATCTTTCACATACAGCTCACCTACCAACAGGGGAAGAACCATAATTTTTTTGAGGTCAAAAGGTAAAAGGTCAAGGTCACAGGAGCCTCTTCTTTGAAAAGCCTGTGGATGCATTTTAAGCCAACCCTTTCACCCCAATTCTTTGATTTTTCACATATAGCTCACCTACTAAGTTGGAGAAGAATCCTATAGATTTTGAGGTCACAAGGTCAAAGGTCAGGGTCACAGGATCCACTTCTTTGAAAAGGTTGTGGACACATTTCAAGCTAGACTTTTCATTCCAAACCTTCCAGCACTGATATCGCTTCTCTGCCAACAGGGGAAAAGACCTGTTGATTTTGAGGTCAAAGGTCAAGTTCACAGCACCCACTTCTTGCGTGGAGTCATTTTCAGGCAAACTTTTCAATCTGTACCTTCCATCTGTCATATATGGCTTACCTACCAATAAGGGAAGAAGCCTATTGATGTTGAGGTCAAAAAGTCGAAGGTCAAGGTCACAATATTTAATTGTTCTAAATGCTTGTGAGCATATTTCAAGTGTAACTGTTTCAACCCATACCTTCAGTTTTCACATATGCCACCTCTATGCATCACTCAGTTTGACTCAAACTTCATATTTATGGGTCTTTTTGCTTGAATAAATAACTTATTGAATTTGGGGTCAGCTGGTCAGCAGGTTAAAGGTTGCAGGTCAAAGTTATTCACCCATTGGTTGCCAAGTAATTACACCAGATTTAAGTGGTTAGTAGTTACCCATCATTTAGAAAGAATCCAGTTGATATATGGGCAAAAGGCCAAGGTCATAGGTCAGGGATGTTCACAATTACTTATTTTATAGACCATCTCTATTTTTCTTGTATATATAACCATCCCACTCCAGCTGGTACATCTCCTTGTGTGGCTGTAATTGTGAGTGACACTGGTGACATATGACTCCCTTTTGTATCAGCCTATTAAGTGATAAGGCTCAGTGATAAGTACCTCGTTACTTCATAACAAAAACACTGTTGTCAGAATGCTTCAGACAGGCATTAAGACTATGAGAGTATAGTATTAAGGTTTAGCTACTGATTTATAAGAGGATGGGAACATTTTGCAGTTTATTTTATGGAATCCTAGCAATAAACTTAGTTTCCTAGATATCTGAATATTTTAATATATATCACCACATATAAAAGCAAGTGTTTGTTCTCATAATATGTGGATGTGTACCTTGATTTAGGATGGCTTTTTGTTTTATTTCAAGACTCTTAGTCATGCTTTCTGCATTTCTTTTCTTTCAGGTTTGGCAGTTTACCTACCCTGCTGACCCCATTGAAAAGCAGAGTAATAATAAAAAATATTGGACTTACACTTTTTACAATTGCATATCTATAAATCTGATATGAGGGCCTGGACATGCCTTTTGAATTATTTTGGGCATTCATTACTGGATAATTTGCCCCAAGTTTGGTCTCTTATTGGAGAATGTGGGATATCAAATGTCATACTTGTCAGAAATCCATTATGTCTGCCAGTTAGCCACCTTAGAAATTCTTTCTTCAGTGCAGTTTCAGTAATTTTTCTTTAATGTTTGGTCCGATTTAGAGAATGTTTGTTGTCTGATTTCAGACTTGTCAGAAGTCCAATATGGCACCAGGCAACCATCTTTTAATTCCTTTTGATCATATTATCTCAAGAGCAGTTAAAGTGAATGCAGTTGGATGTATATTTATGTAATCTTGTAAAGGATTGGGTCAAATATTTCTGAATTAATATTACCATCATTTATAAAAGTGCAGTACAGTTGGCTTGTATTGAATAAAAATTCACACAGAAGCACCTGTTTCTCAATAATTCTTGCATGTATTTCCTTGATTTTTGCTATATATTTTGATCTTATATTTGCTCTTTGTGGTGTTCCTTTGAGAGTGACAGGTTTCAAGCAAGCTGTTGGAATAGTTCCTGATAGCTTAACAATCATGCATTTTCCTCAGACCATCAATTCACTGTGTTTTAACCAGACATAGGTGATATATATTTCTGTTGTCATAGAAAATTTTCAACAAATTGGCAAATTGGTTCTTCAAAATTTGACTGGAAGTTGTGAATCTCAGTCCATGATGTCATAGGTCAAGCTTGGCAGCTGAGCGTCATGACCCATGGGTCACTTGTTTCTTAATGATGAACTGTTCTGTCAGTAACACAGTTTAGGTATAATGATGACCTGATAGTTTACAAATATACTTAAAAGTTAAAATGGTTTTTAGACGATACAAAGACCATAAAATGGTAAGTGAAATCTACTCATTCTCAGTATCAGGAACTGACTTTGTTCATATCGCACTGAGCACACTTTATGCTGTAATTTCACTTCTTACCAAAATACCATTCATCAAATTTCATTTGAAACACAGAATGCTCTATAATCTCGCTTCATACCAATGAAAATAGCTTAATACATCTAATGCTGTAACCTTACTTCACACATACAAATGACTTGAATCATTCAATGCTCTAACTTTAGTCCGCGTAAGCAAATTTAAAATTTCTTAATTTCACGTCATATCTGAAATACATGTTTATTAACTTCAGCTAGGACAGCAGCTTAATAGTACCTGTAGTCAGTTTGATCTGAGCTGTAATTTTCAAGGAGAGGATACACATGAAGTATTTCTATTCTTTGCCATTCAGTAAGTCCTTAATCATTTCTAACACGTCTGCTAAGCGAATTTACAGTTAAGGGATCGTGGGCCTGTGTGATGTGGAGAGTTGTATTACCTGCTTGGTATGGGCTTAATTAGATAAAATCTTGGGCTTTGGCGACGGTCTGAGCAGCATTTTCTCATGCTGGGGGTATTGATCCAAGGTAATTGATTCCAATATCAATGGAATGACTTCATTTAATGGCGACTATTTGCAGCGGTGGGTCAGGAAATCAGATCTTATTTACAGAAAGTGACATTTCGTGTAGCGGCTGGAGGTCGTATTTTGTTAAATAGTCAACAGAGCCACGAACCCGGAGTAGTTCTGGCGAGGTCAGAGATCAAAGGCTTTCCACTCTCAGCGCGCACCTGCATGAGGCCATGTCCGCTAATTGAATTCATATTATCTTTATACCTGCATTAGGACATCACAGTCTGGACGTGGAAGCGTCAATATAATGTTATTGCGTACATAATGATAGTTCATTCGCATATGTAATGTTGGTGGTGGGAAGTTGTACAACGTATAGAACCATCGGAACCGTGTGCATGGACACTTCTGTCGCTTAAACAAATGACAGTGAACAGGAAATATAGCATATAATATACTTCGATCAAATCTGTGTGTGTGTGTGTGTGAGAGAGAGAGAGCGAGAGAAAGAGAGCATCTGATAATATAAACACTAGTTTGAGTAATTTCCTTCCACTCAGGTTCCTTCTTACCTGCATTTGTAACACGCGTTTACATTTCTCTAAGAACTCCATTTGTATAGTTGGGCTGGGTATCGTCTACAAATTTCGTATTGCAGTATATTGCGATATGAGGTAACGTATTGCGAGGTGTATTCCAATATTTTCATATATATTAAATTTAAAGTGTTCCGTTCAAGATGCTACAACCTGTTGGTACCACACTGTCGAACACAGAGCCTTTCCCATAATTATTCAATATTTTCAAAGTAATTCGAGGTTTTAAAATTCAACGAGATGTAAACTGTAAAGTCTTAAATACGGGCAGTTTTAGTCAGATTTTTTTGGGTCCACCTACCCAACCACATTCTCTGACAATGATGGTGGTTGCAGGGAAATATTCGGTAAGTTTAGTGTACTGCCATATAAGGTATTACCATAATGTTCATTTGCCTATCAAATGAATTTATGGAACTAAAGACTGAATGATTATCACAGCTTTAAAATTGAAATGACAACTGCTCACCCATAGCGGAGCGGGAAAAAAGCCACTCTCTCTCTCTCTCTCTCTCTCTCTCTCTCTCTCTATATATATATATATATATATATATATTCTTGTCTTTCAATCCTGATCATATATCACGATCTAGTAATATATCGAGTTAAAATGAATATAAAATACCTAAAATATACATATAAGCAAAAAGGTAAAAATATAATTTTGATATTTTAATGATTATAATGATTTTAATAAACCCTGTTGTGTAACGTTAGTGGTTGGTTTCTGTTGGGTGGGCTTTTATCCAATTGGTTTTTGTTCGAGTGGTCTTTTATCCTTAGTCCTGTGGCGAAGTACATATATCAGTCTTCTTACTTTGCACCAACATTATATAAGTTAAAAGACGACGTTGTGATACACTGTGGACGAAATTTGTACTATATATGATATATATATATATATATATATATATATATATATATATATATATATATATATATATATCCAATTATGTATGACAGTGGAGAATCAAAATCTTGGACATATTTTAACAGTAATCAATATTCAAAACGAGTAAAACAGTCCCCACTCTATAAATGAAAAATTGAGAATTGGGGAAAATTATCAGCAGAAACTTGTCGTAGGTACTCTGTTATGGCCTACACACACACACACACACACACACACACACACATATATATATATATATATATATAGAGAGAGAGAGAGAGAGAGGGACGTAGCAACAAAAGGGGGCTGACACAACGCGATAATATTGTATATATAACCTGTACAATCTGGTTAAATCATGGAAGCGTTTTAAATTTTCGATAGGTGAAATATTAGTCTGTATCAGTCGTTGTGCAATGGTGAGTCATAATGGAACGGGAAAGTGGTAGTGGTATCAACTGCATAGAAAGAGTTTTGTTGTTTATCTTTAAATATATACAAGGAGATCCTTACAATTTTATGTACCATGTACGCAAAATGAATTGTAGCAAGTTAAACAGAAAGCAAAACACGTGACGACGACAGATTCTGATGATGGAAGAACTTAAGGTCAGGTCGAGGGTTGGAATATGAAGAACAATTTTTCTCACATCAAACAACCGATTAAACCGTGTTAAGCATTCAATAATTATTTACAATAAAGATTTTTTTTTACCTCAAACACCTAGAAGACCTTTGGTAATCGATGCTCTTGGTGATGTTTAACACAATGCTTACAGTTTAAAGAACCATTTCTCCATCTCAGACATACCATTGAAAAGGTGTTAAGCATAATGATTTTAAATATAAAGTACCTTTACTCTTACCTCAAATACCCAGGGATAAAATCCATGCCCTTGATAAATTAAACTTAATGCCTACAGTAAAAGAAACCGTTTCTCTTACATCGGACACATTATCTACCGTGTTAATGATATACATGTAATGATTTCAACCTAAAGAACCTTTTCTCTCACCTCAAACACACGGAAAACCTTTGACAGGTTATCCATCTCCTTGACCGAGAAGATGATGCAGGTTTTAGTCGGCTCTTCTTTAGTGTCGCCGTTCTCCACCAGGGGCTCCTCATTGTCTTCCTTCACTTGATTGGTCAGCTCTTGTCTCTCAAACTCAGCGTTAGCAACCGTATCGAAGCGGGCATCCTCGATCAGACTTCTGCGTCGCCAGGAACTGTGCTGTTTAAAGAAACAAGCAAACTCTGAAAATAGCATAACAATATTACACCACACCAAAAACAAATTGTTTTACAGAATATTAAAAGAAGGTAAAAAAGAGAGGCGACTCAGTTGAACATTTTTGGTACGGCCTCATAACTATTTGATCTTATCACAGTTGCATCTTTTTATGTCAGCATGATTCATCAGACAGACATACCTCTGACTGTTATAAGACGTCACTAAGTGAAACTGTTACGTAAAAACAGTTAGTGGTCGTGTGAAGGTTGCACCTTTTACTAAAAGCGCCTTAATTGACAATCAGTTCAAAAGTTTTTTAATTTATATTACTTTTGTTTATTTTTAGTCTAGTAGAGGTTCCGTTTAATGGAAGAAGTGTTGATTAAATTTTGATTTTATATAAAATTTTAATATCAAAAAGTTCGATCAAATTGAGGAAGCCAATGTTTAGTGGCCTATATTAAAAAAATCATATTTCTTTTCTATGCGTTTTTCTTATTTTAAAAGATTAAAAAAATAAATCTAAACAGTTCATTGAAAGAAAAGTTTAAATGAAAACTTTAAGCCAGAAAGAAACACGATAAAGAGGTAGAAATGTTACGTTAGGTCTGAAAACTCGTATATGAGGGTATTGCCGGAAGAGAAGAGGTTGAATATCCTATTGCTTAATACAGCCTTTAAAATCTATTTAGCTTTATTCTTATAATAAATTTTACAGAGGCAATAACATGTAGCGAACCTATAAAATGGAAGGAACAATGGACGGTCAAAATCTCTTTAGGTCCTCAGGTTTTACACATACTGTTCTCACTGTTACAATACAGTCACGATGCAGTCATATTTAGAATTCTGATTGTGTTATTTTGCAACTGTCGAACTTTATATACCAATACCTGAATTAAGCCTTGTGAAGTTGAGGCAGGTGCGCCACTTTCTCTTTAAGAGTGATACTCATAAAAGGAAGTTTCTTGATACAACGTAGAACTTTGGGCAGCAAACATGATGATACTCTTTAGGTTTTCTTATTTAATTCAGGAGTCCTGAGCGTATGAAAACTAAGCACTGCTCACATTTAAACACGTTTACCCTTTCCATTTATTTAAGATTAAGACATCAAAACCTTTGCGTATTTTGAAAGAAAAAAATAGCAAAAATATAAATGTAATATCTTCTTTATCATTTTTTAAACAACTATCTGCAATGTCTCGCATTAAATATCTATCGATATACTTGTGTTTACTTATTAATATTGTTCACACGTGTTTACCTTGACCTTCATTAAGAAATATTTTAATAGTTTCTTGATAAAGTATTCAGTTTTACATATACTGTGACAGTTTAAAGATTTGCCCAACTGGTTGTATAAGCAAAACTTTTTGCATAATTTTTTTTGGGGCCACATTTGAAAAAAAAAAAAAAATGGGCACGCAAATTTCCAAGTTGGCCGGCACTTTTCAATATGACCACCTATTTTTTTTACATATTTATCTTATTATTTCATCGATTTGGATATTTTATTATTGCATTGAAAAATTTTAACTGTGATCATTATATGTATTTGTAAAGTATTAAGACCATTCTGTGTAATCAATCGTCATTTTGAGTTTTATTTGTTCAAGGTTTGAAGGCCTTGAAGTAAGGTTCATTTGACAGAGATTTCAGATTTTCTCATTTTTTTCCCAGTGTTGTAATGATGGGTCTATTCATGGTAAGGTACACCACAAAATCGAGTCCTAACGGTTTTTCTTAGTTTCTTATCAAAGAAAAGTGGACTTCCGGAGTGGTGCTACTTTACAATTGGATTCAAGATGACTACCAATATCCTAAAATGGTTTTAGCCCATTTATCATTCAGCATATATAGAGCCGTACTTACAACTTGGTTTTAGGGGTCAAGAAAATGATCAAATGAAACCAACTTAAGTTCCGATCTTTTTGTATTTATGTTACTTGGTAATTCAAGATAGCGTTAAAATGGCTGTCAGTTACATGCAAATTACATTTAATTGTTAAAGTTGAAGACTGTTTACATTGCATACTGTCACTTTAGCGATTAACTGTTGTTTAAAGGGGTTTTAAAAGTCGACTAAGTAAAAAAATAATATTCAGTTAAAGTAAGCTGTATTTAAGTGAATTTATTCAGGTATATCGAGAAATTTAATTTAATTTTATAATTTCTTCCATCCCTTTTATTTCGATTTTCGGCCTGGCTGTATTGACCACGCTTCGTTCTTACTTAACCAGTATCTGTACGACCCACCTTTGGCGAGTACACATGGGAAACTTTTTGTCATTGAGCGGTAAACACGGGGAGCGGCGGTCCACTAAAGGTCAACATCCGTCGTCCTTTCAATACAGGATGATGTGTCCATTACACTGCTCAAACAACGTAACGGTCGCATGGCACAAATCCAACACTGACCAGTCGCTCCAAGGCCCACGCTAATCTCCCACAAATTACGCGTCAAGCTTTAATATTTGCATGATTTTAGCATATATCAGGTTCCTACTAATTAAGCCTTGGATGACAATTCTCACTGGACATTTGGATATTGTACGTGCGTGATGTGGTGGAGGGTTACCCCTACTAACACTGTTATATAGTTGAGGCCTCCACATTAACGTAATGGCTCCGGGTCGTTTTTATTGTACAGGTCACAGAGCCAGGAAACAACTACGTGGTCACCATGGATACGTTACATGACCTAAATACCTTTATCTTACGTTGAATGGGATTTTATTATACAAAACGTACACAGGAATGATATATTTTTTCGAGGCGATTCGCTTCTACATGTAAGACAGGTAGTGTGTTACACCTTGGGGCGATATACCAGTCCTTATTTTTTGTATATTATGGCTGCCATTTTGTTCACGTGGTTTTCAAAATCGCGATTTTCCCGTAGGTTAACAGTCGTTTATAATATGAACTAAATGACACATCAACTATGTTAACCATATATCGTCAAAGCTGAAGGACAACAGATCAATGTTACGAATAATAACATACATTTTAAGGTTACTCGTTTATAAAAAAATGATATTGTGAGAAATATTTTTTATATTTTTTTACCTATAATTTGCAAATAATGGATTTACTTTGTATATGTTACTCTATGGTGAGATTGCGTTAATGAAACCCCACGAAACACGAAAACGTAAAAAACGCTGAAGTTTAATCTCGCTAATTTGAAGCCAACCAGCTCATACTATTTGCTAAATACATGCATGATCTAGCTATCTCCTAAGGGTTACCGGGTTACTTCTTTTTGGAGTATCACTGTGAGTCGCGTTATGCTTTGATCATTCCAATGATAATATATATGTAACTGACAGTGTCATTTAAAACCCTCAACTCCTGTCAAAGTGAATTTTTTTTTAAAAAGCACATAGACATGGATGTGTGATAGCTCAGACGAGTTAAGCAATAAGACCGAAGTACTCGGGGGATTTATGTTTTTATAACAAGTGCTTCGTTATTACAGGAATGTGCATCGGTACATCCGTGTATGGATCATACCTATCTAGGACTAATGTTTAAATATCGTAAAAACGAATAACATATGAATCCAGAAATATATCATGATAAATACTCGAAATATAACTTACAAAAAGCATATTCTTTGGTGCTGACTGATAGAAACCCTTATAAATTCGCATAATTTGAGTTTAAAATTTGATATCTTGATGTTTACCATACATGTATATCTAAACTTTTTTTTATGTCAAAATAAATATTTGTTAATTTCGTCTTTTCATATACACATTTATATATATATTTATAATATATATATATATATATATATATATATATATATATATATATATATATATATATATTTGTATATTTGTACATATACCATGATTCATGCGACAGTTATATTTGGTCTGGACTGTTTACCGAGAATAAAAATACATATATCATGAAATTAACAAAAGATAAAGAGTCCGTAATTTTGAACATTTTAAAAAATAATTTGTAATTGAGCCAGGACCAGTTTTGACAGAGCTTTACTGTACTGGTAGGCAGTTCTTTCAAGTGATTACAATACTTAAGTGAGGTTTTGTTTACAACCAAGAACCTACATAATATAACGGTGCAACATTTGAACTTATTTGTTAAAGATTATATCCAAGGACCGTTTTAGGTAAACATTTCACATAGACAACGAGGTGAACGAGAGCATTTTCCATTTCACACACTGCAGATAATTCATTTTGCTACTAAAATAATAATAATTTCCATGCATTGGTCTCGTTCCGGGGTTGGTTTTATGTAAGTCTTCGGCTCTTTCCGGCAGCCGTCGCCGTAACTTTTGATGGAAGCCCGTTGGCGCTCCGTGGCTGTCGTAGTTTTTAGCTTCGTCTGCCGGTGGTCTCCAACCTCTGGATCGGAAACTACCGAGAGCTCATGTCAGTAGCAGTATTTTATGCTGAATGATAGCTTTGCTGTGGCAGTTTATGGCTGATCTACGGGGTTTAAAAAATCTCCCGTATGACATTGTTTGTTTAGTTGTGGAGCACGATGGCGTTATGTATTAATTTAGTCTATGACCGTTCCCGTCATCCATCATCGCCGACCCTCCCCAAACCCACGACGATAGAGAGCAATTGTTTTAACGTACGTGAGATTTGTTCTGATAGACCGAGCAGAGTAGAACAAATCTGTCCCGTATCAAGTCTACGCCTAAAATAGTCAGAATTTCTTATGCATAGCGTTTATTTTCCTTGGCACGGTAATGCTGCGCTACAATGGATATTTAAATTTCTTAACTAATTAATTGATGATGTTCATTAATTGAACCGCCAGAGGACATTCCAGTGCCGTGATCACTGGCTCCTCGACTTGTACTTTGACGTGCAAGCTGACGTCACTTCTTCTGTCAGAACACCGAGTTCTTCAGGTTAAGCGCTAGGTGTGTTTTCCGTGTCCTGGCGGTCAGCGTGTTCTTTGCGTCATGGTCATCTTCCCCTCTCACGAGAAAAGACTGATTTACGAGGATTATTTCAGTCTCTGGCATTTATTTTTTCAAGTCATGTTCCATATCTAGTGTCAAGTCGGTAGGAATAGGATGCTATTGTATTCATGAAGTTACATTACGTTTCCACATGTAATCTCATTCTGGTCCTACCTATGTCAACTCCATCAAAAGGACAAACTATAAAATCTACCTATATTTTAATGTAATGTTGCACATTCGAAACCAACCTGCTCTTTTGTCGGACTTCCATTATTTTCTAACATTTCGCATATTATTATTGTATTATCTATGTTTTATTCTAAATGATATACTTTACAAAAAAAATTAAGAAGTTTTGATACTATCGGAAAACATCCTGTTAAAGCTGTCAAACAGATGTAAGTGTATATAGTATTTAGAATTACGAAGGACACTTTCACAGACGCATGAACTTTTTTCAACTTTTATTGAATCAATACCGGTAATGCTCAAATAGGATACTTTAAGAAAATACTGACTTAAAATATGTACAATTCTATGCTTATTCATTCCTGTTAGGATCAGCACGTCTTTAACATTGAAGATTAATTAAGTTTAAGATAACAGCTGCATGGAACAATCGTATAAGTTATCGGATTTATTGTCCTATATAAGGTTATATCTATATTATGCAACTTTTCTACAACTAGGTTACCGAAATGCAACATATAAAATATAATAAATTATTTTTTTTCCTGAAAGTTTAAAATAAAGACCTAACATGTATACTTTACCATGTACGCTTTCAACTGCTCTTCTTCCCAACTCTCCATCTTCGACCTTGATATGGTTTCTCTCATGGACATCCATTATATATATAGTGTTCTATTTGTTCACATACATATAGTTTATATTTGCCATTCATTGAAACTTTGACCAGGTCATTTGTTTACATAGCACTCACAAAATCAAATATCAGTTAATTATTACCTACCTCTTGGCTGTAGCTCTTTCTAAAAGCCAGCCTGCGGCGAGCTGTGTTTTGGTCAGTTGACATGGTCACTTGTCAAACTGGTCTATAATCTGGGGTACTCTAGGCTCGTTCGTGGCGGGAGACTGTTGAACGCTGAGCAGTCTGATCAAAGTCACGTAGCCGATAGCTTGCGCAGCCGATACCCAGCCTGGACAGGGAAGCTTTGGCGGGAACAGCGCTGGTCCCCGTTCTCTGGTCTTACCAGCTATGTTAACATGATTTATGAGGACTTTACACATCAGTTTGGTCTGATCAATACATAGCTAGACTGTACAGTCTGTCACTTGGCTTTAATAGGTATAGTCATTCATAAACTCAGTCATATAAACTTACACAAGAGCACGAACAGTAAGAAAATGATAAATGTGTATTCTTTAATATTCCATTTTAGCCACGTGTAAAATGAACGTCAATATATGCTCTTAAAATATTGTTACTATAATAATATGATAAAATCAAAATATACTCTATATATACATATATATATTATATATATATGTGTGTGTGTGTTTGAAAACTAATAATTGAGAGTAAACTCAATTAACGTGCGGTTAATTAACGTGCAGACAATAAATAAATATGATACTTCTTTCAAAATCGACGTTTTATTGACGGATAACATAAAATGTATGATATTATTGCTTGCCGGATATCTTCGATTTCGGCAAGCATGTTGGTCAGTTGCGTATGTCTGTTCGTGGGTGAAACTTACAGGATTGATTGAAAGTCAAAAGTCCTGAAAGCCTATTGTTTTTGGTCAACGTAGGTCAAAGTTCAAGGTCAAGGTCATCAAAAAGCGTCTAAATTTGATTTTCATCATAACTTCGTCAATATTAGTCCTTTCTTTACAAACTCATTTTCTTCAGGCTCGTTTTCTTCCTCTGCATCTTCTTCATAACTTGATCTAGTCATCTTTTCTCGACTTTCTGTCACTTTATCAGTATATTTGTCTGTCTGTCAGTTTTCCTCCATTTCGCCTGCTTGCTGTTACTTGTGTCTTACATTTTGCAGGAATCCTTTTTGGAACTGATACATATCTTACGTCATACACTAATATTTCGAAAGTGATTTTGCAGTTTCGGAAAAAACGCTAGGGGGCGCTGCATACCAAACACTAAAACATATCATTTTTGGACCAGATCTCCAAAACTATAAACATTAATTACATAAACTGTAGCTTATTTTCTTCCTCTGTGTCTTCTTCATAACATGGTCTAATCATCTTTCTAAACTTTGTGTCACTTTTTCAGTATAGGGGATTCTTAATATTCCTCATGAATAATTAATCAGCTAACGAATGCGAGGTTAGTAGGGAATAACAGTGAACACGTGCTCCCTCACCATGGCTATTTATAGCAATCCAGACCTGCCAGTTGTTCCATTAATCCACTTCAAATTTGTGGATGCTTACAAAAAAATGTGTTAAAAGTATCTAGAAAGAAGTATAAATCCAAAGGAATCTGCTGCTATGAGCACAATGTGAACCCGACTGGTAAGGAAGGTACTTTCCAGTGACTCTTAACATAATATAGTTAAAGACCCTTGGGCTCACATCTACTGCTCCAAAAGAATTAAGTTTGCTCTGAGGTCTTTGGTAGCTATTTATCAAACCATGCACAGGCAGCAATTAAATGCACGAGGTCAATTATCATATCAAGATATACCAGTGTCGTGCCACAGGTGCTAAATTATACACATTCCAGACAGCAGGGAATGAGGTTGTCTGTGCATGGTCCCTCTGACTGTGTGACACACACACCAAAACACTTTGGCAGTACACAGCTGAAACTGCCATTATAAAGTCATTAACTCAATGAAGACTAATAAAGCTATAAGATGAAACATGTCTGCTTCTGTGATGGTTAGAAGTGTTCTGAAATGAAATTATAAAAAGTTTTCTATTCCCATTTCCTTTAAAAATATAGATGTAGGTATGCTGTATCTATCATCAATAATAAAACATAGAAAATACACTGTACTTTTACAGTGGCGTATCCAACACATATAACTGTCAAGTGAAAACACCATGTCACAGGTCATTTAAAAAGAAAATCCCTCTTCATTAGATAGTGATAGGATCAGTTTTGGGGATGGCAAGGATAATAGTAGTGCATGATGAAACAGAATTTTATAAATGACACCTTTTTCCCACAGGACTTTACATGATTTGAGAAAAAAAAATATGCAAGGTAAGAATTATGGAATAATATATCCATTTCAACTATTGTTCAAACTTCCCCAGCGCCACACTTATAACTCCGGTTAGATCCTTCAAAATTCTTAATAAATCGAATATAAAAAAGTAATGTGTCATATATTAAAACTACATATTTGTATTGAACTGAGTTAAAATATACTGACTGTGTGTCCTGCAGCTGAATGACGTAAACTGCATTGACAAACAAAGAAAATGGTGACACAGGGTTTACATGAATTAAATATTCTTTAATCTGGAGTGGGTCTAGAATGGTCATGTGGGCATATATCTGGATAACTTTATAGTTGTGTTGCATCTATGTAATTGAAGGCCCTTAGAGCAATCCACGGATGCCATCTTAGAAGGCCCCAAGTATAAATGAGATAAAATGATGACATTCAGGCTTCGGAAATATAAAATGTTAGCCCCTATAACCAGTTGAGACATAGCAATTAATCTATTCTCTATACAACAGAGAAAAACAATGTGCAGATCTTTGCTAAATGTTTAATTGTATCCCCAGACAAAGTCGGGGGATACTATGTTTTCATACCGGTCCCGCCGCCGCCGCCGCCGCATATAAATCTTGTTGGCGCGATAACCCAAAAAATATTTCACGGAACTTTACCAAACTTGGTATATGTATAGATATGGGTAAGAGAACGACGCCTATTTAAAATGAGGTCATGACCTTTACTAGGAGAGTGTCCTTGACCTTGAATAGGTCCAATTTTGGGGAAAATCACACAAATTCTTTAATATCTCAAGAAATCTTGCATGGATTTATCCCAAAATCAAGTTGATGGAAGATCATGGATAGGGTTGTCATGTTCCAGACACTGGTGGCGCCACCTATTATTCTTTACTTGTTTTCGTGCCGTTTAATACCCCTAAAATTGCCACCTTACAGTACTGTGAGCATTATAAGTAAAAAACTAATAGACAGATTTCTTTTATATTATGCATATACATAGGTATGGGTTATGGGATGATGTTTATTTAAATCGGGGTCATAACCTTTCCCATGATAGTGGCCTTGACCTTGAATATTGCCATATATGGTGAAAATCACACACCTCTTATGATATCTCCAGTGTTAATAGACATATGGATTTCAAACATGACTTATGTATGGCCCACCACTAAAGTAAGAACCCTATAGATTCTAGGGTCATGAGGTCAAAGGTCAAGGTCACTGGACTGGCATTTTAAAAGATACTTTGGATGCATTTTAAGCCAAACTTTCATCCCAGGTCTTCCATCTTGAATATATAGCTCACTTGCCAATAGTGGATGATCCATATAAATTTTGGGGTCACAAGGTCAAAGGTCAAGGCCACGGGAGCTATCTGTCCAATAATTAGTTTCTGGATGATAATTCCTGCTTTTATTGATGTATTGATTTCAAATTTGACTTATATAAGTCCCATTGAAAAAGCAAGACTCATATTGATTTTGGGGTCATGAGGTCAAAGGTCAAGGTCACAGGACACATCTTTAAAAAGATTGTGGATGCATTTTCAGCCAAACATTTCATCTCAGACCTTTCATCTTGCACATATAGTTCACCTGCCAAGAGTGGAAGACCCCTATCAATTTTGAGGTCACAAGGTCAAAGGTGAAGGTCACAGGAGCCATCTGTCCAAAAATTAGTTTCTGGATGATAATTCCTGCTTTTATTGATGTATTGATTTCAAATTTGACTTATATAAGTCCCATTGAAAAAGCAAGACTCCAAATGATTTTGGGGTCATGAGGTCAAAGGTCAAGGTCACAGGACACATCTTTAAAAAGATTGTGGATGCATTTTCAGCCAAACATTTCATCTCAGACCTTTCATCTTGCACATACAGTTCACCTGCCAAGAGTGGAAGACCCCTATCAATTTTGAGGTCACAAGGTCAAAGGTGAAGGTCACAGGAGCCATCTGTCCAAAAATTAGTTTCTGGATGATAATTCCTTCTTTTATTGATGTATGGATTTCAAACTTGACTTGTATATGTCCCATTGGAAAAGCAAGACCCCAATTGATTTTTAGGGTCATGAGGTCAAAGGTCAAGGTCACATAACACATCTTTAAAAAGATCAAGGTCACAGGACCAATATCTTCAACAAGATTGTGGATTGTTAGCTGGAAGAAACAATAAATATGCCAAGTGTCAGTATATGCTGCTAAAAATGGGGGTCTAGGGAGGGGGGGGGCTACTATGTCTGGGGATACTCTGGCACCTGCGGTGCCAAGAAATGTCTAGTTTTTTAGTAGTCTTCTGTCAAATAACAAGTTAATGTAAATTATTTATTTTAATAAAGGACAATTTACTGCTTATGTATGGACACAGATTTTGTGAAACAGCACAGTGTATTTAAATATCTTGACACGTACATGGAAAATTGATACAGATCATTAAAAATCATTGTTCTAAAATGGTTGTTCATTTCCTTATTTTTTTTAACAAATATGGCAAACAGCCGACCAAATCAGGAACATATGAACACAATCACAATGAGTCCCTCGTCTAGAGGTATGACTTAATTAGTACTTTCCCCACTTTTTTTTAGCTCAGCTGACTGTAAGTCAACTTCGGCCGTCCTTTAGCAGGGCACAAATCGTAACTGCTGGACCTAGAAACTTCTTAGTGAAATTCAGGGAGGTCAATATAAAATCTCCTTGGAAACCTGAAATTATGTCACTGCGACCTATATCCTCCGGGCTATGGGGCTTGAAAGTACCCCCCAAGAATAATAAAAAATATAATACAAAACCTCCAATATCTTGATAATTGATGCATGGATTGTCATGAATCTTGCCTTGAATATTGACCATGACTAGTTTCGTCAGTTCCCGAAATGTGGTGGCGCCACCTGTATTTTTTTGTTATTTTAACGAATATTTTTAAATTTGTTTTACAATAAAATGACAACAATCATGTCAATTTCACAGCTGTAATTACATCTAGTGTCCCAAAACCTGGTTTGTTTATTGATGACAAGTGGATGCCATATTGTTATCACCCTGTCTGTCTGTCTGCTTGTCTGTCTGCCTGTCCATCCGTCCATCCACACAAATTTGTTTCCAGATGATAACTCCAGGTTGTATTGACACATGGATTTCAAACTTGACTTACATATGGCCATTCACTAAAGCAAGAACCTATATGATTTTGGGGTCATGAGGTCATAGGTCAAGGTCACAGGACTCACTTTTTTTAAAAAGATTATGGCTGCATTTTAAGCCAAGCTTTTCATCCCAAACTTTCCATTTTGCACATTTAGCTGACTTGCCAGTATGGGGAGAGCATAAATGAGTTTGGGGTCACATGGTAATAGGTCAAGGTCACAGGGGCCATCTGTTCACAAATTAGTTTCCAGATGATAACTCCAGTTTAGTTTGACATATTGGTTGACTAACCACTAAAATAAGAACCGTGTGGATTTTGGGGTCCAACGGGTCAAAGGTTATGGTCACAGAACTCATTTCTTTAAAAAGAATGAATATGCATTTAAAGCCAAACTTTTCATCCCAAACCTTCCATCTTCAAGATAAGATATTAAGTAAATACGTATAATATATATAATAAATATAATATATATAATATATAGGTAAATCACAAGCTACTTCAAACAGTATAAGTCATGCACATCCAATGTCTAAAAACATGGAATGATAAAATTTATGATTATACAGTGTATGACTTAATTAATATACTCCGTTCCACGACCCATGGTCCACCCAGTTTTTTTGCGAGATATCTTAACAAATCTAACAAAATGGGGTAGAAGAAACATCCGCCTAATTTTCCATTATACATATAAAACTGTACTTCGAATGTTGTTTTCACAATCGATTTTTTTTTTCTGAAATGTAAAGCTGGCCATACACGAGGCGACATGTCGCGCGACAAGTCGCAGAACACGCTGGGTTCCATTCATCCGTAAATATCGTACGTCTCGTACGCAAAAAATCGGATCCCTCTTTGTAAGATGAACTGTTTTCATATGTACGTTTTGACGTGCTCCGCAAACGTATCCGCAAAAACGGACAGCACCGAATCGGATCGGTGAGCGATTCATCCGTTTTGCGGATGGCAAAAATGCCTACATTTCCCAACAGTGCCCCGGAGCTAGGTGTGCTGAGACATATTGACCTTCTTGCTGCCTGTTGTCCTTGCGGTTTCAAAAGAGGCACGTGAAAGGGTATCCGCAAGAAAAACGTACGTACTTATGGAAACAGTTTTTGCGGACTGCGCACTATGGAACGTACGTACGTCTTTAACGGATACGTTTTTTTGCGGATACATGGAAACACAGCTTTAATTATTTAGCCGGCCATACACGGTGCGACTTGTCGCGGAACAAGCGTGTTCTGCGACAATATCGCCTCGTGTAAAACAGTATGGCCGGCTTAATAGTCGCACGTTTTCATGAGTTGCGCGACATATTTTCCTGCGACTTGTCACACGACATCAGGCCCAGTGTCGGGGAAAAGCCAACGCCTATATAACGACTGGTCATGTTATCCTGTGATAATGTGACTGTCAATTGTGTCACCGTGTCTGCTAAGGGTGCCGTGTGTTTTGCACGGTCAACATGAAACTCAGCAGAAGTTGTGTAGCTATCCCAAAATACCTATTTTTCTTATATATCAATATTAATAAAGAGAAACAAGACAGAATGTCTTAGGCAGAATACATTTTCCGTCATACGCACATATATATTGATAAATATAATGTTACCATACAAAATAATGGTTGAATCCTTGAAGTTATGTTTGATTAATATTAGTTTTGATCATACTTTTGCAGGACATGTTGCAGAACATCTCGCTGTGTGTATGGTCTGTTCATGTTGAGCGACATGTCGCAGAACATTCGTGTTTTGCGGCATGTCGCGCGACATGTCGCCTCGTGTATTGCCGGCCTAGAATCAGTCTACAAACTTTGCCACAGTTTCTCCATGAGGCGCTTGTAAACAAGGGGTCAAGGACTGGATTGGCTGGAAGAATCCATTTTACCAGAAGGGTTGAAATGGTTAATATTGTTTCTGTGCTGTGGTGACATTTCGTGTTGTTGACCGTGTTGATCGTAAATTAGAAAAGATCTACACATGTATAAATCCAATTTATAATGTAAATTTTATTAGAAAAGGTATAAATGTATGACTGATGAGAGGACAGAGAGCAGATTATAAATATAATGAATTTTTGCCTATGTTCGTATGGGCCATGTTCACTGAAAAAAAAAACATATATAAAGCCCAACCTTCCTCCGGGCATAGCGACGTTTGTGAGAATTAAGTGACCCTTGTTGTAGGCCTTTACAATATTTTAACAGGCATGTTTAAAAAGCAGAATCTATACAAGCCCATTCAATAAAAACTCACTTTTGTAATCAATATGTTTATTAACGTTAAGTTTTATTGTACATAGAGACATTTAATGAGACATTAAATATGTATATTCCGTATTTTTTAATTGTATCACAATTATATTTGTTCAAATCAGATGCATCTATAAAATTGAAAAAAAAATTTGTAAATAAATGTATTCTGTATTTATTGAACATTATGGACATAGCATGGAACCATTTTATTAATGGTTTTCCATTAACCTCATCTTGTATTGATCCTTTATCAAATACATGATTTTTACTTATAATCAATATTTATTTTGTTATATTATTCATTATATAAATTCATATCATATATAATATATATTTAAAATATATTTTCATTTTATAATATTTTTCCTAAAAACGCACTAAAAACGTATCTAATTGACGCATACCGAACCGCACACGCACCGCACCCGTTGGCCTACAAGTGGACCACGCTGCTTTAGTCTTATATTTTTTTGGACACACCTGATTAAACGGGATTATGACAATATTTCATGACAGTAAACGGTCAGATTTACGTACCGTTTTATAACTGAATGCAATAGTTCAGGGTTTTCAGTTATGGGATAAAAGGCAATAGAAGAGATTGTCTATTCACTGGTAGGCCTACGACACAAAGTGGGCTTGACTGTATCTCAGACATGGAGCACACCCTCTCATTAACACTATAGCTATTCCTAGCTGTATCCTATAAAGTAAGCCACATCTGACATCATTGAGGCAAAAAAAAACTAAAAAAACTATTAACATTCCTGACCAAAGAGGCCGCAGCGCACCCTCCAGGCACCATGAGCAAGGACCTGACACCCCCTCCCAAGTTGTCGTTTGGCACAATCCAACCTCTGTGACGTCATACCTCCCCTCCCGCTATGCTTGCCGCATGACAAGGTTGAGTGGTGGTGCATTAAAATGACTTAACAGCGGCGTTAGGTAATATTATTTCATTTCATCACTAATTAATGGGAAATTAGGCGGTCTCTTACATCTGTTGGTTCATGCAACACTGAAGCCTGAAATTTAGTTTGTTACAAAACAAATGGAAAAATGATGTGGACCATGGTTCGTGATACACAGCATATACATGTATTGCTGAAAACAAAATATTATATGATGAAACACTATGATCAGTCTGAATCTGAAGTAAAAATTGCTTTAGTGTCCGATTAAAAGAGTCTAATCCCACTGAAGCTTTCACGGATTCACAGATTTTGTACGGGCGAAATGAAGGGCCAGTCTTTTCTGAGCATTAGATCGATCTTAAGGAATACCAAGAGTTTACTGGCTCAATAGGAAAAAGACTACAGAACATGTGTGATATCGGACAGTATAAAAAAAATTCAACCATTTCAGTTAAAAAAAAAAACAAAAAAAAAAAAAAAACATGGCAGTACTGCTGGTCCCTATAGGAAACAAAGAACTAAACGCGCAGCCCTTTTATTGGATACGAGAGGGGCTGTTAATGAACGAAACACATGCCTGCCCCAGTGAGTTTATACAATAACAAATAGACGGTTATATGTATGAATTGTGAAATAATACTTTACATTTGAAGTTTAGATATTTGTTAAGATCTCCACAAAAGGCCTATAATAACTTACTGCCTCGGTTATTCACGTGTGTAATATGTGTACACCAAGACAACAGGCTATCAATATGTTCACCTAGAAGTTTGATTTTATCAACATTTGATATGATCACACAATTCATATGTACATTTATAGTGCCTGTCGCAATCTGTCTCTGACACTGAGATGAACATATTATCATTGCTTGTATTTTCTTGGTATTGAAGACAAATCTGTTGGTTGCGCACCATATGCGAACTCTAATCAAGTCCGAATTCAGAGCTGCCTCAATGTTGCATTCCTCAGATGCATTCTTATCAGATACATCTAATGTTGTGTCATTTGCATACATTTCTATTTGACAATGCGTAAGATGAATTGGCAAATCATTAATATAAAGGAGAAAACATGAGTGGGCCGAGGATTGAGCCTTGTGGTACTCCAGACACACAAGGAACGGGAGCTCATATTTTCCCAAGATAATAAACGGACTGGACGCGATGTCAAATGTAAGACTAAAACCATTTTATAGTGGTTTTCGAACATCAATAAAACTGAATTTTTCTTAAAAGTTTATCGTGTGGAATTAAATCAAAAGCTTTAGAAAGTTCTATTACTACACAACCAACAATATAACTTAATCGATAGAATGAACCTAATCATTAACTATTATAGTAGGGCAGGTCTGGCAAAAGTGCCGTGTTCGGAAGCCAGATTGACTTGAGCTTATTAGATTGCGTGGAGTCGGGTCTTTATAGAAGTGATTATAAACGTGTCTTTTTAGGATTTTTGATAAGCAGATATGAACTGAAATCGGTCGATAATTGTCAAGGTTTTTTTGCGTCAACTTATTGTATCCCCAGACAAAGTCGGGATACTATGGTTTCACGACGGTCCCGCCGCCGCCGCCGCCGCAGAAAAACCTTGTGAGCGGGATAACTAAAAAAATGTTTCACTGATCTTTTTCAAACTTTACATTTGTATAGATATAGACGAAGCCTATTTAAAATGGGGTCATGACCTATGCTAGGAGAGTGACCTTGACCTTGAATAGGTCCATTTTTAGCTCAGCTGACTTTCAGTCATGCTGGGCTATAGCGATGGGTCTTTGTCCGTCGTCCTTCCGTCTGTCCGTCCGGCCGTCCGGCCGGCCGTCCGTCCGTTAGCAGGGCACAAATCGTAACCATAGGGGCTAGGGCCATGAACCCTATGCAGTCTTAGAGGTTATAAAAAGATCTCCTTGCAAACCTGAAAATTAGGTCACTGCGACCTATTTTCTCGAAGTTATGGGGTGTGTTTGCACCCCCCAGAAATAACTCTTTGAGACAAAATTTTCATCCCAAACCTTCCATCTTTCACATACAGCTCACCTACCAACAGGGGAAGAACCATAATTTTTTTAGGTCAAAAGGTCAAAGGTCAAGGTCACAGGAGCCTCTTCTTTGAAAAGCCTGTGGATGCATTTTAAGCCAACCCTTTCATCCCAATTCTTTGATCTTTCACATATAGCTCATCTACTAAGTTGGAGAAGAATCCTATAGATTTTGAGGTCACAAGGTCAAAGGTCAGGATCACAGGATCCACTTCTTTGAAAAGGTTGTGGACACATTTCAAGCTAGACTTTTCATTCCAAACCTTCCAGCACTGATATCGCTTCTCTGTCAACATAGGTTCTAGGGTCATGAGGTCAAAGGTCAAGATCACAGGACCCATCTTTAAAAAGATTGTGGATGCATTTTCAGCCAAACAATTCATCTTAGATCTTCCATCTTGCACATATAGTTCACCTGCCAAGAGTGGAAGACCCCTATCAATTTTGAGGTCACAAGGTCAAAGGTCAAGGCCACAGGAGCCATCTGTCCAAAAATTAGTTTCTGGATGATAATTCCTGCTTTTATTGATGTATAGATTTCAAACTTGACTTGTATATGTCCCATTGGAAAAGCAAGACCCGAATTGATTTTTGGGTCATGAGGTCAAAGGTCAAGGTCACAGGACACATCTTTAAAAAGATCGTGGATGCATTTTCAGCCAAACATTTCATCTCAGACATTTCATCTTGCACATACAGTTCCCCTGCCAATAGAGGAACACGCCCGTCAATTGTGAGGTCGGGATACTATGGTTTCATGACGGTCCCGCCACAGAAAAATCTTGTTAGCAAGATAACTCTTTCACGGATCTTTATCAAACTTTACATATGTATAGATATAGGTAAGAGGACAAAGCCTATTTATAATGGGGTCATGACCTTTGCTAAGAGAGTGACCTTGACCTTTAATAGGTCCATTTCTGCTGAAAATTACACAAACTCTTAAATATCTCAAGATCGTCTGCATGGATTGGTCCCAAAACCAAGGTGACAGAAGATCTTGGATAGCCTTGTGATGTGCCGAAAGGTCAAGGTCACAGGAGCAACAAAGATTGTGGATTAATAGATAGAAGAAACAATAATTGCTTGCCAAGTGTCAGTTTATGCTGCTAAAAATGGGGGTCTATTCTTAAAGGGGGGGGGGGCGTACTATGTGTGGGGATACTCTGGCACCTGCGGTGCCAAGGAATGTCTAGTTAATGTATTAGGCTCACTTCAGACCGTAAGGAAATATAAAATATTTTCGTTAGGTGCAATATAATAATAATTCGTTAGATTTTCGTTAGGTGCAATATAAGAAGCTGCCGCCTTTAGAAACCGCGGGGAAATACCATATAGACCTATCTTTTATTATATACAAATCGACATTAAATCATTAGTATATTTAAAAGGTTCTGGTTATCTACTCTTTCATGTAAATACGTTAAACGTTAGAGTTTTGGCTCATAGTCCTTACCATTAGTCGGTTCAACATACCTGTTTACAGCTTCTGCGAAATGGGAATTAAAACGTATGGCAATCTCAGCTGAACTGGTTAAATCTTCACCGTTAAAATGCATACACGGTGCACTCGACTTAATGATTCCCATTTTTTAGCTCATATGACGTCACAACTTACAGGTTTCACCGGCGCAAGTAATTACATCTCGACTGTAGTTCCGCTTGGCTTGTGTTACGGTAGTGCTTGTAATGTAAAAATCTACCAGAGGAGTCCCGAGCATGTGTGAGGTACTTAACCTCTTCGGTAAACCGTTTTGGCTGAGAAATACTTTTGGCTCTCCTACATTTGATGGGTACATGCGTGTAAATCAACAATATTCTTAAATATGTTTGTGAATTGTTCACCTGCTTTATGAACATCATATGTCTCAGTATTATTAAGAACTAAGGATTGTGTAGAGGAAATGATTCTTATCGGTCCACATACGGCAGTACAATTTAATGGTCTTATGTGAACTTTACTATGTGAACTATGTGAGTTTATTAGATTTAGTGTATAGACGTTTGTATTCATATAACTGATGACAGTTTCTGCTCTTAAGACATATTTATATTTTTTTTGTTGTTTACTGCTGTAGGATTTGTGACACTACGTGCATGTGACTATTGGTTGACATCCTATGACCAGGTCAAATACCTGCGTGATTTTCTCATCTTCGACTTCATTGACCTTGCCACTGTACCCGCCAGGTCGTATCTGTGAAGTTCTATGATAATATGAATGGCCTTCGTCTACCTATATTAAAACACATTCTGCCACAGACCTCTATCGGAAAAATTGCAGTCCATCTAATGATAATACTAATAAATCTTTTTCATTCAATGCATTTTGTTTCAAGGGGAAGGTCTGGTCCATTGAATGGTAGATGTTTTAAGGAAGATGAAGCTACTCAGGTGAGGAGACTGGTATGTTAATATAGTGCTTTATTTTTTTTTATTTTCAATGCCACCAGTAATTCATCACGTTGGATGAAATCATTGAATCTTACTATTTTTATACGTTATTTTCTCTACACGATTTGGTCAGTTGGAAACAACGATTTCAATTGTCGATTTAAGTATAATTGCTTATGGTATATCCAATTTACAAGACCTTATAGTTTGACAACAGACACCAGTATGCATTTAATGATTAAGACATGCTATTTGATGGCAATTGTTCATTGTTAGGATTATTTCTACTCCTATGGCGATGAAGGTCCTCCCCAGGACCTCGTAAAAATGTACAAATCATCATCCCGCTTCTGCCAAACAACCTAGGCCCTGTAATGTGTATATTTAAAAGACTTTATGAGTTAAATGCACGAATGAAATCAGAAAAAAACTTTAAACTTATTTTACATGGATTGTTCAAATAGTTATTAAAACTAATCAAGGCACTCTGCATGGAGCAGGTGGTGGCGTTCGTTAGTGTTTAGAGATGGAAAAAACCGCAGAACCCGGAGAAAACGGGCCATCACAACCCACTCTCATAGCCACGCAGGAGATCGCCAGCGGAGAGAGTCGAGCGTTTTACCCCTCGACTGTCCAGGCCCCAAACTTGCAACCTGAGGAAGGGCAAGCCAGCTTCAGAAGGCTAAACATTTAGTAGATTTAGGAGGCTGTTATAATTTAATAATTCGAGATTTTTTAATCCTCCCTATAATTCATATTCTATTATTTTATATTATATTCAGACATTTGTTACACCTTTATTATATCTGTGGTGTAGCGACATAAAAACCTTTTAATCTCATTTTAACTTTCCTAGAACAGATCAAATGAGACTCCTGCACACCCCATGGTCAGTTTCCCCGCCCCTCAGCGTCATACAACCAAAAGTGGTCTCGCAGGGCTACCTGGGTAGGTGTGATAGACATCCTGTCAATCTTCGTTTAAACGTCTTGGTTCCCCGATGGAAATAATCTCTAAAGCGTTTTGCCATTTCTGATTCACATATATAGAAAGATCCATAAAATGATTAACATAATATATTGTCATAAAACGTAGACCAAATAGCAAAAATATAGCTTTAAATCTAGAATTATTTCTTAACTTCATGGTTTTTACCGTTTGAAGTACATGCTATTTACTCGTATATCTGGACATTCGGCCATTAGGAATCGGGAGGTTTGGCGGGTCGATGGTTTGATCAACATAACGGCGACATGTGCCTGTAATTAACGCAATCATATTTACATAGTTCTTATTGAAACGCTTTCCCTCTACCTCAACAAGGTGGATTAATTTTTACATTAAGACCACATTACAATAATTACACCGGGAGTGTATTAAATATTGTATTAACGTAAACCTGAAACCGCAGCAAATGCAATGAAACATTTCTTGAACGTTACGACAGTGGTGTGGTCGAGTCCACACCATCTAAGTCCGAGTCAAATACAAATATTCCTATTAAAAGACATTTAAAAGGAATATTTGAGTTAATCATGCAAATTTTAATTGAGTTTACAATACTTAGTGCCCTATATTTATATGTTATTAAATTTTAGACCCTGATGCATAGCTAAAAATTGGTATGTATCATCTTATTTATAATGTTCTGTTAGTAGTTCATCCATGTGTACCATCGTTATATAGTTTCCTTTTCTACTGGACTCGAGATGGACTCGGCCTGATTTCTCCAGTCCTTACCTCCGAGTCCTTAAAACAATGGATTCGAGTCCTACATCACTGCTTTGCGGCCTTGCAGAAGCAGGTCTTTCGTTAGGAATATTAGCTTGGCGAGAGCCTTGCTTACACATCGTCATACTATTAAGCCTCTGGCAGCTACGCTTATATATACAGACCTTGATTGATCGAGCCGCTCTGGCGTCAATTTCATGAACATTGAACAACACAATTGAACAAATAAAATGATTCAAATACACTTGTTCTACGCGTCTGTTGCAATTATGAGATCAAATGTATAGCATTATCTGGAGAGCATGGAGCATTTTACCAATCAAATAAATACATATAATCCTCTACCTTTTTTGGTGCATGTGTTCTTATTCAGGTAGCTTGTGAAATGTGTATTATATACATTTGGTTGTTGTATTTGTTTTGCAGTAGTGATTCCGGCCCGAATACTTGCAGGCGTGTTCATTATTCCAGATATGAAAGAGCGCCTCGAGGAATCAAGGTATCTGATCGAGAGCTTAGGTGTTAGACTCTAGATTCTTTGAACATGTGCTACAGTATTCCATATGGTTTGGAAAGGTCACTGGTAACTTCGATGACTATTGCTGTATGCAATTAACATACATGATTGTGAACATATTTCTTAATTCTTCTCTTTCAATTGAATTGTGACTTACATAATAGCTCTCAAGACTTCCAGAAAGATATAAATATTAAAAAGACACGCCCACGTAATTGTACGTACCTGAATATGTCACATCCCTGGCAACATTCAGAGAGATTCTTGTAGGAAATTTGACATCACAATTTTCTCAAACCGTTGGTTGTTATAGTCGTCAACAAAAGTTTCCTTTTTTCTTTCAATGAATTGCTTTATGGCTTCTTTATCGAATTCTGAAATACAGACCCGTATTAGCATTTACTAGCATATATTTAAGAATATATACAATTTATTATTTTCTGAAAAATAAATACATTTTTAAAACAGATCTCTTGCAATGGTTATCTATTTTCTCCCGCATTTTAAGTTATTAGACATGCTATACCGCACTTCTCAAACCCGACTTCTTATAGTCATGTGATATCTCCACGATATATTTTTGTCAAATTTTTCAATTTATATTAATTACATTCAAATATAGCTATTATCACTATGTAGATTGAAAGAATATTTATAATGGAATATTTCAATTCCCTTATCAGTGGCAATAAAAGTTTTCGGTTTTTACTGAAAGATATAATTTTCTGCACTTTTATCGTTTGGGATAAAAAGAAAACACAATATTTTGTCGGTATAAACAAAAAGTGCATGTCGACGCCAATACATGTCGCTCATTCAAACAAAAAGCTGATCCCTGAAAAATTGGATTTTTTTTTGTGTTGGCGGTGGGGGCTGACTTAACAGTGTGGCCGATGTATGACCTATATGAATAACATGCCTGCCAGAGACGCCGGCCTCTATTCTAGAGATAAGATTTTTTCTTTTTAATTATCTGAGGTATATTATATGATTAAACGGACCCGAAAACCTAGTATCGGTCGTCACCGACAGACGTCAGTAGTTTTGAGGAAAAGGTCTATTTTCCTGTATTATGACTCTAAAATAATAGATAATACATACTTTGCGTTGAGTGGTTGTCAGGCTGACGAAACGACATAGTATTTATTCTCTTGTATAGTGTGAGTGCTGAGAGTGCGGTGCGCTCCAATAAAGCATATCCATTCAAGCATATAAAAACATATAAAAAACAATGAGGCGTGAAGCGGAGAAACAGGAACGCTCACAACATCGCTAAGCGATAAAAAGTATTATATAGTTCATTAGGTATCAACAAGGCGTTGTACAGATGATCATAACATTCAATTAAAGGTGCCCATTCACTTACCTTTTGAAAAAGACTATGTGGTTTCAGGCTTCCTGTGTGTATATATAAATGATCTCAGGGTAAATTTGGTTGTGAAAAGTTCTTATAATGCCTTCGTGAAGGATGTATGGACTTGATTATCAACAACATTTTGTAAACAAAGAAATGTTGACAAACTCGAATAACATGTAACCAAAGGTGGTAGGTTACATATATGCGGAGGTAGAGAGGTCACTTGTTGCAAAACGCTATTTGCAAAGCTCTGGCTTATCTGACTTGCTGCCAGAACTTGTTGAATTTGTCTTGAATATTTTGACGGGCCCCCATATATTTTATAAACACGTTGATATAAACAAAACAAGCAGCCTGTGCGTGGTGAGATCCACTTTTCTGGTCTATTTTTAAAAGCTCCAAGGGATTACCTTTAGTTTATAAAGGTCAGATAGGTGATAAGACCCCTTTAAGAATACGTGTAGTTAGAAATGAAGGTGTTTACCATGATATGTGTTCCAAAACAATGCCAACTGTGCTCATTTGTCTCGCAGTCATTCAGAACACCGACATTTCGGATAAATGTGACGAAACATCATTTTAACTTCAAAACTGGATCTACACCTTTATGGGTAACAATAGTTTATGAAAGGTGTTGGGTTTACCAGTTGGGATATGGACTGGTCATGTTCACCTGTTGTATGTTGTACACAGGAAACGTCGTTCTAATGGATCAAGGATATTTGTCGATTGAAGATAGAGCTAGTAATAACATGGTCTTTAGTTGGAACTGTGCATTGACGATAATAATATGGTCTTCAGTTGGAAAGGTCAATTGAGTTCGGATAAAGCTAGCCATATCATGATCTGTAGCAAGAATGAAAATTGATATGACAATAAGGTTAGCCATATCATGGTCTATATTTAAAAGTGTCTATTGAATTAAGATAAAACTGGCCATATCATGTCCTGTAGTTGGGATTGTCTGCTGATTGAAAATATAACCAGCCAAATCATAGCCTATAGTTGTATCCATATGTATTAGCGCTTCGTATATATATATATATATATATATATATATATATATATATATATATATATATGTGTGTGTGTGTATGTTAAATATTCGTTACAAATCTGATTGCGTTACGTACTGTGTAGTTATGAAGATAAACTTTATCATTTCGTTATGGTGTATGCAATATTGTAGTAGTTTGTAACAATAGTCTGTTCAGAGTCAATCAGTGAAGAAAAACAAAGGTTTTGTGTCTTTCTTTATCATTATTTCGTCTCTGGATTTTGTAGCAGAACAGATCTTTCCGCAGAACATGCCCACGGTGGGTTATATTAGCGTTCGAGTAAAATGAACAGGCATCGTAGGTTTTATATAGTCATTTGCAACAAAAAAAACTCCAACTGCTGCACATTACTGAAGATTTATTACCTTTAATTATTTGGGATATAAAAAGGATGGAAATAAACGATATTGTTTTCATTATTTCGCAAAATAACGGGACTGAACACTCAATATCATTCCTAGTTACTTCGTGGTAAAGGTATGTTCGCATAAACAGTGTTTAAGTATTATTGCCTACTGACTACCATCTTAATGGGTTGACGTTTTGATCACAGACACTGAGATGTATGTAATTATGAAAAAGTCTGGTTTAGGGAAAAGGGTTATTTTAGGCCATTTTCTTTACCATGTGGGTTTACGGTTCTCCCACCGCATATCATAAATAATGTACCAATCATCTCCTCGTGCCTGCCATACAAGCAGGTCACAGTAATGCAAAACAAGGGACCCATGGGTCACGGCGCTCAGCTGATCGTGATTGGACTATAAATGTTTCTCCACTGTGATACTATATCGAGTCGATAAAGCTTATGAATATCATGTACATGTTGGGCTATTATAAAGGAATGTAATGTAATATGTGAGTAAATGATAAATGAAATTACCTGACTGATTGATTAATAGAGTCAAATAAAGTGGTTTATTTTTTATTTATTTAGGAGGGGTTGAAAATTGTGATATATTTGAGCAAATATGAATGCAATGACAGCAGTAATAAGCAGTAGTAGATGATAAGGCTATTTGTTGAAGGATCTAAAGTGTATGGTAGTCTGCAAGCGTTCAATTTGACAGATATGATGTTATGATTAACTATGCTGATGAAGTGATTTATGAATATGTGACTGTATGACACAATATCTCTTTAGTCTTGACAAGGTACATTATTGTGATGCCCACTATGTCTACATATTACACAATATTGACATAATTTCTGGCATGTACATAGGTACCTATGGACGAATAGTTATACAAAATATTAAAGTATGAATATATCTGATTCATCTTGTTCTTGCTTACTGAGGCTGACTTTGGGATGGGGTTCGGAGAAGGGAAAAGTGAGGGCAGCACGAAGGTGGATGTAGAAATATTCTATTGTAATGTTTTTCATTTATATAAGAATATGAAAAGCTAAGAGGAAAGGGGCCCTCCTACTTGGTTATAGTAAAGTTCTAAATATATGATTGCAAACTAATACTCTGACAAGACTGTCATGAAGAAAAACAGTAAAAGTTTTGAGATACTGTGTTGCATACGAAAATTTACAGATGGACAGGCAAGTGGACAGAATGGACTAGTACCTTTATTTCACTTTCAAGAGAATAATGCATTTAAGTTTATATATAATCCTATTTTTTTAAGCAGATCCACTTTTTCCATTAAGAAGTTTTTATCTGTATCATTTTTTTATTTACAGGTTTATAAATTTTTAATTAAAAAACCTGAAAATATAAGTTAAAATATTAGAATTGTTGCAAAAGTTGCAATCATTATATATACAGAGTAAAAAACATTGGGTCATATTATGCATACACATATATTTTATTATTTTTAAATCATAAATGTTTTAACTGATTTTAAAAGAAAATAATGCCACAACATGGCATCTACAAGAATATTCCTTGAATCACTATTAAAAAGTTTTGCATATTGGAGTTTTCAGGACATGCTTAATTTTATTCACCAAAATAAAATAAAAGTAAATTTGACAAAATAAAACATCTTTTCAAATAAAGTATACACACTGTTGGTTGAATGAGGGACAAACAATATCATTGTGCTAATTACTATCCCAGTTTTAATTAATTACTGGAATTAATAGTCAATTTCACACCTGGTGAAGTTTTTACACTTCTGAAGTAAGGAATTACTTATCTCATGAACATCCAGACTTTCACATCAATACACCACTTTGTGGACACAATTAAATGTACACTTTAATCATTGTAACCCTGGTGGTTCAATACAAAATCTAAAATGTAGCATATCCAAGAATAAAATAAAATACAGAAAAATTATAACATTCATCTAGTTTATGCACCAGCTGGGGGGGGGGGGGGGGGGGTGAGTGCAGGGCGAGGGTAAGCCTGCTAGTAGTGGCCAAGCTGGGCCAAGGTAAGCTGCCTGGGGTGGGTTACATAATGCAAGTGAAGGCTGTACTACTAGGTGGGCTAGATGTAAACAACACTTGACATGGTGTGTGAAAACATGAATAAAAGCTATTCATTCCAATCAATTTCTTTTGAAAGTTCAGATTTTAAAAGATTAAATCCTTATGCATATATGCTGGGAAAATTAAATCAACAGTGCTAAAGTTGGACAAAATTTAAGGTATTGTTTTTTATTTATGCTAATTACTTGAAAAATTTGCAAAATTCAGATCTAATTTTGGGTAAACAATTGAATTTTGATTAAATAAAGTTATATTCCTGAAAAAAGGTCTCTAGGTTCAGCAATTCTCATGTGAGTAAATATATTTCCTGATTTTAAAAAAAATTGCATTATGTTTTGGCCCATAACTTCAAAATAATACTCAATACTGACCTAATTTTTGGTATGTTCATAGAAAATGTATAAAAGAATGTGAATACTAAATACGATCAAAAACAGATCAATGGTTTTGATATTAGGCAGCCTTGAAGTGTAACAAGTTTTTTTCCTTAATATCTCGAAGGAACAAAGTCCTAATGACCCAATTTTCGGTATGGTAGGAGATTTTGGGGACATCTAAAATTATGTCAACAGCCTGGGGAGCATAGAGATGTGCACTGAATGACCTACAGTCATCAAAGTGGACTGCTTGACAATGTAAGGGAATACAACAAGAGCCTCCAAAAAAATTCAATAACTAGCCTAATTTTGCAGCTTTTATTTTCAAATTTCAGATTTTAACAGATTAAATCCTTATGTATACATGGTGTGAATATTTAATCCACAGTACTTACAGGAAAAAAACGTGCCATGGCCAAAGTTGGGCAAAATTTAAGGTACCAATTTTATATTTTTGCCAATATTTAAAAAAATTTAACAGATTTTGATCTAATTTTTGGTATACAATTAAATTTTGATTAATTAAAGTTGTATTACTGGAAAAAAGTCCCTACCTTTAACACTTTGGGTCTTAAGTGACAAAATATCTTCCTGATTTTTTTA
This sequence comes from Sipunculus nudus, assembly GCA_026874595.1. Taxonomy (NCBI): domain Eukaryota; kingdom Metazoa; phylum Annelida; class Sipuncula; order Golfingiida; family Sipunculidae; genus Sipunculus; species Sipunculus nudus. The sequence continues at coordinate 52,233,895 of CM049311.1, read as the reverse complement.
CAAAGTGCATTATGTTTGGGCCAATAACTTTTTTAAATTATATAATACTGACTTAATATCTGGCATGTACATAGGAACTATATAGAGGAATATTTATGGTAAATATGAAGGAAACCAGATGAGTGGTTTTGATATTAGGCAGTCCTGAAGTGTGAAAATAGATTTCTAATAAAAAATTGAGGTTTTTCCTTAATATCTCAAAGGAACGAAGTCCTATTGACCCAATTTTTTGGCATGGTAGGAGATTATGGGGACATCTAACTGTATGCCGAAATTCAGATTCGTAGGTCCAACGGTGTCGAAACGTGCCAGTCTTACGGACGGACATCCAGATGGACAGACAGACAGACGGACGGACGGACGGACAGACAGACGGACGGACGACGGACAATGGACCATGACTATAGCTCAGATGACTTATAGTCAGCTGAGCTAAAAAAGAAAATTCTTTATATATCAAATATTAACAAACTTTAGAAAAACAATTTTCTATCATAAAACTGTCAAGACGAGCATTACCAAGACCAGCACAAATCTTTTATATCATATACTACCTCATGCCAAAGAATCTAGCTTTTTTAACTGTTGTCATATTTTACTGCCCAAATTTTGCAAAATCTTAAACATTTTATCTCAAAGCATTTTTATGGTTGAATTTGTTGTATTTGTGTGTTGATAAGGTTTTTTGGTATGTCCAATCAAACATAATTAAATTATTTTTATTGAAACAAGATTATCAGGGAAAAAATGCCTCTTGTATCTATGTCACTTCGAAGTGTTTCGTGTTCCAGTGGCGCCAGTCGGGGTCAAGAGCCGCCAGTCGGGGTTCATGCAGTGCCGCCAGTCGGGGTCAAAGGCCGCCAGTCGGGGTCCAGTGCCGCCAGTCGGAGTCCAGGGCCGCCAGTCGGGGTCCAGTATTGCCAGTTTAAGATGTCTAGAGATTGTTTATTAGGACTCTGTATATAGCTTGGTTTTTTTTGTGCTGTCAGTGTATTTAATGAGGACTATATTCCTGAGTAACAGGCTTGGAACCCTATCTGGTAGGTGGTTCTAAATTGTGTCATTCTGTGTTAATATATTCTTTGTTGCCTAGCCATTGCCTTGTGTTTTGTTGTATACTGAGTGCCAATACGATGAGTGCGCCATCAAAACCCACACCATATCTACTTTACCACGTTTAAACCAAAGGCAACCCGGTCCGTCAATTGGTAAGGGCAGCTTTTTTTCCTTGGGCATCGTTAAAGGGCAACGTTTATCGGGTGATAATCTATTTCAATCTATATAGGATTATATTCTGTAACTGTGATGTATTGAATTTCTATGAGTATTACTTTGATTTTATATATAAATATATATATATATATATATAAATTGTATATATATATATATATATATATATATATATATATGAAGATAATTTAGATATATACATAAATATATGTATATATATATATAAACATAGATATATATATATATAAATATAAATATACATGAATATATATATATATATAAATATATATATACATGAATATATATATATATATATATATACATGGATATATATATATATATATATATATATATATATATATATATATATATATATATATCCGGCCGGACCGGACCGCCCCCTAAAGACCCGGTCCGTCACAAAAGCGGGCCAGTAGGTCCAAGCGGTCCGGTTCATTTAATTATATTCAATTATCATTAAAAATCAATCAGATTTGCAGTTTTATTTCTGCTTTTGTCCAACATATTTTTTCTGTACATTTATTTTTTAATATTTATCAAAAACCAATATCATATAAATAGCAAACCGTGGAATAAATGTAATATTATAATCTCTATGTGAATCGCAAGATCTGGGTTTGGTTTATAACGACGACAGTCGGATGGGCGAGGATGGATGCGGTTTGACAATAGCTGAATAGTGATGTAGTGGTTTAAGTGAGAATTGAAACTAGAAAACTAATGTTAATAGTTTAATATGAAAATGAAAATTTTATGTGGAATTTTTAAGACAGATTTTATCATCTCTACACGTTGTGTAATTCATACTTACAAAAACAATGATAATAATTTCTTTCTATCCAAGTAAACTTTGAGAAGACAAACTGATCAAAATAATTCAATGCGTATCGTCAAGTACTAAGTAAACCTAACTAGCTGGTGGCAAGAATACACAAACAGCCAGGGTCCCTAGGCATCAGTTTGGCAATGTTAAAGAAAACATGGAAGAAACAATATTTACACATACTCAAGAAAAAGTCATGAGACCTTAGTAGATGATTTGCAGAGAAATTAACAACTTGGTCAGAACCAGTTAATAACCAGTAAAAGGGTCGAGGGAAGGCCAACAACCTGATGACAAGCGAACATTGATCAGAACTTGTTTAATTACAATGCTTCACCTGGTGAAGGCCATTGGCTAAACGTACAATGAGAACTCAAACAACTTCCAAATATAGGGCCTACATTTGCAGAGTTGTCTGTAATGAATCTGGAGAGCTGCTTCATCCAATTTTACGATAAGTTTGCATGATGAGAGGAACACATCTTTAGAAGATGTATATTCTTTTTCTCTAATGAAATAAAATGTCTGTGAAATATGATCAAATTTACATTCAAGACTTAATTTTAAAGAGCTAAAACCGACCAAAGGAAAAATTATAAAATTGTCAAAAATGTAGATGTCAGCCCTAAAATTTAGAAAGTGACATGCGTTAACTACGATCAAGATCTGTAAAAGGCGCGGTGCAAATTCAACCTTTGCTGAATTTAAAGTAAGATATTTGCTATCAGCGGGATGTGCTACTTTTTTCAGTCTTATTGATATTTGCCTCGCCCCATAGAGAGAGTTTATAAACCAGTCATCGTTTCTTTTCTGCCAGACAACCAAGGCCCTGTAGAAAAGTTAAAACGTAAATTTAATGAATAAATATATAAGAGAAATAGCCAACGATTATTATTATTATTTGCATGAGAGGCCTTGTCTAGACGGAACTTCAGAGAGAGCAACTCTGCGACAACAATTAACACCATTCGGGTTTGTCACTTGTAATTTTCACTCTCGATTGCCCATGCTAACAGATGATTCAAATTCCTTCACTTGTGTACAGACTGAGAGAGTAGTCCACTGGCGCTTGCGTCACTTTATACATGCATAAACATTTTTTCAATAAACCTAATTATGAGCGCGAAACCCGTATGTATTACTTGCCAGTAATTATGTTTACAGAGAGATACAAATACAAAATAGTTGAATCTTCTCTTGCAAACTGCCTTGCGTCCATAAAGAGTAGAGAGTAGTTATCGTCGGTTATATTGATGATTGGTCGTTTTTAGCTCAGCTGACTATAAGTCATCTGAGCTATAGTCGTGGTCCATTGTCCGTCGTCCGTCCGTCCGGATGTCCGTCCGTAAGACTGGCACGTTTCGACACCGTTGGACCTACGGATCTAAAATTCTGCATACAGTTAGATGTCTCCAAAGTCTCCTTCCATGCCGAAAATTGGGTCAATAGGACTTCGTGCCTGCGAGATATTAAGGAAAAACCTCAATTTTTTATTAGAAATCTATTTTTACACTTCAGGACTGCCTAATATCAAAACCACTCATCTGTTTTTTTTCATATTTACCATAAATATTCCTCCATATAGTTCCTATGTACATGCCAGATATTACGTCAGTATTATATAATTTGAAAAAGTTATGGGCCCAAACATAATGGACTTTGTAAAAAAAATCAGGAAGATATTTGGTCACTTAAGACCAAAAGTGTTAAAGGTAGGGACTTTTTTCAGTAATACAACTTTAATTAATCAAAATTTAATTGTATACCAAAAATTAGATCAAAATCTGTTAAATTTTTTTAAATATTGGCAAAAATATAAAATTGGTACCTTAAATTTTGCCCAACTTTGGCCACGGCACGTTTTTTTCCTGTAAGTACTGTGGATTTAATTTTCACAGCATGTATACATAAGGATTTAATCTGTTAAAATCTGAAATTTAAAAATAAAAGCTGCAAAAGTAAGCTAGTTATTGAATTTTTTTGGAGGCTCTTGTTGTATTCCCTTACATTGTCAGGCAGTCCACTTTCATGACTGTAGGTCATTCAGTGCACATCTCTATGCTCCCCAGGTTGTTGGCATAATTTTAGATGTCCCCAAAATCTCCTACCTTACCGAAAATTGGGTCATTAGGACTTCGTTCCTTCGAGATATTAAGGAAAAACCTCTGTTTTCCATAAAAAAACCATTGTAACACTTCAAGGCTGCCTAATATCAAAACCATTGATCTGTTTTTTAATCATATTTAGTATTCACATTCTTTCATACATTTTCTATGAACATATAAAAAATTAGGTCAGTATTGGGTATTATTTTGAAGTTATGGGCCAAAATATAATGCAATTTTTAAAAAAATCAGGAAATGTATTAACGTAACATGAGAATTGCTGAACCTAGAGACTTTTTTTCAGGGATATAACTTTATTTAATCAAGATTCAATTGTTTACCCAAAATTAGATCTGAATTTTGCAAATTTTTCAAGTTATTAGCATAAATAAAAAATCAATACCTTAAATTTTGTCTAACTTTAGCACTGTTGATTTAATTTTCCCAGCATATATACATAAGGATTTAATCTTTTAAAATCTGAAATTGATTGGAAAGAATAGCTTTTATTCACGTTTTCATACACCATATCAAGTGTTGTTTACATCTAGCCCACCTAGTAGTAAAGCCTTCACTTGCATTATGTAACCCCTCCCAGGCAGCTTGCCTTGGCTTAGCTTGGCCACTACCAGCAGGCTTCCCCTCTGCCCTGCACTCCCCCCCCCCCCAATGGTGCATAAACTAGATGAATGTTATTATTTTCTGTATTTGATTCATTCTTATTCTAGGCCATTACGCTACATTTTAGATTTTGTATTGTACCACCAGGGTTACAATTATTAAAGTGTACATTTAATTGTGTCCACAAAGTGGTGTATTGCAATGAAATGGTGGATGTTCATCAGATAAGTAATTCCTTACTTCAGAAGAGTAAAAACTTCACCAGGTGTAAAATTGACTATTAATTCCAGTAATAAATTTAAACTGGGATAGTAATTAGCACAATGATATTGTGTGTCCCTTATTCAACCAACAGTGTGTATACTGAATTTGAAAAGATGTTTTATTTATCAAATTTACTGAATCTTTTATTTTATTTTGGTGAATAAAATTAAGCATGTACTGAAAACTCCATTGTGCAAAACTTTTTAATAGTGATTCAAGGAATATTCTTGTAGATGCCATGTTGTGGCATTATTTTCTTTTAAATTCAGTTTAAACATTTATGATTTAAAAATAATAAAATATATTTGTATGCATAATATGACCCAATATGAGCTACACTCTGTATATATGATGATTGCAACTTTTGCAACAATTCTTATATTTTAACTTATAGTTTCAGTTTTTTTTATTAAAAATTTATAAAACCTGTAAATAAAAAAAAATGATTCAGATAAAAACTTCTTAATGGAAAAAGTGGATATGCTTAAAAGCAATAGGCTTATATATAAACTTAAATGCATTATTCCCTTGAAAGTGAAATAAAGGTATTAGTCCATTCTGTCCACTTGCCTGTCCATCTGTAAATTTTCATATGCACCACAGTATCTCAAAACTTTTACTGTTTTTCTTCATGACAGTCTTGTCAGAGTATTAGTTTGCAATCATATATTTAGAACTTTACTATAACCAAGTAGGAGGGCCCCTTTCCTCTTAGCTTTTCATATTCTTATATAAATGAAAAACATTACAATAGAATATTTCTACATCCACCTTCGTGCTGCCCTCACTTTTCCTTTCTCCGAACCCCATCCCAAAGTCAGCCTCAGTAAGCAAGAACAAGGTGAATCAGATATATTCATACTTTAATATTTTGTATAACTATTCGTCCATAGGTACCTATGTAACTGCCAGAAATTATGTCAATATTGTGTAATATGTAGACATAGTGGGCATCACAATAATGTACCTTGTCAAGACTAAAGAGATATTCTGTCATACAGTCACAAATTCATAAATCACTTCATCAGCATAGTTAATCATAACATCATATCTGTCAAATTGAAAGCTTGCAGACTACCATACACTTTAGATCCTTCAACAAATAGCCTTATCATCATTCTACTACTGCTTATTACTGCTGTCATTGCATTCATATTTGCTCAAATATATCACAATTTTCAACCCCTCCTAAATAAATAAAAAATAAACCACTATATTTTACTCTATTAATCCACCAGTCAATTAATTTCATTTATCATTTACTCACATATTACATTACATTCCTTTATAATAGCCCAACATGTCCATGATATTCATAAGCTTTATCGACTCGATATAGTATCACAGTGGAAAAACATTTATTGTCCAATCACGATCAGCTGAGCGCCGTGACCCATGGGTCCCTTGTTTTTAATAATCGACAAAATCGATGGTATTTTTGCATAGGCTAGCCATTATGTATGCACATCCAAAGAAGTCCTACTATCCTAATGAAATGTTCTATAAAAATATTTAAAAGCATTTAAACTTAATCTTGTATAATGAATACGTACGTGTCAACAACCTGCCCATTATCATGACTGATGTACACGTTAGACCGAATTTACTCGGTCAAACTCTTATGTATAATTCGATACAACATATTTCACGTAAATATAGATGGTGTTCTAAAATTATCGATTAAAAATCGCTCATCGGTCTTTTTTTATCTATCGACTATCGATTGTAATTCTACAACAAGGAATATTGACAAATGTATAGACGCTTGTGCACGAATGAACCTGATAATATCGGCCGAATAATGGAATGCAAACATGGCTTTTTGGAACATCCAACAAAAGGGACCCCCCCCCCCCCACACACACACACATGGCGGAGGCTTGCAAACCTTAAAATGTAGATTTCTAGATTCACATAAGTGGTGTCCGTTTCAGCACTAGTGCTTTGGTCCATATAGAAAGTAATGGGAAACATGCATGTAGGGTTACTTACGCCCCGTGTGACCTCTCTTGACCTTCAGTGTTATAGAACTAATACCTATTCTTCATGCTACCTGGGTAGGCGTGACAAGCATGCCATCAATCTTCATCTCAAGTCTCACCGACCCGGAGGCGTAGAATTTTTCATAACGCTTTGGAATTTCTGCTTTAAAAGTGTATTATATTGACAAAATGTCCACTTTTTTATATTTCCCAAGAATATAATAATTTTTATTAATCACGCCACATTTTATGAAATATGTATTTTTATTATACGAAAAAAATTTGGTAAAATTTAAGCTTTTTTTGCATGTTTTATTCATAATTTACATTTTACTCGAAAACACGTGTCAGCACTTATGACAGTTCCGTTGGTCGACTGAGACAGACAGTCTCAATATGGGATCTTTAACTGAAAGCTTATTGAAAAATGCATTAAGAAACTGCAAACTGATTGGCAGAAATATCTTGACGTTTAAACTTGTGTTATTCCCCTTAAAGGTGTTTGGGACAAAAAGAACTATCCCCCACTCTTAACAAGTGGAGGTGCGTATATCTTATATACCATTTTCCACTCTAGGAAAGGCGCAGATTCGGTAGAGACTCTGACATTTACTTGTATGTTTATGTAAAATTCACCACAGCAGTGGACTTACGCTCATTATGGCCCCCAGTCATCTTTCGAGTTTTCCTGACCAAAACGGATTCAAATCAGTGCTAGAATTTTCCAGGAATCACACTGAGTATTTAGTATAAAAATTCCGCAGATGCATTTGTCCTTCTATAAATTTTTTTCTGTTTGCCTGTCTTTGGGTTGGCCTAAGTGCGAATATCACAAACAATCAAACATTGAGACCCTAGATTTGATTTCCTGAATACGCCTTTCCTGTAAGATTGATAAGTTACCAGGAAGGACATACAGTGGAATGACGAGCATCTATAAAAGACAATTATTAAATTTTGGAGACGATGCATACATTATGATCATAAATCAAAAAGATACCGGGATTGGCCGATAAAAGTGGTTTCTACTTCAGTCCTCGAGTACTTGAGTTCGTGTATTTCTAAGCTATTACTCGAGCCCGAAAACTGGACGAATGCTCAGTTTCTTCCTCTTCTTCATTCATTTTACTATTTCTACGTCATTTCCGGCAAGCGTTCGATCTCCGGTCGTCTAGTTTATAATATCAATCTGTTACCTTTCACAGTTTGACGCCTTTGATAACAAAGACGACATGTCAGTCAGGCTGTACTATATGAATGAGTGTTCACCTGAGTAGAGGAGAGGTCTTATTCACGAAGATTCACGAAGATTTACGAGGATCTACGAAGGCAGAGGTTTGCGAGAGTAAAGTGAGAAAAGTGATCTTGTGGGCCCCTTAAAATTCTTAGTATCGTCTAAAAGTCATATAATGTTCATTTTTTCTCACAATATGTGTTAGCTACTAGGTCATTTGTATACCCCATCTTGTTACAAAAATGTTTTATTGACAATATATTTCTTCATTAAGAAAAGGCAGCATTAAAGCTGGCCTATTAACCCCATAAACACGTTTACCCGGAGGTAACCAACAATTTTTTCTTCAAATGCTGAATGGCTGTCAAATGGAGCTAAGACTTGATTGGCAGGTCGGGTTTATTACCAGCAGTAAGGGTTCTTTGAGCTTTAGTACTGTTTATCTTTGTCAAGTGGGTCCTGTGTATTAACACTTAATTAGTGCAGGTCAGGGTAGCTAGGTGACCTAATTACTAGTGCATGCCCTGGGACCATAGGCTCCGCCTCCCGAGTTTGACATTATAAGACTTGAGAGGTATACAACTGTCATGTGCATGCACATTTAAGTTAGCCAACTAGGACAAAATTACTATGCTCATGCAGTTTCAGCAGTATTCTCAAAATAGCAATTCAGATGATTACATCATCTTCACAAGGATATTTCTCACAAACCACCAGGAGTATGTATTGCTATTAAATTTTACCCATATGCCTGAAAAAATGTAATAAAAAATATAGCAGATTTAATACCGATATTCTTAGAATTCTTCATATTGACATATCATTGGGGCTAAAAGTTACATCAATATGCATTTTAATGCTAAACGGAACCAAGGTAGATAGTGTGGCCTTAAAATGACGTGGACTGACGTCATTGTGCGCGATATCCCTCAGTTCACACAAATCCCATGCATAAATCCTCTCCTATGGCGCCTTTCATACATATACCCATATACGTTTCCACATACGTTATATGCGTTGATTAATTGATGGGTTGTTCGAGCGCATTTTCACGCGTATAAGCGCGCATGAGTTTTAGGCTTTACACGCTGCGATATTTGATTATGCTATGACAAGGAGGTATGTGCGACATCTGAAATGCACCTGTACTTTTCAATCGCCATATAGACGGAACGTGATTGGACAGAAATTAGTTTAAAGGTGTCTGATTGGCTATTCGTTTGTAGTAATTAAATGCTTAAGAAATAAAATTAATTAAGAGAAGTTTTCTAGAACAAGTAAGAATGAGTGTATGAGTGAACGGGTGTGCTTGATGACTCGACTCAACCGTTTCACATTCAGTTGTGGAAAAGTGAAATAACCAAACTTCAATCCAATTGGGTTCACCTATAGTAGACAGTTTATTGTGAACTTTTTGACATGAAAGACTAAAAGAGAAACATGAATATGCATTGTCACAGATAATATAGTTTAGGTTTATATTTACTGTTAAATGAGTCTATTGTTGTGTAATGAAGGTGGAACGATGTAAAATGATAAACTTATTTGCAATTTTTAGATGTACTTTTTTTTTATAATTGTAAAAAAATTATACCGTAAGATCCAGAATACAGAATACTAGTTGCCAGAAAAACAGATGAAACAAGAGTATTTAATTATGTTTTAGTGATATTTGTTAACAAGGGTGGGGAGTAGTGTTTGGATATTTATTGTATCTGCCAAAACAGAGTTTTGCAGATACTATGTTTTCAGCCCGCCGCCGCCGCCGCCGCCGCGTAGGTGTTCGGAGAACTCCTCCGTAACCGCTGGGCGGAATGTTGCGAAACCCGGGATTATGTTCGGGTCACATGTGAACGGCTGCGCCCCGATTTTGTTTTGACCTCTGACCTTTCCTCTCTCCAGTGCGTCAATCTGTGCATCTGTTCTGACACATTAACCCACATATCTCGGGAACCGTTTGACCGATCCGGAAAAAAAATTTGCACAATGTAGCCCTTGGATAGCTTTATAACATACATAAAAAATGGTCGTGTCACCTGCAACCATTTTTGCACAGCGTCCGTCTGTTTGTCTGCCGTGGGATAAAATCACTTATATCTCGGCAGTGGTTTTACTTATCTACCTAAAATTTTGCAGGTTTATACATCTTGGATAGCTTTATTGATTTTATGACAGGTGGCGCCACCTACATTCACATTTACGATGCAGACATCCAAGCTCAAATCTCTCGGGAACCGTTTGGCAGATTGGGCCAAAATTTTGCATGTGTATAGATCTCACAGAGTTTTATCATATGTAAAACTGGTGGCGCCAACCACTTTTGCACAGCGTCCGTCTGTTTGTCTGCCGTTGGATAAAATCACTCATATCTCGGCAGTTGTTTGACTTTTTGCATTTGTATACAACTTTGATAGCTTTCTGGATTTTGTGGTAGGTGGCACAACCTACATACACATTTCGGCTGCAGACATATCCATGCTAATATGCAACACACCTCACTCTATTTCTCCTTGTTACTCAATCCATGCCTCACTTCACCCGTCCCACTCTGATTTTGGCGGATAAACTTAGTCGCTTGTCGACTGCCCGTATTCTAGTTTAAAAAGCGCGCGCAAAGGCTACATTCATGACCATTTAAATACGTAGGCACATTTTGACTCAGTCACTTTGATCTAGAGTTATGATGTGCGTTTTGGAAATTTGGAGGACAACAGATCTTTTCCATCATAGTAGCGACACCTGTCGGCAACGATTGACACTGAGTGTTTGGGTCCGTTATATTTACAAGAAAGATCATACTTTGTTATGATTTCTGATTTTTATTTGATCTCACTATAAAAGACCTGTGATACCGGCAAATTGGACCCGAACATTGAAGAGAACCTTTATGGTCAGTGCGCATGCTCGCGGAAAAGTCTATTGACTACAGGTAACTAGAATGTCTCACGTTTAAATCAATATATATTTGCTACAGTTCTATACAATCCACTCTCTCATTTTCCTTCAGACCTCTTTCTTTAATTAGTAGGATTAATTTTATGCTTTAAAAATATTTACCCCGTATACACCATGAAGCATATGCAAATTCTGATACAAACTTTTACCGTCATAATTTTAATGAAGAATTATACAGTGCCTTATCGTTGGTAGGGTCTCATACATTCCCTCGATACCAAATACGCATTTCAACTTATAACCGGCTCTATGGGCTGGGAAATTCTTGTAATATGCCCATGCATCAAACCACAAAAACTCTAGCATTAGATCACTCGGACTTGTATTTTCTGCGCTCTGCTTGGCAAAAAGAAAACCCCCCAAAAATAACACAGCAAGTTGGAGTTGAATGACTGAGTATATTGTCATAAAATGAGTGGTTCATTTATCTTTGTATACGTTTATTGGGGCTTTACATATTACTGGCATAATCATAAATATTTGAAAACTATACTATGAATGGTCCATTTTGAGTAAAAATACATAATAAAATTCCGATTTCACGGGATCGCTGTATGGTCCGTTATGAAATCTTGGAAAGGGGTAAAGACTGCGCGAACAGGTATCAAGAAATAGACGCTGAAGTTGAAGTCTTTGGTCTCTGGTGTTTCCTATTGGATTTGAATGTAACGGAACTGAGAGTCCGTAAGTGACAAACTAAGGACTGTGACAAAGTTTTGTGTTGTTGTAATATATTACATTTAAACAGGATTAATGACAGAGTTTGGTATAAATATTATCCGTGCTTAATCGGCCCAAGTTGACTGTATATCTATGGTAATTTCCCTTGCTTCTTATGTATGCGATAACATAGACGTGCGTAACTCATACTGTTCTGAATCCTTAATTCCCTATTTTACTTGACGTGAACAGGCCATGTTTCGCCTTAATCAATTCCCACAGCACATATATGGTTTTACACGGTCTGGCAGCCGGAAGTCAGTATCGGGCTGAATAAGCTGGAGATCGATGACTGGCCCCCACAAATAGGCGGCATTGTTATTTTATTGGCCGTATGACAGGCTCGTCACACAGGCTGGCGGAACTTCCATTCGGAGTTAGAGTGGGCCCTAACTTTCCACAAATACCATCAAACTTGGGCCACTCCATTGCATGGGAGGCGCCAGGTCCTCTCAATCAATGCCCGATCACGCAACGACCAATCATCTACTTGCGGAGTCTGTGTGCATTTCTTGGAACTTACCGTTAGTTCGTAGAAACAGTCTGCAAAGACGGACGTTCGGTACACACATAATGGCGTGTATTGAGCGCGCTTAATTTTGTCCACAAGCTTACACTCGGGTAAATGTCCTATTTCCTTCGTCAAACGGAAAGACCGAAGCGATTGTGCGTCCATTGTTTCAGAATATATCTTATATAAAGCCCACCTGGGGCGTTTGATGCAACAAGAGAAACAATAACAAACCAGTAGCGCCCTGAGTGACCACGGAATGACCCAAAGGTATAGGAGCTTCAGGGTGTCCTTAATAATCAATTTCCCAGATACATTACATAAACGTCAGAAAACTGGAATGTTCTAAAGTTTTGCATTGCTTTATTATATGAGTGACATTAAAAGAGCACTCACCCTCTTTTGAAGGAAAAAAATGTGTAGCATGAGACGTTAAAACGGCCTCAGGGATTCACCATGTTCATTACGTAGACTTTTAAACAGAAAAAAAGTTGAAAACTTCAACTTCAATAAGGTTTTCTGTTGTCTCAGAGGCACTGCAGGGTTGATCCAGGATTTTTCAACTGGGGGGCTAGAGTAAAGAAATCGTTGAAAATTGATAGAAATAAAGCGCAAATCATTATTATTATCTATATATTAATAGCGTAAGGCGATTTTTGTAATTTTCCGTATCTCCTCTGATACCACCGGACGGATTGCCGTGAATTTCGACATACATATGCTCCGGGTTTGTCCGAAGAGATTCCACCCACTTTTATTTGCTATATTTGCATCTTTAATAATTTTAATATTTGCTCCCCTGCGGGTGCCTCTTTTCTTTGTGTTTCGGGGCCGGTAACACAATGGCCATAGAGTGTGTGATGGCGGGACAGAGTTTTACTCCGGGGGCCCTATCTGGGGTTTTCTTACATTTCACGGTGACCGACCCGAAATAATCATCATCGGCGATCCCTTCTCAAAAGGGGGATCTTTGAAAGAATTGTTTTGCAGGAGCCCTCTTTGTGACCTGATATGCTTGAGTGCACATCTACCGGGTCGCAGAAAATCGTGATGGATAGGCAAAAGAAAAAGTATGGTTCTCAGGCACTTATATAATTTCAGAAATCTGAGGCCGGGCGATATTTTACGTTTGTTTTGTTTGTTTCGATAAAAAAATCATATGATCAAGGAAAGCATAAAAATAACAGAATTGTTTTGTTATACACGCAAAAGCTCTACATAACGAAGGAAATCTGATCGAAATTGTATCATTTTATCTTCTTGAAAGATGAAAATCAAAATATTTTTTTTTTATGTGGGAGGGGGAGTACAATTGACGCGGGCGGTGCCTGAGAACCATACCTTTTATTTTTGTGGTCTTATACAGTCGCACTTGGTCGCACCTAGTCCAGGGCCTTGCATGCGATTGAGGCCCTTGACAAATATTCACCAACATATGTAGGCCTACTATGTAACAGATGTGAAGAAAATGTTAACCAAATTCACGTCGTGGCTTGTTCGGTGTGATGTGTACACGTGTGGAGTGGCATTACCAAAATTGTAAACACAAAATATTGACTTAAAATATTTTGAAAATCGAGATTTTTTCTCATTGCTGCCGTTACAAATGTATAATTCCTGTACAAACGTATATTAAATACGTTGGTACTGGTATTTGTTTCTTTTACATGCATGTGCCATCTGATTTTTAATAATGTTTATGTAATACTTTTTGTTTTTAAAGACTTTATTCTTTCATTCAGTATGTATGCTTATTGCGTATAAGTCATGGCCATCATTGTTACTATTTTCACAAATAAAACTGGTATTTTTGGATTTTCTTCTAAGGGCTATTCCATGGACGGTTTCATTTGTATTTATATGTAATCCTGTTGATCAGTTTCTCATGTCACATATTACATGTGTAGGTGACTATTTGTCAAAGACCCCGACCACATGTTAAGCACTGGCCTCGGGGGACCGTGTGCGACTGTACGCTGTTCCGAAACATGTTCCAAACGCTGTTCCGAAAGATATTTATCCACAACACCATACATATAATGGATCTATATATTAATATCGTAACGCGATTTGTGTGATTTTACGTATCTCCGGATTTTCTGTTGATTTCCGATACCACCGTACGGATTGTCGTGTCGTCCCAAACCGTGCGTAGCACGGGTATATGCTAGTTATTATTATTATTATTATTATTTTATATATATATATATATATATATATATATATATATATATATATATATATATATATATATATACGTAAATGCAGACTCCAAAGTCATAATATTATAATTATCGATAATTTTCTATTCAAACTTTACATTATTTTGGTTTTTCCTATTTCGTGGAATCTCGGAAATTTAATATAAAATATCTTTCAACTGGAACTCTAACATTCCAAATGCTATATATCTTTTTTCTATTGACGTAAAGTCTCCGGGGGATATATAACATTTATCAATGGACAGAGACGTGAATCCCTTCGTGCTTTCTTCTTTGGATTGGTGTGGGTGCGGGAGGGGGAAAGGACATGACTCTTTTCAGATTCTGGACTAGACAAGAACTCTCGCCCACGTCTAAAAAAACAACGTTCTTTTGGTATCAAATCCTTGTTGATATTACAAATTTATTAAGTAACTAGATGGGATTTTTTTTTCATATTTGTTGATAAGAAAATGTATTCAATAAATACTGACTTTGTCATCTCACAATTGTGTTAAATATTCCAAAGACTGAATTTTATCAAAGCGGTTTGATATGAATCGAATACCTAGTGAACTGATGATTTCAAGAGATGCTATATATTAGCTAAATATCAATGAATAAACAACAAATTTTAGAGACCTTAAGTTTTACTGTTAGGTCTAAAGATTTTACTGCTTTTTCCTCTTGAGTAATTACTGCTTTTCTGCTCAGATGTCGAGCCATGCCTTTATCACTAGCTCAGCTGACTGAAAGTTATCTGAGCAATAGCAATCACTCTTTGTCTGTCGTCCGTCCGGTCGTCCGTTTACAGAGTATAAGTCGTAACCGCTGGCCTGAGAAATGTCTAACTTAAAATCTATGGAGATCTATAAAAAAAATCTCCCTGGACACCGGACATAAAGTCACTGTGACTTATATTCTCTGAGTTACGGGGCATGTTATTGCACCCCAGAATAATTAAAACTTTGATAGAAAAGCTCCAGTATCTGAATAATTAATGCATTGATTGCCATGATTCTTTCAATGCATGTTGATCATGGAGTGTTTATAACGGAGTATCGGCTGGACCCATCGTGTTCTAACGTAAATTCCCTTGAAGTCTTTGGCAAGTCTTTGGCTTAAGCCACCCCCCCACCCCCTTGATCTGCCACTAGACTGATTATCATAGTTTTGACGGATGGCCTTTCACGAAAGGGAGAACAGGAAGTTTTTTAATAAGTTTTGTAAATTAACAGATTACGAGTAGAATTTGCTGATGTAAACGGCGGGTACCGACAACCCATCATCGAACTTTAATAATGACTGACACATCTTGAAACATTGATGATAATATTATCGGTAAGTTGTTGTATATATTCATATTATACATGCTAATTTGTGCGCCACATAAAATAAGTTTGCATAACACAAATGTTATAGTATGAGAATTACTGCAGCAATAAACAAATGCCAAAACGATCCCGAAAAAGGCAATCTGGCAAAACGAAGATATTATAAGCATACATATATGCTCCCTCAAATATATATATATATATATATATATATATATATATATATATGTATATATATAAATATATATATATTGAACATAGCAAGGTGTTTTTTATCTTTTCTGAAAATCAAATAATTTATGGAATATTCCTGTGGCCAAAACAACTGTGAAGGTAAGATTACCATAGACTGCACTGTGCATGACATCGTGTCAGTATCCATGCCCATAAAAGGTAATAAACATTTGCAATGATATATGCATTATCTCATACCATTGGTTCATTTTGGCTGGATCAAAGTTGCCAACCAAAAAGAAAAAAAAAAAAAAAAAAAAAAAAAAAAAACAACACCCTGGCATACGGACTTAGGATTTCCAATTCAACTAGTTTACATGTTGTTATGGTTGTCTATGTGAGCAAACAGTCTGCGTGTGTCTGTTTACCCTTTCAAGACTTCGTGACCAGAAGTCCGATCTTGTGCATACACAACTCCCAAACGAGAAGAAGTAACATGTAAGAAAGAGATGAAACTCCGATAGGAAGCTGAAAAGAAATCTTTATTTGTGAAGTCGTGCGGTACGGCCACCAGGTGGCGTATGCGCCATGTTTATATTTTGCAACACCGATTGCACCAAGTGTACAGGAGTAAGCAAACGGTTTCAGAATAGAAAAATGTCATACAATATTTTTAAGAGAAAACGTATTTAGTGTATATTTGAAATACCTGGTATGTGATTTGGTCCCTTTAAAAATCTGTTATTAGAGCCCCGCCTAGGCGGGTGCGTGTTAAGGTTTTCTCGTCTGTCCATCCGAAACGGTCTTTCCCGCACAATACCTTAACAAGGGACCCATGGGTCACGGCGCTCAGCTGATCGTGATTGGACTATAAATGTTTCTCCACTGTGATACTATATCGAGTCGATAAAGCTTATGAATATCATGGACATGTTGGGCTATTATAAAGGAATGTAATGTAATATGTGAGTAAATGATAAATGAAATTACCTGACTGATGGATTAATAGAGTCAAATAAAGTGGTTTATTTTTTATTTATTTAGGAGGGGTTGAAAATTGTGATATATTTGAGCAAATGTGATAGCAATGACAGCAGTAATAAGCAGTAGTAGAATGATGATAAGGCTATTTGTTGAAGGATCTAAAGTGTATGGTAGTCTGCAAGCGTTCAATTTGACAGATATGATGTTATGATTAATTATGCTGATGAAGTGATTTATGAATATGTGACTGTATGACACAATACCTCTTTAGTCTTGACAAGGTACATTATTGTGATGCCCACTATGTTTACATATTACACAATATTGACATAATTTCTGCATGTACATAGGTACCTATGGACGAATAGTTATACAAAATATTAAAGTATGAATATATCTGATTCATCTTGTTCTTGCTTACTGAGGCTAACTTTGGGATGGGGTTCGGAGAAGGGAAAAGTGAGGGCAGCACGAAGGTGGATGTAGAAATATTCTATTGTAATGTTTTTCATTTATATAAGAATATGAAAAGCTAAGAGGAAAGGGGCCCTCCTACTTGGTTATAGTAAAGTTCTAAATATATGATTGCAAACTAATACTCTGAAAAGACTGTCATGAAGAAAAACAGTAAAAGTTTTGAGATACTGTGTTGCATACGAAAATTTACAGATGGACAGGCAAGTGGACAGAATGGACTAATACCTTTATTTCACTTTCAAGAGAATAATGCATTTAAGTTTATATATAATCCTATTTTTTTAAGCAGATCCACTTTTTCCATTAAGAAGTTTTTATCTGAATCATTTTTTTATTTACAGGTTTATAAAATTTTAATTAAAAAACCTTAAAATATAAGTTAAAAAATTAGAATTGTTGCAAAAGTTGCAATCATCATATATACAGAGCAAAAAACATTGGGTCATATTATGCATACACATATATTTTATTATTTTTAAATCATAAATGTTTAAACTGATTTTAAAAGAAAATGTCACAAAATGGCATCTACAAGAATATTCCTTGAATCACTATTAAAAAGTTTTGCACAATGGAGTTTTCAGGACATGCTTAATTTTATTCACCAAAATAAAATAAAAGTAAATTTGATAAAATAAAACATCTTTTCAAATAAAGTATACACACTGTTGGTTGAATGAGGGACAAACAATATCATTGTGCTAATTACTATCCCAGTTTTAATTAATTACTGGAATTAATAGTCATTTTCACACCTGGTGAAGTTTTTACTCTTCTGAAGTAAGGAATTACTTATCTCATGAACATCCACACTTCCACAGCAATACACCACTTTGTGGACACAATTAAATGTACACTTTAATCATTGTAACCCTGGTGGTTCAATACAAAATCTAAAATGTAGCATGTCCAAGAATAAAAAAAAATACAGAAAAATTATAACATTCATCTAGTTTATGCACCAGCTCGGGGGATGATTGCAGGGCAGAGGGGAAGCCTGCTAGTAGTGGCCAAGCTGGGCCAAGGTAAGCTGCCTGGGGTGGGTTACATAATGCAAGTGAAGGCTGTACTACATGGTGGGCTAGATGTAAACAACACTTGACATGGTGTATGAAAACATGAATAAAAGCTATTCATTCCAATCAATTTCTTTAAAAATTGCATTATGTTTTGGCCCATAACTTCAAAATAATACCCAATACTGACCTAATTTTTTGTATGTTCATAGAAAATGTATAAAAGAATGTGAATACTAAATACGATCAAAAATAGATCAGTGGTTTTGATATTAGGCAGCCTTGAAGTGTAACAATGGCTTTTTTTATGGAAAACGGAGGTTTTTTCCCTTAATATCTCGAAGGAACAAAGTCCTAATGACCCAATTTTTGGTATGGTAGGAGATTTGGGGACATCTAAAATTATGTCAACAGCCTGGGGAGCATAGAGATGTGCACTGAATGACCTACAGTCATCAAAGTGGACTGCTTGACAATGTAAGGGAATACAACAAGAGCCTCCAAAAAAAATTCAACAACTAGCCTAATTTTGCAGCTTTTATTTTCAAATTTCAGATTTTAACAGATTAAATCCTTATGTATACATGGTGTGAAAATTAAATCCACAGTACTTACAGGAAAAAAACGTGCCATGGCCAAAGTTGGGCAAAATTTAAGGTACCAATTTTATATTTTTGCCAATATTTAAAAAAAATTTAACAGATTTTGATCTAATTTTTGGTATACAATTAAATTTTGATTAATTAAAGTTGTATTACTGGAAAAAAGTCCCTACCTTTAACACTTTTGGTCTTAAGTGACCAAATATCTTCCTGATTTTTTTACAAAGTCCATTATGTTTGGGCCCATAACTTTTTTAAATTATATAATACTGACTTAATATCTGGCATGTACATAGGAACTATATAGAGGAATATTTATGGTAAATATGAAGAAAACCAGATGAGTGGTTTTGATATTAGGCAGTCCTGAAGTGTGAAAATAGATTTCTAATAAAAAATTGAGGTTTTTCCTTAATATCTCAAAGGAACGAAGTCCTATTGACCCAATTTTTGGCATGGTAGGAGATTATGGGGACATCTAACTGTATGCCAAAATTCAGATTCGTAGGTCCAACGGTGTCGAAACGTGCCAGTCTTACGGACGGACATCCAGACGGACAGACGGACGGACGGACGGACGGACAGACAGACGGACGGACGACGGACAATGGACCATGACTATAGCTCAGATGACTTATAGTCAGCTGAGCTAAAAACCATTCAAGTAACTGAGGTATTTGACCAGGAATAATAAATTTTTGTACGCTACTGAATTATAGAGCCGTCGGAAATCAGATATTGCCGCAAGGCAGCAATCTGGAATTCCTTTCATACGCACTATATGAAGAACTATTTAGTAACAGAAAAAAAAAATTATCAAAGTTTGTTACGCATGACAGGGTGTGTACTTTATAATTTTATCCCCAGAAAAAGTCGGGGATACTATGGTTTAATCCCGGTCCCGCTGCCGTCCATAAATCTTGTCTGCACGATAACTCAAAAAAATATTTCTCGGATCTTTACCAAACTTTACATGAGCATAGATATGGAGGAGAGGACGGAGTTTCTTTAAAATGGGGTCATGACCTCTACTAGGGGAGTGACCTTGACTGGGTCCATTTTTTGTCAAAATGATTCATAATCTAAAATATCTCGAGAAAGAATTTATGGATTGGACCATAAATCATGTTTACGGAAGATCTTGGATAGCTTTGTCATGTACGCGAGAATGGTGGCGACACCTTTCGTCTTTTTTCTTGCTTTTGCCTCTTTTAATACCCCCATCATGCTTTGCCTCTTTACAGTACTGTTAGCTTTATATGTAAAATAATTATGAACAGATTTCTTTCATATCATGCACATGCATAGATATGGGTCATGGGATGTCAGTTTAGTTAGTTAGGCCCATCGCTCCTTTTATGGAGCAATTGCCATCGACGACACGCCTCCATCGCACTCTGTTCTGGGCTGCTCTAGCCACGACACTCCAGTTGGTCCTCTGCTTCTTGATCTCTTTTTCCGTGTCTTGCCTCCAGCTGTTGCGGGGCCGGCTTCTTGTCCTCTTTCCCTGCGAATTCCAGGTCAGGACTTGGCGTGTGGTGCTGGATGCTGGCTTCTGAGGGTGTGTCCAATCCAGCCCACTTCCTCCGCTGAATCTGCTTGCCCACTGCTTCCTGCCCCGCCCCATGGATATTCGTTTCATATCTTCTCAGGCCACCTGATGTTGTAGATGCGCCTCAGACAGGTGTTGAAGAAAGTCTGAAGTTTCTGTTGCATTGTCTTTGTCCTCCAGGTCTCGTATCCATACAGGAGAACCGCCTTGACGTTGGAGTTAAAGATGCGGAGTTTATTTTTTGTGCTGATCTCCTTTGACGCCCAGCTGTTCTTAAGTATAAGAAAGGCTGCTCTGGCCTTGCCAATCCCGGCGGTGACCTCTCGGTCCGTCCCTCCGCCTGTCAGCCACACTTCCCAGGTAGAAAGATTATTCTTCCTTGCTGATGGGCTCTCCACCGACTGTGACTGGTTTGTGACTGGTGTTGAACTTCATGGGATGAGGTCCGTTTAAATTTGGATCATGAACTTTACTATGCGTGGCCTTGACCTTGAATATTTCCATATTTCGTGGAAATCACTTAAAAATCTTAAATATGTCAAAAGAGAATGCCTGGATTGGTCCAAAAATCATGTTGACTGAAAATCGCCACCTACTATCATTTTGTTTTCGTCTTTTATACTCTATTATTTTTACTTGACAGAACTGTGAGCATTATAAATAAAAACAAGAGACCCATGGGTCACGGCGCTCAGTTGTTATATATGATCACAAAATATGATTTGGAAGAGGAGGTAGGCAAAGGCTGGTTTTGTGTGGTAATATAAGCTCTATTATGAGTTGACGGTGTTTAACTCAAGTTATGTAAGACTTTGATAATACCCTTTGAGACAGGGAAAAAGGATTGATGTCATTTATATTATTCACGGTTGGAAATGGTGTGCTATTATCACACAGGTTTTGACTTGGCCATAAAACTTACATTGCAGCAGAATTATTTGAAAAGTTAAACTATTTATAAAAAATTAATAACAAATATTGTGTCAAATAAAATTTAAAATTAAATATGATAACAGTATCATGTTTTTTTTTATCAAAGATTTTTTTATAATATTATCAAAATAAATGATTATTAAAATAATATTATAGAATATATTCATGAATGCATTTGTATTCAAATACTTTCGTTTTTATCTGTATTCCAATCCTTATGCATGAAATTATGGAGTGCATATTCATATTTCAATTCAAATACATTTGCAAAGCACTTCATCATGTCTGGTATTTATTCAGTTTCAGCCCATCAAAAGTTCTTGAGAATTCAGAATAACAAATATCACAAATTTAAATAATAAACATAAGTACTTGGTTTAATGAATTTTATTTATATTAAAAAAAATATATTCACTTTGGACTACTTTCACATCGATCTACACACTAGACATAGCAAGATTCTGATAACAATTATAAACATTAAAGAAATCATAATGAAAACTTGTCTAAGATCCGATTTTTTATCATATTCAATTTTTTTAGTAAAAGAAATGTATCAGAAAAAATTTTTGAAGTAATCTCAGCTATAAAACCATTATATGTGTAAAAAATAAACCAAGGATAAGAACACCCTATAAATTATACAAGGAGAAAACTAGAGATGGGCAAGTTAAATTTTATTAACTGAAAGATAGGAACCAGTAATATAAATTTTGATTATTTAAATAGTCTTGTGACAGCTGTTACAGCCACGTGTCTTAATGTCATTAGTGAAACATATTGACATCTTTATTCAGTACTTGTCTGAGTAAAATTTTAAAATGTTGACATATTTAATTTTTTTTTAAATTTTGAAATAAATATAAATTAACAAGTGCAAACACTTGGAAAAGACCTGGAAATTTAGATTAATATTATCAACCATCTGTCTATCATTAATTTCCTTCACATAATCCCTAATAGTATAGAACAATATAATTTGATTTTTTTTTTATTATTAAAATTGAAAAGAGAAATACCATAGGTGACTCAATGGTGTTATTTGGAATACATTTTCATCCATCCATACAAAATCCATAAAACAGTAATTACAAGGTAGTTCCCTGTTACTCATCAACTATCAAATTCCTTTTCTATTGATTTTTTTTAAGTTGTTATTATAGACCTATAAAATTTATTTATTGTCATGGATTTATGTATTTGTCAATTTATTTATTTATTGTTATGCTGTTGGTCTAAACAACTGATAGATGAGTTGGGTTGGACACCTAAATCCACTGAGGCCAGCCATAAGCTATGGCCAGTAAGTATATGCCCCGCCTCAAGCGTGCATAATTGGCCAGAGAGGTCAACTAGAGGACAAACAGGTGACTGAAGAGGGACTTGGTAGAGCCTAGGGGCTGACATGGTCTCATAAAAACTATATTAAAAGCTACAGTTTTTGGCCAATATCTTTCAACTTTCAAAACTAACAAGCTGAAATCCATATTTCTGCATGATATGAAAATTATATCAACAGTGCTTACAGAAAACAAACATGCCATGGTCAAAGTTAGGCAAAATTTAAGGTATCAATTTTATATTTATGCTAATAACTTGTAAAATTTGAAAAAATTCTGAACTAAATTTTGGTATACAATTGAATATTGATCAAATAATGTTAAATCCATGACAAAAAATCTCTAGCTTCAGCAATTCTCATGTTAAGGGAGTAAATATATTTCTTGATTTTTTTTACATACTGACATCATTTCTGGCATGTGCAAAGAGTATAAATATAAGAACATGTATAATATATATGATCAGAGTCAGATCAGTGGTTTTGATATTAGCCAGTGTTGAAGTGTAATAATTGTTTTTTAATTGAAAACTGAAGATTTTTTCTTAATATCTCAACGGAATGAAGTTCTAGTGACCAAACTTTTGGTATGGTAGGGGGGTTTGGGGGACATCTAACTGTATGCCAAATTTTGGGAGCTGAGAGCTGGCCTGGGAAGCTGGGGAGCTGAGCTCTAGCAAACTGCATAACACTTGCTTGATCTAAACAATACTCTACATGGTGCTTGAAAACTTGAATAAAATCTACAGCTTTTGAACAACTGGTTTCAAATTTCAGATGTGAACAGATGAAATGCTTATGGTAACATGCTGTGAAAATTAAATCCACAGCAGTTACAGGAAAAAAATGTGTCATGGTCAAATCTTGGCAAAATTTAAATACTAATTTTATATCTTTGCTAAAAACTTACAAAATTTGAAAAAATTCAGATCTAATTTTGGGTATACAATTGAATCTTAAATAAAAATTGGTTATATACCTCAAAATAAATTTCTAGCTTCAGCAATTCTCAAGTTAGGGGAGTAAATATATTTCCTGAATTTTTACAAAGTGCATTATGTTCGGGCCCATTACTTCAAGAATTTAAAAAAATATTGAACTAATTTCTGGTATGAACATAGGAAATATATAGAGGGATTAATATATGAAAAATGATCAATATCAGGTGAGTTGTTTTGATATTAGGCAGTCTTGAAGTGTAACAATGGGTTTTTAATGGAAAACCGAGGTTTT
Organism: Sipunculus nudus; assembly: GCA_026874595.1. NCBI lineage: Eukaryota > Metazoa > Annelida > Sipuncula > Golfingiida > Sipunculidae > Sipunculus > Sipunculus nudus. The sequence continues at coordinate 52,209,584 of CM049311.1, read as the reverse complement.
TCCTTAATAATTTGAAGGAACGAAGTCCTAGTGACCCAATTTTCGGTGTTGTAGGAGATTTTGGGGACATCTAAAGGTATGCCGAATTTCAGATTCGTAGGTCCAACGGTTTCCAAACGTGCCAGTTTAACGGACGGACGGACGGACGGACGGACGGACGGACAGACAGCCGACGGACAAAGGACCACGACTATAGCTCAGATGATTTATAGTCAGCTGAGCTAAAAACTAATGAACACATTTCTTTATATATTATGCACATGCATAGATATGAGTTATAGGATGAAGTCCATTTAAATTAGGGTCATGACCATTACTATGAGTGGCCTTGACCTTGAATATTTCCATATTGGTGAAATGCAAACAAAAACATCGTTTTTAAAGTGGATAGATGTATCTTTCTGAACATTCAAATGAATGATGTCAGAAGAAAAGTTGTCGCAAGAGTTTGAACAAATTGCACATGGGTCATGACGCTCAGATGACTATGAAGACATTCACAAAAGGAATTTTATTACCTGAATGCTAAGGTTTTCAGGTGGTATCCCCATTCTACTGAAGCCTAGCTCGGAGGATATGTGTAACAGATATAATTAAAGGTTTCTTAGGAGATTTTTCTTGGACCTCCCTGGATGTCAAGTTAGAAGAATCTAGGTGCAATGGTTACGAACTGTGCCTGGTTAACGGACAACTGCTACTTTGAAAGTCTCAAAAAATGGAGAGAAAAAATTCGTTAAATTGGGAAAATCAAGGTGGTGCCATCAGTCTGCAGGAACTGATAAAACACTTCATGATCAAAATTTTGCATGCAAAGAATTATGGTGATCAAAGCACTCATTATTCAGATAATGAGCTTGTGTATCAAATTTTTAATTATTCTTAAAATAGCTCACAGGATATGGGTAACAGAGACATAATTTCAGGTTTCCAAGGAGATTTTTCATGGACCTCTCTGGATGTCAAGTAAGAAGAATCTAGGTCCAGCGGTTACGATTCAATTGTGCCTGGTTAACAGACAGACACACGGGCAGACAAGACTAACAGACGTACGACTTACAAAGGGTGATTTTTATAGCTCAGATGACTTTCTTGTCAATATTTGGGGTTTTGTGAATCCCATAACTTTTTCATTACCCGATCTTTTTCTTCGAATGTGACACAGATTGTTTCTACCAAGATCTCAGACATGTATTAAGACTTGTGACCTTGAGCTTAGTCGGGGGGGGGGGGGGAATCCGCGCCTGCATAATTATTACTGAAATTACTCTTTATATTAATGAACTGCCCATTTGACCCACACCTCAACACCAGATAATCGCATACTTTTTTTTAAGCAACATAGCAAGCAACTTCTAAAACCTCAAAACCATAGCTGATGACATCAATTTTTTAGGATGTGAATTGATGCAGATAAAGATAAAACCAACTTTAACAAAGAAATGATATGAAAGGCACTTTCTTCAATTGAAGTTCTCCATGATATACACGATTTATCTGGACCTTTATTACCCTACTAATAAATCTACAACCAGCAAACAGGAGAACAGATTTTTACCGGTAACCAAGGTAATATACTGGTTTGTTGAAACATGAAGGCGTATTTCATGCACACAGCAACCCCCTCGACCTTTGAAAGCAAAATGATATCATGCTCAGATTCTTCAGGATATTTACGCAATTTTATTGCAAATTTAACTTTAAACATCGCATGAGAGAAAACTAGGGACCAATGAGTCTCGACGCTCAGCTGCATTTGTCTATAAGGATATATGTTTATGAGGTTTTCCAAAATATTGGTCCTGTGATCAGTTTGGAAGCCAACCTGTCTACCCAAACTGGAGTTATCATCCATAAACTAATTTGTGAATGGATGGGATCTGTGACCTTAACCTTTGACCTTGTGAACCCAAAATCAAAAGGTAACTTCCCCTATTGGCAGGTGCACCACATGTTGATGATGGAAGGATTGAGATGAAAAGTTTGGCTTAAAATGCATCCACAACCTTTCTAAAGTGGTGGGTCCTTTGATCTTAACCTTTGATCTCATGACCCCAGAATCAACAGTTCTTACTTTAGTGGTGGGCCATATATAAGTCAAGTTTGAAACAAATATCAAACCAAACTGGTGTTATCATCTAGAACTAGTATGTGGATAGATGGCCCACATGACCTTGACCTTTGGACCCCAAAATCCATAAGTTACTTCCACTATTGGCAGGTGAGCAACATCTGGAAGATAGAAGGTTTGGGACAGAAAGTTTATATAAAACTACATCAACAATCTTTTTAAATAAGTAGGTCCTGTGACCTTGACCTTTGACCCTATGACCCCAAAATCAAAAGGGTTCTTACATTACTGGTGGGTCATATATAAGTCAAATTTGAAACTAATATCAAACCAAACTGGTGTTATCATCTAGAACTAGTATGTGGATAGATGGCCCACATGACCTTGACCTTTGGACCCCAAAATCCATAAGTTACTTCCACTATTGGCAGGTGAGCAACATCTGGAAGATAGAAGGTTTGGGACAGAAAGTTTATATAAAACTACATCAACAATCTTTTTAAATAAGTGGGTCCTGTGACCTTGACCTTTGACCCTATGACCCCAAAATCAAAAGGGTTCTTACATTACTGGTGGGTCATATATAAGTCAAATTTGAAACTAATATGTCAATCCAAACTGGAGTTATCATCCAGAAACAAATATGTGGACAGATGGGCCCTGTGACCATGACCTTGTGACCCCAAAATCAACCAGGTTCTTCCCCTATTGGCAGCTCAGCTATATGTGCAAGATGGAAGGTTTGGGATAAAAAGTTTGGCCTAAAATGCATCCACAATCTAAATAAGAGGGTACTGTGACCTTGACCTCTGAGATCATGACCCCAAAATTGAACAGAATCTTTCCCTGTTGACAGATTAGCAACATCTTGCAGATAGAAGGTTTGCAATGAAAAGTTTGGCTTCTTTTTTAAGAAATGAGTCCTGTGACCTTGACCATTGGATCCCAAAATCGACAGTTCCTACTTTAGTGGCGAGTCATATACAAGTTAAGTTTGAAACCAATATGTCAAACTAAACTGGAGTTATCATCTCGAAACTAATTTGTGAACAGATGGCCCCTGTGACCTTGACCTTTGACCCAAAATTCATTTATGCTCTCCCCATACTGGCAAGTCAGCTAAATGTGCAAAATGGAAAGTGTAGGATGAAAAGCTTGGCTAAAAATGCAGCCATAATCTTTTTAAATAAGCAAGTCCTGTGACCTTGACCTTTGACCCTGTGACCCAAAAATCATAAAGGTTCTTGCTTTAGTGAGGGGCCATACGTAAGTCAAGTTTGAAATCCATGTGTCAATACAACCTGGAGTAATCATCTGGAAACAAATTTGTGTGGATGGACGGATGGACAGACAGACGAACAGACAAGGTGATTACTATATGGCAGCCACATGTGATCAATAAACACATCAGGTTTTGGGACACTAGATGTAATTACAGCTGAGAAACTGACATGATTGTCATTTTAAAGTAAAAAATACAAAAATATTCGTTAAAATGACAAAAAATACAGGTGGCGCCACCACTTTTCAGGAACTGACCAAACTAGTCATGGTCAATATTCCAGGCAAGATTCATGACAATCCATGCATTAATTATCAAGATATTGAAGGTTCACTGCTCAAAATAATTTTCTTGATAAGATATCACTTTTTATCAAAAGAAACGTTTATATTGGCAAGACAACCTTAAGATATTCTTTCTTGATTTTTAGTCTGCATGTGTATGGTCAAGAAAACCTATCCAGATCTCCTTAAGACAAGATATATTATCTTCTCAGAAGAAATTTTTATTAGCACAAGATGACAAAAAAAAATGATCTTATCAAAAGAAAAATTCATTTTTTTTTATAAGAATTGTTCTTTATCATAAAAGAACAATTTTATTGTTCCACTCCCTAGAAAATTTTCTTGCCATTAGATTTTATTCTTATATTTAAAAAATTATATTTAGCTATATTCCTACAAATTCTTGGAAACAACAACAACTCTCTTCCAATTGATGTCACCTTTAATAATATGGTATAATATACTGGCAAAGCTGTGAGTGTAGCATCCTTGGTTGATCATAGCCTTTTTCTCAGGATTTCATATATGGCATGATATAAATGCTGAACAAAAGGGAAGATTTGGTATTGACACAGACTGCTAATATTGTAGAAACACTGGCATTATTAATGATGTGGTTTGATCATTCAATAAGCAATACCAAAGAAAAGTCCAGACTGCATCCTGTTAGTTTACTTTTTCTCAGTTCTGCCTAAGTTGTCTTCATTTATAAAAGAGAAAGTGAACCCTTTATTTAACCAACACTTAAGTGTCAGGTACAAATGACTGCTGTTTATTTAACAGCATTCAAGGATTCCTCTTTCCAGTTCATGTATCACAAGAGCTGTGTGTCAGCACGTCCAGTATCTGATGCAGCATCATCAGGATGTGTTCACTGGTCCATGGGAGCTGGTTCATCGGCTGGAGCCTCGGCTGCCTGCGGGTCGGCTGGTGCAGCCTCCTCGGTCTCCATTCCAGCCTGTACCATGAAACAAGTTGATGAAATGTCATTGCCATAGCTTTTGTTTATATGCATATCTTTTATGTGTATCCCTGAGTGCACAAGGCATTAGTAGGGTTTGCACAAGTACTTTGTTAGAGTAGAAGTCTGTATATAAAAGTATTACTACAAGTGATATTAGATGTCCAACAATATATAAATAATAAAATTCATCAATGAATAATGTATAATATCAATGTCATTGTACCTCCATGTTATATGTATAACTTTACTTTAATAAATTAATAGCTTCCTTCATACTTCAGGAAGTGCATCTGATTCCTCCGAATTGGTGATACTAGCAGTACTGTGGTATACGCATAATTTTAACACGTGACTTGTGACATCAGGGTTTCAGTGTGTATGCAAAAAGACAGCCCCAATGAAGGACTTAGAGAAAATGGGAGAAATAAACCTGTCAACAAATACTACAAGGACAGCTTCCAGGCAAGAATCTATCTGCTGAGGGTTTGGTGGCAAGAGGATGTGTATCGGCCAAGTATAGACAGCAATAACGCTTGTTTGGACCACACCCCATTCCTCATATTATAACTATGATTAATTATCTTGTAAGATAAAGCACAGTTTACTGAAACTTCACTCCTTATGGCTGACTTGTGTAGAAAAATAAATAGCCTGTGTGCTAACAGTACATAAATTATACACATCTCATTTTGACCACTTTGATCATTAATGCTGAGGTGTTTTAACATAACAATACAACATACAAATATCCTGACTGCAGTATTTAAAGCAATGCAATATACAAATGTGTCAGTCTGAAGAATCTGAAAAAAAATATAACATAAATCACTGTTAACAGCATTTGAAATAATTCATCACACTAACATGTCTGTATACAGAATTTGAAATAATTCATCAAACTAACATGTCTGTATACAGAATTTGAAATTATAAAACCAATGCTAGGCAGAACATTCTTGAAAATTCAGCAGTGAACAAACTGGGCAAATCTCCAAATTTACTGCCTTCCTCAGCAAATACACAGCCATTCAGAGGTTCACAGCTGTGTATCTGTGTAACTGATATTAACAGGTAAACCATTAGTTCAGCTTCCCAGATAAAGACCTATTCTGTGCTCTTGTACTGAATTATGAGTGCTCTGAAATGATAAACAAGAGCACTGCAAATGGTGCATAATATGCCCGTTGCATATCTCATGACTTCTAACCTCATAAAATAATCGTGCATTTTGCTGAGAATGTAATACAAGTGGGAAACTGTATTGGTTTATATTCTAAATGAGTTTCATGAAAATCCATAAGATTTTTGGTAAGAATTCACGGCACCACCAAAGTCTGGTGACCTCTGGGCTCTGACCTCATTAAATATAAATGGATTTTGCTGGAAATTAAACTTAGGTGAGATATTATATTGATAAATATTTCTGTTAAGTTTTATCAAAATCCATCAACATCCTGGTAAGTTGGCCTAGTGACCTCTGACCTTATTAAGTATGCCTGCATTTTGACCATAATCTAACTCTGGTGAGAAGATCTATTAGAAAGAAGTTACGGTGAGTTTCGTGAAAATCCATCAAAGCCTTTGTAAGTTATCCCAGTGACACTAAATGGGAGAGATGGATGGACCATGGAAATTACATAATACAGTTCGCCACAGATGGGTATATAAAAAAGTAAATTATTTTACTTACTGATCCCTCTTCTTTGGGGGCTGTTGATTTTTCTTCTCCTTCAATCATTGCAAGCTGAACTGCAGTCAAGGCAATATCCCAAAGTACTGACCAAAATTTTGTTTATTCTCATTTGAGTGTTTTTGCAGCTGAAGACCAAGAGATTTAATGGTTGAGAGGGCATTCAGATTACAACTTATTTAGGATAATATGCTATCATGAAGATTCTAAATATCAAGCTTTCAGTGGACAGGGTAGCATATGAAAATCCACATCCTGCTTTTCATGTGACTTGTCAACTGGTTAAATAATGCTCATTAATACTGAACAGAACATTTGAGGTGTCTTTGAAGACCTGCCACAATCAAAGTTCATGGCAGGAAGGGAATGCATGCTCTAAAATGTTGGCATGATGATTACTGGAGTAACAAGATTCCAAAGGTAACAATGCATCCAGGACCCTACAGGAGCGCCCACAACACACCTAAAGAAAGTGAAACTCACCAGATCGCTTAGAATTACAAACACTAATTAATGTTTAATGGAAAATTATACAAAATAGAAAGGCAGTGAATTTTTCATGCCTGTAGCTGGCACTATTAACTGAATTAGGTTGAGGGACATTACAAGATAATAAGAGAAAATTTATTTTATTCATTCAACTTCTGTAAATTTGGTTAGTAGAGAGGAAATTAGAATATCAGCAAAAGCTGACAAAAGCCCTCAGCCAAAAGAACAGTGTTTAGAGGTGGTAACAGTAACAAGTACTTAATATCTGTTCTCACATGGATGTATATCTGTACATGTCTCAGTTATAAATTTAAAATGGAGAGGTATGTACCATGATTCATAACAATCCACCAAATGCTTCCTGAAAAATGAGCTTCTAAGTTTTATTCTATTATAAGCTCTGTGACCTTGTAAAGTAGGTCAAGGTCACCCATCTTCAAACATGAACGAGATTTTTGTCGATATACATCTTCACCAAAGAAATAAAATTCCTATTGTGAATCCTTTTAGAGATATCCCGCTCACAAGGCCAAAGTTGAAAAATCCAAGAAAAATTCAATAAAAAATCAGAAATTGCAGGTGGCGCCCCCAAACTTGTGCAGCAGTTACAGACCATCAGTCCCTACGATCATAGTAAGTATAGTGAAAATCCATCCAATGGTTCCTGAGAAATAAGCTTCTAAATGTTTTTTCTATAATCAGCTCTAAAACATAGAAAAATAGGTCAAGGTCAACCATCTTTGAACTTGACCGAGATTTTGTCAATATACATCTTCACCAAAAAAATAAAATTCTTACGGTGAATCCTTTTCGAGATATCCCGCTCACAAGCCCAAAATTGAAAAATCCGATAAAAATTCATTAAAAATCAGAAATTGTAGGTGGAGCCACCAAACTTGTATAGCAGGTACAGACTATCAGTCCCAATAATCATAGTAAGTTTTGTGAAAATCCACTAAATGGTTCCTGAGTAATAAGCATCTAAGTGTTTTTCTATAATCAGCTCTAAAATGTAGAAAAAATAGGTCAAGGTCACCCATCTTCGAACTTGACCGAGATTTTGTCGATATACATCTTTACCGAGGAAATAAAATTCTGACGGTGAATCCTTTTCAAGATATCCCGCTCACAAGGTAAAAGTTAACGGACGCCGGACGGACGGACGGACGGATGGACAGCTTGGGTGACGACAATAGCCCATCAGCCTAAGGGCTGAGGGCTAAAAATCTTGATGCTATAGCTTGCTGATCACAGGTCAGAGCATAAAGGCTGTACGTCCATTTCATTGTATGTTAATAAGATAAACAAGGTAAAGTTGACATGTGGAACAGATCTAGTATTTAGAAAAAAAGTTGCGAATACATGTATGAAATTTGAGATGGGTCAATATTACACAGCCAGATAACCTCTGCAACCTTGAAAACTGCATGAAAGTCATCCATTTTTTAACCTGACCTGGCCCTTCATGAGGTACGTCAATGCTAGTTTGGTGACTGTACCTCAAATGCTTTTCCAGTTATTGCCTTAAAATTATTTTAACATTATTGCTGCTGTGACCTTGAAAAATGTGTCAAAGTCATCCATGTTTGGGCTTGACCAGCCCTTGATAAAAGGCATCAATGCTGCTGGCTTGGTGACTGTACCTTAAATTATTTTCAAGTTATTGTGTTAACATCACTTTAGCATTATTGCCACTGTGACCTAGGAAAATGCATCAAGGTCATCCATTCTCAAACTTGACCTAACCCTTGATAATGCTCATCAATGCTGCAAGTTTGGTGACTGTAACTCAAATTCTTTTCAAGTTATTGCGTTGACATCATTTTAGCATTATCTCCACTTTGACCTTGAAAAATGTGTCAAGGTTATCCATGTTCAAACTTGACCTATCCCTTGATAAGGTGCTACAATGCTACAAGTTTGGTGACTTTAACTTAAATTCTTCTTGAGTTATTGTGTTTAAAAAAATGTGACAGACTGACGAACGGATGGACGGACTGAAAGAAGGATGCTCACTATTTCTATGTCCCCCGCTGACAGCGCCTTTGGTGACAGCGGGGGACAACAATGGACTATACAGGATGAAATACCCATCCAGACCTACATATAGCGTTACAAGAGGATACGTATTGTGCTACTTCTTCATCATTATAGATGGTGAACTCCATGTCCTTCCCAACAATACCCAGGGAGCAGTTCTGAAATATTTTAACATATCATCATTAACTCATCCCCAGCTATATTAGATATTATATCATAATATAAATATTATATTATACAAACTTATTTATACTAAATATCATATAATAGGGTAGGACAACACATTCAGATGTATTAGATACACAGTTGAACATGTTAGTCATTGAGCACAGGTAGGTGAGAACCCTGAAATAACATCACAATCATGATATAACTGTGGTAAACTGTTTATATATATATATATTTATATATATATATATATATATATATATATATATATATATATATATATATATATGGGAATAGTAACCAAAACATTACGTAAGATCCATTTATGCCAGTATATGGTAAAATAAAAAAATATTATAGAAGGCACTATCAGACTTTAAGAGAGCACATAATATATTCAAATATGTGATAAAGTGGATACACATACTAACTGGGTAATTTTAATAAAATGACATATCTTCGAGCTTCAAATTAAGAATTAAATTATGAATAACTGAAGCTTAGATGAATAACACTCCTACTGTTAGGCAAATCACTGCAATACTCTTCACAATAATCAAACATAAAAAGGCCAGTGTGATTTAACTTGGATTCAGATAAGTTTTTCTTTTTTTTAAATTTCTTTTTTTTGGTGGAGGTAACCTACTCCAATTTTTTTAATGTTTGCTTAACTAAGTATGTTCATCTGCAGAATTCCATTACGGTTTCGGACTGCATGACAGGGGCTTACACACTATTTTCTGGCGTCAACCAGGCTTAGTGAATCACTCCTGGGGGTCCTGGGCGTATCTCATCCCCATTGCTGGGTCATAACACAGAGGATCCCCCGAAAGGCGCACTCGTTTGTGAGTGAAACGCGACCGTTGGGTTCAGTCTCCCCATTAAGCCTGCAGATCACTCACCCTGGGTGGGGGCCGACCGTGAAAAGTCTCACCGGCTTGGCTGAGATTCAAACTCATGATCTCCTGAATTTGAGTCCTGCGCTCTACCCCTGAGCCACAGAAGCCGGTGGATTCAGATAAGTTATGCAGTATAACAAGGCACCAAACCATCACAATCCTGATGTATTTACAAATAGAATGTAGACTGAAATACCAGGAAATTAATTCAACTTATCACTTGATACTCTGATACAAATTTGTGACACCTTTGGACTATTTTTAGAATGTCATCTATGTGGTATATCTGAGAGAAATTTCAAGTAACGTACCAGAAAATATTTGTTTTTAATTTTTTACCTTTGTGGTGAGTTCAACTTCATTTGGTAGAGTATCTCTCAATGCCTTCAGGCCATGTTTAATGAGGTCCTCTAATGAACCTACAAGTGATACATAGAAGTATGTCAGCACAGGGTAAGAATGGTGGAGAATCCAGGGTGTAAATTTAGCATATTTCAGTCTCACACAGATAATAAAGTAAAAAAAAAACATGAAATATAAAGCCTTGCTAAATGAGGCCTCTGTTGAAACTGCAAGTAGTATATGGAAGGCTTGAGTCAGGTACATGACACTTGGTTCTTATTCAGTTATTGCTCTGTGCTTGCAGGTACTTGATAAAATAATTAACTGGATTTATTTTTATTTTTAATAGAAAACGTCACATATCATGACCATAATGTAATGAGCCCCCTAGATGCCAGTGTTCAGCATATCATAGTTTTATGATACACTTAGAGATCAAAACATGCTCACAAGGTTTACTTATACCAATTTTCATCTTACAAATATTCATAATTTGTTATGCATTTTAAAATCTACTTTATGTAATAACATTTAACAACAGGACTTGTAGTTGTACTCAAAAACATCCTTTTGTACTTGTACTCAAATACAATGAATATCCATGTACTTAGATATTATGTAAATTTTTCACATCATTGTCAAATATACAACAGAACTGAATTAGCTGGATCTGATATAAAAGTTTATGACACTATTAGTCAACTCAAGAATGATAAAAGATGAAGATATTTGAAGTTGTTTATCTTTTAAGTGAAGTCAATTACTTACATTCAGGGAATGTGTCCAAGAATTTCTCCAGGTATGTTCTGGCTGACTGAGACCGTGCTCCAATAGCGTTGGCCTTGCAGTCAAAGTAGTTTGCTGACGGACATGTTTGGTAGATGTGAGGACCCATGGCCTGTCAGAGGAATAAATATGGTTACCACTATTATACCGATATTATGCCAGAATAATTACCTTTTCTTCTTGTTTGTAGACAACACACAGGAATACCAAAAGCAACATTTTCGAGGTGGAAGAAATTGACCTGTCCACTACAGCCCTAATACTCCATCCTTTTAACTTATTAATATCATGAGCCCCCGGAACACTCATACACAGAAGGTCTTCCATACCCATGGTAGCGAGAGCTGCTTATAATATTATAATGACGTCACAAAGGTCGATGTAGCATGACGTTGTATTGACTGACCTCATCTACTGGTATCGCCTTACCATTGTTTACTATTTCGCAGTCATTATGAGTTCTGTCTTGCAATATTTTAGATTATTTGTCTCATACGCATTACATGCCAGGTAAGACATTGATATTGACTCGGTAGTCGGAGGAATGGCCCCTGCAACCTATAGCCTAGAATTATTTACACTGTCTCCTTTGTAAAAAAATATCTTGGAAAACATGCCAAAATGGATTCTGGTATTTTAATGTCGACATGGGTACTGATACAGACTACACGTGTTTTGTTTGACAGAGCTCTGTCAAATTATGCAAAATTTTATTTTTGTCAGATGATTGACACTTTACAATGTTTGAGGTCACCTGATTGGTTGCTCATTAGTCCAATGCTTATTCTTTGAATGAATATGTGATTAAGGCCACATAGAGTTCATGGATAGGTCAATTAGCTGGGAAGATTGGATAGGTTAATGAGTGGAAGAACTGGGTAAAATAAAGGGTAACAGGTAACACAGATATTAACCACATCATACAAGCACTAATGCAGATATAAAGCCAAGAGTTAAAGTACAATCATAAAGAATAAACATGGTCAAGTATAAGACAAATCCTGTTGCAGGAATTACACTGTACACATTCTTTACACAAGGACATCCGCTCTTGTATGCTTCTTGTCCCAGTGTCAGTAACGGTGTTATCAGACCATCCAGAGTGGGTGTCCTGGTGTAGTCAGACCAACATGTTTATAAATATGATGCACAATACAAAATCACACTCTTAGTGGTCTGATTACAATTCCTTTCTCTGTGCACGTCCTGGTGTTTGAACCCAGAAAATCATGTAATATAAAGCAGTAGTTACACAAGAGGAAAATCTGGAACGATCTTATAACTGCTGCTTGAGGAGTGTAAAAAGCACATGAATTCAAAAGAAATTTTCAGTTGCAAATGACGGAGGTGAGCTACACCTAACAGAAGCAAATTATATTAACCAGAATATGCTACACACATATCATAGGTATATATATATATAGATGTATATAACAAAACCCACATTATGCAAGTAGGAAACAAGGCCTACAGGCCTAATACTAACCTGTACAATGGGATATACACCAGGCATAATGCTTCAATGCTGGACCATTACTTTTCAAGTACATGCTTAACATGTAAATGAAAAGAGCAAGTATTGAAAACATTTTGAACAAGAACCAATTACACAAACATCACTGCAAGGGTCCACACAACACAAAAAAAATTATTGTAGGTGGTGCCACCAGTCTTGTATACAACAAAGCTATCCAAGATGTATATACAGTGAAACCTCGTTATGTCGAAGTAGAAGGGACCCTCACAACACTTCAACACATCCGAGGTTTGACACAAGCGGGTTTTATTTGGTAATAATTTAACTAGAGTTGTCCGGAATATTGAGTCTGTAACTTCGACATAAGCGGGGTATTCAACTAAAGCAAGTTTGACACAACAAGGTTTCACTGTATATTCCCAATTTAGGCTGATATATAAAACCCCTCCTGAGAAATAAGCAGGGACATACACTTTGCAAATATTTTTGTAGGTGGCGCCACCAGTCTTGTATATGACAAAGCTAACCAATTTGTATAAATATGCACAATTTCAAGCTGATATATAAAATCCCTCCTGAGAAATAAGCAGGCACATACACTGTGCAAAAGTCTTTGTATGTGGCAATACCAGTCTTTTGAATTAGAAAGCCATCAAAGATGCATGAACAGGTCAAAATATCAAACCAATACATCAAACTTCTCTTGAGTCAGGTGCAATGGGCTAACCAGGCTTAGGTGAGAAAGGCAGTTGTCTTGAGTGAACTGGAAGGAATTTCAAGCTCCAGCTACTGTACTAAGTGATCTCTTGACTTGCACCTGGCTGCACTGAGTGAACCTTGACCAGTACCTGGCTGCACTGAGTGAAGTCTTGACCTGTTGCATAATCTGACACAGTTGGCATTGTGCTAAAGCTATAAAGATATTCAATCTTGGCCTGTAAGCAACCTGTTTACAAATACTGAAAGACTTTGGCTACAATTATTATTTTTCAAGCTGACATATCCACTAAATTCTTTTTATCAAAATGTTTAGAATAATAGGAGATGAAGTCCTTTCATTGTTAAAGGTTCAATAATTCAGCCAACAATCATTTAAGTAAACCTGAACAAAGGCCTCCTAAGAATCATTTTTGTGCAATGTTACAGAAGTTGAAACAAAAAATGCAGAAGAAGACTATTGCAGTCCTCAGTTTGAAATAGGCTCACTAATGGCTGCAAGACCAATATCAGCTTTCTATGACTCTACCAAAATCAACAAACCAAATCTATTCTTATACAATTGAAAGAACCCTACCATAGGATAATATTAGTGAAAAATTAAATTATTCAGCTTGACAGTTTCATCATAAAACATTTTTAAACTGAAAGAGGCTAAAATTATGTTTTTCGTAAATAAAAAAACAGGTTGATGTAGTTGGCTTAAAAAAACTGCATTCTCTAAAACTGTGGTTGCCTTTTTGATGCGATGGTTTCAAATTCACAATATTCATGAAATGAGAATTTTTGTGAAAATAAAACCTTTGTGAATAAGGGGTCAATCGTTGAAGGCAAGGTTGAAAAGTAAAAGGCTAACATTGTTATTAATAATAGATCGTGCATGTTCAAAGATTGATATTTTAAATGATATTAGATCTTTCCAATTGTTTGCCATTAACAACACAATAGTTTTTATTAATAAGATTATATGCACATTATATTTGATATAATTAATTCAAATAATTATTGTTATACTCTGTGCAAAGATCTTTTATTTTGTGATATCAAGAAAATGGAACCCTTGAGAAACATTGAAAAGGGGAAAATCAGGAAATTTCAACCCCGCGAACTAGAGGTCAAACACAATATGAATCGTGACTTACATTTGTAGAAAACTTGGTGATGCTTGCTCCTGTCGTTTCTAAGATTTTATGTCAGTATACATAATTTGCCAAATGTCTAAGTTAGAATTCCTGCAACTTGGCCAAAATTCATCAAACCCCGAATTTTAACAAACTTGAGAGAGCATATCTCTTGGATTATTTCTGTGAAATATTGAACAATTTGGCTGAATGATTTCAGAGGATAAGATTTTCAAAGTTTTTTTTAGCTTTTTCACTGTAAAATGTCATTTAATGCAGGTGGCTCCACAAAATGCTCAATCCCACAATATTTGATATGTAATAGATTTTTGCATAAAATTTGAGGATGCTAGCTCCTGCTATCCTGAGAATGTATAGGTTAATGTACTGATGACCGATTGCCCTCGTACAGAAAAGATAGCAACAAAATAAGCAAAATCTGAGTTTTTTTAGATGACTGATTTTTTGCATAAAATTTAGTGATGCTAGCTCCTGCCATTTTTAAGATAGTATGGGTTAACGTAGGAACGACTGCTGATGCCACACCATTGCATAAGCTCACAGGTTTGCTAAAAATAACCTTACTTACATCATACCCAGCAACTAGCAGCCCAACACCAAATGGTCTACGGCCATAAATCTGTGTGGGGACCTGTGATTCTGTGGAAAGTTAAGGAGTTTTGAGAGAATGTGATCTGATAATTTTACTGAAAAAGAATGAATTATTTTTTGACTCTGCCTGATACCATTCCTTGTTAGGTCAAACACTACTCAGTGAAGGCATTGATAATGTATCATAGGAGGTACACCAAAGGGGTCAGAATACTCAGTGAAGGCATTAATAATGTATCATAGGAGGTACACAAAAGGGGTTAGAATAATCAGTGAAGGCAGTGATAATGTATAGGAGGTACACCAAAGGGGTTAAAATACATAGTGAAGGCACTGATAATGTATCATAGAGGTACACAAAAGGGGTTAGAATGATTGGTGAAGGCACTGATAATGTATCACAGAGGTACACAAAAGGGGTTAGAATGATCAGTGAAGGCATTGATAATGTATCATAGGAGGTACACAAAAGGGGTTAGAATAATCAGTGAAGGCATTAATAATGTATCATAAGAGGTACACAAAAGGGGTTAGAATGATCAGTGAAGGCACTGATAATGTATCATAGAGGTACACCAAAGGGGTTAAAATACATAGTGAAGGCATTGATAATGTATCATAAGAGGTACACAAAAGGGGTTAGAATAATCAGTGAAGGCATTGATAATGTATCAAAGGAGGTACACCAAAGGGGTTAAAATACATAGTGAAGGCATTGATAATGTATCATAGAGGTTCATAAAAGAGGTTAGAATGATCAGTGAAGGCATTGATAATGTATCATAGGAGGTACACCAAAGGGGTTAAAATACATAGTGAAGGCATTAATAATGTATCATAGAGGTACACAAAAGGGGTTAGAATGACTGGTGAAGGCATTGATAATGTATCACAGAGGTACACAAAAGGGGTTAAAATGATCGGTGAAGGCATTGATAATGTATCATAGAGGTACACAAAAGGGGTTAGAATGATCAGTGAAGGCATTGATAATGTATCACAGAGGTACACAAAAGGGGTTAGAATGATCAGTGAAGGCACTGATAATGTATCATAGGAGGTACACCAAAGGGGTTTGAATGATCGGTGATGGCATTGATAATGTATCATAAGAGGTTACACAAAAGGGGTCAGAATACTCAATGGAGGCATTAATAATATACCATAGGAGGTACACAAAAGGGGTTAGAATAATCAGTGAAGGCATTGATAATGTATCATAGGAGGTACACAAAAGGGGTCAGAATACTCAGAGAAGGCGTTCATAATGTATCAGAGGAGGTACACAAAAGGGGTTAGAATAATCAGTGAAGGCATTAATAATGTATCATAAGAGGTACACAAAAGGGGTTAGAATGATCAGTGAAGGCATTGATAATGTATCATAGGAGGTACACAAAAGGGGTTAGAATAATCAGTGAAGGCATTGATAATGTATCATAGAGGTACTCAAAAGGGGTCAGAATACTCAGAGAAGGCATTAATAATGTATCATAGAGGTACACAAAAGGGGTTAGAATGACTGGTGAAGGCATTGATAATGTATCACAGAGGTACACAAAAGGGGTTAGAATGATCAGTGAAGGCATTGATAATGTGTCATAGAGGTACACCAAAGGGGTTAAAATACATAGTGAAGGCATTAATATTGTATCATAGAGGTACACAAAAGGGGTTAGAATGACTGGTGAAGGCATTGATAATGTATCACAGAGGTACACAAAAGGGGTTAGAATGATCAGTGAAGGCATTGATAATGTATCATTGAGGTACATCAAAGGGGTTAAAATACATAGTGAAGGAATTAATATTGTATCATAGAGGTACACAAAAGGGGTTAGAATGACTGGTGAAGGCATTGATAATGTATCACAGAGGTACACCAAAGGGGTTAAAATACATAGTGAAGGCATTAATATTGTATCATAGAGGTACACAAAAGGGGTTAGAATGACTGGTGAAGGCATTGATAATGTATCATAGAGGTACACAAAAGGGGTTAGAATGACTGGTGAAGGCATTGATAATGTATCACAGAGGTACACAAAAGGGGTCAGAATGATCAGTGAAGGCATTGATAATGTATCATAGAGGTACACCAAAGGGGTTAAAATACATAGTGAAGGCATTAATATTGTATCATAGAGGTACACAAAAGGGGTTAGAATGACTGGTGAAGGCATTGATAATGTATCATAGGAGGTACACCAAAGGGGTTAAAATACATAGTGAAGGCATTAATATTGTATCATAGAGGTACACAAAAGGGGTTAGAATGACTGGTGAAGGCATTGATAATGTATCACAGAGGTACACAAAAGGGGTTAGAATGATCAGTGAAGGCATTGATAATGTATCATAGAGGTACACCAAAGGGGTTAAAATACATAGTGAAGGCATTAATATTGTATCATAGAGGTACACAAAAGGGGTTAGAATGACTGGTGAAGGCATTGATAATGTATCACAGAGGTACACAAAAGGGGTTAGAATGATCAGTGAAGGCATTGATAATGTATCATAGAGGTACACCAAAGGGGTCAGAATACTCAGTGAAGGCATTAATAATTTATCATAGGAGGTACACAAAAGGGGTTAGAATTATCAGTGAAGGCATTGATAATGTATCATAGGAGGTACACCAAAGGGGTTAGACTTAGAATGATCGGTGAAGGCATTGATAATGTATCATAGGAGGTACACCAAAGGGGTTAGACTTAGAATGATCGGTGAAGGCATTGATAATGTATCATAGGAGGTACACCAAAGGGGTTAGACTTAGAATGATCGGTGAAGGCATTGATAATGTATCATAGGAGGTACACCAAAGGGGTCAGAATACTCAGTGAAGGCATTAATAATATACCAGAGGTACGCTCCCGAGGCAGCGGAAATCTTGCACTTCTAAAGAAGCAACCGATTTTCACGCTGCCAGCTTTGACCGTTTATGATATTTTTAGACACCAGATGACGGTTATCATAGGAGGTACACCAAAGGGGTTAGACTTAGAATGATCGGTGAAGGCATTGATAATGTATCATAGGAGGTACACCAAAGGGGTCAGAATACTCAGTGAAGGCATTAATAATATACCAGAGGTACGCTCCCGAGGCAGCGGAAATCTTGCGCTTCTAAAGAAGCAACCGATTTTCACGCTGCCAGCTTTGACCGTTTATGATATATTTAGACACCAGATGACGGTTATCATAGGAGGTACACCAAAGGGGTTAGACTTAGAATGATCGGTGAAGGCATTGATAATGTATCATAGGAGGTACACAAAAGGGGTTAGAATAATCAGTGAAGGCATTGATAATGTATCATAGGAGATACACCAAAGGGGTCAGAATACTCAGTGAAGGTATTAATAATGTATCATAGGAGGTACACAAAAGTGGTTAGAATAATCAGTGAAGGCATTGATAATGTATCATAGGAGGTACACCAAAGGGGTTAGAATGATCAGTGAAGGCATTGATAATGTATCATAGAGGTACACTGAAGGGGTTAGAATAATCATTGAAGGCACTGATAACTTATCATAGGAGGTACACCAAAGGGGTTAGAATAATCAGTGAAGGCATTGATAATGTATCATAGGAGGTACACAAAAGGGGTTAGAATAATCAGTGAAGGCATTGATAATGTATCATAGGAGGTACACCAAAGGGGTTAGAATGATCAGTGAAGGCATTGATAATGTATCATAGAGGTACACTGAAGGGGTTAGAATAATCATTGAAGGCACTGATAACGTATCATAGGAGGTACACCAAAGGGGTTAGAATGATCGGTGAAGGCATTGATAATGTATCATAGAGGTACACTGAAGGGGTTAGAATAATCATTGAAGGCACTGATAACGTATCATAGGAGGTACATCAAAGGGGGTTAGAATAATCAGTGAAGGCATTAATAATGTATCATAGGAGGTAAATCAATCGGCTTAGAATATTCCATATCCAACTGTTTAAATAGAATTTATTAACTGAAAGGTGTATATAAGTCTTTAAAATTTACTACTTATAAATAATGTTAGCTGAAGCAATAGATTAATGGGATACTAGAAGTGGTCTGACAATGGTCCTCAGAGGACCTGCACTTCTGCTAGTGCTGGACTAGTCTACATATATGTGAAAAATCAAATTATTTGAAAAATATGACAAACAGAAATAGGTATTTATCAATATGCATCAGGGAAAAATCCTACTGAATCAAATGATATTAAAGAAGATATGTCTGAAAAAATGTGCAGTAGAAAATCCCTGAATGTAGTCTGTTAGCCATATTTGATTTTGAGCAAGTCTGTTCTTCAGTAGGTCTGGAGCCCTCATTGACTTCAATGAGCCCTGTGAAATTGGGAAAGCTGCAGGAATGTTGTTATTGAGTTAATGCATGCGAAAGAAAATCAGTGATTGGGCTGTGTCAGCCATATTGTAATTCAAACAGGTCTGTAATTCTGTAGCTCTGGAGCCCTCATATGCACCAAACATCCCTGTACATTGGGAAAGCTAAGGACAAAAAAAATTAAAGGTATGGTTCTCAGGCACCGCCCGCATCAATTTTAACACCCTGCATCAAAAATTTTTATTTCGATTTTCAACAGAAACTTACCAATTTTGAGCTGCAGCTGCTCGGATATTTCTTTCAAGTAGATAAAATCATACAATTTCCTTTGTTATGTAGTGCTTTTGCTTTTTTAGCAAAATAAATCTGTTATTATCATGCTTTTCCCTTATCATTTGACATTTTTTTTTTAAACATACTAAAAAAAATAAAAATAAAAAAAAAACACCTGCCCGCATTGATTTATGAAAAAAAAGTGCCTGAGAACCATTCCTTTTTTTTTATTTTGGCCTAAAGTATGTTGTTGTTGAGTTATCGTGCGCAAAAGAAAGTGTCACTGACAGAAGGTTGGAAGTACGGAAGAACTGACAGACTGAAGGACGGACTGACATGGTGATCACTATAGGGCACCGCTTGTCAAGCGGAGCCCTAAAAATGTGTAATGTCAAATGGTGGATTCAATTTCGATAAAAACACATTTCAAAACGACCTCTACTATTTTATCCAAAATTGCAGGTTTGTGGGTAAAATCTGAAGTGAGAAGAAACAGTTTCATGAAGAATTAGAAAGCATTCAGCATATGAAATATCCCTGTTTTCTCTGTGACTTTTCCTTGGGACAAAAGATTAACTCTTCATTTCATAAAGTACTTATTCCATCCTTCACCAAGAATTTATTTTCCCTGCATTTAAGGACCCATACATCTATTACCACCAAGGTTCACCCCTATACTACAGTGTTTCCAAGGATACTGTTTCCAATCATGGCTACTAGACGAGATACAGGGAGAGGCTGGTCATAGGCGTATCTTGAGTTGAGGCACTCAGTCCTCATGAAGCGACTGTAAAGAAATATTTGGAACATACAATAAAATAATTCATTTATTCATAATACCTTATATCAAACATGATGAACAAAAATTACAGAATGTATGGTAATTATCAAATGGCTTTTCCACGAAGCACAACTAAATTAGAAATATTACTGTAACCCATGTTCCAAAACTAACATATGTATATATCAACTTTTGCTATTTAATAATAATTGAAAATCCTCTTAAACATTTGAATCACAGCCAAGACTCTAAAATGAATTAAAAAATACAATGAAGTAAAAGATCCGACGTATTGTACAAATAATGACTGACCACAGTAGGCGGGCATCAGCTGTCAATCCGGCTATGGACACACCCACATGGTCATCTATTGGTAGAATCTTTTTTTGATGAGCAGATAACTCTGATGGCGCCCTCTGGGGGAGAAATAAGAAACTGCATCACACAGATGCTATATCAAATAGAATAGAAAGCATTAACCTTTTAAAGAAACACTTTTAAATATGTCCATTTTCAACTTTTAAATGAATCTGAATGATCAACAATGTACAAAAATCAATAAAGTTAAATTCTGCAATACAACTTTTTATCAAATACATTTGAGGAGCTATTTAATCATATTGGAATGAATTTGTAGTTTTTAACAAATGTCTAATTGGGCAGGTAATGGTAAAGGCATCATAGATACAATATAAACACAAAACTGGATGGGTGCTTGCTGCTCTTTAAAAAGCAGCAATTACCAAGATGCTCTTTTTAAATTAATTAAAATATGCAGTCAAACTCTATGCCATGGCAATTTGTTGTTGTTAGTTTCAGAGTAATGTAACCCAAACATCATCAGTTTCAAGCAAAGAAGATAAACCATTCCAAACAAAGCTAGATTAGCTCCGGTCAGATTACCTTTAGTGCCACCAGGACAGCATGTGTTTTTGACTTGAGCCCAACTGTGGCTGAGCCCTGTTTCACTGCCTCCATGGCATATTCAATCTGATGGATACGCCCCTGTGAAAAAATGTTAATGGTAATAGTCATTTTATCAAAGTAACTGGTTTGTCTGTAAAAATTAGAAATTCTTGTACTTTAAATTAGATATGAATATCACTAATATTTCCTTAATGACCCCAGACAAAGCGCGCACACACACACATACGCACACACAAATACACATACTAAAACACACATACACACACATACGCATGCATGCGTGTGTATGTGTATATATATATGATTTAATATTTATACACTAAGTTATGTTTATTTCACCTGTGTTTATTGATAACAGGGGTTACTTGGCAACCAACATGTAGATGAAACCTGAGGATAGATATAATGGTCAAGAATTACAAATCATAAAAACATAACACAAAAAATCTCAAGTCTGTGGCGATTTAACAAAAGGTTACAATGTCTATGTTTCTTATCCACTATCCAGTAATATGCCAAATTTTTGGATACATTCCTTATGGCCTATGAGACACTGAAAGTCCTGTGACTTGTGTAAATATATAACATTAAAAAATACTTACCTGAGGGCTCCAAACAGAAACATCGTTGTCATACTGGTTACGGAACTGAAAAAAGGGAAAATAAGTGTTATTGCTGAGTGAAGCACAAATCTAAATGGTAGTGCAGCCTACAGATATACTGGTGGTACTGATAGTCTGATATTTGAAATACTGTGCAAATATTGTATTTTAACTGCCCAGCTGCATACCATCATCAACGAATGTCCATTTACTATATAAACACTACATAAAATAAATGTAAATTGCAGACTAACAAAATTCATTTTAATATAGAAAACAACATTAACACTTAATAAGTTTTACTTTTGTTTTAATTTTGCAAATTTGTTGAAAACAATGACTGTATGATAAATGTTATTAAGGGGCTAGTTTCTCTTTATAAAACCTGTTTTGGATAAAGCTGTTTAGTCTTGTTAATACAGCCTTGATCAAACTTGCTGAAACTGGATCTAACTAATATCTATATAATATTTCAAATTTTGCAAATATATAATATGAAGAGAATGAAGGACAAGCTTCATTACACGCTTTGTAACATTACAACAGAAACACTTTATTTCAACTTATATAGGAACCTAAATAAATTTATTTACACTTAACTGACATAAAATCACTAATCAGAAATGAATGGGTATGAGAAAATAATGACACAAGGTAAAGCTGATGGGCAAGATGAGAGACTGTAAACAAAAAGTATAAAAGGCATATACAGCACCAACAGCACAGATCAATTTTTATAAATAACAAGGGCCTAGAGACACAAATTGTCTCCCACCTTACGTTTAACTAGACAGTGTGGCATCAGTGAAGGGGCGTACAGATGGGAGGAAGGACAGATGCAGACCATTTAAGGTTTCCTCCCTCCTGATGGGATTAATAAAGTCTACTTTGTTTCTTTCCAATACTAACCATAACATCTGTTTTAACTGTGAGTAATGTAACCTGCAAAGAACAATTTGCATGCCAGCCATGGTGACATTGATATTTTGTGTCAAGTTAGTAACTGAAATAAGATTTTGGTAATTGATGAACTCACTGTCAAAAGTGATCAGCAAATTGTTCAGCAAACTGCTATTTTTAGATAAGCTGGCACCTATGGGGATAAACTTGTTACGATGTATTAACTGCCAGCGGTGTGGTTCTCCGAGCAAAGGTCAAGTGTTTCATTGGTTCTGATTCCGAATTTGGATAGTTTTTACAAGTGACGGGGTTGCAAAGTTTTAAAAGTGAGTTCTGTTCTCATTCATAGGTTTAATATTAAGCTAATTTTCTTGGCCATTTGAATAAATTACCCCAGTACTGTTTTCTGCCCAAGATAAAATAGTTTTCCTTACCATGAACAGGATTCTCAATAAGAGATTTTTAAAGAGTTTTGGGTGGCCACTGGCCAGAGATTTAAATTCTATTGTTTTTCTAAACCTTTTTAAGCTAAGGTATCCTGGATACCTATGCTGCATATATGCAGTTATTAATTAAGGTACATGTCAAGAATATGGTCTACATTTTAAACATGGCAATTATGGCACTGTTGTTTCCTTACAATTACAAAAACATTATTCATTTCGGAATAGAATGTGCGCATGCCTGGTGTTTATTATATTGGCACCGGAGGGGTCGGTGGGCATTGGTTCCTAGCTAGTGTGGGGGTGTCAGCCATGGCTGTATTAAATATTACTGTAAAAACTTTAGTTTCCTCATCACTAAATAGATGGCGCTTGGTAACTAGATAGTAAGAAACCTGATTCATCCTGTTGAACTGGACCTGTTAAGTATCTCATCTTCTATGGCTGAGATAATAACTTGTGAGACTCCTCAACAAGACAATGTGGGTTGATTCCAGACATGAAGATTTTCATTAACAATTCATGTAAGGAATAGGAATGCAGAGACATTTAGTGCAATACCCAGGAAATATTAATTTCTCTATATATAATTTATAATGACATTACCACTTAACAATTAATGCTCACAATCACATTATTAATGTAATTGTGAACATATTTTCAAGGTGATAATACGTTTCATAGCAGCATTAACTGAGCATTAATACCAATTTATATTGATAATCATTTGTAACATTTTAGGTACAGGTGCATTATACAAGGCTGAACTTTAGGGGGCTGAAACATTTTGGTTTTGAAAAATGAAGGTTCAACGCCTACCGTCAGGGGCTTCTACTATATACCCTACAATAAACAATATATTAATATTTTATCTTTTGTATAAGTAATATAGAAAAAAAATGTCATTTCTTGACTTTTTTTCTTGATGTGATATGTGTATGTGACATTATTGACAAAAATACCAAATGCTGGTTCATTATTTGCATACCTAGACCAGTTAGAAAACATGAAGTGAACCCATATTTTCTTTTTAAAAAATGTGGGTTCAACACCTAATATGCTTCTTCTATATAATAATATAAGTTATATATAATAGTATTTTATAAGATAGAAACATGCAGTAAAAATTAACCTCACTTCTTAGACTTTTTTTTGGATGTGCTTTGCGACTTCATTGACAAAAATACCAAAAGTGGGTTCATTTGGCACAAGGTAAATGTGGGTTCATAGGCAGAAATGTGGTAATTTTTAAATAACAGGGGACCCATGGGTCACTGTGTCAGCTGAAGTTGACCTTGACGGCAAAATCTAAAATAATATCAAATGGACATAAAGTCTGAGAAGAAGAAGTAATATAGGCCATGGTTGGATGATATGATTAAAGAAATTGTTGCAAATAATATTTTGTGATTTGACCATGTGTTCCCTAATGTTGAAACTGAAGCATGTAAATAGTTTGTGAATATACAATCTAAAATATTACCATGATCATTGGTTGGCTTTTTGCTATGCTGTTGATGGTTCAGCAGTTTACACATTCGTCCAATTAGACCCTATTTTTTTATTAGACCAATTTTTTTCTAATTTATAAAATATATATAGTTGCCATAACATTACCACTCCAAGGATGGAAGGAACTGATGGGATGTTGATGGGAATTACAACACCTCTGTACCTCTGTATATATTTTCTTTATTTAACTGATTTTATGCAGTTGCTATAAAACTATTGTCCCCAGTGCTCAGGTGCAAGGACTCAATGGTAGAGGGGGGGGGGGGGGGATTTTCATCACCCTTGCATATACTTATAGGAAATGAAATTTTTTTCAACAGTGCTTACAGGAAAAAAAGTTTATTCATAATTATTAAATATTTAAAAACAGGCAGAGAGATGGAAAAACAAAGCAAATCACTTTAATTCCCATTCTACTGAGGCAGGAAAATAATGAACAAATGTCTGCATAAGATCCTCATTTTTTTATTACATCAATTTTTGTTTCAAGTTTATAAATTTTATTACATACATTTACAGTATAACATATATATCTGAATATTTAAGTTGATTTACAATTCTAGATAGCATCAGCTTTTATTGCTAACTTGGTCAGGTAACATCACATTATACACACAGATGTATATTTTTTTAAAATAAAATATATTCTTTAAATCTGCAAAACAATAAATATCTGAGAATAACACTTGATTCAGATTTCCTATTTCTAAATTGCACCTTTATTTATTCATGATTTGGCTTATATATTATCAAAGTATGCCTACTGATGGGTTTATTTATATTTTAATTCGCTTAAATTATTTAATAGGAAGTTAATTTCTTTAAAACTAGTGGCCCATGGGCCATGACACTCAGCTGAATGTCAGGAATGTTGAACAATGAGCAAAATGACTGCCAGAGTGCCAAAAAAATCATGAATTTTGTGAAGAGTCCTTAGAAAAGGGTTTTAGTGGGCTTTTGGACAGATGACCACTTCATTTGAAGGTCTCATAAATAGAAAAAAAATGTGTAAAAATTTGAAAAAAATACAGGAAGTGCCACCAGTCTGCAGGAACTGATGAACACTCCATGATCAATATATATCCAAAGAATCATGGCTATCAATGCATCAGTTATTCATATACTGGAAATTTTGTATCACATTTTGCATTATTCTGGGAGGTACTTCAGAGCCCCCATAGCTTGAAGTATATGGGTATGATTATTTGGGGGAAGGTTGGGGGGGGGGGGGGGGGGGGGGGAGGGAATTATGAGCCAAACAACTAACTTCAGATTTCCAAGAAGATTTTTCATGGACCTCCCTAGATGTCAAGTATAAAGATTCTAGGCCAAGGGGTTACCAATTGTGCCCTGTTACAAGATGAGGCTTAATTTGAAGGTCTAAAAATAGATAAAAACAAGGATACTAAGTTAGAAGATTCAACGTCTAACAAATATGATTTGTGCCCATCTGACATTCAGGGTGCTCAAAATCATGTTTTCGGCCTGCAGGTAACAAAATATACGTCATCATGACCTAATTTCAGGATTACAAGGAGATTTGCCTAGGAACTCCCTGGATGTACAGTTAGAAGTTTCTAGGTCTAACGGTTATGATTTGTGCCCTGTTAACGGCCGGACTGATGCCGGACAAAGGGTTATTGCTATTCAGTCAGCCGAGCTAAAAATCAAAAAAATTCAGGTGGCACCACCAGACTGCAGACACTGATGAAACATTCCATGATCAATATCCATGCAAAGAATCATGGTGATTAATGCAATAGTTTTTCAGGTACTTGAGCTTTTGTATAAAATTTTCCATTATTCTGGGGGGTACTTCGGAGCCCCATAGCTCAGAGGTTATGGGTAAAAGAGACCTAATTTCAGGTTTCCACAGAGACTTTTCATGGGCCTCCCCGCAGGTCAAGTGAGAAGATTCTAGGTCCAGTAGTTACGATTTGTGCCCTGTTAACAGATGACCACATCTTAAGAGGTCTCAAAAATAGAGAAAAAAATTTGTAAAAATCGAAAAAAATACAGGTGGTGCCACCAGACTGCAGAAACTGATGAAACACTCCATGATCAATATCCATGCAAAAAATCATGGTGATCACTGCATTAGTTGTTCATATAATATAGATTTTGTGTCAAATTTTCCATTATTCTGGGGGGTACTTCGAAGCCCCATAGCTTGAAGAATATGGGTAACAGAGACCTAATTTCAGGTTTCCAAGGAGATTTTTAATGAACCTCCCAGGATGTCAAGTTACAAGATTCTAGGTCCCGCAGTTACAGTTTGTGCCCTGTTAAAGGCCGGACGGCCGACGGACAAAGAGTGATCGCTATAGCTCAGATGACTTACAGTCAGCTGAGCTAAAAATGCTACATTACCACAACATGGCATATTCTGGATTACTCCTTGTATTATTTCAAGAAAGATTTGTACACTGGAGTGGAAAAAAGCTTTACAATTACAGAAATACAATTCAAACAATTATAATTATTGCTATACACTTAGTTAGGGGGGGGGGGGCAGAGAGGTGACATAAGAATAACTGTACACCTGTGATAACAGGGGTGTTTGACCAGTGTTGCATCACTAATAAGGTTACCAAGGCAGGGCTGATGTGACCAGAAGTGGGCGGCCTGGAGCTTGAAAATGCAAATTAATACAATAGAGCCTCTGTAAAAAAACCTCTGTACTGACCTAATTTCTGGCATGTACATGGGAACTTTATAAGGGAATATTTATGGTAAACATGAAGAAAAACTGATAAGTGGTTTTGATATTAGACAATCCTGAAATGTGATAATAGTCTTTTATGGAAAAAATCGAGAGTTTTCCTTAATTTCTCAAAGAAACTAAGTCGCAATGACCCAGTTTTCAGTTTGGAAGGAGATCTTGGGTGGTTCAACTTTTTACCAAAACTGAACCATTTTACCAGAACTGACAGGAACTGACTTTAAAATAAAATATATTAAATAACATTTAAATTACACTACTTTTATATTTCTATATTCTCAGACAATGTAAAACATTGTAATACAGTTACAACAAAACAAACACGATAAAAAAAAAGGTTTTGTGAAATGATCATACAAAAAATACCTCATTTTCCTTTAAACAGTTATGTTTGTTGGTAATATACTAATAATTCAAATATTTGTTCAGTTTAAAAAAAAGTTTCAATTTTTATGAAAAGCATGCAATTGCATGTAATTACATTTGGACAAGTAGGCCTATTGTTTCCTCGGTAAAATAATAATATTTTCAGCTTCTTTTTCAAAACAATTTTGGCATTGATTTAACAAATTGGTGCGACACTGGTCAGTTGCGCATGAATGCCTAATGCAAAAACTGGTAACAAGTTTGTTTTTATCTCAGTGTTTCAGTCGGTCCTTCGATCCATCCTTCCGTACTATAAGGTCTAATCTGCTGAAATCTAGATTCATTGTTTTGAGATATTGCATATTTTACCCCTAATGTTTTGGGATTGTCCATAGGGGAGACATAGATCTGTTTTGCACTGCAAAAACAAAGCAATACTAATTTCGAATTATTTACACATTTTTATGTCTATTTTATATAACTCCGAATAAAGCAGTTGTCCATTAACAGGACACAAATTGTGAGTGTGGACCTAGAATCTTCTAACTTCACATCCTTGAATTCAATGAAAAATATCCTTGGAAACTTGAAATTAGGTCATGGTTACCTATATTTTGCAAATTAGGGGAGAAAACATGATTTTAAGCACCAAGTGATTCACATGGTGCCAAACACTCTCATATATAAAAAGGTCCCTCAAAATATCCTTGGAAACCTGAAATGTCACTCCAATCCTGAAATGACACATTTTCTGCAAGTGCCAAGTTGTGTGAAAGAACACTCAGTCAGTCAAGTAAGCACAAATTGTAGCAGCTGCAAGTAGAAAAAGGTCACTGTAACCTATATAGATCTAAGGGCTATCGGCAAAATGGATTATTTTGAGCACTCTGAGTCTTTTTGTCCATTTTTCAAGGCACTTTGAATTCAGCCAAGTGTCATGGCCCATGACCCACTTATTATTTTTAAACCGGTACATCCATGCTGATGATCTTCTGTTTTGTAATTTTGAACGTTTGTTCTTCAAATCAGTTCCAGTACCATTTTAACAGATCCATAAGATACTGGTAGTCACAGTTAGTTATTGCTCTAATCAAGTTGTGTTAAAAAAAAAATAAGTTTATAAAATTACTTCTCAAGTACTTTATTTTTAAATTATGTGAGTTCAGATAACATGCAGATAACATGCAGTCAGTTCCGGTAAAAAGAACTCAGTTTTGGTCAGTTCTGGTAGGCTCGATCAGTTCCTAAAAAAACTCGAGCCTGATCTTGGGGACATCTATCAGTATGCCGAATTTGAATTTGTAGGTCTAACAGTTTCAAAATGTGCAAGTCTAACATGCGGACTGACGATGGACGATGGACCATAACAATAGCTCAGATGACTTATAGTCAGCTGAGCTAAAATTCAAAATGTTGGTTCACCAGTTCAGTGTCTATTAGTATTATGCATTGAACCCTCATTTTTCTGCAATAAAATGTGGGTTCACTTTTTGTTTTAGACCCCTAAAGTTCAGTCCCGTATAATGCACCTATACCAGATTTTAGTTAAGTTAATGTCTGTTACCAAGCTTCCTTCATCTCCATAAACAGTATTATAAGTACTGACTACTGTCTGCTCTGTGATCGATAATGACAAGTCATAATCAACCTAATATCGCTCAACACTACTTTTAAGTCAGATTACAATTAAAGTCAAACGTTCAGCTGCTGAAACATTTTGTAGCAATGTGCAGGATGAGAAAAATGAACCTTTTTCCCTGAAAAAAAAGTTCAATATGTGAGATGAAATATGTGTAAACAACAGAATATCACTTACCATGGTTTCTGAGTGTAAATTATTTCTTCTCGGTTACTGCCGGCTATGATGGGTAAGTGAGCGAAGAAGAAACGAGTCCCGATAGTTCCCAAATCAAACACAAGATGTCGCCAGCAACCGACTCACCCTCGGTCATGTGGCGCTGGTAAACTTGTAAAGTTTATTCATTTCATATAACACCTACTTTTATACATACATATTCAGTGGCGCTTTACAAAAGCATGTTAAAACCTGGTTCATATTCTGAATTTCATAAATCAAATGATAAAAGAAAATATTGAAAACAAGGATGCAGTTAACACCAAAATAAAACATAGCTTATTATGCTATGCTGCTTTTTAATAGATTTAATTGCCTTTTTTTATTAATTGAAACAAAATACCTACCTGAAAGTGTTCACGTGAACTTAATTCAGCTTGTCTAAATTGTTTTTGGTATTTCTACAAAAAAAAATCATACAACAATGTCTGTTACTGTAAGATTGTCTACTGCTAATAATACCATGAATAATCATTCAAATTGTTGCTAAAACTATTATCATAATTATATCAGAAAAGTAGCTTAAATTATTTAGAAAGATATAACGTTACATACCTAGCTGCAAATGTTGAAATACCATTGCATTTTAAATTCCCTTTTCTCGCATCTGAATTAAAAAAAAAAATATTGTGGAACTCCTTTTCTCATTCATACAGATTTTTTTCCATGTTGTAAGAAAAATATACCCGGCATCGTTATTCGACCCTTGATATCATAGCACGTGAAAGAAAACTACATTTCTGAAGCCTTCTACAAATGCGCCGTTACTAAAAAAAATAATATAAAGTTCTAAAATAAGATAGTGCACTTTCCAACAACACCTATACTATTTACGATTATAATTCATCACAGAATATTAGTAAATCTCCCTGCCTGTTTTTTTAATTGCGGACTGCATGCAGGTATGTCTCCCATGGGTTATATGTGATTGTCAGCCAAGTCGTGCGAGATAGAGAAATGAATGCGGATACCAGAGAGATGGGATTCATACTTTTGATTGTGCATTCACATGTATTTTGTGTTATATATATATATATATATATATATATATATATATATATATATATATATATATATATATATATATACATACATATATTGAAATCACACATGATGACCATCCCGCAATCACGACCACCCCGATAAAACGACTACTTGTTTGTCTCGGCATAAATATGAATTAAATAAATGAATTAATATAAAAACTTCCCACTGAGACGACCCCCTGCCCCACTATATCTCGATAGCTAGATTTCACTGTATTCATCTATGGGATGGATGGCCACTGAAATGTATTTTTCCGTATAATATTGCGAAAGGTCTGTTGCACCACTTTCTATTAAAAATCACAACTCTGTGTATTCATGAAGTCAGCTCGGCCGAAGATCAACCCGTCACTGACAAATCAAAGAGGATTATATAAATAAACTAGACAGTTGCACTCAGAGAGCGCAGACCTCCGCCAAGGCAGCTCATTACCCCCACATGGCATTGTCAGAAATGCAGCACATTTCCCTCAATATATTATCCCTGGATCCAGATGGTGACCCGGGTCACACCCAAATCTAATCAATTGTTCATTATATCATTGCGGAGCTATCATGAATATGTCACCAAAATCCGTTATATAATAACTTTTTGAGTATTGTTACTAACAGACAAACAGACATGCTAACAGACAAACAGAAAAACCAACGCCGGCAAAAACAGAATCCCCCTTGGTGGAGGTACTAAGGAGTACCAGTGTCCCTCTGACCCTTAATGAGAGCCCAAATCAGAAAGTGAGGTGATTAAGGACTGAACTTGACTGCTCAGTCAGTACCACCAGGACGAACAGAAGACATATTAATAGCACAGTTCTATACCTGTACATTGTACTGTAGGCCATTAATACGTAGCTATCTGCTAGATATCAGAAACATTTCAGTCAAGCCTCTGTTGATATTACAAGTTTACTATTTTTTATTTATTTACTTCGCGTGCTTAAGGGCGCACAGCGTCTCGAGTTTATTTACGTAAAGGGTTTCCTGGCTTTTAAAAACTCAAGAGTCAGAGCACAATCTTGTACAGGCGTTAACAAGTAGACGCAGTTAATAATGGGCATGGACACCACAGGTGCAGACCAGACAACCCCCTGGTCATATAAGGGGTCTTGGTCCAGTTCAGCTGTAGGCGGTCTGGTCTAGTAGGTGGTTCGGTTCATTTATTAAAATATCATTAAAACAAATTAAAATTGTAGTTTTTTGTTCTGTTTTTATTCTACATAAATTAGTTCATTACATATGTTTGTTCAAATATTTAACAAAACCGAAATTCACATGCACGGTAAACCATGTAATAAATGTACTATTTTAATCTATACGCAATGTGGTACTGTGCGGCGCATGATTTATAGAATATGATTCAAATTGTGCAGGGTCCCCGGTGCTTTCTCCAAATGACTTACAACAAATGATTAACCTATGCTATGAGTATTCCCGAAATTGGAGATTCAAGTATAATGCTGATAAAACGGTAATAATTACTTTTGATAAAACGGAGAGAATATTTAATGTTCGGAAATTAAATCGCAGCTGGAAACTAGGTCACAATAGTATATCAAACAAACCCGAAATCACAAACATCTGGGCATATCACTTAATGCAAGTATGTCCTCTACTGACCGTACCTAAGAGGTATGTAGAAAAGGCAATGGGACTTTCTTGTCTTTAGTTGGATCAGGAATACGTCCATATGGGTTGAATCCCTTAACAACAAAAATTATATAAGACTATGGTTCTACTAAGAGTCCTATATTGAGCAGAACTTTGGTGATGCCTAACTCTGCATGGACAGCTCTCTCTAGAGCGCATGCACAGGTATTGTGTTAAAATGTCACAGCTCTTGCATGCCAAGGTCCGCTCAGATATTGCATTGAGTTAAGCCGGTATCCAAAGGTTAGAAGCATTTATAGACCACCTTAAGCTATTGTTCTTTGGGAGAATATGTAATAGTGACAAAATATCGAAGTCAGATTATGGATTTTTTTCTGAGGAGTTATCCATCTTACAAAAATATAACCTTAAATCGTATGTAATAAAGTGGCTGTCATCTATGAAATTCAAGATAAAGTCCTTTGGAATCGGATAGTAACCAAGAAAATAGTGAGTATGAAAACGAGTTATTCGTAAAACTCCGGAAAGTTTGAGATGTTACGGTCCGTTAAAGATACGCTTTTGGAGCCAACAGTTCTCTGGATACAGGCAAGAAATTTTCCAGGGTCTTATGGTATTTTTTCATACATGGTAAAAATGCTGTCTTCATAAAGCAGGTTTGATGTTATAAACCGGGTGTCCCTGTGTCACATATGTGGTCTGACTTATGTCGTTGCTTTAAATACATTTTACGTAGCCAAAGAGCCTTTCCATGAGAAGGTCCAGTATTTTTTGGTTTTAGCAGTCCGGTCCAGCCCAAAATTGTGGACGAGACAGGTCCAAGCGGTCCGGTCCGCAACTCTTATGGACACAGACCCGACCAGAGCTGAACATATCAAGTTCCATTGACATAATGAAAGGGGAGCAAGTCCACACAAAAAATAGAAATACGTTCACCTCACATACAAATTATTTTATTCCACTCTAAACATTCTGAAGTCCAATTCTGAATAATATCATTTATAACTATTAATATAATTACAGAATGAGTTAAAACCAGGGAATCTCCTCGTTTTGACTTAATTTATGTTAAAATACTGACAGATTGCAGCATCATTAATAGTGATTGGGTCAACTTACACCCACATAGACGAGACATCGAGCCTGACAAAGCATTCAACAGAGTGTGGCAATTTCTGTGCGGAAAAACCTCAAATGGCTGAAAAAGAAACGCAACTAAACAGGAATAAAAGCTTCTGTGATCAGACTTCCAGCTGAGAGGCTTAACAAATGAACTGATGGAAGTGAAGGACTAGGTCACCATCATTAAGATGCCGTAATTATTATGTCAGCAAGTGTTCCCTGCCCCGAACTCCTGTGTTCTCGGTCAGCGCCGCCATCACAGTCCACCGGAGCTTAATCAAACGACATGACAGTCCGTGAATAATTATAATCGAATCAGCAGGCAAATAGAAAGACTGCTTATGTAGGTAGAAAAGACTGAAACGTTCTAAATATACAATGGTAGTTATTATTTGATGAAAGATAATACTTGCAACAAAATGAAACTAGAAAGCTGTATTATAATGAATGCGAACCTCTTCATACTTTTAAAGAATATTGTACATTTGTGCATGTATATTCCTTGAAGACGTTCCTTGTTCCGGATGATGCGCCGGATCCACACCAACGTCTAATTGTTTTCTTCATTTGACAATTCCCGAAATACTTTGTACATTCCAATAGATTCTGTTTATGACTGCGTGAGCTATGTTGTGAACAAACACAAAAACAAAAAAACACACAAAGACACGGACGGGGATGAACGCATAGCCTCCTGGCGGAGGGAAGGAGAAAAAGAACCAGGTAATATCAAAATGGTGAGGCTGGTAGAAATAATTTGTGAGAATCATTATAACATGTTTTTTACTAAATCACTTAAAATTGCCTTAGTTTTGGCTACACCTTTGTGTTCGCAAACGAGACCACCAGCTTTATTTAAAGAAGTCTCTAGGAAGAAAAACGTTAATGACGCACGACAGACATTGCGTGTATAATTGGGACTTCTTAGAATCAAAGACCACAGAAAGCATTGATTTTTCTGTCGCTGGACCTCTACTTTATCGCCATAGGTTAAGATTTCCCCGGGGCTGATTCTTCCACTTCATGAATACTACTGGTGAAACACACTCACCGGCGGGCGTCATCATTTATTCTTTCAAGTATTCCAGTTGAAATATTACATGATATGTATGATATACTTCAAATACCATCAATGAAGTTCCCCCTTTTCCAGTTAATGATCTATCCAGTCCATATTTTCTCAAACAATGCAGTATTGGATATTGTTTTAAATTCCTTCTGGTATTGTGAACAACATAGGAGTTGTAATTAATGGATTTATATGACGGGGTGTCGTCCTGATCCTGAGACTGAGGCAGAAAATAAAATTTCCACTTTGGTCGATGCTTCTTGTATGGAAAGCGCTGTAATCAGTTGCAGGTCAGGACGACGGATTTTACGTCTCTTAAACATAGGCTAGGTATGTCACCATGGCAACAAACAGTAACCACCAATGAGCTGCAAGAAAAATACCAAACGATCCCTGACCTTAACAAAATGCTTCTATACAGTCGTGAATAATTTTATATTCCTTTAGAAGAGAAAAATACATATTGTTTTGACAAACTAACCCGTGATCGTTAAATTCTGTGTTCCAAAAGGAACTGTATCTCACGTGAATATCCACCATAGCAACACGAGGAATGAACTCCCACTCTCGAAAAGAGAACATAAGCGCTATCTGGTGGGTTTTGGGATAACAATATCATTACACTGGTGGGAAATGATCAAATTTAGAGCGTGTACAGCTTAACCTGTCATTTGAATGAAAAAAAAAAAAAATAATAATAAATAAATACTTAAGGGATGTAAAACGAAAGTCATTTGCCCGTTTAAGAATCCAGTTCTCTCCGGCTGGTAATTTGGTTATTTATAGTCGGATGGTCTTATTTACAGAATGCTCCTTCGTTCCGAATTCTTTCAAATCTAAACAGTAAGGTTTTACCTAATCTCTCCCATAAATCCCGTCCTTAGAGGGCAACTTGTGATAAACATATTTGATGTAAATATCTATCTGTCACCTCAGTAATATGTATAATAATACATAATATGTTTAAATATTGATGCAAATGAACAAGAACCTTGCAGGTTTCACATTTCTGTTTTCAAAATACATCGAATATTAAAATGTGATGGGTCCGACATCAACGCCAGTGGCCAACATTAAGGCACTGTCAAATGTTGGCAATCTGCCAATGGCAAACCGAGTTCTGCCATCTGTAAACAATAGTGGTCCCTACTTAAAAGTAACTTTGAATTAAATTTTCCCAATACAAAATGCTTTTCAGCTGATTCTTTATAAATAAAGAAATTAGGAATATATGAAAAAAATATGACAGATGCATAATGGATGAATAATTATAATACAGATACATCTCACTGATGGCAAATTCTTGAATTAAGTTGAGTATGGATACCATTTAATTATAATCCATGTACAGCCATCTTTATACAGCCACAGAGAGCTGAATACCCATGGTTAACACTGCTTCATATGATGACTAGCTTAAATCACAAATCTTAATGTTTTAAAAGCTTTTAACAACCATTCTTTTCAATATTAACCATAGATAACCTGACATCTTAATGCCTAGTGGCATGATGTAATAGGTGCTGATGTAGCCAGGCTAGATGTATCTGCTTCACACAGCTAACATATGTGGTAAAATGACTCAATTCAATCTCCATAATTCAGCCAAAAATCATTCATGTGGAACCATTAAAAACAATCATTAAAAGAATTATTCTGGTTTTATTATTGTAAAATATTAAACATATTGACTTCAGTGGCATCAGTCGAAAAACATTTTGCAGGTTTATAACTTATATAGGAAGATACAGCAAACTGGCTTCCCGTAACTCAGCCAAAAACACTGAACCAAAACCCTTTGAATAATTTTGAATTATCAACATCTTAGGATAATTAATATGTGAGATTTAAGAATTCGGCCCAGTGGTTTTTGTGAATAAGATCTTTGTAGCCACTAAGCTAAAAAGGGCTGTTATGGCATATGACTAAATTCAGCTTCCCATAACTCAGCCTGAAATCACTGAACAGAGACCATTTGATCAAAGGTCAGAAAGACTACCCTAGGACCATTTCTGTGCGATATTAAACAATTTGGCCATATTGTTTTAGAGAAGAAGTTTTTTGTAGCCCTCAGTATTATTCGGGCACTGATGACCCCCGTACAAAAAGGCCGGTGCAGGTGGCGCCACCAATACCTCAATTCCAGATATGACTCATGTGACCAACATTGGCATAAAATTAAGTGATGACAGCTCCAGCCGTTTCTGAGACTGAAATTTCAGTATGTTTTTTTTTGGACAGAGGACTAAGTTTAACTTCTACAGGAACCATCCGGACAAACTTGTGAGAGATTGTTTTCTAGGAATATTTCTTTGAAATATTGGATAATTTGGCTGTATGGGTTCGGAGAAGAAGATTTTTAAGGTCTTTTTCCCTATAAAATCGAAGTTAATACAGATACCCAAAAAATAAGCTCAATCCTATAAAGATTGACATATGACTAAATTTTACATGCAATTTTGAGCTGCTAGCTCTGGCGTTTTCTGAGATTGCATTGAAGGGTTTGTGTATGGACGGAAGACGCTTCGCCATCGCATAAGCTCACAGGTTTGCTAAAGAAAAATGTCTGGTTCAGAATAACCTTACTTATTGAGTATAAACAGACTAGAGTAACCTGGAAAACCTTTTCTTGTTAAGACGCCGGGTGTACAGATTCTACCAGGTATCGGACAATCCACCAGGTTCATCCATTGAACCCCAGAAACTGACACCCATCTCTCCTTAAAACATGAATAAAATTTTAGGGGCGACCCCAATTCTCATATTAGAAATATTGTCACAAATTGTGATGAGGACAATTTAAGATATTACGGGACCCATACCTGTTATTCATAGGTCCACTGTTGAATTTATGTGTAATTATCCTGCAAACGAAATATATGTATAACAGTGGCGGATTCAGAAATTTGAGAACAGGAGGGCGCCAATACTAGGTTAGCGGTTGATGGATATTAAGAAAAAATGAATTCTTAAATTGTGTATATATTTTTTGTATATTATTATTATTATTTATTAATGTATTTTCAGCCTATTTAAAATTTTAATATTTGTTTTGAATTCCAATTTAAAAATAAAATGTAGAGCCGGGCTTATTTGTAAATATAAATTACAGGTACACGGGGAGGTTATGGGAGGTCTCCTTCTTCCAAGTTCAGATTAAAAAAAAATGTACTGCTTATAAAGAGAACATTTTGAGGCATCGTTCACAAAAATATAAGGATTTTCTGTTTCTCAACTACGTTTCTCTTGAATGTCTTTGCATACCATTGTCAAACTTTAGGGGTAGGGGTTCACGTGTGGCGGGTTTTTTATTACTTTAAAAAGTTAGGATATCAACTGGTAAGTTTAAACATTCAATCTTTTGTAATATGTTGGCCTATATACATCTACGTTTATAATTTACAAAATATCATCGTTTAAATGTAATATTCGTGACAAAATAATTGATATGTTCATGTCGCATCTTAGCTTTGCATTTTGCCGGCTTCTATGCCATGAGATTTTTCACGGTCACTTCCAACCCCGTACTGGGCGCTCTACAGGCTTTTATGAAAAGGTCTTGCCGTACTCGCAGACGTGACTGATTTTTTTTTTTTGGGGGGGGGGGGGAGCAGGTGTTATAACCAAAATCACAGAACACAGAGCTGTTCATTAATATTCTCAAGTTATGAATTATAAAGTAATAATGTAATAATTTAATTTTAAAGGGAATGTTAAAGATATCTAGAAAAAATGTTAATTTATAACGATTAACTGGGAATATAAATATATAAACGAGAATCGTTACAACTCACCGGGGGGGGGGGGGCTGGATCTACCATTTTATTTGGTGGTACACAATACACTTGACCGTTGCGGGTGGCCCCTGTAACTGAGCCGTGCGTTCTATATAAGTCACGTAGCTCCATATCCTTATATCCAGTTTATGCGTTTGCAACTTAAATAGGCTGACAGTATTTTAGACAGTTCTGATAATTAGATGTTATTTCTAGTGAAGTGTTGCGTGGTTGGCAGGTTGGAGACTGGCAGAACATTTGCAAGGAAATGAAAAGAACGGAAATACCTTTTTCTGTCTAAATGAGATCAGCCAAAAAAAAAGTATAAAAGTAGGCTCGTATACATTACTTTCGGTTATAATTAGGTGTAAACAAAAAGAGTGACTGCCACGAGAAAACCAAGAGTTCTTTAAAGATGATGTATGGTTGGTTTACTGATATCGAAGATGATTCGTCATCCTCTCTGGCATCACGTAGAAACATCCCCAGACTGGACCAGAGAATAAACTTAGCAAAAACACATTGTATATTTGACAAATATAAATGACGCAGCAAAGCCTAGATATCAATTTTCTTGCATGTCAACCTATGTTACGTTGTTAACAGATGGCTGAATATTTTTGCGATATTTTGTAAAATTGACCAAGTGCCGACGATCTTAACTCCAACATGGATGTAATAGCGCATTTATCCGTAAAACCAAGGGTTCGAAAGGGAAACCATAGCCCCGAGACACGAGTTGACCCCAGAAGTACCGCTTCACCCATCAGTGATTATGTACAGTGGCATTTTCCACAATTCAATACGGATCGTTGGATATACGTCACTGCTGCCTTTAAATCTTGAACCAAGGGACCGTTATTAGAGAGGATCGGTATTAAACCAGCTCGTAGATCCCAGAAATCAATCGCTTAGTTTGTCTAACGTTTCAAACATGACCTAATCCGCCATAAATGTCGTCCTGGGCCACCTGGTATCTACGTCACATGAGTCTTGGCTTGGTTATCTCAGTGACATTAATAGAAGATACGAAATCAATGTGAAGTAAAACTCTATCTCTGCTGTGTTGATAAGCATGAAACTGGTAACGGTTATGTTCCTTCTTCTTTATTAAGCGAGACTTTAAAGCCAAGTTTTAATACAAACAAAAAAAGCCAAGTTTGTAATACAAACAAATTCTTACTTAACAATCTATCTGATTAATATATATCCTATTACATTTGATTTTGACATTATAAGAAGTTCACAGATCCCACTACAATCACCAAGGAGAAGCTTTTAAACGAATTTAAACAGGGAAAATCTCTACATTAAGTCAGACACTAATACATATAGACATAAGTCTACATAACGTCTGTCAATATTAGTCTCAGATGAATTAATGTACTATATCATCAAAATCATATATGTCATATATGAATATTTTACATCATCTATCTTGGAAAATGACTTCTAAATAGTAAAAAAGGCGAATAGGTATAGATTTGTGGATGTGCAGTTTTCTCATGGGAACTGTCTAGACCATTTAGTGTGCGGTGGTTTTGTTTACCCATGATAAGTTAATACACAGGAGAGACAAGACATGTCAGAAAACAGGGTGACATATTCTGTTTTGTATACCGGGTGTTTCTGATCCCTGTATAGCCTCATTAGTTAATTACTTTAAAAGGAAAAAATAAAGATTTTCAGTTTGAAACAGTGTACACATTATCTAGACATTACCAGGCTAAATACTGCGTGCAGGCGTGTAGTTTTTGCTTTCTGTGCCAATGGGTGGGTTCCAGAGTATAAATGCATGATCAGTTGGACTTACAAAAAATGATATTACCCCACTGCATGGCTCAGGATCTGAAAGTGTTTCTTATATTCAAGTGTTTTGTAATTGGCATTTACGTCAAAGCAAAGCCAACACACCAGGTTTCCTTTCTTAAACGCCACTTACTCTTCCGTAATGAATTTATCTATCGAACAAAAACAGGATGGGGACCATAAACGCACCAAACTTTTCCATGTGTTATTCTTGGCCTTCACTTTAAATTTTTGATAGGAATACTTCCTCAAGATGCATTTTGGCAGCCATGTTGGATTCGAGGTTGGCTGCCACACGGGAACGTTGCCTATAGACAGAATAACCATGGCAACGTAAAAAAGTGTCTTAAATGCGGATTTCTTAATTAAATACACTTATTTTGGTTAAAATGATGTTATTGGTTGGTCATATATAAGTCAAGACTGAAACCAATATTTCAACAAGTGACCCATGGGTCATGACGCTCAGCTGACTGGTAAGAGATTCGCAAAAAGAAATTTTATCATCTGAATGGTAGTACATACCCATTCAACTGAAGCATCAAACATATTAACCAACAGTCCTATAGCTTAAAGAAGGATATGGGTAACAGAGACCTAATCTAAGGTTTCCGCAGACACTTTTCATGGGCCTCCTTGCAAGACAAGAATGAAGATTCTAGGTCCAGTTGTTACAATTTGTGCCACGTTAACAGATGACAGCATCCTTAAAGGTCTCAAATATAGAGAAAAAAATTCGAAACAATTAAATAAAATATAGGTTGCACCACCAGACTGCAGAAACTGATGAAACACTCCATAATCAATATCCATGCATATAATCATGGTGATCTCTGCATTAGTTGTTCAGATACTTAAGCTTTTGTATCAAATTGTCCATTATTCTGAGCTGTACTTTTGAGTGCCATAGCTCAAAGGATATGGGTAACAGAGACCTATTTTCAGGTTTCCATGGAGATTTTTCATGGGTCTCCCTGTGTGTCAAGAATCAATATTCTAGGTCCAGTCGTTACGATTTGTACCCTGTTGACAGATAACTACATCCTTAAAGGTCTCTAAATAGAGAAAAAAATGTAAAAATGTGAAAAA
The DNA here is from genome assembly GCA_026874595.1 of Sipunculus nudus. Classification (NCBI taxonomy): domain Eukaryota; kingdom Metazoa; phylum Annelida; class Sipuncula; order Golfingiida; family Sipunculidae; genus Sipunculus; species Sipunculus nudus. The sequence goes on along the minus strand of CM049311.1, from coordinate 52,168,397 downwards.
ATACAGGTGGCGCCACCAGTCTGTAGGAACTGATGAAACACCTCTTGATCAATATGTATGCCAAAAATCATGACCATCAGTAATGTAGTTAATGAGATATTGAATTTTTTGTATGACATTTTTGACTATTCTGGGGGGGGGGGTACTTTGGGGCCCCATAGCTCAAAGGATATGGGTAACATAGACCTAATTTCTGGTTTCCAAGGAGATTTTACATGGACCTCTCAGAATGTCAAGTTACAAGATTCCAGATCCAACGGGTACGATTTGTGCCCTGTTAATGGACAGACGACAGGACGACCGGACGGCTTACGACCGGACGGACGACAGACAAAGAGTGATTGCTAAAGCTCAGATGACTTACAGTCAGCTGAGCTAATAAAAACTAGAGTTATCATCCGGAAACAAATTTGACGGACATGTTACAGACAGACGAACAGACGAACGGACACTATGATTTCTGTAGGGCATCCGCTAATGCAAGCCAGGCCAAAAAAAAGGAAAAAATCCCATCAAAAATAGAAAAAAAAAACAGGTGGCGCCACTAGTCTTCAGGAACTATTAATCATAATTATTAATCATAATTAATAAATACCCGGAGTTTTCACGACACTGAATGAAACCACAACTGAGAAACTGACATAACTGCTTTCATTTGATGGTCTCTAAAACGGAAAAAAAAGTATCGTAAAAATTAGAATAGGTGAAGCCACCAGTTTTAGGGAACTGACAGAACTCGTCAAGGTCAATATTCAAGGCAATCCTTGCATTAATTATCAAGATACTTGCGGTTTTGGATTCCAATTTTTAATTATTCTGGGTTACGAAACCCAAAGCTGAGAGGATAAAGGTGGCAGGTTTTCAAGGAGATTTTATTATGACCTTCCTGCTTGTTCAGTTATAAATTTCAATGGTTAGTGGTATGATTTGTGCCCTGCTAACGGACGACCAGACCACCGGACTTTCAGTCAGCTGAGCTAAAAGCTCTGTCACATAGGCCTATAATAAGACTTATGTACATGTGCGAACTACAAACAGATAATGACATTATATATACCAACATTGTTCAACATCGGGATCTATAAATGTAATTAACCATTAAAGGAATATTACATGTGAACTGACTTAAGAATGTACATGATTAACTGAAATTCTCATTTTAAATTACTCTTTAAGGATATTTGTATTGGACTGGATTTCCAAAAGCCTCGGACTCGAAGAAGGTGGACTTGGATTCGAACCGAAAGGACTTGGACTCGAGTGGCCTGGACACGGACTTGGACTCGGATGCTGTGGACTCGACTTCATCACTGGTTTGGTAGCAGAGAGTTTCCTCCGTTTTTGTTTAGAATATATTAGTAGATAAGACGGGTAGCAACGAATACGGATTTTTTTTTCTGCTCCTGGAATGACAACTAAACGCTGCACTTTGCCAATCTGAACAAACCTGAATAAGAATCGCGTATTTATACGCGATGCTTGCTTGCTACGTGTTGGGAATTCTGATAAGTTTGGCATTAGCCACTACAGGTTGAGGCTACAAGCATTTCATTTTCAAGATATTTCCTCGAGGTTTCCTTGATGAATTTTAAGAATTGCCTAAAAAATTATACCCATGTTGACAAGTTTTCCATGTTGGTTAACACAATTTGCACTGAACATGATGAAATGAAGACACTGAAATGTTTTGTATGTTTGTACACCATTATGTGGCGTAACACATAGTTACTATACACCTTCATCTATTCCAGTGATGTAGTCGAGTCTACACCATCCAGGTCCAAGTCCGAGTCCAAGCCACTCGAGTCCAAGTCCAAGTTTGAGTCCAGGCCATTCGAGTCCAAGTCCCAGTCTTGAGGTTTGAGAGTCACCTTATTCGAGTCCCATTCATATTGAACCCGAGCTAAAGTCCTAATCCAATATAATGTCCTTAAAATACAATTTAAAATGGAAATTTCAGATTGCCATGTTCATCTGTAAGTTATAGTTTACAGATGTTCTTACTCTAATGGTTAAGTACATTTATATATCCCGATAATGAAAAAATTGGTATATACAGTGTTATATTTTTTATATTATTTTTGTATTTCGCACATGTACATACTATTTTTAACTCAGCTGACTGCAAGTCAAGTGAGCTAGTGTGATCGGTCTGCGTCTGTCGTCCGTCCGTCCGTCTGTACGTTGATTAATGAAAAAAATGATTATTTTAACACTCTCTTATTTCAGTTAATAATTTAAATGTGTCTTATTAAACTTTGATCAACTGATCTCCATTTTCCTTTTTTATAATTTACATGCACATTACAGTCACATAGTTTAGATACTAATACCTCTACAAATATGTTTTCATGAGAGGTTTCTGCATATTTCATGTAGCCAGTAAAAGTACACAGGCAACTCCAAATATGTGTTGTGAACATTTCTCCAATAGTGATATAAAAAAAAAATTAACTGTGTTCATTTCAAAATATTAGTTTTTTTTTTAAATCTCATAATAAATTTCAGTTGAGCGCCGTGATCCACAGGTCCCTTTTTATAATGTGTGACAAGGTTTTTTTTTCTATTGGACTGGATATCGACTCAGCCTGAGTCCGAGGACAAATACGAGTCCAAGACCCTCAGGTCCAAGTCCTAGTCCCTCAAAAAGTGGACAAAAAGTTTAGACATGAGACAAAAGGTAAGGCAGTTGGCCCTTTTTGTATTCACAATTTCCGACTTTTCAGTGTTTTTTTAAAAGGTTTCACTGATTTCCCGAATAGCTGTAAATCCTTAATTTCAATATTTGTTTATAGGAAACCGAAAAAGAATTCATAGATCTTTTTACTCAGGGCTCCACGGTGATATTTAGCATGTTATTTTGTAGTTGTAAAATTTAGTATTAACCTAAACAACCAGAACGGAACCGAAACCAAAACCACAACATACCCAGAGATCAAAGTGATATAAATCAGTATGTGGGCAATCATTTTATCTTTGCATTGTGTAAAGCTCAGCTGACTTCCAGTAATGCTGAGCTGAGGCCTTGGATCTTCTCTGCCTTTCGTCGACCCGATCTTTTCATTATCTGGACGAAAATCATAACCATCGGACGCAGACAGTTGTAAGTTGACACCCAGACAGGTACAATCTCCTTGGAAACGAAAAATAACGTCAGGGTCCTCTAAACTTTTTTTTAGCTTTTTTGAGAACCCAAATAAAGCATGTCGAAAATCATAACCCGTTTCTTGTTTCAAAATGCCTATTGCATCATTATCCCTTGCATATGAGACTAGTGGTAGTTTTTATGGAACATTTCGATTTAACATCAGTTATGTCATAATGTTTGGTAAACAGTTAGATATTTAATTGGATCAGAATATTTGATATAATGTAGAAGTCATCATTAAAAGTTTCGCTTTTTCTTACATAAAGGTAATGGGAGCCATTTAGTGCGGTCACCTGAGGTAACAGCTTAGAAGGTTCTTTGTCCTCAACTCAAAGTAAGGGGCGGGGGATTGGGGTGCAGTTAGTTTTAAAAATCGATAAAACTCTGCAATAATAATTGCTTCTCTCGGTAAGGGGAGGGAAGACAAGAAGAAGTTACATATGATTTGACATTATTTAAAAAAAAAAGACAAAACAAAAGCAAACTAACAAGTTTTGTGTGTATAACAAGGACAAGATGGTAACAGCGTGGTAAATAAATATAGAAAGAAAAGTAATAAGATCGGGGTGATCTCAATATTCCAATTTATAAGTTTAATCACATTACTTATAGTACATGTATATTAAAATACAATACGTTTATACTCAAACTCAAAAGTCATCCAGATGTAAACGACACAACACGATGAAGAACTCTGGACTCTCTATGAAAGATGAAGTGTCACATATTACTGTCACGTTTTGTTCTGGCGTCAGTTTTCAATTCCTGGGGCCCATCAGCCTGTATCCAGTGATAGTATTGACGGGTAATGGAGTAATTACAAGATATCAGGAACAGACTGCCTACGTATCCCTCTGGTAGAGTCACGTGACAGATCAAAGAACAATCCCGGTATGCATTTGAATCATGATAACAGATTTGTATGGGTTCATGTTACTCCCACGTTAACATGAATCTTTATGAAATAACCAATGAGCACTTCGACATTTACCATGTGGTCTCCGCACCGGGTGGTTTGAGGCTGGGGAATCATGAAGTATGATCTTCTCAAGCAAATTTCCTCTGTAAAAACAAGTTAACAAAATATGATATTTGTGACATAATATGATATATTAGTGAAAATGTTGAGTGGATTTCATTTTCCAGGCTGTCAAGCTAAATTAAGAAGATTGACGCAGACAGGAGACTGATACATTTGACAGACTGAGGAATGTCTGAACGCGTTAGTCCTGTGTCGCCCCCTGCAGGCGATACACGACAATACCTAAGGTCAACCTGCCTGATCTGACAAGCCTGGTATTGAAAGAACTTAAAGTGAAATGTTAACCAATAAAATGTTCACAACAAAAACTTTCTCACAATATTTACAATATCGATTGACTCATGAATATTCTAAAAGCATCTAAAATCTCATTTTTACGCAGTATTTCCTAGTGTCTGTTTCACAAACCTGTATACATTTGATTTTATGCATGAATATTTATTCAAATCGAAAGTTCATTGTAAAATTTCTGTGGCTAGGGAAACCCCGAAAAATTTATAATAAGGGAGCAAAATATCTACCTTTGATAATACTTAAAAAATCGAATTAATATTAAGGGACCTATTCACATACCAGGCATATTAAATATTCTTGAAATATTTGGTTTCCTGCTCAGAATATTATGTTATCTGCCAAAATTTCCTTCTAAAACCGTTTTCTTACTCCTGTTTACATGAGACTGGATGCGCTTGCATCGCAGTGTTGTTGATGTATACAAGTAAATGTGGATCGACTGTGTTTACTCACACACAGATCCATAACAACATATAAACGAGGTGACTCTGAAATTTATTAAGTTCGTGTGCCCAGGATGGTTTTTGCTTGAAAACGATGGGATTAAGCAAAATGAACTGATAGTGTGAGTTATATATATATATATATATATATATATATATATATATATATATATATATATCAATGCATATGATTATGTACCTGTAGTGAAATGTGAATAAGTTGTCTATGAGGCACAATAGCTGAATTCAGCTATACCAATGTTTTGACAATATCAATATCGTTTACATGCCTCGTTGGACTTTAAATAGATTAAAAGACTGCTATTAACACATCTAATCAGCCATATCAGGGACCGATTCTAGACAGTATAGTAACATATTTATTTAAAATATCTTAGCCAGCCAAATTCATTTGTAGTTTTCCATAAAATTATAACAAAATAGGTTTTATAAAATTATGCTACAAAACAAGGGAACAGGTTAGCGGAACAGAATTGAATCACGTTTTCTGTTATAGAACTATGTTTATCATATTGTATATCTTATCTTTTGCTTGTCACCCTTATAAGGGAGTAGTTCATTTATAGAGCACACTAAAATAAATTTCCACCAGCCGATCACTGTTATCATCCTGTTTTAAATAATTCAGTAAGTGAAGGTGACGTCCGGTGACAGACTGGTTCCATTCAATCGATATTGCACATCGATATTTGTTTAACTGATAAATTTTAACACAGGCGAATAAGCATATTTGGAGTTTACTCTGAAAATCAGGCATCGGACTCCCTATAAACTCCAAGGAAATCACCGTGTGATCACATTGTGAGCACCTTTGTGACAAAGTAACCACTGGAGTGGTCCTGTTGGCCCCTCTGGACAGACTTAAAGAAAACCAGAGGCCCCAAGCGAACAGGACAGACGTTTGATGGTTTTATTGGCCCTCCGGAGGGATCGTCAAATACAAGGGATTTAGCGATCCTTTGTCGTTGAGATGGACCAAATCTCGAGCCCGCCTGTGTCTGTTGTGGAGTCCCCACTCATTAATACTACGGACAACTGTCTCCTGTGTGCACCCAGCTAGTACTTAAAGGCAAGAGCACTCCTCTTTGTCTCATCCATAATATCACCATAATCATCCACCATATGTTATGTGGCCGATCGCAGATATCTTATTGTATATATATAAGCTACAGATAAATAACTCAAATATATCACTTAGCTTCAGGATTATAAGGGCGGTCTGTACGGTATGTTTGTTAGGAGGGTACATATATATCATGATTGTGTTCTTTGGTGACAAGTATGTGAGGCTATGATGTAGCCCAGTCCACACTTTCCGAATCCGATTGCAAGTTCGAGTCCAAATCCAATTGACCTATCCATGAACTCTATATGACCTCAATCGCATATTCATTCAATGAATAATCGTAAGCATTGGACTAACGAGCAACCAATCAGGTAACCTTAAACTTTGTAAAGCGTCAATCATCGGACAAAAACAGAATTTTGAATAATTTGACAGAGCTTTGTCAAACAGAACACGTGTAGTCTATACCAGTAGGCAGTACCCAGGTCGGCATGTTTTCCGGGATATTTTTTTTATACAAAGGAGACAGTTAAAAATTCTAAGCTATAGGCTGCAGGAGCCATTCCTCTGACTACCGAGTAAATAATAATGTCTTACCTGGCATGCCATTCGTATGAGATAAATTATCTTAAATTTTTAAAACAGTTAACAATGACTGCGATATGAGGACAGCGAAATCAAGTTGATGACGTCAGTCAATACAACGTCATGCGTCATCGACCTTTGTGACGTCATTATTATATTGTAAGAAGCTCTCGCTACCATTGGCATGGAAGACCTTCTGTGTAGGAGCGTTCTGGGGGATCATTGTAATAATTAAGTTAAAAGGGCGGAGCATTTGGGCTCTGGTGGATAGGTCAATTTCGAGTCCTTGAGGTTCCGTCCAAGCCCTCCTCCTTCGAGTCGGAGTCTTTTTGCACTTAAGTTCAAGTCCCGAGTCTGATTCCCTAACGATGTATTTTAAAACACTTTTAAAGGGGCATTTGAGACCATGTTAGGTTAAACATGCTTTTCACTTAAATTTTACAATACAATTAACTCCCTGTGTTTACACTGAGTTTGGTATATACGGTCAAGTTTTTTTTTGTAATAATCTGTCATTAGTTTACATATGCGTTTATGGTAGATTTACGACAGGCCTTGCGTCACAGTTTTGTTTTGTTTTTCTGCTGGACTCCAGATGGACTCTGTCTGATTTCAAGAGGGCTGACCTCGCAGTCCGAGTACAAGTCTGAGTCCTGGAAATTCGGACTCAAGTTCAAGTCCGGACTCGAATCCTACTTGACTGATGTAAGGAAGTGATGTGATTTACCGGTACGTGTTTCTTTCTGATACTTGCTCCTCGTTGCCTTCATGACACATACCCCGGACCTGCACCTTAATGATAAAGGCATAAAGTTATATCTTTTTTATACATACACCGGGTTTACGCATACATTTGGGTTATATCTTTATGTCACAGGCATAAGACATGCATGCATAAGAATTACATCATAATCTGACAATACAGCGTTAGAGTTACACCCCAATGAGACATACACAAGGGTAACTTCCTAATGATAACTGTATAAACTAGATTTACATCCTAATGTGCCATGCGCAGGTGTTACGTCTTAATGACACATTCGTTAGAGTTACATTTTAATATGCCGCGCGCAAGGGTTACATCTTAATACGAAATGCACAAGAACATCTTAATGACACAACTGGATGAAATAACCCGCAAATTTAAATCACAATGGCTCTTGAGGATGCTTCCTCCATCCTGCAAAACGTATAGCGAACTATTACCAATTAATATTTTTTTTCCGTGTGAAAGGTTAAAACTTATCGTTATTTTATTTTATGTTAACACCTCTGATTTCATATTGATATTCTATATGAACCTCCTCGTCCATACACTTCGGAATGAGATGAATATGAAAAGTGTATGATTGATATTTTTGAGTCCTGTAGACGGGGTAGGTAGAGAATTCTTGATGACACATGAAGGGCAGCTGGTCACCGCGCGGAGCATCAAGATTGATCCGGAGACCCAGGCCATGATCATACCTGTCATCAGGCTTAGACTACAAACGATAGGAAGATTTGATCGATATGTTCATAAACATCCCGGCTCTCTTCCACAGATGCTCGCCTGCCGGGCGCTTGCGAGATGATCTCCCGGCCGCCCACTAGACTCGGGTATGAGTCGTTAGTTTTGACCATGCTTGATTCTAATTTCGTTCATGAAGGTTTTATTCCCTATGTGTTTTGATGGAGGTCCGCCGCATTAAGCTCAGCATCCATTTCTCCGACTGATGCTCAGGAAAACGGAAGCAGTTACCCCTAACAACGCCACAACGACATAACACCCACGTATATTAAGACAAGATTGACTGTCTTACTTATAACAGAATAAAAAATGATATGTTAGAATAAACTGCATCATCATTTTGGTCAATATAAATTATTTAATATAAGATGATGTACACCAAAAGAAAAATGTACTTAGACTGGTGCAGCAATAGTAAGTTGGTTCCCATGGGACATAGGAATGTCACTGCCAACCCATCATATGGGTAGGTATTAAACATCTCTTGCAATAGATGGGTTCATATGGTTTCAGTATTTGTTTCAGTCATACGTCTAAAACAGAACCAATAAATGGTAAATAAAATATTAAATGTGCATTTATAATATGGTCCTTGAAAGTGCTTTTATAATATGGTCCTTGAAAGTCAGATGTGAGACATTTGAAAATTTCCATTGGGACCGTGGGAGTTTGCGTTCAATAATAGATTCCTAATTACCAAAAATCTGTTAACGAGGACCGGAACATTTGTTTGATTCATATTGAAAGACGCGTCAGGTTTTAATGGGCACATCCCGGATAATGATCTGTAACGACTCACACCACTATCATTCATTATTCATACATTTCCAGCTAATGGTTTCGAATAAAAATTGAAGTTAAAAGTGCTTTTTGACACTCTGGTTTGCTAGCTAATGAACGTGGAGAGAGAGAGAGAGAGAGAGAGAGAGAGAGAGAGAGAGAGAGAGAGACACCGATTGAGAGAGAAAGTTGATTTACATAAACGTACTATATATACCTAGTATATATAATTTCAAATCCAATCTATTTAAACAGTTCTTGATTAAATCTTCTTGAAACACACAAACGTTTGTCCTTTCTTGTATGAGCTACGTGGCGATTCAAATCATGGACTCTTGTTGGCCATATTCCAGATTTAGCACCTTCGAAACCAGGCTCATGCTCATTTTAAATCACACATTTCGCTTTCCGATGGATGTTTATATACATTTTTCATGAAATTTCATTTCCAATAGTTTTTTGGTGCAATAGAGACCACATGACTTTTTTTGGTCATAATTTTTAATATCAGCGATCATAACAACTAACATTAGAATGCCCATTAATTTAGTGTTAATTCTTAGGTCGGCCCTGGTACATATCATACAATAAGGTCATAGTTTTCAAATTTGGAAGAAAAAGGCAAAGTTTTGACAAATTTTTAAATATAGTGACCTTAGAAACACATTCATTAGAAGCCTCCACAAATTATTTACTCTATTCGTATAATATAAGTGGATGTGAAACAACCTCAAAGACACAGGATGTCCAACACACTAACACCCAGCTGCTGACTTCCTTTCTTTTATAACCCAGAAGATTAAATGGAAAGTGTGTAGATCAAGATACCTATGTTGCTCTTATGATGTAAAGAAGCACATCAACTTAGTTTGTGTGAAACCTGAACAGATCACAAAATTCTGCAACAACAGGTGTTGGCAATTTAGTGGTAGTAATGTTAGTAGTAGGTATCAGTTGCAAAATCACATTCTATGATTTAAACATATAAAAATGACTTGTGATCGATTATTAATCGAATATTATATGGACCTTGTTACTGAACCTAATATAAACAGATCACGTATGCGTGATGAACACAAATTATGTAACGGAGCAAAAATCAGATTCTATAACACAAGGCAACGTGAAATGTCTAGGGGAATGAATAAAGTCAGTGGTTTTTGTTAACAAACAACTATAATTTATTCTTAAAACAACCCTTACAATACAATACACTAAATCAATACAATTATACAGTAAAACAGCGGTATAGCAACAAGTCAACACAATCACATAGAAAAATAACGTGCACACTACCTGGATACCAACACCGTCACCACGATAAGTCCTTTAAATGTAAACTCTCGGAGAATGACAGTCCAGTGGAAAATTCTTGCAACAACCCAGAAAGTAAACTGAAGTCCAAATGTATAAAATCCAGGAGAAAGTCTTTGAAAATCTATAATTGCCGCATTAGTCGGATAATGTCCTAGAATCTGACACACGCTTCTGCGTCCGCTGGAATCTGCTCTGTTGCTCTCTGTCTGGTTCTAAAAAACAGCCCCTTTGTATACCTTCACACCCCAAGCCGAGAATTTTCCACTTCTCGAACAGTCTATAAGGACCCTACTCAACAGTAAACACGCGTTTCAGGAATTCTCTAGAAAACATCGTCGTGCCTCTACACACCATGGTGTACACGTGATCTCGCCCCAAGCCAGCACGACAACAAGAGTTTAACCAGTACGGATTAAACATAGAATGTAATACGCGGCCAGACACGAGTGCCACAACAGGAGTTACGCCCGTGTCACATAATAAAAAGAGCACCTCTAACAACCATATATATATCACCGTGAAATAGTTCAAGGTTATGAACAGGTTATTGACACTTATTTGTTGCACATGGTTAAGTTTTAATTTTTTGCTGTTCATTGTCTTTTGCCCTGTAATTTGTATTTCTCTGACAGAAGAAGAATATTTGGAAGTACGTGTACAAACATAATCGTTTCTGATCGATTATGCAAAATGTAATCGATTTATGATTTATGACAGAACATGACCAATTATCGATATAATCCATTAATTGACACGCCAAAAAGAAAAATACGCTGTCGTGCAGTTTTGTTGTTCTTCATCCTCTCATTCACGCTCAACAGAGGTATTTGCTGTGGTCATCTCTTCTGTTAAAGGCACATAGTCTTGTCAGTACTTTGTGTATTATCTCACGCTGTTTTTTATATTGACTAAATACAAAAGTTTCCCAGAAAAAAAGTGTCTTGACATATGGACTTGCTATCTGCCCTTCACATTTTTATGGGTTGTTGTGGTGCTGTGTGTGGGTAAACACAGTCCACGTGTGTCTGTTTAACGTAATAAGACTACGTGACCAGAGGTCATACGCGATAAGTTCCAAAAAAGAAAAAAAAAAAAAACAGGAAAGAAATAACACAGACGAAACAAAGGTTGGAAGCTTGAAAAATCTAGTCCGGCGACCAGATGGCGTGCGTGCTATGTTTATGTCTATGGCCCCAATCGCCCAGGGTTTAACCTTTTTTGTCACTTGTCTACAGAATTATACACTTATTTATTTTCCATGGATTGTAAAAATAGTGATTATTACTAATCAAAGCACTCTCCATGGCTCCCATGATGGCGTTCGGTAGTCTGTAGGGGTGGGGGAAACCGGCGAACCCGGAGAAAACTACAACCCACTCTCAGAGCCACAGCAGGGATCGAACCCGGGTCGTCAGCGGAGAGAGCCGAGCGTTTTACCCCTCGACTGCCCAGTTAAGCACACGATTTTGGAACGAAATATTGGGCGACACCATATTCATCATATGAATAGGCCATTATAAGGATATCACTGATACAAAATCAGCCGATAAAAAGATGGGTTCCCCCGTACAAAAATGTTTCGGAGGAATGAATTCAGTTGGATCCTCAGCGTCATAATCAATGGCTGATTGTCACAGGTATCTATCTGATCTTTATCTCTGATCTCCTCCTTGAAGTCTCAACATTGTGTAACAATAACTTACCCCTGAGGTAATGAAGTCCAAAGCCTCTTTCCTAGGTTCGCTGCTTATAAAAAGTAAATAAGCAATATAAGCTGTCATTGTAAAATAGTTAGGTACAATGTTTCCTTCCAGTTAACATTGGCCTTGGACATAACGTATGATATAAACCTATCGTGACAACATACGTATCACCGATGAGTTGACATTCCAATGTTAGCTGGGAGTGACATCTGTAATCTGTTTCTATATAATTTTTTTTTGCAAAAAAACATGCCATATCATGGCGAATCTGGCCATTTTCCTAACAAACGTGACCTTACCTTTATCCTAACAAACTTGAATTACCGTTATCCTAAAAAGCGGGATCTCACCGTTATCCTCATAAAAGTGACCTTACCGTTATCCTAACAAACGTGAATTACCGTTATCCTAAAAAGCGGGATCTCACCGTTATCCTCATGAAAGTGACCTTACCGTTATCCTAACAAACGTGAATTACCGTTATCCTAAAAAGCGGGATCTCACCGTTATCCTCATAAAAGTGACCTTACCGTTATCCTAACAAACGTGAATTACCGTTATCCTAAAAAGCGGGATCTCACCGTTATCCTCATAAAAGTGACCTTACCGTTATCCTAACAAACGTGAATTACCGTTATCCTAAAAAGCGGGATCTCACCGTTATCCTCATAAAAGTGACCTTACCGTTATCCTAACAAACGTGAATTACCGTTATCCAAAAAAGCGGGATCTCACCGTTATCCTCATAAAAGTGACCTTACCGTTATCCTAACAAACGTGAATTACCTTTATCCTAAAAAGCGGGATCTCACCGTTATCCTCATAAAAGTGACCTTACCGTTATCATAACAAACGTGAATTACCGTTATCCTAAAAAGCGGGATCTCACCGTTATCCTCATAAAAGTGACCTTACCGTTATCATAACAAACGTGAATTACCGTTATCCTAAAAAGCGGGATCTCACCGTTATCCTCATAAAAGTGACCTTACCGTTATCATAACAAACGTGAATTACCGTTATCCTAAAAAGCGGGATCTCACCGTTATCCTCATAAAAGTGACCTTACCGTTATCCTAACAAACGTGAATTACCGTTATCCTAAAAAGCGGGATCTCCCGTTATCCTCATAAAAGTGACCTTACCGTTATCCTAACAAACGTGAATTACCGTTATCCTAAAAAGCGGGATCTCACCGTTATCCTCATAAAAGTGACCTTACCGTTATCCTAACAAACGTGAATTACCGTTATCCTAAAAAGCGGGATCTCACCGTTATCCTCATAAAAGTGACCTTACCGTTATCCTAACAAACGTGAATTACCGTTATCCTAAAAAGCGGGATCTCACCGTTATCCTCATAAAAGTGACCTTACCGTTATCCTAACAAACGTGAATTACCGTTATCCTAAAAAGCGGGATCTCACCGTTATCCTCATAAAAGTGACCTTACCGTTATCCTAACAAACGTGAATTACCGTTATCCTAAAAAGCGGGATCTCACCGTTATCCTCATCAAAGTGACGTTACCGTTATCCTAACAAACGTGAATTACCGTTATCCTAAAAAGCGGGATCTCACCGTTATCCTCATAAAAGTGACCTTACCGTTATCCTAACAAACGTGACCTTACCTTAATATTTGATATGAAACTTTCCTGTCCACAGAAGTATCTACAATATATACGTGTATTCAAAGTTTATTTGGAAATGAAACCTTCAATGTGTTTCTATGTCTCTTAGTTGCCGAATAGCCGTATCATTTTATTGCTTTTTCTCTAGCAAGTCTGACATTGGCTTTACCTTACTGCACAATATATGTACCTTTGATGATCACAGAAGTATCAACAAATGAATGGACAATTGAAATCACATTCTAAAGCGGATTCTACAACTCGTTGTAATTTTCTATTTGATGGTGGTTTTGACTTTATTTCCCGCAACATATGAAACTGACCTTGACCTTAATGAATGAAATGTATCTTCCAAATGTTCGTTGGCAATGAGACATTAGCTGTGTCTTAGAGTCTAATTAAGTGTCTAAGTCACGTGATTTTGAAATAATGGCCATTCTAATATTTCAAACCTATAACAGCGCCCATCATGGATATAAGGTGAAAATTGCAATTTGGAATGGATGGAATCGGATGAGGTTTTATTTGTATGCTAGAACAATATCAGTGAATCCATTTCCATGAGAAACCTATGATAAAATTTGTGTCCCAGTTAAGGGGCCGACATTTTGAAAACTTATTCTATGTACAAGCCTAAATTTACTATGTAAACATAGGGTCATAACTGTATGAAATTATCTGCGATATATATACGTATGGCAAATTGTCTCAAAAGTTATTCAATGTACAAAGGAAATTCTTCAAATCTAGATCTACGGTATATACATAGGGCAAAATAATTATTAATTGTTTCCTAAATACAATGGTGAATTTGCGGTATATACATCAGCCCGAAATTGTTTTAAATTTTTCAAAGTACAAAACTTAATCTCTTTGGCTATACATAAGGCATAAATTGTATGAAATTATTCCATATACATGGGAAATGTAGTCACATGATTATTTGTTGTTAAAATTTTATAAGCACGTCTTATGCCCTTTGATCATATAATGGGGTTATAAACAAAATAAAATTCTGAGTTTAAATCCTCGGAATATCGGCATGACCTTCGCTTTTCCAACATATACATTTTACATAATTTTTTGGCTTTCAGGTAATTATTTTATCTGCAGCATGTAAAATGAGATGGATACTCGCTCATACCTCGGGCCTGGTGGTCATTACTGCTATAGGTCACGGCAAACATACACAAAGCATGACGCATGCGCGAAGCCCACTCTCTGGATGAGACCATATCTTTTTCTGGCTTATTGCTCGTGTTTTCTGCTGCTGGTCCCTGCTCTTATGATGATTAAGCTACAAGATAAGTAAGCTGTGTAAAAATTCTATCAAGATATTAGAATAATATGATCTCGCCCACCTGGTACCTCAGCGCCAGCGTCCAATGGATCGTTAGATTCCAGTTACCTCTATTGGCGTAGGAGGTTTGAGGGATGGGTTGAATGACAAAGCATGGAGAATTAACCATCTTATATAATCAGGTAACTTATGGCATAATGATCTGAAGATCTATTATCAACAGATATTAATCCTATTCCGCCATCTGTATGTTCCATTACCATATGCTTTTATGTGCATTAGGATTAATCCGTATATGTGTTTTGTATTGTATTTCTATCTCGAGGTTCAACTTTCGTAAAAACGACAGGTATTAGTATTAGTATTACGGCACGAATTGGCAAGACTCCTATGTCTGTATCGTGTTTCCCATCATTATCGTCAACAGGATTGGTCATATTATATAATGGGATTTAATGTCATTATTGACTTTTTTATATTTTCCATCCTTGAAATGGTTTCACACTTCTGCACTGCATGGAACCAATGAGTTCTTTAGCTCTTTGGTATATTTAATCAACAAAAATGATTAAGAGAAATATTATGTGGGATTGTTTCAGCGTCCTTCTAATTATTTGTTTATACCAATAATTTTGACATTGGACCGGTGACATTGGGCTTTATTGTGAAATGGCAGCCCCAATGTGCGGTTTCGAGAGACAGAAAATAAACCTGTCAGGTTTAGTTAAGGGCGTGGGGACGACACGAAAGTAATTTCTTATTTAAAAAATAATCAAAATGACCCTGGGTATGACACCATTGATGTCAGCATTTCTAAGGTTAACATTGCCATGGATAATTATATTTAGGCCCACCACCCCCTAAGGAAGATCGTAAATGACAAGTTTCGGCACTCCTACGTTTTTGTATGTAACACCGCGTGCTCCGTCAGCCGGCATGACTGCCGAGGGCGCAGGAAGGACGGAAGCCGGGTCAGTTCGAGTTACATGAAATACCGGACTTTGACGTGTCGATCCGATGACTTGCTATGAAAATTAATTTATGTTTATGAGAGATTCAACAAAACCTGAAGTTGCCCGGGTCCCAAAGTCATAGGAAAATCAATAAAAACGTGACAAAGCAGTAGTATTAGATTTTGTTCCTTCTTTAGCTTAAAAAAAACAAACTTGGCCATTCAAACTGAGGACGTCAGGGATCATTCGACTGAGCTGCGTGACGTCACTGTGCAGATGTGTCAATTAGAGTTCACTGACGACTCATTGTAATTACTTTGCAGAGTCTTAGAATAAATACTAAATGCTTCATATAATAATATATCACAAAAAAGCCAAAGCATCTAGTATAAACATGATAAAAATGTATCGCAACGCCGAAAACACATCCGGATAGGGGCGCTAGGACGGACTGATGTTTTGATGGTGTTTATGGCGTTCTGCGCTTTACAGAAATAGCTATGTGGTAGTGACGATAATATATTTATAAGTGTAATTTTAATAACATTCCAATTATATTAACTATTTAAAGTTTTCTGTCATATTCCCCCCCCCCCCCCCATTCGACCAGTCTCTTTCGCCAGTACTTAATACATGATTATTCTTTCCCATATTTCTGTAAAAGTCAATTCCGGCACCGCTGTCCTCTGTAAACTGTGAACTGTCCAACTGCTGGAAAACATACCCTCTGGTGCGTTTATACAGTGAACCTTTTATAGCTTCCTTTCCTTTATAACGTCATTTAGCTACAAACTAAGAGCGGTAAGATCACGATCAAGGAGCTTAGACGACCTGCACTCTAAGCTAATTATGTGATTGTGTTGGATCTTACCCAGAAAAGGGCCGCACATGTGAAGATATATATAATATATCATCGCGACTGTGATCTCTCTGAACTGGAAAGTTTATCCATTGTTATATGATTATTTTCTTTTTGGTTTCTGATCTGATTAATATATATTATGTGTGCAGAAGAACGCTCTAAGGCATCATCCGCTAGGTTGTGGTCGGTGAGTTCCAGTACAGCAAACACGGCCGAAACACAGGATGATCACTGACTCTACACAGTAACTGGAATAATTATAACGACACCCAATATAGCGCCTACCTCCGCCAGGGTAAATCAATGCTGTTGGAGCCGTCTCTTTATTCCGATCAGCACAGAATGAACCAGATGTTCCATGGCAGTAGTCCCTGCCATCCAAAAGATTTTATACAGTTAAGTGATTCCTGCGTAATCCCGCAAAAGGCAGAAAAACAAATAGACACCAGTAAAAGCATATCCTCCCTGCTGGAGACATTAAGAGTATGTGGAGCAGGAAGTGGGATAAGGGACTTCATGCACCTCCAAGGGAAGGTCATGGAAGTACATTTTTTGTGCTTATGCTTGTTCTTGTCGGCTTGTTGTTGTGTGATCATATTTATGAACTAAAGGTGAATATTCGCAGATTAAACTACCAAAGTGTATCTTATATATACATATATAATATAATACTATAATATAACGTACGTTACATATATGGCATTATATTAAGTTATGTGAATATATTCATATTTCAATAGGGGATAATTAAGTCTCGGGCGTTTTGTAACAAATATATTGTACCAGTTGTTTTGTCATCATCACAAAAGGCAGTAAATGTTCTGGTCTCGAGTGTTCCCTCACAGTTTAACGTTTCTTCGCGTGTAACCAGGGGCGTCAATATAGGGGGGGATGGGGGGTATATATACCCCCCACTTTCTGGCAAGGGGGGATGGCCAATGTAATCACCCCCCCCCCCCACTTTTCAGAGAATAATATTATAATATTGCAAATGAATTATATTAATTAATAGAATAAAAGACTTTGGATCCATTTACTAAAAAATGTTATATCTAAACCTTGCTTTCAATTACAAAATAACTTATTTTCTATTAAAATATAATTATTTGAAATATCATTTAGTGTATACATAATCATATATATATACATTAATATATACATAAATTTAATATATATATATATATAGTTGAATATGTCACTCAGAGATGCTGAAAAAGGTATATGTGTGTGTGTATATATAAATATACAAAGTCATCCCCCCACCCTGGAAGAAAAATTGACGCCACTGCGTGTAACGATTAACAGTGCAGACACTGTTCCTTTTGTGACGAAGGTCACGTACACGCTAGGTTGACTGACAGATTGTGAGGATATATCGTTCATGTAAATGCGTAACTCTAAAGCCGCATATAGTGAAATCAGGGGTGTCAAAGTTCTTATGTTTAACTACGTCATGGTGATTGTTATGTCGTTCACTACTATTACGTCCCAGGTTACACAAATATATAACAAACAAAGTGACACTCTGTGTTTAGTGATAAAAAATTACTTTTCATCAAATGATGAAGTAAATTATTATAATGATAATTACTTAATTGTGTTGATAAGAAATGCAGTTATCAGCTTCATGGTAGATAAACGATATTCGCATCTATTCACTGCGGCTTTTTATCAGCTCATGGATGCCATTTAAACGATTGTTTGATAAAAAATTAAGATAAGTTTATCCAAAACAGTTAAGCACCTAAAAGTCCGAATGTTAAAAACAGACATTAAAAATTATTTTGTCATTTTAAAGAGAGGTCAAATTGCTGTCAAATTCTCTTGAATTACGTGGGCAGCCGGGTTCTGATTTATTTGGGATAAAACTCAGATTAAAACTTCACAATATATATATATATCAATATATATCAATATATATATATATATATATATATATATATATATATATATATATATATATATATATAGTTACGGAACCTAATATAAACAGATCACGTATGCGTGATGAACACAAATTCTGTAACGGAGATAAAAAAAATCAGATTCTGTAACACTAGGCAGCGTGAAATGTCTAAGGGAATGTATAAAGAAGTCAGTGTTTTTTTTGTTAACAAATAACTATAATTTATTCTTAAAACAACCCTACAATACAATACACTAAATCAAGACAATTATACAGTAAAACAGCGGTATAGCAACAAGTCAATACAATCACACAGAAAGATAATGGTACAGTACCTGGGTACAAACACAATCACAACGATAAGTCCTTTAATGTACACTCTCGGAGAATGACAGTCCAGTGGAAAGTTCTTGCAACAACCCGGACAGTAAACTGAAGTCCAAATGCATAAAATCCAGGAGAGAGTCTTTGAAAATGTATAATTGTCGCATTCGTCGGATAAGGTCCTAGAATCTAACACACGCTTCTGCGTCCGCTGGAATCTGCTCTGCTCTCTCTCTCTCTCTGGCCTCTGCTTAAACACAGCCCCTTATATACCTTCACACCCCAAGTCGGGAATTTTCCACTTCTCGAACAGTCTATAAGATCTTGCACAACACGCGTTTTAGAAATTCTCTAGAAAAACAGCGCCGTGTATCTCGACACACTAGGTTCATCACGTGACCCACGACCAGGCGTGAAAACCCAAGCCAGCACGACAAGAAGAGTTCAACCGGTACGGATTAAACATAGAATGTAACAAACGGCCCGGCAAGGGTGTCACCACACGAGTTACGCCCGTGTCATACAATAGAAAGAGCACCTGTAACAATATATATATATATATATATATATATATATATATATATATATATATATATATATACATACATGATTCACCGTTATATAAGCCGCCCTTCATGCAATCCAAGACTTAGAACCCTATCGATATATATATATATATATATATATATATATATATCGATATCACTAATTAAACAAACAATAGTGTTTAGACCATATTGACCTTGATGAAATGGCTCAGATTTATATACCATAGTATGCTGGCGTTAACTAGGCTCTGTGTTCCCCGCCTGCGGTTCTTGGGTGTGTAACCCTAGGGAATCCCCAAAAATTGAACTCATTTTGAGTGAAACACGCCTGTGGGGTTGGTCTTCCCATTAAGAGCGCTCACCATGGTTGGGACCATGAAAAATCTCAACGCTCGTCGGCTGAGATCCGAAATTACGGCCACCCGGCTTTGAGTCAGCCCTGTGCTCACATATATGTGCGTGTTTAAAATTCCTGACATGTATTCTTTGGATGGTTTATACTTCAGTTATTGTCCGTTTAAACGCGACAGCTACAAAGTCATGCTTTTATCGCACGCACATTAAGCAGAAAATATACTTTCTCTTACACGTTCTCTTAATGGTACAGGTATGTACAGAAACGCGATAAGACACATTTGTTGATAACACGGTTAACATAACAACTAGTGCCCTTTATATCAATATTTGGTGGGCGTGTCGGTAGTATTAAACATGTAGTTATAGAGTTGGCATCTGGTAATGACGTTCGTCAGTACATTGGTGGAAAGTGGGAGGAAAACGTACGTGGGTGGAAACCAGTCTCTCGTCATGGTAATATTAAATGGCTCGAATTAACGGTACAGATGGCAGTGTCAATTCAATTGATTGAATCTGAGACGTTAATGAAAGAAAGAGAGACAAGGACGCATGCAGTCGTTGTCTGGCGGGTTTGACTGACTCTAATCGCCTTAAAATACTGCCGTCAGCGGTGAAAATTACAGACATGGAATCGGTAAATGAAATTTGCCCATATCATATATTACAGGAAGGTTTAATCGGTTGTCCAAGTGACAAATCGGCGATGAATCATACAAGAATGTTAGAAAATGAAATACTTTACTTAGAACTACGTGGGTCCCACACTTTTCATAGAGCCAGAGCCAGCAGGTGCCCGTTTATAAGCAGGGACTCAGCGATTCCATGAACCAAGTTTGTAATGAGGTATGCAATTACCCCACCCCCCAGGAAGGCATAAATTCAAGCTTTTTTCTAAAACCGCTGTACTGTATTCCATCAAATTCAACAGAAAGTCTTCTGATAACAACCTGAATGTGAGATTTCTGCTCACTAGATCAATAATATTCATAGCAGGGCTGGGGCCAGGTACGAGTGAAAGTACCTAGGTACAGGTACAGGTACAGGTACTTGATTTTCACAGAGTACCTAGGTACAGGTACAGGTACAGGTACTTGATTTTCACAGAGTACCTAGGTACAGGTACAGGTACTTTAGAAAGTACCTAGGTACAGGTACAGGTACATTTTTTTAGGTAATTTCAAGGACGTTTTACGGCATAAATTCACATATATGCAAGTTAACATGGCTTTTTTCTATCAAACCATACTGAAGTCATTTGCTAAAGTATATTTTATTAGAACTTATTAACTGTATCGCACCAAACATTCACATACATGCTATGCAAGTGTATTAAAAGTCCATTAAGTGCACCAAGTGCACCAAGTAGAGTATGACACCATACATTCACAAACATGAAATTCAAGTCTACTCAAAGTCCATTAAGTACACCAAGTACAGTAAGAGAGTGATTATTTTGACACCATACTTCACAAACATAATATTTGTGTACTAAATGTTCATTAAGTACACCAAGTACAGTATAATCAAATGATTTGCTGAATTAGTGGTTACTGCTGATTTCACACATGTGACGATTCTGGAGATGTGATAACAATTCATTCACGAGCAGTTTATCACATTGATGGCTTGCTGATTATTTACACCACAGGTAACCAAATTTAATACTAAAAGAGAAAAAAACTAAAAAAAAAAACTAAAAATATGAAAATGTACCTGGAGTACCTTGTACCAGGTACAGGTACTTTAGTTCCAGGTACAAGTACAAGGTACTTCCTACTCATGGCTGGCAGGTACAGGTACAGGTACAGGTACAGAAACTCTGAAATGTGTACCTAGGTACAGGTACAGGTACAGGCACAAGTACCTGGCCCCAACCCTGATTCATAGTAGTATGAAGAGTAATGAAATGTCTTTTGGTACAACATGCTGTCATACTGCCAAAAAGAATGGTGAAATTACCTTTAAGAACAAGTGTCTTCAATAAGCGACTGCTGATACATATTTATTATCTATGTTTGTTAAATAATACATATATGTTTATAAATAATAAGATATATATCTATGCAGCTTTTCATTGTATAGCATTGGCAAATGGCACATAAAGAATGGTTAACTGCATCTAATAACCCACTTAATAACTGCGTATGGCCAAATATTCTCTTTGTACAATTTTCATAATAATGGCATATTCAAAAATGATGAATTATCCTCTGTTTACCATATTCATAATCATAAAATAACAGAAAGAAATAAAATGTCTTATTTCACAACTTCATAATAATGACGTTAAGGAAAGGAGACATGCCTTCTTAGAACAACGTTCATAGGAGTTATCTTATTACAACGTGAATGTTCCGCGGATATTTGCAGATCTACGTACGTATCTCCCCTTGATCAGCTATTATAAAGGCCATAACAGTGACAGGTTATAGGACGCGCCTGATACATTATACATAACAGGGGGCTTTGGGTCATAAGTGTTGTCCTGTACATGAATATTAGAATATATGTGCCTCCGATGACGTGAAGTATTAGTCAAGAATGCTTACATATTTAGATACATAATGAGTATATGATATTGATACCTATTACTTGAAAAGGCCACATAAATCTCGCATCGAGCCTAAATATACGTGGTTAAATTGGTTATGTGCGTGACAGCTCTTACATTTGCTGAACGTATGATAAAAATTATGCCAATATCGGATTTAATGACTGGGCGAAGCACACGACTGGTCTAATTGCTGAGCCTGTAGTCCTGAGGGCACGGTTAATTAGGCCGTAAACGACCCACAGGTTCCGTGTGAACGTCAACGAACTTTAGACTGGACCATGCCTCATTAGAGGCCATTAGAATAAATTGAATAGCTACTCAGACGATGCTTATTACTCCGTGTCTCTTGCGTGGTGAACTAGTTGTACGGAATACAAGATTAGACCAAACAACTGCCACTCTCACATACAAATGGTTAAATAGAGGTGAATCACTGAAATAACGTAGGATTGAACAAGTTTGTACAAATCTTTATAACAGTAAAAAGTGGAGGGGGATGTTTAAATTCTTAAAACTAAGCAGGAGATAAAAGGATGACCTGGAAAAAGCAGTAACATATTTTGTAAATTTTGACTTTCCTTAATTTGAATACAATACGAAAAAAATCAGGCCGCTTGTATGTGAACTAAAATATTGAATATTACTTTATATTAGGAAGTGCTCATGTCACGCCACTTGCATAGATTTAAAATGTTGACATATTTGAATTTCCGCAGACTTAATATCCAGCAAAAAAAGGAATCATACAAACAGTCCAATTTAATAAGCGCATGGCGTAAATTTCCAGGTGTAAATTATTATAAAAAATGACTACATTTCCGAACGATAATAGGAAAATTGATGTATACTTCAAACTTACACTCCGCTGGAGTTTTCGGTTAAACTGTATATTTTATATTGCACATATTGTACTTTTGTAGTTGGTTTTTACGTTGTATGTGCATTGACCTGGTTAATGTGTTCAGAACCAGATTTTTAGTTAAAATTCTTCACGACAGTGTTTGCTGGGACAACGTACATATTGTTCAAGCTTCTGCACACTTTCTCGTGAAAAACAATATCTTTTGCTTTATAAATAACAAAACCAACGGTCAAGAATACCTCGTAAATTAAAATCCGTCACTTAATTTAATGTTCAGATTAATGAGAATACCTATTGGCAGCTTTTATTAAGTTCTTTATCGATATATTGACAAAACAATTACAGCACTGAGTCACAGCATTTCATGGTTCTCAGATTCATTAAAACGGACAAAAACTTAATAACTCAGGAAGGAACGTGACAAATTTCACTGAGACTTAGAAAACCGCTCTAATGGGAAATCAATATAAGTTGTTTTTTTATATCTCCGATTCTGATAAATAAATTAATTATTTCTCTTATTTATGCTCCATATAGCCTCGGTCACAACCGAGATACGGACGCCATACGGCGAGTGTTTTGGGCTATTCCGTGCGGTAGACGCACGGCAACCGTGCGTTTTTCAAAGGCCGTAGGGGCTCCGCAACGACCGTAACTGACATTTGCGCAAGCGCTTAAGTTGACGCGGCAGCCGTGCGTCAGGCAGCCACCTACGGATGCCCTTGCGATTTTTAAAACGCTTCCTCGGCTAAGGGGTCTTTACGGCTTCCGCAAGTTTAGCTTGCGGCTTCCGCAGGGTTCCGCAGGGTTAGCTTACTTTACCGTGCGATGGCCGTGAGAATGAGGAAGACACCTTGCCGTTCCCGCACGTCGGCCGCATAAGTAATTCTATTGTTTCAAGCCCGAACAGTGTTCTACGGTTTGCGGTGGCCGCAGCGGGTTGTGACCGAAGCTTAAGTATTCCTGCGGTCCCCAAATCGCACGGTACTCTACGGTTTGCGGTGACCGTAGCGGGTTGTGACCGAAGCTTAAGTATTCATGCGGTCCCCAAATCGCACGGTACTCTACGGTTTGCGGTTGCCGCAGCGGGTTGTGACCGAAGCTTAAGTATTCCTGCGGTCCCCAAATCGCACGGTACTCTACGGTTTGCGGTTGCCGCAGCGGGTTGCAACCGAAGCTTAAGTATTCCTGCGGTCCCCAAATCGCACGGTACTCTACGGTTTGCGGTGACCGTAGCGGGTTGTGACCGAAGCTTAAGTATTCCTGCGGTCCCCAAATCGCACGGTACTCTACGGTTTGCGGTGACCGTAGCGGGTTGTGACCGAAGCTTAAGTATTCCTGCGGTCCCCAAATCGCACGGTACTCTACGGTTTGCGGTGGCCGCAGCGGGTTGTGACCGAAGCTTAAGTATTCCTGCGGTCCCCAAATCACACGGTACTCTACGGTTTGCGGTGACCGTAGCGGGTTGTGACCGAAGCTTAAGTATTCCTGCGGTCCCCAAATCGCACGGTACTCTACGGTTTGCGGTTGCCGCAGCGGGTTGTGACCGAAGCTTAAGTATTCCTGCGGTCCCCAAATGGCACGGTACTCTACGGTTTGCGGTTGCCGCAGCGGGTTGTGACCGAAGCTTAAGTATTCCTGCGGTCCCCAAATCGCACGGTACTCTACGGTTTGCGGTGGCCGCAGCGGGTTGTGACCGAAGCTTAAGTATTCCTGCGGTCCCCAAATCGCACGGTACTCTACGGTTTGCGGTGAGCGTAGATGGTTGTGACCGAGGCTTTAATAACAAAGTTGCATGCTTATTTTATAAGCACTAACTTTACCTACACTGTAATGTTAGAACCATATTAAAAACCTATTCCTTTCGTCCTGTTTTATACCAACCAGGGGTGTCAATACGGTGCAACAGGGAATGCTACAGGGGAAAATCACCCCTGCTATTCATAGAATAAGGTTTATATATGGGGAAATAAAATATGTTTACAGTTAGAATAATACTTTGGTTCGATTTCTCCATTTCCGTCTTTACTTTAATATATTATATATCGGAGCCTGGTTTAGAATAAATATATATAATATGCATGTGTAAATATAATTGGAACAATATGTGATATTTCAAGATTAATATATTGATATAAAATAAAGTTGTCCAGCCCTGGCCTGCAATCCATGCTCCACCTTTGAACATAAATTGACGCTACTGATACCAAAACTGTCCAGAATGGTTTTCAAAAGAGTATGACTCAGCTGTTTACAGACTGGGGGCAAGGAAATCCGTTCACCGGGCTTCTAGATACACCGATTGCAAATGTATGCATGAAGTGACGGCACATATATAAAGGCCATTGAAACTTGTTGGACTTGATATGTTTCAGTGCAAATAACCTGCACGTGAATGCTTTTGTAAATTGGAATTAGGGAAAAAAGAAATATCTGGTAAGCATTCGTATGTCCAATGTAGGGAGAATTATTTTTCTACGATTGTGACAAATTTTAATTCTGAAGCCGTAAAGTAAGCAGTCACTAACTGGAAGAGGTTTTGAGTTGCTTTGAGAAGAAACGACATATGGCGTAAGTGAGTCAGAGGAAAGCGATACCTGTCAAGGTTTTTATGTCCGTTACGTCAACAAGAAAGATGACTTTTTTAGCATATCTCAAGCATAGTAAACAGTTGATTAAACATATTAAACCTACTTATTTTTTACGGTAAAATTCCTGGTCTTTTCTTGTTAATCGTTGGTTTCACTTGACAAAACTTACGCTATTTGTTCTTTGGACTCGAACAACGCGGAAAAAACAGAGCTCGCATTTCGTATGCTCGTGGAAAAGGTGACAGGTATAGCTAGTAAATTTTAATTATATACTGTAAAATCGGCCAAAGTTTCAGTGCAAGCATCCGGATCAAATTAAGATAAATTATTCGATTGTATGGAGCGCTCGACCTCTTTAAAAATTCCAATTGGCAGGCGTTTTTTTTAGATTATATTCTGACACAGCGTCAGGAGGGGCGGTGGTGTAATGGTTAAGGTGCCGGGCTCATGATCGAGTTCGAATCCCGGTCAGACCCCCACCGTGCCAAGACCCTTAGGCAAGGTCCCAACCGCAAGTGTGCCTCTGTCCACCCAGCAGTAGAAATGGGTACCAGTAAATACTGGGTAGGTAACCTGCGATAGACTAGCGTCCCATCCAGGAGGAGTTAAACTCCTAAGTCGTTTCACGCTACCGAAACCGGGATAAGCTCCGGCCTGATGAGCCATTAGGCTCGGATGTAAAAGCCCAGCAGATTTTACCTTTACTTTACCTGTCAGAGCAACTTGCAAACATATTGTAGTGCAATCTGCGTATATGGGTGAAGATTTCTGTGGTAGGAACCCGATGGTCAGGTACGTCTCTGTCATGCAATATGACGTCATCACAAATACAGGGATATAGGAACAGGTTGTAAACGAGAACGCTGTGGTCCACACAGTTCAATACGAACAGGTTCACAGCGCCCGAGTTCAACACAAATCCGTGTTTTGCGTTAACGTTAATCTCCGTTATTAGTCCGGGCCTCGTCTGAAGATCGTCATAAATACTGAAGTAACCGGGTAAGGGAGACAGAGGTCCTGGGGGACCCGCTGTGATGTGAGGTAACCGCCAGTAAATCGATTGTTTTGCACCGGCCTAGCAAAGATAACAGTACAAACCTTTCGCCCATCTGGTTCGTCCCTCAGCAACGATCGATACCCGCACGATGACGTCATCACCTGGTAAATCAACTCCTAGAATCACGTTAATTCCACTAGAAATACTATATTTTAATGTTTTCATCCGACCCTTTATTGATAAAGAATATTCACTCTGTATCATGTATAGATGTATATGCATAAATAGTTCCCTATAATAATTCTAAGCACACCTCATTTACAAATGGACATTACACATTTGGTAAGAATAAACTTAAGGTAAAAAATAAATGATTACAGTCAATATCAAATAAAAGTTTACAGTTAGTGTCAATGTGAACGGACAATGTGAACGGTTTATAATAACATATTGTATATCAACAATCAATATGAAAAGTCATGTTTGTTGCCAGTGTGAAGAGGCAGAGTGAACAGTCATTATGAACATGCAGTTCATGATAACAATCAATATGAACATGCAGTTTATGATAACAGTCAATATGAACATGCAGTTTATGATAACAGTCAATATGAACATGCAGTTTATGATAACAGTCAATATGAACATGCAGTGTATGATAACAGTCATTATTTACATGCATAGTATGATAACAGTCAATATAAACATGCAGTTTATGATAACAGTCAATATGAACATGCAGTTTATGATAACAGTCAATATGAACATGCAGTTTATGATAACAGTTAATATGAACATGCAGTTTATGAAAACAGTCAATATGAACATGCAGTTTATTGTAACAGTCAATATATACATGCAGTTTATGATAACAGTCAATATTTACATGCAGATTATAATAACAGTCAATATGAACATGTATTGAATGATAACAGTCGATATGAACATGCAGTTTATGATAAAAGTCAATATGAACATGCAGTTTATGATAACAGTCAATATGAACATGCAGTTTATAATTACAGTCAATATGAACATGCAGTTTATGATAACAGTCAATATGACATGCAGTTTATGATAACAGTCAATATGAAAAATCATATTCACAATCTTTGTGAACAGTAAGCATTTGTAGTCAGTGTAAATTGTTACAACGGTAAGCATGAAAGACTAACTTTAATATTATTAATTATCTTCCTAAATTTTACTTTTAGTTATTAACATTAAAGGGGCATGGGCTATTGTTTTCAGTGTAGCGGTTCGCCAACTTCAGGAGAGTTAGGTAAGAGAAAAGAAATCAAGAGGTTTGCTGTAACTGTGCGGAGTGGTTTTCATGAAAATATATCATTAATCTTGTTATATATAACTAACACATTTTATCTTGACTAAATCCTATCTAAATTAAAAGTAACAGATTTAAGAAATAGTCAGCCTGGTCCTTAGAGATAATGTCTATCTTCCATGTAAAACGGTTCATAAAACCTGATGAAACTGAATAGTTACCAGGATTGTCCTGACGTCACAGCTCAACTCCCCCGCCGCCCACGCCGGGGAACTGATCAGACAGGCCGCCGGATCCGCCCGGCCAGCCTCAAGCAGGAACCTGATTTGTGTTTTCGAGGACTTTCTTACCCTAGAGTAATTGAAATTTTGTATAAATAAACCTTGTAAATTGAACCCTGCCTTGCCTTTCTTATAAAATTCACCCCATTCTGGAGCACTCTTAATTGACTCAATATAGACTTGCTGGAATAAAGATAAAAATAGTTACTGATTACACATTTGTATGAAATGGGCTGATCTACGGCCCAGCCATTCTTCTGTCGATCGCTATTGTACTTTAGGAATTTCTGAATGTTAGGAGGAGCTATTCCTTACTCTTTGTGACAAATACAACTTTGTTTTCTTTTTGTAGAATAATTTGATACAGTTTTTTATGGATTTCCTTTTTTTGACTGAAAGAATAATATTAATCCGAATAGCCACAGGTCCTGTAGCAGTTATTATTTACTAATTTGTTCAATATGTTTAGCGAGAAAAAGATCTACCTTTCTTATAAATCCCTAAAGTAAGACATTTTAAACGTTAATAAGGTGTAAGGCATTTTAATAAATACATACAGTTAAAACCTCTGGTGATAACAAGAGTAATGCTTGTTAAGCTGGTAATACTGAAACCATTGATAAATATCTATGACTTCTTAGTCAAGTATTATTATTTTTGACAAAGTGTAATGTACATGGATATGTTGGACAGAGGTAAATGATATGACCATACAGATATCAAAAGCAAAGCAAGGCCAGAAAGACACTAAATAAATTACAATTAGGCCAAAAAAAAGAAGCTATGGTTCTCAGGCACCGCCCGCTTCAATTTAAACCCCCGTATCAATAATTTTTATTTTGATTTTCAATAGAAACTTTCCATTTTTTAGCACAGCCGCTCAGACATTTCTTTCAAGAAGATAAATTCATACAATTTCCTTTGTTATTTAGTGTTATTACTTGTTTAGCAAAATAAATATGTTATTATCATGCTTTTCCCTTATCATTTGACATATTTATCGAAACATACCAAAAATATAAAATAAAAAAACCGCCCGCCCGCGTTGATTTCTGGAAAAAAGTGCCTGAGAACCATACCTTTCATTTATTTTGGCATTACATTTACATTTATCACTAAATAAAGCGCACTTTAACTCCACATTATTCGCGGGGGCTTAACAATTATAAAATATTTATATGACAGTCCCGATAAGCCATGGTATCTTAGTTGCAAAATGTGTAAATTTCAGTTGAAAGCTGACAAAAAGTTGGGCAGGTTCTCTTCAAATTTATTATTTAATGTAAATAAATGATTAACCACCTCTAAGGTACTCAGAGCTGCATGAGTTTATAATCTCACTGTGACTTTAAAGCTCAAAGAAAGTCTGTTTTATCAGCTTAAGGCATGTTTCTTAAGCTGCGGTAGGTTCCAATCAACTGAGCCACCAGTAACTGACATGTTATACGCGTAGGTTTGTCTTGTATATTGTATATATTGTATATATTGTATATATTGTATATATTGTATATATTGTATATATTGTATATATTGTATATTTTGTATATTTTGTATATTTTGTATATATTTTATATTGTATACATTGTATTTTGTATACACTGTATACATTGAACATATTGTATATTTTGTAAATATTGTATATATTGTATTAAAGTTACCTTATTCTACCGACTCCATTTCTGGAAACATAGGCCATTTGTTTAGTAAACAACGGGGCATGGCAAGTATACTTCCTAGACTTGACGAGATGACATGTTTTTGGTGATTTCCTAGGCAGGTATAGTATTTATCTAAAAAGAAACACATGGCACTGTCAGATCTGTTAATGATGGAACATTTTGGTCACTTAGTTCCTCTAGGGGTTCTATTCCCACGCTCATTTTTTTATCAATCCAAATAATATTATTTTTTTATTATATTAAAAGCATATGATCATTTTTAGTGAGAAATATGGTCAGGGCAATATGGATTTATTATAAATTTAGAGAATCATATTCAGGTAGATTATGAATATTAATAAACAGCAGCGTCAGAGCTCTACAAAAATACAACCGGTCAAAATTTGAGAGGGGGCGTCTGAGTTGTTATTTTCATATCGTTGAGTATTGTTCAATAAACCTATTTTGTGACTGTATAATATTATTGTAACCTTTCACAAAAGACCATTAGGTGCGATTTGTGTTCTTTGATTTACATCCCCTGACATGTCTGGGTGCAGGATGCTAGTGTATTTTCGGAAAATACGGCAACTAGGAACGACTGCTGTGTGTCGAAAATATTTTCCAATACCTGATCCTATGAAACTGTTATAGACCAAGGCAAGCGCGGGTCGACGGGGGGGGGGGGGGGGGGGGGGGGGGGGTCGAACCTTTTTAAGACAAATTATAAATGGTGGGTGGTATTGGGGTTCGAGAACCCCGCCCCACCTCCCCGCTCTTAACTGACGACTTTTTTTAGACATTTTATATGCAAGACAACCGTTGATCTCTCCCTGCAAAAAAAACTTGCGCCTGCAAGGTAAGAAGTGAGGGCAGTGATGACAAGTTCTTATGTTTGGATTCGTAATTTTTTTTCTTATTAAGACCAAAAAAAAAAAAAAAAAAAGGTATGGTTCTCAGACACTTTTTTTCAGAAACCACTGCGGACAGGCGGTTTTTTTTTTATTTTTGACCTTTTTTGAATGTTTCGATAAAAATGTCACATGATCAGAGAAAATTACAGTTTTTTTGCTAAACATGTAAACGCACTACATAACAAAGGAAATCCTATAAAAATGAACTATTTAATCATCTTGAATGATAAAAAAAATAAAAAAAAAATGATTGATGCAGGGGGGTTAAAATTGACGCGGGCCGTGCTTGAGAACCATACCTTTTTTTTTACCTAATATAGCTATTTTATAGAACGTTCTATACTCCATGTGTGACGTCATATAACTGTACACAGAGATTTTGCAGAATAATTTATCCTGTTGCGTATTATCAAACACGAACAAGCATAGGCAGGGAAAAAACCCTCATGTTATATACATACAACTGCAGATGACCATTTCAGTAAAGGAATAACATGCTTGGTAATCGAGCGCATTAGATAAAGCATATAGTTTTATTTGATCTTCTCTTGTTTTTTTTTATTTTCAGGGAACCTTATCGCAATATGCCTTCCATTTATAGTAGGAATCAGTGGATGGTTCTTAGCATGAAAGAAATTAGAGACCACTGACCTTTCATGTCAGCAATACTCCGCAGAACTTAAATACGACATCAAAGTCGCCGCCCCGGGCATTCAGTTAACAGTACGGAAACAGGACCAAAGAGTTAATTTGCGGCATTATTTGGTTCTGAAAGAATCAACGGCTTTTTGACAGCCTCAGCAAGGAAATGTTTTTCATTCGTATACTGTAAATGTGTTAGATAGTTGATTACAGGATCAACGGAAGGATGCCTTCTCACCTAATGACACAAACGAATGTATGATCTTAATTAAAGTTTATATAAAAAATGATAAAGGAAAATCACTTGTCTCATGCCTGCTCTCGCATCAGTAGTTTCAACATAGTGTATATCGAACAGCTTGGTATTTACTGTATGAGGATGAACGAGCTTGCAGTGGACGCTGTATGTAGAAGGTAGAGGGCATGTGAAGGGTAGTGGACAATGTGAGGGTAGAGGGCACTATTAAGTTTAGGGGACACTATTAAGGGTAGAGGACATTGTGAAGGGAAGATGGCACTATTAAGGTTAGTGGGCATTATTAATGGTAGAGGGCAGTATTAAGGATTGAGGGCACTTTTAAGGATAGAGGACAACGTGAAGGGTAAAGGGCACTATTAAGGGTAAAGGGCAGTATAAAGGGTACAGGCACTATTAAGGGTAGAGGGCACTCTTAAGGGTAGAGGGCACCATTAAGGGAAGAGGGCACTATCAAATATAGAGGGCACTGTTAAATATAGATGGCACTAGTGAGGGTATCGGCAATTTTAAGGGTAGACGGCACTAGTAAGGGTAGGGGCACTCTTAAGGGTAGAGGGCACTTTTAAGGGTTTAGGTTACTATAAAGGGTAGAGAGCGCTAGTAACGGTAGAGGGCACTATTAATGGTAGAGGACACTATTAAGGGTAGAGGTAACTATTAAGTGTAGAGGACAATGTTAAGGGTAAAGGCACTAGTAGGGTACAGGGCAGTATTTAGGGTAGAGGGCAATATTAAGGGTAGAGGGCACTGTTAAGGATAGAGGGCACTAGTAAGGGTAGAGGGCACTATAAAGGGTAGAGAGCGCTAGTAACGGTAGAGGGCACTATTAAGGGTAGAGGGCACTATTAACGGTAGAGAGCACTATTAAGGGTAGAGGGCACTAGTAAGAGTAAAGGCAATTTTAAGGGTAGAGGGCGGTATTAAGTGTAGAGGACACTATTAAGGGTAGAGGGCACTGTCAAGGATAGAGGGCAATAGTGCGGGTTGAGGGCACTATTACGGTTAGATGCCACTATTAAGGGTAGAGGGCAGTATTAAGGGTAGGGGCACTGTTAAGGGTAGAGGGTACTATTAAATATAGAGGACACTATTAAGTGTAGAGTAAACTTTTAAGGGTTGAGGTAACTATGAAGTGCAGAGGAAAATGTTAAGGGTAAATGCACTATTAGGGTACAGGGCAGTAATTGGGGTAGAGGGCAATATTAAGGGTAGAGGGCACTGTTAAGAATAGAGGGCACTAGTAAGGGTAGAGGGCACTCAAAAGGGTAGAGAGCGCTAGTAACGGTAGAGGGCACTATTAAGGATAGAGGGCATTATTAACGGTAGAGGGCCCCTATTAAGGGTAGAGGGCACTAGTAAGGATAAAGGCAATTTCAATTATAGAGGGCACTATTAAGGATAGAGGGCAATAGAAAGGGTAGAGGGCACTATTGCGGTTAGAGGCCACTGTTTTTGATAGAGGGCATAGGTAAGGGTAGGGGGCACTAGTGAGTGTAGAGGACACTTTCAAGGGTAGAGGGCACAATTAAGTGTAGAGGACACTATTGAGGGTACAGGGCACTAGAAAGGGTAGAGGGCAATACTAAGGGTAGAAGAAAATATGAAGGAAAGAGGGCACTAGTAAGGGTAGAGGGCACTATTAGGGTAGAGGGCACTTATAAGGGAAGAGGGTATTCTTAAGGGTAGAGGGCACTTATAAGGGTATGGGCACTATTAAGGGTAGAAGGCACAGGTAAGGGTAGAAGGCACTATTAAGGATAGAGGGCATTATTAGGTGTAGAGTACACTATTTAGGGTAGAGGGCACTTAAAAGGGTAGAGGACAATGTGAAGGGTAAAGGGCACCATTAAGGGTAGAGGGCACTATTAAGGAAGAGTGCATTATTAAGGGTAGAGGACAATGTGAGGGTAGAGGGCACTTTTAAGGTTAGTGGGCATTATTAATGGTAGATGGCAGTATTAAGGGTAGAGGGCATTATTAAGGGTAGGGGACAATGTGTTGGGTAAAGGGCACCATTAAGGGTAGAGGGCACTATTAAGGAAGAGTGCATTATTAAGGGTAGAGGACAATATGAGGGTAGAGGGCACTTTTAAGGTTAGTGGGCATTATTAATGGTAAATGGCAGTATTAAGGGTAGAGGGCACTTTTAAGGGTAGCGGAAAATGTGACGGGTAGAGGGTACGATTAAGGGAAGAAGGCAATATTAAGGGTAGAGGGCACTATTAAGGTTAGTGGGCATTATTAATGGTAGAGGGCACTATTAAGGGTAGAGGCGATTTTAAGGGTAGAGGGCTCTATTAAGGGTAGAGGCAATTTTAAGGGTAGAGGGCACTATTAAGTGTAGAGGACAATGTTAAAGGTAAAGGCACTATTAGGGTACAGGGCATTATTTAGGGTAGAGGGCAATATTAAGGGTAGAGGGCACAGTTAAGGATAGAGGGCATTAGTAAGGGTTTAGGGCACTATTAAGGGTAGAGGGCACTATTAACGGTAGGGGGCACTCTAAAGGGCAGAGGGCACTAGCAAGGCTAAAGGCAATTTTAAGGGTAGAGGGCACTATTAAGTGCAGAGGACACTATTAAGGGTACAGGGCACTATTAAGGATAGAGGGCACTATTAACGGTAGGGGGCACTCTTAAGGGTAGAGGGCACTAGCAAGGCTAAAGGCAATTGTAAGGGTAGAGGGCACTATTTAGTGAAGAGGACACTATTAAGGGTAGAAGGCACTATTAAGGATAGAGGGCACTATTAAGGATAGAGGGCAAAAGTGAGGGTAGAGGGCAGTATTACGGTAAGGCCACTTTTAAGGGTAGAGGGCAGTATTAAGGGTAGGGGCACTGTTAAGGGTAGAGGGTACTATTACCCTTCCTTAATAGTGCCCTCTACCCTTAATGGGGATCTCTGCCATTTACCCTTAAAAGTGGCCTCTAACCGTAATAGTTTCCTGTACACTTAATAGCGCCCTCTACCCTTAAAATTGCCTTTAACCATACTTGTGCCCTCTACACTTAAAACTGCTCTTACCCTTACTACTGCCCTTTATATTTAATAGTGCCCTCTATATTTAATAGTATCCTCTACCCTTATTATAGCTCTCTACTCTTAATAGTACCCTCTACCCTTAAGAGTGCCCTCTATCCTTAATAGTGCCTTCTACCGTTACTAGCGCTCTCTACCCTTAAGGGTGCCCTCTTCCCTTATAAGTGCCCTCTACCCTAATAGTGCCCTCTACCCTTAAGGGTAGAGGGCACTATTAAGGATAGAGGGCAAAAGTGAGGGTAGAGGGCACTATTACGGTAAGGCCACTATTAAGGGTAGAGGGCAGTATTAAGGATAGGGGCACTGTTAAGGGTAGAGGGTACTATTACCCTTTCTTAATAGTGCCCTCTACCCTAAATGGTGATCTCTGCCCTTTACCCTTAAAAGTGGCCTCTAACCGTAATAGTGTCCTCTACCCTGACTATTGCCCTCTATCCTTAATAGTTCCCTCTACCCTTAATAGTGTCCTCTACACTTAATAGTGCCCTCTACTCATACTAATTCCCTCTACCCTTAATATTGCCTTCTTCCCTTAATCGTGCCCTCTACCCGTCACATTGTCCTGTACCCTTAAAAGTGCCCTCTACCCTTAATACTGCCATCTACCATTAAAAATACCCACTAACCTTAATAGGGCCCTATACCCTCACATTGTCCTCTACCCTTAATGGTGATCTCTACCCTTCACATTGTCCTCTACCGTTACTAGCGCTCTCTACCCTTTTGAGTGCCCTCTACTCTTACTAGTGCCCTCTATTCTTAACAGTGCCCTCTATCCTTAACAGTGCCCTCTATCCTTAACAGTGCTCTCTATCCTTAATATTGCCCTCTTACCCAAATAATGCCTGTACCCTAATAGTGCAATTACCCTTAACATTGTCTTCTACACTTAATAGTTACCCCTTCCCCTTATAGTCTCCTCTACACTTACTAGTGCCCTCTACCCTGAATAGTGTCCTGTACACTTAATAGCGCCCTCAACCCTTAAAATTGCCTTTAACCATACTTGTGGCCTCTACACTTAAAACTGCTCTTACCCTTACTACTGCCCTCTATATTTAATAGTGCCCTCTATATTTAAGAGAACCCTCTACCCTTATTATTGCTCTCTAATCTTAATAATACCCTCTACCCTTAACAGTGCCCTCTATCCTTAATATTGCCCTCTTACCCAAATAATGCCTGTACCCTAATAGTGCATTTACCCTTAACATTGTCTTCTACACTTAATAGTTACCCCTTCCCCTTATAGTCTCCTCTACACTTACTAGTGCCCTCTACCCTTTATAGTGTCCTGTACACTTAATAGCGCCCTCAACCCTTAAAATTGCCTTTAACCATACTTGTGGCCTCTACACTTAAAACTGCTCTTACCCTTACTACTGCCCTCTATATTTAATAGTGCCCTCTATATTTAAGAGTACCCTCTACCCTTATTATTGCTCTCTAATCTTAATAATACCCTCTACCCTTAACAGTGCCCTCTATCCTTAATATTGCCCTCTTACCCAAATAATGCCTGTACCCTAATAGTGCATTTACCCTTAACATTGTCTTCTACACTTAATAGTTACCCCTTCCCCTTATAGTCTCCTCTACACTTACTAGTGCCCTCTACCCTTTATAGTGTCCTGTACACTTAATAGCGCCCTCAACCCTTAAAATTGCCTTTAACCATACTTGTGGCCTCTACACTTAAAACTGCTCTTACCCTTACTACTGCCCTCTA
Organism: Sipunculus nudus; assembly: GCA_026874595.1. Classification (NCBI taxonomy): domain Eukaryota; kingdom Metazoa; phylum Annelida; class Sipuncula; order Golfingiida; family Sipunculidae; genus Sipunculus; species Sipunculus nudus. The sequence continues at coordinate 52,131,797 of CM049311.1, read as the reverse complement.
TATTTAATAGTGCCCTCTATATTTAAGAGTACCCTCTACCCTTATTATTGCTCTCTAATCTAAATAGTACCCTCTACCCTTAACAGTGCCCTCTATCCTTAATATTGCCCTCTTACCCAAATAATGCCTGTACCCTAATAGTGCATTTACCCTTAACATTGTCTTCTACACCTAATAGTTACCCCTTCCCCTTATAGTCTCCTCTACACTTACTAGTGCCCTCTACCCTTTATAGTGTCCTGTACACTTAATAGCGCCCTCAACCCGTAAAATTGCCTTTAACCATACTTGTGGCCTCTACACTTAAAACTGCTCTTACCCTTACTACTGCCCTCTATATTTAATAGTGCCCTCTATATTTAAGAGAACCCTCTACCCTTATTATTGCTCTCTAATCTTAATAGTACCCTCTACCCTTAACAGTGCCCTCTATCCTTAATATTGCCCTCTTACCCAAATAATGCCTGTACCCTAATAGTGCATTTACCCTTAACATTGTCTTCTACACTTAATAGTTACCCCTTCCCCTTATAGTCTCCTCTACACTTACTAGTGCCCTCTACCCTTTATAGTGTCCTGTACACTTAATTGCGCCCTCAACCCTTAAAATTGCCTTTAACCATACTTGTGGCCTCTACCCATAAAACTGCTCTTACCCTTACTACTGCCCTCTATATTTGATAGTGCCCTCTATATTTAAGAGTACCCTCTACCCTTATTATTGCTCTCTAATCTTAATAGTACCCTCTACCCTTAACAGTGCCCTCTATCCTTAATATTGCCCTCTTACCCAAATAATGCCTGTACTCTTATAGTGCATTTACCCTTAACATTGTCTTCTACACTTAATAGTTACCCCTTCCCCTTATAGTCTCCTCTACACTTACTAGTGCCCTCTACCCTTAATAGTGTCCTGTACACTTAATAGCGCCCTCAACCCTTAAAATTGCCTTTAACCATACTTGTGGCCTCTACACTTAAAACTGCTCTTATCCTTACTACTGCCCTCTATATTTAATAGTGCCCTCTATATTTAAGAGTACCCTCTACCCTTATTATTGCTCTCTAATCTTAATAGTACCCTCTACCCTTAACAGTGCCCTCTATCCTTAATAGTGCCTTCTACCGATACTAGCGCTCTCTACCCTTAAGGGTGCCCTCTTCCCTTATAAGTGCCCTCTACCCTAATAGTGCCCTCTACCCTTAAGGGTAGAGGGCACTTTTAAAGATAGAGGGCAAAAGTGAGGGTAGAGAGCACTAGTAAGTGTAGAGGACACTATTAAGGGTAGAGGTAACTATTACTTGTAGAGGACACTATTAAGGGTAGAGGGCATTATTAAGGGTAGAGGGCACTATTTAGGGTCAGAGACAATGTGAAGGGTAAAGGGCTCTAGTAGGGGTAGAGGGCACTAGTAAGGGTGAAGGCAATTTTAAGGGTAGAGGGCACTATTAGGTGCAGAGGACACTATTAAGGGTACAGGGCACTATTAAGGATAGAAGGCATTGGTAAGGGTAGAGGGCACTAGTTAGTGAAGAGGACACTATTAAGGGTAGAGGTAACTATTACTTGTAGAGGACACTATTAAGGGTAGAGGGCATTATTAAGGATAGAGGGCAATAGTGAGGTTACAGGGCACTATTACGGTTAGAGGCCATTATAAAAGTAAGAGTGCAGTATATAGGGTAGGGGCACTATTAAGTGTAGAGTGTACTATTAAGGATAAAGGGCACTATAAAGGGTAGAGAGCGCTAGTAATGGTAGAGGGCACTATTAATAGTTAAGGGAAGAAGGCAATATTAGCGTAGAGGGCACTAGTATGAGTAGAGGGCACTATTAAAGGTAGAGGGCACTATTAAGGATAGAAAGCACTAGAAAGAGTAAAGGGCACGTTTAAGGGAAGAGGGAACTTTAAATTCTAGAGGACACTATTAAGGGTAGAGGGCACTATTACTGAAATAGGGCACTTGTAAGGGTAAAGGGCAATATTAAGGGTAGAAGATAATGTGAAGGGTAGAGGGCACTAGTAAGGGTAGATGGCACTATTAGGGCAGAGGGCACTTATAAGGGAAGAGGGCACCCTTAAGGGTAGAGGGCACATTTAAGGGTAGAGGACAATGTGATTGGTAGAGGGCACGTTTAAGGGAAGAAGGCAATATTAAGGGTAGAGGGCACTAGTATGAGTAGAGGGCATTATTAAGGGTAGAGGGCACTATTCAGGGTAGAGAGTACTAGTTAGGGTCAAAGACAATGTGAAGGGTAGAGAGCTCTAGTAAAGGTACAGTAGAGGACAGTGAGTGTAGAGGACATTATTAAGGATAGAGGGCACTAGTAAGGGTAGAGGGCACTAGTATTGGTAGAGGGCACTATTAAGGGTGAAAGCAATTTTAAGGAAAGAGGGCACTATTAAGTGTAGAGGACACTATTAAGGATAGAGGGCTTGGGTGAGGGTAGAGGACACTAGTAAGTGTAGAGGACATTAGTAAGGGTAGAGGGCACTATTAACTGTAGAGGACAATATTAAGGGTAGAGGGCACTACTAAGGGTAAGGGGCACTAGTAAGGGTAGAGGGCACTAGTAAGTGTAGAGGACACTTTTAAGGGTAGAGAGCACTAGTAAGGGTAAAGGGCACTAGTAAGGGTAGAGGGCACTAGAAAAGGTAAAGGGCACTTTTAAGGGAAGAGGGCACTATTAACTGTAGAAGACAGTATTAAGGGTAGAAGGCACTAATAAGTTTAGGGGACACTATTAAGGGCAGAGGGCACTTATAAGGGAAGAGGGCACCCTTAAGGGTAGAGGGCACATTTAAGGGTAGAGGACAATGTGATTGGTAGAGGGCACGTTTAAGGGAAGAAGGCAATATTAAGGGTAGAGGGCACTAGTATGAGTAGAGGGCATTATTAAGGGTAGAGGGCACTATTCAGGGTAGAGAGTACTAGTTAGGGTCAAAGACAATGTGAAGGGTAGAGAGCTCTAGTAAAGGTAGAGGGCACTAGTGAGTGTAGAGGACATTATTAAGGATAGAGGGCACTAGTAAGGGTAGAGGGCACTAGTATTGGTAGAGGGCACTATTAAGGGTGAAAGCAATTTTAAGGAAAGAGGGCACTATTAAGTGTAGAGGACACTATTAAGGATAGAGGGCTTGGGTGAGGGTAGAGGACACTAGTAAGTGTAGAGGACATTAGTAAGGGTAGAGGGCACTATTAACTGTAGAGGACAATATTAAGGGTAGAGGGCACTACTAAGGGTAAGGGGCACTAGTAAGGGTAGAGGGCACTAGTAAGTGTAGAGGACACTTTTAAGGGTAGAGAGCACTAGTAAGGGTAAAGGGCACTAGTAAGGGTAGAGGGCACTAGAAAAGGTAAAGGGCACTTTTAAGGGAAGAGGGCACTATTAACTGTAGAAGACAGTATTAAGGGTAGAAGGCACTAATAAGTTTAGGGGACACTATTAAGGGTATAGTTAACTATATTAGTTGTAGATGACAATGTTAAGGGTAAAGGCACTATTAGGGTACAGGGCAGTATTTAGGGTAGAGGGCACTATTCAGGATAGAGGGCACTAGTAAGGGTAGAGGGCACTATAAAGGGTAGAGAGCGCTAGTAACGCAGAGGGCACTATTAAGGGTAGAGGCAATTTTAAGGAAAGAGGGCACTATTAAGGATAGAGGGCAATAGTAATGGTAGAGGGCACTCTTGCGGTTAGAGGCCACTCTTAATAATAGAGGGCATAGGTAAGGGTAGAGGGCACTAGTAAGTGTAGAGGACGCTTTTAAAGGTAGAGGGCACTATTAAGTGTAGAGGTCACTGTTAAGGATATAGGGCATTGGTAAGGGTAGAGGGCACTACTAAGTGTGAGGACACTTTTAAGGGTAGAGGGCACTATTTAGTGTAGAGGACACTATTAAGGGTAGAGGGCAGTATTAAGGGTAAGGGCACTTTTATTGGTAGAGGGTACTTATAAGGGTAGAGGGCAATATTATGGGTAGAGGGTACTATTAAGTATAGAGGCCACTATTAAATATAGAGGAAAAGTTGTAAGGGTAAAGGCAATTTTAAGTGTAGAGGACAATAGTATGGTTAAAGGAAATTTTAAGGGTAAAGGGCACTATTAAGTGTAGAGGACACTATTAAGGGTAGAGAGCACTAGTAAGTGTAGAGGACACTATTAAGGGTAGAGGGCTCTATTACGGTTAGAGGCCACTTTTAAGGGTAAAGGGCAACATTAAGGGTAGGGGCACTATTAAGGGTAGAGGGTACTATTAATGGTAGAGGGCACTATTGAGGGTAGGGGCACTATTAAGGGTAGAGGGTACTATTAAGGGTAGAGGGCACTATATAAAGGGTAGAGAGCGCTAGTAACGGAAGAGGGCACTATTAACGGCAGAGGGCACTATTAAGGGTCGAAGGCACTAGAAAGGGTAAAGGCAATTTTAAGGGTAGAGGGCACTATTTCATGTAGAGGGCACTATTTAGGATAGAGGGCACTAGTAAGGGTAGAGGGCACTATAAAGGGTAGAGAGCGCTAGTAACGGTAGAGGGCACTATTAAGGGTAGAGGGCATTATTAACGGTAGAGGGCACTAGTAAGTGTAAAGGCAATTTTAAGGAAAGAGGGCACTATTAAGGATAGAGGGCAATATTAATGGTAGAGGGCACTCTTGTTGTTAGAGGCCACTGTTAATGATAGAGGGCATAGTTAAGGGTAGAGGGCACAAGTAAGTGTAGAGGACGCTTTTAAAGGTAAAGGGGACTATAAAGTGTAGAGGTCACTGTTAAGGATAGAGGGCATTGGTAAGGGTAGAGGACACTACTTAGTGTAGAGGAATCTTTAAAGGGTAGAGGGCACTATTAAGTGTAGAAGACACTATTAAGGGTAGAGGGCAATATTAAGGGTAGAAGGCACTAGAAAGGGTAAAGGCAATTTTAAGGGTAGAGGGCACTATTTCATGTAGAGGGCACTATTTAGGATAGAGGGCACTAGTAAGGAAAGAAGGCAATAGTATGGGTAGAGGCCACTCTTAAGGGTTGAGGGAACTATTAAGGGTAGAGGGCACTATTAAGGGTAGAGGGTACTAGTAAGGGTAGAAGACAATGTGAAGGTCAAGGGGCACTAGTAAGGGTAGAGGGCACTATTAAGGGTGAAGGCAAATTTAAGGGTAGAGGGGACTATTAAGTGTAGGGGACACTTTAAGGGTGGAGGGCACTATTAAGTGTAGAGGACACTATTAAGGGTAGAAGGCACTAGTAAGTGTAGATGACACTATTAAGGGTAGAGAGCACTAGTAAGGGTAGAGGGTACATTTAAGGGCTGAGGGCACTAGAAAGGGTAAAAGGCACTTTAAAGGGAGGAAGGCACTTTTAAGTGTAGAGTACACTATTAAGGGCAGAGGGCAACCTTTAGTTTAGAGGACACTATTAAGGGTAGAGGACACTAGAAAGGGTAAAGGGCACTTTTAAGGCAAGAGGGCACTTTTAAGTGTAGTGGACACTACCAAGGGTAGAGGGCCCTGTTAAGGAAAGAGGGCACTTGTAAGGGTAGAGGGCAATAATAATGGTAGAAGACAATATGAAGGGTAGAGGGCAAGAGTAAGGATAGAGGGCAGTATTAAGGGTAGAGGACAATGTGAAGGGTAGAGGGCAGTATTAAGGGTTGAGGGCACTATTAAGTGTAGAGGACACTATTAAGGGTAGGGGGCACTAGTAAGTGTAGAGAACACTTTTAAGGGAAGAGAGCACTAGTAAGGGTAAAGGGCACTAGTAAGGGTAGAGGGCACATTTAAGGGCAGAGGGCACTAGAAAGGGTAAACTGCACTTTAAAGAGAAGAAGGCACTTTTAAGTGTAGAGGACACTATTAAGGGTGGAGGGCACCCTTTCGTGTAGAGGACACTTTTAAGGGTAAGTGGCACTATTAAGGGCAGAGGGTACTTTTAAGGGTAGAGAGCACTATTAAGGGTAGAGGGCACTTTTAAGGGTAGGGGCACTATTAAGGATAACGGGCACTATGAAGGCATGATGGAACAATGAGAGGCAGAGGGCACTGTGCAGGATAGACAGCCCTTTATGAAAAAGGTTTTAGTCACTGGCCCCATCTTTGTGCAGTCTTCTTGTTTTATCTATCTATATTGATACGCGCGTATGAGATAACTAAAGATACAGACAATGCTTTAGGGCCTTTTGTTTCCTCACTGTACTTGCTTTGTGTGCAAGAATGTCGATTTGATAACGACAATGTCAAGCTCTAATAATTCAGGAGAAAGGTCTTCAAATGTTCCGAATGTAATGTGACCACAAATAATTTAATGACGAGATTTATCTGATCTCTAAACCCATAAGTTAAGTGGCATTATTTAACAGAACAGAACAGAACTTTATTCAGGAAAAATGGCCACAGGGCCTACAGTTCCCAACATGATTGACATAATTCAATCTTATTAATAACTGAATGAAAATGATCTGAATACAGTCAGTTAAATGAACAAACTTAATATAAACACAGAGAACTAAATAAAGCAGAATTCTAAAGCAGAATAGACAGTGAATGCAAACAAAATGACAATTATCAAAATAAATGCTGACAATAACATATGCATATATTTTCTATAAATAAACAGTGCACACATGTAAGTTCTACACATTTTATCTGCCTGAAAATATTAAACATTTACCAGTATATATAAAAAAAAAATTGAACATAATAGAAAATATGTAAACAAATAAACAAACAAACAAATGAACAGAAAAATATATAAACACTTAAATAATAGCTAGAGATAACTTACCTCTGCATGTCTCTTTTATGGTAATATAAAACAAGTTTTATTATAGTTCAGTGAACCGTTACAGTATAAAAATTATATAATACAGTATTCATATATTCAGCAGAATTTTTAATTTAAAGTGCAGACTTTTAAACATTAAACAGAGATAATTTGGCTCTAGAATATATGTAATCGGAATATTATATGAGTATTTATTTAATTACCGACTTTATAACTAAATAGTTGCTTCCCTCTTCCTAAAGGCATGGTAAGTGTATGCTGCTAATTTACAAATCTCTATTTTATTGTCAGACTGAAGTATATGTAAAAAATTTTCAATTGATGCATTATGACATGTTTTCTTCAAATATGTTTCTCTTAAATCATCATACATTAAACATCTTAACAAAAAGTGATATTCATCTTCTATCTCATTTATATCATAGTTAATACAATACTGACATACTCTCTCTTCTTTATCCATATTAATGTGTCTACCCTTCTCTATTAGCAAGTTATGATTTGAGCATCTTAATTGAGCTAATGCTTGTCTATATTTTTTATTTGGTACACAAATAAGATATTTCTCTAAAGTAATCATTGATTTAAAACTACTATATAGTTCCAATTTACTACTTTTCTGAACATCACTATACCAGTTTTGCACAACCATATCCCTTATTCTTATTTTTAATCCTTGTATAAATAAATTTGAGTCCCCTACATCTTGTGCCATCCATACATATCCAAATCCTGCACTAAAAAGTATATGTTTTATTTGTGTTGCCCATGTTATCTTTCCCTTTTCATCCATTTTATACAACATATTGTAAATGTGCTTTGGGTACCTCGAGTCTGAATATCTGATTAATTTAACCCAGTACTGAATACATTTGATTACTTGATTAACATACAATGGATATCTACCACATTCCCCTAATACAGCTAAATTAGATGTAGATGAACTTAATTTCATGACATATTTACAAAATTTATACTGAACTCTTTCTATAATCTCACTCCTCTCATAACCCCATAATTCAGACCCATACAACAATATTGGTTTAATGAAACAATCAAACAAATAAAATAATTGTTTCATTGTTAAGTGACTACATTTTCTATGAAATGTTTTAATAATACCAAATGCTCTCTCTGTCTGTAGTACCTGTTGTCGCTGAGTTTTGTACCATGTTAATTTCATTGTAAAATATATACCTAGATATTTATAAAATGGCACAATTTCAATTTTTCTATTATTATAATACCATGTTTCAACTTTTTTCAGAGGTCCACCATGCCTGAACACCATTATCTTTGTCTTATCAACATTAACCCTCATACCATATTTCAAACAATAATTATACAACTGATTAATTTGATCTTGTAATCTCCCTACTGTATCACTAAAATTAACTAGATCATCTGCATACATTAACGTGTTCAGATTTGGTAGATTTTCGTTTATAAAGATTCCCTGACAATCTGCATCATTTATTTGTGTATGAAACTCATTTATAAAAATAGAAAACAACAATGGACTCACCATACATCCTTGACGTGTCCCATTATTACACCTGAAATAATTAGTTAATCCATAATCTGTCAGAACACATGAATTCATGTTACTATACATAGATTGTAATACCTTTAATATTTTCCCTCTTATACTAGATTTAATTAGGGTATACCATAATAAATCGTGTTGTATACAATCAAACGCTGTTGTAAAATCTATATATATACAATAAAACCTTCCTTTCTTTTTCAACAAGTATTTCTGTATTGCCCCCATCAGAGTAAAAGCATTGTCCACTGTCATATGTTCTTTCCTATATCCACCTTGTGCATCTGACAAGACACATTTATCTTCCACATGCAGCTGTACCCATTATTTAATATCTTTGTAAAAAGTTTATTAATTGTATTTAGAAGAGAAATTCCTCTATAGTTTTGGGGATTTGTTGTTGGGCCCTTTTTATGAATAGGGTATATTATAGCTTCACACCACTCCGATGGAAAAACACCTTTATTAAGGATACTATTAAATAACTGTAGGATATATTCTGACAAATAAATGAATGTCTGTTTCAATATTTCAACTGTTATTCCATCTGGGCCTGGCGATTTTCCATTTTTCATTTGATTAAGTGCTTGTTTAACTTCATCCATTGTTATTTTACTATTTAATTCATCATCTTCCCAATTACAGTGACTTTCCTGTTTCAAGAAGTCAATGACATATTGTTTAAACTGTATATCAACTTCAGTCTTTGAATTATTCAGTAGTGTCATAAAATGCTCATACCAGTTTCTAGGTTCAATTCCTGTAATTTTATGTTTTCTATTAATCATTTTTATGTTCTTCCACATAGTATTCATATCTGATGCACTTAATACTTTGTTTGCCTCATCAGCTTATCTCTTCTCTTTCTTTACCTTACAGATTTGTTTAAATTTTGAGTTTGCATGCTTATAATTGTTAAGGTCAGTTATTACATTGGATTTTCTATATCTGTTTAGTGCTAAGTATTTATTATTTTTCATTAATTCACATTCCGAATCCCACCAATCTGGTTGTAATACTTTTCTATTATCAAAATTCTTTACTTTACACTTTGTTGAGAGTCTCTGAAGAATCATTGTGAATATTGTACCTGCTTTATCAGGATTTGTTACTAGCTCTTCTTTAAATAATTGTAATAATTGTACACCTACACCTTGTTGTAATTCTGAACATATTTTATCCAAATCCATTGTGGAAATCTTATATTTTTCCCATTTCCTTAATTCAGTGAATTTTGGTAATGCCTCCTCACTCCTTTCTTCCATTGTGTCAACAGTAAGTATACATCTTACAGGAAAGTGGTCAGAGATATCACAATTCAAAACCTTAAAACTTTGTATTAAACTAAATATCTGGCTACTAACTATTACATAGTCAACCACACTGCAACCGCTGTGTGTTATACAAGTGAATTCACCTGGTATATCTGGACTTACCCTACCATTCAGTATAAATAAATCTGTTTCACAACATAACTGCTGTAAAGTATATCCAAATTTGTTGGTTACACAATCTTTTGATATTCTTGGTACATTACATGTAATGCCCGATACAGAGGTGTCCACCCCAAGGTATTTCAATGAATCATTTTCAATTATATCTGTTAACTTTCCAGTTCTGGCATTAAAGTCTCCCATAATGATAAAATCTAAATCACCATATTCTGTAATAGTTTCTGTTAATATGTTTTCTAGTCTAATGATTCCATCACTTTCTGTCTCGTTTTCATAAAAGGGAGAACCCATCGGGGCAATATAACAACATACTATAGCCAAGTCAGTCAACACACCCAACGTACCTTCCTTTATAATCAAAATAATAATATCTGTGTATTTAATAACCTTGCTAATCACAACATCAGTAGTTTTGTGAACATATACCAAAACCCCACCTCTACCCAGCTCCCCCCTTGCTTTACCATATCCTTTATAATCTGTAAAAGCATGTATATAGTCATCATCATCATTTGCCCAGGTTTCTGTAATACCTATTATATGACTCTCATGTACTAGTTTTCTTACGTCACTTGTGTCTAGTTTATTTTTAAGTCCATTAGCATTCCATGATACCAGAGAAATACATCGTTTTGTATTCATAATGTGACTATTAGTAAAAACAGTATTATGGGTCAAATGTGAGTCATTAGTAAAGGTGCACCTTACCTCTGGCTGTTGTGCAGGAGCTCCATTGTTAGTTTGTGTAGTTGGGAGGTTAGGTATTAGAAGGTCAGTCTCCAAAGGTGAACCTGTAACAGAGAACAGATTAATTTGATCAGGATTTTCACATGAATTTAGTTTACTAAGACCCCGGCCTATTTCCTAGAATCTCCCCCTAACTGGCTTTATGTTCTCACTGGTATTGTCCCATACATAAGTTTGGCCATCTATGACCAGCTTGTCAAAATTAAGGTATGCTGATTTGCTATCTTCCCTGGCCTTTAACATATGTGGTATTAAGTTACTTCTAACTTTCCTCACTGCTTCACTATAATCGTTTACCACTCTTATTTCTGATTCCCTTAAATGCTCCCTGGCCTTTTCCATTACAAGTTCTTTCTCTTTGTACCGTGTAAACTTTACTATAACAGGCCTAGGTTTACCCCTCCTATTTTTAACAGGTAGCCTATGTGCTCTATCTATGCCTAGTTTATCGTCTGTATCACAGTCAATTTTTAGCTTTTCTTTCACAACTTTTCTGATTTTCTCCTCGCAGTCTTTCCAAGTTTCCTTCCCCTCGCTCTCTGGTATTCCATGGAAAATCACGTTCTGCCTTCTGGATTGGTCCTCAAGCTGATTACATTTTCTACGATGGCATTATTTAGATTTACAAATAATTTTCAAGGGCGTTATTTTACATGTCAAATAAGTATTAGCTTTATTGTTACAGGTGCCCCTTTTATTGTGTGCAGCGGTCTTACAGATGATACTTTTATTGTGCACACGGATGTTCCATGTGCTGTAGGCATTTTGTTTGTGTGCCGCACGTAACTCGTGTTGTAACGGCCTCGCCTGGCCGGGTATTGCATTCATAGTTTAATCCGTACTGGTTGAACTCTCGTTGTCATGCTAGCTTTGGGTTTTTCTCGCCTGGCCGAGCCGGGTCGGCTGTCGTGTGAACCCTGATATGTAGAGACACGGCATTCGTTTTTCTAGATGGTTCCTGTAACATGCGTGTACTGTGTATTATGTTAGATTCTTTAGACTGTTCGAAAAGTGGATAGGTGGAATTTATAAATAGGGGGCTGTGTTTTAAAGCCGAGAGACAGGAGAGAGAATATTCCAGCGGACACAGAAGTGTGTAGGTCAGTCTGTGGGACCTATTCCGATAAGTGCGGCAATTATAGATTTTCTTCAGATTTTCTTCTGGATTTTGTGACGAATCTCATTTGGTCTTCAGTTTACTTTCTGGATTGTTACAAGAGCTTTACATTGGACTGTTATTCTCCGAGAAAATATATGTGAACTTTTTATCCGAACTTTACATTTTAAAGGACTTATCGCTGTGACAGTGGTGGTATCCAGGTACTGTGCACTTTGTTTATTTTACTGTGTGATTGTCATGATTTGCTGTTAAACTGCTGTTAAACTATTTCATTGTATTGATTTAGTGTATTGTACTGTTAGGGTTGTTTTAAGAATAAATTATGGTTATTTGTTAACAAAAAAACCACTGACTTCTTTATTCATTCCCATAGACATTTCACGCTGCCTAGTGTTACAGAATCTGATTTTTTTTTCCATTACAAAATTTATGTTTATTACGCATACGTGATCTGTTGATATTAGCTTCCGTAACATAATGTTAAAGTTATACCTTTTGTAATTATAAGGGGATTAGGGAGCATTAACGGTTACTTTCGCTGCACTGATATATTGGTTTGATTGAGCGAACACTATATTCTCATATATCCCACTGTAAAAGAAAATGGTAAATTCCCTTGAAATTATCCAATATAGAGAGGGTGTAATACAGAGCAAGTTTTAATCGTTCCGTCCCATAGATAAGCAATAATATAAAATGTTTATGATAGAAGGTAAATTGTGTTAGTATTCAATGACAATTTTTTATTTACATATCATTTGTTTTGAAAAAGAAAATATTCAAATACAAACTGTCCTTTTATGTCAACTTGATAATGTATGAATAAAATAATATATTTATACGGGATAACCCGATCAGACGAGGTTGCGAGATCTAACACAGAGCCCTGTTTAAAAATATGATTGAAACATGTTGAATCATGTAAAATACAATGTACAATGACAATATGATGAAAGTGGCTGACGACAAAATGATTCCGTCCTGGCGTCTGTTTGTCCGTCCGTTAACAGAGCACAAATCGTAACCGTTAGGCCTATTAACTTCTAACTTAATATCAAAGTCTTTAGTAAATCTCCTTGCATACCATAAATTAGGCCATTGGCCCTACATTCTGTATGTTAATGGCGTTTGTGTGTGTTTTAGCACTTGGAAAATCTTTCTTGTTTTAGTGTTTTGGGCAACAAAACAAAATTGTTGCGCTCCATCTGAAAGAAGACATTGTGAATCAACTCCCCATATAACATTGGTTCCAAATAACAAACGTAGAAAATCGGCCAAGTCAGTTTCTTTTCAGACACATTTGCACTCTTTAACATTTTTGGGATTTATGAAATTCATTTGTTGGATAAAATATCTGAGCCACGATTACATGGAAAATTCTTAATTTTGGTAAGCTTATGGATTATGGATAGCCCTGGTGGTGCCATCAACATTTTCTTTATTTTTATACATTTTTAAGACTTGTTATACAATTGCCAAGGAAAAAAATCTTTACATTTAATGCTCAGATTGAAAGAACATGAACCATTTTTACATATTTATCAAAATACCATGGTAAAATTTGAAGAATATTCATTTGATAAATTCTTCACTATTGACACAGACACAGTAGAAAAAATACTAGAATGACCACAATCGATTTTTTATATTTTTAATATACAAATTAACATATACAAAACAATGACAGCATACAAATACACATAGCAAATCATAAACATTACACAGTATTACACATGTAAGAGCATGTTCATATGTACAATATATATATATATATATATATATATATATATATATATATATATATATATATATATATATATATATATATATATTTCATTAAAGCTGATCAATTTCAAATCAAATCAAATTACAATATTTCCATAAATTTTTCTTGAGAATCTGTCAAACTTCTATGTTTTTCTGCAATTTCTCTCTCAATATCATTATATTTTTTCAATCTTTGAAAAAAAGCTGTGAACAGTTGGATTAATTATACTAAATCTACAATCATACAGGTATTTTTCCCATTAATAATGCCATTTTTTAATTCTTATTAAATTATTTTCTTCTGTAATTCCTAATATAACATTGTCAATACATTCGGCCCACCTTGTATTAAAAGGTAATGTTTTACATGTTTTAAATTCATGCCAAATGTTTTGCTAATTTCACACTTGAATATAAAATTTTCTAAATTGTCCTCTTCCGTGTTACAAAAAGAGCATTGGCCACTCACTACTATTTTGCATTTAAACAGCCAGTCATATAAGGTCAGTACCCTATGAATAATTCTATATTGTAATTCTGGAAGGCTATATATCTCTTGTAAGTTTCCTTTGCATTTCATATATGTTCTTCCACTGCTCGTCTTTCCCTGACTCTCTTTTTTGTTAGTATTTCCCTCAACAGGCTTGAGTATATAAATTTAGCAGTTTTTTTCAGAAAAATGTTTACTATTTTCCATATTTTGAATATTTTTGTGAGTGTCAAACTGGCTATCCATGTTCTTGGTCTGAGAGATAATGCCTCTCCAAAATACATACCTTTTGGTTTTACGACCTCTTTTCACCCACTCAGAATAAAGGTAATAAAATTCTTATCTTGATCCACCAAATCTGAAAAAAACCTCAAACCTGCTTTCAAAATATTTTGATTATATACAATTTTCCATTAACCATTATATTTCTATTATTCCACACTATTTCACTACCTGTTCTAACACGTATAACCTCCCATATTTTCAATAAATCAAAACCAAAGCTTTGCAAATGTTGTAGTCTGGTAACTGAATAATTACAATAGAGTCCAACATACCTTTTAAAAATCAAATCTACCACTTCCTTCCATTGTTTACACCCGACATACACAAACCGTTTTATCCACATGACTTTTTGTGCATCTATCATACATTGTACATCTACAGTTGTAAATGTCATAATCGTCCATTAAAATTCTTCATTTTAACCTTCATTTTCTTTTCCCTCTCATTTAAAATGTAAATAACTCTCTTTATATTTCTCCGATGTATATTTGAACAAATATTTTGATAATAAAATTCGTCCCCTTAAAGTCAAATCTCTGAGCCTCCACACGTACAGACTCTGTTTTACTTCAAGAGGTTTTGGTTTAATATTCTTTTCAGCCATATCTTTTTCTTTGTTTAAAATCAAGCAGTTTTATACAATCTTTCCATTGTAGAGAAGAGGAATATTCAGAATTTAGTTTTGAACTTATCTGCAATTATTCTGACTTTTCTTCATTTACTTTAAGACCGGATGTCAGTGGCGTATCCAGAATTTGAAGATAGGGGCGCAGCATCAAATTCGGAGCTAAAGGCCTTTCCCTCTTCTCTGCTAGTATAAATATGATGCAAACAAATAAATAATCAAATAAATAAATGTGTGCGTATAGTTAATTAGCGAATATAAGATAAATGCGGGTTTACAAACGTAAAACTTGTCAGCAGGTGACTGGCATTAGTGTTGGCAGAATAAAAGCTTCCCCTGCCCCCCCCCCCCCCCCAAGCTTTTTTTTTAGAGATGTTAGGTCATCTGCATACAGTACACATTTGAGAATATTATGGTTATTCCTTGAATCTGATTATTCTGTCGTATTTTCTCTGCTAATATTTCATTACAAATAATTCTATATAATAAATTACAAATATTTAATAATAAATAAGTATGGGGAGAGTGGGTTATTTGAAGCACTCCTCTACTAAGAAATAACCTTAAGAGTATCCATTGTTCGTTATACATGAATTGATGTTAGCATAGAAAAGTTTGACCCGTGATATTAAATTTATTCCAAAATTAAATAATTCCAAAACCTCTTTCATATAATTCCATTCCAATGACTCAAAAGCTTTTTCAGAATCAAAATTGAGAAGTATCCCTTGTTGATCTATCATCTAAAGGTATCCTATTGTATCTAAAACTGTTCTCAATGCTTCCCCTATATAACCTCCTATAATAAAATCCAGCAATCAAAATTGATAGAATTTCTCAGGGTCAGATATCAGCTGATATTTGTTCCAAAAACTAGTTCCTCGGCATGAAATGATTTCTTTAAGTAGTCTGTGCGAAGTTAAGGTACATATAATTAAGGGTTCGGCTATTGTGTGTGACATGTTGGTGGACTTGGTAATCATAAGTGAACCGGTCGGTAATATATTCAAACTTATATATATATGTATATATATATATATATATATATATATATATAATTTATTTTTTTTTTGTAAATTATTTTTACATGGATTGTACCAATGGTTATTATAATTAAAAGAGGCAATCTCTATGACTCCGGTGATGGCGTTCGGTAGTCTGCAGGGGTAGAGTAAACCGGAGTACCCGGAGAAAACCACAGACCTTGGACGGACGTTTACAACCTACTCTCATAGGCACGCCGGGGATCGAACCCTGATCGCCAGCGGAGAGAGCCAAGCGTTTTACCACAAAGCTGTCCAGGCCCCAAATATAGGATGGACTTTAGTTTTTCAGACATTTAAACATAAGGATGCACGTTAGATACTCATGTCATTGTTCAACTGATTGATGCCAAGGAAATGACGGATACCGGTAACGGTACAGTTATAGTTAAAATAGTGAATTATACTACGTGCAAGTCGATAATAGGTCTTTGAATGATAGTCAGACATGAGGAAGGCGCATTTCCCCTGGTTATGAGGCCATAGTCAAAATGTGATTGAATCAGTTCATTTTACATTTTCAAAGCGGTGTCTCGAGGAATGTATCGACTGCACTTAGAGAGTGCACCTCCGTAAGAGCGGAGCTTCTGTGTTTATTAGGTAAATATATTTGTATAATTATAATCATTCATGACATTGCATGTTCCTGTTAGGACAACTCTGATAATAAATTTTCGGTAAATCGGGCCAGTTATCAGAACGGATATGACACGCGTAATCACGTGACTTGGGGACCAATTCAATATCCTGGAGGCACTCCATGTCAAATGGTGACTGCACTTGTGCCAGAATACATCAGGTTAGGGCAGAGTAAACCAAATTGTTGTTTAAAATCCCTTGGTCAGTTCAATATGTTCACCCTTTAACATGATTTCCAGTTCGTTTGACATTCATTTTTCAAAACAGGAATATGAAGCTATAAGTCAGGTCTTTCTTAGGACAAATAACACAACCAACCGAGAAAAAAACCTGAAATACACAAACAATATTGATTGAAATTAAGATGTTTAAACAATTTATCTTATCTACGTTTTCAGTTGCCTTTGTCACTTTTCTCAAATTATCTATAATTTGAGAATTTGAGTAAAATTTGTGACACAGCATTGTAATTAAAAATAAATAAAATGCTTTAAATTGCTCGCCAAGTTTAATGTTTAAAATCAGTAAAAAGATAATTATAGTGGGAGCGGAAGATGTTGAAGGACCGGACGATAAAAATACTTTTACCGACTAATCCCGTTATAATAAGCAGGGAGACGTCGGTAACATAGTCCCGTCACAGATAGATTACAATGGCTAGCGAGGGGTGACGTTAATATCTAGGTAAGATGGATGGTGGACACACTAAGGATGTACAAGAAACCTCCGCGGGGACAAAAGCTGAGATAATAAACCCGGGATAATGGATTACACCAGCAATGTGCAATCCACTGTCACTCAGGTCCGAGCACCAGTGAATATCGGCGTGTGATTGCACTTTTGTAGGAAATATTTCTTTTAAAAAAATTAATCTAGTTTATGTTAATTTAGAAATTGTATTATAGTCACAGGTAGATTTTTGTTCTATAAATTTGTTCAAATTGCTTAAAACAGGCGCCAACTGTCCGTCTTGAATTGTTTTAGCTATAATTTTATCGGGAAGTCTGTCCGATCCATGTGTTGATTTCGATTTTCTTGATTTGTCCTGTGTATTTCTCTTTATCACCCTTTAACTAAGATGTTTATTAAAAAAATGGTTAAGAATGGTTATACTGTTAATCCATTCTGAGTTAATTTATAGAGTGAATGACACAAAGCATCATAGACGATCCGCATTAACTTGAGTCGATCAGGTGTAACTGTGTCAAAAGATGGGGTACTTGCTGGTTAAGCCAACTAAATTTAACTGTATAATCACATCTGTCATGTAAAGAGAAACTAAAATGACTCCGTGAGAGGTATTCGTTATGATAATCTAGGTCCAGAAGATAAAGTCTAGATTTCTTTGGTGTTGTTTGTTGCTTGCCGGAAATTTGCGGCAAGCATGATGGTCAGTTGCGTATGTCTGTTTGTTGGTATGTTGCTTGCCGGAAATCTCCGATTTCGGCAAGCATGTTGGCTTATTGCGTATGTCTGTTTGTGTGTGTGTGTGTGTTTGTGTGATTGTCACGACTCTAAAGGCCACAATTTTGCAGCAATCAATTTGAAACTTACAATGTTGATTGACAACTAAGTCTTTATCGCCTATTGTTTTTAGTCAATATAGGTCAAAGGTCAAGGTCATCGAAAAACGACGAAACCTTATTTCTTTTATAACTTCTTTTTATAACGTCAATATTAGTCCTACTTTCACAAACTTAGGCTCAATTTTTTTCTCTGAATCTTCTCCAAATCGCCTGCTTGCTGATTCTTGCGTCTTCAATATAGCATTCCACAGGCATAAGTTTTGCAGGAATTCTTCTGAAAATATATCATTTTTGGGCTATATCTCCGAAGCTATACACCTTAACTACATAAACCTTAGATTATTTTTTTCCTCTAAGTCATCTTCATAACTTGGTCAAGTCGTCTGGTCTCAAACTTGTGTCACTTTGTCAGTATGTTTGTCACTTCAAAACACTTCTAAAATGCTATTTTACTAATAACTTTGTCAGTTCTGATTCTATCTTTACAAAGTTTCTTTTTACCTTCGTCTTTTGCATAGCTTAGTCTAGTCAACTGGTCTCAACTTTGTGTCACTTTGTCAATGTGTCTGTCTGTTTGTCGTTTGTCCCTAATTTTGCCTTCTTGCTGGTTCTTGCTTCTGTTATATAGCATTCTACAAGCAACACTTTACCAGGATTCCCTTTATAACTTTCACCTATCGTATATCAGAATGATTTCTTGAAGCTATATGTTTATTTTTAAAATAGGTCAAAGTTCAAGGTCAAAGTCATGGACACACGTCCGGCAAGCGCGTGACATCTGTTCGTCTTGTGTTTTTATTCAAGACGTTAAGTATGAATCTTTTTTTTTTTCATTTATTCTATTCATTTACTTATTTAACATTTTGGGTGTGGGCGGTAACTGCTATCTTAATCTGAAAGCGCGTGACATCTGGTCGTCTTGTGTTTTTATTCAAGACGTGAAGTATGAATCTTTTTTTTTTTCATTTATTCTATTCATTTACTTATTTAACATTTTGGGTGTGGGCGGTAACTGCTATCTTAATCTAAATGGCATGTAGAATTCTTTCTCGGTGTCCGACTTTATGATAAGGCGGTAACACAAGCTTACCCTCAATTATATCCTGGTTTTAACCAGGCCCGGTGATTACCGCACCAGCGGTTTCTGGATATGTATTCAACCCTATTGTTGGGTCACGAAAAATAGTATTTCCCCTTTAAATTTAATCTGCACCTGTCAAATTATTACCTTTAAACCGCACGGTTACTCCGGGTGGACCGGGTGCGATCACAGGTGTCAATATGAACACAGCGCGTGGGCCGTGTGCATCGCGGGGCCACAACATGTGTCAATCATGAGATGCCCAGAATGACATGGCCCAAAAATATAATACATATTTCCGCGGGCTAAAACACCGCTTGTTTAAAGTCGCTCCTCTGATCACGCGGGATTAGTTATGGTAAACAGACCCACACGGACTGTGTTTACAAACACGCAGAGTGATGACTAGGTGTTAACAGCCGTACGCGAGGTACTAAGACTGTTTGATTGTATGGTTTTGCTGGAAAACTTTTGTATAAAATAAAAATGAACTGTGAGTGTGAAAGAGCAAGCATAGTATTGCTCCTGATTATGTCCCTCTAAGTCTATAGAAGCAGGAGTGCACTGCAAAAAACTCAGCGCTCCTCGGCTGAGATTCGAAACCATAGTCTCACGGCTATGAGTCACATGCTGCTCCTGCGATGGAACCTTTCTCTAAATTTCTTATTATGTAGGTAGAACTACAAGCAGTGCTTATTATTATCTGTATAATTAATACGCAGTTGTTTTTTTTTACACAATGGTTTACCTGCTTTACTCTGATTTGACTCTCCCAATTCGGCACACGTATCTGCGGTGCGCTTTTCTATGATGGGTTTGTTTTCTTTTGCGGGATTATGTCCTATTAAGCTGCATAATTAATTATTTTATTATTACGCCCATAGGTGCCTCTATTTCTTTTGTGCTTTAAGGTCCTCCACGCAAGTAACGCTTTTTTCAGGAGGTGCCCTGGGGATTTCTGCATTTCGAGCTCACTGGCCCGTTAAGAACATGGCCAGAAAGCATGCTTTGCCAGAGCCTGGAGTTTTTGTGCAATACGTGGTTTAACCGATTCATTATAATCCTCACTATAAAAGGAAGTAGTGGTTTTTAATTCAAAGGCTAAACAAAGACCAAGTGACTCCGCTTTCAATGCGAAGGCTTTTTATTTGGTTCAACACTGAGAATCGAAACCATGGTCTTAACAGTTCAGCAAATTTATTAACTGTTTGAATAAAAGTTTGTTCAAAATGAAGTCCCACAAACAAATTCTGCAGTCATTGCTTACAAACCACCGCCATAATTTCCTTATCAGGCATGTGTTAATGTGTACACTTTTTATGTATAAACACTGTCATGCTTCAGTAACCGGTTTCACCTTGCGAGGGGCAGGACATTTACATTCGATAAGGCGGCTTCTAGACGGGGACAAAGAAATCGTCATTTCTCATGAGGGTATTAAGAAAAAAAATATATTATGGTGATTCTGATTACCTCAAAATTTAATGTATTGTTAATACGGTTTTACCTTAACCCTCTACAAATTTTCAGCAAAATCTGTACATAACTTGTCAATTTGCTTAGAGACAAAGCAAAGAACCACTTATTTAATTCTTAGCCAATGACTTTGATAGATTTTAACCTGCTTTTATCTGGGAGCGTTGTCAGTTTTCGACCCGAGCTGCTTATTCCAGGTCAATTAACAGAAATAGGGACAGATATTTAATCCTGTTGGAATCTATTCACCTGCGCCTGTCTTTTCACATGGGCAGCCATACGTTGCATTTTCGCGTGCGAGAGCTTTCACCAACAAACATGTTTCTGTTATCATGCCTAGGATTTCCCTCACAACCAAACAAATTTTCCATGATGTCCTCTGGACTTCATTATATACAATGTATCTTTCTTTCTAACTCTCACTTTGCTATACACATATAATTTCTTCAAATTATGTTCACAGTAGATGCTCCTATATGCAATTGTTATATCGGTGATATTGTTAACACTCCAGCAAACATACTGCCGCACTCATGATGTTTGTCATTACAAAATCTCACTCATATTCGTTGACCTTATTTGTAAGTTTTTTTTATCCAAAACGCATTTCTCTGTGTGATCTGTTGATTTTTTTTATCAGAAAAAGGCTTTCCTAAAGAATTCTAGCAGAAGAAATCTTTATATTATGTAGTAAACCACATGGGAAATAAGTCATTGCCGGAAGCCCAGGATTAAAATATGCGACATTCAGTCCCTACCAACTTACTACTGAACTTTACATCTTATAGACCTGTAGAATTTTTCTACGGGCTCATCATGTTATTATTATTGTTATTATTATTATTATTATTATTATTATTATTATTGATACTTCTAAAAAAAAAATTCTGTTTTACATGGCACTCTTTAAGACGTGTAAATATGTGACGACCAATAAATTCATTCATACATTCATCCTTTAACGTCTGATGGTAATATCGTTTATTGACACAGTATCAACTAAAAATTCAAAGGCCCAGCTGCAGCTTATTTATTAACGATGTTGAACAAAATCATATGCTTCTACTCTTTTATATATGATGAATGTGTTTCAAGAAAGGCTGTATGTTTCAGTGTTTGGATAGAATATTGCCTGGTCTAACCTCATCGCTAAAATAAGAGAACTGTTAACTACGAGCCCGTGTTGGTTTGATGAAGTTAATGATCATAATGAGATCACAAAACACAAACATCATTAAACATCAATTGTTCCTTTGAAGATCCGTGAACGTTTTCATAATATTAGCACAATTAAAACGTTGGCAGCTTAAAGCTTGCAGTTTCGGCCACTCGGCTGATAGCAGTTGGTAATTAAATCTACATGAGCTGGTGTGGTGAAGATTTTTTGTCGGTTTTGATATTCCTTTCACTGACTGCTGACAGTTTCTCATCTCCTTCATCCGCCGAAACATCTCGTCTTAAAGTGACTCACGCTGCAAAGAACTAAAGTATCATCTTCGTTAGTTCTCCTTAAAACCAAGGAGCACGCTCTGTACGGATGAAATCAAAATAATTTGTTATGTTAATACCAAAAACAATATAAAAGGTTCTACGTATGATCATTTCGTGAATCTTGTTAGTTATTGGATTTTACAAGACACTTTAAAAGAATTTATTCTTCAAATAATATAAAACTGTCCGTTAATTATTTAGAAAATTTTATACAAATCCATAGTAATAAGGCATTTTATCAACATAAGTATCAGTACAATCTATTAGATTTTAGAGTTTTCCTTTGTTCTTTGTGACAGTTTTTCCGTATAAGTTTACTAGATACATGTATTTCTAAAACTATTTGCATGTATTGCTTTTGAAGATCGCTTATATCAATAACAAGGCGACCTTGTTTTAAAAGCTTAGGTTTTGAGTTGGCTAGTCACACTTAGAATTGGATGATCTTCTCTTCAATATCGCCTGGGCCGTCTATAAACAAACATTTAACATCTATTTAATTAATACGCTGTTCGGTTTTCTTCCCGACAAAAATTTACCTGCTTACGCTCTGACTTAGCCTCCAAATTCGGCAAACGTATCGTCTTCTAGGACACATTTGTTTTATTTTCCGGGATAATTTTCTATGAGTTGCATAATAAATGATGTTAATATTTACCCTCTTAAGATCCTCTCTTTCTTTGGTGTTTTGAAGGCTTTCACTCAAGGCACGCACCTATAGGGGTTTCCTGCATTCGATCTCTATAGCCACAGCCGGGGTCTTGTGAACGGGTTTGTGCAATTTGCGGTCACACGTCCACTATAATTCCCATTGACCCAGATCCAAATTTTACTCCATGTTGGTTTGATGAAGTTAATAAAGTTAATCACTTGTATTATGACACATTACAAGTGACAGCATGGTATTACCGTTTTATTTTTGGGTCGTTTAACCTGATTCCGTCGTAGTATTTCTAAGAACATTGGAGATATGAAGACTTTATTATAAATAGGGATTCAAGCGCCTGTGTCCTGACCAAGCACGGTTGGGGGTGAGGGGGGGGGGGGAGTGAACAATAATGTCTACTAGCATCCTGTCACATTTGCTTACATGCGCCAGTGAGTTGTGCCCCTGAGGACCCCTGATGATTAAAAGACAACATTTTCGTTTAGCATCACTGATTTTCTGTAGTTCCTATACAACAGATTATGACACCCAGAGAGTGAACGTAGGAAATCCGGGTGTGTTGTTGAAAAATGATTTACCAAAATTATCAGCGTGGTATTTAAACCATAAGACCTGAGATGTTCAGACTACACGTAGGTTTTGTAACCTATACTTTTTATTGTGAATCAGCCAAACGTCATGGCCTATGGGTCAGTTTTTTCATGTGCATTTCGTGTCGTGGGAGTTAGATAATAAAATTATTGATTTCAACTAAGAATTTACTTTCCTGGGCATCTGAGAGATTCAATTAGGGGTCAAGACCCCAATTTACGTCCCCGCTTTCCTTTAAAAGTAAGCCAATCCTTTTAATTATTTAATACACAGAAACAAAAGAGACCAAAATGAAATGTCAATAAGAATTGGTTTTTCAACCGAATTTTCTGCAGTGGGCAACACTTCTAAATCAGCTTCTGATGACGGAAATAACTAATATCATATTTTACTGACGTAATTTTGTGTTATTTGAATATGTGTTTGGAATGTTCGCCTAAATAAAAACATCTCAGAATCGAGCATTTTACAGTTAAATCCACGAAGATATTGATATGATTTGCTAAACCAAATTTTTTTAAACAGTGATTGGTATTAGGGTTAGTAATGAAAAAACTATATTTTTAATGTCATGTAAATTAAGATATGAGAGACGAAAGAAATAAAGAAGAGGAGATAAAGTAGCACACATACAACGAAAATTAAGACACAGATACAACTTGGTTTTATATATATATATGTGTGTGTGTGTGTGTGTGTAAAAGGTGGAGACACGTTTCGTGTATTAGATTGAAACGCCTGTTTGTCCCATTTTTTAAACACATCACAGAAATCTCAACATATTTCACTCTAAAATGTGTTTCAAATAGCTGTAAACATATTTTAAAATCAACTTAAACATGTTTTCCTGTGACACGCGTTTCAAAGCTTTTTTTCTGCCAAACGGTTTTGTCATTTGAAACACGTTAATTTTCACATGTTGGGTATTGAAACATGTTTTCCATCAAAACACCTCTAAACACGCTTGAAATCAATAAACCTGTTTCATCTTGAAAGTTCTTTATATCTTGAAACGTCTTTTTGTCCCATTTTATGAAACACGTTTTCAATGGTTAAACATGTTTTACCTTTATAAAAGTTGCTTTGTATTCAGTTTAAACTATAAACACAATGAAGAACATAACATAACTTGTTCAAATTTGGTTAAATTTCTTCTTAAAATTTTCTATATTTTGTTCTTGGAGTGTTCTTTATGTGAGATTTCACATAAGGAATACTTAGACGTTACGAAGTTATGATTTATTGAAATCTGAAACTTTGAATATCAGTATCAAACATTATTAAAACAAATTCAATTACAGTTTCTTTCAGTTTATAACTCTGTAGCCTCTTTTACTTCACCTGCAACCCAACACTCGCTAAGATAAGAAATAAAAACTATAAGGTTGGAACACTCTTTGAAACCCCTATATTTAAATTCAATTCAAAAAGTGGTTTATATTCATGTAAGACCCTATAAAGTATACATTACTTTAAACCTGGTATAGTAATCTTTCTTAAAGTATGCATTTTCCTTCATTTTCACATGATTTTGAAACAATAAAAAATCAATTTCTAATGGTACACTGTAACTGTTATTCAATTTTTAATGAACTAATATTTAACTGCATGACAATATCTTAAAGTTAATTTTGTTTTGCTTTTTTTCTCCGTCATTATTCTATCTACATAGAAACTGAATATTTAAGTTTTTACAACAATTTATAGAAGGAAAAAAGTGGATTACTGTTACTTGGGGCTTAAAATGGTGTATATATATATATATATATATATATATATATATATATATATATATATATATATATATATATATATATCATATATATTATATATATATATGTGTGTGTGTGTGTGTGTGTGTGTAATTATGTATGTTTTATATCTACCGAGGTTCTTTCATTCACTGACCCTGTAACTTCAATTCATGTTAAACTGAAAATCCAAATTAAAATTAAAAAAAAAAAAAATAATTTAATGCAGCATTTTCAATGTTCTCCATCCTCTGCTCAGATGTTTAATTAATTAAAAAACTTCAACAGTTAATCACTGCTTATCAATTATCTCTCAGTAAGTCTTATTTGAATAATTATATATGTATTCCAAAATAAGGAATTAAAGTAAAACACTTTAAGGTGTAAGGAATGAGCATGTTTTGCCCTCCTGTCAAAACAGAGGCACTGGAGGGTTCTGTGATCAAACCCTACCAAATCATGATAAATTTTCAGAGCTTCATAATACTTGAAAAGTTAATTATGGAAGAAGCCAATATATATTAATTATAACAAGTGAGAATTTCAATCTTTTCATCTTATAATGTAAACCAATGACGTCAAATAAAATATACCTTTATACAGAAATGAGCAGGTCTGCACATATTGGTGTCACGGTACAGTAAATTGGAAGAGACTATACTATTCTGTTTTGTCACATGAAATGGGTTAAAAATCATAATGGCATGAAAAATCATAATTACTATACCACTTTGCTGTTGATGGTTTGCCATGCAGGATTTATTTTTAAGTTGTCTATTCAGTAAATTGAGTGAATTCGACATTTTAATTAATTCCTTTAATTGGAATTTTTTATAGATGGGTAATGTCATGTAAAACACAGAGCACAGAACACATAGATTTGTACAATTCCTATACCACCAAAGGAATGCAAATTTACCCTAAAAAGGGTTTTCATGAGGTTATTAAGGTAAATCCATTAAACTATAATGCAAACTATAAATTATTTACAATTAATCAATACAATAGTGCAGACTGCAAACATATGACTTTGTATATAATATTGGTAAAACATTGACAAATATATACTCAGAATAATTTATATCTTATTTTTGCACAATGAATAGCACTTGTACTCGAGTGCATTGAAAAATCATGTACATGTATTTGTTCATTAAAATTCTAAAGTAGCCATTTGTACTGAGGTAGAATAGCCTTGTACTTGACTCAAGCCTGGAAAGAGGGAAATGCATACATTTTTTCTTACATATCCCTAAGTGTAATTCCCCTCTTCTGGATATTGTGGATATCTTAAAGGGTATTAGTCCCTTGGTGTAACAGTGAACCCAACCTTCAGATGCCCTTGAATCCACTAATTATGGATGCCCATTTGCAAGTAAAATCCTATTATGACGCTATCACAGTTCTCTTACAGTCCGCCATTTCAATTTCATGGGGTTATGAAAAATGTCGCCAAGTCTAGACTTTCTTCTCAAATCATGTTTTAACTTGTCTGCAGGAAAATCACATCATGTAAATTAATGTTTTCCATATCAGTTATATATGCATATTCCTCTTTCTGCCCCTAGTGCAAAAATATTGGGCTTGTTTGCCTTACCAAACAATCAACGCGAAATAAACAAGTGTACAGGGGTTCTGAAAGAGACTTTAACTAACTGTATGAACTATGTGGAATTTAAAATCTGTAGGTCAAACAATATCCAAATACGCCGGCAAGCAGACGGACGGACGACGGACGCAGGGTCATCGCTAGAGCTCTGTTAACATATACTTAGATAAAAGCAGCTGAAAAACAATGATATACATGTATTTGTAACAAATGTTTGCCATGCATTTATTCGTCATATCGATTATCAGTCAATTCAATGGTTATGACTGAGTGATAATAGAGGTGTTTGGAGTGAACAGCGCTTATTCACCTTTCACTCTGTATGCAGCTTCTTCCACTTTGAATATGCGTTGAGCCCATTCTACGACTTCGTCTTCTGAACATTACTTATTTCCTTCCATATCCAATCACAGATAGATTTCCACTGTACTATAGCTTGTCCTTCAATCCGTTCCGTTAACCGCGCATTTCCGTCATCAAGTGTCCGTTAAAACACCGAAAAAGCCGACCCGTTCGATTAGATAAGGAGCGAAACATATTGAAAACGTGTGTCTAACAGGATGAAGCATCTCACGGCAAAAAAAAAAAAGTGCCGTGCCTCATGTTTTAAACATGTCTCTATCTGAAATATATTATAAAGTGAGACATGTCGCATCTACTTTGAAACGGCAACTAACCCCCACTTTTTGCAGTGTTTGTGTTAGAAGTTTATACACATAAACCATATTAATAACTTTACCAGGAAAGCGAAGCGGCATAAAACTTGTGACTGGGTCTTGCATAAAATTAATTTCATGATCTTTTTTTGCATTGCCTTTTCCTGGCATCTAAGTTTCGAGGTTTCATTGGATATAGAGGATGATTTCATCAGTATTTACTATTATTAGTTCTTTTACTATCAATATCTTTTAAATAAATCTCTATTCAAGGTGACTTGTTTGAACAGTGTCTGATAGAAATGACAAAGTCTAGATGTAAAATCAAATAGAGTATAATGATGTCAGTAATAAATGTGTACAGGTGCAGCTAAGACATAAAATGTACAGGACAGAATGCATTTTTGGTAACATATCGGTAAATTTACACATTGGTAACTTCCAGGTGGCGCTTGAGTTGCCTGAGATCTCTAGCCAATGGTCAGCGACTAGCTACTATAGTCTCAACCCTGACCAATATCAAATGGATATAACAGGTTAATCTCACATTACAAGAGGTGATATTGGTTTCAAATGTGAAATAACATATGTACAACACTGTACGTAATATCTTTGAGGCACAGGACCTACATTCATAAATCTCTCATTTATAATGATGAACATACCGAGCATATACAAATTCTGAAGATAGACGTTTACTAACCGAAACCCATAGAGGACCCACATCCAGTTATATTTTAAATACTAGTATATCTTAAAGGGAACCAATCTCCATACGAAAAATAGCTTATTCGCTTTAAAATGAATTTGTTAGTGCCAAACTGTTGCCTTAAAACCGTATGCCTACTCCTTTAAACAAGTGTTAAAAACAGTGGACCGGGCGCGATCACAGCTGTAAACATAAACACCGCGCGTGCATTGCCGAGCTACAACACGTGTCAATCTGAGATGCTCTATCTGACTTGGCAAAAATGTGATACATGTTCCTGCTTGCTGAAACTACGCATGTTGCGGCTCTTAATCAGACGGAGTAGTTTTGGTAAACAAACACACGTGGACTGTGATTACCAACACGCAGAGCCATAACAAGGCGCTAAAGCGTCGTATGCGAAGTACTGAGACTGTGTGCTTAGATGTTTTTGCTGGTAAAATTTTGTATAAAGCAAAACTGAACTGATAGTGTAGAGTAGGCATAATGATGCTCCTGATTTTGTCCCTTTAAACCTGATTACCAAGAAGAAGATGCCCGGTGAAGAAGTGTCAAACAATTTCTTATCTGATTACTGGAGCACATTACTCTGTGTATCAAATAATAGTCAAAGGGTAAATTAAATTCATTGGCCAGAAAGTTCTAAAGCAGAAAGTAACAAGGCCGGAAAGTTCTAGAGCAGACAGTGTTTTATGAAAATTGTTCTTAGTTTATCTGATTGTCACTGATTAAAATTATACAAAGGTATTTTTGGTAAATTAAAGAATGCTATAATAAATGATATCTAATGTTTCAAATAACCTGCCGATAATTAACAAGAATTTTCACTTAATCTACATTGTCTTGGGTCGTCGTCGAATTTTTACGATTTGAGTGCAGGATATTGTTATTGTAAACTTATTCATATTAATTTTATTCGATATGCTCTGTTAGTTTACACTATGGGCAGACCGCGATTATTGAACCTTCGCAAAGCAATTTTAATGTGGAATCGCTGAAATTTTAACCCAGCGAATATGAACCCAACCACATTATACATTAATTAATGAATGCATGGTTCATGATCATTTCAGCTGCTCTCAGATTTATTTTGTTTACTGGCGATATACGCTGAATTCTGACAGCTGACCTGCGACACGAGGGTTTTAATCTGCGCCAAGCCTGGATTTGATAAAAGGACCAGAAGAATCTCAGGGCACAGTGTCAATGCAGCAATCTGTTGGCGGAATCAGTTTAGTGGCGAATGAACACGTATCGGCTAAGAAGAAGAATCAGTCCCGTGATAGCTGTCGGGTGACCATTGCCAAGCCTGTGAATTATATTAGTATGGTAGAAATGCGAACAAATTCTCTTCGGTTCAGAATATTTTAGTCAAGATTCGAACTTCAAAAAAACGTTTATTGTACGGTACAAAATACACAGAATATGATATTTGAACCCCATTGTGATTTTGCAACTGACAAAAAACATGGTCTTCGTTTGAATAAAAAATTCCAACCATTGTTGAGTAAGAACTATTAAATTACAACCCTGATAAGTAACTAAGGATTCTTTGGGCCCTCTGAAGCTTCATTGTGTATGTTTACATGTACGATAACGAATTATCCATTTCTGTCGTCATTCTAGTGTTACACCACTTCATGTAAAAATTCCTCTCATTGCACAAAAACCCTATAATAAAACCTCCGGATTTTAATCAGCACCCGCTCAAAGGTAAGAGTATACATGTGAGTTATAATACAAATGTGAAATTAAACCCCTTGGATAAAGTTCTTGTTTTAGTCTAACCTGATCTTCCTCAGCGAACCACAACCGGATGTTATCACCATCAGCCTGTGTATAGTTAAGATAATTTATATCTAATACATTATCTGCTCTGATACCAATATGTGTTTATGTGTCTAATAAGAGTATTATATATATATATATATATATATATATATATATATATATATATATATATATATCAGTGCCAGTCATTAAATGTACCCCCCAATACGCACAAAGCATAATCTCGTAATCTCGTAAAGTCTCGGATTTTCAAACCACGCCGTTAGCTTCATTCTAACAACATTCACCTGATGATCGGGTCGCATCCCGTGAAACAGACTGTAGTGAATTTACAGTGTTGTTTTTCTTCAGAGTTATATATATATATATATATATATATATATATATATATATATATATATATATATGTTACCGTTGTAATGATATTCATATAATTTCCTAACAGCAGAACTGCCATCAGGGTATTCTTGATTACCCTAATTAAGGTCTAGGGTACTGCCACCTACAGGGTGTTCTTGTGTTTAAAAAACCTTAACAACGTTCGGGTTAGATCCCATAGGCCGGTTTGGGTCATGTGACACGTTTACCTTGGCTCTTTGTTTAACATTCAAGTGACGATCTTGTATGTGCTGGATACAGTTACTATTACCCAAGGAAAGATTCCTAATA
The DNA here is from genome assembly GCA_026874595.1 of Sipunculus nudus. Lineage (NCBI taxonomy): Eukaryota > Metazoa > Annelida > Sipuncula > Golfingiida > Sipunculidae > Sipunculus > Sipunculus nudus. The sequence goes on along the minus strand of CM049311.1, from coordinate 52,101,285 downwards.
CAGGAATCTAAACGTCTCTTTGTTGGAGACGCAGTTGTGTGACCTGCGCAATAAACGTATTTTCCCACTATCTGAGTCTATATTCTAGTTATAGTACTCAGCTATAAAGCTGAGACCATGGGGATATTAAGCCTAGGTCACAACCGGCCTTACGGGCTCCTACAGGCTTGTTTACGCCAAAATTTTGTGCAAAATCTTACGTGCCACGCAAGTGCGTATTGCGAAAATTCGAGGTTGTAGACAGCCCGTAAGCACGTACGAAGGATGTTGGACTTGTTCAACAAATCTTACGAATTCTCAGCCGCAAGTGTAACTTACTACCCGCGCAAGGAATTGAGACGTGCAGATTTTTTAGGTACCATGCGAGTCGTGGTCTAAGACGCACGTCGCACGCAAGTGCTACTTGCCTGCATGCTGAGTACGGTTTATCCAACATCCTCCGTACGTGCTTACTGTAGAAATATTATATGAACTACATATGAAGCTGGGTGTAATACACCACAAAATAAAGCCGTGTTAAAAGGACATTCGGTTAAGATTATTTAAGAAGTTGCTAACGTAATGTTGATATATGATTATGTCCATGGGTCGTGACGAATATTTTTATCTTAAACATGAAATCAAGGTCCTGTTCCTGACGTTAAACCACAGGCGCTTGAATTTGCTATAAGTTTAGATTTTGGTTAAATTTGTTACTTTTCTGCTTCATTTCATTATAGCTATTACTTATCTGACATTTACCTAGCGTTTTTACGCACTATATAGTCTCTATTATCTCTTTATTATTTACTTAATATTTGAGATAGGCAGGCACCAAGCCCGTGGTTAAACTATGCAATGGTCAATGCTGCATGGTCAATGCATCTTAATATCATATCATAAACAAGAGCACCGCAAATGGTGCATAATACGCCCGTTGCATATGTTGTGACATCTGATCTCATGAAATATGCATGAATTTGCTGGGAATGTAATTAAGATGAAAAACTGTATTGTTTAATACTCGTCATGAGTTATATGAAAATACCTCAGATTTTTGGTAAGTCAGGGAGGTGCCATTCATGTATGGTGACCTCATTAATTTGCATGGATTTAGCTGGAAATAGACCTTCGGTGAGATATTATATTGATTAATAATTCTATTGAGTTTTATCAAAATCCATTATATTCCTTGTACGATATCGCGGCGACACCACGAATTGGCCTGTAAAAAGCAGCCTGGTAACCTCTGAATTAATTTAATATGCGGGAATTATGCTAAGAATTTAATTGGAGTGAGAAAATATATTTGTAAATATGTATAATGAGTTTCATGAAAATCCATTGGATTTTTTGGAAGTCACCATAGTGTCCTCAGATTGGGGTGACCATAGGCTTGGATTTTGCAATAAATCGAACTTTGGTGAGATATTTTGATTGGTTAACTTTTCTGTAAAGTTTTATTAAATCCATTATATTCCTCGTAAGTTATCGCGGCGACACCATGAAGTAGCCTAGTGACCTTCTTAAATTATCAATTTTCCCATAATCGAACTCGAGCGAGATAATCTATTGGTAAGGCCAGACTTTTTTAATTCTTTGGTTTACGAACATGTTTGAGAAAAGTGATAGGTAGGAGGTAGGGAAAAAAATTGGAACAAACCTGAATACTGGTGTTTGTGAATCCTGTATTGTACAGTTGAGTTATAAAATTCATATTTAAATGGCACTATATAAACCTGTATAAAATAAACAAATAATATATAAAAATTAAAATATTATCATCATCCTCTTGAGTTTTCCACATGAATCATGCGTGTGCCATGTTTTTCAAGCCATTCAAATGTCATCGAAGGTAAAATAATGACAAATAAAAGTTTAAACAGTAATTTCATACACACCTGAAATAAAACTTCAGTCACTGTCCCTGCCAAGTCAACTGCCTATTTTATAAAGTTTTACAGATAAAAGACCAGTCAATACTTATACAAATACAAAATAATATATTTTTGTCAGATATGCAAGGAGAAAATTAAATATTCACTGCTAGAATGATAGACTGCAGTTTTTACTTTTCAGTCGTTCGTGAATGACAATAACAATGACAATACTTGCAGGCTGCTATTCGCCTATTGTTTATCAAATGTCAACAACATGGAACTCGAGTTGTTTGATTCATGACCATGACCTTTCCTTTTTGGTGTTGCGCATGTTTGATAGTCCTTTGAATATACAACAACTGCTAATAAAGTAAGGTTTCCATTGGAGATCACATTGAATAATTCAACTATTTTAAAATTTTAAAAAGTATTAATAAGCTTTATTTATTAATAGAGATCCGCATTTCTTACCACGGCCGTGACAGTACGTACCGTACTCAGTTTAATAAGCCGTCACTTGGCCACTTTCAGTCCGGTATTGCTTTTCGGCATCCATACACATCAAAGCTTCCATCACATCCGTTTGGGACAATTAAATGAATCCTTTCAAAGTTTCTGCATTTTAAATGGCTTTCATTTTAGCTTGCTTTTGTTTTGACTATAAAAATACCCGCAAAGCCAACGCTTCACATAAACCCGCGCCACTAAGACTACAGATAGTCGGAAATACTGCACAAACCCTGAGAATTCCTGGAGTTTTAAGAGAGTACATGACGACCTCATGCGGTATATATATAATTCATCTGTTCAGTAATTTTCTTTTAAGCGTTACAAGACTACGTTTTTTAGTTTTGACAAGTTATAATATTTTTTAAGAGTAAACTTGTGAAACTTAGCCAATTTGCATTAATAAATAGCGTCTGACTTTGAGTGCAACAATAAGTCATAAGAAGTAAAATTGTTTGTATACCCAGCAAGTTACTAACAGAGGCAAACTGGTAATGCCGCTATGCAACCAAACTTATTTCTTTTCTAATTCACATCTATCTAAAACAAATATATTTAACGAGGTAAATATGACCTAAACGCTTGTTTGAAAATGTACTGTAGTGCAGAAAACGAACTTTAAAAACTCTCCAAGATTTCTCAATTTCCCTGCTGAATCTTTTTACTACTTGATAGCCAATCAATTGCATTTATGGCCCAAGGATACCCTATTGTGATTGGCTTAAACCCTCCATCTGTCATTAAGAAAGTGACCTTATTAGCCAATCATAAGAGTTCTAACGTTTGAGGTGATCTAATACACACGGTCACTAAACATTTCATTTTTCAACAACCGTGTTGGATTCGGAGACGCAATATAAAAGGAAAAAAAGTCAAAATGCCAATTTTATTTTTTTTCTGAAATGAGGAAATTGGAGGTCGGCGGGTTTGTAAACCGAAAAATTAAAAAAGTCTGGCCTAAGTAGTTGTGCTAATTTTCCTGTAAATCCATCCGGGGCTGGTAAGTCAGAATCGCGGCGACAGTAAAAGTAAACGGACGGACGGACGGACGATGGGTATACCATTGTCTATGACGGGCATATAAAAATTGAACAAAACATACTTGCATTGGGGTACAGTGATTGTCTTAAAATCACCTCAGTCTAGTGTTCCGATATCCATCACGATATATTCTGAGAATATATAACACCATACATTCGGTATGACCCTCCTATATCGCCCACCTTTATTACGCATGCGTACAAAATGTGTGTCTGTTGTCAGATCTTCCAGATTCTGAGACTTTTGAGATCTCCGGATACACCATGAGCCCTGTTTTAGTCACACAAACATGAGGTATATCAAAAATGAACATATATAATCCAGAGCTAGACAAAATTGTTTTAATCCATTGATTTCAAATGTCAATCCTGAACCGAGCCTTTTGAATTCAGATTGAAATCCCCTAACACAATCTGATATGGTATTTGGAACGACCTACTCACATTTCAATACATGTGTTCACAATGCCTTCTGATTTTTTAGGGCTATAAGGCCCCTGATATGCGGGCCAAGCATCCCCCCCCCCCCCCCCTTTTCAGGAAGGTGATTATCAAGGATCAGTACACAGGTATTGTAAAAAACAGGTGAAAGTCCTGTAATCCTAAAAGCTTGTTATACAAACGCATGCAAATCGTCGATTTTCGGTTCCCACAATGAAACTAGCATAGCATCCTCAAAAATCTGACAGAAAACTCATTCCGAGAGTTACTTGGAGTCAGAGGCTTCAAAGTAGGGGGGGGGGATGGGGGTATATATACCGCCTACATTTTGGCAAGGGGGTTGGCCATGTAGTCATCCCCCCCCCCCACTTTTCACAGAATAATATTATAATATTGCAAATGAAATATATTAATAAATATAATTAAAGACTTTGGATCCATTTACTAAAAAAAATATTTCTAAACCTTGCTTTGAATTACAAATTAACTTATTTTCTATTGCAATATTATAATTATTTCATATATGATTAAGTTTTTATATAATCATATAAAATATATATATATATATAGAGTTATATATATATATATATATATATATATATATTATTTGAATATATCACTCAGAGACGCTGAAAAAGGTATATGTGTGTATTTAAATATACAAAGTCATCCCCCCCACCCTGGAAGAAAAATTGACGCCACTGGAGTTTGAGTTCATAGGCGCAAGATAAAAGAAAAGCCCTGGACTTAAAACTGATCTACAACTCGGTATATAAAAGTAAATAAAAAATAATCCATGGTGTCTAATAGGTGTCATTAACAATAAAAATGATAAAAACAACATGTCCTAAAACTTGTCGCAAATGATACACTAACACAGCCTAAATAATAAGAACCATCAGCCGTGACTTGTCTCATCTGACGTGAATTATCCGACCAGTATGCGTGGGATGCTGCGCATTATGAACACTGCAGGCACTTCTTAACATGTGGGATATTGTTATTTATCAGGGAGAAAAGGTAATATTACATTTCATTTTACGGGGTTCTCACACTTTCAGCGGATCAAATTTTCATGACTTTTTCATGATATCTTAATGCCCTATACCCCATAATTCACGACCCCTTTCCACATCATATTGCTATGGTACATTTGAAATAGTCAATGAGGATATTCGTGATAATTCATATGCAGATTCTGAGTGCCATTTAGAAACCACTTGCGTAGCTACTTTTCGTTAAATATTTGATAATTTAATGGATACAAATAAAAGAGAGCACATGACACAGAATTTCCTGACATTATCAGGACATAGATAACAATTTAAAAAAATCTGCCTTTTACACGATATTAGAAGCCTATTTATAAAAGACCGTTTAAGATGTTATTGCTCCCTCGCGTTTGACTGATGTTCGGAAAGGCTTAGATTTTTCGCACTTGGGGTTCAGATATTACGTATTTCCTTCATTGAGGAGAATTCTTTAAAAAAATTCCGTTGTTAAACGTACTTTTAAATGGCAATTGTCTTATCTCCTGACATTATAGGCAGCTTTGTGACATTGTAAGGCAACACTTCAAACATAATTATCTTTCAAATATTCACAAACTTATATCAAACATTTTGAATATCCACTGTGTTTTGATTTAAGAGACAAGTATTATGAAATATCTTTTGTTCACCAACACTCCAATTCGGGTAAGCACACCGTAACAACCAAGCCAAATGATATAAATGGCTCAAGAACTGGCAAGGTCTACTTAGGCCAAAAAAATTAAAGGTATGGTTCTCAGGCACCGCCCGCGTCAATTTTAAACCCCCGCATCAAACATTTTTATTTTGATTTTCATCTTTCAAGAAGAGAAAATAATCCATATTTGATACGATTTCCTTTGTTATGTAGTGCTTTTACCTGTTTAGCAAGAAAACCCTGTTATTTTCATATGACATTTTTATCGAAACATACAAAAAAGGTAAAAAATAAAATACCGCCCGCCCGCAGTGATTTCTGAAAAAAAGTGCCTGAGAACCATACCTTTTTATTTTTTGGACTTAGTTTTGTTCTATTGTGTTTGTCAATGAAATTCAACACTCTTCCTTTTCCAATACTCTTTAGAGGAAAAAAAGTGAAAGCTGGTTTTTTCAACATGAGATGAATCAGAAGCTGAACTATTTATTATACACACTGGCTGCAGCTTTATTTCTATTTACTTTCTAATTAATTCCCCGAGCAGTGTCAAGGGGTTCGAATTTCTGGGCGTCAGAGACCCATTATCTGCCTGGGAGTATATTGTATTTCACCAGCTGTGTACAGTATTTTGTCATTCATTTTTTTGATCCGTTTCTAAATAAAGAATTGAAGGAGCTCGAAAAAGCATGCGTGAAGGTATTTTTAGCAGGTATATATTTTTTCGGCTGCTTTTTAAAATGAGCCGTTCTTTGATAAAGAGGTAGGTGCATAGCTTCATAGTAATCAAATTATTGTCAGTATTCGCACTTACTCAGGTTGTGCATATGCCTTAGTGGAGGTTATGGGAACTAATCCTACCAGGCTGTGACAATATGTAACATATATAAAAATATGTATTATTTCACAATAGAACCGGATCGTGGATGCTTGCAACAGAAAGAATGGAGAATGTTGTTATAAATCATGATATATCTACATTGGTAATGGTTATTATAGTACACAACAGAGCTCAAGAGTCAAAACAAGTGTCCTTTGGGTCATGACTCACAGCACACCGATACTGGGATATATGATAGAACAAATAATTATATCTTCCTAACCCTAGTAATAGCTATGATACGTACATTAATGTGTTTGGTACTGAGGCTGGAGGTAAGTAAAGTTTACTGAACTTAAATCTACAAAAAAAACTACATAACTGCAAATACAAGCATTTACAGTACGTCGCCGCCACCGCCAGTTGCAAGTTGGACGATTGCAAACTGGCGACTGTTGCAAGCATGTTGAAAAACCCATAACAATTCCTTTATAAACTTTATAAATTTCAATTGTAAACCGTTCAGCCGCAAATTCCGTTGGTTCACAGTCATGCTCAAATGACATGTAACGGTCAACAGACTAACTGTGCTTCGTTGACAGCGAGGCCGAGGCAGGAGACACTGTTTGACCTCAAGATGAGGACATTCGGTGCAATAAACTTTTAGGAAATGACCTCATCAGTTAATCTTTCGTTTGAATTATGATTCCAGCTGCTTTTCTTTCACTGTGTAAGTTTGGCTACGTTTTGGTCAATCATAAACAGAGGAGATTTAAAAACTTAACAATTACTTGATATACAAGTTTTTTTTCACAGTTTATTGCTCAAAGCTGCCTTTTACAAATTAGATCTGATCTGGTTCCGACAGCTAGAACCTAGGACCGTAGGATATTACATATGGTACAATATACAATAACAGTTTAAATTCTATTTTCCATTTCTACTTCGAAGACAACTTTCAGGTTGCCTATATTGTCATATAAATTTACTGATACACATTTTTGCTATGAGAATAATGTAATTGACTTTTGATATGGTCTCACTATTATCTTCACATTTGTATCCGAGTATTACGTCAGCTTCCGATAAGTTGACACTTTTGCCAGCTTTTACCGAAATTTTGCTTTCTACTTCAAACCAAAAATGTTTAAGTTTTCCACATGAATAGAAAAGTGTTCAATGTAGTCTGTTTCGTCACAAAAATTACATTTATACAAGTTTGGGTTGTTTCCTCCTTTATAGTAATATACGTTTTCCGTATTAATGTGTATAATGGTCATGACTGAATGCAGCCGTGACTAGTGTAACATATTAATCTCTCTCTCTCTCTCTCTCTCTCTCTCTCTCTCTCTCTCTCTGACAAAACTGAAATAATCCAGTTAAACGACCAAGAAACGATCAAGGTTAGGAATTGCCTAGGTGTACGGATACGCAGTCTCATTTACCCACCATACTTCCTCGCGTGTTTGTCGTTACGGTCTTTTTTATTGTGACAGTTAATATTTGATTACTTATAATTTTTTCATACATTTTGTTCAATTATATGACATGATTTGTAAGCCTTACAGTTAAGATTTCTAACGGTTTGCTGTTTTTCTTCATTTCAATGATAACAGCAATAAGGGGACAACCCTGAAATTTTCCCTCATTTTCAATTAATTTTGTTTTCGTTACCATTTGTACATAATAAATCATATAGTTCGTGAATAAAGTTACTTTTTTCATCTTCTTGTTGTTTTAGTAATTCAATTAGCCTCGGTTTTCCCTATATTAGTCATGTGAGTTACCGTTGCTGCTACCAGTAGAATGCGTCTTGCATGCATAGTTACCAAATTATAAACTAAAATCAGAAGCGTATCCTTGAGGGGGGGGGGGGGGGGTCCGGGTGTCCAGAAACCTTTTCTCGGCCGAAGCATCTATTTTTGAAGATTTCAGAACAATTTTGCGTCCTGGACCCCCTGTTTTCCATGCCTTGGGACCTTTGTATTAGGTTTTGTCATTTTTTTCCTTGGCTGGCCCCTTCCTCTTCCTAAACCCTTGAACCGCCCGTAAACATGTTTTAGATTATCTTGACTTCGCTAAATGGCAATTTCGTGCAATTGAAATCGGAGCATGCAACTAGTCCGATTACTCTGTATTTATAATCACTGCTTTCAGCGTTGCATAAATAATATGACATTCTCCAAAACATTTAACAGTTTATATCACAAGTGGATCACATAAAATTTGAAATAAAGTCCATCACAATAAAGTTTTCTTTTTATATTAAAACCTCTAATGAGTCTATAGAAGTTTAATATATTATTACACCAAAACCTATCTGCTTCCCACCAATACAGGTTTCCAATTCTACTGGGACGAAGGCAGAGACCCTGATTCTTATCAATAGGCTTTCATTTAAGTATTCAGAGGCTAACCTTTCTAGCAACTCAGGTAAACTGATTTTGAAAAAAAAAAATTATTCTTTCTTCAAATTAGCGCATACATTGTTTCATGAAACCACCAAACCTGTGATATCTTCGCAAACGGAAATATCACACTCTAAGCAATGGTCTATAAATCTCTGTATCTATAAATCTAAGTTCTGACTTTCACCAAGCTATACCTTGTTACGTTTGACATATCGTTGTACGTTAGAAATTTTGTTTAGAAATTATCAGAGCTATTATCTTGGTCATATATGTGTGCAGTGATGAAGGATCTGATGAAGTCAGAGAATCGTCTAAGTAGAAGGACCACGTACGATTTGATGTTCAAAATTCTGGTCAGCCACTACCGACACCAACAAAAAGCCTACATTATTGTTACCGTATATAGCTGGTACTGCTTTTTCTCGGCAGGTGACTGGTGAAGTAGGCTTCGTTTTCAAGCTTTTCACAAGAGAAAATAAAAATCTATCACGGAACTGGTAAACAGAATTTCCGCTGCAAATGCCCCTCAGATTTAATCAACTTTTTAACCAACTAGCTAGTTCTTTATTCATTCTAGGCAATACATCGGCTCTGAACTCAAACGCTTTTAAGATGGAATTATACCGCAAAGGACTGAAAGCCATTGTATAACAAATTGTCATGTTCCTGAGTCATCGCCGAAGAGATGCCAGGCGGGGGATAATTCAGCTGACGAAAAAACGCCTGTCTTCTTCCTCAGAATATGATGAGTATCTTCTTTTGAGAAACGTCAAAGGCAAACCTGAGGAAAATATAAACATCTCCTCCTCAAAAAATAATTACTTTTAATGCTTCTTTTCCTTCGAAATCTCCTTTTATTATGTTCCTAAACAATAGAGAATGTGTATATATATACTCTTCAGGTACAAACTGGCCAATTATATGCCAGTTTGTACCTGAAGAGTGAGCCGGCTTGACTGCTGCTCCCACAAAAGATATCAATAGTACAAACTGATGAAGTCAAACTAACCGTATATTTATTAATTATAAAGGCTCCAATATGGTAGAGCACTATCATCGCGATGTATTGAATTAATTTTTTAGCAATACAATATATATATATATATATATATATATATATATATATATATATATATATATATATTATAAGGTCAGCTGACCATCAGAGCTATGTCATCTCAGCTGTGGCGATAACTATTACACCGGCCAGCTGTCAATTGGGACAAATCGTAACAAATCATGTATTGATCACGTGACAGCTTCATGAGCTGCCGGAGACTCGTGGCCCCCCATCTATGTCTTTTGTAGATGTAGATTTTGTAGATTTTTCTTTTTCTTTTCTATATTTCGGAGACCGACACTTTAGAGCAATGGTGTCAGTTACTCACCTGAAATCTGTTTTGCTTATTGATCATAAACTGTTTTTATTTTTTTCTTTAAGACTATTTTTCTATTGTTCAAAGATGTTTTCCTCTATTTTGATAGTGTAAATTACAGCAATGATGTCAATTTCACAGCTGTGTTTTCATTTCGTGTCCTGAAACCTGGTGTGCTTATTGATCACGAATTTAAAATCAGTTGCTTAAGACTGGTGACGCACCCTTGTACTTTTTATTTTTTATATCTTTTTTTTCCTTCTTTTTTTGAAACAATATGATTACAGCAATCATGTCAGTTTTTCCAGCTGTGGTTTCGGTTACTGCTCTCAAACCTGGTATGTTTATTTATCATGAATAATTTCGTCAGGTGATAATTACTGATAGTAGCACCTGTATTTGTGTAATGATTTTCACTCATTTTTCTCCGTACTTTGGACACTACAGTACAATGGGACCAGCTTCTAAATTTCTAAACGTCGGGGGTATTATAGGGCGCGAATTGTATTGATTGACTTTCCACAATATTAATTGATTAGGTCACCCTAACATCATTTGCATAAATTACAGGCGCATGAGTGCCCTCAGCACAAACAGTATACCAAACACATTAATGTATATATCATAGCTAATACTAGGGTAACGACGCTATAACTATTTATTTCTATCATATATCCCAGTATCAGTTTGCTGTGAGTTATGACCTAAAGGACACTTGTCTTGACTCTTGAGCTCCGTTGTGTACAATAATAACCATTAACAATAAAGTTATATCATGATTTATATCAGCTATTCTCAATTCTTTCTGATCCAAGCATCCACGGCCTGGTTTTATTGTACCATCTGCTTCCAATGCAAGGGGAAAACATGCTATGGTACATATTGTCAGAGCCTGGTACGGTTAGATCCCATAAACCACGCTAAGGCAAAAGCGGATCCAGCTGATGGGAGCTGCAGGCCATTTGGCGGCCTGGAACCTGTCATTATTTCTACTGGGTCGCACCCCTGCTTCTCCTAAACCCTGAAGCTTCCCCCTGTAAGGTCGTTTCTAATTTATATTTGTCAACTTTCCAACCAATGCATTTTCAGTCAAATAAAATTATTTTTTTCATGGTCCATTAAGTTGTACATGACCGGCCACCAGTGATTAGACTTTACGATTAGATCAACTACAGATGGTCTAATATGGGCTGTGAGAAGCATGCAGGGGCGTCAATACAGAGCTTTGGGAGTGTATATCCTCCCGCATTTTAGCAACGGGGAAGGTCAATATAATCAGAAAATTATATTTAAATAATTGTAAAGAAATATATCAATGGTTAGAATTATCGTCTTTGGTACCATTTTTGCTACCATTTACTATATTTTGACCCTTTCTGAGTTTACTATGAAATATATATCTAAACCTAGTTTAGAATGAATCTTTACTGAATACAATATACCTTATTGTTTAAATTCTTATACTTAGTGTAACATATTTAAAATGTGTCACGCAGACAATATATATATATATATATATATATAGGTATATATATATATATATATATATATATATGTGTGTGTGTGTGTGTGTAATGTAGTTATAAAAAAAATTGTTCTTTGATAAACCTACATCACATGAAGACGTCAATTTCCTATTTTTTCCTAATTTTGGAGTAATGCCAATTTTTTCTACTTTATGGAAATATTCCTTTTTATTTTCCTTTTTTTTTGGGGGGGGGGGGGCATAATGAGTTTTATCACATTTTATTACTGTATTTTGATCAGGCATACGTACATTTTTTTCACACCTGAATTATGTTGCTATCATTATAAACTTAACTTTCTTGCATTGTGTTGTAAACTTTTTCAAACATTCCAGTGTACACAACGTGTAGTATCTAAGGAGGATAAGTTATTTAGGGTTTCTAAAACAAGAAATTTGAATAATGGACGTGCTTTGCATCTTAACTAAAAACAAAAAGTAAACTGGTGTGATTCTTCTTTCAAACTAAGCTTCTATCATATAAAAAAATATTTGTTTTAAAAATTCAGCACTGTGGTGTCAGTGCTTAACTTTGCTTGTTTACAATGACTGAAACAAATATCTGTTACTCTGTTACTCCTTAAAAGAAGGGGAAAAAATCTTAAGCATGCAAAAATGTTCTATGTTTTGCAATCTTTGCTTAATATTTTTGTTTATAAATGAGAGGTATAGGTTTGTTTTGAGGAAGTAAGGAAGAAAAATGCTTGTTTATCAACGAAACATTTTTTATTGCAATATCCTCTAAAGTAACAATCATGACATTCAATTTACATACTTGCGATTTAATTGCAAATTACATGCCACATCATATGCAAACTATTTATTGTCTATGTTTCATGCGGTTTATTTCAGAGTCAGTGGACTTTTTATTATTATAAAGTCCTCAGATTAAGTCTAATCTAATTACATCAGTTAAATGTCATCCTGTTGCTGTTACATTTCATAAATTGACAAGTTGAATTTTTGTTTGAAAGTTGTCCATCTATGGAGGGATTGATACATTAGCAATACAAGGAAATATATTTTTAAATTAAAGGCTTATATACTCAAGCAGTTATCATATATCATCCATAACTGTATAAGCAACGGTGCTTGCTGTAACTATTGAGTGTGGAAGAGGGACGTGAGTGGGATACACACCCCTCTTTCTTGCACTTTAACAACAGATTTAACTGTTGCTAAATTTTAAAGATACAATAAAAATAAGTCTATAGAATATATTTTGACTTTACAGAAAGGACCAGGTTCTTTTAACACAAAATTATACAAACAATAAGAAATCAGCTACAGATCAGCTTTCCAGAAGTTCAGGAAAGTGTACTTTTTCAAGCTATTGTAAGAATACAGGTACTCATGTTTGTGACAGTACAGGTTGTTTCAGTCCTTTTAAGAATCATGATTATGTAGTGGTTATATTATATGTAATGGATATTCTTTTTATATTGCAATGAATGCTTCTCAAAAATGTTATTTTTTATATTTTAAATCTTCATACACAGTATGGAGTAACTCCTCCAAGTCCTCACCATTTAACCCCATGATGTAATACATATATGGAAGTGAAAGAAAATCCTAGAGCATATTACTGGATGTTGCCCTTTTTTACTGTCGGTACATCAGAGATTCAGCTGTACATATACACATGTAATAACCAAACATTTTAAACAGGAAGGAAAAAGTGCTTATTTTTTTGTCACAACCAAGAGAAAAAACAATAGCCCCAACCCCATGTTACCACCTTGGAGTGTTGTTAAACAATAAAGAGGTTATTTGGCGGACTAGAATGGATGTGCGGCTGTGCTAAGGCCATCTTGTATACAAGAATATTTCTATTTTTTCCTGTTATAACAATGAAATGCCTTTTTTTATCCTTTATATTCCTATTTCCTATATCTGACCATCACTTCCAACTTGACGCCCTGTTATATTACTCAGCGATATATGGCATGTTATAAACATTTAATATTAAAATTTTTTTTCTTCCTTGATACAATAATGACAAAGTTTTGACATTTGTCGCTTGGAGTCTAGGATAATGTCGTCTGCCTTTGAGTCGCTCATCTTTAGTTTTAACTCCAGCACCCTTTCCTTGGTATCAGAGAAGTGGCTCTGTATATCAATGGTGTAAATCACCTAGCTTGAAGTTAAAATACAAGCGATGATCATCCATTACACACACACACACACACACACACACACACACACACACACATATATATATATGAGATGTCTGCACTTTCTTATTCTTTTATTCTACCGTGACTACACTTTGTTATTCATGCTTAGGTAAGTCACGCAAAGAAAGATGAATCAGGCTGATATAGAAATAGTATAGAAATAGTTAGGTTGTAATGAAAGTGACCCCGGTCACAATCAATACCCTCAGTGACACGGTTGATTTTCTTAGACATGAATTTTCTAAAATTACGTATAAACACTAACATTAAATATTAAAAACTGAGACAGAAATAGCGTTTGTATAAAATATATCGGTAACTTGATAATTTTACCCTTTTAAATATAAAAAGCTGCTGAGTTTCTTGTCTAGGTAATTTTAACAAAAGATATAATATTGTTTTTCTATTTCATAGCAATTTAGATTAAGCCATTTACAATGCTTTAAATCAATATGCTTTCATTGAACTTTGAAGGTTATGATAAATAATATATGTGAGTAAGGTTGTAATGATAAATAATATAAATGATTAAAGCTGTAAATAAAAGATGTTAATAAAATCTAAATTGAAATTTAATAATTGCAATTTGCTTTTCTTGATGGATCTGTTTGTTTAAGGCTTTCATCATCTTCCTTGTTCAGTCTAACACCATGTTTGAGGAATTAACCTGTGTTTTACCGCCGCCAGACGCTGTTATAGTGGTGTTATGTCTTGCTACAATTCAATAGAAACGTTTCCCCATAGCCAGCCACCAGTCAGTGTGACGTCATGGCGTGGGTTTGAGGGGACTTGCACTCAGCCTCTCTTGTTTTGCATCCATTCTAACCGAACATCTTATCTTCGCGTCTGGTTTTGTTAAGTTATTAGTATGATTGCCAGCGGAAGTAGAGTGTCTAAATTATTTCACGTAACAATAAGTCGCCATTAAATCGCTTGAATGAATACTGTGGCATTATTGGGTGCGGGAGAGAGGGGCGTCCTCGGTTTTAATTATAAAGCAATCATCCGGTAATTTACGAGCAATTACAACTTAGACAGAGTGAAGCAGGATGGAAAGCAATTACAGACAACCCAATCCACGTCAATGCGTATCCTGGTTTATAGGTCGCTAGTTTAACCATAAAGTATAGAAATGATACGGATTTCTTCTCATTTTCGTCCGCCGAGCTGTTTTATGATTATTTGGAGGTCTGGGTCAGGTAAAACTGACCTCGTATATTGTCCGACAATCATAGTAGCTTAAGGATGCAGGTCTTCCCGGGTTGTCACAGAACCGGAAGTGCTTTTCACCTCAAGCCTTCGAGTGCTCACACAATGGCACGACTAGGCTCTTTAAATGAATAATATAAAGTAACACATTAAACTTTTAAAGGCAGCAAAGATTTGCTTAGTCAAGGATGTACTTTGTAAAACGTCTTTTTTTATTTATTTTGTAACATACACCCAGCCCCATAAACTTAAAAACCTTTTTTCGACTGCCAGCATCCAGAAAATGCAGCGACCAACGACAACCACTGACACTGACGACCCCCCCCCCCCCCAATCATCAACCAACAATTGTCGACAGTTTGTACGACTGTGAACAAGATGTGGGTTACTAGGCTTTTAAGCAACTGTTCGGCGACTAATCAGAGAAAGGTTAATGAGTTGATGGACAATGTTCGTAAGAGATTTTACCATGATTACTATAAGAATATATATAAATATATGAAAAACCTTGGCAAATATCTCATTATGGGACAAGCTATTTGAAAGACACAACCTCGGGCTGACATTCCAATTTCAGCTACTAATCAGCTTAAGGTGTTCGAATTATCGCTATAATTAGAAGATGATGCTACATTTATTACCTTCTAAGCCATAGCAGGAAAAGGCACAGATGTTACTGGAAGAGGCTGTTACCACCAATAATATAATAACCGGCCCATATTGAAACAAAAATGACCCATAGAGGCCGTAGATCTAGAGCTCCTTCTCCCCGTCGCTGGTCATGTGCTGTGTGAAAGGTAGTGCCGCTGACCCTGTGACGACTAGTCTAAGTATTCAAGATGAAAATTTGGATTAGCGTTAGACTTCTCCAAACAGGTAGCCGTAAATTGACGAAGTTCGACGAGCATCACAAGCTATCGGGAGTGTGTACACTGCCTCGCGAAATGTCCACTAGAGCTTCAGAAATTCCAATGCTTGCAGAGGAATTTGGTCTCGGGGTTTTGCCTGAAGAAAATAGCGGCGAAATATCAGTGAACTTCGCAAAAGCTTCGGAAATTAATCCCCAACCAAGCAAAGCGTCCTAGACATGTTTTATGTCTGCAAGCATCTGCGTTGAGTCTGCGAAAAGACGCCGAGGTATTTGCAAAGCTTCGTCGAACCATCGGTGATATGTTTTTATTAAGCCTGCGTCACATATCCAAAACGGAGCCCGTCCGACTTCTCTACGAGCTGAAAAGGGCATTTTAGGCAGGAATATGGCATGTGTTTGCTCGATCACTGCGGACTCCGCCACGATTTTTAGGGGTCGGCCGACGATCGCAGGGCACCGAAACCAGTTCTAAAAATCAGCGATTTTCCAATGGCAATTTTTTAGGTCGCAGAGCTCGTAAACAGGTCGCCCGTAGATCGCTCGGGCAGCAGCAAACATGCGATCGGTGCTCGGGCAGCAATCCAACGATTTTAGACGTATTTATGCTTTAAAATATAGGCGGAGGTCGACAAAGCTGAGCGGCTTCCGCATTGGCTCCCTAAGATACTCGAACGACCCCCCCCCCCCCTTATCCTGCCCGACTAGTTCAAAGTCGAACGTGCGGCGAACACCCTCCGTGCCGGTGTCGGGCCGCCGTCGCGCGATTACTTCGGCTCCGGCCGGGCTCCTCCTGTCAACTCAGCTTCTAGTCCATGCTTCGATGAAGCGGACTCAGGCTCTCGTGCCACCTTCTTTTTAGAAACTGGTTTCGTTGCTCTCTTGGTCTTCTTTCGCGTTATCTTCGCTTGCCCTTATAACTTAGTAGCTGTGCAGTGCTCTTCACTCTGTCAGACTTCATTCATATGATGTGACAAACATTTTATATGCCATATATACTCGAGGCGCGTACGTCGGGCGGCGCCCGCCCGGGCGTTGCTCGGGTGTCTGTTGGGCATCGACAGACCAAATGACCATCGACCGCAACTCGGATGGCACCTGCCATTATGCCGGGCGACATTCGCCCGACTTCCGACGGCCACCGAATGAATTTTGATCACCATTATTCAATGAGCACCGCCCGATCCCCGTCCGATATGTGACAGGTTAGATTTTAAGCGTAATATACGTTTGACTTCCTGGCAAGCATGGAATTCGGCGACTTTCTGGCGATCCACAAATTCGGTCGGAGGTCGTTGGATATATGACGCAGGCTTAAGGCGAACCTTCGCCGAAAATTAGCTGAATATCAGCGGAAGGTCACCGAAACATCGGTGCCTTTTCGCCGATCGGTAGATTTTGCGTTGGTACATTCGCAGATTGGTGAACTTTGCATTGCATTATATTGACTGACAGTCATCCGAGTTATAGCGATCACTCTTTGTACGTCATCCGGCCGTCCACTTGTCCGTTAACAACGCACAAATCTGACCTCTGGATCTAGAAACCACTTACTGAAAATCTGTTGAGGTCCGTAAGAAATCCCCTATGAAACTAGAAATAAGGTCACCCTGACCTATATCCTCCGAGCTATGGGGCTAGAAAGTATCTCCAAGAATGGTAAAAACAGACTGATACAAAAACTCCAGTATCAGAATAACTAATGCATTGATCGCCATGATTCTTTCCATGCATATTGATCATGGAGTATTTCATCAGTTCCTGAAGACTGGTGGTGTCACCTTATTTTTTTTTCTAAATAGTACGCATTTTTTCTCTATATATTAAAACCTTCAAATTGTATATCTAGGGAGGTCCTAGGCAAATCTCTTTGGAAACTTGAAATTAGGTCATCGTGACCTTTTTTGCGAACTAGGGCCGAAAACAGGGTTTTCAGCACCTAGTGTGTCAGACGGTCACAAATTGTTTCCATTTAGCCTAGATTCTTCTAACATATATTCAGGGTAAGTCTCTGTGGAAACCTGAAATTAGATCATGGTGACCTATATTCTGCAATATATGTAAAAGAACGTGGTTTGAGCTTCATGTATGACATATATTTTTATTTTGATCACAGCTGGACCTAGAAACTTCTAATTTGATTAAGATCAGGGGAAGTTCCTTAAAAAAATATTGAAAATATGAAATTATGTCACTGTCATCTATATTCTGCAAGCTGTGTGAGAGAACCTGGTTTTAGCTAGCACTTAGTCCGATGGGCCAAAAGTGTAGAATTTTGCCATAGAAACTTTAACCTTAGCATCCAGGGAGTTTCTGGTAAAATCTTTATGGTAAGCCTAAATAAGTTCACTGTAACCTATTTTCTAAGGACTTTGGGCAAAAAGCTAATTTTGATTACCCTGGAAGTTATTCTACTCATTGTTCAAGATTCCTTATCAAATATATTTCACCAGATCTTAACATCAATAATCAATGCCTGCGTCACGCATGTCCAATTCAGCTGAGCGTCACGACCCATGGGTCACTTATCCTGCTTTTGGTGTATACGTGCAACGTGCAACTGCTAGAGAGAAAATAAGGCTGGGTCCGGAAATGTTTGTATTTATACCCAACCAATAAAGCATCTCCGATACATCTGTGATTGTTCGGCAATTTTCGGCTATGCATCTGCAACATTTCTTTGCTTGGCAGATGCTGACAAGCTGTCTGAGAACATTCGGCAAACATCATCGATGCATTTGCAAACGCTTGCCGAAATATCACCGAGCTTCGCCGAACATCGCCAAATATTCACCGGCTTGGTTAGCCCAAAAGAATGACTCCTCAATTGCTTTTTTTAGTGACTGACGCCATGTGGAGTCCATAGATTAGCCCAGCAGTTAACTGTGATTATAACACTCTATACACATCTGTGAGATTTAACATATATATATATCAATTGTTTAATGTTCAGTACTTCTATGTGTATTGTATATTTGACCACTGAAAAATATATTACATCACTATTTTGCACCAAGGAAGTGAAATATGAACATATTCGTACACAGGCCTAAAACATCATACAGGACTGCCACCGAATGCATGATGTCTGCTGGGCTGTTAATGCTTCAATTCCCCCTGGACAAATAAATCAGTTGTTGATGTTACAGGTGATTCATGCTTTCTAGAATGGTTATTTTTTACTATAGGCCTCTACGACAGTCTCAACTCATGACAAAACTTTTTATTCGCCGAACATCGCAAGAGTCCAAAACTCCAGTGGGACTATTGCCAGTCAAGTAAACCTAGGAAAACCTGACGATTGGTTTGGTTTGGCGGAAGGTTTTACCCTGACCAGAATGTCCTAAAAACGAATCGCGGATCAAAGAAAACCTGTTATATACTCCTTACAACCTTTAGACAACAACTTGGTGTGGGAATCTGTAGCTAGTCGTAAGATATGTGTGACTTAACAGGTTGTTTTTAAACTTTTTAATTTTATTTCAATGAGAATTCGGTACTCACATTTTTCACATTTTGACACACATACAGGCCTCAAAACATTATTAACCTACCCTGTTTGATCCCTGTGCGGATCACAATAAGATTAACAATGTACTTTACAAAACACGCAAAACTAGCCGTCTCAAATGGTCCTTATACTGCATATGCATGCAAAGTGACGCATGCTGCTGAAAAAAATCTATTCTCATTTGTCGTATTTATCATCTAGTAAGATTTCTCCTATTAAGTCTATTACTCTGAATATGAAGGGAGTGCCGTCCCTGTATTACCAGATTATTTGAATGTTAGATTGCTATCTTTTTATAGTAATTACTACAATTATTCAAGAGATGGTTCACTCCATACTGGTCTGACAATAATCACTTTAGTGATTGTTTATTTTAACAACATACGATAATAAGACTCTTTGCTGATGACCAGAATTCATGAGTTTTTAGCTAAGCTGACTGTAAGTCATCTGAGCTATAGCGATCACTCTTTGTCCGTCGTCCGTCCGGCCGTCCGGCCATCCAGCCGTCTGTCCGTTTACAAGGCACAAATCGTAACCACTGGACCTGGAATCTTCTAACTTTACAACCAGAGAGGTCCATGAAAAATCTTCTTGAAAACCTGGAATTAGGTCTCTGGTACCCATATTCTTCCAGTTATGTGGCTCCGAAGTACTCCCCAGAATAATGAAAAATTTGATACAAAAGCTCAAGTATCTGAACAACTAATGCATTGATCTCCATGATTCTTTGCATGGATATTCATCATGGAGTTATTCATCAGTTTCTGCAGACTGGTGGTGCCACCTGTATTTTTTCGATTTTTACTATTTTTTTATCTATTTTTGAGACCTTAAAAGATGTGGTCATTTGTTAAAAGAGCTAAAATCGTAACAATTAGACATAGAATCTTCTCACTTTACATCCAGAGAGGTACCTTAAAAGTCTCCATGTAAACCTGAAATTAGGTCTCTATTACCCATATTCTCTGAGCTATTGGGTTTATAAGCACCCCCATCATAATTAAAAATGTGATACCAAAACAGGGCACAAATCATAAACATTGGACCTGGAATCTTCTAACCTAAAATCCAGGGAGGTCTATGAAAATCTCCTTGGAAACGTGTAGTTAGGTCTCTGTTACCTATATTTTCTGAGCTATGTAAATGGTTGACACCTTTTGAAAAAGACTAGCTGTCTGTGGGTTCTTGTACACAAGCTTTACACCTGAGGAAGGGGGCCGAGCACCAGAAAAGCTTGTGTACAAGAACCCACACACAGCTAGTCTTTTTCAAAAGGTGTCAACCATTTACATTACTTTTGTAAGTAACAGACTAGCACGGCATTTCAAAACTTTACTTTCTGGGCTATGGGGTTCATAAATATAAGCACCCCTCAGAATAATTGAAAATTTGATACCAAAGTAGGCCACAAATCATAACCTTTGGGCCCAGAATCTTTTAACTTGACATCCCGAGAGGTCCTCAAAAGTTCTCCCCAGAAACCTAAAATAAGGTCACAGTGAACTATATTGGGGTATGTTTGAGCACCCTAGAAATAATGCAAAATACACCCAAATTGCCAGATTCCTCATGAAAGTTGGTTTGTCATCAGATTTGTTGTGCTTATGGGTCTTGATGAACTTAAGCTAATATGCATGAACAATGATGCCACCTACATTACCTTAATTAGTTGTCTGTGCAAGGACATATTGTCAAAATGTCAGTCGGCTGAGCGTCATGACCCACGGGTCACTTGTCAGACTACTCTTTGTGTAAATATTTTCAATAACTGACAGGCTGCTGCAGTAGGGATATGATATAAATGAGATCTCCTATGCTGAGAAACTAAGGCATAAACCATCTTCTACGCTGAAGAGTTCAAGTAAAGCATTTAAGTTAATATTAGGATTACACTATAACACCTTTTTCATTAAATCTGGTGTCTCCATATACACACCGTGCGACCCATCACTTTTCCCTCGTCTCTCTTTTCCTTTGGGGGACGTATTCTCTCTGTTTCTATGGACATTGTCCACAACATCTACACTGAATAGTGGCCATTAGGACATCTCTTTAACTAAGGCGAGATGGCATTATTCGGTTCAATGAGTGTCACATTGATGGTACCTAGTGCTAGACATTACATTCATTTGAACGTATTTACTTGAAACATTTGTTTACGATGATCCTGTGTTAATACAGGTTATGTTAGAGAAGATCAAGTGCTGAATCATTGATAGCATAATGAAATAATTTAAAAGAGTTATTTCTGATTAGGATACACGTTGAATGCATGCTGCAGTGTTCATCTGTCCCAGGTAATACCTAAATTTATTAGAGCTCCGTCAGCGGAATCAGATAACAGAAAATATTAATACAATTTAAATTTACGTGTGAGACTATCATTTGTAAATAATTATAATTAATATTTACAGAAGAAGATATTTTTTTAAATGGAATTCACTGAGTCAGAGAATTGGATATGACTGATATACTCGTGTATCATTTGATGAATCTGTAATTTGACGTAACAGATATACAGATAAATAACAATTTCTTGGCTATAGTGATGTTACTTGTTTTTTTAACGTCATCATGCAGTGGTTCATAGTTTACTCAGCGTCATCATTAAGTAGTTCATGGTGTACATAGCGTCACCATGCGGTGGTTCATGTTTGACGTAGCGTCCGTATGCAGTTGTTCATGGTTCACGTAGCGTCATCATGCAGTGGTTCATAGTTTACTCAGCGTCATCATGCAGTGGATCATGGTGTACATAGCGTCACCGTGCGGTAGTTAATTGTTTACGTAGCGTCATCATGCAGTATTCCATGGTTAGCTACATCATGTTGTGGTTCATGGTTTAAATAGCGTCATCATGCAGTGGTTCATAGTTTACTTAGCGTCATTTTGCAGTGGATCATGGTGCACATAGCGTCACCATGCGGTGGTTCATGGTTTACGTAGCGTCCGCATGCGGTTGTTCATGGTTTACGTAGCGTCATCATGCAGTGGCTCATAGTTTACTAAGCTTCATCATGCAGTGGAATTATGGTGTACATAGCGTCACTATGCGGTGGTTCATGGTTTACGTAGCGTCAGTATGCAGTTGTTCATGGTTTACGTAGCGTCATCATGCAGTGGTTCATAGTTTACTCAGCGTCATCATGCAGTGGATCATGGTGTACATAGCGTCACCATGCGGTAGTTAATTGTTTACGTAGCGTCATCATGCAGTATTCCATGGTTAGCTACATCAGGTTGTGGTTCATGGTTTAAATAGCGTCATTTTGCAGTGGTTCAAGGTTTACTTGGTGTATTCACGGGTTCACAAGTGCAGTTGTGCGGACGTACTACGGTAGGTTAAGCTTTACAGGAAGTAGTGTGGTATACTTAATGAAACTGTGCAGAGCTTCATGTTATGGGTAGTTCATGTTTACAGACACAGAGTGTAATTGTGCAGGAGTTCATAGTATAAAGAATGTAAACTCGTGATTTCATAGTGTTAACAGAATGTAATAGGGCAATGGTTCATAGCTCAATGTAAATGGTGTAAGTAGGATGGCTCATAGTATACAGATGGAAGGTTCATGAAGCACTGAGGACTGTAAGTGTAAGGGCCTCATGGGTTACACGGAATAATTGTATGAAGGTTCATGAACCACTGAGGAGTGTAATTGTAGGGGTCTCATGGTGTACACAGTGTAATTGTATGAAGGTTCATGAATCACTGAGGAGTGTAAGTGTAGGGGTCTTATGGTTTACACAGTGTAATTGTATGAAGGTGAATGAATCACTGAGGAGTGTAAGTGTAGGGGCCTCATGGTTACCACGGCGTAATTGTATGAAGGTTCATGTATCACTGAGGAGTGTAAGTGTAATGGCCTCATGGTTACCACGGTGTAATTGTATGAGATTCTTGAATCACTGAGGAGAGTAATTGTAGGGGTCTCATGGTGTACACCATGTAATTGTATGAAGGTTCATGAATCACTGAGGAGTGTAAGTGTAGGGGCCTCATCCTCATGGTTAACACGGTGTAATTGTATGAAAGTTCATGAATCACTGAGGACTGTAAGTGTGGGGGTCTTATGGTGTACACAGTGTAATTGTATGAAGGTTCATGAATCACTGAGGACTGTAAGTGTGGAGGTCTTATGGTTTACACGGTATAATTGCATGAAGGTTCATGAACCACTGAGGAGTGAAATTGTAGGGGTCTCATGGTGTACACAGTGTAATTGTATGAAGGTTCATGAATCACTGAGGAGTGTAAGTGTGGGGGTCTTATGGTTTACACGGTATAATTGCATGAAGGTTCATGAACCACTGAGGAGTGTAATTGTAGGGGTATCATGGTGTACACAGTGTAATTGTATGAAGGTTCATGAATCACTGAGGACTGTAAGTGTGGGGGTCTTATGGTTTACACGGTATAATTGCATGAAGGTTCATGAACCACTGAGGAGTGTAATTTTAGGGGTCTCATGGTGTACACAGTGTAATTGTATGAAGGTTCATGAATCACTGAGGAGTGTAAGTGTAAGGGTCTTATGGTTTACACGGTATAATTGCATGAAGGTTCATGAACCACTGAGGAGTGTAATTGTAGGGGTCTCATGGTGTATACAGTGTAATTGTATGAAGGTTCATGAATCACTGAGGAGTGTAAGTGTAGGGGCCTCATCCTCATGGTTAACAATCATGAATCACTGAGGAGTGTAAGTGTAGGGGCCTCATCCTCATGGTTAACACGGTGTAATTGCATGAAGGTTCATGAATCACTGAGGAGTAAATTGTAGAGGCCTCATGGTTAAAACGGTGTAATTGTATGAAGGTTCATGAATCACTGAGGAGTGTAAGTGTAAGGGTCTCATGGTGTACACGGTGTAATTGTATGAAGGTGAATGAATCACTGAGGAGTGTAAGTGTAAGGGTCTCATGGTGTACACGGTGTAATTATATGTAAGTTCATGAATCACTGAGGAGTGTAAGTGAAGCGGTCACATGGTTTAACAGTGTTCTTGTATTAAGGTGAATGAATCACTGAGGAGTGTAAGTGTAAGGGTCTCATGGTTTACACGGTGTAATTGCATGACGGTTCATGAATCACTGAGGAGTGTTAGTGAAGGGGCCCCATAGTTTACACGGTGTAATTGTATGAATGTGAATGAATCACTATCGAGTGTAAGTGTGAGGGTCTCATGGTTTACACGGTGTAATTGTATGAAGGTTCATGAATCACGGAGGAGTGTAAGTGTAGGGGTCTCATGGTTAACATGGTGTAATTGTATGAAAGTGAATCAATCATTGAGGAGTGTAAGTGTGAGGTTCTCATGGGATGCACGTTGTAATTGTATGAAAGTGAATCAATCACTGAGGAGTGTAAATGTAAGGGTGTCATGGGATACATGGTGTAATTGCATGTAGGTTCATGACTCACTGAGGAGTGTAAGTGTAGGGGCTTCATGGTTTACACGGTGTAATTGTATGAAAGTGAATCAATCACTGAGGAGTGTAAGTGTAATTAAGGGTCTCATGGGATACATGGTGTAATTGCATGTAGGTTCATGAATCACTGAGGAATGTAAGTGTAGGGGCCTCATGGTTTACACGGTGTAATTGTATGAAGGTGAATCAATCACTGAGGAGTGTAAGTGTAAGGGTCTCATGGGATACATGGTGTAATTGCATGTAGGTTCATGAATCACTGAGGACTGTAAGTGTAGGGTTCACATGCTTTACAACGTGTACTTGTATGAAGGTGAATGAATAACTGAGGAGTGTAAGTGTAAGGGTCTCATGGGATACATGGTGTAATTGTATGAAGGGGAATGAATCACTGAGGAATGTAAGTGTAGGAGCCCAATGGTTAACACGGTGTAATTGTATGAACATTCATGAATCACTGAGGACTGTATGTGTAGGGGTCTTATGGTTTAAACGGTGTAATTGTATGAAGGTTCATCAATCACACAGGAGTGTAAGAGTAGGGATCTCATAAGTTACACGCTGTAATTGCATGAAAGTTCATGAATCACTGAGGACTGTAAGTGTAGGGGTCACATGGTTTACATGGTGTACTTGTATGAAGCAGAATGAATCACTGAGGAGTGTAAGTGTAGGGGCCTCATGGGATACACGGTGTAATTGTATGAAGGTTCATGAATCACTGAGTAGTGTAAGTGTAAGGGTCTCTTGGGATACACGGTGTAATTGCATGAAGGTTCATGAATCACTGAGGACTGTAAGTGCAGGGTTCACATGCTTTACAAGGTTTACTTGTATGAAGCTGAATGAATCACTGAGGAGTGTAAGTGTAGGGGCCTCATGGTTAACACAGTGTAATTTTATGAAGGTGAATGAATCACTGAGGAGTGTAAGTGTAGGAGCCCAATGGTTATTACGGTGTAATTGTATGAACATTCATGAATCACTGAGGAGTGTAAGTGTAAGGGTCTTATGGTTTACACGGTGTAATTGTATGAAGGTTCGTGAATCACTGAGGAGTGTAAATGTAGTGGTCTCATGATTAACACGGTGTAATTGTATGAAGGTTTGTGAATCACTGAGGAGTGTAAGTGTAGGGGCCTCATGGTTGACAGGGAGTAATTGTATGAAGGTACATGAATCACTGAGGGCTGTAAGTGTAGGGGTCTTATGATTTACACAGTGTAATTGTATGAAGGTGAATGAATCACTGAGGAGTGTAAGTGTAGGGGCCTCATGGTTACCACGGTGTAATTGTATGAAGGTTCATGTATCACTGAGGAATGTAAGTGTAAGGGTATCATGGTTAACACGGTGTAATTGTATGAGATTCTTGAATCACTGAGGAGTGTAATTGTAGGGGTCTCATGGTGTACACCATGTAATTGTATGAAAATTCATAATTCACTGAGGAGGGTAAGTGTAGGGGCCTTATCCTCATGGTAAACACTGTTTAATTGAATGAAGGTGAATGAATCACTGAGGAGTGTTATTGTAGGGGTCTATTGGTTTACACGGTGTAATTGTATGAAGGTTCATGAATCACTGAGGAGTGTATGTGTAAGGGTCTCATGCGTTACACGGTATAATTGTATGAAGGTTCATGAATCACTGAGGAGTGTAAGTGTAGGGGCCTCATGGGTTGCACGGTGTAATTGTATGAAGGTTCATGAAATACTGAAAAGTGTAAGTATAAGGGTCTCATGGGTTACACGGGGTAATTGTATGAAGGTTCATGAATCACTGAGGAGTGTAAGTGTAAGGGTCTCATGGGTTACACGGTGTTATTGTATGAAGGTGAATGAATCACTGAGGAGTGTAAGTGTAATTAAGGGTCTCATTAGATACATGGTGTAATTGCATGTAGGTTCATGACTCACTGAGAAGTGTAAGTGAAGCGGTCACATGGTTTACACAGTTTAATTGTATGAAGGTGAATGAATCACTGAGGAGTGTAAGTGTAAGGGTCTTATGGGTTACACGGTGTAATTGCATGTAGGTTCATGAATCTCTGAGGACTGTAAGTGAAGCGGTCACATGGTTTACACAGTGTAATTGTATGAAGGTTAATGAATCACTGAAGAGTGTTAGTGTAAGGGTCTCATGGGATACACTGTGTAATTGTATGAAGGCGAATGAATCACTGAGGAGTGTAAGTGTAAGGGTCTTATGGGATACACAGTGTAATTGTATGAAGGTGAATGAATCACTGAAGAGTGTTAGTGTAAGGGTCTCATGGGATATACGGTGTAATTGTATGAAGGTGAATGAATCACTGAGGAGTGTAAGTGTAAGGGTCTTATAGGATACACAGGGTAATTGTATGAAGGTGAATGAATCACTGAAGAGTGTTAGTCTAAGGGTCTCATGGGATACACGGTGTAATTGTATGAAGGTGAATGAATCACTGAGGTGTGTAAATGTAGGGGTCTCATGGTTTACATGGTGAAATTGTATGAAGGTGAATGAATCACTGAGGTGTGTAAGTGTAGGGTTCACATGCTTTCCAAGGTGTAATTGAATGAAGGTGAATGAATCACTGAGAAGTGTAAGTGTAAGGGTCTTATGGGTTACACGGTGTAATTGTATGAAAGTGAATGAATCACTGAGGACTGTAAGTGAAGCAGTTAAATGGTTTACACAGTGTAATTGTATGAAGGTGAATGAATCACTGAGGAGTGTAAGTGCAATTAAGGGTCTCATGAGATACATGGTGTAATTGCATGTAGGTTCATGAATCACTGAGGAGTGTAAGCGTAGGGGCCTCATGGTTTACACGGTGTAATTGTATGAAGGTGAATGAATCACTTAGGAGTGTAAGTGTAGGGGTCTCATGGGATACACGGTGTAATTGTATGAAGGTGAATGAATCACTGAGTGTAAGTGTAAGGGTATCATAAGATACATGGTGTAATTGCATGTAGGTTCATGACTCACTGAGGAGTGTAAGTGTAGGGGCTTCATGGTTTACACGGTGTAATTGTATGAAGGTGAATCAATCACTGAGGAGTGTAAGTGTAATTAAGGGTCTCATGGGATACATGGTGTGATTGTATGTAGGTTCATGAATCACTGAGGAGTGTAAGTGTAGGGGCCTCATGGTTTACATGGTGTAATTGTATGAAGGTGAATCAATCACTGAGGCGTGTAAGTGTAAGGGTCTCATGGGATACATGGTGTAATTGCATGTAGGTTCATGAATCACTGAGGACTGTAAGTGTAGGGGTCTTATGGTTTTCAGGGTCTAATTGTATGAAGGTTCATAATTCACACAGGAGTGTAAGAGTAGGGATCTCATAAGTTACACGGTGTAATTGCATGAAGGTTCAAGACTCACTGAGGACTGTATGTGTAGGGGTCACATGGTTTACACGGTGTAATTGTATGAAAGTGATTGAATCACTGAGGAGTGTAAGTGTAGACGCCTCGTAGTGAACTCGGTGTAATTGTATGAAGGTTCAAGAATCACTGAAGACTGTAAGTGTAGGGGTCACATGGTTTACACGGTGAAATTGTTTGAAAGTTTGTGAATCACTGAGGAGTGTAAGTGTAGGGGTCTCATGGTTACCACAGTTTAATTGTATGAAGGTTCATGAATCACTGAGGAATGTAAGTGTGGTGGTCTTTTGGTTTACACGGTGTAATTGGATGATGGTTCATGAATCACTGAGGAGTGTAAGTGTAGGGGCCTCATCCTCATGGTTAACACGGTGTAATTGTTTGAAGGTTCATGAATCACTGAGGAGTGTAATTGTAGGGTTTTCATGGTGTACATGGTATAATTGTATGAAGGTTCATGAACCACTGAGGAATGTAAGTGTAGGGGTCTCATGGTGTACACAGTGTAATTGTATGAAAGTTCATGAATCACTGAGGAGTGTAAGTGTAGGGGTCTCATGGTGTACACAGTGTAATTGTATGAAAGTTCATGAATCACTGAGGAGTGTAAGTGTAAGGGTCTCATGGTGTACACAGTGTAATTGTATGAAAGTTCATGAATCACTGAGGAGTGTAAGTGTAAGGGTCTTATGGGTTACACGGTATAATTGTATGAAGGTTCATGAACCACTGAGGACTGTAAGTGTAGGGGTCTCATGGTGTACACAGTGTAATTGAATGAAAGTTCATGAATCAATGAGGAGTGTAAGTGTAAGGGTCTTAAGGTGTACACGGTGTAATTGCATGTATGTTCAGGTATCTCTGCGGACTGTAGGTGAAGCGGTCACATGGTTTACACAGTGTAATTGTATGAAGGTGAATGAATCACTGAGGAGTGAAAGTGTAAGGGTCTTATGGGTTACACGGTGTAATTCCATGTAGGTTCATGAATCTCTGAGGACTGTAATTGAAGCGGTCACATGGTTTACACGGTGTAATTGTATGAAGGTGAATGAATCACTGAAGAGTGTTAGGGTAAGGGTCTCATGGGATACACGGTGTAATTGTATCAAGGTGAATGAATCACTGAGGAGTGTAAGTGTAAGGGTCTCATGGAATACATTCTGTAATTGCATGTAGTTTCATGAATCACTGAGGAGTTTAAGTGTAGGGGCTTAATGGTTTACACGGTGTAATTGTATGAAGGTGAATGAATCCCTGAGGAGTGTAAGTGTAATTAAGGGTCTCATGGGATACATGGTGTAATTGCATGTAGGTTCATGAATCACTGAGGAGTGTAAGTGTAGGGGCCTCATGGTATACACGTTGTAATTGTATGAAAGTGAATCAATCACTGAGGAGTGTAAGTGTAAGGAAGGGTCTCATGGGATACACGGTGTAATTGTATGAAGGTTTATGAATCACTGAAGAGTGTAAGTGTAAGGGTCTCATGGGATACACGGTGTAATTGCATGAAGGTTCATGAATCACTGAGGACTGTAAGTGTAGGGGTCACATGGTTTACATAGTGTACTTGTACGAAGCTGAATGAATCACTGAGGAGTGTAAGTGTAGACGCCTCATGGGATACACGGTGTAATTGTATGAAGGTTCATGAATCACTGAAGAGTGTAAGTGTAAGGGTCTCATGGGATACACGGTGTAATTGCATGAAGGTTCATGAATCACTGAGGACTGTAAGTGTAGGGTTCACATGCTTTACAAGGTTTACTTGTATTAAGCTCAATGAATCACTGAGGAGTGTAAGTGTAGGGGCCTCATGGTTAACACGGTGTAATTTTATGAAGGTGAATGAATCACTGAGGAGTGTAAATGTAGGAGCCCAATGGTTAACACGGTGTAATTGTATGAACATTCATGAATCACTGAGGACTGTATGTGTAGGGGTCTAATGGTTTACACGGTGTAATTGTATGAAGGTTCGTGAATCACTGAGGAGTGTAAGTGTAATGGCCTCATGGTGACCACGGTGTAATTGTATGAGATTCTTGAATCACTGAGGAGAGTAATTGTAGGGGTCTCATGGTGTACACCATGTAATTGTATGAAAATTCATGAATCACTGAGGAGTGTAAGTGTAGGGGCCTTATCCTCATGGTAAACACTGTTAAATTGTATGAAGGTGAATGAATGACTGAGGAGTGTAAGTGTAGGGGCCTCATTGTTAACACGGTGTAATTTTATGAAGGTGAATGAATCACTGAGGAGTGTAAGTGTAGGAGCCCAATGGTTAACACGGTGTAATTGTATGAACATTCATGAATCACTGAGGACTGTATGTGTAGGGGTCTTATGGTTTACACGGTTTAATTGTATGAAGGTTCGTGAATCACTGAGGAGTGTAAGTGTAGGGGCCTCATGGTTGACAGGGAGTAATTGTATGAAGGTACATGAATCACTTAGGGCTGTAAGTGTAGGGGTCTTATGGTTTACACAG
Source organism: Sipunculus nudus (assembly GCA_026874595.1). Taxonomy (NCBI): domain Eukaryota; kingdom Metazoa; phylum Annelida; class Sipuncula; order Golfingiida; family Sipunculidae; genus Sipunculus; species Sipunculus nudus. The sequence continues at coordinate 52,070,547 of CM049311.1, read as the reverse complement.
TGTAATTGTATGAAGGCGAATGAATCACTGAGGAGTGTAAGTGAAGCGATCACATGGTTTACACAGTGTAATTATATGAAGATTCATGAATCACTGAGGAGTGTTAGTTTAGGGGTCTAATGGTTTACACGGTGTAATTGTATGAAGGTTCATGAATCACTGAGGAGTGTATGTGTAAGGGTCTCATGCGTTACACGGTATAATTGTATGAAGGTTCATGAATCACTGAGGAGTGTAAGTGTAAGGGTCTCATGGGTACACGGTGTAATTGTATGAAGGTTTATGAATCACTGAGGTGTATAAGTGTAGGGGCCTGATGGGTTACACGGTGTAATTGTATGAAGGTTTATGAATCACTGAAGAGTGTAAGTGTAAGGGTCTCATGGGTTACACGGTGTAATTGTATGAAGGTCCATGAATCACTGAGGAGTGTAAGTATAAGTGTCTCATGGTTAACACGGTGTAATTGTATGGAGGTCAGTGAATCACTGAGGAGTGTAAGTGTAGGGGCCTCATGGTTGACAGGGTGTAATTGTATGAAGGTGAATGAATCACTGAGGGCTGTAAGTGTAGGGGTCTTATGGTTTACACGGTGTTATTGCATATAGGTGAATGAATCACTGAGAAGTGTAATTGTAGTTGCCACTTGGTTACCACGGTGAAATTGTATGAAGGTTCATGAATCACTGAAGACTGTAAGTGTAAGGGTATCGTGGGTTACACGGTGTAATTGTATGAAGGTTTATAAAATACTGAGGAGTATAAGTGTATGGGCCTCATGGGTTACACGGTGTTATTGTATGAAGGTTCATGAATCACTGAGGAGTGTAAGTGTAAGGGTCTCATGGGTTACACGGTGTAATTGTATGAAGGTTCATGAATCACTGAGGAGTGTAAGTGTAAGGGCCTCAGAGGATACACGGTGTAATTGTATGACGGTTCATGAATCACTGAGGACTGTAAGTGTAAGGTTCTCATGGTGTACACAGTGTGATTGTATAAAGGTTGATGAATCACTGAGGAGTATAAGTGTAGGGGCCTCATGGGTTACAAGGTGTAATTGTATGAAGGTTCTTGAATCACTGAGGTGTATAAGTGTAGGGGCCTCATGGGTTACAAGGTGTTATTGTATGAAGGTTCATGAATCACTGAGGAGTATAAGTGTGGGGGCCTTAAGGTTGAACGGTGTAATTGCATGAAGGTTCAAGACTCACTGAGGACTGTATGTGTAGGTGTCACATGGTTTACACGGTGTAATTGTATGAAAATGAAAGAATCACTAAGGAGTGTAAGTGTAGAGGCCTCATGGTTAACACGGTGTAATTGTATGTAGGTTCAAGAATCACTGAAGACTGTAAGTGTAGGGGTCACATGGTTTACACGGTGTAATTGTCTGAAAGTTCGAGAATCACTGAGGAGTGTAAGTGTAGGGGCCTCATGGTTACCACAGTGCAATTGTATGAAGGTTCATGAATCACTGAGGAATGTAAGTGTGGTGGTCTTTTGGTTTACACGGTGTAATTGGATGATGGTTCATGAATCACTGAGGAGTGTAAGTGTAGGGGCCTCATCTTCATGGTTAACACGGTGTAATTGTTTGAAGGTTCATGAATTACTGAGGAGTGTAATTGTAGGGTTTTCATGGTGTACACGGTATAATTGTATGAAGGTTCATGAACCACTGAGGAATGTAAGTGTAGGGGTCTCATGGTGTACACAGTGTAATTGTATGAAAGTTCATGAATCACTGAGGTGTGTTAGTGTAGGGGTCTCATGGTTTACACAGTGTAATTGTATGAAAGTTCATGAATCACTGAGGAGTGTAAGTGTAAGGGTCTCATGGTGTACACAGTGTAATTGTATGAAAGTTCATGAATCACTGAGGAGTGTAAGTGTAAGGGTCTTATGGGTTACATGGTATAATTGTATGAAGGTTCATGAACCACTGAGGACTGTAAGTGTAGGGGTCTCATGGTGTACACAGTGTAATTGAATGAAAGTTCATGAATCACTGAGGAGTGTAAGTGTAAGGGTCTTATGGGTTACACGGTGTAATTGCATGTAGGTTCATGTATCTCTGCGGACTGTAAGTGAAGCGGTCACATGGTTTACACAGTGTAATTGTATGAAGGTGAATGAATCACTGAGGAGTGTAAGTGTAAGGGTCTTATGGGTTACACGGTGTAATTGCATGTAGGTTCATGAATCTCTGAGGACTGTAATTGAAGCGGTCACATGGTTTACACGGTGTAATTGTATGAAGGTGAATGAATCACTGAAGAGTGTTAGTGTAAGGGTCTCATGGGATACACGGTGTAATTGTATGAAGGTGAATGAATCACTGAGGAGTGTAAGTGTAAGGGTCTCATGGGATACATTGTGTAATTGCATGTAGTTTCATGAATCACTGAGGAGTTTAAGTGTAGGGGCTTAATGGTTTACACGGTGTAATTGTATGAAGGTGAATGAATCACTGAGGAGTGTAAGTGTAATTAAGGGTCTCATGGGATACATTGTGTAATTGCATGTAGTTTCATGAATCACTGAGGAGTTTAAGTGTAGGGGCCTCATGGTATACACGTTGTAATTGTATGAAAGTGAATCAATCACTGAGGAGTGTAAGTGTAAGGAAGGGTCTCATGGGATACACGGTGTAATTGTATGAAGGTTTATGAATCACTGAAGAGTGTAAGTGTAAGGGTCTCATGGGATACACGGTGTAATTGCATGAAGGTTCATGAATCACTGAGGACTGTAAGTGTAGGGGTCACATGGTTTACATAGTGTACTTGTACGAAGCTGAATGAATCACTGAGGAGTGTAAGTGTAGACGCCTCATGGGATACACGGTGTAATTGTATGAAGGTTCATGAATCACTGAAGAGTGTAAGTGTAAGGGTCTCATGGGATACACGGTGTAATTGCATGAAGGTTCATGAATCACTGAGGACTGTAAGTGTAGGGTTCACATGCTTTACAAGGTTTACTTGTATTAAGCTCAATGAATCACTGAGGAGTGTAAGTGTAGGGGCCTCATGGTTAACACGGTGTAATTTTATGAAGGTGAATGAATCACTGAGGAGTGTAAATGTAGGAGCCCAATGGTTAACACGGTGTAATTGTATGAACATTCATGAATCACTGAGGACTGTATGTGTAGGGGTCTAATGGTTTACACGGTGTAATTGTATGAAGGTTCGTGAATCACTGAGGAGTGTAAGTGTAATGGCCTCATGGTGACCACGGTGTAATTGTATGAGATTCTTGAATCACTGAGGAGAGTAATTGTAGGGGTCTCATGGTGTACACCATGTAATTGTATGAAAATTCATGAATCACTGAGGAGTGTAAGTGTAGGGGCCTTATCCTCATGGTAAACACTGTTAAATTGTATGAAGGTGAATGAATGACTGAGGAGTGTAAGTGTAGGGGCCTCATAGTTAACACGGTGTAATTTTATGAAGGTGAATGAATCACTGAGGAGTGTAAGTGTAGGAGCCCAATGGTTAACACGGTGTAATTGTATGAACATTCATGAATCACTGAGGACTGTATGTGTAGGGGTCTTATGGTTTACACGGTGTAATTGTATGAAGGTTCGTGAATCACTGAGGAGTGTAAGTGTAGGGGCCTCATGGTTGACAGGGAGTAATTGTATGAAGGTACATGAATCACTTAGGGCTGTAAGTGTAGGGGTCTTATGGTTTACACAGTGTAATTGTATGAAGGCGAATGAATCACTGAGGAGTGTAAGTGAAGCGATCACATGGTTTACACAGTGTAATTATATGAAGATTCATGAATCACTGAGGAGTGTTAGTTTAGGGGTCTAATGGTTTACACGGTGTAATTGTATGAAGGTTCATGAATCACTGAGGAGTGTATGTGTAAGGGTCTCATGCGTTACACGGTATAATTGTATGAAGGTTCATGAATCACTGAGGAGTGTAAGTGTAAGGGTCTCATGGGTACACGGTGTAATTGTATGAAGGTTTATGAATCACTGAGGTGTATAAGTGTAGGGGCCTGATGGGTTACACGGTGTAATTGTATGAAGGTTTATGAATCACTGAAGAGTGTAAGTGTAAGGGTCTCATGGGTTACACGGTGTAATTGTATGAAGGTCCATGAATCACTGAGGAGTGTAAGTATAAGTGTCTCATGGTTAACACGGTGTAATTGTATGGAGGTCAGTGAATCACTGAGGAGTGTAAGTGTAGGGGCCTCATGGTTGACAGGGTGTAATTGTATGAAGGTGAATGAATCACTGAGGGCTGTAAGTGTAGGGGTCTTATGGTTTACACGGTGTTATTGCATATAGGTGAATGAATCACTGAGAAGTGTAATTGTAGGGGCCACTTGGTTACCACGGTGAAATTGTATGAAGGTTCATGAATCACTGAAGACTGTAAGTGTAAGGGTATCGTGGGTTACACGGTGTAATTGTATGAAGGTTTATAAAATACTGAGGAGTATAAGTGTAGGGGCCTCATGGGTTACACGGTGTTATTGTATGAAGGTTCATGAATCACTGAGGAGTGTAAGTGTAAGGGTCTCATGGGTTACACGGTGTAATTGTATGAAGGTTCATGAATCAGTGAGGAGTGTAAGTGTAAGGGCCTCAGAGGATACACGGTGTAATTGTATGACGGTTCATGAATCACTGAGGACTGTAAGTGTAAGGTTCTCATGGTGTACACAGTGTGATTGTATAAAGGTTGATGAATCACTGAGGAGTATAAGTGTAGGGGCCTCATGGGTTACAAGGTGTAATTGTATGAAGGTTCTTGAATCACTGAGGTGTATAAGTGTAGGGGCTCATGGGTTACAAGGTGTTATTGTATGAAGGTTCATGAATCACTGAGGAGTATAAGTGTGGGGGCCTTAAGGTTGAACGGTGTAATTGCATGAAGGTTCAAGACTCACTGAGGACTGTATGTGTAGGGGTCACATGGTTTACACGGTGTAATTGTATGAAAATGAAAGAATCACTAAGGAGTGTAATTGTAGAGGCCTCATGGTTAACACGGTGTAATTGTATGTAGGTTCAAGAATCACTGAAGACTGTAAGTGTAGGGGTCACATGGTTTACACGGTGTAATTGTCTGAAAGTTCGAGAATCACTGAGGAGTGTAAGTGTAGGGGCCTCATGGTTACCACAGTGCAATTGTATGAAGGTTCATGAATTACTGAGGAGTGTAATTGTAGGGGCCTCATCTTCATGGTTAACACGGTGTAATTGTTTGAAGGTTCATGAATTACTGAGGAGTGTAATTGTAGGGTTTTCATGGTGTACACGGTATAATTGTATGAAGGTTCATGAACCACTGAGGAATGTAAGTGTAGGGGTCTCATGGTGTACACAGTGTAATTGTATGAAAGTTCATGAATCACTGAGGTGTGTTAGTGTAGGGGTCTCATGGTTTACACAGTGTAATTGTATGAAAGTTCATGAATCACTGAGGAGTGTAAGTGTAAGGGTCTCATGGTGTACACAGTGTAATTGTATGAAAGTTCATGAATCACTGAGGTGTGTTAGTGTAGGGGTCTCATGGTTTACACAGTGTAATTGCATGTAGGTTCATGAATCTCTGAGGACTGTAATTGAAGCGGTCACACGGTTTACACGGTGTAATTGTATGAAGGTGAATGAATCACTGAAGAGTGTTAGTGTAAGGGTCTCATGGGATACACGGTGTAATTGTATGAAGGTGAATGAATCACTGAGGAGTGTAAGTGTAAGGGTCTCATGGGATACATTGTGTAATTGCATGTAGTTTCATGAATCACTGAGGAGTTTAAGTGTAGGGGCTTCATGGTTTACACGGTGTAATTGTATAAAGGTGAATGAACGACTGAGGAATGTAAGTGTAATTAAGGGTCTCATGGGATACACGGTGTAATTGCATGTAGGTTCATGAATCACTGAGGAGTGTAAGTGTAGGGGCCTCATGGTTTACACGTTGTAATTGTATGAAAGTGAATCAATCACTGAGGAGTGTAAGGGTAAGGGTGTCATGGGATACATGGTGTAATTGCATGTAGTTTCATGAATCACTGAGGAGTTTAAGTGTAGGGGCTTCATGGTTTACACGGTGTAATTGTATAAAGGTGAATGAACGACTGAGGAATGTAAGTGTAATTAAGGGTCTCATGGGATACACGGTGTAAATGCATGTAGGTTCATGACTCACTGAGGAGTGTAAGTGAAGGGGCTTCATGGTTTACACGGTGTAATTGTATGAAGGTGAATCAATCACTGAGGAGTGTAAGTGTAATTAAGGGTCTCATGGGATACATGGTGTAATTGCATGTAGGTTCATGAATCACTGAGTTGTGTAAGTGTAGGGGGCTCATGGTTTACACGGTGTAATTGTATGAAAGTGAATTAATCACTGAGGCGTGTAAGTGTAAGGGTCTCATGGGATACAAGGTGTAATTGCATGTAGGTTCATGAATCACTGAGGACTGTAAGTGTGGGAGCCAAATGGTTAACACGGTTTAATTGTATGAACATTCATGAATCACTGAGGACTGTATGTGTAGGGGTCTTATGGTTTTCAGGGTCTAATTGTATGAAGGTTCATAATTCACACAGGAGTGTAAGAGTAGGGATCTCATAAGTTACACGGTGTAATTGCATGAAGGTTCATGAATCACTGAGGAGTGTAAGTGTAAGGAAGGGTCTCATGGGATACACGGTGTAATTGTATGAAGGTTTATGAATCACTGAAGAGTGTAAATGTAAGGGTCTCATGGGATACACGGTGTAATTGCATGAAGGTTCATGAATCACTGAGTACTGTAAGTGTAGGGGTCACATGGTTTACATAGTGTACTTGTACGAAGCTGAATGAATCACTAAGGAGTGTAAGTGTAGGCGCCTCATGGGATACACGGTGTAATTGTATGAAGGTTCATGAATCACTGAAGAGTGTAAGTGTAAGGGTCTCATGGGATACACGGTGTAATTGCATGAAGGTTCATGAATCACTGAGGACTGTAAGTGTAGGGTTCACATGCTTTACAAGGTTTACTTGTATTAAGCTGAATGAATCACTGAGGAGTGTAAGTGTAGGGGCCTCATGGTTAACACGGTGTAATTTTATGAAGGTGAATGAATCACCGAGGAGTGTAAATGTAGGAGCCCAATGGTTAACACGGTGTAATTGTATGAACATTCATGAATCACTGAGGACTGTATGTGTAGGGGTCTTATGGTTTACACGGTGTAATTGTATGAAGGTTCGTGAATCACTGAGGAATGTAAGTGTAATGGCCTCATGGTGACCACGGTGTAATTGTATGAGATTCTTGAATCACTGAGGAGAGTAATTGTAGGGGTCTCATGGTGTACACCATGTAATTGTATGAAAATTCATGAATCACTGAGGAGTGTAAGTGTAGGGGCCTTATCCTCATGGTAAACACTGTTAAATTGTATGAAGGTGAATGAATCACTGAGGAGTGTAAGTGTAGGGGCCTCATAGTTAACACGGTGTAATTTTATGAAGGTGAATGAATCACTGAGGAGTGTAAGTGTAGGAGCCCAAGGGTTAACACGGTGTAATTGTATGAACATTCACGAATCACTGAGGACTGTATGTGTAGGGGTCTTATGGTTTACACGGTGTAATTGTATGAAGGTTCGTGAATCACTGAGGAGTGTAAGTGTAGGGGCCTCATGGTTGACAGGGAGTAATTGTATGAAGGTACATGAATCACTGAGGGCTGTAAGTGTAGGGGTCTTATGGTTTACACAGTGTAATTGTATGAAGGCGAATGAATCACTGAGGAGTGTAAGTGTAGGGGCCTCATGGTTACCACGGTGTTATTGTATGAAGGTTCATGTATCACTGAGGAGTGTAAGTGAATTGGCCTCATGGTTAACACGGTGTAATTGTATGAGATTCTTGAATCACTGAGGAGAGTAATTGTTGGGTTTCATGGTGTACACCATGTAATTGTATGAAAATTCATGAATCACTGAGGAGTGTAAGTGTAGGGTCCTCATCCTCATGGTAAACACTGTTAAATTGTATGAAGGTGAATGAATCACTGAGGAGTGTTAGTGTAGGGGTCTCATGGGTTACACGGTTTAATTGCACGAACGTTCGTGAATCACTTAAGAGTGTGAGTGTAATGGTCTAATGATTTACATGGATTAATTGTATTAAGGTTCATGAATCACTGAGGAGTGTAAGTGAAGCAATCACATGGTTTACACAGTGTAATTATATGAAGATTCATGAATCACTGAGGAGTGTTAGTGTAGGGGTCTAATGGTTTACACGGTGTAAATGTATGAAGGTTCATGAATCACTGAGGAGTGTATGTGTAAGGGTCTCATGCGTTACACGGTATAATTGTATGAAGGTTCATGAATCACTGAGGAGTGTAAGTGTAAGGGTCTCATGGGTACACGGTGTAATTGTATGAAGGTTTATGAATCACTGAGGTGTATAAGTATAGGGGCCTGATGGGTTACACGGTGTAATTGTATGAAGGTTTATGAATCACTGAAGAGTGTAAGTGTAAGGGTCTCATGGGATACACGGTGTAATTGTATGAAGGTCCATGAATCACTGAGGAGTGTAAGTATAAGTGTCTCATGGTTAACACGGTGTAATTGTATGGAGGTCAGTGAATCACTGAGGAGTGTAAGTGTAGGAGCCTCATGGTTGACAGGGTGTAATTGTATGAAGGTGAATGAATCACTGAGGGCTGTAAGTGTAGGGGTCTTATGGTTTACACGGTGTTATTGCATATAGGTGAATGAATCACTGAGAAGTGTAATTGTAGGGGCCACTTGGTTACCACGGTGAAATTGTATGAAGGTTCATGAATCACTGAAGACTGTAAGTTTAAGGGTATCATGGGTTACACGGTGTAATTGTATGAAGTTTTATAAAATACTGAGGAGTATAAGTGTATGGGCCTCATGGGTTACACGGTGTTATTGTATGAAGGTTCATGAATCACTGAGGAGTGTAAGTGTAAGGGTCTCATGGGTTACACGGTGTAATTGTATGAAGGTTCATGAATCACTGAGGAGTGTAAGTGTAAGGGTCTCATGGGTACACGGTGTAATTGTATGAAGGTTTATGAATCACTGAGGACTGTAAGTGTAAGGGTCTCATGGTGTACACAGTGTGATTGTATAAAGGTTGATGAATCACTGAGGAGTATAAGTGTAGGGGCCTCATGGGTTACAAGGTGTAATTGTATGAAGGTTCTTGAATCACTGAGGTTTATAAGTGTTTGGGCCTCATGGGTTACAAGGTGTTATTGTATGAAGGTTCATGAATCACTGAGGAGTATAAGTGTGGGGGCCTTAAGGTTGAACGGTGTAATTGCATGAAGGTTGACAGGGTATAATTGTATGAAGGTGAATGAATCACTGAGGGCTGTAAGTGTAGGGGTCTTATGGTTTACACGGTGTTATTGCATATAGGTGAATGAATCACTGAGAAGTGGATTGTAGGGGCCACTTGGTTACCACGGTGAAATTGTATGAAGGTTCATGAATCACTGAAGACTGTAAGTGTAAGGGTCTCATGGGTTACACGGTGTAATTGTATGAAGGTCCATGAATCACTGAGGAGTGTAAGTATAAGTGTCTCATGGTTAAAACGGTGTAATTGTATGGAGGTCAGTGCAATCACTGAGGAGTGTAAGTGTAGGGGCCTCATGGTTGACAGGGTGTAATTGTATGAAGGTGAATGAATCACTGAGGGCTGTAAGTGTAGGGGTCTTATGGTTTACACGGTGTTATTGCATATAGGTGAATGAATCACTGAGAAGTGTAATTGTAGGGGCCACTTGGTTACCACGGTGAAATTGTATGAAGGTTCATGAATCACTGAAGACTGTAAGTTTAAGGGTATCATGGGTTACACGGTGTAATTGTATGAAGTTTTATAAAATACTGAGGAGTATAAGTGTATGGGCCTCATGGGTTACACGGTGTTATTGTATGAAGGTTCATGAATCACTGAGGAGTGTAAGTGTAAGGGTCTCATGGGTTACACGGTGTAATTGTATGAAGGTTCATGAATCACTGAGGAGTGTAAGTGTAAGGGTCTCATGGGTACACGGTGTAATTGTATGAATGTTTATGAATCACTGAGGTGTATAAGTGTAGGGTCCTGATGCGTTACACGGTGTAATTGTATGAAGGTGAATGAATCACTGAGGAGTGTAAGTGTAAGGGTCTCATGGGATACATTGTGTAATTGCATGTAGTTTCATGAATCACTGAGGAGTTAAAGTGTAGGGGCTTCATGGTTTACACGGTGTAATTGTATCAAGGTGAATGAATCACTGAGGAATGTAAGTGTAATTAAGGGTCTCATGGGATACATGGTGTAATTGCATGTAGGTTCATGAATCACTGAGGAGTGTAAGTGTAGGGGCCTCATGGTTTACACGTTGTAATTGTATGAAAGTGAATCAATCACTGAGGAGTGTAAGTGTAAGGGCGTCATGGGATACATGGTGTAAATGCATGTAGGTTCATGACTCACTGAGGAGTGTAAGTGTAGGGGGCTCATGGTTTACACGGTGTAATTGTATGAAAGTGAATCAATCACTGAGGAGTGTAAGTGTAAGGGTCTCATGGGATACAAGGTGTAATTGCATGTAGTTTCATGAATCATTGAGGACTGTAAGTGTAGGGTTCACATGCTTTACAAGGTGTACTTGTATGAAGGTGAATGGATCACTGAGGAGTGTAAGTGTAGGGGCCTCATGGTTAACACGGTGTAATTTTATGAAGGTGAATGAATCACTGAGGAGTGTAAATGTAGGAGCCCAATGGTTAACACGGTGTAATTGTATGAACATTCATGAATCACTGAGGACTGTATGTGTAGGGGTCTTATGGTTTACACGGTGTAATTGTATGAAGGTTCGTGAATCACTGAGGAGTGTAAGTGTAATGGCCTCATGGTGACCACGGTGTAATTGTATGAGATTCTTGAATCACTGAGGAGAGTAATTGTAGGGGTCTCATGGTGTACACCATGTAATTGTATGAAAATTCATGAATCACTGAGGAGTGTAAGTGTAGGGGCCTTATCCTCATGGTAAACACTGTTAAATTGTATGAAGGTGAATGAATCACTGAGGAGTGTAAGTGTAGGGGCCTCATAGTTAACACGGTGTAATTTTATGAAGGTGAATGAATTACTGAGGAATGTAAGTGTAGGAGCCCAAGGGTTAACACGGTGTAATTGTATGAACATTCACGAATCACTGAGGACTGTATGTGTAGGGGTCTTATGGTTTACACGGTGTAATTGTATGAAGGTTCGTGAATCACTGAGGAGTGTAAGTGTAGGGGCCTCATGGTTGACAGGGAGTAATTGTATGAAGGTACATGAATCACTGAGGGCTGTAAGTGTAGGGGTCTTATGGTTTACACAGTGTTATTGTATGAAGGCGAATGAATCACTGAGGAGTGTAAGTGTAGGGGCCTCATGGTTACCACGGTGTTATTGTATGAAGGTTCATGTATCACTGAGGAGTGTAAGTGAATTGGCCTCATGGTTAACACGGTGTAATTGTATGAGATTCTTGAATCACTGAGGAGAGTAATTGTTGGGTTTCATGGTGTACACCATGTAATTGTATGAAAATTCATGAATCACTGAGGAGTGTAAGTGTAGGGTCCTCATCCTCATGGTAAACACTGTTAAATTGTATGAAGGTGAATGAATCACTGAGGAGTGTTAGTGTAGGGGTCTCATGGGTTACACGGTTTAATTGCACGAACGTTCGTGAATCACTTAAGAGTGTGAGTGTAATGGTCTAATGATTTACATGGATTAATTGTATTAAGGTTCATGAATCACTGAGGAGTGTAAGTGAAGCAATCACATGGTTTACACAGTGTAATTATATGAAGATTCATGAATCACTGAGGAGTGTTAGTGTAGGGGTCTAATGGTTTACACGGTGTAAATGTATGAAGGTTCATGAATCACTGAGGAGTTTATGTGTAAGGGTCTCATGCGTTACACGGTGTAATTGTATGAAGGTTTATGAATCACTGAGGTGTATAAGTGTAGGGGCCTGATGGGTTACACGGTGTAATTGTATGAAGGTTTATGAATCACTGAAGAGTGTAAGTGTAAGGGTCTCATGGATTACACGGTGTAATTGTATGAAGGTCCATGAATCACTGAGGAGTGTAAGTATAAGTGTCTCATGGTTAACACGGTGTAATTGTATGGAGTTCAGTGAATCACTGAGGAGTGTAAGTGTAGGGGCCTCATGGTTGACAGGGTGTAATTGTATGAAGGTGAATGAATCACTGAGGGCTGTAAGTGTAGGGGTCTTATGGTTTACACGGTGTTATTGCATATAGGTGAATGAATCACTGAGAAGTGTAATTGTAGGGGCCACTTGGTTACCACGGTGAAATTGTATGAAGGTTCATGAATCACTGAAGACTGTAAGTTTAAGGGTATCATGGGTTACACGGTGTAATTGTATGAAGTTTTATAAAATACTGAGGAGTATAAGTGTATGGGCCTCATGGGTTACACGGTGTTATTGTATGAAGGTTCATGAATCACTGAGGAGTGTAAGTGTAAGGATCTCATGGGTTACACGGTGTAATTGTATGAAGGTTCATGAATCACTGAGGAGTGTAAGTGTAAGGGTCTCATGGGTACACGGTGTAATTGTATGAAGGTTTATGAATCACTGAGGTGTATAAGTGTAGGGTCCTGATGCGTTACACGGTGTAATTGTATGAAGGTTTATGAATCACTAAAGAGTGTAAGTGTAAGGGTCTCATGGGTTACACGGTGTAATTGTATGAAGGTCCATGAATCACTGAGGAGTGTAAGTATAAGTGTCTCATGGTTAAAACGGTGTAATTGTATGGAGGTCAGTGCAATCACTGAGGAGTGTAAGTGTAGGGGCCTCATGGTTGACAGGGTGTAATTGTATGAAGGTGAATGAATCACTGAGGGCTGTAAGTGTAGGGGTCTTATGGTTTACACGGTGTTATTGCATATAGGTGAATGAATCACTGAGAAGTGTAATTGTAGGGGCCACTTGGTTACCACGGTGAAATTGTATGAAGGTTCATGAATCACTGAAGACTGTAAGTTTAAGGGTATCATGGGTTACACGGTGTAATTGTATGAAGTTTTATAAAATACTGAGGAGTATAAGTGTATGGGCCTCATGGGTTACACGGTGTTATTGTATGAAGGTTCATGAATCACTGAGGAGTGTAAGTGTAAGGGTCTCATGGGTTACACGGTGTAATTGTATGAAGGTTCATGAATCACTGAGGAGTGTAAGTGTAAGGGTCTCATGGGTACACGGTGTAATTGTATGAAGGTTTATGAATCACTGAGGTGTATAAGTGTAGGGTCCTGATGCGTTACACGGTGTAATTGTATGAAGGTTTATGAATCACTGAAGAGTGTAAGTGTAAGGGTCTCATGGGTTACACGGTGTAATTGTATGAAGGTCCATGAATCACTGAAGAGTGTAAGTATAAGTGTCTCATGGTTAAAACGGTGTAATTGTATGGAGGTCAGTGCAATCACTGAGGAGTGTAAGTGTAGGGGCCTCATGGTTGACAGGGTATAATTGTATGAAGGTGAATGAATCACTGAGGGCTGTAAGTGTAGGGGTCTTATGGTTTACACGGTGTTATTGCATATAGGTGAATGAATCACTGAGAAGTGGATTGTAGGGGCCACTTGGTTACCACGGTGAAATTGTATGAAGGTTCATGAATCACTGAAGACTGTAAGTGTAAGGGTATCATGGGTTACACGGTGTAATTGTATGAAGGTTTATAAAATACTGAGGAGTATAAGTGTAGGGGCCTCATGGGTTACACGGTGTTATTGTATGAAGGTTCATGAATCACTGAGGAGTGTAAGTGTAAGGGTCTCATGGGTTACACGGTGTAATTGTATTAAGGTTCATGAATCACTGAGGAGTGTAAGTGTAAGGGCCTCAGAGGATACACGGTGTAATTGTATGACGGTTCATGAATCACTGAGGACTGTAAGTGTAAGGGTCTCATGGTGTACACAGTGTGATTGTATAAAGGTTGATGAATCACTGAGGAGTATAAGTGTAGGGGCCTCATGGGTTACAAGGTGTAATTGTATGAAGGTTCTTGAATCACTGAGGTTTATAAGTGTTGGGGCCTCATGGGTTACTAGGTGTTATTGTATGAAGGTTCATGAATCACTGAGGAGTATAAGTGTGGGGGCCTTAAGGTTGAACGGTGTAATTGCATGAAGGTTCAAGACTCACTGAGGACTGTATGTGTAGGGGTCACAGGGTTGACACGGTGTAATTGTATGAAAGTGAATGAATCACTGAGGAGTGTAAGTGTAGAGGCCTCGTGGTTAACACGGTGTAATTGTATGAAGGTTCAAGAATCACTGAAGACTGTAAGTGTAGGGGTCACATGGTTTACACGGTGTAACTGTTTGAAAGTTCGAGAATCACTGAGGAGTGTTAGTGTAGGGGCCTCATGGTTACCACAGTGTAATTGTATGAAGGTTCATGAATCACTGAGGAAAGTAAGTGTGGGGGTCTTTTGGTTTACACGGTGTAATTGGATGATGGTTCATGAATCACTGAGGAGGGTAAGTGTAGGGGCCTCATCCTCATGGTTAACACGGTGTAATTGTTTGAAAGTTCATGAATCACTGAGGAGTGTAATTGTAGGGTTTTCATGGTGTACACGGTATAATTGTATGAAGGTTCATGAACCACTGAGGAATGTAAGTGTAGGGGTCTCATGGTGTACACAGTGTAATTGTATGAAAGTTCATGAATCACTGAGGAGTGTAAGTGTAAGGGTCTCATGGTGTACACAGTGTAATTGTATGAAAGTTCATGAATCACTGAGGAGTGTAAGTGTAAGGGTCTTATGGGTTACACGGTGTAATTGCATGTAGGTTCATGAATCTCTGAGGACTGTAATTGAAGCGGTCACACGGTTTACACGGTGTAATTGTATGAAGGTGAAAGAATCACTGAAGAGTGTTAGTGTAAGGGTCTCATGGGATACACGGTGTAATTGTATGAAGGTGAATGAATCACTGAGGAGTGTAAGTGTAAGGGTCTCATGGGATACATTGTGTAATTGCATGTAGTTTCATGAATCACTGAGGAGTTAAAGTGTAGGGGCTTCATGGTTTACACGGTGTAATTGTATCAAGGTGAATGAATCACTGAGGAATGTAAGTGTAATTAAGGGTCTCATGGGATACATGGTGTAATTGCATGTAGGTTCATGAATCACTGAGGAGTGTAAGTGTAGGGGCCTCATGGTTTACACGTTGTAATTGTATGAAAGTGAATCAATCACTGAGGAGTGTAAGTGTAAGGGTGTCATGGGATACATGGTGTAAATGCATTTAGGTTCATGACTCACTGAGGAGTGTAAGTGTAGGGGCTTCATGGTTTACACGGTGTAATTGTATGAAGGTGAATCAATCACTGAGGAGTGTAAGTGTAATTAAGGGTCTCATGGGATACATGGTGTAATTGCATGTAGGTTCATGAATCACTGAGTTGTGTAAGTGTAGGGGGCTCATGGTTTACACGGTGTAATTGTATGAAAGTGAATCAATCACTGAGGAGTGTAAGTGTAAGGGTCTCATGGGATACAAGGTGTAATTGCATGTAGGTTCATGAATCATTGAGGACTGTAAGTGTAGGGTTCACATGCTTTACAAGGTGTACTTGTATGAAGGTGAATGGATCACTGAGGAGTGTAAGTGTTAGGGTCTCATGGGATACATGGTGTAATTGTATGAAGGTGAATGGATCACTGAGAACTGTAAGTGTAGGAGCCAAATGGTTAACACGGTGTAATTGTATGAACATTTATGAATCACTGAGGACTGTATGTGTAGGGGTCTTATGGTTTTCAGGGTCTAATTGTATGAAGGTTCATAATTCACACAGGAGTGTAAGAGTAGGGATCTCATAAGTTACACGGTGTAATTGCATGAAGGTTCATGAATCACTGAGGACTGTAAGTGTAGGGGTCACATGGTTTACATGGTGTACTTGTATGAAGCTGAATGAATCACTGAGGAGTGTAAGTGTAGGGGCCTCATGGGATACACGGTGTAATTGTATGAAGCTTCATGAATCACTGAGGAGTGTTAGTGTAGGGGTCTAATGGTTTACACGGTGTAAATGTATGAAGGTTCATGAATCACTGAGGAGTGTATGTGTAAGGGTCTCATGCGTTACACGGTATAATTGTATGAAGGTTCATGAATCACTGAGGAGTGTAAGTGTAAGGGTCTCATGGGTACACGGTGTAATTGTATGAAGGTTTATGAATCACTGAGGTGTATAAGTGTAGGGGCCTGATGGGTTACACGGTGTAATTGTATGAAGGTTTATGAATCACTGAAGAGTGTAAGTGTAAGGGTCTCATGGGTTACACGGTGTAATTGTATGAAGGTCCATGAATCACTGAGGAGTGTAAGTATAAGTGTCTCATGGTTAACACGGTGTAATTGTATGGAGGTCAGTGAATCACTGAGGAGTGTAAGTGTAGGAGCCTCATGGTTGACAGGGTGTAATTGTATGAAGGTGAATGAATCACTGAGGGCTGTAAGTGTAGGGGTCTTATGGTTTACATGGTGTTATTGCATATAGGTGAATGAATCACTGAGAAGTGTAATTGTAGGGGCCACTTGGTTACCACGGTGAAATTGTATGAAGGTTCATGAATCACTGAAGACTGTAAGTGTAAGGGTATCATGGGTTACACGGTGTAATTGTATGAAGGTTTATAAAATACTGAGGAGTATAAGTGTAGGGGCCTCATGGGTTACACGGTGTTATTGTATGAAGGTTCATGAATCACTGAGGAGTGTAAGTGTAAGTGTCTCATTTGTTACACGGTGTAATTGTATGAAGGTTCATGAATCACTGAGGAGTGTAAGTGTAAGGGTCTCATGGGTACACGGTGTAATTGTATGACGGTTTATGAATCACTGAGGTGTATAAGTGTAGGGGCCTGATGGGTTACACGGTGTAATTGTATGAAGGTTTATGAATCACTGAAGAGTGTAAGTGTAAGGGTCTCATGGATTACACGGTGTAATTGTATGAAGGTCCATGAATCACTGAGGAGTGTAAGTATAAGTGTCTCATGGTTAACACGGTGTAATTGTATGGAGTTCAGTGAATCACTGAGGAGTGTAAGTGTAGGGGCCTCATGGTTGACAGGGTGTAATTGTATGAAGGTGAATGAATCACTGAGGGCTGTAAGTGTAGGGGTCTTATGGTTTACACGGTGTTATTGCATATAGGTGAATGAATCACTGAGAAGTGTAATTGTAGGGGCCACTTGGTTACCACGGTGAAATTGTATGAAGGTTCATGAATCACTGAAGACTGTAAGTTTAAGGGTATCATGGGTTACACGGTGTAATTGTATGAAGTTTTATAAAATACTGAGGAGTATAAGTGTATGGGCCTCATGAGTTACACGGTGTTATTGTATGAAGGTTCATGAATCACTGAGGAGTGTAAGTGTAAGGGTCTCATGGGTTACACGGTGTAATTGTATGAAGGTTCATGAATCACTGAGGAGTGTAAGTGTAAGGGTCTCATGGGTACACGGTGTAATTGTATGAAGGTTTATGAATCACTGAGGTGTATAAGTGTAGGGTCCTGATGCGTTACACGGTGTAATTGTATGAATTTTTATGAATCACTGAAGAGTGTAAGTGT
Source organism: Sipunculus nudus (assembly GCA_026874595.1). NCBI lineage: Eukaryota > Metazoa > Annelida > Sipuncula > Golfingiida > Sipunculidae > Sipunculus > Sipunculus nudus. The sequence continues at coordinate 52,052,793 of CM049311.1, read as the reverse complement.
AAGGGTCTCATGGGTTACACGGTGTAATTGTATGAAGGTCCATGAATCACTGAGGAGTGTAAGTATAAGTGTCTCATGGTTAAAACGGTGTAATTGTATGGAGGTCAGTGCAATCACTGAGGAGTGTAAGTGTAGGGGCCTCATGGTTGACAGGGTGTAATTGTATGAAGGTGAATGAATCACTGAGGGCTGTAAGTGTAGGGGTCTTATGGTTTACACGGTGTTATTGCATATAGGTGAATGAATCACTGAGAAGTGTAATTGTAGGGGCCACTTGGTTACCACGGTGAAATTGTATGAAGGTTCATGAATCACTGAAGACTGTAAGTTTAAGGGTATCATGGGTTACACGGTGTAATTGTATGAAGTTTTATAAAATACTGAGGAGTATAAGTGTATGGGCCTCATGGGTTACACGGTGTTATTGTATGAAGGTTCATGAATCACTGAGGAGTGTAAGTGTAAGGGTCTCATGGGTTACACGGTGTAATTGTATGAAGGTTCATGAATCACTGAGGAGTGTAAGTGTAAGGGTCTCATGGGTACACGGTGTAATTGTATGAAGGTTTATGAATCACTGAGGTGTATAAGTGTAGGGTCCTGATGCGTTACACGGTGTAATTGTATGAAGGTTTATGAATCACTGAAGAGTGTAAGTGTAAGGGTCTCATGGGTTACACGGTGTAATTGTAGGAAGGTCCATGAATCACTGAGGAGTGTAAGTATAAGTGTCTCATGGTTAAAACGGTGTAATTGTATGGAGGTCAGTGCAATCACTGAGGAGTGTAAGTGTAGGGGCCTCATGGTTGACAGGGTGTAATTGTATGAAGGTGAATGAATCACTGAGGGCTGTAAGTGTAGGGGTCTTATGGTTTACACGGTGTTATTGCATATAGGTGAATGAATCACTGAGAAGTGGATTGTAGGGGCCACTTGGTTACCACGGTGAAATTGTATGAAGGTTCATGAATCACTGAAGACTGTAAGTGTAAGGGTATCATGGGTTACACGGTGTAATTGTATGAAGGTTTATAAAATACTGAGGAGTATAAGTGTAGGGGCCTCATGGGTTACACGGTGTTATTGTATGAAGGTTCATGAATCACTGAGGAGTGTAAGTGTAAGGGTCTCATGGGTTACACGGTGTAATTGTATGAAGGTTCATGAATCACTGAGGAGTGTAAGTGTAAGGGCCTCAGAGGATACACGGTGTAATTGTATGACGGTTCATGAATCACTGAGGACTGTAAGTGTAAGGGTCTCATGGTGTACACAGTGTGATTGTATAAAGGTTGATGAATCACTGAGGAGTATAAGTGTAGGGGCCTCATGGGTTACAAGGTGTAATTGTATGAAGGTTCTTGAATCACTGAGGTTTATAAGTGTTGGGGCCTCATGGGTTACAAGGTGTTATTGTATGAAGGTTCATGAATCACTGAGGAGTATAAGTGTGGGGGCCTTAAGGTTGAACGGTGTAATTGCATGAAGGTTCAAGACTCACTGAGGACTGTATGTGTAGGGGTCACAGGGTTGACACGGTGTAATTGTATGAAAGTGAATGAATCACTGAGGAGTGTAAGTGTAGAGGCCTCGTGGTTAACACGGTGTAATTGTATGAAGGTTCAAGAATCACTGAAGACTGTAAGTGTAGGGGTCACATGGTTTACACGGTGTAATTGTTTGAAAGTTCGAGAATCACTGAGGAGTGTTAGTGTAGGGGCCTCATGGTTAACACAGTGTAATTGTATGAAGGTTCATGAATCACTGAGGAAAGTAAGTGTGGGGGTCTTTTGGTTTACACGGTGTAATTGTATGATGGTTCATGAATCACTGAGGAGGGTAAGTGTAGGGGCCTCATCCTCATGGTTAACACGGTGTAATTGTTTGAAAGTTCATGAATCACTGAGGAGTGTAATTGTAGGGTTTTCATGGTGTACACGGTATAATTGTATGAAGGTTCATGAACCACTGAGGAATGTAAGTGTAGGGGTCTCATGGTGTACACAGTGTAATTGTATGAAAGTCCATGAATCACTGAGGAGTGTAAGTGTAAGGGTCTCATGGTGTACACAGTGTAATTGTATGAAAGTTCATGAATCACTGAGGAGTGTAAGTGTAAGGGTCTTATGGGTTACACGGTGTAATTGCATGTAGGTTCATGAATCTCTGAGGACTGTAATTGAAGCGGTCACACGGTTTACACGGTGTAATTGTATGAAGGTGAAAGAATCACTGAAGAGTGTTAGTGTAAGGGTCTCATGGGATACACGGTGTAATTGTATGAAGGTGAATGAATCACTGAGGAGTGTAAGTGTAAGGGTCTCATGGGATACATTGTGTAATTGCATGTAGTTTCATGAATCACTGAGGAGTTAAAGTGTAGGGGCTTCATGGTTTACACGGTGTAATTGTATCAAGGTGAATGAATCACTGAGGAATGTAAGTGTAATTAAGGGTCTCATGGGATACATGGTGTAATTGCATGTAGGTTCATGAATCACTGAGGAGTGTAAGTGTAGGGGCCTCATGGTTTACACGTTGTAATTGTATGAAAGTGAATCAATCACTGAGGAGTGTAAGTGTAAGGGTGTCATGGGATACATGGTGTAAATGCATGTAGGTTCATGACTCACTGAGGAGTGTAAGTGTAGGGGCTTCATGGTTTACACGGTGTAATTGTATGAAGGTGAATCAATCACTGAGGAGAGTAAGTGTAATTAAGGGTCTCATGGGATACATGGTGTAATTGCATGTAGGTTCATGAATCACTGAGTTGTGTAAGTGTAGGGGGCTCACGGTTTACACGGTGTAATTGTATGAAAGTGAATCAATCACTGAGGAGTGTAAGTGTAAGGGTCTCATGGGATACAAGGTGTAATTGCATGTAGGTTCATGAATCATTGAGGACTGTAAGTGTAGGGTTCACATGCTTTACAAGGTGTACTTGTATGAAGGTGAATGGATCACTGAGGAGTGTAAGTGTTAGGGTCTCATGGGATACATGGTGTAATTGTATGAAGGTGAATGGATCACTGAGAACTGTAAGTGTAGGAGCCAAATGGTTAACACGGTGTAATTGTATGAACATTTATGAATCACTGAGGACTGTATGTGTAGGGGTCTTATGGTTTTCAGGGTCTAATTGTATGAAGGTTCATAATTCACACAGGAGTGTAAGAGTAGGGATCTCATAAGTTACACGGTGTAATTGCATGAAGGTTCATGAATCACTGAGGACTGTAAGTGTAGGGGTCACATGGTTTACATGGTGTACTTGTATGAAGCTGAATGAATCACTGAGGAGTGTAAGTGTAGGGGCCTCATGGGATACACGGTGTAATTGTATGAAGCTTCATGAATCACTGAAGAGTGTAAGTGTAAGGGTCTCATGGGATACACGGTGTAATTGCATGAAGGTTCATGAATCACTGAGGACTGTAAGCGTAGGGTTCACATGCTTTACAAGGTTTACTTGTATTAAGCTGAATGAATCACTGAGGAGTGTAAGTGTAGGGGCCTCATGGTTAACACGGTGTAATTTTATGAAGGTGAATGAATCACTGAGGAGTGTAAGTGTAGGGGCCTCATGGTTAACACGGTGTAATTTTATGAAGGTGAATGAATCACTGAGGAGTGTAAGTGTAGGAGCCCAATGGTTAACACGGTGTTATTGTATGAACATTCATGAATCACTGAGGACTGTATGTGTAGGGGTGTTATGGTTTACACGGTGTAATTGTATGAAGGTTCGTGAATCACTGAGGAGTGTAAGTGTAGGGGCCTCATGGTTGATAGGGAGTAATTGTATGAAGCTACATGAATCACTGAGGGCTGTAAGTGTAGGGGTCTTATGGTTTACACAGTGTAATTGTATGAAGGTGAATGAATCACTGAGGAGTGTAAGTATAGGGGCCTCATGGTTACCACGGTGTAATTGTATGAAGGTTAATGTATCACTGAGGAGTGTAAGTGTAATGGCCTCATGGTTACCACGGTGTAATTGTATGAGATTCTTGAATCACTGAGGAGAGTAATTGTAGGGGTTTCATGGTGTACACCATGTAATTGTATGAAAATTCATGAATCACTGAGGAGTGTAAGTGTAGGGGCCTCATCCTCATGGTAAACACTGTTAAATTGTATGAAGGTGAATGAATCACTGAGGAGTGCTAGTGTAGGGGTCTCATGGGTTACACGGTTTAATTGCACGAACGTTCGTGAATCACTTAAGAGTGTGAGTGTAATGGTCTAATGATTTACATGGATTAATTGTATTAAGGTTCATGAATCACTGAGGAGTGTAAGTGAAGCGATCACATGGTTTACACAGTGTAATTGTATGAAGATTCATGAATCACTGAGGAGTGTTAGTGTAGGGATCTAATGGTTAACACGGTATAATTGTATGAAGGTTCATGAATTACTGAGGAGTGTAAGTGTAAGGGTCTCATGGGTACACGGTGTAATTGTATGAAGGTTTATGAATCACTGAGGTGTATAAATGTAGGGGCCTGATGGGTTACACGGTGTAATTGTATGAAGGTTTATGAATCACTGAAGAGTGTAAGTATAAGTGTCTCATGGTTAACACGGTGTAATTGTATGGAGGTCAGTGAATCACTGAGGAGTGTAAGTGTAGGGGCCTCATGGTTGACAGGGTGTAATTGTATGAAGGTGAATGGATCACTGAGGGCTGTAAGTGTAGGGGTCTTATGGTTTACACGGTGTAATTGCATGAAGGTGAATATATCACTGAGAAGTGTAATTGTAGGGGCCACTTGGTTACCACGGTGAAATTGTATGAAGGTTCATGAATCACTGAAGACTGTAAGTGTAAGGGTATCATGGGTTACACGGTGTAATTGTATGAAGGTTTATAAAATACTGAGGAGTATAAGTGTAGGGGCCTCATGGGTTACACGGTGTTATTGTATGAAGGTTCATGAATCACTGAGGAGTGTAAGTGTAAGGGTCTCATGGGTTACACGGTGTAATTGTATGAAGGTTCATGAATCACTGAGGAGTGTAAGTGTAAGGGCCTCAGAGGATACACGGTGTAATTGTATGACGGTTCATGAATCATTGAGGACTGTAAGTGTAGGGTTCACATGCTTTACAAGGTGTACTTGTATGAAGGTGAATGGATCACTGAGGAGTGTAAGTGTTAGGGTCTCATGGGACACATGGTGTAATTGTATGAAGGTGAATGGATCACTGAGGACTGTAAGTGTAGGAGCCAAATGGTTAACACGGTGTAATTGTATGAACATTCATGAATCACTGAGGACTGTATGTGTAGGGGTCTTATGGTTTTCAGGGTCTAATTGTATGAAGGTTCATAATTCACACAGGAGTGTAAGAGTAGGGATCTCATAAGTTACACGGTGTAATTGCATGAAGGTTCATGAATCACTGAGGACTGTAAGTGTAGGGGTCACATGGTTTACATGGTGTACTTGTATGAAGCTGAATGAATCACTGAGGAGTGTAAGTGTAGGGGCCTCATGGGTTACACGGTGTAATTGTATGAAGGTTCATGAATTACTGAACAGTGTAAGTGTAAGGGTCTCATGGGATACACGGTGTAATTGCATGAAGGTTCATGAATCACTGAGGACTGTAAGTGTAGGGTTCACATGCTTTACAAGGATTACTTGTATTAAGCTGAATGAATCACTGAGGAGTGTAAGTGTAGGGGCCTCATGGTTAACACGGTGTAATTTTATGAAGGTGAATGAATCACTGTGGAGTGTAAGTGTAGGAGCCCAATGGTTAACACGGTGTTATTGTATGAACATTCATGAATCACTGAGGACTGTATGTGTAGGGGTCTTATGGTTTACACGGTGTAATTGTTTGAAGGTTCGTGAATCACTGAGGAGTGTAAGTGTAGGGGCCTCATGGTTGACAGGGAGTAATTGTATGAAGCTACATGAATCACTGAGGGCTGTAAGTGTAGGGGTCTTATGGTTTACACAGTGTAATTGTATGAAGGTGAATGAATCACTGAGGAGTGTAAGTATAGGGGCCTCATGGTTACCACGGTGTAATTGTATGAAGGTTAATGTATCACTGAGGAGTGTAAGTGTAATGGCCTCATGGTTACCACGGTGTAATTGTATGAGATTCTTGAATCACTGAGGAGAGTTATTGTAGGGGTTTCATGGTGTACACCATGTAATTGTATGAAAATTCATGAATCACTGAGGAGTGTAAGTGTGAGGCCTCATCCTCATGGTAAACACTGTTAAATTGTATGAAGGTGAATGAATCACTGAGGAGTGCTAGTGTAGGGGTCTCATGGGTTACACGGTTTAATTGCACGAACGTTCGTGAATCACTTAAGAGTGTGAGTGTAATGGTCTAATGATTTACATGGATTAATTGTATTAAGGTTCATGAATCACTGAGGAGTGTAAGTGAAGCGATTACATGGTTTACACAGTGTAATTGTGTGAAGGTGAATGAATCACTGAGGGCTGTGTGTGTAGGGGTCTTATGGTTTACACGGTGTAATTGCATGAAGGTGAATGAATCACTGAGAAGTGTAATTGTAGGGGCCTCTTCGTTACCACGGTGTAATTGTATGAAGGTTCATGAATCACTGAGGACTGTAAGTGTAAGGGTATCACGGTTAACACGGTGTAATTGCATGAAGGTTCCTGAATCTCTGAGGAGTGAAAGTGTAGGGGTCTCATGGTTAACACGGTGTAATTGTATGAAGGTTCATGAATCACTGAGGAGTGTAAGTGAAGCGATCACATGGTTTACACAGTGTAATTGTATGAAGATTCATGATTCACTGAGGAGTGTTAGTGTAGGGGTCTAATGGTTTACACGGTGTAATTGTATGAAGGTTCATGAATCACTGAAGAGTGTATGTGTAAGGGTCTCATGCGTTACACGGTATAATTGTATGAAGGTTCATGAATCACTGAGGAGTGTAAGTGTAAGGGTCTCATGGGTTACACGGTGTAATCGTATGAAGGTTTATGAATCACTGAGGGTTATAAGTGTAGGGGCCTGATGGGTTACACGGTGTAATTGTATGAAGGATTATGAATCACTGAAGAGTGTAAGTGTAAGGGTCTTATGGTTAACACGGTGTAATTGTATGAAGGTCCATGAATCACTGAGGAGTGTAAGTATAAGTGTCTCATGGTTAACACGGTGTAATTGTATGAAGGTCAGTGAATCACTGAGGAGTGTAAGTGTAGGGGCCTCATGGTTGACAGGGTGTAATTGTATGAAGGTGAATGAATCACTGCAGGCTGTAAGTGTAGGGGTCTTATGGTTTACACGGTGTAATTGCATGAAGGTGATTGAATCACTGAGAAGTGTAATTGTAGGGGCCTCTTCGTTACCACGGTGTAATTGTATGAAGGTTCATGAATCACTGAGGACTGTAAGTGTAAGGGTATCACGGTTAACACGGTGTAATTGCATGAAGGTTCCTGAATCTCTGAGGAGTGAAAGTGTAGGGGTCTCATGGTTAACACGGTGTAATTGTTTGAAGGTTCATGAATCACTGAGGAGTGTAAGTGAAGCGATCACATGGTTTACACAGTGTAATTGTATGAAGATTCATGATTCACTGAGGAGTGTTAGTGTAGGGGTCTAATGGTTTACACGGTGTAATTGTATGAAGGTTCATGAATCACTGAGGAGTGTAAGTGTAAGGGTCTCATGGGTTACACGGTGTAATCGTATGAAGGTTTATGAATCACTGAGGGTTATAAGTGTAGGGGCCTGATGGGTTTCACGGTGTAATTGTATGAAGGATTATGAATCACTGAAGAGTGTAAGTGTAAGGGTCTTATGGTTAACACGGTGTAATTGTATGAAGGTCCATGAATCACTGAGGAGTGTAAGTATAAGTGTCTCATGGTTAACACGGTGTAATTGTATGGAGGTCAGTGAATCACTGAGGAGTGTAAGTGTAGGGGCCTCATGGTTGACAGGGTGTAATTGTATGAAGGTGAATGAATCACTGCAGGCTGTAAGTGTAGGGGTCTTATGGTTTACACGGTGTAATTGCATGAAGGTGATTGAATCACTGAGAAGTGTAATTGTAGGGGCCTCTTGGTTACCACGGTGTAATTATATGAAGGTTCATGAATCACTGAGGACTGTAAGTGTAAGGGTATCACGGTTAACACGGTGTAATTGCATGAAGGTTCCTGAATCTCTGAGGAGTGAAAGTGTAGGGGTCTCATTGTTAACACGGTGTAATTGTATGAAGGTTCATGAATCACTGAGGAGTGTAAGTGTAGGGGCCTCATGGTTAACACGGTGTAATTGTATGAGATTCTTGAATCACTGAGGAGTGTAAGTGTAGGGGCCTCATGGTTACCACGGTGTAATTGTATGAAGGTTCATGTATCACTGGGTAGTGTAAGTGTACGGGTCTCATGGTTTACATGGTGTAATTGCATGACGGTTCATGAATCTTTGAGGAGTGTAAGTGTAGGGGTCTCATGGTTAACACGGTGTAATTGTATGGAGGTTTATGAATCACTACGGAGTGTAAGTGTAGGGGCCTCATGGTTAACACGGTGTAATTGTATGAGATTCTTGAATCACTGAGGAGTGTAAGTGTAGGGGCCTCATGGTTAACACGGTGTAATTGTATGAGATTCTTGAATCACTGAGGAGTGTAAGTGTAGGGGCCTCATGGTTACCACGGTGTAATTTTATGAAGGTTCATGTATCACTGGGGAGTGTAAGTGTACGGGTCTTATGGGTTACACGGTGTAATTGCATGTAGGTTCATGTATCTCTGCGGACTGTAAGTGAAGCGGTTACATGGTTTACACAGTGTAATTGTATGAAGGTGAATGAATCACTGAGGAGTGTTAGTGTAAGGGTCTGATAGGTTACACGGTTGATTGCATGTAGGTTCATGAATCTCTGAGGACTGTAATTGAAGCGGTCACACGGTTTACACGGTGTAATTGTATGAAGGTGAATGAATCACTGAAGAGTGTTAGTGTAAGGGTCTCATGGGATACACGGTGTAATTGTATGAAGGTGAATGAATCACTGAGGAGTGTAAGTGTAAGGGTCTCATGGGATACATTGTGTAATTGCATGTAGTTTCATGAATCACTGAGGAGTTTAAGTGTAGGGGCTTCATGGTTTACACGGTGTAATTGTATGAAGGTGAATGAATCACTGAGGAGTGTAAGTGTAATTAAGGGTCTCTTGGGATACATGGTGTAATTGCATGTATGTTTATGAATCACTGAGGAGTGTAAGTGTAGGGGCCTCATGGTTTACACGGTGTAATTGTATGAAGGTGAATCAATCACTGAGTAGTGTAAGTGTAAGGGTGTCATGGGATACATGGTGTAAATGCATATAGGTTCATGACTCACTAAGGAGTGTAAGTGTAGGGGCTTCATGGTTTACACGGTGTAATTGTATGAAGGATTATGAATCACTGAAGAGTGTAAGTGTAAGGGTCTTATGGTTAACACGGGGTAATTGTATGAAGGTCCATGAATCACTGAGGAGTGTAAGTATAAGTGTCTCATGGTTAACACGGTGTAATTGTATGGAGGTCAGTGAATCACTGAGGAGTGTAAGTGTAGGGGCCTCATGGTTGACAGGGTGTAATTGTATGAAGGTGAATGAATCACTGCAGGCTGTAAGTGTAGGGGTCTTATGGTTTACACGGTGTAATTGCATGAAGGTGATTGAATCACTGAGAAGTGTAATTGTAGGGGCCTCTTCGTTACCACGGTGTAATTGTATGAAGGTTCATGAATCACTGAGGACTGTAAGTGTAAGGGTATCACGGTTAACACGGTGTAATTGCATGAAGGTTCCTGAATCTCTGAGGAGTGAAAGTGTAGGGGTCTCATGGTTAACACGGTGTAATTGTATGAAGGTTCATGAATCACTGAGGAGTGTAAGTGAAGCGATCACATGGTTTACACAGTGTAATTGTATGAAGATTCATGATTCACTGAGGAGTGTTAGTGTAGGGGTCTAATGGTTTACACGGTGTAATTGTATGAAGGTTCATGAATCACTGAAGAGTGTATGTGTAAGGGTCTCATGCGTTACACGGTATAATTGTATGAAGGTTCATGAATCACTGAGGAGTGTAAGTGTAAGGGTCTCATGGGTTACACGGTGTAATCGTATGAAGGTTTATGAATCACTGAGGGTTATAAGTGTAGGGGCCTGATGGGTTACACGGTGTAATTGTATGAAGGATTATGAATCACTGAAGAGTGTAAGTGTAAGGGTCTTATGGTTAACACGGTGTAATTGTATGAAGGTCCATGAATCACTGAGGAGTGTAAGTATAAGTGTCTCATGGTTAACACGGTGTAATTGTATGGAGGTCAGTGAATCACTGAGGAGTGTAAGTGTAGGGGCCTCATGGTTGACAGGGTGTAATTGTATGAAGGTGAATGAATCACTGCAGGCTGTAAGTGTAGGGGTCTTATGGTTTACACGGTGTAATTGCATGAAGGTGATTGAATCACTGAGAAGTGTAATTGTAGGGGCCTCTTGGTTACCACGGTGTAATTATATGAAGGTTCATGAATCACTGAGGACTGTAAGTGTAAGGGTATCACGGTTAACACGGTGTAATTGCATGAAGGTTCCTGAATCTCTGAGGAGTGAAAGTGTAGGGGTCTCATGGTTAACACGATGTAATTGTATGAAGGTTCATGAATCACTGAGGAGTGTAAGTGTAGGGGCCTCATGGTTAACACGGTGTAATTGTATGAGATTCTTGAATCACTGAGGAGTGTAAGTGTAGGGGCCTCATGGTTACCACGGTGTAATTGTATGAAGGTTCATGTATCACTGGGTAGTGTAAGTGTACGGGTCTCATGGTTTACATGGTGTAATTGCATGACGGTTCATGAATCTTTGAGGAGTGTAAGTGTAGGGGTCTCATGGTTAACACGGTGTAATTGTATGGAGGTTTATGAATCACTACGGAGTGTAAGTGTAGGGGCCTCATGGTTAACACGGTGTAATTGTATGAGATTCTTGAATCACTGAGGAGTGTAAGTGTAGGGGCCTCATGGTTAACACGGTGTAATTGTATGAGATTCTTGAATCACTGAGGAGTGTAAGTGTAGGGGCCTCATGGTTACCACGGTGTAATTTTATGAAGGTTCATGTATCACTGGGGAGTGTAAGTGTACGGGTCTTATGGGTTACACGGTGTAATTGCATGTAGGTTCATGTATCTCTGCGGACTGTAAGTGAAGCGGTTACATGGTTTACACAGTGTAATTGTATGAAGGTGAATGAATCACTGAGGAGTGTTAGTGTAAGGGTCTGATAGGTTACACGGTTGATTGCATGTAGGTTCATGAATCTCTGAGGACTGTAATTGAAGCGGTCACACGGTTTACACGGTGTAATTGTATGAAGGTGAATGAATCACTGAAGAGTGTTAGTGTAAGGGTCTCATGGGATACACGGTGTAATTGTATGAAGGTGAATGAATCACTGAGGAGTGTAAGTGTAAGGGTCTCATGGGATACATTGTGTAATTGCATGTAGTTTCATGAATCACTGAGGAGTTTAAGTGTAGGGGCTTCATGGTTTACACGGTGTAATTGTATGAAGGTGAATGAATCACTGAGGAGTGTAAGTGTAATTAAGGGTCTCTTGGGATACATGGTGTAATTGCATGTATGTTTATGAATCACTGAGGAGTGTAAGTGTAGGGACCTCATGGTTTACACGGTGTAATTGTATGAAGGTGAATCAATCACTGAGTAGTGTAAGTGTAAGGGTGTCATGGGATACATGGTGTAAATGCATGTAGGTTCATGACTCACTAAGGAGTGTAAGTGTAGGGGCTTCATGGTTTACACGGTGTAATTGTATGAAGGTGAATCAATCACTGAGGAGTGTAAGTGTAATTAAGGGTCTCATGGGATACATGGTGTAATTGTATGTAGGTTCATGAATCACTGAGTTGTGTAAGTGTAGGGGCCTCATGGTTTACACGGTGTAATTGTATGAAAGTGAATCAATCACTGAGGAGTGTAAGTGTAAGGGTCTCATGGGATACATGGTGTAATTGCATGTAGGTTCATGAATCACTGAGGACTGTAAGTGTAGGGTTCACATGCTTTACAAGGTGTACTTGTATGAAGGTGAATGAGTCACTGAGGAGTGTAAGTGTAAGGTTCTCATGGGATACATGGTGTAATTGTATGAATGTGAATGAATCACTGAGGAGTGTAAGTGTAGGAGCCAAATGGTTGACAGGGTGTAATTGTATGAAGGTGAATGAATCACTGCAGGCTGTAAGTGTAAGGGTCTTATGGTTAACACGGTGTAATTGTATGAAGGTCCATGAATCACTGAGGAGTGTAAGTATAAGTGTCTCATGGTTAACACGGTGTAATTGTATGAAGGTGAATGAATCACTGCAGGCTGTAAGTGTAGGGGTCTTATGGTTTACACGGTGTAATTGCACGAAGGTGATTGAATCACTGAGAAGTGTAATTGTAGGGGCCTCTTGGTTACCACGGTGTAATTATATGAAGGTTCCTGAATCACTGAGGACTGTAAGTGTAAGGGTATCACGGTTAACACTGTGTAATTGCATGAAGGTTCCTGAATCTCTGAGGAGTGAAAGTGTAGGGGTCTCATTGTTAACACGGTGTAATTGTATTAAGGTTCATGAATCACTGAGGAGTGTAAGTGTAGGGGCCTCATGGTTAACACGGTGTAATTGTATGAGATTCTTGAATCACTGAGGAGTGTAAGTGTAGGGGCCTCATGGTTACCACGGTGTAATTGTATGAAGGTTCATGTATCACTGGGTAGTGTAAGTGTACGGGTCTCATGGTTTACATGGTGTAATTGCATGACGGTTCATGAATCTTTGAGGAGGGTAAGTGTAGGGGTCTCATGGTTAACACGGTGTAATTGTATGGAAGTTTATGAATCACTGAGGAGTGTAAGTGTAGGGGCCTCATGGTTAACACGGTGTAATTGTATGAGATTCTTGAATCACTGAGGAGTGTAAGTGTAGGGGCCTCATGGTTAACACGGTGTAATTGTATGAGATTCTTGAATCACTGAGGAGTGTAAGTGTAGGGGCCTCATGGTTACCACGGTGTAATTTTATGAAGGTTCATGTATCACTGGGGAGTGTAAGTGTACGGGTCTTATGGGTTACACGGTGTAATTGCATGTAGGTTCATGTATCTCTGCGGACTGTAAGTGAAGCGGTTACATGGTTTACACAGTGTAATTGTATGAAGGTGAATGAATCACTGAGGAGTGTAAGTGTAAGGGTCTGATGGGTTACACGGTTGATTGCATTTAGGTTCATGAATCTCTGAGGACTGTAATTGAAGCGGTCACACGGTTTACACGGTGTAATTGTATGAAGGTGAATGAATCACTGAAGAGTGTTAGTGTAAGGGTCTCATGGGATACACGGTGTAATTGTATGAAGGTGAATGAATCACTGAGGAGTGTAAGTGTAAGGGTCTCATGGGATACATTGTGTAATTGCATGTAGTTTCATGAATCACTGAGGAGTTTAAGTGTAGGGGCTTCATGGTTTACACGGTGTAATTGTATGAAGGTGAATGAATCACTGAGGAGTGTAAGTGTAATTAAGGGTCTCATGGGATACATGGTGTTATTGCATGTATGTTTATGAATCACTGAGGAGTGTAAGTGTAGGGGCCTCATGGTTTACACGGTGTAATTGTATGAAAGTGAATCAATCACTGAGTAGTGTAAGTGTAAGGGTGTCATGGGATACATGGTGTAAATGCATGTAGGTTCATGACTCACTAAGGAGTGTAAGTGTAGGGGCTTCATGGTTTACACGATGTAATTGTATGAAGGTGAATCAATCACTGAGGAGTGTAAGTGTAATTAAGGGTCTCATGGGATACATGGTGTAATTGTATGTAGGTTCATGAATCACTGAGTTGTGTAAGTGTAGGGGCCTCATGGTTTACACGGTGTAATTGTATGAAAGTGAATCAATCACTGAGGAGTGTAAGTGTAAGGGTCTCATGGGATACATGGTGTAATTGCATGTAGGTTCATGAATCACTGAGGACTGTAAGTGTAGGGTTCACATGCTTTACAAGGTGTACTTGTATGAAGGTGAATGAATCACTGAGGAGTGTAAGTGTAAGGGTCTCATGGGATACATGGTGTAATTGTATGAAGGTGAATGAATCACTGAGGAGTGTAAGTGTAGGAGCCAAATGGTTAACAGGGTGTAATTGTATGAACATTCATGAATTACTGAGCACTGTATGTGTAGGGGTCTTATGGTTTTCAGGGTCTAATTGTATGAAGGTTCATAATTCACACAGGAGTGTAAGAGTAGGGATCTCATAAGTTACACGGTGTAATTGCATGAAGGTTCATGAATCACTGAGGACTGAAAGTGTAGGGGTCACATGGTTTACATGGTGTATTTGTATGAAGCTGAATGAATCACTGAGGAGTGTAAGTGTAGGGGCCTCATGGGATACACGGTGTAATTGTATGAAGGTTCATGAATCACTGAAGAGTGTAAGTGTAAGGGTCTCATGGTTAACACGGTGTAATTTTATAAAGGTGAATGAATCACTGAGGAGTGTAAGTGTAGGAGCCCAATGGTTCACACGGTGTAATTGTATGAACATTCATGAATCACTGAGGACTGTATGTGTAGGGGTCTTATGGTTTACACGGTGTAATTGTATGAAGGTTAGTGAATCACTGAGGAGTGTAAGTGTAGGGGCCTCGTGGTTGACAGTTAGTAATTGTATGAAGGTACATGAATCACTGAGGGCTGTAAGTTTAGGGGTCTTATGGTTTACACAGTGTAATTGTATGAAGGTGAATGAATCACTGAGGAGTGTAAGTGTAGGGGCCTCATGGTTACCACGGTGTAATTGTATGAAGGTTCATGTATCACTGAGGAGTGTAAGTGTAATGGCCTCATGGTTACCACGGTGTAATTGCATGAGATTCTTGAATCACTGAGGAGAGTAATTGTAGGGGTCTCATGGTGTACACCATGTAATTGTATGAAAATTCATGAATCACTGAGGGGTGTAAGTGTAGGGGCCTTATCCTCATGGTAAACACTGTTAAATTGTATGAAGGTGAATGAATCACTGAGGAGTGTAAGTGTAGGGGCCTCATGGTTAACACGGTGTAATTTTATGAAGGTGAATGAATCACTGAGGAGTGTAAGTGTAGGAGCCCAATGGTTAACATGGTGTAATTGTATGAACATTCATGAATCACTGAGGACTGTATGTGTAGGGGTATTATGGTTTACACGGTGTAATTGTATGAAGGTTCGTGAATCACTGAGGAGTGTAAGTGTAGGGGCCTCATGGTTGACAGGGAGTAATTGTATGAAGGTACATGAATCACTGAGGGCTGTAAGTGTAGGGGTCTAATGGTTTACACAGTGTAATTGTATGAAGTTGAATGAACCACTGAGGAGTGTAAGTGTAGGGGCCTCATGGTAACCACGGTGTAATTGTATGAAGGTTCATGTATCACTGAGGAGTGTAAGTGTAATGGCCTCATGGTTACCACGGTGTAATTGTATGAGATTCTTGAATCACTGAGGAGAGTAATTGTAGGGGTCTCATGGTGTACACCATGTAATTGTATGAAAATTCATGAATCACTGAGGAGTGTAAGTGTAGGGGCCTCATCCTCATGGTAAACACTGTTAAATTGTATGAAGGTGAATGAATCACTGAGGAGTGTTAGTGTAGGGGTCTCATGGGTTACACGGTTTAATTGCACGAACGTTTGTGAATCACTTAAGAGTGTGAGTGTAATGGTCTAATGATTTACATGGATTAATTGTATTAAGGTTCATGAATCACTGAGGAATGTAGGTGAAGCGATCACATGGTTTACACAGTGTAATTGTATGAAGATTCATGAATCACTGAGGAGTTTTAGTGTAGGGGTCTAATGGTTTACACGGTGTAATTGTATGAAGGTTCATGAATCACTGAGGAGTGTATGTGTAAGGGTCTCATGCGTTACACGGTATAATTGTATGAAGGTTCATGAATCACTGAGGAGTGTAAGTGTAAGGGTCTCATGGGTTACACGGTGTAATTGTATGAAGGTCCATGAATCACTGAGGAGTGTAAGTGTAAGGGTCTCATGGGTTACACGGTGTAATTGTATGAAGGTCCATGAATCACTGAGGAGTGTATGTGTAAGGGTCTCATGGGTTACACGGTGTAATTGTATGAAGGTCCATGAATCACTGAAGAGTGTATGTGTAAGGGTCTCATGCGTTACACGGTATAATTGTATGAAGGTAAATGAATCACTGAGGAGTGTAAGTGTAAGGGTCTCATGGGTTACACGGTGTAATTGTATGAAGGTCCATGAATCACTGAGGAGTGTAAGTATAAGTGTCTCATGGTTAACACGGTGTAATTGTATGGAGGTCAGTGAATCACTGAGGAGTGTAAGTGTAGGGGCCTCATGGTTGACAGGGTGTAATTGTATGAAGGTGAATGAATCACTGAGGACTGTAAGTGTAAGGGTATCACGGTTAACACGGTGTAATTGCATGAAGGTTCCTGAAACTCTGAGGAGAGAAAGTGTAGGGGTCTCATGGTTAACACGGTGTGATTGTATGAAGGTTCATGAATCACTGAGGAGTGTAAGTGAAGCGATCACATGGTTTACACAGTGTAATTGTATGAAGATTCATGAATCACTGAGGAGTGTTAGTGTAGGGGTCTAATGGTTTACACGGTGTAATTGTATGAAGGTTCATCAATCACTGAGGAGTGTATGTGTAAGGGTCTCATGCGTTACACGGTATAATCGTATGAAGGTTCATGAATCACTAAGGAGTGTAAGTGTAAGGGTCTCATGGGTTACACGGTGTAATTGTATGAAGGTTTATGAATCACTGAGGGTTATAAGTGTAGGGGCCTGATGGGTTACACGGTGTAATTGTATGAAGGATTATGAATCACTGAAGAGTGTAAGTGTAAGGGTCTTATGGTTAACACGGTGTAATTGTATGAAGGTCCATGAATCACTGAGGAGTGTAAGTATAAGTGTCTCATGGTTAACACGGTGTAATTGTATGGAGGTCAGTGAATCACTGAGGAGTGTAAGTGTAGGGGCCTCATGGTTGACAGGGTGTAATTGTATGAAGGTGAATGAATCACTGCAGGCTGTAAGTGTAGGGGTCTTATGGTTTACACGGTGTAATTGAATGAAGGTGATTGAATCACTGAGAAGTGTAATTGTAGGGGCCTCTTGGTTACCACGGTGTAATTGTATGAAGGTTCATGAATCACTGAGGACTGTAAGTGTAAGGGTATCACGGTTAACACGGTGTAATTGCATGAAGGTTCCTGAATCTCTGAGGAGTGAAAGTGTAGGGGTCTCATGGTTAACACGGTGTAATTGTATGAAGGTTCATGAATCACTGAGGAGTGTAAGTGTAGGGGCCTCATGGTTAACACGGTGTAATTGTATGAGATTCTTGAATCACTGAGGAGTGTAAGTGTAGGGGCCTCATGGTTACCACGGTGTAATTGTATGAAGGTTCATGTATCAGTGGGTAGTGTAAGTGTACGGGTCTCATGGTTTACATGGTGTAATTGCCTGACGGTTCATGAATCTTTGAGGAGTGTAAGTGTAGGGGTCTCATGGTTAACACGGTGTAATTGTATGGAGGTTTATGAATCACTGAGGAGTGTAAGTGTAGGGGCCTCATGGTTAACACGGTGTAATTGTATGAGATTCTTGAATCACTGAGGAGTGTAAGTGTAGGGGCCTCATGGTTAACACGGTGTAATTGTATGAGATTCTTGAATCACTGAGGAGTGTAAGTGTAGGGGCCTCATGGTTACCACGGTGTAATTTTATGAAGGTTCATGTATCACTGGGGAGTGTAAGTGTACGGGTCTTATGGGTTACACGGTGTAATTGCATGTAGGTTCATGTATCTCTGCGGACTGTAAGTGAAGCGGTCACATGGTTTACACAGTGTAATTGTATGAAGGTGAATGAATCACTGAGGAGTGTAAGTGTAAGGGTCTGATGGGTTACACGGTGTAATTGCATGTAGGTTCATGAATCTCTGAGGACTGTAATTGAAGCGGTCACACGGTTTACACGGTGTAATTGTATGAAGGTGAATGAATCACTGAAGAGTGTTAGTGTAAGGGTCTCATGGGATACACGGTGTAATTGTATGAAGGTGAATGAATCACTGAAGAGTATTAGTGTAAGGGTCTCATGGGATACACGGTGTAATTGTATGAAGGTGAATGAATCACTGAGGAGTGTAAGTGTAAGGGTCTCATGGGATACATTGTGTAATTGCATGTAGTTTCATGAATCACTGAGTTGTGTAAGTGTAGGGGCCTCATGGTTTACACGGTGTAATTGTATGAAAGTGAATCAATCACTGAGGAGTGTAAGTGTAAGGGTCTCATGGGATACATGGTGTAATTGCATGTAGGTTCATGAATCACTGAGGACTGTAAGTGTAGGGTTCACATGCTTTCCAAGGTGTACTTGTATGAAGGTGAATGAATCACTGAGGAGTGTAAGTGTAAGGGTCTCATGGGAAACATGGTATAATTGTATGAAGGTGAATGAATCACTGAGGAGTGTAAGTGTAGGAGCCAAATAATTAACACGGTGTAATTGTATGAACATTCATGAATTACTGAGCACTGTATGTGTAGGGGTCTTATGGTTTTCAGGGTCTAATTGTATGAAGGTTCATAATTCACACAGGAGTGTAAGAGTAGGGATCTCATAAGTTACACGGTGTAATTGCATGAAGGTTCATGAATCACTGAGGACAGAAAACGTAGGGGTCACATGGTTTACATGGTGTAATTGTATGAACATTCATGAATTACTGAGCACTGTATGTGTAGGGGTCTTATGGTTTTCAGGGTCTAATTGTATGAAGGTTCATAATTCACACAGGAGTGTAAGTGTAGGGGCCTCATGGGATACACGGTGTAACTGTATGAAGGTTCATGAATCACTGAAGAGTGTAAGTGTAAGGGTCTCATGGTTAACACGGTGTAATTTTATGAAGGTGAATGAATTACTGAGGAGTGTAAGTGTAGGAGCCCAATGGTTAACACGGTGTAATTGTATGAACATTCATGAATCACTGAGGACTGTATGTGTAGGGGTCGTATGGTTTACACGGTGTAATTGTATGAAGGTTCGTGAATCACTGAGGAGTGTAAGTGTAGGGGCCTCTTGGTTAACAGGGAGTAATTGTATGAAGGTACATGAATCACTGAGGGCTGTAAGTGTAGGGGTCTTATGGTTTACACAGTGTAATTGTATGAAGGTGAATGAATCACTGAGGAGTGTAAGTGTAGGGGCCTCATGGTTACCACGGTGTAATTGTATGAAGGTTCATGTATCACTGAGGAGTGTAAGTGTAATGGCCTCATGGTTACCACGGTGTAATTGTATGAGATTCTTGAATCACTGAGGAGATTAATTGTAGGGGTCTCATGGTGTACACCATGTAATTGTATGAAAATTCATGAATCATTGAGGAGTGTAAGTGTAGGGGCCTTATCCTCATGGTAAACACTGTTAAATTGTATGAAGGTGAATGAATCACTGAGGAGTGTAAGTGTAGGGGCCTCATGGTTAACACGGTGTAATTTTATGAAGGTGAATGAATCACTGAGGAGTGTAAGTGTAGGAGCCCAATGGTTAACACGGTGTAATTGTATGAACATTCATGAATCACTGAGGACTGTATGTGTAGGGGTCTTATGGTTTACACGGTGTAATTGTATGAAGGTTCGTGAATCACTGAGAAGTGTAAGTGTAGGGGCCTCATGGTTGACAGGGAGTAATTGTATGAAGGTACATGAATCACTGAGGGCTTTAAGTGTAGGGGTCTTATGGTTTACACAGTGTAATTGTATGAAGGTGAATGAACCACTGAGGAGTGTAAGTGTAGGGGCCTCATGGTTACCACGGTGTAATTGTATGAAGGTTCATGTATCACTGAGGAGTGTAAGTGTAATGGCCTCATGGTTAACACGGTGTAATTGTATGAGATTCTTGAATCACTGAGGAGAGTAATTGTAGGGGTCTCATGGTGTACACCATGTAATTGTATGAAAATTCATGAATCACTGAGGAGTGTAAGTGTAGGGGCCTTATCCGGTAAACACTGTTAAATTGTATGAAGGTGAATGAATCACTGAGGAGTGTTAGTGTAGGGGTCTCATGGGTTACACGGTTTAATTGCACGAACGTTTGTGAATCACTTAAGAGTGTGAGTGTAATGGTCTAATGATTTACATGGATTAATTGTATTAAGGTTCATGAATCACTGAGGAGTGTAAGTGAAGCGATCACATGGTTTACACAGTGTAATTGTATGAAGATTCATGAATTACTGAGGAGTGTTAGTGTAGGGGTCTAATGGTTTACACGGTGTAATTGAATGAAGGTTCATGAATCACTGAGGAGTGTATGTGTAAGGGTCTCATGCGTTACACGGTATAATTGTATGAAGGTTCATGAATCACTGAGGAGTGTAAGTGTAAGGGTCTCATGGGTTACACGGTGTAATTGTATGAAGGTTTATGAATCACTGAAGAGTGTAAGTGTAAGGGTCTCATGGGTTACACGGTGTAATTGTATGAAGGTCCATGAATCACTGAGGAGTGTAAGTGTAAGGGTCTCATGGGTTACACGGTGTAATTGTATGAAGGTTCATGAATCACTGAGGAATGTATGTTTAAGGGTCTCATGGGTTACACGGTGTAATTGTATGAAGGTCCATGAATCACTGAAGAGTGTATGTGTAAGGGTCTCATGCGTTACACGGTATAATTGTATGAAGGTTCATGAATCACTGAGGAGTGTAAGTGTAAGGGTCTCATGGGTTACACGGTGTAATTGTATGAAGGTCCATGAATCACTGAGGAGTGTAAGTATAAGTGTCTCATGGTTAACACGGTGTAATTGAATGGAGGTCAGTGAATCACTGAGGAGTGTAAGTGTAGGGGCCTCATGGTTGACAGGGTGTAATTGTATGAAGGTGAATGAATCACTGAGGACTGTAAGTGTAAGGGTATCACGGTTAACACGGTGTAATTGCATGAAGGTTCCTGAATCTCTGAGGAGTGAAAGTGTAGGGGTCTCATGGTTAACACGGTGTAATTGTATGAAGGTTCATGAATCACTGAGGAGTGTAAGTGAAGCGATCACATGGTTTACACAGTGTAATTGTATGAAGATTCATGAATCACTGAGGAGTGTTAGTGTAGGGGTCTAATGGTTTACACGGTGTAATTGTATGAAGGTTCATGAATCACTGAGGAGTGTATGTGTAAGGGTCTCATGCGTTATACGGTATAATTGTATGAAGGTTCATGAATCACTGAGGAGTGTAAGTGTAAGGGTCTCATGGGTTACACGGTGTAATTGTATGAAGGTTTATGAATCACTGAGGGTTATAAGTGTAGGGGCCTGATGGGTTACACGGTGTAATTGTATGAAGGATTATGAATCACTGAAGAGTGTAAGTGTAAGGGTCTTATGGTTAACACGGTGTAATTGTATGAAGGTCCATGAATCACTGAGGGGTGTAAGTATAAGTGTCTCATGGTTAACACGGTGTAATTGTATGGAGGTCAGTGAATCACTGAGGAGTGTAGGTGTAGGGGCCTCATGGTTGACAGGGTGTAATTGTATGAAGGTGAATGAATCACTGCAGGCTGTAAGTGTAGGGGTCTTATGGTTTACACGGTGTAATTGCATGAAGGTGATTGAATCACTGAGAAGTGTAATTGTAGGGGCCTCTTGGTTACCACGGTGTAATTGTATGAAGGTTCATGAATCACTGAGGACTGTAAGTGTAAGGGTATCACGGTTAACACGGTGTAATTGCATGAAGGTTCCTGAATCTCTGAGGAGTGAAAGTGCAGGGGTCTCATGGTTAACACGGTGTAATTGTATGAAGGTTCATGAATCACTGAGGAGTGTAAGTGTAGGGGCCTCATGGTTAACACGGTGTAATTGTATGAGATTCTTGAATCACTGAGGAGTGCAAGTGTAGGGGCCTCATGGTTACCACGGTGTAATTGTATGAAGGTTCATGAATCACTGAGGAGTGTATGTGTAAGGGTCTCATGCGTTACACGGTATAATTGTATGAAGGTTCATGAATCACTGAGGAGTGTATGTGTAAGGGTCTCATGCGTTACACGGTATAATTGTATGAAGGTTCATGAATCACTGAGGAGTGTAAGTGTAAGGGTCTCATGGGTTACACGGTGTAATTGTATGAAGGTTCATGAATCACTGAGGAGTATAAGTGTGGGGGCCTTAAGGTTGAACCATGAGGCCCCTACACTTACACTCCTCAGTGATTCAAGAATCTCATACAATTACACCGTGTTAACCACGAGGCCTCTACACTTACACTCCTCAGTGATTCATTCACTTTCATTCAATTACACCGTGTAAACCATGTGACCCCTACACATACAGTCCTCAGTGAGTCTTGAACCTTCATGCAATTACATGCATTAAATAACAACGTTTAGATAAAAAATAGAGGTCTTATCGAGGAGAAACTTTACGCATATGTATACAGGTCAGCCTTTAGGTATCATTGTGCGTATTTTAAAAGTTACCAAAAGTTGACCATTTTACCATTTTAAGAATTAAACAGGTTCCGAAATATATCAAAGAAATAATACATAATTGTACTAAGAAGTATGTCTATGTTTTAAAATTAATTGCTGTTGTTAGAATCAATGGATATGTACCAGAAACCCAAAAATAAAACCCCCTGAAATTATGGCGTAAAACTCAAACGAGATGTACTTCTCTCTCCCAAAACCCTCTTTCCTTTCCTCTTTCTTTCACATACACGCAGACTCACACCCGACACACGTTGTGTTACTGACAGATACAACATGACTTTTATTTTTGCATCTGTAATATGTTATTATATGACAATGATTAAACGTTAAATGGATGACCACCTGTGATCAGAGAAATATTTATTCTGATATCTTTGTAATTTTGCTCAGTTAATTAACGTGATTGAGTTGGATGTATGGAACTTGGTTACGTATTTTTTTTTATTATCTGAAGACAGACTCTTATAAGGGTTAGTCATCGTCTGTGCTGCATCACGTATAGAGATAATGCTAAGCAATAGGTCAGTAATTTAAAGTAATGTGGTTGATTCAGTATTTATAGTATTCATGGGTGTGTTGCAATAAGGTGACTTAAGTCATGTAGGTGACTTAAGCCCAGGGGTATCTGTGTGTCACCATGGTAACCATTATGACGTCACAATTGTAATCATGGTATTTAGGCCCCCAACTGGGCTTAAGTCCAGTAAAATGTTATTGCAACAGGCCCCATAAGACCAAGTAAGTAAACTCGTAATTCACATAAAAATATGCAGTTAAATTATTTTTGATGATGCGTGTAAAAGTGCAGGTCATATTACTGGCCGACATGGCATGTTATTGTACTGTCTTTACAGTGTCTGCTAATGTGTGCCATATATACATATATATATATATATATATATATATATATATATATATATATATATATATATAAGGCAAAAAAATTAAAAAGGTATGGTTCTCAGGCACTTTTTTCAGAAATCACTGCGGGCGGGCGGTATATTTTTTTTTACCTTTTTTTGTATGTTTCGATAAAAATGTCATATGATCTGGGAAAATAACAGGGTTTTTTACTAAACAGGTACATGACATAGGAAATCGTATAAAAATTGTATATTTTATCCTCTTTAAAGATGAAGTTCAAAATAAAAATGTTTGATGCGTGGGGTTAAAATTGACGCGGGCGGTGCCTGAGAACAATACTTTTTATTTTTTTTGGCCTCAACATATATATATATATATATATATATATATATATATAACATATATATATGAGTAAGAATGAGTTTAGGATACGTATTTTTTATTTATATTGACTTAAGATAATATTCAACTATCTGTTTTTATCTTTAACCATCATCCATCTCCTGACGAATTCATCTGCACCAAAAGATTCCCTACTGAATAACATCTTATACCTGACCAGTAATCGCTATCATCTTATAAATCTGCCTGGGGGCCAATGGGCAAATATTTTGTATTAAATCTTGGTGATTGAAATAATATAAGTCATCGAAATCCTCTTCCTCTAATAATGTCAATTTGAACTATTTGAAGAAAACTGGTCCCATCTGTTGTTCAGAAATCGTGCCATTTACAAGTCATCATAAAATTGATGTGACTTCGTCTTCAAACACACACAAACAATCAGTTTACCAGGAGTGACTGCACTGTTCACCTTGACATTGAGCATTACTTTTCTCAAGCATTTATTTATAATTTTTAGATTATAACCTTACCGTGATGGTTCGTCAGTCAAAATGACATTTTTCTAGATAATGATATTACAGATGACCCTGCATGATCTAAATATGGTCTTTTGAATTTGGTTTTTGAATTTGATAACAATAATCGATGATATTTCGTAGGCGTTCAGTGAGCAGTAGTCGATATTAATTAAACTTTGGGTTTCATAGATGATGGTTCAATCCTCAACACGATTTACATAGGTGGAACATAAATTTATTATACTTTAATTTTTGTCACCCTAGTAATTATTTATCAAATATTTGTTCTTATCTTGTTGCCTTAGTTGCTTTTGCTTATGATATTGTTGATTTAGCGCTATATAAATAAACATTACCATTATTGTTTCATAAAAACAATAATAACAGATTAATAATAATAATAGCAATTATAACAACAACAATAATAAGAGTTCTCCTTCTTCTTCTGATTCTTATTATTCTAATTATTGTTATTGTTGTTGATATATTTATTATTATCATAATTATCATCACTATTCATCTTTGTCTTCTTCGTCATTTTCTTCTTCTCATTTAATATTATTATAAACTATAAACTTATTTATCCTACATGGATTGTACAAATAGTTATTATAACTAATCGAGGCACTCTCCATGGCTCAAACTGTAGTGTTCGGTAGATTGTAGAGGGGGAGGAAAATCCCGGAGAAAGCCAACGGCCACGGGCAACTACAACCCAATCCCATAGCCACGCCAGGATCGAACCTGGGACGCTAGGAGAGAGAGCCGAGCGTTTTACCCCTCGACTGTCCAGGCCACACCATTAATAGCGATTTTATTAGTGTATTACGTTCATTAAGTAAAGATTCCTTTATAAGAAGTAAGTAACATTACTATGTAGAGACCCGTGTCAATATTAGCGCATAAATGGCTTTACGTTCGCTTTAGGCTATCTCTCTATAACTGACAATGCCACAGGTCATTCGAAAATAATTTCAGATAATGATTTAAATATCACCATTTTTTTATCTAAGTGTCGTCTTAACCTTTACAGCCTGATGCCTGAGTGCTGTATGTGTCCCTAAATTGATTCTGTATTCTAAATGATAATAAGAATAGCAAATTAATAGAGAGAGATGTATTTGTCAGTTTCCATTACACATGCAGTGACATTTATCTATCTCTGCAAACGGATGGCTGCGACTCGTCGTTAAATGACAGAATTCATAAAACATTAAGTGAAGACGCAAAACCAGCTACCTGATGACGCAAAATACATTACTTTATGTCAGTTCCTACACTACGGACCTTTTATTAATGAAAAGGTGAAATTCCGCCCACTAAAAAAATTTACATGACAAGATATATAAAGTAGATAGACCTATTGTTGTCCTCCGAACAAGAGGGAGTTTAATTGAAATATTATATTTTTAACAAAGCATTATTTAAGTACTTTAACTCGAACAATTTATTGGTTCATTTATTTAAATATCATTGTCTTTTCTTTCTGTGTTTTCAGCTGAATTTGCAAATTATTGGCACAGTAATATTATCCGTCCGACCACTAATCGCGTTTTATAGCCGTCATTATTACAGTCTTACGAGAAAGCACTATAAATGTCACACTTACTGCAGAGAGTAATCTGAGAGTATTCAATAAAATTTTCTAGGGCAGAGTAAAAAAAACAGTAACAGGAATCTTATTCTCTTTTCCGTTTTGCTTTTCTTATTATATGTTGTAAAACCTCTCGAAGCAATGTTGGTTTGTTTGTTAAGGTGACAGAATGTACTCGGTATCTTTTGGTTTGCTTTGTTTTAAATGTTTGCCATTATCGCTTCCTGCTTGCAGTCTAAAATGTCAGCTGTCACAGTTTGAAGCGCTAATGGACAGGTACGTGGAACAACCGTAGTCCATATTTTTGACCGATTAATGGTATCCCGCATTTCTGTTATGATTTGCTATATATTATCAGTGTTTAAATCTTGAAAGGAATGAAAATTATATATGAATAATAACGCACCATTCGGAACTCAAAGAAGATGGAAACAGGAAAGCCCGTTTTTTAATAGCATATGAAGCACGCCATTAAATTGGTTATGCTGACCTCTTGATGTTGAACTGATAAGGTAGGGTAAAGTGTCCCGTTACGATATATAGGGGGGGGGGATGGGGTATATATCCCCCCCCCCACACACACTTTTTTATAATGTGTATGGACAATGTAGTCCCCCCCCCGCTATTCAGAGAATAATATTTATATACTAGTATTGAAAATTAAATATATAAATAATTTGAACAACAGGCTTTGGTTCCATTTATGTATGAGATATATACTATGATATATTATATATCTAAACCTGGTTTATCATTTACCGTTACTGGAAACATAACACCTTAATTTCTAAAACCCGATGCTTAATTGTAATATATTTGTATATATATATATATATATATATATATATGTGTGTGAGAGAGAGAGAGAGAGAGAGAGAGAGAGAGAGAGATGGTGTGTGCGTATGTTTGCGAGTCATCCCGCACACACACGCACATTAGAAGATACAATGACGTCATTGCTGTTATCTACATACCTCAGTGCATCTCTAGCTAAAGGGAAAAAACTCAGTTTTTTCTAACCAAGCCCCCATTGTACTTACCAAACAGCTTCAGCTGTACTGACCAAGGAGGCTCATATTTAATATCCAAACAGCCTCAGTTGTACTAATCAAAGAGGCTCATGTGTACAAGCCAAACAGCTCTATATGTATTTACCAAACAGCATCAGGTGTACTTACCAAACAGCCTAAGTTGTACAAACCAAACAGCCTCAGTTGTACATACCAAACAGCCTCAGTTGTACATACCAAACAGGCTCATATGTACTATTCAAACAGAAAGAGGCTCATATGTACTTTTCAAACAGAAAGAGGCTCATATGTACTATTCAAACGGAGAGAGGCTCATATGTACTATGCAAACAGAAAGAGGCTCATATGTACTATTCAAACAGAAAGAGGCTCATATGTACTATTCAAACAGAAAGAGGCTCATATGTACTATTCAAACAGAAAGAGGCTCATATGTACTATTCAAACAGAAAGAGGCTCATATGTACTATTCAAACAGAAAGAGGCTCATATGTACTATTCAAACAGAAAGAGGCTCATATGTACTATTCAAACAGAAAGAGGCTCATATGTACTATTCAAACAGAAAGAGGCTCATATGTACTATTCAAACAGAAAGAGGCTCATATGTACTATTCAAACAGAAAGAGGCTCATATGTACTATTCAAACAGAAAGAGGCTCATATGTACTATTCAAACAGCCTCAGTCGAACTAGTCAAACAACCTTAGTTGTGAAAACCAAAGAGCTTCAGCTGTACTAATCAAAGGAGCTCATATGTAGTAACAAAACAGCCTTATATGTACTTACGATACAGCCTCAAATGTACTAACCAAAGAGGCTTATATGAACTAATCAAACAGCCTCATTTGTACTAGCCAAAGAGACTAATACGTACTAACCACCAAACAGCCTAAGTTGTACTAATTAATGAGGCTCATATGTACTAACCAAACTGCCTCAATTGTACTTACCAAAGAGGCTCATATGTACTAACCAAACAACCTCCGTTGTACTAAACAATGAGGCTCATATGTACTAACCAAACAGCCTCAGTCGTACTAATCAAAGAGGCACATTTGTACCTACCAAACAGCCTCAGTTGTACTAACCAAACAGCCTCGGTTGTACTAACCAAACAGCCTCAGTTCTACTAACCAAACAGCCTCGGTTGTACTAACCAAACATGCTCATATCTATTTACTGATCAGATGCAAAGTTGTACTGACCAAACAGATGTAGCTGCTTCGACCCAAGAGACTCATATGTACTTAAATATAGTTATAGTTGTACAAATAAGCAAAACGTACCTTTATTAACGAGACAGATTCAAACATATATTTTATTTAATTTACAAGGATTTACATCAGGTTATAACAACTAATGCTTGGCACTCTCCCGGGTTCGGATGGTAGCGTCCGGTAGACTGTAGGGGTGGAGGGGCCTTTAACGGAAAACTACAATCCACTCTCATAGCTACTCTTTGGATCGAACCCGGGCTCTCAAGCGGAAACAGCCAAGCGTATTTCGACTCGACAGTCCAGGCCCTATCAGACAGACTTGGCTATACATGTACTTATCAAATAGACTTAGCAGTATTAACCAAACAAATTTAGTTGTGTTAACCAATATATATATATATATATATATATATATTTATATGTATGTGTGTGTGTGTATATATATATATATATATATATATATATATATATATATATATATATATATATATATATATATATACAAAGTCACCCCCCCCCCACCCTGGAAGAAAAATTGACGCCACTGATAGACACTCTGTTAGAAGCCGGCGCGAAAGAGGCGCGTAATTAGTCATAGATAGTGATCAAACTGAAGAACTTATGATAGAACCAGGCAATGGAAACAGCCACTGATGTAAACAGCAGGAAATATAAAAGGTGGCTGAAGTGCCGACAAAAGTTAAAGTACCAAGTCACCAGCCACATATCCTGTTTGTTTTAGTTGCAGTTTGCGAATTCCCATCCCCCCCCCCCCCCCGGGTCAAATTAGATATTCCTACGGCGGTAACGATTTATCAGTGTTCACTTTAATACGCTACACCTCACGTCTACGCTCGGCTTTTTATTTAGTTGTCTGAGATTTCTTGATCGGACTGAATTAGAACAGAAGGCGCAGACACTTTCGCGGTGGTACACAAATTGAATCGATGGGGCGTTAACAGTAACAGCAAGTGAAGTTCATGAATATGTCTGTTCCTACGGTTCTGGGGTGGAAATGTTTTATATCTGATCCATTGAAATTACAGGTCAAACGTTCTTTTGGGGTTTTAATTGATATTTTATGTAAATTTCAGAATAACTCCAATTACCACAAGTTTTTTTCGGATTTAAGAGCATTCACAAATGTGCGTGTGTGTATTCTTGTACAACTCATAGCTTACTTATATCAATCAGGATTTACTTTACAAAATATACCATGATACGCGTGGTATTATAGTGGATGATAAAACGAGGGGAGAGAAAAAACGTATTATTTTATTATTTAAAGAGTGGTCCTGTCATTCCAGTTCAGAATTAAATAAGAAATAAGCACGGAAATAAGCAACAAGCGTTATAGGAAAAGACATTTATTTTGAGGACACAGGACAGATGGGGACGCCAACCAGCAGTACACGGGGAGCAAGGCCGTTTGAACACAGTCATTCGCTACACAGACACTTCCGCTTCCGGGGAACACAAATGCCCTCTAGCGGCCGAAGATCTTGCCCTTGCACGTGCAGCGTGAGCGGCCCCATAAGAGTCCACATGCACAACGAAGGTTTCCACAGCAGCGGGCGTACTTCTTTTTAGCGTTGGGTCTGCAGTAGTCGCCCCACTCAGCGCACCAGCTGCGTCTGAATTAGATAATGCAATGTATCAATAGTTAATGTCGGTACCGTTTTCGTTCTTTTATTCTTTCGGTACCACTACAGTTTTTACTGGCAATAAGGTCACCATATCAGCCACTACTGAAGCTGCCAAAGCAAAATTAAAGTTCATGTATAACTCAGTGACGGGACATACTAATCCTGTATGCAACTGTTTTGAAAGATAATACATAAATAATTTATATAAAATATTATAAGTATATATAATAAGTTTCAAACTACTCCTTTGAATTTGGAAATCTTTATCATGAACATAATATTATGAACACACAAATTGATACTAGAGTTAAAAAGGGGCCAAAGGCCCTGTTTGAGATGAAACACCTCATGACAAAAAACAACCTTAATATTTTACAACCCCTCTGTTCCTCTGGAGCTAAGGTCAAGTGACATGCCTACTGCTATGCGTTGCTGGCCTCACTATGATGGTAATTTTTTATGATACTAAACAATCGATCAGCAGTTTAAAAATGTTGTTTGACCATGCGACTAATTACCATGGCTTTCATCAATTGAGTGGAGACATTATAAGAACAGATTGATTTTATTGAATTACTAATACATTTTTTTAAGGTATGTTTTGTTTCATTCTAAATACGTAGACCTTTTTGGATTTGATCTGCCAATTGAGTAAAATAATTGCAAAAGTACAATAGCACTAAAATGTGGAACATACTAGGCTAAATTAGAGTTTGTTTCTCAGGCACTTGTTTCGTTAATCAATGAGGGCGGGCGGCGATTAATTTTTAGCTTTGTATTATAGGTTTTCAATGAAAGTCTCATATTACCAGGCAATAAAATAACAATAATAAACTTATGCTAAAAATGTAGAAGCACAACATAACAAAGGAAATTTTTCTCGAACTGTTGTTATTTTTTTCTGTGAAAAAGCTCAAAATCGGCAAATTTCGACTGAAAAAAAAGTAAAAACTATTGATGCGGGGGTGAGAACCGGAGCATCGTGCCGTAGAAACCAACCTTTTTGGGTCTTACAGAGACAATGATTTATCATTATTCTATGAACCTGTTCCTTACCTCTCTACACTTGGGAATACATCGAGTGGTCCGTAAGGTCGTGCATAGTCGTCCTCGGCTGTTTCATATCCCTGTTCATCTTCTGTAATGAGAGAAATACCGGTGAGATTTCTGTTGGAACACAGTGCTAAGAAGAATAACTGTTTAAGGGGAACAGACGGCACCTTCTTAAGATTTCAGGACCCTCCTTTAAGAAAATGAAACGCATCCTTTTTAACATAGCTTGTATATGATAGTTCAGTTATTTTGTGTTTTTGTTGTATCTTATTCTTTATTTTTCATCAATAATCTTTCTTTTAGCCATCTCGTATTGAGACGTTTAGGATATCATAAGCATTAGTCCACGTTATAGTATATTGTTGAAAAACTGGTAAAAGGGTTATTTAAATCAAACTTAAATTATGAATATAAGATTTAAAATTGTAACCAAAAAATTATACTCGAATTTTAGCAAAAACATAATCCATAATATAGGGTGGGAATGAAAAAATATTATATTCTGGGAGGAGGCTTTTGTCCCTTTTGCAAATGGGTAGATTTTTCAGTGGTGTTTTTTAATTTGGGTCATTATTGCAGCGTGGGGGGGGGGGGGGGGTCACCGTTTTTTTCCAGATTTTTAACTGAAACTTATATGCAACTCCTTGT
Source organism: Sipunculus nudus (assembly GCA_026874595.1). NCBI lineage: Eukaryota > Metazoa > Annelida > Sipuncula > Golfingiida > Sipunculidae > Sipunculus > Sipunculus nudus. The sequence goes on along the minus strand of CM049311.1, from coordinate 52,021,195 downwards.
TTTGGGACTGATTTTGATTTTATATGGTTTGGTGGCTGCATTCCAGGAGTATAAACAAAAATTGGTTGTTAACATAATACCCCTGGGAATCAAAACTTTGAAAAGCAATCTTTTTACCTTAAAAACAATAAAGAAAACCAACAATTAATTAAGGTTGAACTCCATGCCAGTAGACATTTAATCTCAATGTTTTTAGTTACATGGTTATTTGTTGGGCGCTTTTTACATTTGTACATGAAATATTAGTGGTGGGTACATTTAGATAGCAGTTCGCCTTATCAAATTAATTAGTAGACAATTGAAAAAGAAAATATACACTTATATACCTTTTATGTGACTTGAACGCTCACAAGAGAGGCTGAACAAGGAATTTCAAAGCAGGTTTGCATCTTGCGCATTTAAATTTCCTACCAGTTTAAAGAATGTTCAAAGCTCTTCACCATCATTAAATAAAAATATGAGATCTATTGCTTACACATTTTTATTTAAAAACAGAAAATTACCTATATTCTTTCTTTATGTTGTAATCGACAACTGAAACAATTCGCGTGGGGGGGGGGGGGGGGAGGGGGCTTGGATTACTCCTCATATATAATGCTTCACACACACTTTCTTTATATGCCGAGGACAATTACTAGGAGTCCACCATAACGTGCTCATGTCAAGTGTTATTTAAAAAGGAGACCATTCTAAACACGCCACCCTCAACAGGCATTTACTGAATGTCAATTTGTCGAACCATGTATACTTTGTATTTTTAAATTGCTGTTATAAAATAAAGCGGTTAAACTGGTAGCAAAAACACTTAACCAGCCTCTAGTGCCCATTTTTTCCAGCTGCATTTAAGTTTGTTTTGGAGAGGGCAATAGGTTCGGTGATTATAAACAGCAAGAGGATTAGAGAGATATTCATTTCAATGTGCCTTATCCACCCGCACTGTGTAATAAATGATATAAAAACTACCAGCGTCTGCTTGGAATGCGAGATAACCTGTCAATTAAATATAGTACAAAAACATCCAGATCTTGAATTCTGGTTTAGCTGGAGGAACAGACAATTTAATTCCGTACGTGCACCTGAGGTCAGACGTGTTTTATCGAAATGTGTAAAAATCAGCTTTATTTGTGGACACGGAATGAACCTTTACTGAAACAATGTTATTTATGCTTGAACAGTCAATAAGAAATACGCGACTCGAGCGAAGGAGAAACACTTGATGAAAGTGACGGGCTGGTCTGCTTAAATCGGTTTGCTAGGCCTTAATGAACATGCTGCCGCACTGGAGAAACGTGACGCCTGACATTTACATAAACGAGAAATCATTCAGGTACACTATACACAAGTGTCTTTGATTCCACTGATATAACAATATGACGCTGTGCTGTCTAGGTTTTGCTGGACGATTCATTTTGACACTAATCAGATATGCCAAACACGAGCGGTAACCAATGGTAACGGTGTGGTGTGGAAACCAAACAGCTGATCTTAGTTTAATGTTAGTGGTTTTATGCTTCTCCTCTGCTTTTTCCTTATTTGTTTCTTGGGATGATTATTATGATCTTGTTACAAATACACATATCATTCCTCCGCCAGATGGCGGGAGGTATTGTGTTACCCTTTTTTATTCAGTTTGTCTTTCTGCAACTATACGCAAAATATTCTGAATAGACGAAATTTTGTGGAAGGTTCGAATAATATTCACGGAACAGTCCATTAAATTTTGGAAGTTATCTGAATCACCACAATATGTTTTTGATTCAAAGGATTCAATCCCAGTTTCATTATATTAGAGCCATTCATCGGTATTAGAGACTCTGTTCTACATGAAAGTTGTGTAGGCTTACACAGAAAGGTTAATGATCATCATCCCGGCGGAGGTTTGTGGTCTCTGACTACTCAGGAAATCATCTTCCGATAATCCTAGCTCAGGGGGACACCAATGTACTGCTCAGTTTACTGCTACACATATACACACACAAGCATACACACATAACAAAGCACAGACGGACAAACAGAAAGGAGAGCTTTGTCATTAAAAGCAAGCTTACACAACATGTGTGGCTTAACAGGCTGAAAACAGACAGAAGAACAGCCAGAAATGTGCTTTTATGATATCTTGTTTGAATGTCATGTTTCTGTTCTCAAAGTCAAAGCTGTTGAGTTTTCTTTGACCTCATTTACTCAAGCAGATAAATTCATCCCTCGTTTGACCATGATTAAAACTGAACTACTTGACCAATTAGCGTAAAATATACGCAAACAAGGTTTATTAGGTGAGTGATCCTTTACCAGTGAAGCTTGCTTTTTTACAGTTAAACTCAAACTTGCCCGTTGTTCCACCTACATAATAATTCACATATAACAAGGGGTTTATCTGTGCGGTTCTCTGAAGGATTTGATCCAAATGTTACGCAAAGCGGACGATAACGTAGTCCATTAAATCGATGGTATTTGTGTACTGTGCAGCCAACATAAAGACCCCACGGTAACTTTATTTTCTTGATTCCAATCACACCCAGTCGGTATAAAAGGCGTTATAATGTCATGGCGTGTTTCGGTCCGTTGTCTGATGCTGTTTGACGGCCGTAACAAGCTTATTTTACCGGTGTAAATGGGAATCTCTGTGGTCGAGTAGTGCGTGGTTTCTGGCGAGCCTGGCTTGTTGTTAGATATAAGTGCTGCATATGACCACGTTGTGTGTGGCACTAAGAGGACCAAATGGAAAGATAGCCGCGTGACCTCGTGGTTCCCGCTGTCACGGCGACAAGTCACTCTCTCTGTATTCCATTTGATTAGTTAATAACCATGAGCTCTCCGGGGTGCTGAGGAACTGTCCTCAGTCCTCTGTGTAAACTATCCAGCTTTGATCACTAAAAGAATACATCTCCTTGGAGATATTATATTTACATGTGTAATAATCTTTAAATAATAGTATAATCAAAGAGTTTACCGGAGTAAGAACATAGGTGATTTAAAAATGGCTGATTTTACTCGATGCCATGAACTCAAAATAATAAGCTTAAAACTTAAAGTAGAAGGCGATTTGATTAATCAACATCCGAGTGGCCACAGATATTGTGCATTTAACGCAGCTTTTAAACCTTCTGTTATCTCAAGAAGGCAGTTTGGTACAGTATTCCATGACACAACTGCGTTTTAATCGTAATAAAATGGTTAAATCTCATGACGTTAAATAACATAATCTCGTCCTCTGATGGGGAAATTCAAGACATAGAGGTGCGTATTGTATTTTTCTGACTTTGATGAATTCGTATTACGTAAAAAATAGTATAGTTATTGGACCAATGCTAAACATAAAAAAAGAACAAGTAAGCCCTTGACACTGATTTCTCGTGTGTTAGCTTGTCTAAAACTTTGTCTCATTATTCATTCACTAAAAAGATAAATCTGCATATTAAATAAGCATGAATACTACATCGAATACGCAGGGGGTACAAGAGAGATAATCGGGCTTTTCACGCGGCCTTCGTGTATCAGTGACATATCGTAGGCTGTTTGTTTCGTCCATCGTCTCCAGGAAGCCTTTTCCGCGTAATTAACCTTCCAAGCAGCCCGTACAACGGTAAAATAAGTTTTGGAACACGCTCATAACTTGTTACAAAACAAATATTTAGACATTTATTGTGGATCCAGGAAGCAGTCTCATCATTATTTCTGGCATGTGTAGATGAGCGGGGGGCCGGTAACTATTTCAGTGTATATTAACTATTTATACAGTCAGAACGCGGTAGAGGGCTAAGTTTCATCAGCGTTAATATCAGGAATGGCATGAACGTGACTTTCGCCATTACAAACTCGCGTTATCGGCTCCTCAAATCACGTGCTCGTTGTTTGTCACGGGAAATGTCAAGACCCCATTACATGCCTGATTCTGTGGAGCGTTACGACTTTATTTGTGAGGTTCAGGGTTAGTTGCTTCAATTTGGGAATGATATGCACCCATGCGATCTACTTCAGCAATTGATCATTTTACTTAACGAGCTCGGGATTATACGGTTATGTGTGCCTTTTGATCAGACTTTGACTACCAATAGCCTTAAATAGCTGCGTCAGTGATTAATAATAAAAGAGGTATTGTAGGTCATAGGGCCAAGAGACTAGATTATTACTGACTTTCTAGTTGATTAAGTAAGATGACGGATATCCCCTGCCCTAGCTCGGGTCGTTCACGGCCTTTGTTCTCCGTAGCCATGGTGATCGAATTATAGGGTCGCACTGTGTCTGTGGAATACCTCCGAACTGTTTGATACCAATCCGGCATGGGCGATAATATGACAGGGCTTACATATACAGCAAGCTGGGTGAATTATTATGCTAGGACCCCAAACGGGTTTTATTTTCCTGATTTCTACAACGTATTTTATATAATTATCGAATTTCCTGTCAGTCATGCTCTGCGACCTAAAGAGATCACTGCATTGACAACAGAATAGCAAAGAGCCAACGTGTCCCTTGTCGTCCACAACCAATCCCACCCCCCCCCCCCCCCCCCCGGCTTTGACGCAAAAAGATAAACTCATTTCAACATACACATTAATTCAGTGTTCACTGACACTGAGCGCATTAATAATACTCGCTCTTTGAAACAGCCATCAAGTTCACTGGAGAAACCATTAAAGGTCCATGAATAGCAAACCTGAACATAATTGCATGAACAAAAGAGGAACAATAAATGAAATTCAAATCAACTTCTGCCATATGTACCAACTTGTATTATCCGTATCAACAGAATATAGGTCTTTCCTCAGCTTGCACAGTCATGAAAAATTTGAACAAAATAACATCCTCTGAAAAAGGTCCAATCTTAGACGAGCAAAGTTTATCAAACAGACGCACGCAAAATACATTAAAAACAATTAACATTAATATTCGTGTTTCAGTTTCAAAAACATCACGACTATTTATGGACGAGAGCTCAGACATATTAACCAAATTTGCCAGATGAATAGCCCATTCTCTCAGGCAGAAACCCTGATAACCTCGTTTATAATTGTCCAATCAGTTATAGGGGTACTGGATCTGGTAAGATCTGTATTGACGCTAAGGTTTCGGGCCAGTGGACTACTGAGGTATCTCCTCTGTTCTGGCATGGAGAGCCCACAGGCAGCACAGCATGTAGCTGCGCATATGTGTTGTAGACTGTCCAGTAAGCTTGACAGCTACGTACTTTGTGTTGTAGACTATCCAGCAAGCTTGACAGCTACGTACTTTGTGTTGTAGACTATCCAGCAAGCTTGACAGCTACGTACTTTGTGTTGTAGACTATCCAGCAAGCTTGACAGCTACGTACTTTGTGTTGTAGACTATCCAGCAAGCTTGACAGCTACGTACTTTGTGTTGTAGACTATCCAGCAAGCTTGACAGCTAGGTACTTGGTCTTTATTTATTTATTTCAATATATTTATACAGGGTAGCCTGTTCATTAATATAGTCTGTTCTTCCACAGGGCCCTGTAACCTTAAAACATGATATAAATACCTGGTACAAAGATTATAAAATATACAGTATGCATATGTAACACCATATATGAATCATCAAAGATACATGTACATAAATATTATATACACGACAAATAAGTCAGTCATGATATGCTACAATACATTAAACGCTACAATAGGTAAAATTCACTTTATACGTGAACAACATAGTCGTATATAAAATTTCGTAATACATTCAATGGGTAATGTATGTAAGAAAACGAGTAAAATGCACAATAATCATAAAAACTAGTATAAACGCGGTTATAAAAGAATCCAAATAATAAAGACGGGTATTGACGATGCATATTAGGAAATAACATTGTCTTTAGGTTGTAATACTAATACCCTTCCATACCGAAGGGCCTCTGTATAAGAAGCAATTTTTGAAGAATTCATTTTTCGGTTTTGGCAATAACAGGCCACTTTCAGCGGATCTGGTAGAATGATCATGCGTATCACTGACCCATATGAACTGTTTTGGATTATGGATATTCATTTGATTGACATATTTATGCATCAGGATACATATGAAATATTCACACCGTTTAGAGACTGTTAGCCATTGTAGCTGTTGTATCAGAGTGGCACTTGGGATTTCATAATCATAGCAGCTGGTAACAATACGTGCTGCACGATTTTGAATTTTTTTAGTTGTCTGTGGCAAATTGAGGATTTCGTTTTGCCCCATACACTTATGGCATAGTCTATATGTGGCTGGATCATGGTATTATAGACTGTTATTAATGTATTTATGGATAGTACTTTACTAAGGCGGTGTAACAGTGCTAAGTTTGGTGACAACTTTTTACATAGGGTAGTTTCATGTGAGAACCATGATAAATTAGAATCAATAGTTACACCTAATAGTTTGGTTTCCGTTGATTTTTGGAAATGTACGTCATTGGCAGTGATACAAAGGTCATGGTTATTTACACGATTTTTTGTACCCAGTAACATGACAGTAGATTTGTTAATATTTATGGTTAACTTGTTAGCATCGAACCAGCTGCAAGCAGCATTTACTGCTTGTTGTAAGGTTTGCTGCACCACAGATACGGTAGAACCATGACAATAGATGGTGGTATCGTCAGCATAAGCGATGCATTTTGCAGGTCTTAGGCGATGGAAAAGGTCATTGATATATAAAAGAAAGAGAACAGGACCCAAAACAGTACCTTGGGGCACTCCTATATTAACTGTTTGTACCCTGGAAGTTTTGCCATTACAATGTACTATTTGTTGACGATCTTTTAAATAAGCCCTAAACCAGGTTCTGGTCTTCATGGTAAAGCCTAGCAGGCCTAGCTTATAGATGAGTATAGGATGATTTATTGTGTCAAAACCTTTGGTTTGATCGAGATAGTAAGCAGCGGTGATATCTCCTCTGTCCATATGTGAATACATGTCATCAATAAAGGTATAAAGGGCACTTGAAGTTGATTTGTTGGGAAAATATGCATGCTGATCATACGAGATTAGGTCATAATCTATGACGAATTTCATTATTTGATCTTTAACTATTTTCTCAAGAAGTTTAGCAACATGAGGGATTATTGAAATAGGGCGATATTTTGTCATTTCACTGCGTTCTCCTTTTCCTATATAAATAGGTGTAATCTTGGCTTTTTTCCAATCAGATGGCAGTAGTCCGGATGAAAGGGATATATTAAACAGGTATGCGAGACTAGGTGCAATCAGATCAGACGCTGCACGAACAAGGCGCGTATCCATATTAATTAAGTCTAATTTAAACTATTTTTCAATTTAATAATTTCATTAAAAACTTCAGTTGCGTAGATTTCCCGGAAAGAAAAGCGATCATTTGTAAGAGAAGTAGGCGTATCACCTAGATCTTCAGATGAATCTGGAAATCGTTTTGCTAAAGATTCGCCTATTTGGCTAAAATACTGATTAAATTTATTTGGTGTAATTTCGTTTGTAGACGGTCGATTGTTCAATTTGTTTGGTAAAATAAATTTCAGTGCTTTCCACATTTGACTTGTATTACCCTTATTCATATCGATAGTTTTGTGAATATAATTTCTTTTCGCATACCTTATTTTTGTGCTAATGAAATTTCGTAATGTCCTGTATTTATATAGAAGAGGTTGGGATTTATTTTTACATGCAAGTTTATGCGTTTTATTTCTATGTCTTATAAGTTTTAAGATATCACTTGTCATCTATTTGAGATCTTTATTAGTCTTATAGGTGCATGTTTTTGACAAATTCTAAGAAATTCTTCTTTCCATATATTCCATAATTTATCCAAATCATTAATGCTTAACGTTCTTACACAGTTGAGTGCTGGTGATAAAAACAAATCTCGACCAAAGGACAGTATGTCAAACTTCCTGTAATATCTCTTTTTTATAGTATTACCCGGTTGTGGATTGGTTTTGAAATCGAGAACGGTGAACGGCATATAGTGATCACTTATTGTTACAGGTACGACTCCAGTGGTCGAGTGGTATTCTGGAACATTAGTGAAAATCAGGTCAATGATACTAGAAGATGTTGGGGTTACCCTTGTTGGTTCTTGTACTAACTGATGTAATTGGAAGAGGTCATACAATTGCTCAGTTAAAACGTTAGATTTTGATGAATTATTCGATATATCAAGGTTGAAATCACCAGAAATTAATAGTGGAAAATCGTAAGATAATGAAATATTTATAAAGGATATCAGGTTGTCAATTAAGTTTGAAGAAGCTGAAGGTGAACGATAAACAGATGAAATGGTGACGTTTCTATTGTAACATTTAACCTTGACAAAAATAGCTTCTATATTTTCTGCAACGTTGTCCAAGAGGACGGGAAATAAAGAGTTGCAAACATAGAGCGCTACTCCTCCACCATGTCTATTGCGATCATGACGAAAGAGTGCATACCCTGGAATGTTTATACTATTATCACTAATTGAGCTATCTAACCATGTCTCATTTAAGGATATAATATGTATTTCAGAGTTTAGGAATAAATCCAAAAATTCATCAAATTTGTTAATTAAGCTTCTTACATTTAGATGAACTAATTTGATCCCTTTCATTTTCTTCATATCTTTCAATATGTTATCACATTCTGATTCAGATGATGCATCATATGATGTAAAAGAATTAGAGAGAGATTTGCTTTCAAAAACAAGGGCTGCATCATTTAGTATAGACGCCTCATAAGAAAACAGGCTTGAAGGCTCAATATGGGTATCAGCTGATAAAGTTGAATCAGAGAAACTTTCGTTTAAAGACACATTCTCAGTTCTCTCTGTAGATATGTGACAGCTAGGTGTAACTAGCTGAGGAACCCCTAGCTCAACTGTATTACCTGCTCCCTTGTAAAATTTGAATAATTATTAATTTCCTTAATTGCACTAACAAGTTGATCAACAAAAGTGATTCTTCCTGAATCTGAAAAATGGATTCCATCTTTGCTGAAACTATTTCTAGACAGGTCAGGGCAGCATTGAATAAAGGATACGTTCTCTAGTTTTGAGCACTCTGTTTCTAATTTAGCATTAATACCCTTAATTCTTTTATTAATTTCTACCTTATGGACACCAAACTGGTAAGGAATAGCTGAAACAATAATGTGGTAGTTGCATTGAGAATTGGCACAAGAGTCTATAATATTTTTGTATTTGTCAAGGAGAATCATCGAATCATCAGTGTGCAGATTATTTGTTCAAATCTGCAGCAGTAGGTAATCACCCTTCTTAAGGTTTCTGGATGCTTTTGTGATATGGTCTTTGGCTTTCTCCAGTTTTAGTCCACTTGTGCTGAGTACTTTTGTCTTAATGTTTGGCAGTCGCTGAGAAAGTGATGTTCCTGAATTTCTTACCATTGAATCACCAATAACCATACACTGTCTAGAAGAACGTTGATTCTTTGAAGATTCAGACGAGGTATTCTGTGCCATAGATGGTGATTCATGATCAGGGCGCAGTGATTTGTTTTCAGTACTGTTGAAGAACTTGTTATTTTCCTTCGAATGGATTTCACTTATAGGGTAATTGTGTTTAGGTCTAGTTTTCTGTGAGCTATCTGGTGCACTCGAGGATCTCTGTCTACTACCTGAAGTCTTCGACCTTGACTTGGAGACAACCTTAGACCAGGACTGGTGTGAAATATCGGCATTTGCGTCAGACTGCAAAGTCGAAAGCGAAGTATCTGTGGTGTGTTTTTCTAGCAGAAGTTTACGCAGCGAGGAACATTCTTCATTCCTCTTTGCGAGTTCCTGTACGAGCATAGCATTTGTTTGCTGTAATTTTAGAATTTCAGTTATTTGTTCCCTCATATGATGGTTTTCAGTTTTTAGAAACTGAAGTTCACTGTTTAACTGTGACAGTAGTGATGGAATGCTTCTGCAGGTAAAGCAGTTCCAAATAACATTTATTTGGTCATCTGTGATATCGACACAGTCTTGGTGGAACCATTTAAGGCACAGGCAACATCTAATCATGTCACCAGTTGATTGTCTGTCATATTTACAGTTAGTTAAACAATGACACATGTTGCTTGCCTGCTCACATCTTTCTGTCTGACTAATAAAATCTCCCACTGTATAAGCAGTCGATTTTGCACCAGAGTCTGCTTCATTCGAAATAGTTTGTTCAATTGTGGATTTAGTATTAGAGTTTATGCAACTCAGTTTACTACCATAAATGTGTGGCCATATTTCTGCTGCACATGTAGGACAATAAAGGTCGTCGTCGATTCTAGTAGCAACATTTTTATTTTTATTTTTGCACTGCATGCATTTTCTTATAGGACCCATTCTGAATAACGGGCTTGTACACTGTTTACAAGGCTGGGTATTGAAGCGTAACACCACTGATCATGTACAACGGGAATTCCCGTGACGTATAAATTTCCTTTCAAAAGGAACCCGGGAAAGGCACTGAAGCGTGAATCATGGGCGATAATGGCGGAAAATTTGCTGTTTGTGTTCACTTTAGAATTCCGTTGAGAGAGGTTTAAAATCTTTGCACAGTTAAAATTGATGCAATTGACATACCGATATGATGATTCAGTAGTATTGCCAGTTAGAACACCATTCACGGTAATTATCCACGGTTAAAATCCCATAAAATTCAACTTGGTCTCCGCTGTGTAAAATTTTCAGTGTATCTAGAACGCCACCTATCGCCATATTGATCACCTTGTTGACCAGCAAGCTTGACAGCTAGGTACTTTGTCTTGCTGACTATCCAGCAAGCGTGACAGCTACGTACTTTGTGTTGCTGACTATCCAGCAAGCTTGACAGCTACCTACTTTGTGTTGTTGACTATCCAGCAAGCGTGACAGCTACGTAAAATGTGTTGTACACCAGCAAGCTTTACAGCTACGTACTTTACTGAGCCTAAGTGAAAATTACCTGACTAAATGGACATTTGGTTTCATCCATTAAATTTGTATTATCTGGTATACGTTCAGCTGGAAATATACTCATCTTACCTTGTAAGATGAGGTAAATGAATAAAAAATTAATATTGTTGAACCATATTTTTAATGAAGGATAGGTTGATGTCTGTTTGTGACACTGTCTGTTGTATGAATATGAAGTAAACCAAGGTAATTGTACAAGAAGACTGACATGCTACTTTTTTAGGCCTTCTGAATTCCGAGTTTTATTTACACGGAACTAGGAATAATACTGAATAATCCGAATCTCAAAACTGCCGTTTTTGTCAGTTGGTTTATATATATATATATATATATATATATATATATATATAATGAAAATGAAATATATATTTGAATAAAATATAGACAGACTCCATTTATAAGTGTACTGTGAAATGTTATATTGAAATATATTTGAAATGTGATCAGGTATATATATATATATATATATATATATATATATATATATTTATATATATATATATATATGAAATGTGTCATACAGGCGCCAAAAAGGTATATATATATATATATATATATGTGTGTGTGTGAATGTCGGCGAGTCATCCCCCCCCCCCCCCCCCACCGGAAGAAAAATTGACGCCACTGTTCACAAACCACACATAACAATTCCACTATGATATTTGATTCCTGAATTTCGATACGAATGACAGCCAATGAAAACCTGTCAATGGTCGTCTTACAATGCCTTCGTCTCTTCCATTAAAAGGTATGATACTGCTGGAATAGCAGGCACACGCTTCGGTCAGGTTTAATACAACTAGCAAAGTATTTTGCCTTGATTTGAGTAGAGTAAATCCTTAAATGAGAGATCCATTCAAACACAGGCTGACCTCAGAAGTCTGTATCAGGTAAGGATGACGCCAACGGGGCCATGTGTTAAAGTAAATGACGTGGTTTTATCAAAGTGAACACGCCCCAGTCTCTTTATCAGTGACGACCACAAATCACTGACAGCTTTTAAAGTCGCCTCTGTTTTTTTTCACTGCGATGGTTGTGATCACATTTACGTCCCACACAGGAAGATCGCGGGTGGATGTAACGGTATGATCCCTTTGTGAAAAAATCAAAGCCCCGTTACCAGCACACGGACTGAAGCAATTTGATAACCACATACAGCGAGGAGGGGGGGGGGAGGCGTTAAATATCCTTCATATTTAAAAAGATGTGACGCATGTATAGGCGGCCTATAGCAATAAACAGTTATACTGATAGAGGACCAAATCATACTTGAAAAACAATATAATGCAGATAGAGATGACCATTAATGTTTAAATTAGTTCATTCATTTTAAATACGTTATATTTATAACATTTAAACAGTTACTCCCAAACTGCTTATAATTGTTTTCTGTGCATACCAAGTTCCTATTCACTACAAATCTTTGACACTTTTGTGAATTACGTAAATATAATTGAAAACCGATAGTTACGTGGGCATTGTAAACATTTCATATAATATTTTGACTTTTCATAATTTGTATTGGTCTTGATTTTGATATATCTTCGATGATTTTTTTATGTCACCATATACATGCTTTATTTTATTAATCGCTTTATTTTATATGTATTTATAAACGAAGCCAATAGATTTTTCCAAGGACAAATATTTTAGATACATAAATAAATATATAATTATATTTCACCAATCCGGTCGGATCCAGTTATATCAATAAAACTAATTTTCCAAATTCGAACAAACAGTCGAGAGAATACATAAATAATCGTAAAGCGGGATTGCCCATAAGCCTCTACAAATGTAGCGGTATTCTAAAATCTAGAACATTAACGTCCGCCTGACACACGTTGTTTATGGACCAGCCGTTTTTAATCTGGTATTATTTGTGCAACGGTTAATATTGATGGTAACTCACACGCCCTGGGACAGCCGGAATATTCCAGTGTAATCTCACGTTGGTTATTACGGGATAATCTTTCAGGGCCCTCACATAATGATACGACAGGTTGGACGGTTGTGATTAAACCACGAGTCCTTTCAATTATATCACTTGAATGGTCTTGGTGATTAGTTTGACCGTTGGTAGACTGAGCCAGACTCGGTCAGTTGATGAAAATTAAAATCGATACCTCACGGTCAAACCTGATGGAAACTTTCATCAACTCAGAATTTGAATGTATTGCACGGGGAGTATACACGGTATCATCATACACATGAGAGAGAGAGAGAGAGAGAGAGAGAGAGAGAGAGAGAGAGAGAGAGAACAGTGCCGGATTTACGCAGCTGGAAGCTCGGGGCTAGAAGATGTGTGTGTGCCGAAAACGTAATAGTACCTCGCGGTCTTCTTAATCTAATGAATGAAAGTAGTACGTGACATATATTTTAAAACTGCTGAAAAGATTGCCGTAATATTTCCTGTAATTAGCGCTCGCTGTAAATTTTTTGCTGTACATGTTTTGATATACCTAGCAAGAGAGAGAGAGGGAGAGAGAAGCTTTATTAATTCTGATTGTGTGTCAACAAGACCTTATTTTGGCTACAATGGTACACTGGTTGAGACGACGTTATGTCCTGGACGTCGATAACGCTGGTTCCCAGTTACCCACTTCTGACGGTGGCCGACTCTCTCTGTCTAATGAGTTCCGTAGGTTGCAAACAGTCCTCTGTTTGAAGAAACTGTAACAAAACACCCGCGGCCTGCCGAGTGGTCGGTGGGCGGGATCGTTCCATTGATCCCAACATTGACTAGATGACAATACCTTAAGGGAACAGTTCGATTATCTGACCGCTCATTAAGACCGTTTAGCTTGTGGTGTCCTTTGATTGCTCATATATACATTACTTTTATAATTTATATACCTTCCTTAACAGTAATGACCGTGAGAGTAGATTTAATGTTATTTATATATACACCAAATTATGTTTTATATGTAAAACAAACTCGGAGTTTTAAGTCTTCAACCTTTTGCTACTATTTTGAGCGTACGAACTGATGTTTGATAACATGGAACATCTTTATTATTATAAATATACACTTACGAATCACTGTTATTTCTTTAATTACATTGCAAATGTTTTAACCTCTATTTTAATCTCAAGTTTATTCTGCTAGATGTATTCTATATAACATTGTGTCAAACTCAGTCCCTCTATGATGATTGTTTCTTTCATAGATTGTATGATATGCATGCGACTTGACCGAGGGCCCTATTGAAAAAATTAAAGAGGTAAATAGGCTCTCTTGGTAAAACATGTTTCAAATAAATCGATGAAATATTAGTAAGGTTTTATGATTTCCGGACAGCCATCCGATTAACTTCCATAAATAATAATATTCCCTGACGAGAACCAGAAAATTGGTATAGGTTAATGTCAAAACATAATCTTTGGATACAGGAATATGTGTAGAACTTTGATCGTTTGTGTTTTTGCCATGAAATTTATCGGCGTGTGTCAGAAAAAAAGTGAGAATGTCTTAATCTTACCACTGGTAAATTTTCGAATTTTTTTACGTTTTTATTGTTTCACTACAAATTTCAAAATCTCACCATAACCTAAAGTAACCTACACACAGCATCATATCATGTATTCGTTCATTAGCACGCAAAACTTTGTCATTTGAAGATAACAGTACATGAAACATGAAGGCTTATTTTCGCGATGATTATCTCGAATCAGTGATGTGTTACTCAAGTCCGGATTTGGACTCGAGTCCTCTTTTTTAGGGACTCAGACTTGGACATAAGGGTCCTGGACTTGAGTAAGGTCTCAAGATATCATGCTGAATCTATCTCGAGTCCAATAGAAAAAAAACTTCTGTCACATATTATAAAGACTTGTGTACATGTGCGCCCTACTAACAAAATATTACAAGAAAATAACGCTGTATATACCAAGCTTTGTTCAGCATCGGGAGCTATAAATTTTAGTAACCATTACAGCAGAAATGTGTGAACTGACTTAAAAATGTACATTATAATATGAAATTTCCATTTATAATTGTATTTAAGTATATTTGTATTAAACTCGGCTTGGACTCGGATTACAAATAACTTTGACTCGAATGAGGTGGACTTGGACCCAAGGACTCGGACTTGGACTCGCGTGGCCCGGACTCGGACTTGCACTCTAAATTTTTGGGTGGTGTGAACTCGACTACACCACTGTGTGGAATATTGCTAATACGAAACCCTAACTTACATAAAGCCAACCAGAGTTTTTCCGAACTTATGACAAAGGTCTGAAGCCTAAACACGATCGTCAATGAAATAAAGGACGTCCGGATCAGCCATTTCGGAAACATCAGCGTTCAGAGCAAAGGAATGGATGAGGATGTCGTCAGAATCCGTCTCCGTTAATGCCCATTCACACCGCTCAATTAAATGAAAGCCTTGAGAGGATGGTAATACCCTTGTTGAACCTTACAGCCCTCCACTTGAATTTATTTCCCGCCTAAAATGATTGGTGTTTGTTCAGAACCATTTGGCGGGGATATTATGTTTGCCGCCATGCTGGAGATCAGGTCGCTGTTTTGATTAGATTTGGCGGGCTTAATTTTATGAATCCATCTTGTTTGGCTGATAACAGTGACCCGGGTACCGAGCGCTGCAACAGGACCCTACACGGCAGTAAAGTTGTTATGCTGATAGTCTGCTTCAGTTAGTGATGAATTGCGTAGTGTTTGAAGTTTTTGCTCATGTCATCAGAGTTTTAAAAAATACACATCTGCCAAATATTTTCAGTTGGGTTTTACTAGATTTTGTTTTGAACATTCTTGTTTCAGCGTTGTACAGAAGAAGAGTATAAATGAGACATTAATAAATACTTGAATGATGAATTCATTGTATTTTAATAAATTACTTCCTTTTATGTGATATAATATATAACGTAAGTTAGACTAGTGCAATGACTACCATTGTCATAGATTATAACATCGCGTTTTTAATTCATTTAACTCGTAATAGAATTGTTATTTGCAAAGCCGTAAAACTGATAATAAATGATAATCTGTGTCAGGTGGTTAAAAGACAAAAATCCTCCTCCGTTTTTTTTTAATTGCTTTAGTGTTGCCACTTAATCCAATGTTGGGGATCGATAATTATTACAAGTTCTAGTTAATGTGAATAAAAACCAAGTTGTTTAATAACTACTGGATGTGATGTGCAGCATCTCAGTGGGCGGCCTAATCATTAATGAGTAAGCAGAGACGTTCAGAATGAGAACTGAACCAAAAAATTAACAGCAGAATGAAAACGAAATCTGGCAGCTGATAACGTCGTGGATATTAATTGTTTTGCTAATTAATGCGTTAATTATAATTACGTTGACATTTATCCCGTGAACTTCTATACTGTTGGCAAAGCTAAGCAGGTTAAGCTTATGTTAGCGCCAAATTAATATGAACCGTTCAGGTGTATAGAGTGTGCAGATACAATCCAACACACATCCGCCTGAAGATTGTTCACAGTTATATAAACAGTTATAACATTAAGGACTGGCGTGGCTTTATAAAAAGTTATAACATGAAGGACTGGCGTGCCTTGCAGTGGACACAGAAAAAAAGTTGATCTCATTTGAGTGTAATGCTTGCTCGATCAACCTATTTGGAAATATTACTTTTATTGATTACATGTATCTCAATCCCATCAATATCAGAGTATTTACCAAACTTTACAGTTTGTGTTTAAAGTATACTGCTGATAATTTTATGTATCATTTAACGACAAACGCTTTGAGTTAATTTTAATGCGTCTCCCCTACGTTTGAGCTCCTGACATTGAAAACGACCCGTCCTAGATAGTTATAACAGATCGTTATGAACACATTTTGTTGAAGGGTATTGTCTAGAGTTTATAAATAACAATCGCATGTTATATCTAGTCACTACAATACGACTCGATGTTTGAAGAAACTATAAACTATATATGAAAGTTGAAATCATCTATCAGTCGCAATGTAAAATTATGCATTTTATACCCTACAAATAAGGGACACAAATGGTACTTTTCCATAGGCAAAATTGTGGGGGACATGTTAACTTGTCAACCCCCTCCCCTTAATAAAAGGCCCGAGGAACCGTCTCGAAGCAAGTAACAAATAACATGAGGCGCTGACAAAAGGTGACAGGACAGACACCGCTGGAGTTTCTAACAGGTGTCCAGGAAGCCTCTACCTCCAGTAAAGGTTCCGTTATATGGTAACCGGCTAGTTACTGGATATGGCCGCCATCACATATGGTTTGAATTTCCAACTTTTCCCTTTTACCGCCCTGATTACAGCATATATTGTCTGATCCACTGAAGTGTCGTTTCCAGAGTCACGTCACGTTTTTCAGGAGCCACGGGGACCGTCCTGGACATCCCATTAATTAGATCTGCAGCATGGGTTTGGCTGAAGGACGCACAAGCCAGTGGATAGAAGGGGACCGCTGGTCTGCCGATACGTGAGGAATCGGGGAAAACCAGCCACTCATTTACAACAATATTGTCTTATGCTTCCAACAGCTGGTTACGGGCCAACAGTCACAGGCGACTGTTACAGGGTGGGGTGATGATTTATTCATAACCTGATCCGACATCCTGCCTCAGTGTGTCGTTATTTGAATAGCAAGCTCTCCCCATGCGCTCCAGAAACGCACGCGCCGCCTACATCACAGCCTTGCTAAAGCTAACCGCCTTCCGGGAATTATTGTTCGTGTTTAGCATGCACTCTCGTCCACTTAATTTTCATATTAAGCTTTATGCGTCCCCAAGAGATTTTTTAAGCTTTTTCGCGAATTTATGCTAATAACTTTTTTCCATTTATGTTAGCAAGGCGACGGTGTGGGGGATTATATCTGACGCAGTGACGTCATTCTTTCCTTAACTCTGGCCAAACCTTGCCGTTTTTATTCTTGACTTTCTAAACAAACCATAAATGTATTTATATCGCTATCTCAGTTTTGAATTCACAGATTGTCAGGCAATAAAGCGCTCTCGCTAGAATCCGTTTGTTATTCAGTTTAATGTGGGATCGAGATTATACACAGTCTTCCGGTCCAGAAGTTCGGGCGGCAGTTCAACAAACTTGCATTAAGAGGGGAAATGAGCCATTGTGGGTAGGTGCAATATGTGACGCGTATACATATGCAAGATTGAACATTTCCCAAAACTGCTGACATCACTTTTTTTATAAAAGATATAATGCGTGTATCGTAAAAGTATTTTATTTGGACGTCTCGATGATGTCAAAGACCCCTTGTCATGAATAAAATAATCATACTCTCACCCTTAATTGTTATAAAAGACATTAAAGACATCACCATTCTGCAATTAAATTCCCCCAAAGTATCCTTAATTACCATCCTGTCTGGGCAATTGAAAGTTATGACGAAAATGGATTCATGGATGTGATTCATGTATGCAAAATCATTAATGACATTTTGTCACGGTCATTAATCACTTAGCTCGCAGACTGTTCGATTTTGGTTTAATTAACACACACGGGATCCCTCTCGGTAAGCCCACAGAAATAGGGTAAGCGAGATTTAATGAGCACCTTAAATAGAACTGTAGTTATGAAGAAACTAGTGTGCGGTTTGGATTTCGATAATACTAGTTCAATAATAATCACTTGAAAATATAACAGATGAAAATGAATAAGAGCTTGGTGGGCCCGTGTCTTGAAACCTTAATGTATGTCGTTAACTCAACAAGGAAAGTTTATCTGTGACATACGTTATTTGATATGAGGGAGAGAGAGAAAGAGAGAGGCAGACCGACAGACTGAAAAACAGTAGACCGTCCTGCGGGAAATATAATATAACACATCTGGTTCTTTTAAGTTTGTCTATAGTTTCCCCTGACCTTAAACAAAGCCTTGTAATTAATTAAAAATTTTAAATTTCATGAAAATCCCGGATTTACAGACAAGAAAAGTTGTAGTTCATATAACCTACATACCTACACGCATGGACCTAGACAGAGTTTGCGTGCGTGTATAGGAATGACAGCACCTGTTTGATGCTGTAACGTGTAATTAATCCCGGTGACAAGGACCACTAGACGGTCATCCATCACTCCTCATCTTGATCATCATGCAGCCTCATCTCAGATCAGCTTCAGGTCCTGGTCAGGTTGTCAGTCTGGAGAACTGCCTCTGCTTTATGAACCCTTAACATCTCCTAAATTCATAAGATCCCGACCTAAAGGACTGGCATCTCTATCCAGCCTGGTCAGCAGGTTCTGAGGGAACATGTCAGCACTAATATATGTAGTAACTGTACAAAGTCAGGCCGCCATTTGTGTGTTATTTTCTTCAGTGAAACCATATGGTGCCATAGCGGTTCACCTTGGCTTTCTTTTTTATAGTTTCTGTAGGATTATTTTTAAGGTCTAAACACCAAGAAATATGAGACAATTAGAAATGTAGTCTAAACCAACATGAAGACCTCCAGTATTATAATAACACCTTGTTATATAGTATACTGGAAAAGTGTGTCCCGGTTCACCAACCGAACGGCTGGATTACAAGTGTATGGGAAAGTGAATAAAGGCAGACATAATACCATTAAATAACCCTTAACCTCCCAGGGATAAAGAAATTACTCTATCAATGGTAAAGAAGCTTTAAATTAAAAACTTCATTAAGGTTGATCCAAATTACCTCCGGGACTTAACAAATTATCCCTTTGATGATGGCCTAACATCCCGCAAAATGTCATTACAATCTATTTATAATTACTTGAGTAAAGCTGCTAAAAAGAACCAATCCTGTAACCAACCGAAGTTATAATACTTCGCCACTTGGCAGAGTTTTAGAAATACGCACGGCGTCTTACTGTAGTTAAACTCATGATTGCATCCTCCGTCGTCCTGTCTTTAGAGCAAGATTTAGCGCCATGCAAGATATCCTTTAGCCAGGAATGTCCGGCAGAGATTGTAGTGACAGTTGTGTTAGTCACAAATGAAGCGTGTCAGAATTATATGGTCTCTCTGTGATAGGCCACCATAGTACCCCGCTGAGTACAAGTATCCGGCTGTCAACATTGACCAAGTATGGCCGCTTAAAGCCACATTAGTGTTAATTATTTCCTTTGATAATCTTTGAAGTCTAGGAAAATCAATCAAGATTAGTGCCACGCGTTAAATTTGATATAATCTGGCTCGCTTGAGATACGGACGATGGCTGCTTATTCTGTTTTCGCTCTCTGGCAAAGGGAATCACACAAAACAACATACGTAAAGTTCCCCAAATCCAGCGAATAGAACCTATATATATATATATATATATATATATATATATATATATATATATATATATATATATATATATATATATATATCTCAGACCACAACTTCCTCAAAATCGTGTCCCAGAAAGTACAGTCCCGCTCCCACTTTCACGAATTTGATGCCGAATCGCCACTTTGTTGAAACTTCTATTAAGAGGACGATTTCGCACGAGAGGAGTATGGTGACAGTACGACATGCTACAATAGTGACACGGTGCCAGCACGATACATGACACGAGACTTTTAAGAATGTTCACGATTCCGTTATGACGTCCAAGAAACTGTTACGATATCTCCACGATTTTTCACGACCGTGCTACGACTTGCTGACAAACCCCCCAATGAACATTCAATCCTGCTACGCCATGGCCGTAAATTACATCACGTCGTGGTGATTTTTAAATTTTTGCATCCAAGTCTACAACCGAGAATTATTGTTAGAGCTGCCCTGCAGGCGGAAGAACCTTTGATGCTGACCGGGGCTGTCCTGACCTTGAAAAGCGACAGATCAGTCAGGAATCCTGCGTTATGTCTTTTTTTTGTTAGGATTTCAGAACAACTTGCGGCCTGGAACCCCTTTATCCGGACCATTAGGACCTTTCTTTAAGTTTTGTCATTAGTCCTCCTTTGAATGACCCCTCCTTTTCTTAAATCCTGGATCCGTCACTGATGTTTTCATAGAATGGGACTCGAGAGTAAATGACTTGGATTTAGAAAAAAAATTAAAATGACGATTAAGGCCAAAATAAATAAAGCTATAGTTCTCAGGCACTTTCTTCCGAAATCAATGCGGGCGGGCGGTTTTTTTTTATTTTTTTGTATGTTTCGATAAAAATGTCAAATGATTAGGGAAAAGCACGATAATAACAGATTTATTTTGCTACACAAGTAAAAGCACTACATAACAAAGGAAATTTTATGATTTTATCTCCTTGAAAGACATGTTCGAGCAGCTGCAGCTCAAAATTGGTAAGTTTCTAATGAAAATCAAAATAAAAATTTTTGATGCGGGGGTTTAAAATTGATGCGGGCGGTGCCTGAGAACCGTACCTTTTATTTTTTTGGCCTAATATGTACGACAAGTTATCAGAATATAACAAGAAAATAGAAATTTTTCCGAGACTGACAGATTTACATAACTGGATTGTAAGATAGATGTATATGTGATATATATCTTTTACACTGTCAAAACAAAGAACATGATTAGTGAAAGGAAGCCATAAGACAATTACTACTTCTTTTTATAGTGGCAAATATGGCTTCCACAGCATAAACAAAGAAAGACGGCGTGCCTAAATTAGATGTTAAAAAATTAGATTCAAAATATTAGTTAAAATATCTTATTGATTCTGCCCTCATTTAATATGTGATTTTTCTTTTAATATTGATGTCCATATTCTTTTGATTCTTCTGACGTTTTATGAAAGTGGCTCTTTCTTGAGTGGTTCTTGTTGTAGTCGTATTGCAGTCATGTCGAAGTCGTGTCAAGGTCATGGTCATTATAATTCGTGACTCAGATTCACATCACGAATAAACAAGGAAGTATGAGGACTTTCAAAAGACTTATAAAGAAACCCTTACGACTTCGCTACGACTTGTTACGACAAAGCTTAATTTGTGAACATTTAAAAAATCGCGCCACGAATTCTCGAAAGTGCTCAAGACATTACTACGAACATTGCCGAATGTCCAAGACGTCATCTTCGACACCCCGACGACATCCCTACGAATTATCATGGTGTCAGTTCGTGGTGATTCGGCGCCAAAGTCGTGGAAGTGGGAAGGGGGCTGCAGTAATACTGACCTCAAATCCTTTGGGATCGTATCAGCGAAAATAAACGCCAATAACAACGACGGCCACTTTCTCCAACCATATCACGAAAACAAATTCCGAGTAACATAGACTGTTTTCTTCCTCTGAATGGTAGTCTGAATAAAATCCCATCAACCCAGATCACAAGTTCCTCAAACTAAAAGCGTAAGAAAATCTTTATATTAACGCAAACCTAATTTCCTCTGAACCATAACTTACATAAAAGCCCGACGCAGTAACGCAGGCTGGAACGCAACTTCCTACGTACTATATTATAAAATATATCGCGCTACAATACAGACCGTCACCTATGATGAACCATATCACAGAAAACAAGCCGAATCAACCTAAGCGCAAGACTTTTACTTCTCTTGGTGTTTAAGGACACAGAGAGGTACACATTTTCTTTTCAACTATCAGAATCACAGAAAATAGCAATATTATTTCTGTATATCTAAAACATTCTTGTATTCTACATCGTGAGAAATTCATCCATAATTTTTCAAATCCTGTTTTCCTCCCTTTTCTCTAAACACGGTTAATATTATTGCCATCTTGCCATCCATAATACTAACTGACAAAAAAAAGTTCATTGAATACTTAATTAAATAATTTTTAAAAATTATCTAGTCATTACAGACGTTTACCTGAATATAATAGGGGCGTCCCCTATGAGTTTGCGTGAGAGAGAGAGAGAGAGAGGGGTGTCGGTAACACGGACCAGTGGATGGGAGGAGGGCTATGTTGTGGGTCGGTACAGGATTTATAATGGGCTGCGCCGGATGAACTAGAAGTGTCTCCTGCTGTCCTGTCATTTATATAAGTTTATTATGATAGCAGCCTTGCTGTTCTTCCTTCCTGCCAGGCCACACAGAGCTGTATAAAATACCTGATGACTCTCGGTATGGGGGAGAGCGGTGACACCTACGTCATTAATTACAGTACTAAAACCTGTGGGAGGCGAGAAGTGAACATCACCTGGATCTACGTCAGCCCGCACGCAGGATTATCCGCGCTCTAACAAACCTATCACGTATCTTCCCGTGTATACATGTTGCAGGAATCGGTGTTTCACATAAAGTACGATTGAAGAAATTAAAAGCAGACCGTCAATAAACTGGTCTCGGAGGAGGCCTAAAATTTATACGAACAAGCAGGAACGTTTTTTTATCTTGAAGGATCTATGCCTTTATTGCAAGATAATTTTACCAAGTCATGGAATCCTTATAAGTTCGGTGTTAGGTTATAACGTAAGAGAAATAATAATGGTGATTTGCTACAAATGGAAGAGAACAGGACTGAATAATTATGACAAAAATTATCGTTGGAAGGTATTAAATCTGTATAAGATATGAAGGCTGACAAGTCTCGATCAATAAAGGATTTCTGTCCTTTTTTGTACGAAACCAACGAGATCTTTATCTACAAATTGATGCCAGTAACATGCCGAAACAATTGATAAAACCCACTTTTAGTGTCGGCTGAAGTCTGAACTGGCAAAACACAATGGCGGTGGACGTGGCTTCCGGCAGTAGCCATTTTACATGAAGCTTCTGTGCTCTGATTCTACTTGTGGTTCTTATAATGGACCTCTTCTGTTCTGATTTACAGATAATACCGTTTTATTTGAACAAGACTTACCTATAGTTACTCTCGGAATATCTCTGCTGACAACTGCGGGTCTATTTGTTTCTACTACCTGCTGCATGCGGATAATATTTCTTTCGAAAACGACAGAACTGTTGATTGTTTATATTTAAACTTCCATCAGCCCGGGATTATTCCTGGGATATAGTATACTTCCGTCAGCCCGGTATTATTATTCCTGGGATATAGTATACTTCCGTCAGCCCGGGATTATTCCTGGGATATAGTATACTTCCGTCAGCCCGGGATTATTCCTGGAATATAGTATACTTCCGTCAGCCCGGGATTATTCCTGGGATATACTTGTTATTAATGTTAACTATATTTTATATTTTTTTCACAAAATACATATGATTGATTTTATAAAAAAAAATTTGATACATAACCACGAATGTTTTGGTTGTGACGTCTTGATTAATACCATACTTCAGTAAACTTATGGAAATTTATAAAATAACATATTTTATGCTTGTGGGACGTTGGTATGAACCAAATACTGAAGTTAGTGGGCCGTTGGTATATCATTTCGGCCGCTTACGACTTAAATTGTCAGGTCCTGTAGATTCACACCCTAACCCGCCCCTGATAATTGTTTGTATTTATGAATTTATAACATTTGTAAATGTTTCATGTCAGCAGTGATATATAATTACAGTTAATAACAATGATTCTTTCTTTTTAATGATCAGCTGCTATATGTTATTGATATCCGGAGGTGGGCTGGCTCAGGGCCTCTATAGTTGGTTTACAACGGCAGTGTGCCGTATGTTGCTTCGTGAAGTCGCTCAGCGATAATGTAAGGGTGTTGTAGGCTCTCTAAATAGTTGGCAGTTCCAGTAACCTTCTCAACATATGTAACATGCAGGCCTCTACCAACGTTACTAGTATATGTTTCACGGGTATACACACCAGGGAACCACCACGTGCCTCCAGTAATGGCCTTCAGTTTAACATTTGCACTAATCAACACTTGGTTTGGATTGTGTCTGGGGATACCCACCAATACATGTGGCCATTTGGACGACCAACAAAAGCGGTACGTCTTTTGAGCAAAATGGCCGAAATGACAAAAAACCAATTTACTCCATCTCGCTTTTAGCGTCCCTAATGTGCGTCTAAGGACTCCGGTGGTTTTAATGTGATTTTTGATGACGTAGACTGACTTTTGATCTATAACGGTTTAGAGATATTACGTGATAAACGCCTTTACGAAGTGAACGGCAAGGAAGCAGAATTATACGATCAAGGTGACTTCATCTAAGACCTTTCTCCCCGAGATAGTTCCCTATGATATATAATGGCTAGTTATCAACCTTTTTTCTGTTACTATAGTTGTAAATGTTTTACTTCACAAGTAACCCTCAGCACAAGATGACAGCTGTGTAACTGATGTGGCAGCTAGTGGAGGCGTTCATTTTGTATATCTTCAGTTCCATCTACCAGATCTGACAGATCTAGACGTAGACGCCGGGAGAGTGCATTATTAATAACTCGGACAAACCGGGCCAGAATTATATTTTTGCAGGGGACTACAACATACACTTTAGTGGCCCTGCTCGAAGCATCCGTCTGTAAATAATTGTTCTTAATTTTATTTTTACAATTTAACAATATATATAAAGTATTATGCTTTTGTGGACGTCGGCCTGTAGGAGATCTTATAGACCTTCGGTAAAAACCAAGTTGATGTGACGTGTGGAATAAAAAAAAAATAACAATATATATATATATATATATATATATATATATATATATATATATGGGTGCACTCAATGAAACATTCTGTTTGTTAAAAAAAAGGATTCTCAGCTTATTTTCTACCTCAAATTAAGGAGGGGTCTTTCCTTTTACACAATTATTTTTTTATTAAGTTCCTAAATCGGATACATAATATATCATCATTAAAACGCAATAAGATTTTTAATGAAAAGGACACTCTTGTCAATCAGATTATCTCATGTATAAAGATAAATATTATCAATTAATTAACATATCTTAATTATATCTCGACTACATATAGATGGCTAAGGCTCATATCCTTATCCTTGCTTTTAAGCTATGGCGCATTAAGACTGTTAGAAAGTACAAAAACAGGTAACTGTTGCTGGGAATTATGAGAACAAGAAGACCGTCCTACTGGAAATATGTTAAAGCCAGCACATAGTGAGGTGGGTCCTAAACACTGAGTATATGATTTGTTGAGTTGTTATGGTGGCCTTAAGGTCTTTAATTCCACTTTTAGCTGGGCCACTTTCCAAACCAACTTTCTGTTGAAAATTCAAACGCTTCATTACAGTCTCAGAATTCATGTAGCTGCGTGTGGGTGACTAATTTGTTGATATGGATTTGTTTTGAATGGTTGATATTTCAGTTAAGTTTACCATTAAGTAAAGTGGACCAATTGGTTAATTTAACACGAATCTGCTCTAATTTAGTCATCTCATTTTATCCCTTTGTTCTAATGGGAAGGCTTTTATGGTGAAGTCATGTTACCTAGCATTTAGAAATTTGATTAACATATAAACTCACGAATATTTAAAAGCCATGTATAAAATTTAATATTTAGCAATATATGTCAGCATTTACAAGTGATATTATCTCTAATTGAGTAGTTCACCCAAACTCTCTCTCTCTCTCTCTCTCTCTCTCTCTATATATATATATATATATATATATATATATATATATATATATATAATATTTAAGTTCAACAATATCGTGTCTTTTTGTTGTGGCTCGACGAAACCGACGTGTCTATAATTGTACCACATCTTGATTTTTTTGGATTGGGTAATATCACACTATGGAATTTCTTTAGTTTATTATATGCTGAACATTCATTGAGAAATAATTGACTGGATTTATTCCTAAAATTTAAATTATTATCAACGTTATGTCTGATTGTCTGCCAAAACGTGGGTACCAAATCAGAATATTAATAATAATATACACATTATAACTACATCCGATTTGAGCTTGACATCAATTTCTCAACATAATCGTCTTAATTGATCTTATTATTATTTATTGAAATAAACAGAGAAAATAACACAGAAGTACAAGCATCACGGACCACTCTCTGTCTCAAAGATTAAAAGAGGAAATACGAAAATTTAATACGTATTGATAAAACCGATAAAAAAGACATTGTAAATACAATATAAAAGAAATCTCTGAAAGCTGGCTTGATGAATTATTTGATGCGGGACGGACCTGTTAAGCATACCGGTCACGTGCAGCAAGTATTGCCACTTACAGAGAGGATTAAAGGGAACAGAGATCACAGACACCGGACGAAAACTTTCCCTCAGTTAAACTGGAGTTCTGTGACTAGATTGACCAAACCATTGCCGGCATTGTGCAGCGCTGTAGGTCGATTTAGCCCTAGCTGTCATATTGTTATAAGCATAAGAAATGGATGAACAAAAATCATTGTAATAGTAGAAGGTTAGGAAAGCACATTAAACAATCCATAGACGAGAGATGTATATGGAAATAATAGAAAATTGCAGATTGAGTTGGTGATTCAGAATGAACAAATAAAACTAGCTCCCTTTATAAAAAAGGAGCTGTCCCTCTCAGCCTGCCGGGTTATAGTTTCCGTTTACTAACACAAACATGCATGGTCAGCTTTGGGATACCGTTTCAATGACATTTTATTATTATAACCATCGTCCTGTTGTTTCCCGCACGCTACTCTGTCTGGTTTATTTATATTTATTAAAACATAAGCCGGTTCAGACAATTGTCTGTTCCCCCACAGGACCCGTTAGATAATAAAGTAAATACTTGTACATGGCGGCACGGTTGCATGATGTGTTTTGTGTTTTTTACCCGCTCCACGGAGAACTTTCAAACGTCACTTATGTTCCCTACCCGCTTTTTAATATTAAGACTGTATATCCTGTAATTGCTTCTTACCAAAGTTAATACAGGATTATGTTACATGTCTCACATGGTCCTCTAAAGAGATGTAGCCTGATGTGTTGATACAAGATATGAATTTCTCAGGTTTTTCGAAATGGTGCCATCATTCTATAATTAGCATTTGTTGGGAATGAACCGATGATTATCTGTTTCTTCGTTTGACATTACTGTAAAAATATAAACGCAAACTTAGGGAAATTTAAAAAAGGTAATATCACTTCTATTTTAACCAAAAAAAAACCCTGAAATATCCATAATTATAAATAAAGTCGGTGGCTGCAGATTTTCAATCATGATAGATCCCCACAGAGTCCGGGACGTCCTGTGACCTATCGTGCCGAGTTATCACAAAACCTGGAGCGCATCGATAAATCGGTCGCACCCGCCAATGTTTAACGTCAACACTTCGTGATCAGCATCATTTCATCTGCGGACATTTACCTATAACTGACTTGATATATGTCAATGACGGGGCGATAAACAAGTCAAACAAGTGCCGCAACCACCGACCACCAATGTCATGTCAGGAGAACACTACGGTTAAAACATCTGAAGGCATCGCTGAACTCTTTGACGGCAAACATGGCGTGAAAAATCTCTCCCACGTAGGACTTTCACAACATCGGCTGTTCAGTCAACTAAACTCCATTGAGGTCCGAGTCTGAATTGGTCGATACTTGTCATATTTGTAGTTCCAGAAGTGGTGAAATGAGACCAAGCGCAAGCACAGATCCAACCATGCAATCCTACATGATACCGATCTGTAGTATACAAATCCATTTTTATATTCCAAAAAAAAGGTATTCCTATGGTTGCGCATATATTTTAACGTATTAGATGATAGCGTCTATTGAACGCTGTAGTTAATTAAAAAAATGTGGTAAATATATATGACAAGTAAGTACTTAGTATGTACTTAAGTCTCAGATTTCGATGCCGTGTTCATGCATGGAAACCTAACCGATTGCCTCTCCCAAAAGAACAAAGTGAAGCATATTGGAGTGTTTTTATCAATATGGCTAATGATCAAGAATCTTGATCAAATGAAAGATTTCAAAGGTTTATGCTGGAGGAATTCAAGAGATAAAGTTACATCTTTTGTACAGATGAAGCATTAAAGCAAGAAATTTTCAACAATGAATAGAACACAAAGAGGGCATAATTATTCATGGTAATGGCCACGTATCACCGGCAATTTGTAGGAAGCTGATAGGCTTCATATATTGAGTTTCTAATCGTAGTAACCATACAAGTACCGAGGAAGAACGTTGATATCAAGTCCCAGTTGTATTGTAAACTTG
Source organism: Sipunculus nudus (assembly GCA_026874595.1). Taxonomy (NCBI): domain Eukaryota; kingdom Metazoa; phylum Annelida; class Sipuncula; order Golfingiida; family Sipunculidae; genus Sipunculus; species Sipunculus nudus. The sequence continues at coordinate 51,992,353 of CM049311.1, read as the reverse complement.
ATCGACAACTTTAGATAATGTCAGGTAACTTGGTTGCTTAATAGCGGCGGCGAAAATGAATGATTCAGCAAGTCCTATAATATTACTCTCAATTCACCAAAATGCTATTTCACAAAGCCTCTTTCCCTTGAACATCTAGCTGTCATATAACATTAAGTTCAACATAGCAGATACAATTCATTGTGCATTGACACAGTGTTGGCAAAACGTCCCAACGGCATAACAATCTCTTGAACTGTGTCACATGTAACATACCCGAAACCGATGCACAAGAGCTCAGATTATCAGGCTTTCTGTAATGTTGGGACGAATACTTACATAATATATCGGTATGGCTCAGCACGTTTTTACCAGACAAAATAGTTTGTACGACAAAGCCACAACATGCAACAATTTACCAAAGTATATATATATATGTGTGTGTGTGGGTGAGTGTGGAGTTATATCAATTGCATCTAAAGTGCCCGACACTGTGTGTTGAGCACGTGATGATGTACTTATATTAACGTCCGTTGTACTACCAGTGGTTTCACGCCTCCATATACGGGTTAACCACCGAACCACAGATAGACATTGCACCGACCCGTACAGAAACAGGACTGTCCGCTTGGCTAAGATCGCCATAATGTATGGAGGCGTGAAACACAGGTAGCACAATGGCCCGTTTTGTAAGTACACCATATATATATATATATATATATATATATATATATATATATTACTAATTCTTTCATGAAAAAAATATTGCAGATGGGTTTCTCTTCTCTTGCCATGGCCTTTGAAATAGATAAACCATTACTTACCAGCAATATAGGGCTGGGCCAGCACAGCACTGACCAGGAGGATTAACGCGAGGGTGCAGGCGAGGGCTCTCATGGTTGGTGTCGGCCACAATCCTGTAAGGACAAGAATGAACTGTTACTGCACTACAGATCCACTCTGCTCCACAAATATAGGGACCGGCTACCACTTGAGACAATGACGGTATTGTTTGATTAAGAGAGCGATTGCACGACGATCAAGTGAGGCTTGTGGCTCTACGGCCCCTCTGATTGGACGCTTCCATCCAATTAGACTACGACTCGATGGCTTACGGAATGGCCGCGTCTAATTGGGCGGTGTGCTATAGATCGTCCAAGTCGACGTGCTGGTCCCGCCGCCCCGGGTGCTGGGCTTGTTGCGTCAGATGTCAGCTGCTCATGTTACGATATTTGGAAAATTCAAGTCTGTCGGGAGCCTAGCTTGAGTGGGAGACGGGTCCTTAAGCCGGTGGTGTGTGTTCTTAAAATAATATCCAGATATATGGGGCCACTGCCATAAAACATTGGTCAATGCATTATTTATTCTGGTCTCATCTGGCATAAGAATCGATGCGCAGTACGTTTTAGTGTTTCATATGGCTGGTGGGTTTGGCATTTTTACGCCAGACTCTCCTGTGGCCCTTGCGTTTTCCGGGGAGAGTTTGGTGAAAGTTTTCTGATTATACAGGATCAAATATTATCATTTTTTTGCCAGAACGACCAGTGCCCTACAGGCGAGGTCTCTGTTCAATACTGCCCTTCTTGATTGTAAATATTCATTCTCTTGGGAAGCTGGGAATGGTTAAATACAACGTTAATGTAATGTTGACCAGTGAAAGCATCAGCTAATGTAACAAACCACTAAGCGAAGGATAGGTCGGGAAAATATCTTAAATATATGCAAGTGTGCCATTGGTTACTGGTTAACACATAAACACTTAACAAATATTTAGTTACAATTAACACTTGTAATTAATTATATGAACCACGAAACAGTGATAGTACTGACAGCTGCGCTGCCATTAGGTAGATTGCTTGCTGTGACGGCATTAGCTCGTGATGTTTATCAACACGACATACTGTCTCATCGACTATATACATACTGATTATTTTAAGTTTTGTCATTAATTTTTCATTTTTTTACCTATGCTGATTTATACTCAACAGGAAATCTCAGTTACCTATTAAATGGATTTTAGATTGGCATTGGTTGTGAAGGGGGGGGGGGTTGAACTTTATACATGCGTGTCTCACAGCGGGTAGTTTGGGATAATAGTTGTAAATACAAAGTGGGTTGTCTTAAAGATATCCATAGGCCCCAACGGACACGTCTGCTTAATGGTATATGTATTGTATAATAAAAGGGTTGACCGAATTCAAACCAAACTGGTCTCTTTTGGAAAAAGGTGGGGACGGGTGGGGGGGGGGGGTAGTATCACACTTCATCCAAAATGAACAATACACTTATGAGAGGCTTAGAGCCAGCGATAGAGGGAACTGAGGATTAACTCCGTATGTATTTTTTTCTTTAGTTTTCTTTTAGTTTCTTTCATTTCCGTCGTTAGCGACAATGTATCTGTGTTTTTGGTGCGTTGAGCACAATGTCATCCTTTCGTATCCAGGCCTCTTAGCCACATCCTAGAACTTTGTTCCTAACCAGTAATAAGGATTCGGCTCCACAGGTAAATATAACGTTCGCAACAAATGAATGCAACGTTTGCTGATCGAAATTCGCTGAATATGACAAAATACAACCTGGATAACAAATTGAGCAAAACACACAACGTTAACTTAATTATCCTGTAAGATAAGAAATCGGTCTTGTAATCAAACGTACCTCACAATACGGAATATCAAAATAACTCCCCCCATTGTTTCCCGACAAAGGAAGACTTCATGAATCATATATACAATTACTTTCTTGCGCTGGGAGGCAGCATGATTTTTAGATACAAAATAAAGTAAGAACTACCCGTTTAGTGATTAAACACGACCACGACATTTCTAATCTGTTTTTTTTAATGAATTTCTTCCGATTGTCGTCTGTGAAACACATGGGAGCCATTTGTTGGGGGACAGGGGGACAACCCCCCCCCCCACATTCACACAATTTTTCAACCAGAGGAACATACGATGTTATTTCCCCCACATTTTTGCTAACTAAATGATATTTTTATATATAGGCACTATCTGCAATTAGTAAAAATACAAGTTGTTAGCAAAAATGTGTCACAGTGTCTCAAAATGCTTCAAGTTTAAATTAAATGCAGTGTTTCAGAAATGATTAAATGGCAAAATGACTGATAATATGATATTATTCCACGATATTAAAACACAACTATTAGATGGCGGGAAGCCGTTGACCCGATATAAAAAAAAAATCACAAATTATACTTAATATAATCAAGATATGGAATAAATTATATGGGTTAGGAATCATATTTGGAAACGGATAAGATTACATAATTAAATACAGAAAGAAGCCTGTAAAAGGATAACTCACGAGTGATTCAACAAAAACAGAGCTTGAAGAAATTTGGTAAATACTAAAAAATAAGAAATGAAACCTATTTCGACGGATGAAGACAGGAATAAATGTAACTCAAAACGAATGAGGGCAGCACTAAAACATGTTTTACCCGGTGATATCTCAAACAAAACGCAGGGTTCAGAATCTCTACCTGATGCGTTCAATGACTTCATTAGTAAGGTGGGCGAAGAGCTAGTAAGCAACATCTCTCATCAAACAAAATGTATCTTCTTTGATGAAATCGGATGGATTTTATATTACTGATTCCTCTGAAAATGACGTTAGTAATGTAATAATATCATTCAAATATTTCTGTTCCATATGTATATAACTGACACGCATGGAGTCGATTAATTCGTGCTGCTGCTGATATAAGCGCCACCTCTGACTGGTATGTTTAATGACTCAATGATCACTGGATTATTAAAATGTTATTAGAAAATGGATAGGATCACACATGCATATAAAATAAAAGTACGCATAATAAAATGATCAAATAAAACCCGATAGCGATCATTCCTCCGCCAGCGAATATGTTTGAGAAACTTGTAAAAGATCAAGTAAAAAAAAAATTGCATATTCGTGCTATGCTTATGTCGGGTTGTCAGAATGACTATATCTGAAATCACTGCTCTGTACACTTTAATTGATGACATCTATTGATAAATGGCAGCTTTCTGGGTGCATGCTATCTTGATGTAGTAATAGATTTCGATGCAATCAGATCTACACTTTTAACTGAGTTAACTTGACCAGATATTTTTCTTCTTCAAGAAGTGCAGTCTGGTTTTCCTCTTACTTAAAGAACCGTCTCAAAATCGTATACGATGCAATCGAAAAATATCTACACCGATAATATTGAATATTGGTGTCCCTCGAAGTTAAAGAACGAGCACTGTTAAGTACTTATATTAATGACTATATTTTTCACCTTGAATCAGCTGCTGAAACCACTATATACTGTTATGGTACTTCAGTATTGGAGGTTAAAAGTATAATTACAGCAAGCCGAAAACTTTGTCTGCGACTGGTTTGCTAATAATTGATGACTAATATAATCTTATTATGATGCAAAACTCGTGTACATTTTAATAAACTGAGCATATTGCAAAGATCTGTACTTCTATGAAACAACTTTTCGAAACTATAAAGTTTAACTATCGATGCCAATCTATCTTGGTTACCACATGTATAAGCAATTTCAAATAAATTATCAACTAAACCTGCATTGTTAAACTGCCTCTCTAAATAATTATCCAGAAATACATTATCTGTGGTGTATAACACAGTTATACAGCCTCATATAGACTACGCTATATATGAGTGTATGGGAATAGACAATATATAAAACGATATATAACGCAGCTGGATAAGGGGAAAATACAGTAGATACAAAACCGTGAAGCCTGTATCAAAACTGGATATTTTAATTTTTATGTTCAAAGTGCAGCGTTAGTACAAGCATTGAACTGGATGTCTGTATGAAAAAAAAATGAATAATCCTCAACCCTTCTTATACAAAACATTATTACGACGAACAACACGCATAGAGAATTGTTATTATCATTTGTCAAAACCCTCATGTTTACTCAACAAGGTCTGCAACGAGTAATATAATTGCCAAGAACTTAGTTTTATAGATCACGTTTGATTTATGCAGGCCCAGTGTTTGAGAATACATATTTAGCTAAATGATCTTATATCAGTAATGTCCTAAGCCACTTCTAAACATAGCGCCAACTCTTTCTTTTTAGTCCTTAACTTAGCCCTGCCTGGGCTTTAGTATTTACTAAAATTTAATAAAAGTTACTAAAATAAAACGCGATTCCACGTACCTATAGAGGTCACTCCGTGGCAGATTCAACGTACCTATAGACGTCACTCCGTGCCAGCTCTTGTAACTTAGTAGTCGGTCAGAGAGCCGTCATTAAGTTACATGTATATAATTTTCCGCGAGCTCACGGTATCTGCTCTGAGCGTTGCGACTCAGCAAGAACAAGTTTGATGGCTCTGTTAGTGGAAAGAATTAAGTCTTAACCATTGCATCGACTTGGCCAGTCTAATCTTAACTTCATACTCTCTATAATTTTAGATTTTATATTTCATTCTTTTTAGTCCCCCGCCGTAAGGGGGGGGGGACTACAAAAAAGGGTTATGTCTGTCCGTCCGTCCTTCCGTCTGTTCGCCCCATCACTGATATGCCACTCTTGTGCCTCCAGGCGCTGTTGTTGTTTTATTTTAACCTTATCACCTGCATAATCACTTAGAAACACCATTTTTTCTTTCATTCACACTGGACTCGCGGCGAATACAATGTTTTCCGTTTGAATATTATTTGAAAGACTTAATATGTGTACATATATATATATATATATATATATATATATATATATATATATATATATATATATATATATATATATATTTCAATGGATTTAACATATACAAGTTTTTAAAGTAGAAGTTGAAGAACAGAACGACTTGTTAAAAATGATCTGCATGTATAAATATATAGAAATAACAATAAAAGAAAAAAAGAAACCCGTTCAATTTGGAAAAAATGTCTGATTCTATGTAAGAATTTTTTACTCTTAGTGTTCGTCTAAATAAAAATTTGTGGATTTAATATTTATAATCACTATTAATAATAGCTGCTGATGCATTATAACCGACCATTAAGAATGGTCTTAAATACTACCAGTGCACAGTTAGATTTAAACTCCATTCAAGCAACGCACGTTTGTATTCGCACACTAATGCACATCAATGATTTGTTTCGCCTAAAGATAAAGACAATCCATAAATTGTCTTGCCTATAATATTGTTAATAAACGTGTCCTCAATTCGTAGCAAACCGCCAGCATCTGTTTCCGTGGGCGGCTGAGCTAGGGGTGAAAAGGGGTGTATCCGGCCCGTGCGGTCACGCAGGGGGCAGTTGTGATTTGTTTAAAAACGGGTCCCTTGGCTATTTCCAAAACAGTGCAGCCAAGCTGATATAACGCCCACGTCGGCACAGAGGCCGGCAGGTGACGATGTTCAGCGTTTCATTAATTCTTAATGATGTGTAATAGTACACGCCAGAATACATATGATATGTTCTGTCTTCTTGTTCTCATCTTATTGTATTTATATATTATTGTAGCACAAGCCCGAAAATATTCCATATATTACTCTGTATATACATATTTACAACATTCTTAATACAATACTAGAGATATTAATGAATAATGAATTATACCAAAGTTATTTGATTTTGATCAAAGACATTTTAAGGAGGTTTATACTTTATACCGTATTTATATTTACAGTATATATGATTCTATATATATATATGATATTATATATAGGATTCCATATACATGTATTCCTATATATATGATTCTAAACATTACGTTTCTGGTAAGTGCGGTGATATATATATACTTACATTTTCTTTTAATACTTGTCTTTTCTTGATTCAGTCTTGTTAAATGAAGGACATAAAGCACTGAATAATATGCCCCTCTTTTGCCTTACATTAGTACAAAGAACTTTCTGACTGACGGTTCAGGCTGCCAGTGTGGGCGTGGGCGTCCGTACTCTGTTCGCTTGAGCAAATAAAGATAAGGTGATTCTTCAGTAAATGTCATTACAAATTTAAGGGAAAAATGTTCACATGTAGGTCATTATAAACAGAACAACCAGGCGTTACTTTTGACATATTTGAAGTGAATGGCCGATACCTACAACAAACAGAGTGGGAGTTTAATAAAAACATTTCGTAATGGCTGCGAGTCGTTTCTGATGTTGACACAGAGTGTTATGTGAAAGGACAGGGCCGTTGATAATCAAGGCAACCCACAACGAACAAGCAGTCCGTGAACTACTCCACGGTAGAGTGGTGTTACTCTAATTAAATCGGCCCACATGTTTAATTACCTGTCCCCTTTATCAAGTTTTCCTATAATATCTTATACCAATTGATGCTAAATTATTGTCTTCCTTAATCATCTCTCTTATTTAAAATCATGTGGCGACTTTATCAATATCTAATGATTACCGAATGACCATGCAGAAGTTAAATTAAAATGGACTCTCTTTAATGTGAAAGTCTGTTGGTTTTCAACTCCATATGAGCAGAATAGCAGAACTCTATGTCTATTGTGAACATATGTATACTCGAGTAATATTGAACTCCTATATATCCCGTCTCTGAGTTTCTACAGGGACTGACCTCATCACCATTATCTGTGTACTGGCGATTCATTAGCTACAGTTGCTGCTCTGTTTGCTGTCGTTACTTGCCCGCTGACTTGACATTCACACGCTGTATATAACGGATTATGTGTCTGGGTACACTAAAGAATGTCATCAAAACTTCCAGTAATCATGTAGCAAGAACATTTCTCTTATTTTGTCACGTATATTTTGAGTAACTTTATCCAAATGCCGATTCTATGTAGCTGCGTGTATCATTGCTGTTAAGGGGCGTAGACAGGGCCATTATCCCCCCTCCCAACCCAGTACTCCCCGACCTCCCGGAATTTCACTAAGTCCAATGATTAATGTATTGTTTATTGAAAATTCTACATATCATTCGGTATGATCCTGCAAATATGAGATATTTTAAAATGTATTCATCTTGTACAACAGATATTTCTAATTTGAATTAAAACATTACAGTATTTTGTGAAGAATCGTGTGAGGTGTTTTTACATCAACACACTCACAAACACACATTAATATGTATATATATATATATATATATATATATATATATATATATATATATATATATTGTTATTTCGGCCCCCTCCCCTAATCCTGACTACGCCCCTGCAGCATATGCTACAAGCCAGCGTTGATGTTGCATCGTCAATACGAAACCGTTAAGTGGTCATATAATTACTAATACACTAAATATCCTTATATTTTGATATTTTTCCTACTTAAGTCTATTTTTGGAAAATATAACAAAATGGGCGTCTGGAGTTATTGCATCATCCTCTCTTCATTATTCTAATTAAATTTAATCAGATGTGTATTGTCATGGCAACAGTGTATAGGCTGTTGATCGTTTTCTCACAAATACTTCTTTTAATTATATTTGTCTTTGGATTGTCTTCCTGTGAGAGAATGGTCGACAAAGAGAGGGACATCGACTTCTGTTCGTTGGTCCGCAAGGAACAAAAAGAATGAGATGTGGTTAATATTTTGGCCCCAATATTGGTGCCTTTGTTTCATTATAAATATTGCAATATTATTATGATAAATAAAAATCCTGGATTAAACGCAGTTGTTTTCTCAGTTGTAAATCGCAGCCAGAGCCGAGGCGGGTTTGCCAGTCATGTGACCTAGGGGTATCTCTGAATGGTTCAGTGTGACCAAAATCCTGCCCTAATGGAAGGACTCCAGAAAGTGTCAACGGTGTGGGCTAATTTGAGTGTCCCCCCTACACACACACACACACACACACATCTCTTATTACTCTTATGGACCGAGGGCAATACAGATTTTGCGGGCAATCCGACCCAAAACCCTTTTGCTTCACACAGGTGACATTTAAGTGATATCTCTTGTCAAACAAATAGGAAATAGGTAACGGCGGAGGTTTAAAGATGTCACAGACGATGTCAGTCTCATCCGACTTAACACTTTGCCGTCTTGGTCTTTCGGGCCTGTTCCATCTTGTTGTTTCTCTCGTGTCCCTAGAGAGAATACAACCCAAGCAGCCATAATAGGCGTCGGGGAGTTTTTCGTTCTCCATTTGACTCCAATGACCAGTACCCATTTACACTTGAGCCGAGAGACTTCATCAATCAGTCTTATCGTAGAAAACGGTTAAAAACGGGAACCTACAACCTTGCGGTTACAAGTCCAACAAATATATACAAATATAAACAGTTATAAAAAAAATTATATTTATAAAATTGACTTATATACATATATATAAACATACATAAACATATATCTACACACGTGTTAAAAAAACACGCCTTGAGGGCAACCAGAATCCAATCTTCATCTCTAGTAATCCTCTTTAAACATTTGTTTATCGATGGTGTTGGATGAAAGTTATTTAATATACAAAATTGATTTATGTTTTACGATGAAATTGATCATTTAATACCCAGTTGAACTGAACCACATCTTTATCGTGACAGCATGCTTGGTAGCGGGGTGAGTGGATTAATTGACCTGTAGCTATATCGTGACAGGATATTTGGTAGCGGGGTGAGTAGGTTAATTGCCTTGTATCTATATCGTGCCAGGATGCTTGTTTGTGAGGTGAGTGGGTTAATTGACCTCTATCTATATCGTGCCAGGATGCTTGGTAGTGAGGTGAGTGGGTAAATCGACCTGTATCTAAATTTTGACAGGATGCTTGTTTGGGAGGTGAGGGGGTGTTATGACCTGTATCAATATTGCAACAGGATGCTTGATAGTAAGGTTGTCGGGTTTATTGAACTGTACCTATATCGTGACAGGACGCATGTTTAGGAGTTGGGGGGGGGGGGGGGTTGTTATGACCTGTATCTATAACGTGACAGGATGCGTAGGAGCAAGGTGAGTGGGTTAATATACCTGTATCTATATCGTGACAGGATGCGTAGGAGCAAGGTGAGTGGGTTAATATACCTGTATCTATAACGTGACAGGATGCGTAGGAGCAAGGTGAGTGGGTTAATATACCTGTATCTATATCGTGACAGGATGCGTAGGAGTAAGGTGAGTGGGTTAATATACCTGTATCTATATCGTGACAGGATGCGTAGAAGCAAGGTGAGTGGGTTAATATACCTGTATCTATAACGTGACAGGATGCGTAGGAGCAAGGTGAGTGGGTTAATATACCTGTATCTATATCGTGACAGGATGCGTAGGAGCAAGGTGAGTGGGTTAATATACCTGTATCTATATCGTGACAGGATGCGTAGAAGCAAGGTGAGTGGGTTAATATACCTGTATCTATAACGTGACAGGATGCGTAGGAGCAAGGTGAGTGGGTTAATATATCTGTATCTATATCATGACAGGATGCTTAGGAGCAAGGTGAGTGGGTTAATATACCTGTATCTATAACGTGACAGGATGCGTAGGAGCAAGGTGAGTGGGTTAATATACCTGTATCTATAACGTGACAGGATGCGTAGGAGCAAGGTGAGTGGGTTAATATACCTGTATCTATATCGTGACAGGATGCGTAGAAGCAAGGTGAGTGGGTTAATATACCTGTATCTATAACGTGACAGGATGCGTAGGAGCAAGGTGAGTGGGTTAATATACCTGTATCTATATCGTGACAGGATGCGTAGGAGCAAGGTGAGTGGGTTAATATACCTGTATCTATAACGTAACAGGATGCGTAGGAGCAAGGTGAGTGGGTTAATATACCTGTATCTATAACGTGACAGGATGCGTAGGAGCAAGGTGAGTGGGTTAATATACCTGTATCTATATCGTGACAGGATGCGTAGGAGCAAGGTGAGTGGGTTAATATACCCGTATCTATAACGTGACAGGATGCGTAGGAGCAAGGTGAGTGGGTTAATATACCTGTATCTATATCGTGACAGGATGCGTAGGAGCAAGGTGAGTGGGTTAATATACCTGTATCTATATCGTGACAGGATGCGTAGGAGCTAGGTGAGTGGGTTAATATACCTGTATCTATATCGTGACAGGATGCGTAGAAGCAAGGTGAGTGGGTTAATATACCTGTATCTATAACGTGACAGGATGCGTAGGAGCAAGGTGAGTGGGTTAATATACCTGTATCTATATCGTGACAGGATGCGTAGGAGCAAGGTGAGTGGGTTAATATACCTGTATCTATAACGTAACAGGATGCGTAGGAGCAAGGTGAGTGGGTTAATATACCTGTATCTATAACGTGACAGGATGCGTAGGAGCAAGGTGAGTGGGTTAATATACCTGTATCTATATCGTGACAGGATGCGTAGGAGCAAGGTGAGTGGGTTAATATACCTATATCTATATCGTGACAGGATGCGTAGGAGCAAGGTGAGTGGGTTAATATACCTGTATCTATAACGTGACAGGATGCGTAGGAGCAAGGTGAGTGGGTTAATATACCTGTATCTATATCGTGACAGGATGCGTAGGAGCAAGGTGAGTGGGTTAATATACCTGTATCTATAACGTGACAGGATGCGTAGGAGCAAGGTGAGTGGGTTAATATACCTGTATCTATAACGTGACAGGATGCTTAGGAGCAAGGTGAGTGGGTTAATATACCTGTATCTATATCGTGACAGGATGCGTAGGAGCAAGGTGAGTGGGTTAATATACCTGTTTCATATCGTGACAGGATGCGTAGGAGCAAGGTGAGTGGGTTAATATACCTGTTTCATATCGTGACAGGATGCGTAGGAGCAAGGTGAGTGGGTTAATATACCTGTATCTATATCGTGACAGGATGCGTAGGAGCAAGGTGAGTGGGTTAATATACCTGTATCTATATCGTGACAGGATGCGTAGGAGCAAGGTGAGTGGGTTAATATACCTGTTTCATATCGTGACAGGATGCGTAGGAGCAAGGTGAGTGGGTTAATATACCTGTATCTATATCGTGACAGGATGCGTATCAGCAAGGTGAGTGGGTTAATATACCTGTATCTATAACGTGACAGGATGCGTAGGAGCAAGGTGAGTGGGTTAATATACCTGTATCTATATCGTGACAGGATGCGTATCAGCAAGGTGAGTGGGTTAATATACCTGTATCTATATCATGACAGGATGCGTAGGAGCAAGGTGAGTGGGTTAATATACCTGTATCTATAACGTGACAGGATGCGTAGGAGCAAGGTGAGTGGGTTAATATACCTGTATCTATATCGTGACAGGATGCGTATCAGCAAGGTGAGTGGGTTAATATACCTGTATCTATATCGTGACAGGATGCGTAGGAGCAAGGTGAGTGGGTTAATATACCTGTATCTATAACGTGACAGGATGCGTAGGAGCAAGGTGAGTGGGTTAATATACCTGTATCTATATCGTGACAGGATGCGTAGGAGCAAGGTGAGTGGGTTAATATACCTGTATCTATAACGTGACAGGATGCGTAGGAGCAAGGTGAGTGGGTTAATATACCTGTATCTATATCGTGACAGGATGCGTAGGAGCAAGGTGAGTGGGTTAATATACCTGTATCTATAACGTGACAGGATGCGTAGGAGCAAGGTGAGTGGGTTAATATACCTGTATCTATAACGTGACAGGATGCTTAGGAGCAAGGTGAGTGGGTTAATATACCTGTATCTATATCGTGACAGGATGCGTAGGAGCAAGGTGAGTGGGTTAATATACCTGTTTCATATCGTGACAGGATGCGTAGGAGCAAGGTGAGTGGGTTAATATACCTGTATCTATATCGTGACAGGATGCGTAGGAGCAAGGTGATTGGGTTAATATACCTTAATCTATAACGTGACAGGATGCGTAGGAGGAAGGTGAGTGGGTTAATATACCTGTATCTATATCGTGACAGGATGCGTATCAGCAAGGTGAGTGGGTTAATATACCTGTATCTATATCGTGACAGGATGCGTAGGAGCTAGGTGAGTGGGTTAATATACCTGTATCTATAACGTGACAGGATGCGTAGGAGCAAGGTGAGTGGGTTAATATACCTGTATCTATATCGTGATGCTTGGTAGCGAGTTGATAGGGTTAATTGTCGATCAACGGCTCTGCATCTATATTTTACATCATTTTCTTGTAAGAATATGAGTCTTCTTATATAGAAATATTATACTGGAGTTATATATTTACGTAAAATATTTATGTAAGATATTGTATTCCATGGTAACAAAAAACAAAGCCTCGGTTTCTTCTTTACATGTCTTGTTACCTCGCTTGATGGTAAGCATTGACAAAAACGTATCCATAGCATTTCTTGTCCACAGGGCACGCTGTAAATTGATTAATGTCTATACTTGGTTAATGCTACTTAGCAGCAGAAGCTGTGACGGGAAATCAAGTTCAATCAATTTGGTACTTCCCTCGGCGTGTCGCTGATTTTTTTATTTGGCTTTTAGTATAAGTTTTTGATTTTATTGTCTCAAATAAAATAAAATGTTTGGAATAAAGGCCGCCCAAGAGGAGGAGATTACAGCCTACTCAGCCGATATATTAACCCACTCAGTCCTTATTTAAACCCACTCAGCCCACGTATAAAACCACTCAGCCCATATATAAACCCCGCACTGAGGCCTGAGCTGGACATAACATTCAGTCAGTGTTGCCTATGATTCCGTAGTGCTAATTTTAGTTTACCATACCAACCGGTCTAACCAGTTCTCAACAGACAGTTTGTTATTTGTTAGAATTTTACACTGTCAATTCATACAAAATACCAAATTTCCTTAATGGTATGCTATCACACAATTTCAACATTTTTATGAGAAGAGAAGCGTCAAGTCTAAATTCATTTATAATAATGTTCATTGAATCCTTCAAAGGGTGGTAAATTAAAACAAAAATATTTTACTCTCGACTGTTCCTTTTCTTTCCGTAGGTACATTTAAATATTTGTCAGATTACAGACAGGCTATTTGTTCAAAGCAATATGTAAATTTGCCCTTGAATTCATAAGTAAAATATTTAAATCTTTTTTTTTTTAATTTTTTGGTGGAGGTAACCGCCTCCATTTTTTTATGCTTTGCTTAACTAAGTATATGTACATCTGCAGAGATCCATTCCGGTTTCGGACCACGTGACAGGGGCTTGTATCCAATTTTTTCAGGTGTCAACCAGGTTCGGTATACCACTCCTGCGGGCCCTGGTGGTGTGTCATCCCCATTACTGGGTCATAACAGCGAGGAACCACCGAAAGGCGCACTCGTTTGTGAGTTAAACACGACTGATGGGCACAGTCTCCCCAATAAGCCTGCAGAGCGCTCAACCTGGGTGGGGGCCGACCGTGAAAATTTTCACCGCCTCGGCTGAGATTCGAACTCACGATCTCCCGGCTCTGAGTCCTGCGCTCTACCCCTGAGCCACAGAAGCCGGTAATATTTAAATCTTATCCACTTACTTTCAGCGCGTCCAATACAAAAGATTTCCAAATTTATACACTGCAGTGTAAATATGTTTAAGTTATATATCCGTAAACATGAAACTAAGTTATTATAACCTAATTGCCGTGTATTAGGGACTGCATAGTTTTTTGTTTGTTATAAATCAACAGATTCGGGTTGTGTTTATTTGGCATCATGTTAATAATATGCTCCCGGACTTGTCAGAATATCTGCTTCAATGTTAATTTTATTTGCTTCATAATCATTTTAACCATGTAGGAAAAGGGGCATTTCAAACCTGGATTTGATAATAGACTTGTTATTCTTATTTCACTTAGCCCATTTGATGAAACTTGAGGACAGATAAGTAGATAATATAATTTAATCGCGTTTAGTTATTTTCAAAACCATTACGGTTAGATTGCCTCACATAAAAATTAATAAGATCAATTTTTACACGTGTTCCTGTATTGTATCACCTTAGCTGTATAAAGGGCGGCGATGGATACGTCATACGTCAATTCATCACTTCACTAATCACATTTACTAAACAGCTTACAGCTTTTATTGCTCCCAATTATTGTTTTCCTGAGACGAAGGCTTGGCTCCGTCTTTGGCTGTATCCTGCGAATAAAGGATGTTTCTATATCTCAGATGATCGTTAACCACATATTTGGTATAAAAAATTGTTTGGAAATTTCCAATTATGGTAAAGAATTATTATTCCTGATCCGTTTGTCCTTACCAAAAAATATGCAGAAGAAGCAATAACAGAAGTAATTTAACTCGTTTGTGCAGCACCTTGAAATTGAATAAATAAGAATTCCCGGTTCTCTGACGTCTGCGGCCTGTGTAAAAATCAGAGGCATCACATGTCTCGGAACTGGGCAAATTCTTCCGCCTGCCTATGACCTGTCCTGTGTCTAGTAACCACAGTGGTGTCCAGGAATATTAAGCTGACTTATGTTTCTGATACATAAAGAAGTAATCCTGTTACGGGGTCTGTGAAACAACGAACACAACAACAAACAGTAGGTGGGCGTGTCTTCTTGGGGCCGTAAAGTACCACCTACACAGAATGGATATACTTGCGATGACTCGTACTTTGACATTTACAGGTTTATGACAAAGTCTATTTTAATCAATTTGTTTTGTTTAAAACATGTCTTTTATATGTTCTAAATATTTGTTAATAAATATATGGAGCAAATGTAAAATTACACAAACCTCTACAGTAGTCAAACAATATATGTTGCAAAATGATATTTTCGAAGTCTTTTTGGTTATACATCATCTTCACCGAACACTTTTGTGCCTCAATGAAACAGTGGGCGTAAATCTTGCCCTATCTGACTATTATTATTAATGTTAGATCGCCCACCCAGCTAATAGCCTGCTCTGCTCTGGACAAAACAAACTAACAATCTACACTCTACTGAATGCAAGCCTCCGCCAATTTCGGCCAATATTTCAAGGTGCATTCGTCCATAAGTGACGGTACATTTGTTATTATTCCTAATGGTTATATCCGTATTACAGAAATAAAATCAATAACTGTTAAAACGATTCACCGCTCTAGATAAAAGCCCTGTACATTTATTTCTAAGTAGTTGGTGCATTTAGGGGCCCTAAAGCATAGAGTGGGAAGAATTTCACGTCTATGACAGTTCTTCACAGTGAAGCGCCATAACATCATACCATGTGATTCACTTAAAAAACATACCCTTTGTTGTCATATAATCGCTACAGGAAGAAATACGTGTTATTTTATGCAAAGTTTTGCAGACGTTTTTCAATTAAGTTTGGTTCAGAGGACAGATGGTATCCATATGTAAATGTAAAAGCGCTTTGCAGAGTTTATTTAAACGCATGTTTTCCCATATTACAGATCAAAAACGGTATTAATTATGCAAAACAAAATCGTCTTGTCGCTATCATGATATTACAGGTGAACTTGAGACTTTAAGTGATCCTCGTGTGATGTATAAATAAAATTTGTGCAACGTCCCTAGTTAGTGCCAAACTTTACTGTAGAAAGAATTAACAGACCTTTGTCATCAGCTGAGCGTAATGATCACGTGGTGTGTTCTGGTCCAGTTAGCCAGCATAGCCGGTTTTGTCAAATAAAACTAAAACCTGCCAGAGATTCAGACAGGAACCTTGCCTTTTAGGATTGAACAGAATTATAATTTTATCATATAAAATGTAAAAAAAAAAGGTACGGATATTGTGGTAGTAAAGATATATTGCAATGATTTACTGACGTTCTATAAGTGTTTATACAGGATGAACTGTATAGTAAAATGCCCTGACGAGTCTTCAGAGAACAAGCTTGCGATTAGCTTAGAAGAATGCTGTGACCATTTCACACGAAGAAAATTTGAAATCTGCATTCTAAGGAATATGAAAGGGCCCCTGTTATGGAATGCTCCTCAAACGTTGTTTGCATTCACTTATTAAGTCTATATCCCCATGTTCATCCGTGCATAAATGACTCTTCATTTGTGAATATCCCTTGATGATATTTCTGGATCCGGATCATGTACCGAATGAACACCAATTCTAATTGTTTCCTCATTGGCCCTTTCACGAAATAATCTCAAAATTTTATGAGATTCCGTTCACCATTGCATGAGTTATGTTGTGAACAAAAAAGAACACATACAAAAACATACACACCCATGGGTGATGAACGCATACCCTCGTGGCAGAGGCGATAAAGGAAGTGCGCGCTTCAATTGGGCAAATTCTGGCAGCTTAGTAACTAGGAGATGCTGGAAGGAACTCCATAATTAACTTCCCAAAAGGAGCCGATACAAATGAGTTTTGATTAAAGATATTTTTTATCTAAATGTAGAGTATTATGGTAATATGGCCGTTGAAATGATGTCGCCTTATATATCATAATGGCATGTTAATATCAGACATAGTAAACAGACACGTAAGTAAATTTTTAATTCTTATTTCTTAAAATGTCTGTTTGATAAATCATTTATATTATAACAGTATAAGACGTCCGTACCGACACTCAGTGAATCTACACACGAATACACTCAGAGTCATGTATCAGTGTGACACCAACAAATAATCGAGGCATTTTATTGATAAATCCTCTATTTTGAGGATGGAGGATGACGTAACAGATCACGTGGCTCGGTAGTAAGTTTATTCGGATGATCAGTCATTCAGCCTAGCTGGAGTGATGATATTGCCCGGATTATCACTAACTTGTACTTTGATATGGGGATCCTCCGAGGGCATCGAACGTGCTACCGGTTGCTATGGCAGCAACAGGTTGCCAAACTGTGGACAAGGCGGGGCATGAGGTGTGTGTTGTGCCGCTCCGTTTCTAGTAAATGGATCTATTCTTCACCAGAATAGGACCGGCAGTTCAGCTCATTACACACCACAAAGCCGGGGCATGAATGGTTAAAGTGATACATGTGTAAACTAGTGAGCATTAGGATTATAGCTTTGTCTCTGTCACTTAAACTCGCCCAAAGTTAAGTCTCAGCTTACCTCTGCACCCGTTTTTTTTGTACATTTGTAAGGATTTGTATGGGTCATTTTATTTTCGCGAACGGCCCTGTCCATATTGTAACAGTTTTTTTAAACAAGGACACATAACTCACCCTGCCTTCCCGATATCCATCTGCTCCCAGTGTTCTCGGTCTTTTTTACTTACGCTATTTGCTAAATGTTATTTGTCTAGTGACACTGAAAACACAAATGACACCGAGTTCTGGGCTTAAAACAATATCAAGCATTATGCTACATAAGTTGCAGTGTTATCCCTGAGGATATTGTACAGGTGGTCTTAGTTAACAAATGATATACAGACTGATGACGGAGGAGGTATTAACGTTAGTTTACCTAAATTTTTGTTGATTAGTTTAATCTTGCCAGTAAGTTATGTTACGAAGACAAATTTTTGAGGGGAAAAATCCCTGGGCCGATCTGGGAGTCGAACTCGGGTCGGTGGCGCACAAGTCCGGGGAAACCAACCGCTTCTCTAGCAAAGCAAGCTTCACTAGCGAGAGAGTTTGGTCCGCTTTTATGTCACCCCGTAACACACCCCGCTTAAGAGCGTTCTGCTATCAGAACAAGACTTATTATCCCAGGAATCACACTTTGGTGAGCTTATTCCCTGGGCCACAATGTTAACCGTCACGTTAAAGGAGCACCCATTTTGGTACGAAGGCAAATTGTTGAGGGGAAAAAATCCCTGGGCCGATTCGGGATTCGAACCCAGGTCGGTGGCGTACAAGTCCGCTTTTATGTCACCCCGTAACACTTAAACTACCTTTTCAGCCACAGAAAATTTTTATTATAAACCATCCGTGTGAGACTTGTCGAATGGACCGATGGAGAAGTTTTATTAAAGGAAAAAAAACAAGTTTTGGTTCCCACGCACTTTTTTAGACATCAATGCGGTCGGTTTTTTTTTTTTATCTTTTTGTATGTTTCAATGAAAATTTGAAAGAGAAAAAAATGATAAAAACAGTATTATTTTGCTAAACAGGTAGGGCACCATATAACAAAGGATATTTTATCAATCCTGTATGATTATATTTTCTTGAAAGAAATGTCCGAGCAGCTGGAGCTCAAAATTGGTAAGTTTCTATTGAAAAAAAAAATATGCAGAGGTTGAAAATTGACGCGGGCGGGACCTGAGAATCATACCTTTTATTTTGTTTGGCCTAACATATGGAAGAGAAAGACATATCAGTAAGTCATTGTGGTATGACGTCATGCGGGAATCAAGCAGTCAGGAAGTAGTTTATGCCGGTCTGTAAGGCGCCGCGACGTGGGGGTGCTGCTGGTTTACCATCCATTGATATAGAAGTAATGTTTTTCATCCTGTTATTAACTACTTGCTCTCAGTGAGAATGACTTTATACGCGAAGATGCATACTTAATATCCCCTTGTTAATTAGCTACCATTATTTTTCGAAGACATCATCAAGGAAACAGTATCCAGAATCTAATGAGATTCTCAGCTGCAACCCGAGCTTTCCCTGCAGGGCCCGAGGGCTCTGATATACAAAGAAGGCCCCGGGCGCGGAAACAAAAGAGATAACGTTGTCCGGGCTGCTGCCGTTGTGTGAACAGAGGACGGACCCGTGGGCAATTACAGGTTTCAATGGTCTGCTCATCACCGAGACGGACAGTGGGGTCTGAAGACAAGCCAGTCGTATCAATATATAGATTTAACCATCTCAGAATGGAACAATCCCGAAAGGTGCCCTCTCTGAGATTTTTAATGGACCTCTAAAGCTTGGTCGAAGTATGATCTGTATAAACAATGTCCATGTCGTACAAGTTAATATATTTCTTACTTAAATAAAGTTAATCAATTACTTAATATCGATTTACCGAAAAGATTAACCAAGGAGACACTGGCAAGGGAACAATCACTTAAAAGATCACAAATACAGGGTTAAAAGATAAGATATATATTTGCTGGAGTGCCTTTAAGTCAGGCAATAATCTATTATTACTCTGGCTGGATCAACCATTAATATAAATCCCTCTCCGAGAGACCTATATAAATAATACATCTAAGTCATAGGGAAACCTCATATAATAGGTTTCCTAATCCTCTAACAAACTGAATGCTTTGTTCGTAGAAATATGATCTTCTAGCAGGTACAAAAGAACTTTCCCCACGGGCAATTCATAATAAACAATTATTATAGTGAATGGCCAATCACTTGGCTAATGGTATCATCCGGGACATTAAATGAACAGGCGTGATTACAGGTCAGTATGTATAACAATATTATTTATCCTATATTTTTTCTATATTCATATACCAGGATGAGTGACTGGGAATATTGAGTATATATGCAATTTCTAGAATGGTGTAATGGTGTTTTTACACTAATGAAAAAAAATCAGAATTTCAGATAAAAGTTAAGATAACGTTAGCATTTAACGCAACACATCGAAATTACAGCTATGGTTCCTTCCTCAAAGCATAACACGCTGACCGAAACATCTAAGACAGATAATAAAGGTCAGGAGATAGTTCATAGGTCAACCAGACTGACCAAAACAAGATAACACGCTGACCGAAACATCTAAGACAGATAATAAAGGTCAGGAGATAGTTCATAGGTCAACCAGACTGACCAAAACAAGATAACACGCTGACCGAAACATCTAAGACAGATAATAAAGGTCAGGAGATAGTTCATAGGTCAACCAGACTGACCAAAACAAGATAGATGATGAATGGTCAGAGATTAGTTCTAAAGTCTACAAGCCTTACCAAAACAAACATGATAGTTGCTGAATGGTCAGAGATTGGTTCTAAAGTCCACCATTCATACCAGAACAAACAAGATAGATGATGAATGGTCAGAGATTAGATCTAAAGTCCACCAGCCTGACTAGAACAAACAAGATAGAAGATGAATGGTCATAGATTTGTTCTAAAGTCTACCAGCCTGACCAGAACAAACAAGATAGAAGATGAATGGTCATCGATTTGTTCTAAAGTCCAAAAGCCTGACCAGAACAAAGAAGATAGACGATGAATGGTCAGAGATTAGTTCTAAAGTCTACCAGCCTGACCGGAACAAACAAGATAGATGATGAATGGTCAGAGATTAGATCTAAAGTCCACCAGCCTGACTAGAACAAACAAGATAGAAGATGAATGGTCCGAGATTCATTCTAAAGTCCACCAGCCTTAACAGAACAAACAAGATAGATGATGAATGGTCAGAGATTAGATCTAAAGTCCACCAGCCTGACTAGAACAAACAAGATAGATGCTGAATGATTAGAGATTTGTTCTAAAGTCCACCAGACTGACCAAAACAAGATAGATGATGAATGGTCAGAGATTAGTTCTAAAATCCACCAGCCTGACCAGAACAAACAAGATAGATGATGAATGGTCAGATTAGTTCTAAAGTCCACAAGCCTTACCAAAACAAACATGATAGTTGCTGAATGGTCAGAGATTGGTTCTAAAGTCCACCAGCCTTACCAGAACAAACAAGATAGATGCTGAATGGTCAGAGATTAGTTCTAAAGTCCACAAGCCTTACCAAAACAAACATAATAGTTGCTGAATGGTCAGAGATTGGTTCTAAAGTCCACCAGCCTTACCAGAACAAACAAGATAGATGATGAATGGTCAGAGATTAGATCGAAGTCCACCAGCCTGACTAGAACAAACAAGATAGAAGATGAATGGTCATAGATTTGTTCTAAAGTCCACCAGCCTGACCAGAACAAACAAGATAGAAGATGAATGGTCATAGATTTGTTCTAAAGTCCAAAAGCCTGACCAGAACAAAGAAGATAGATGATGAATGGTCAGAGATTAGTTCTAAAGTCCACCAGCCTGACTAGAACAAACAAGATAGAAGATGAATGGTCCGAGATTCATTCTAAAGTCCACCAGCCTTAACAGAACAAACAAGATAGATGATGAATGGTCAGAGATTAGATCTAAAGTCCACCAGCCTGACTAGAACAAACAAGATAGAAGATGAATGGTCATAGATTTGTTTTAAAGTCCACCAGCCTAACCAGAACAAACAAGATAGAAGATGAATGGTCATCGATTTGTTCTAAAGTCCAAAAGCCTGACCAGAACAAAGAAGATAGACGATGAATGGTCAGAGATTAGTTCTAAAGTCTACTAGCCTGACCGGAACAAACAAGATTGATGATGAATGGTCAGAGATTAGATCTAAAGTCCACCAGCCTGACTAGAACAAACAAGATAGATGCTGAATGGTCAGAGATTTGTTCTAAAGTCCACCAGCCTTACCAGAACAAACATGATAGATGATGAATAGTCCGAGATTTATTCTAAAGTCCACCAACCTGACCAGAACAAACAGGATAGATGATGAATAATCAGAGATCAGTTCTAAAGTCTACCAGCCTGACCAGAACAAACAAGATAAATGATGAATGGTCAGAGATTAGTTCTAAAGTCTACCAGCCTGACCGGAACAAACAAGATGGAAGATGAATGGTCCGAGATTCATTCTAAAGTCCACCAGCCTTATCAGAACAAACAAGATAGATGCTGAATGGTCAGAGATTTGTTCTAAAGTCCACCAGCCTTACCAGAACAAACGAGATAGATGATGAATGGTGAGAGATTAGATCTAAAGTCCACCGGACTGACCAGAATAAACAAAACACACCATGGGTCTAACCGCCCAAGTCTTTTATACCTGTTTTAGTAATTTTCCATTGCAGTGACCCTTAATTAGTGTCACGTGATTTGTTTTTATAGAAACCCTAATAAACCACAATCATCTGTTAAAACAGTCATAATAAAAGTATAAATTTGAATGGGGAAGGAGTCAGTTTCTTCATATATAAGCAGATATGACTATAAATAAGCATCCAATGTAAGACTTGTCTTGACGTCACTAGGGTTCGGTGATTACGGGTTTATCTAGAGAGAACACATACCATATACCAGTCATTATAATATTTACACACTCTCCAAAACTTTCCTTAGTGAATCGATTATTACACATAAACAGTTTTTTACCTCTTACTGATACATTATAGCATCAACAAGATTTCATAGGGCGAATAACCTTTCGGTTACAGAAGGACGTCCAGGGGATACAGTTAATGAGGACATATAAAGACCATTCAGGGTAGAAAAGTAATCCATGTACGTCATAAGAATATATATGTAAGTAAAACTTGCAGAGGTTGTTTCCATAGGGCGCTTATTAAAAGCGGACTCGGTGACACGTATGAAATACTGCGCACTGTTCTTGTTTTTTTTTTCTGCGACACCAGGATGAAAAAGCTTATTTTGTGCAATTTGAAATACGTAATGGGCCTAGCTGTCTGGTGGTCTTTTCAAACGTTTGATTAAATCTGAAAAAAAGTTAAGGATCTAATATAACGCATTACTTGAAATGCTTCATTAAATACTCTTGAAAATATTGCTTTATATATGTTATTTTGAAGTGGATTAAACCAACTGTGTGGTAAGGAAGACAGACTCTTTAAAACATAGGAACAGGTACATTCTGCTGTTTATCTATATATATATATATATATATATATATATATATATATATATATATATATATATATATATATATATAGCCACTGATCAATTGGCAAAAACTGTAGTGATTCCCAGAATGCAGTCTCTGTAAGATAAAGTTGTTAGTGTAACAAGAAAAGGAAGATATATCGTAGGTCATGAGTGCAGAGACATGTGAATGTTTGTGTGTCTAAAGGTGTGTATATATAAATGTGTGTATATACATGTGTGTCTATGTATATACATGTGTTTTTGTGTATTATTTATGTATTATGCACGTGTACCTGTATATATGTATATTCATTTGTTTGATATATCGATGCATATATATCTGTATGTTTAGTCTCGGCTTTTCAAACCACGCCGTTAGCTTCATTCTAACCACATTCACCTGATGATCGGGTCGCATCCCGTGAAACAGACTGTTGTGAATTAACAGTGTTGTTTTTCTTCAGAGTTTTATATATATATATATATATATATATATATATATATATATATATATAATTCAAGACATTTTGTTATTTGTTTTATTGTATTCAAAATAAATCTCAGTATGATTCCAGAAACAGAATGCTGGATTGTCTGTTGTGGATGTGAAGGACCTCTATTGGCCTTCTCATGTCAGATTTAAGTCATTCCATTATTCATGCCATTTACAGGTGGAATACCAGTACTCCTGGCAACACAGCTTTCGTTCACGCTATTTCATTCACAAACCGCACCTTTGATTTTACTCGCTGGTCTAAATATTACCATATTGAGGAACCATAGTTGAAGATTTTTAAGTTTAAGATGTGAATATGTGAATAAAAACTGCTAAATAGGAGATATATATAAACCACAACGATTTGTCCATCATTCATTTAGGAATGAAAAAAAAAATATTACAAATAGGATTTACGATCGTAAAGACACCAGTTTAGTTTGGTGACATGTTGGTACGCCATGAAGCACGAAGAAACAGACTAAAGAAGCAAGTTACTTCTCGTGTCCGTTATATAAACGCATTTGGCTGATGAACCGTGATTAACCATTGTCCTGGCGATATCAACAAAAAATGCTTGTGCGGTGTTTAAATCCGACTTTTTAGAAGGATGTTTGACGGCGTCGTGGCGCCATCTACGGGTACAACATATAACAACTTCATTCGTTTTTACAGTATTTCGATCTAAACAATGGCCGTGGCCACCCTGGCCGAAAGTGAAATGGCATCACGCATCACATGGATAAAAAAATGAATGAAAGCAAATCAGATAAAATTCGAACTACCTCATGCACGATTTTATGATCAAATTTGGTTCTTTTTACCTCGCCCGTTCTTTCCTTCCACTAAGCAGTTTATTAAAACCTTGTATAAAATGACGGACGGGTGAGAACTACTAAATCTCCATCATACCGTAAGGCGAAAAAAAGGTATGGTACTCGGGCACCGCCCGCGTCAATTTTAACCCCCTCCATCAAAAATGTTTATGTTAATTTTCATCTTTCAAGAAGAAAATATACAATTTTTATAAAAATTTTCCCTTGTTATGAAGTGCTTTTACCTGTTTAGCAAAAAAAATCTGTTATTATCATGCTTTTGCCTGATCATATGACGCTTTTATCGAAACATACAAAAAAGTAAACCAAAAAAAATCACCCGGCCCCACTGATTTTTTTTAATTAGTGCCTGAGAACTATTTCTTTTTTTTTTTTTTAACCTATGAAAAACTATTTCCATTTCCTTTAATAGTTTGGTATGGTTTCACGTTTGTGCCACAGAACGTTTGATATTCATTTGATATTCATGCTGCTCCCACGCGCTTATCACGCGTTTACCAAACATGTCAGATCAGGTCAGACAGGCGATGTACCAGCACATTACGACTATGCTTTACAGCTTCAGCTTTGTCGACCGGATTACGACATGAAAAGGGTGTACACGTGTCATGTACGCCTTTGGACGGTAACAACAGGGAGGTGGCATTATAATGCCATAGCATTCCTATACCGAATATATACTATCCGGTGTGAATAGGAAATGTTTTTGCCAAATGTATGATTGTCCGGGTAAATATCACGGATATCGGATCTTTAAGGTGCCTTATCGCCTTCAAAGCATGTTGAATAAACACGAAAAATAACGTCTTCTCTTTCAAATAAATTGATACCTACTAAAATTTTGCTTACTTTTGTACACGAGTGTTAAATATAGTGGACCGGACGCGATCACAGGTTATAAACATAGCGCATCGGACTGCTTGCACCGTTTGGGCTAAAATACTTGTCTGGTTATGTCCTGCAGACAGACTTGGCCCCTAATATATAATACATGTGCTGGCTGTAACATCGCATTTATGTGGTGCATGCGCAAAATCGGACTTCCGGCCACGCTGCCTTGTTATTGTAAACAGACACATATGGACTGAGTTGACAAACACACAAAACCATAACAAGTTGTTAAACAGCTCAACGGGCGGCACTGAGACCGTGTGCGGGGATTATTTTGCCTGAGAACTTTTGTATAAAGCAAACATGAGATACTGCTCCTGATTATGTTCCTTTAAGGCTTAATGCTCAAACAGCAAATGCAAGATCGCACATTATCGCCGACGAATTAGGGTCAAAAGAAAAAAAAATAATAATAATAATAAAAACCGTCAAGAAATTGCGAAATTTATTAGGCAGCAACATGTGTACCCAGATTATAATGTAAACGGGGTTGCGATGTCTGCCTACTGTAAGACCCTGGCCGCACTGTGTACATATTGAAGTATAAAACTTGAGAGAAAAAAATGATTGTTTTATAAAGATTCTCGTGATCATTTAGGACCTTTTGCTAATAACCATGGCAACACGCGACATTTATATGTAGCTCTTCTCGTAGCTACTACGTATTGTCAGGGCAACATTATTAGTTTCGTACATTCCTTGTTATCAACCATGAAAGCCAATTAATTTTGTAATCTGTGCAAATGTCAAACTGTTTATTATTACGGTAAATTAATAGAGAATTGACGTAGTATTTTGTCCCTGCAGCCGGTTAATCACAGTTTCTGTCACGAAGAAATAAATTAAACACGAAATACACCTGCGACTGAAAAATACATTTTGCCGAACATAACAACACTTTTTAAATATGCCTGCAACAGAACTAAAACTGAATTATAGTGACGCTAGTGTTATTGTGACGCTGGTGTAATGGTGACGCTAGTGTAATGGGGACGCTAGTGTAATGGTGACACAAGTATATATATATATATATATATATATATATATATATATATATATATATATATATATATATACAGAGAGAGAGAGAGAGAGAGAGAAAGAGAGAGAAATAATAATTCAATAACTCAAAATCCTGATAACAATCTTTTAGATGTTAAATGATTCTCTTGTTACCTGAAAAGGGCAATAAAGCCATTCAAACTCACAGAGGGGTAAAGGATCCTTCTTTGTCACAGAAATGGAAAACGTAAGGATCCCCTCAAATCGAAGAGCGTGGAGGGTCAGAAAGAGAATCATACTAAATCTAAAACAGGCCGCTCAGTTCTCACAACACATACCCAGCAGTGATCTCATATTAACTCATTAAACCTAACTACCGCCCACATTTCGAGCATTTGCCGTAGACCGCAGCCATTCGTTGGCAAAGGGCTACGTATCTTTTCACCAGAAAAATGATTATTTTGGGTGTTTACAGAGTTTTCATTTTCAGAAAAAAAAATCAAGCAGCGACAGAAACAAAATACTCCCAGCCACATTTCGGAGGTATAATAAAGCTTATATTAGTCATAGACACTCAACTCCCAATACATACTCCATCAAGTCGCATGGCATGTCCGTAAGCCGCGTGTAGCCTCGTCAGGGGATTAGTAACAATTTTATATTTTGTTGTCCGGTCATGTACTCAAGCGGCAGATTATATAAAATAAAGACATTTAAAATCAGCTGCCGTCTGACAGAACGCTATACAGGTCGCAGGGAAGAGCGCTCCACAGATCCCACAATAACATTCTTCATCTCATAAAGACACCCATGACACATACCTCGAAGATATATATATATATATATATATATATATATATATATATATATATATTATACATTATATATTTGTGTGCGTGTATGTATATGTGCTACATGGGTTCAATCCAGAAATGAAGGGAGGCCTTAAGCTACAAACCTCTCTCCTGATCCTGCAGGCTGCGCCAAATGTTTCATTGAATAAAACACCTATTGACTCATCTTAGAATCGAACCAACGGTGACAGGCCTTATAGGAAATGTGCGTTAGATCTCAAGAATAGCGACCGTGCGTGTGTTATCACCTTGTAAAAATTTTCGCTATAAGTGGGCATTGGGGACGGTGGTGTAGTTCCACCTAGTGACAGAGATGACCCCACGACAGAAAGTCTCCGGGGGAAGGTGAGTATATATATATATATATATATATATATATATATATATATATATATATATATATATATACACAATGTATTTGCATATGAAAGCTGGGAACGGGTAGAGATGTTTTTATAATACATAAATACATGGTGTTGATGTCGCCACCTGTTCCCCCTTATACCTCCTGACGAAGAAGCCTGTGCGCTTTAAGACAAGGGAAGCAAAGTATAGTCCTATGAGACAGACATCGTCAGTGATATCACACAATAAATGCCTTTATTTTTATTAAAAAGTCATCACTTCTCTTGACTTACACATTGACAATAGACAAACACGGAAATAATAATAATAATAATTTATTAGTTATATAGCGCTCATTATATGTATTGAATCATGTCACAAGCGCTTTACATACATGTAAAAACATATCATCAGTTGTCCTATATTTCACATCAAATACTAAATAGGTATATATTTTACGTACAAATAAAAACATATCATCAGTAGTCCTGTAATTTCACATAAAATACTAAATAGGTATATATTTTACGTACAAATAAAAACATATCATCAGTAGTCCTGTAATTTCACATAAAATACTAAATAGGTATATATTTTACATACATAAAAAAACATCAGTAGTCCTATAATTATTACACATAAATACTATATAGGTATATCTTTTAAGAATAATAATACTAGATATTATTAAAAGAAACCACACAGTGTTGTGTAAAACATTAAAAACTGATTGTAAGACCTACAAAATAAAAATGTTTTCAATCTAGCTTTAAAAATATCAATAGTTGCACTATTTTTTTTTAACATATACTGGAATATTATTACAGAGTTTTAGCCCTGCATATCGAAATGATGATGTTTTCACTTGCTCTAAGTTAGCCTTCAGTGCTGGCAGCTTTTTATTATTCTGTGATCTGAGTGACCTCCCATAATTATAGTCTAGTAATGACTGCAGATATCTTGGTGCTATTCCATTAATACATTGGTACACAAAAACTAACACTTTATAGTCTATCCTGTCTCTGATTTTCAGCCAGTGTAGCTCTTGCATAAATGATGAAATCCTATCATATTTCTGCACAGCACAAATTGTACGAGCAGCCATGTTCTGCATCAATTGTAACTTGGATATATAGCATCCATGTGCCCCTAAGAGCAAACTATTACAATAGTCGATACGACTGATGACTTAACCCTGTACTACTATTTTGATGGTCTCCCTTGACAGCATTGATCGTATCCTGTTAATATCCTTCAAAGTTAAATAAGTACTACTGCAGATTCTCTTTACGTGTTCATTACGCTTCATATGTTTATCCATGTAATATCCAAGATTTCTTACAGTAGGGGTGGCCAGGATGTTATTTTCACCAATTCTAATAGGAAAGTCCTGAATTTTGTTAAACTGTTGCTGTGTTCCGAACAATATACATTCTGTCTTATCATCATTGAGTTTCAATAAATTAGTCTGCATCCAAGTTCTTATATCACTAATACAGTTCTCTAAGATTTGAATTGCATTAGTCATGTTAACACGTGATGCTGGCTTAAATGATATGTATTGCTGAGTATCATCAGCATAGCACATGAAACAGAGTCCATGGGAACGGCAAATGTCACCCAATGGAGCTGTATACAGAGTATACGAAACAGGCCCTAGAACTGAACCTTGAGGTACACCACATTTAAGTTTCACACTCTCTGATGTAGCATCTGCCACTATTACTGACTGATTTCTGTCTGTCAAGTATGATCTAACCCAATAGTGGACATTTCCTATAGTTCCATATCTATATTCAAGCCTGTTTAATGATAATTGATGACTGACAGTGTCAAATGCAGCACTCAAGTCTAAAAGTATAACACGCATAATTTCCTGTTTATTAATTGCCTCCGTAATGTCTGTCTGAACTTTAAGCAGGGCTGTTTCTGTAGAATTGCCTACTCTATAAGCAGCTTGATGTTCCTCAACGTTACCATTTGAGGCAGTGTGTTGCACTATCTGATTGCATGCAGCCCGTTCAATCAATTTGCCTAGAAATCGCAAGTTTGAAACTGGTCTATAGTTCTTTTTCAAC
This sequence comes from Sipunculus nudus, assembly GCA_026874595.1. Lineage (NCBI taxonomy): Eukaryota > Metazoa > Annelida > Sipuncula > Golfingiida > Sipunculidae > Sipunculus > Sipunculus nudus. The sequence continues at coordinate 51,962,454 of CM049311.1, read as the reverse complement.
AGTGGTAATCCTGGCTTCTTAAGTAAAGGTCTGACTTTAGCTGATTTTAAACTACAGGGGAACGTGCCTTGTTGTAGAGACATATTATTAATGTCCTTTAGTACTAGTACAAAAGTTTTCTCGTGTTCTTTCATAATGAGTATGGATGAAATCCAATTCACAGCTTTTATTTGCAGATTTGTTTAATAGCCCCTTTACTGACTGATCATTTAATAATGTAAAGTTAGAAAATGTACTTTCTGTTTCCAAATCAGATTCCACAAAATCAGGATTTATATCCTCAGGATGTTTTGATTTCAGTTCCTGCATTATTTTATCTCTTTTTTTATACAAAGAAAGTGTTGAAACTATCAGCGAGGGTCTTGTTATCTACACCTGATGGAAATGGCAAAGGCTCTTTGCGAAACAAAGCTGATTTGATATCTTGTAAATGGTCTTATAATCACCTTTGTTGTTTTCAAATAATTTGTTATAGTAATCTTTTCTAGCATGTTTCAGCATGTAGTTAACATATCTTCTTTGATGTTTAAAAGATTTTAAGCTAACTTCATCTTTCCATTCTCTCTCCCTACATTTGCGTAATTTTATTTCATCCCTAAGACCATCCGTCATTCATGGAGAGACATCTCTCTCTCTAACGTTAAAAGTTTTAACTGGAGCATATCTGTTAGCAATCAACTCCAATTGGATGTTATAAGCAGATACCGTTGTGTCAATATTTTCTTGTTTAATGCTACTGAACAGATCATTCAACTCTGAAATAAAGCTATCCTTGTTAATTTTCTTCCACAATTTTTTTTCACAGTCTTAAACTCCTTTCTGACTTTTTGAACTTCTAATTCAAACAGTATGAAACAATGATCAGATATAAAATGACTCTGCCTAACATTGTGTACAACAGTTGATGCATTTTCTGATAATATCAAATCAATAGTATGACCAGAAGTGTGTGTACAGAATGCAATATTATTTTTAAGATCAAAGTTATCCATCATATCTTGCAGTTGGATGGTGTCATGGTTATTTACTAAGTCCATTTTAATGTTGAAGTCTCCAGCAATCACAAGTTCATTAGTTCTGTTTATGTTCATTTCAAAGTAATTGCACATGTTGTTAACAAACTCAAGCGTGCTTGTTCCAGGATATCTGTAAAGTTCACATATTGTTACATTCCTGTTTGGTGTCTTCAGTTGAAAATCAGCACATTCAAGACATTGGAAATAGTATTCTTCCTCCAATGATATATCATGTTCTTTTTTGTATATGAGGGCTATACTCATATATACTCCTCTCTGACCTGTTTTCCTTGGAACCGATATAATTTGGTAGGATGGGGGAATGACTTCTTTAACTGGTTCTATCATATCTGGCAACCAAGTTTCTGTCAATGCACACATTTGTATCTCATTTCCAGTCAAATATTCTTGCAAACTGTCTATTTTATTTCTAACTGACCTCATATTTGCCAGTGCTGCTTGAATGAGGTTAGGACTGTTTCCTGGGTTATAACTCTCATCATTTATCTGAATATGGATATTGTTTTTTTGGTTTACAGGCCCTGTGTTTTACCAGTTCATACCTGTGTCTACTGACAACTTGAATTCTCTTAAAGACTTTCTGTCCACCTCTGCTGCGTCTGTAAACTTGCTTTCCAAAACGGAAATACCATTAATAATTATATATATATATATATATATATATATATATATATATATATGTATATATATATATAGATATATATATAATTACAATATATATTATGATATAATATTATATTATATATATATATATATAATATAATATACAAAATGCATATAATATATAGATATTAGGAAGTAACGAAGCAGTAAGGAATTTTGTGTATGTATTAATGTAAACTTAATATTACATATAATAAGATATTAACGAGTCGAGCATTGACCCTAGCAAAATCTGACCGAAGATTAACGAAGATACATTGAAGCGTGGAAAGTGCATGTAAACTGAGTGTTATACAAGTATACATTCTCATGGTTTTATCTGACATAAAAATGACTTTGCCACAACTTGTGCATTGTGACATCTAATTATACTTCCATGTTAATTTAACCATAAGGCCACATTAAAACGAAGCCGTTTCTTGTCCCGGCCCGGAGAGTTTCTGGGTTGTATCAAATGAGGAGGATGGAATGATTAATAGCTGCCTGTACTCAGACCATCCGTCCACAGGTGTCCCTTAATTTCCGAACCACAAAATGAATTAAGGTTCGGAAGCATAAGTGTACAAGAAAGTAAATATGAAATTCCTCGCGGGAAATCAGGACGCAGCGCCAACCGGCACTATAAGCGGGGATCCTTCCGCGTACATATTACACCAACAATATTTACGATGGCCCAAGACACGTTTTGTGGCCACAGAACAATTTGTCATGAGGAGCGCCAGTCTATTGCAGGCAGGATCGAAAACAATTGAAATGCTTGACACGTTGTTTCGGTTTATCGCCATAACACACAAAAAAAGCAAACATAATGATTTGAAGTTTATAGTAAATATTCATTTTACCCTTTAAAGAGAATCACATATACGAAAACCCATATAGAGGCAGAGATGAGAACAGCAAAAACTGCCTACCGGGCATGTATGTCTGATTCATACTGCACAGTTTAATTTCGCAAGAATTCAAATGTTCGTACTTATTTATCCCAAGAGATTTTCTTGTTGTTGTAACAAAAGTATAAATATCATTAAGCTGTAGACCTATCAAACAAACATCACCAGACTATATCTGTGACGATGTGTATAAGTGAAAAATTTAAGCATGGGTGCATTTTGGTTTGGGATAGGGGTAACACCCCCACGTTTTCTACCATGGGGATATACCATATCACACCCCAGCCCCCTCATTTAGGAAAGAATGTTATGTTGCCATAAAAATTCGATTTCATTTCAGTACGTAAAATATGTAAGTTATTGATAAAAATCTGTTTTAGTGTTGTAAAACTCAAATATCAATGAACTGTAGTCTTTAATTGAACACATTAAATGACTGCTGCAAGTTTTGGGGATTACAATCAGAAATTGTTATTGCAAAATAACCAGTAATACGTCCAAAGAATGCAAGAGGGGCAAAGTGTTTATATGTATAAAAATAATCTAAGACAACACGATTGGGACACCCGTCCGTTCCAAAATCCAACTTGAATACTTAGACAAAAAAGGTATGGTTCTCAGGCACTTTTTTCAAAAATCAATGAGGAAGGGCCATATTTTATTTTTTACCCTTTTTATATGTTTCGATTATAATGCAATATGATCGGGGAAAAGCATGAAAATAACAGAATCAGTTTTCTAAAAAGGTAAAAGGCACTACACAACAAAGTAGTTCTGATCAAAATTGTATTATTTTCACCACCTTGAAAGATGGAAATCAAAATAACATTTTTTTTTTATGCCAGGTTTAAAACTGACGCGGGCGGTGCCTGAGAACCATACCTTTCATTTTTTTTGCCTTAATCGTTCACCGTTTACTAAATGCACGAACAGCATCGTTTTGGAGCAAGGATAGCGCGATCAGACAACCAACCTGGATCTGCTTGTGAGAAAGTATGAGAAACCTTGTTTTTCATTTATAGTAGTTTTGATTTTATTTGCAGGACAGGGTGGAATATCTATAAGTCCATCTGGTGAAGCTGTTAGAAATATTCGTCCACCGATTTTTAAGTAGCAGTTTGGCAAAGCCACTGGGTTGTTTGTTTAACGAAAGTCACCAGCTATAGTCTGTTGCACCAGTAAAAGCCCAGTAGATATTATCACACAGTTTGTCACTACAGATGATGAGTAAAAACCTAATACGAGATTTAAAACTTCATAACAAAATCCAGCATATACATTTTGAAATCTCGAGGTTCTGATGAATCTTGTAGCCCAGTGACATCTTGAGACAAAGTAAAATGTCGTCTTGACAGTTACACATTTTAGAGTATTCATGATGCTTAACAAGCATCCACCAATTTTTAAATGTAATTGTATGAGTACTTGACCAGTGACCTTAACTTTCGTCATAGCAGTTAACCTGTTGCAACAAATACTCTTTTCTCAGATATTGATTTCAAATGAATTACGATAAAACATTTTGTATGGCATGGGTTTGGTTTTATTCTGGTAAATAAAGCTTATGCCTCGTTCCTCAAATGCAGCTTTAGTTTTTCTTAACTTATCTGTCTATTGGAGAGAGACTCGCACATTTCAATTGGCGACCTACAGTGGAACAGACTATACAGTAAGAGAATAAGTCAACCCATATTGATACAGGAATTCCGAATGTTTCGCAGTATTATGCATAGGTCTTTTCTTATGCTAACCTGTGAGCCATTGTACATTCATCCCAAATAATTTCTTTGCATTGTTTATCTTTCTTTATGTAACAGGCGGGACTTTGCATATCTTCTAGATTACTCCCAACAGGGGAAGTTCGTTCTGTACAACAGACAGCCAGGCCTTTTAGTTAACCTGAAAGTGTGCTAATGATTTCCAAGTTTCCTGCTTACCTTGGGTGCATCTGTCTATCTAAATTTGTATGAAACTCTTTCATGATACGCAATAAAACCATGACAATAAAAGTTATAAAAAAAACCCGAATAAGCAGATAATCAAGCGACGACGTAGGCTTTCCAATTTTTGCCGAACGCATTTTTTTCGTAACAAAAAAACTCAAAATGTAGTGCAAGCCTACATTAAAATTATTTATTCTCATATCGGTATGGTCATAACGGGAATACTATCCTTTAAAATGAGGCATGGCATAGTGTCATACACATTGCGGTTGCAGGGATCATCAAAAGCGCTGGATCCAACTTCCTTTTGTAAGTTTTAGATGTAATTATGTACATATCACTGTGTACACCTATGTACATTTTCATTCGCAGATGTATTTTGTGTTTAATGTATATCTCCTCATATGTACGTATATCGTATTTGGTTCCGGAGGTCATAAAATATATAAAAAAAAATGTTTATGCAAAATTGAAAATGAACAGGGGATATCTTTTTCTTCAATAACGTTTTCATATGACAATATTTGTGTAATATATACTAAGGAAATGTATAACATGTACATTTGTAAATTGACTAAAGCTACGCCTGGTCAAATTTTACTGTAAAGTCATTAATAGATAATTTCCTTTAACATGTTGAGAGTTTGGCTTTTCAAGTGCGTGTAGAAATTCAATGATAACGAGGCTGGGTTCCGTATAACACCGGACTGTATCTAGCACGACAGGCCTTGTTTTGATTAGCTACTCTCGGCAGGTGCGATCCCTAATTGGACCGGCCATTAGTTCAGTGCAGCAAGGCGGCCGAAAGCACGAGAGTCCATCGTCACGACACGCGGGCTGACCGGAAGACCTAGTCTTTATATACCTCTGATGAGCTGATGCCTGACTCGCAGACTTGGATACATTGTTTCTGTGTTTTTTCCTCTTATATTTCATATAAGCTACTAACTCGTTGACATGAATACATTGTTTGTGTGGTTTGTGAAAGTATCTGATTATATTATGCGTATTTGTGGTAAGGCGCAGGACTTAGAGACTGGAGGTTTCAGACCGGGCTTACCGCATTTGGAGAGATTTCCCTAGTGGATAATTCTCTAGCCTTAACAAGCGCAGTGCTGTACGGAGTATTCTCAATATTGACGCAGCATGCGGTGTAATGTGGTTCTTAGTACACAAAGTAGACAATGCCACGTACACATACGTGGGCTTTATGTCTCATACAATATTGATCCAGTCAGATTAAACGCTGACGGGTCGTTTCCGAAACAAATTCAGCAATACATGGCGGATCCAGGATTCAGGAAAAAAAAAGGGGGGGGGTCCAACTAAAGAGGACTCATAAAATTTATAAAAATGGGTCCCCAGGTCTGGAAAATTAGGGGCCCAGGTCTTAAATTATGGTCTTGAACATTTGAAAAGGTTGCGTCGACAGGAAAAAAAAAGGGGGGGGGGCCCCCCCCCGATCCGCTTTTTGCAATAGTTTTGATGCATCCCGATTTTAGAGTAATAATAACACAGATAAATGATATATCAGTAGCTTATAAATCCGATTCATAACAGACGATATATTATATATATATATATATGAATCAGTTTCGTTATATAATCAGTCATGAACATGTAAGGTATTTGACATTACCAAGACGAGTATGGCACACTGTAAGGCAGGGTAACAGACTAATTTAAACTGGCCCAATTGAATCCGCGTATATTTCCCTAGAGGAATTATGTTGAATTGTGTTTTGTGAAGCAAAGCAATGAATTTAGCCAGTCTAAGCTCTAATGATTTTCGCTTTTTACGAAATCAATTCGTCGATTTACACGCAAACAATGACGTTGACGTGGATTGCCCAAAACTTTAGTAATGATAGAAAATGGAGCGGGGGCAGGAAATCCGTGAGAAAATGGACTTCAAATGTTAGCGCGTGTTACTGAGTCGATGTGACCTAGATGTAGTATGGTCATTTTATAGGGAAAAAAACGCCGAACCCGCCACAAATTCCAACAGACTTTATTGAAAATTCCTCTTGAATATTTTCCGGGATCCACATACCAGTCCAATAAAATATTATGAGTGGAACAGTCCCAATTTCTAATCCACATCGGATTATATTTGTCGTAAACAATCACATAGCTGTTGTAAAAGTGGCTGGTCATACAGGGAGCATGAAACCGTAGACAAATGATAGATTAGATAATACCAAATTATATTAAAATGAAGGGATAGATCATCAATACATATACTATTAGAAAGAATGCTGCATCAGGGTTTTTTTTTTCAAAATACTTTACACTTAATGGGGTCTACTATAAATTTTATTAAACGTTCGTTTTTTAATTTTAAAATGGGGGTTTTGCCAGGGATTTAACTTAAATAAATGAAATCGATTATTTTGTATTCATTCTGAAAGACTGTGCTCTTTAGACTGAATGTATTATTGCTGGTCTGAACATTTATTGGCCAATCATTTTATAAGGACCGATCTTGAAAACAGTTCATAGCAATAACTTTCACAATTTAAAAGAAAAGCTAGACCTATCCACCACATCCCAAATGCTCCGCCCTTTTTAACTTATTACTATAATGAGCCCCAAAAACGCTCCTACACATATGGACTTCCATGTCCATGGTAGCGAGAGCTGATTATAACATAATAATGACGTCACAAAGGGCGATGGCGCATGACGTCGTATTGACTGACGTCATCAACTGTTCACCTGACCATTGTTTACTATATCGCAGTCATATATGAACTGTGTTGCAATATATATTGGATTATTTGTCCCATACGAATTATGTGCCAGGTAAGACATTATTATTCACTCGGTAGTCGGAGGATGGCTCCCGCAACCTATAGCCTAGAAACTTTTTATACTGTCTCCTTCGTATAATAAAATATCCCGGAAAACATGCCGACATGGGTACAGGTAGTATTTACAGACTACACGTGTTCTGTTTGACAGAGCTCTGTCAAATTATGCAAAATTTTGTTTTTGTCAGATGATTGACGCTTTACAATGTTTAAGGTCACCTGATTGGTTGCTCCTTAGTCCAATGCTTATGTTTATTTATTGAATGAATATGCGATTAAGGCCATATAGAGTTCATGGATAGGTCCATTGGACATGTAGCTTGGCTGTATGAGCCGCAGACATGATAATCTAAGGGTATCCAAGGACTTAATAAATCATGACATTAAAGCTGAAATGTTATTGGCGTCTGATTTGAAGCCATTTTATTTTGTTGCAGGAAATAGGTCAACACAGCTTTTTTGTATATTTTTTTTTATAGTTCGGAGAATGCAGATTCAATTCTGTTTAAACTTTGCATGCTTATAGTCATAAGGCCAAAAAAATTTATAGGTATGGTTTTCAGGCACCGCCCGCATCAATTTTAAACGCCCGCATCAAAAATTTTTATTTTGATTTTCAATAAAAAATTTCGAATTTTGAGCTGCTGCCGCTCCGACATTTCTTTCAAGAATATAAAACCATACAATTTCCTTTGTTTTAGTGCTTTTACTTATTTAGCAAAATAAAACTGTTATTTTCATGCTTTTCCCTTATCATTTGACATTTTTATCGAAACATACCAAAAAATTTAAAATAAAAAAAGCGCCCGCCCGCATTTATTTATTTATTTATTTATAATACATATTTAACCAGGATAGCCTATTCAGCAAAAGCTGTTTTTCAATAGGGTCCTGGTCTAGATGATATAGATAAGTACACATATAAAAAAGCAAATATGAAAGAACTGAAACTAAAATACATGCATACATAAAAAACAGTTATACATACATGGTTTAAAATGATCATAGAAAAAAATCTTCTTAAATGATATACACGAATATTGAGTAAATAAATTTAAATAAGAGGCCTGACTAAAAATTAAAACATGTAAGATCGTGATTTCAAAATAAATATATTACATAATGACACAGTTATATAGGTAATGAATACAAAGACGAAAAGGCACCTGTGAACAAGCTATGAAAAATTATATGGCATAAATTGCTTGTACAATGATTTAAACTGGCAGAGACTGGTTGCAGATTTGACACTTACAGGTAAAGAATTCCAGTGGATGGGACCAGCATATGCAAGACTTGCTTTGAAGGATTCTCTGTTTGGTTTAGGTAATGATAAATTGAAGCCCTGGGAAAAACGAGTATTATATGCACTATTAACACGGTTGAACGTATGCGTAAGAAAGGGAGGGACATTACCAGACAAACATTTAAAGACCATTAAAGAAACAAAATATTGGTATCTCTGTTTAACATTCATCCAACCCAATGTTGCAATCAATGATGTAGAGGATATATTGGTATCATAAGTTTTAGTAACGATTCTAGCAGCTCTATTTTGAAGTTTTTGGAGTTGTAATAAATACGTTTTGGAGGAATTACCCCAGACAGATATACAATAATCAATGTGACTCTGAATTAAGGCATTGTAAAGTGTGTTTAAGCTAAAGACATCTAAGGTTTTACTTAATCTGAAAAGGAGACCTAGTTTTGATACTTGTCGCACACCAGTTGAATATGTTTTTTCCATGTAAGACCAGCGTCGATGATAACACCTAAAAGCTTTGTGTGTTCAACCGGCATCACTGTAATGTTATCCATGGAAATGTTCAGTTGATTTCCATTGGTTTTAGACTTGGGGCCAAATAGTATGAATGATGATTTTTGGGGATTTATACTCAGTCGATTCTCTCTAAACCATTTAAGTGCAATTTCGAGATTTACTTGTAATGACTCTATAGCTTTAGCGGCTGAATTCGCTGAAGAATAAATTGAAATATCATCAGCATAAATGACGCATTTCTCACTGAGGAACATTGGAAGATCATTTAGATAAAAAAGGAAAAATATAGGTCCAAGGACAGTGCCCTGTGGGGTACCTATGTCCAAGATGCGTGGTTCTGAAAGCAATCCATTAGAATAAACCACTTGCTTACGATTAGACAGGTAGTTTTCGAACCACATAAGCGGTACACCTTTTATGCCATAGTCGCTCATTTTTGTAAGTAATTCAACGACATTTGAGTTTAAAGTGACCAACTCCGGTTTTAACGACGATAACACATACGTGAGAACTCCTCCGCCATGCCGATTCCTGTCTGATCTAAAAATCGTATAATCATCAATTTGTATCTCTGAATCAAAAACGTGGTTATCTAACCATGATTCTGTTAATGATAAAACATGAGGGTTTAAACTAGAACACAAGAGGCGAATCTCCTCTATTTTGGGTAGCAAACTACGAACGTTAAGATGACCTAATATGGTACCCTGGTTAGCTAGTCGATATTGCTTAAAATCAGAATATATACTTGGGTTTTGAGACAAAATAGAAGGAAGAGAGGGTGGAATTTCATTATCGGGTGTAATTGGTTTGGTGCTAGGTAATGCTTGATAAATATCTGATAAGTGAGAGCTTGTTTGTTCTGTAATACTAACGTTAGGACTTATAACCTGATCAGAGTACACATCCACTGAATTCCTTAGTAAATAATCATCTGTTATATGGATGTTTTTGTTTGATCTCCGTGAAAATTTTGAGATTCCATTAGGCTGTCTTCACTAGTGTACATCGATTTTTGAAAATATCGAACGCTAGAGGCAATTTGTCCGGTCATTGCAATTGTGCCGAATTTACTAAAATGTATACCATCATATCGATAGTAAGACCTTTTCAAAGGTGGTGAGCAGTCACAAAATATGATATTCTCAAGGGATTCACATCTCTTTCTCAGTTCATTGTTTATAATGGTAATTTTTCTATTTACAATGCTGTCATGTAAATATTTAGGGATTGCCAAACTGACAATTTTACAGTTGGTGCTGCTTCTAGTGTTTTGCAGCATGTCAGTGTATTTGTTAACAAAGGTTAGGGTGTCATCACGATAAACGTTGTTTGTGCCTACTAGAACCACTAAACAATCATCATTTGACAAATCTTTTGCAGTTTTTGGTAGTTTGGACAAAGCATCATCAAGTGTGAGCCCACTAGTACTTAACACAGAAATTTTCTTGTCACATAAATGGTTAGCCACACTGGAATAGGAGTCTCTCACTAAGGAATCACCAAATATTAAGACACGACTTTTTGTTTGAATATCAATAAGTCCATTTGTATTGACATAAGCGGAAGTACTTGACTCTGCTGAGCTTTGTAGACCAAGGTCTTCTGTAGGTGTTGCTTTGTTAGTGTCACCATTTTTTTGTTTCTCTGCGTGATAAGGTACAGGGAAGGTCTCGTTCAAAGATGGCCAGTCGTCACAAGAAGTGTTCGCTCTATTAGCAGAAGAATTATCACGTTTTCTGATAGTCCCAGTAGAGTGACGTCTTGAGTGGGATGAATCAACTTCAGACCAGGCTTGTTTGTTTGATGAATCCTGCAGAGTTGTCGACATGTTAGGTCTCTCACTGGAGGTTTTGGATATACTATGGTTCAATTCTGCACATTTACAGGATTTGTCAGACAATTCTCGGAGGAGTTTTTCAGTAGCTGACTGTACTTTAAGACATTCTTGTAATTCTTCTTTCATTAATTTGTTTTCCTGTCTGAGGGACTGAAGTTCACAAAGAATATGTTTAAGTTGCGTTGGGATGTTTCGGCAGTTTTTACAATTCCATATCAGGCCTTCATCCCCAGGCTGTATGTTCATACATGTCAAGTGAAACCAGTTGTTACAAGAACAACACCTGATCATCTCTCCCTGTGAGATATTGTTGTATTTACAGTTTCGAATATCACATATTAGATTGTTTTGTGAGTCATCTGTTGACGTATCAATGGTAATATCGCTGCTCTTGCACTGAGGAGAGGGGTTGTCAACATTTTGTGACGGAGCAGAGATTTGGTTATTTTTGTTGCCATAAACGTTTGGCCATTTTTTATTTGCACACTGTGAACAGTATAGATCATCATCGATTCTTATTCGAACACTAGCATTTTTCTTATTACAGTTCACACATTTGCTATGTTTGTTTGGCTTTGTCATGATTGAAGTCACGGGGAAGACGATTTGTTTATGTGAATGGTAATCAGAGTGTGACCAAGCGTACTCGAGCTGGCGTCACCGGTTACGCAAGACATAAGCTATCCCTTGTCAATGCAATGGAAGGGGATTCCCCAAGGCTCTTAGACACGTTGGCAACACAGCAGGTTGCTATAAACAGTTGATGAGCGATAAATGGTGAATCCTTGTTGCAAACTTTAAAATGGTTTATATGTCTAAAGTCAATAAAAAGTTCGATAAAACGAGTCAACTAGAGTAAAACTGGTGACATAATCTCTTTTTTGACATAGACTTTTAAAACCATAAGTTCATAGAACTTACTTTGAAAGTAAATATCGCTCCGAAAGGCTTCAATGAAAAGTCCTCCGTCAACATAGATGGCGCTGTAATGATTTCTGAAAAAAAGTGCCTGAGAACCACACTTTTTTTTTATTTTGGCCTAAAGGTATATATGAGGCACATCTTCTCAATTTTTTAAACCATCTCAAAATATTTGTTCAACACTCTTGTACATTCAAAAGGGTTGACTTTAAAGTTGCTTACAATGTTTTTTTCCCTTATATCTCGCAGAATATAGGTCACCGTAGCCTAATTCCGTGGTTTCTTAAGGGATTTGACCAGTATCTCTCAGGGTTTATGTTTAAAGTTTCTTGGCTCAACGATCACGAATTTGTGCCCTGTTTAAGGACAGCAAAAAATTGTCATTATAAGTCGGCCTTGCGGCTATAATGGATTTGTGCAAATTAAGTTTTGTTCAACTCATAATTTTTTAAGACTTTTGATAAGTGCATCCAAAAGCATTTCAAAGACACGGATGGTGACAAAATAATTTATGTTGAATTTGTGATCGGTCATTCCATATAGTGACTGGATTAATGGGTTCCTGGTTTGTGATTGTTTTCTGTGTCTGTCAGACATTATATGAATTAGTTCTAAATGTTAAACCGTGTTATACAATAAGCCTGGTGTATTCCCAGCATATTACATTGTTTAGGGTTCACCTGATATTTCTTGAGTCAGTATATTATAGGCTAAGCCTCTATGTAACGCAATTTTGTCACACTGGGCTGGCTAGTTTGATTTATATTCAATTTAGATATTATCTGGGTTTCGACCAAGACAGTTTGCTTGTTTTATAAGCAGTTAATAAACCATGTATCCCAAAAGTTTAGTCTCCCGGTGAACAGTTCTTCTCTGCGGAGACAGCTATCCGTTTTACACAGAAAGAACCCCCAGGAACGTAATGTCATGAAACTGTAATAACACGTAGGGTCATGTAGTTGATAAAGGACACGTAATGTCATGAAACTGTAATAACACGTAGGGTCATGTAGTTGCTAGGACACGTAATGTCATGTACCTTTAAGAACAGTGACTTAGAGACTGCCACTCCCCAAAGTACAAGCTGATTTTATATAAAGGGGCTGATTTGGCTAACACCAACACGCTGCAACTCTGACAATCTTTCCTTGTATAACACACTCAGTGTCAACTAATGCGACGCCAAATAAGCGGTGACATTTAGAGTCCGATAAAGTGAAGGCAGCCTGAGTGAAATGGGGGTTTTACAACTGCAGGCATTTAAAGCATTTCAGTTCGCTGGTCTGAAGCTACTGTAACTCGTCAAAATCCATTATAAAAAATCTTGCTGAAAACATGTTGATCTGGCATTAGAGTTTACATTTTCAATTTGTTTCTTGAGGAATATGACATGTTTAACTGCTCAAAGTGCCACGTTTAATAAATTAACGGCAATGCCTGAGTAACATTACGGACAATTACTTCCATAAGAACCTGAGGTGATTATAAAAATGATGATGACAAGAAACCATAGCAAAAAGTATGGGCAGTTTGTTTGTTGATGGTGAGTTGATAGGTTTGACAATTACATAACAAGTTATCTTTAATCACTCCCTGAGGATGTACTGTAACTGTGAATGATGTGAAGCGCTATATCTGCGGAATGTAACATCCTGTTAATATCTAATCGTTCTTGGAACATTTTGTAGCAGTTAAATGAACAGATGAAGTGATAACATAATTCTCAAATCAATTCTACAAGTAAATTACTGCATAGAGGTAGCAAAAAGGCTGTCTATATACTGTTTACTAATGCAAAAGTACAAGGGTATCCATGGTAACGGCGTATAAAGTTTGAATTCAGCAGCATGTGGGGTAACCATGGTAACAGGGATATAATTTGAATTAAGTAAAATATGGAGTATCAGCATAAATACTGCAAGATGTTCGGTAATAATGGCAATGGGAACATAAAGTTTGTGTAGTTAAAGACAACTTTCAAACATGGAATAAATAAAGGAGAAAAATATAAAATCATTCTACATGGCTCTCACTCCGACAGTTACTATTACTTCTACCACTTTGAGTGCCACTAATGATAATTACTTAACTTAGTATTATTATTACCATGACAATTAACACTGTTAGCAAGAATTAATACTGATAAAAACTAATTATAGTAAGTACGTTTTACCAGTTTCATATCTCTGTATACCATTATGTTTGTTATCAAATTCTCACGTGGGCTCAGAGTTAAGAATTTGTTAAAACCATGCATGTAGCTGCTAACTGACACTTGCAGCTATAAAGGTTATTGCTGCGCCTTTTGACTACACGCGATGCGAGTTTACATGGAACAGCTGTCCTCACGGGAGATGAGTTTAAAATAACATCAAACCAACATTAAAACCCCAGAGAATCACTTTAATACTCGTATTAAAGGCGCTGCCTTTGAAGCAAGATTTGACTGATCATAGCCCTCAGCTCATGCCAAGTATATAACTAATAACGTGTCCATACAGCGAGAAAGGTCGGTAAGTGACCTTTTGATATAAGTTCGTGAGCACTCCTGCTAGATCCATTGAAATAAAAAGCATTAAATCAGGTAAGTGACAAACGGATATATTTATTTGTTTTCATATTAGATGGTCAATACCTTACTCTCTCACTCTTCCTCTCTCTCTCTCTCTCTCTCTCTCTCTCTATATATATATATATATATATATATATATATATATATATATATATATATACATATTTATTAAAACAGGGGTCTTTTTCAATATCTTGTAGTAGGTACCAAGTAATTTAACATCTTAAGCAATGAATAAATTATTAAATATATATATATATATATATATATATATATGTATATATATCATGTGTAAGGAATTAAACGATTGTAAGCATCGTGTTGACTAATTAGTTTCGTACCTTTGTACGGCACTCTTCAGAACGGTTTGACTGGAGGGGTTGTACATTATACAACTAGATGCCCAAATGCACGACCCCTTTAGTCATAAAGATATATTTATACTTGATTCTAAACAGAGGACTGAAAATGTCTGTCCATGTATCATACGCTTCTATAAGTCCTAAATGTTAAAATAAGTATTTATGGTATAACTCAGTTTAAGGGGCTTGGTAGATGGATTAAACAGATGTTATATCACATATATGAATGACTAACTTTTTGCCCATTTTGTTTCGCAACACAGAGCATTTAACTGATTTACCAGTAAAAAATCATGATTATTACCGACTCATAAAGCAATCATTTACCATTTAGCAAATCTAGAATCCTGAATTAGGATGGTCGTGTTTGGCTTGACACCGCTTTGAATTGACAAACATATATACGCGGATTCACTAAGCGATGGTCTCACGGTCATGTAATGGACAGTTGTCTTGCAGTCAGCCTAGTTTTGTAGATTGTGTATACACTAACTAACCGGTCAGATCTGAAGGGACCCCGTTGAGGACTAGTATTAATTACCACTAGTATACACGGCCAAAAGACCGCTAATCCATGGTCAAAAACGGCACTGTAGTCTTCAGTGACCGGTTAGTGGTTTATTTTTTACAGATCTTGTAAGGAACCACTTGCTCCCTCCAGTGACCCTAATATAATCAAAATATTGTTATGCTTACATTTTTTCTGATGCCGCTTAATAGAATATTGCCGCCATTAATATTGGATTAGTTGCGACCAAATAAATACATAAACGTTTTTATATAAAACTTCTGAAGAACTCTTGGTGCCATCTCTAAGAGCAAACTCTTTACATTGTAAGAGAGATTTTTTATGGTTGATCGACAAACTGGAAGTGAAAGTAATTGTTATAGATCTAAAACTGGTTTAGAATTACAATATACTCTAAACATACCTATTTTTTTAAAAACCCGTGTACTTAATTGTAATATATTTTTAAATGTACAACACAATGAAGAAAAGTTGTGTTTATATATATATATAATATATATAAATATATATATATATATATATATATATATATATATATATATATATATATATATATATATATAAAGGTCCCTATTTCGGATATCCTCCCACGCCTGCGAGTTATCCCCCAACCCTTGAAGATAAATTGACGCCACCGCTCTTGAGCAACTAAATAATAAAATAACTTAAAAATTAATAAGGTATAAGTGGTCCACGTCTAACCCAGCATTGTTTGACTGGGACTCCATTTTGCGCGGGTGTTCTGTAAAGTATCTCCGAGACAAAGCTATTAGCAGGGACCCTTTAAGACCAATGCAGGCCCATAATCACCGTAGTCAGCTTGGGAAAGATTAATTTCGCCGCAATAGGTTATCATGATTACGGTTAACTGAACGCTCTCGTTTAAGACATCCCCGCGATATAACAGAGGCAGCTGACCATAGCAATTGGCTGTTTGGCTGCGGTTTGTATGATAACATTATCTTTTCTGTAAGACCATTAGAATGTCAGTCAGCCATGATGGGAATGGGATTCTAACCGATGATATGCATGTAGAGTCTTATTTTAAACAAGTGTCTAGTAAATCATGGAATACAAATTATTAAGGCTGAACCTCAAACAAGAGGCACATTGAATCAAGTTTAAACATTGCAGAGGAGAGAAGCTCGACATTAAGTGTTCTGAAGATTCAAATAAGATAGCATGGTCGAAGTCAATAGAAATCCCACATGAAAGCCAATCTTAAATAAATATATTATGTACTAGTGTATTTATACCTTACTAGCGGTATATGCTTAATTCCGACCTGCGACCTCCGTGTTTCAATCTGTACGCAAAATGGCAGCCCCTACGAGTGATTTCGAACTTAATGCGAGCTAGGGTTTGATAAAGACACGGAAAAACGAAAGGTTATTGATAAACCAAGCATAATCCAGTCCTTACCTTTGATGTGTCTAGGATAAACATACAAGACTCTGTATAAATGGAGGAAGATGAGATCTCTATCAGACTGACTCTAATTTATCATAGAATACCTAGTGTTACTGCTTCACTTTCATATTGTTCGTGTCCTGTTTGCATTGGCGTCGCGGCCTGTAAAGCGTAAGCTTGATGTAAAGACCATTGTGCAGAAGTACGAAGCACTGTTCGAAGTAGAACGTATATGGTGGCAAGACCAAGGCAAAGATTGCAAAGAACTTCAACATCCACGCCAACACGCTGTGTACATGGATCAAGAATGCCGAGAAGATCAAGGTTATTGCCTTTTTAAAGAAGATCTGATGTGTTGAACTGAAAATGATCTGAGCCAATCATTTATTGATTTGTGTGCTTTTATACACGTACATGTGTGTGCTCTAATTTCACTTTCTTGATTAACCTAAACCTACTTTTGGTGGTACTCATGTGTTTTTTTTTTATTAGTAATGAAAAAATGAACATAAAATCTGTGTTTTCTTTCACGAAAACATTTGTGAGACCTAAATAACATAGGCCCTATACATATGCAGTATTTATCGATGATAATTTCATTTCAAACATCTTTTACCAGCATAGCCTTTATTCATCACATTTGCTGGTTTTCAACAGGGTCCTTGATAAAGTTAGAACATATAAAATGAATAAAATATACATCATACAGATACAGATTAAACATGACATAGTGTTATATATATTAAAAAAAATAGTTCAATATATAGCGCGAACGATTAAAAGAAGTTATGCAGTAATGGAACATAGTCGTTACATAGAAGACATTGAAAATAAAATAAAATAAAATACATATCAATCTCATGAAATTGATGAAAGGTAGATTTATGATAATATACAAGTTAGAATAATATAAAATTGTGCTATCGTCGCATCAAACATCTATATAAACGCTTAAAATGGTCGTGATCCGAGGCATACTTTAAGGATAAAGGCAGATGATTCCATAGATATTGACCTGCTTAGCTAAAACTAGATTTAAAACGTTCACGCCTGGGCTTCGGAAAAATTTAATTAAGGCTGTCAGAAGATCGTGTTTTATATGGCTTCCGTTGCAACCTAAGAACAGTTTTAAAATATTCAGGTACGTCTTCAGACAAACATTTATATACAATTGAACACAAAAAATACCGATATCTTTCTTCCACAGTCATCCAACCTAGTTGATTAATTAATGACGCAGACGAAGTGTTATTGTCAAAATTTTTTTGTAACGACGCGTGCGGCTTTGTTCTAGAGCTTTTGGACTCTATTTAAATAAGATTTAAAACAATTGCCCCAAACAGATATGCAGTAATCTATTTGACTTTGAAAAAGGGCAAAATATACATAATTTAGGCTGGTAGTCGACAGTATCTTACTAAGGCGAAAGAGTATTCCTAATTTAGATTTTAATTTTTCGCATAGAAGCTGAATATGCTCTCTCCAAGTCAGATTAGAGTCAATGATTATACCTAATAATTTCGTACTCTGGATAGGATGTAATGTGATATCATTTATAATGATCTCTGAATCGGGAGACCGGGTTTTCAGATTTTTGCCGAATAAAATTACCGTGGATTTTAGAGGGTTTATACAAAGTCGGTGATTATGTAACCACTCAAGAGCGATGTTAATAAGTTTCTGAAGGCGGTTAGTCGCCTCAGCGGGTGAATCTGAGAAAGTATATATTGAGATGTCATCTGCATATACCATACATTTCTCTTTTAAATATTTAGGCAAGTCATTAATATACACAAGGAATAAAACCGGACCTAGAATTGTGCCTTGAGGGGTCTCGTTATTCAAAACGCACTCTTTAGAGAGTTCTCCATTCACACATACTAATTAGCTTCTGTTAGACAAATAATTTTTAAACCAAATAAGTTCAGTATCGATGACGCCGTATTTTTTTAGTTTGCTTAATAAAATTGAATGATTTAGGCTGTCAAATCCTTTTCTTATGTCCATGAAGCAAGCTGCAGTAATTTTATTATTGTTCATGTTTGTTAAACATTCTGTGTTCATCTATTAGTGTGTGCATTTCGAAAGGCGCAGATCTATTTGAGAGATTGGCAAATTGTTAATCAGAGAATACTTTGTTTTTACAGAAAAAGGAAATTAAGTTATGTTTGACGAATGATTCCAATATCTTAGGTATATGATCAATGATAGATATTGGTCGATAATTATTTGGGTCACTCTTCTTACCCGAGCCTTTATATATAGGAACGATCTTGGCAGTTTTCCAATCATTAGGGATTAAACCACTTTAAAGAGAACAATTAAACAGATACGCGGCTAATTTTAGAAGAATACCAGACATACCAAGAATATCGTCAGAGATACGAGGGCTAATATTTAATAATTGTGATAAAACGAAGTTTGTTGAAACGAACGGAACATGGAAGGCTTTGGGTGGAGGAGGTTCCGGGACGCTATCGATAGGGTCGGTGTTATGAAAACTATTACCAATATTAGTCCCTATCATACTAAAATAATCGTTGAATTTATTGGGACATATCGAATCCAGAAGTATTATAGGTTTATAATCGAAGCTGAAGAGGTTGAATATAATGAACATGGGTTGTCTCGAACTCCGGTTGTGTCGAAGTAAATTCACCAGTCCCTTCGACTACGACATAACGAGGTTTCACTATATATATATATATATATATATATATATATATATATATATAATGCTAACTGACGCAAGTTTAACAAACTGGCTCCAGGTATTTCTGGATCATATTTTGAGCACATATACTTGTCAATGATTTTTTTTAGATGTATCTAGATAGTTCATGGTAAATTGTATGCCTAGTACCAAGGATACAAACATACCTTTCATTATTGTTGCTTTGGGAGTGACAGTACGTTCAGTGTAAAATATATCCGCTTGTTCTAGAGAAACATACTGAGCTATTGTTGTATTGCGGTCAGGGGTGTCTCATTTATAACTGGTTCATTATTTAATTTCTTTTTTTTTCAATCTCATCTTATCTAAATCTTACACCTAGCCTTCCTTTTTTAAACTTTAAGATTTAGTCACATCATAGACAGACCTCTTTTTACTGTTATACGAGTAATTTTGTTTACCGAAAAAAAAATCATTCAAAATGTTACCCAAATGATTTCCGCAGAAAATTTGAGAAATTTTGTTTTCTACTTTTTTTTATGATATGCCGAGTCGTCAGTGCCATCCATGATACCATACACCTGTTAAGGACTTTTTTACAGATATAGCGTAAACTTTGGTGGAATGTGCTCACTAGTTTGGATATGGCATAAATTTAGAAACAAGCGTTTAAACACCAGCAGAGTTTGGATGTGAAGCATAAACAGACAACAGTCACTGTAAATTAGTTGTTTAAGAATCATGAGCGATCACTGGACATCCCACCTCCCCCCCCCCCCCCCCCCCCCCCCCCCCCCCCGACGCCCTTAACTGAGCGATAATGAGGATTCAGTAATAAGGAGTGTACGGCCTTGGGAATAAGGTCAAGATAAAAAATAAAATACCAGGTGCATACCTAGGACCAATGTTGCCACAGGTGAGCACATTTTAGCTTTTGAAATCAGCCATATTGGAAATCCAGCGCAAAAAGAATATGGCAGAAGAAAAGAAGGGAGAAAAGGTGAATAAACTGAAATCGATGGCTTTTCACTCGGGGGACCTAGGTAGGTCAGTTTTATCTATGGATATAGACATAACCTCATCAAACCCTTTAAGCCGCCACTTACTACGGAGGGAGTATAAATAAGCCGTTTAGTCGTAAACAACGGCAGGCAAACCCCATACCTCCGATATAATGTTTACTTAATGTTCCTGAGGAAGGAGTAATGACAAGCGGGTTGACGTAGACACGCCGGAGTAAGCAGTGTAGTACCACATAATCTTAATTGATCACCGAGAGGAAGGAAGGCAATGTGAGTGTTTGTTCAAGAAAATCCTGACTGGCCAAGTACCGTATGTGGCTCATTCCGGCGTGGCCTGTAGCCCATATACACTGTGACAATACTCGACCAAGGTGAACTATATAGTTATTAAAGTCTTTGAAATGACAGAATCTTATTTTATTTTTAATTACTAAATTGTCAAAATCTTCAAAGGGAATACACATATCTAACCTATTGCTGTTGTTAAGAAATGATAAACGTGCTTTTTGTAGATATGATGAGAGTTATATGTTTAATGTTCTTGGAATCTATGACCCTAACAGTAGAGACTAACGGACTGGTAAAATTATGCGTAGCTTTGATGATTATGATGCAGGTTGTGATGGAGTTAATGTTCTGGGAATCTTGGTCCTGTTGGTTTTCCGTGAAGATTCATACGGGCAGAGCTTGACAGACTGATAACATTATGTGTAAATACGGACATGGATATTGATCTGAGTGCGGCTGAAAAGGCTGACAGCCCTAACGATGATGTGCAGGCGCTGCAGTGGCATTCTATACAGTAATTGGCGTTGAATGTCCCACAAAAAAAACTCTATCTGGGGTATGTATAGTCCCTGCCACGGGCGGGGTTAGTTAACTGTTCTTCCCAGAGAGCTTTGACGTACTGATTCTGTGGTACGTTCACAAATGCTTGTGAATTTGAAGTCCCGGCGGTACAGCGACATCAAGACTTAGCAGACTCTGTTGATGCTGCTAGTATAACTGTATTTGATCTGTTCTATCAGCAGCTGATCGATTTGCTGGGTCTGTGGCTTCGTTCAAGTTATTGCATTAGTTGATCATGTCAAATACTCACAGTCACCGTGTCCATGCAGAGGGGTTGTAGGCGTTATCCATATTGTGCACACGGCGATTACTGCTATGCTATTGTCGTAAAACATTTACAATGTACACGCAAAAAGAGACAGTGAGATGTATGTGTTACATTACAAAACGTGTTTTAAAGCAATATATATTAAACCAAATGTATGAAATACGTATTCATGCCTGCAGACATTTAACTGTTATAGTACTTTTTGCTTTTCAATAAATATGAAGCCTTATATAATTAAAATCAGTTTTTATTATTTAATCACATGTTAATTGTCACTTAAGATTCGATATAAATGAGAATGAAGTGTCATCCGGCATTTCTAAAATTCGACTTGATTGGGACGAAATGTTTGTGACATTTGAAAGGGGGCGGAATGAACTGCCAGGATTGTATTCCCACGGGGCCTGTCAAAGGAGCACGCCATGACATTCGACTGGAGAGGCACCCACAGCGGTGCCATTGGTATAATAAAACTGAATACATAACCCGCTCTGACACTTAATGTCAGGCATCGTATGTTCTGGCTACTTCCTTGGACAGGCTTGCGATCGTTAGACTCGGGATCGCGATATTAACAACTGTATCGTGATGGGTGAGAATCCTATAATAAAACTAAGCAGCCGCTGTGGGGTAACCGGCAGGAAATGAAACCGCAGGGGACTCAGGGAATACATGCTATATAAATGGTCTAAAATATTGTGGAAACAAAACATTAAAGTAACAATAAAATGAAGTAAAAATGTACAGTACAGAATACTAGTATGTACATCAATAAGACTTCTATATGGTGGTTCCACTCTACTATAACTCGAGTTCATGGCAGACATATCTGACAGGCGACATATGTTTAATGTCAAAAGAAAATTGTAGAAATAAAAATAGTAAGATACCTGACGATATAACTTGCATAAAATATTCTCTACCAAAGTTTTATATAGAAGCAACGGGCAAATACTGCTTAATAAGTGGCGCCGGGTAACCTAACGTTTATCTTGCTTTTCCCGAAAGAATTAAACTATTGCTCGGTGCTCAACAGTTCAGCTTGCTCATGTAGACGTTTTGCCAAGAAAACGGCAGATAATTGTTCTCATCTATTTTAAGAAACATTATTAATTATTTCTCATGAAGATGCTGGAACCATGAAATGTTTCGACTTTTAAGGAAGATATGGTAAGTAAAAATAATTTCATCATGTAGTCCTCTATTTTTATTTTTATTTTTTTTTGGTGGAGGTAACCGCCTCAATTTTAATGCTAACTTAACTATGTATATGTACATCTGCAGAATTTTATTCCGGTTTCGGAATACGTGTCAAAGGGGATTATCACATGCTTCCTCTCTTTTTATATCCTGACGTCGACCAGACCCATGACTACTGCACCTGCGGGTCTAGGGTGCATATTGTTTCCATTGCTGAGTCATACCACCGGGGAACCCCCGAAAGGCGCACTCGTTTGTGAGTGAAACACGGTCGTTGGACAATGTATTTCCATTTATCCAGTAGAGGGCTCACCCTGGGGGGGGGGACCCTGGAATATCTCACCTCCTCGGCTGAGATTCGAACTCACGATCTCACACGGTCTCCTAAGGTACAGAAGCCGGTTATGTAGTCTTTTATGTGTGTGATCATGTAGCAAATGAGCAAAAATTAAAAAAACACATGACCCTCGGCGTCTGCTACTCCATTTAAAATTATAAACAATATAACATCAAAAGAGATTAATGAGTTCACATGGAAAACGGGGAAATATATATATATATATATATATAATATATATATATATATATATATATATATATATATATATATATATATAAACTTTATCCTATCACCAACCAGCGTTTATAGCGGATATTATAGAAATAATTATAACTGCAAGTTACAATGCGTTTATACTATAAAATGTATTTGGACGGCATATGGCTTAATGTCAGACAACAATAATAAGTTATTCTACGAATCTGCCTTTTTCTTGTTTCTTGTTTTTTTTTCAGATGAGGACCTTGTAATTTTTCTATATTCTTGCTAATTTGTTATCTCTTCATGATTCCTCAAAAGAAATCTTAAAGGTACGGAAAATGGACAATGTTTTGTATTGAATATTGCAACATTTCAAGTACCAAAGCACATTTTTGTATTTGTCCCGTCAACCTTGCAAATTCCTTGTTTTGGGTCTCAACCGATAGCTTAAAATATCTAAAAAATATATAGTATATTGCTTTGTTCTATAGTGTGTAGAGTCACGTTTTTGATCTGATGTCAATCAAGACCACCTGTTGTATCGGGGATTACAGCTGACCTCATATCATATATACCCTGCCTGTTGCATTATTTATTTTCACATTAGATTAAATTACGGGCTCCCGAACAGAGAACAGATCTAAGATTGGATTACCAGTGGGGAGTTCCTGAGGCGGCTTATATCGTTGACTTAACGGTTCTCTGATGACTTGTCTGCAGACACGCTCAGTTCAGCCTCAGGCCGCGTGTCAGGAAATATAATACTCTCCGCCAAAATGTCAGTCCGCGCAGGGGCTCATGGGATATAGAAGTAATGGGATGGGACGGCAAAACAATAACGGTTCAGGAGTAGCTAAAGGTCTGCTGACAACGATAAAGATATATTTAAAAAAAACAAAGTCACCCTAGGCATGGTGTGAAGCCCCAAGACACCAAATTACCAAATATACCTGTACACCGGGCACATTATCCGTGCAATAATACCGGATTAACATAATAAACAGACATAAACAAAAACGAATCTGAATGTTATACTATCTCTGAAATTCATTTCATTTTTTCAGCCACCATGAAATAACCGCCTGCAAAGCTAAAAAGTATTAATTTTAATTTAACAAATGTAAATCCCGAAAGTCTGGTATATTGTTCAAAGTCTTTGCTCAGTAATTATCTTGAAAGCACACCCTTTAATATGTGATACCGGAAAAGAAGTGATGTGCGAGGCTAGTTAATTAATCTATGATACTGTGATCCCGGGACTCCGGTCTCTGCGGGAACTGTCAGGAAACATGATGAACATCCACTGTACAGATGATGTTCCCTAACAGTAAACATGAAAAAAAGACCAAATGTTATTATCTTAAGTATGACTTTTTCTCACAGCACACAGAAAGATTACCCTGGCTTCAGGCGATGTAGAGAATTCACATTACTCTGTTGTTCTTTCATGTTGAACCTATTTCGCACTTTGCGGTACTTTCTTATTTTCTTTTCGGTTCCTGACACAGAAGTATTCGGTTTTGTTAATGCATATTAACACACATTACGAAATCGCCGTGTCAGGTATTTACAGTGTCAGTACAAGGAGTGGGCGAAAACAGGTATTTATAAAATTGAAACTAGTTTCTTCGTCTATTTAGGGTTTTTATTTAGAGCAGAAACAAGTCTTTCTTGGATGATTCCTCCTGACAGTCAATCATGATTAGGTAACAGCACAATGTGAACGTCAAATTTTAAAAAGCCCATTTGTCTGATGTTGAAAATTTCGGCTATGTACATATTAAATGTTTTGACTCAAGTTTAGTCTGTATAAGTGAAGTAAAGATGAATTCTGTTTGAATACCAAGTATGAAGATAAGTTTCTGCGATCGAGGCACGAACTGATATTGCCTTGGTATAAGAATGAGCATTACATGGGGCTTTCGCTCAGAATCGTCGCAAGGTTACGGAATACCATAATCATAAAATAAACAAGCTAAAAACGAGAATGAAAACTCTGTTAAATCTGCCCAGACCAGCTTAATAATGAAGCTGTCTTAACTGCAGTTTGACGTTTCCTGTTATTTCACTGGTATAACACATGGGAATACTTTACTTAGAAAATGTAAAGAGAAAGTCGTTCGACAGAAGATATATTTATTCATTCACTTATTTATCATGTAATCATTTATTTGAATGTTAAAATTTTCCTGTCATTTAAAAATAAACCTTCAATGAATAAAGTTAAAGAATTCTTAGCCTCAGCAGTATGTTCGTAGTGACTCGTAGCTGCTCAGAGTGTCTCGTAGCTGCTCCGAGGGACTCGTAGCTGCTCAGAGTGTCTCGTAGCTGCTCAAAGTGTCTCGTAGCTGCTCCGAGGGACTCGTAGCTGCTCAGAGTGACTCGTAGCTGCTCAGAGTGTTTCGTAGCTGCTCAGAGTGTCTCGTAGCTGCTCCGAGGGACTCGTAGCTGCTCAGAGTGTCTCGTAGCTGCGCAGAGTGACTCATAGCTGCTCCGAGGGACTCGTAGCTGCTCAGAATGACTCGTAGCTGCTCATAGTGACTCGGAAGTGCTCAGTTTTACCTCACAAGACTGTTTATAAACCGATCTGTAATGCCCATATCTAACATCACTATCTATAGCCATATTAACCGGTATAGTCATAAAAATCTTTCATAAATACTTAATATGATAGACCCATTATCATATGACCTAATGCATCATATAATGTGTTAATTATGTAAGCATGAACTAGCTGCAAAGCATCACGAGTACAGAAAACTGTCCGACACTATCGGGCAAAAATATATTCTGAATTTTTTTTTTCAAAAACCAAAACACATACAATACATGACCAATATGATGAAATTTACAAAACAATCAATCTGTATTTGACCCGTAAGGAATATTGTGCGCACTCACACATACATTTAAACGGAATAATTCTTACTTAAATTGCTTGAAAGCAAATTTCAATATATCAAGACAAACAAAAGACCAAAAAAAATCCTCATAATTAACTCAAATATCAATTAACATGCAATCTCAATCTGCCTTACAAAGTTTACCTAGCTATAAACAACCACTACTGAAAAACACTGGAAAACCCCTTCCATATTTCGTTATGTTTTTCTAAACAATTATTTTGTTTTGCAATACATTTATCCAACAAATATATTTTCTTCACTTGCAGGATTGCTGCAGTATATCTTGGTTTTGTTTCTTTACATCTATATACCTACATATATCGCTTCAAAATTACTAAGACTAAGTTTAACACATTTTCATTATTTTTTTCCCAACATAACTGCCTTTAAATCTATATCAAAATAGGGTTTGTTTAACAAACGTGTCAGACATAACTCTACGTCTGCCTAAAATTCTTGAAAAAATGGCATTCCCAAAACAAACGTACAAGTGATTTAGAATAATTTTGGCAAAATGGACAAAGATCAGAGTCTTTGACTTTAATTAAACATAGAAATTTATCAGTAGATAGAATCCTTTAAAATAGAATAAAAAAAAACTGAAACATTCTTAGGTCAGGTGGGGTTTTTAATCTTAGTATTTATGTGAAGGATTCAAAAATTTGGTTGACATTGGCTGCTATATTTGAATCTCTTTCCCATTTCTTGCAAGCGACCCTTTGTTCAGCGAAGGCCCATTTTATTACTTCGTTGTATACAAATTTTGATTTTTATTGAGTTTAAATAGCTGAGTTAATTTACTGTCATATATATATTCGTATAGCCGCGTGGTTATTTCGCCGATTTTTACGTAGGAAAAAATTGGGATATCCGGCATTAATTTTATCTTGTCGCACAGATTGGGCTTCGAAGAATTGGTCAAGTCATCGAGTTCTTGACAAAAACGTGCGACGAAATAGGCGTCGGTATAATATGAATATAGGAAACACAATAGGAAATTTTTATCATATATTTGGGTA
This sequence comes from Sipunculus nudus, assembly GCA_026874595.1. Lineage (NCBI taxonomy): Eukaryota > Metazoa > Annelida > Sipuncula > Golfingiida > Sipunculidae > Sipunculus > Sipunculus nudus. The sequence continues at coordinate 51,935,215 of CM049311.1, read as the reverse complement.
ATGAGATGATCGCCTGGCGAAGAATAATGTAAATTGGTGTATAATTTTCATGAAAATTGGCTTACTGTGAGATTTTCCTAATGGTTGGATTTTCATGTTCTGATTCCGATAAACGTTGCACACCAGAGATCGGAAGAATATGCGAAGTAACCTTGGTGACAATTTCAATCGTTATTCGCAGTATTTCATGGAACTGTTTTGCTGATCGTTTTACTTAGATGACGCCGCCGTACCGGCAGTACTGACTATATGAACCCACCCGTGCGACCTGTGTTCATGTCATATCTGTCACAAATATATAAAAAAGATGATTGTGACTTCATATGAATCCCCGTTTATTTTGTAAATAGCAGCATTTAAAAAATATAAAATATTAAAATGATGACTGTCATTTTATATATATATATATATATATATATATATATATATTAAACTGTGATGACACAAATTTCAATGTCTTCTTTATTGAGGTAAGGTTGAGTATTTTAAAAATGAAAAAAAAATATTTGGCCATAATAAATTAGATAAAGGCACGTGAAACATCCGTATTAAACCGGAATGTCGTTGATCGCTATAGAGTTTGATGGCTTGCAATGGATCTAACTCTAAACCCGGTGACAACCCAGCCTATAAGAGAAATGATAAATTGTCGCACCGCGATCAATAAAATTTAGCTGTCAAAGTGTAGTCTCGTGCCAAGCTAACCGTGCTTTGTCCGCACTTAAATATCACTGTCTGTGTCAATCATAATCATTAAGTGCCCTAATTGTAACCGACAGTAATACATGTTTGTCTGCGCGGGATATCGCATGTTTAGTCATGTTAAGGTAGACGGTCGTGGACTGGTTAGAGTGTTGAGACACGGGATCCTTCTGTTATAAAAACACTAGCTGGTTGGCCCGGGATGACGCGGATAAAGTCATGGAGGATGAAGTATACGGGCCCTCGGCACATCTCGGCGACTGCTCATCCCGGCATTTAAGAGTAGGACAACAGGATACAGCAATCAAACCCCCGATAATAAAGAACGGCTATAAACGCTGCTGCGTGTTTCGCTTGACCACAAATGGCTTCGTGTCAATTGATTTTGTGACGCATTACCGTTATTCTAAAGTTACGCGTATTATTTCTGGTCTCGCGTGTAATTCGGTTATAGCAAATCTCGTAATATACCGATAAATCATGTCATGAAAAATAAAAGCATAGACATATAGATCAGACTTTTTTTTTTTTTTACAAATTTCACAACGCCTGAAATATCATTCTTCTATGAATTCACTCCGAGAGAGAGAGAGAGAGAATTAGAAAGAATGATGAAGAAATATTGCATTTTCTCAAATCTCAGTACAAATAAAATTTGGTTCAAAGCGCCAATGTTTTTTATTCATATCTGCAAAATACGAATAATCTACTGTGTAATAAACAAAGTGGACACTTATATTTATGTAAATAATAATACCTCTTGTCGTAAGAAAACAGCTTGTTTGAATATCGTTATAGTTCCAATCAGAATAAATCAGTATATTTGGTTACATGGTAAAACCAATTTTATTCATTGTTCTGCGACAGAACGGGAAAATAAAACAGATATATTTTTATTTAAGTATTAAGAAATTTATTGAAATCGAGAATGAAGATTAAACGTATTTGGGAAAATATCTAAACCTCAAGTACATTTTATTTCATATTTATTCATAACCGACTTTATCTAGAATCCTTTAAAGTTCTCCGGCACGGGACGAACAAGTACAAATTATCTCAACAAAAATGACTGATCACAAAAAGTAACATAAATATGAGTTAAATCCTACGCTGACACCTGTCAAATCTGTATAAGCCTATCCGTATAAACACAAATGTGTGTGCATTAAATGGCGTTATATCAACGTTTTGTCCAGATTACCTACAGAATAATCAATACCTTTGTCAAATGCAAATCGTGTACATCCAGGCACGAACACCTCCAGCCCTATAACCTGAAAATTCATGTTTTTCTGTGAATTGTTTAATTAATAGACTTATAATTTCAAAAAATTTAATTTGATTAGAATCTCCCGATGCGTTTTAAGTGGGGTTGCGTCATGTCCAACAAAACGTAAAGAAAAAGAGTTTCACATTTTCTAAGTACGTCGCATGTACTCTAATCAAGTGATATGAAAGTAATGAATGTCTTTTTTCGTTTAATCTGAATATGTACAAATAGAGCATGTGAGTAAGCACTTACCGTAAGAATGTTGATACAACTTGTCGGTTTGACTCGGTCCCAGGACTCTGACAGTGCGTTCTGCTTGGCAGGTAGGCGGCAGTTTGTTAGTCCCGACAAGCCTGTGAGCGGTGGGCGCGTGTGGCACCGTCCGATGGTTTCTCGCAATATGTAGACAGGTCTAGCAGTTCGGTCGATACAGCAATCAGGTTGGCTGTTTGCCGCGGGTGGAGGGACGTCGGACTAAATATTTCATTAGGGTGGACTTATTCTACTGTCGTCTGGGGCGTTAGGCTATTGAAGGTCCTGGTCAGGCACCAAGTCTCTTTGACCCGTCCCCATTAAAATTATACATGACAAGTGATAAGTCAACAAAAAGCTTTGTTCCCACCGCTCCGTGGAGGCTGGGGACTGCCCCGGCACACGAAGCTGGGAACTTGAAGCAGTCGTGTATGTTAGGATGGATACCCCATAGCCCTCGTTAAGTCGTCTAAAAAGAAATGTTATGTGGAGTTGTTCTCTCTGAAGACAAACATGCTTAATATTAAGACACCTACGCGACCAACCTGATACGCCTTATCTCTTGGACTTGAATATACAAGGCTCAGTAAATATTCAAGCCATCACCAGCATGCGCCCTCAGAAACCCAAGGAGGAACCGGGCTTGCTTCTGCGACATGAACGTAGGACTAGAGATTACTTGTTCAGGCAGTAAGCACGTGATTCGGGAACATGATACAGAATTTACTGCAACATAAGACCAACTGTACAGCAAGAGCTGGCTTTTAAATTCACTTCACGGTTTTTTAGCCTGAACTCTTTCCGACATCTGGGCACAGCAGAGCTACCTCTGTGGTATTATGTTTTCCCGAAGGTTGATTTAAAGTCCAGGAAAGCAAAGGGGAATATACCTACACAGCAGGATGATGACACAGAAGCCGATACTAAAGGGATGATGACACAGACGCTGAAACTAAAGGGATGATGACACAGACGCTGATACTAAAGGGTGATGACACAGACGCTGATACTAAAGGGATGGTGACACAGACGCTGATTCTTAAGGGATGATGACACAAACGCTGATACCAAAGAGATGATGATACAGACGCTGATACTTTAGGATGATGACACACTCGCTGATACTAAAGGGATGATGAATCAAACGCTGATACTAAAGGAGTTTTTACAACACGTCATGTGACACACTATCATTTAAATAAAACATTCTTCTTGAATTATTTGAAAAGAAAAACAGGAAAGTGAAATCTTATGTTTATATTGTCAAGTGACACAAGATCAAAGTTCAATACACCTTTCCCACAAGCATGCGCACTGCGCGTCTGCTCTGATGGGTTACCATGGGTCAGCACTGCGAGTTTTATTAATTGCATTTTAATGAAGACCGCAATCTTTGGCGAGAACCTCGCCCTTAAAGATAAGATACAACTGTAACTTTATATCATTTATATAATAAAACATGATCTATGTGTAAGGGTAAGGGACCCGAACACTCAGTATCATTCGTCATGAGTTTTACACCTCGTGTAATGAGCACGCTAATCAAATCTAATGACAGCCAGCATGGAGACATGCCACAAAACAGCAAAATTACCCAAGCAGGCGATTGAGCGACAATGGTTTTTTGGCATATGCATCAACTTAAAAGCCATACCCCCAAAGTGTGCCACATCAACATATACATATTATTGAAAAAATAGTGTTGACTGTTAGTTACCGTAAATGAAAATAAGATTCTTGATGGTATATGTTCGGTAAGATTTGATAGAATTACAGTGGTTTAATGATTATGTAAATGCAAGTTTATCCCCCGGAGCCCTAGTTTGTTGATTTTATAATATGACAGACTGAACAGTTTTTAGGACTTTTTCGAAACAATATATTACAATCAGACATCTAGTATGCATTGCACCAACATAATGCCATTTAATTACAATATTAACTGTATAGGCAGCATATCTGAAGATTTCTCACACCCGGAAGATCATTTAATCTTTTACTATTTTACTTCAACAAAATCTTTATTCTTTTAATGTGTGATCAATAATGCGTAACTTCATAAGCGATATAAACCTGGTGGTTCAAATGTAATTGAGTTTCGTAATCATCAGATTAAAGCCATCGTCAGGTACCTCTTTGTGAAAATAAAGGGAATGGTAATTATTATATTGTTGTTTGTGTTTTACCACTATAGGTGTTAAATGTTCACTTTAAAATAACAAGTAACATCCATTCTTTCTACTTCATTGCTACTTGCTGTAAACTTCGCGTGTTCATTTCTTCTCTTCTTCTCTCTTTCCTGTCTCATTTCTGGTTTTGAAACATTTTACTGGAATCTACACACGCGGTTTAGATGACCCGGCCTTACTTTACTAGCAGGCTAAATGACCTTTAACAGTTAATAGATATAACGTGGGAAAAGCCTTTTAGCATTATTTGCTAGAGATTAGAGAAATCTTGGAAATTGGATCGGTGTAGTCTGATTTAAAGCGCTTTTGCTGCGGGATGTATCAGTTGGAAGACAGGAAAATAACAGCCATGATGTTCTTTAACATGATCACCCATTAGATAATGTGAAAAAATGGTTCTTTTTCATTACAGAAACACAGGATAACGAATACGGAAATGAAATGTGAACACTAAAAAAATCATCATCCTTGAAGTCTTCATGCAATGAAAAGAAGTGAGCAGATATCGTCATTCATTAAGACTCCCTCTCCATAGTGAGCAGATATCGTCATTTATTAAGACCCCCCTCTCCATAGTGAACATACATTGTTATTTATTAAGACTCCCTCTCCATAGTGAGCAGATATCGTCATTTATTAAGACTCCCTCTCCATAGTGAACATACATTGTTATATATTGAGGCTCCCTCTCCATAGTGAGCAGATGTTGTCATTCACAAAGACACCCTCTCCTGAGTGAGCAGATATTATCATTTACGAAGACACTCTCTCCTGAATGAGTAGATATCATCATTCATTTAGACTCCCTCTCCTGGATAAGCAGATATCGTCATTCATTAAGACTCCCTCTCAATGGTGAGCAGATATCGTCATTTATTACGACTCCCTCTCAATAGTGAGCAGATATTGTCATTCACGAAGACACCCTCTCCTGAATGAGTAGATATCATCATTCATTTAGACTCCCTCTCCTGGATAAGCAGATATCGTCATTCATTAAGACTCCCTCTCAATGGTGAGCAGATATCGTCATTTATTACGACTCCCTCTCAATAGTGAGCAGATATTGTCAATCACGAAGACACCCTCTCCTGAGTGAGCAGATATTGTCAATCACGAAGACACCCTCTCCCAAGTGAGCAGATATTGTCATTCACGAAGACACCCTCTCCTGAATGAGTAGATAATGTCATTCATTTAGACTCCCTCTCAATGGTGAGCAGATATAGTCACTCATTAAGACTCCCTCTCCATAGTAAGCAGATATCATCATTCATTAAGACTCTCTCTCCATAGTAAGCAGATATCGTCATTCATTAAGACTCCCTCTCCATAGTAAGCAGATATCGTCATTCATTAAGACTCCCTTTCCATAGTGAGCAGATATCGTCATTTATTAAGACTCCCTCTCCATAGTGAACATATATGTTTATTCATTAAGACTCCCTCTTCATAGTGAGCAGATTTTGTCAATCACGAAGACACCCTCTCCTGAATGAGTAGATAATGTCATTCATTTGGACTCCCTCTCAGTGATGAGCAGATATAGTCATTCATTAAGAATCCCTCTCCATAGTAAGCAGATATCGTCATTCATTAAGACTCTCTTTCCATAGTGAGCAGATATCGTCATTTATTAAGACTCCCTCTCCATAGTGAGCAGATTTTGTCATTCACGAAGACACTCTCTCATGAGTGAGCAGATATCATCATTCATTTAGACTCCTTCTCCTGGATCAGGATAAGCAGATATCGTGTTACGGAACCTAATATAAACAGATCACATATGCGAGATAAACACAATATTTTGTAACGGGAAAAAATCAGATTCTGTAACACTAGACAGCGTGAAATGTCTAGGGGAATGAATAAAGAAGTCAGTGGTTTTTTTTTTTGTTAACAAATAACCATAATTCTTAAAACAACCCTAACATTACAATACACTAAATTAATACAATTATATAGTAAAACAGCGGTATAACAACAAATCAATAAAATCACACAGTAGAATACACAGTGTACAGTACCTGAATACCACCACCGTCATAACGATAAGTTCTTTAAATGTATACTCTCGGGGAATTACAATCCAGTGTAAAGCTCTTGTAACATCCTGAAAGAAAACTGAAGTCCAAATGCACAAAATCCAGGAGAAACTCTGAAGAAAATCTATAATTGCCGCACTCGTCGGATAAGGTCCCAGAAACTGACACACGCTTCTGCGTCCGCTGGAAATCTTTTCTGCTCTCCTCTCCCGGCTCTAAAAAACAGCTCCTTTATATACCTTTTCACCTCAAGCCGAGAAGCTTCTATCTCTCGAACATTCGAAGAATAATACATTGTACACGGTAAGCACGCGTCACAGGAATCATCTAGAAAAACATCGCCGTGCCTCTACACAGCATGGTGTACACGTGAGCTCGCCACAAGCCAGCATGACAACAAGAGTTCAACCAGTACGGATTTAACTGCGAATGTAACAAACGACCCGGCGAGGGTGTCACAACACGAGTTACGCCCGTGTCATACAATAAAAAAGAGCACCTGTAACAATCGTCATTTATGAAGACTCCCTCTCCTGAGTGAGCAGATATTGTCATTCATTAAGACTCCCTCATCTGGATGAGCAGATATCGCCATTCATTAAGAGTCCCTCTCCTGGCTAAGCAGATATCGTCATATATTAAGACTCCCTCTCCTCGATCAGCAGATATCGTCATTAACGAAGACTCCCTCTCCTCGGAAAGAAGATTTCGCCATTCATTAAGACTCCCTCTCCTGGATCAGCAGATAACGTCATTCATTAAGACTCCCTCTCCAAAGTGAGCAGATATCGTCATTCATTAGGACTTCCTAGCCTGGATCAGCAGATATCGTCATTTATGAAGACTCCCTCTCCTGGGTGAGCAGATATCTTCACTAATAAAGACTCCCTCACCTGGATAGGTAGATATCGTCATTCATTAAGACTCCCTCTTCATAGTGAGCAGATATCATTATTCATTAAGACTCCCTATCCTGGATCTGCAGATATCGTCATTCATTAAAACTACCTCTCTTCGATCAGCAGATATCGTCATTCATGAAGACTCCCTCTCCTGGAGCAGCAGATATCGTCATTCACAAAGACTCCCTCTCCTATATAAGCAGATTTCTTCCTTCACGATGACTCCCTCTCCTGGATGAGCAGATATCGTCATTCATTAAGACTCCCTCTCCAAAGTGAGCACATATCGTTATTTATTATGACTTCCGCTCCTTGAAAAGCAGATATCGTCATTCATTAAGACTCCCTCTCCGGAATCAGCAGATATCGTCATTTGTTTTGACTCCCTCTCCTGGATCAGCAGGTATCGTAATTCATTAAGACTCCCTCTCCTGGATCAGCGGTTATCGTCATTCATAAAGGCTCCCTCTCAAGAATCAGCAGATATCGTCATTCATTTAGACTCCCTCTCTTCGATAAGCAGATATCGTCATTCATGAAGACTCCCTCTCCTGGAGCAGCAGATATTATCATTCACGAAGACTCCCTCTCCTATATAAGCAGATTTCTTCCTTCACGATTACTCCCTCTCCTGGGTGAGCAGATATCGTCATTCATAAAGACTCCCTCACCTGGATAAGCAGAAGTCGTCATTCATTAAGACTCCCTCTCCTGGATCAGCAAATATCGTCATTCAATAGGACTCCCTCGCCTAGATAAGCAGATATCGTCATTCAATAAGACTCCCTCTCTTCGATCAGCAGATATCGTCATTTATGAAGACTCCCTCTCCTGAGTAAGCAGATATCGTCATTCAACAAGACTCCCTCTCCTTGATTAGCAGATATCGTCATTCATGTAGACTCTTTCTCCTCGAAAAGCAGATATTGTCATTCATGAAGACTCCCTCTCTTGAGTGAGCAGATATTGTTATTCATTAAGACTCCCTCTCTTAAGTAAACAGACATATCATTCGAAAAGCCTCGCTCTCCTGGATCAGTATATATATTCATTCATTAAGATTCCCTCACCTTGATAAGTAGATATCGTCATTCATTAAGACTCCCTCTCTTCGATCAGCAGATATCGTCATTTATGAAGACACCCTCTCCTGGATCAGCAGATATCGTCATTCATTATGACACCCTCTTCTGGATCATCAGATATCGTCATTCATTAAGACTCCATTTCCTGGCCAAGCTGATATCGTCATTCATTAAGACTCCCTTTCTTGAGTGAGCAGATATCGTTATTCATTAAGACTCCCTCTCTTAAGTGAGCAGACATCGTCATTCGAAAAGACTCGCTCTCCTGGATCAGTAGATATATTTATTCATTAAGACTCCCTCACCTGGATAAGTATATATCGCAATTCATTGAGACTCCCCCTCCTGGTTCAGCAGATACCATCATCCATTAAAACTCCCTCTCCAGGATAAGCAGGTATCGTCATTCATAAAGACTCCTTATCCTTAATAAACAGGTATCGTCATTCATTAAGACTCCCTCTTGAAGATTAGCAAATATCGTCATTCATAAAAACCTCAATCTCCTAAGTGAGCAGATATCGTTATTCATTAAGACATCCTCTCCTTAGTGAGCTAACATCGTATTCACTAAGACTCCCTCTCCTGGATCAGCAGATATCATCATTCATGAAAACTCCCTCTCCTGGATCAGCAGATATCGCTATTCATTAAGACACCCTTTCCTGGAACAGCAGATGTCGTCATTCATTAAGACTCCCTCTCATGAGTGAGCAGATATCGTTATTCAATAAGACTCCCTCTCCTGGATCATCCGATGTCGTCATTTATTAAAACTCCCTCTCCTGAGTCAGCAGATATCGACATTCATGAAGACTCCCTCTCCTGAGTGAGCAAATGTCGTCATTCATGAAGACTCCCCCTCCTTAGTAAGCAGATATCGTCATTCTTTAGGACTCCCTCGCCTGGATAAGCAGATATCGTCATCCATTAAGAATTCCTCTCTTGGATAAGCAGATATTGTCATTCATTAAGACTCCCTTTCCTTGATCATCAGATTTCGTCATTAATTTAGACTCGATCTCCTGGATAACCATATATCGTCATTCATTAAGACTCCCTCTCAAAGGTGAGCAGATATCGTCATTCATTAGGACTTCCTCGCCTGGATCAGCAGATATCGTCATTTATTAAGACTCCCTCTCCTGGATGAGCAGATATCTTCATTAATTAAGACTCCCTCTCCTGGTTTAGCAGATATCTTCATTCATGAAAGTCCCATAAGTTATCAGACCTGACCATCCGGGGGGCAAGACTTAAGAGGTTTCCCGATTCTGTACCAGTTGCGCTGAAGTGTTTCACACTCCTTTATAAGTATTAATAACAATAGTTGTAATGTAAGCTACGCTCCATTAGCAGCGGTTACGCAATGCTCAACTATTCGCTACACTACCGGCTGCAATGAACCGCGGTTGCAGGTCAGGTTTGGACACCAGCCGTTGCTGTCTCTGTGGAATTCCCCCTGCACAACAATTAACCAATCAGATTGCAGGTATCACCAGCACAATCGGATGTTCTTCAAGGTACCGGTCACTTTGCAGTGCGGTGGAAAGCGCTTGGTTGCACAGACTTTTTCCACGTCACGTTAGAAAACACAAGATGCAATCGTAAACTTACAAGACAGTCTCTATACTGACTGTTGTGGCCTGAGGTCAGTTATCTTCCTCTGTCTGCAAATTTCCGCTCGTGTAGTGCTCCACGAACTTGCCATGGGGCCAGCAGTGTTTGTTTCCACGCTAAGCCAATTAGATTTCTTCAACCAGTTCCGCAGATTTGTTTAAACGCAGAGCCAATCTGTTACGGAACCTAATATAAACAGATCACGTATGCGTGATGAACACAAATTTTGTAATGTAGATAAAAAAATCAGATTCTGTAACACTAGGTAGCTTGAAATGTCTAGGGGAATGAATAAAGAAGTCAGTGTTTTTGTTAACAAATAACTATAATTTATTCTTAAAACAACCCTAACAATACAATACACTAAATCAATACAATTATACAGTAAAACAGCGTTGTAGCAACAAGTCAATATAATCACACAGAAAGATAATGGTAAAGTACCTCGATACCAACACCGTCACTACGATAAGTCCTTTGAATGTAAACTCTTCGTCGGATAAGGTCTTAGAATCTGACACACGCTTCTGCGTCCGCTGGTATCTGCTCTGCTCTGCCCTCTGGCTCTTAAAAAACAGCCCCCTTATATACCTTCACACCCAAGCCGGGAATTTTCTACTTCTCGAACAGTCTATAAGTTCTTGCACAACACACGTTTCAGGAATTCTCTACAAAGACATAGCCGTGTGTCTCTACACACCAGGCTCATCACGTGACCCACGACCAGGCGTGAAAACCCAAAGGCTCACATGACAACGAGAGTTCAACCAGTACGGATTAAACATAAAATGTTACAACAACACGAGTTACGCCCGTGTCACACAATAAAAAGAGCACCTGTAACACTTCCCCTTCTGTAAGAAAGAAGAAAGTTTTCACGGAAACTTATCTTATCTACAACATACCATAAACATCTTGTTTACAACATTTCATAACATCTCGAAAAGCAATCAGCAAGTACATTCTCTTTCCCTTTAATGTGTATGATATCAAGATTGTAATCCTGTAAGAACAAACTCCGTCTCAACAATCTTTGATTTTTACACTTCAACGTGTTCGTGAACATGAGGGGATTGTGATCACTGAAGACAATGATAGGCCTGATTGATGAAGTAACATGAACTTCAAAATGTTGCAACGCCAAAATCAAAGCCAAACATTCTTTTTCAATAGTGGAGTAGTTAATTTTCTGGTTTGCATTAAACTTTCTTGAGAAATAACAAATTGGATGATCTATGCCATCATTGCCTTCTTCTAACAACACAACACCAGCACCAGTATCACTAGCATCAACAGCTAACTTAAAAGGTACAGAAAAGTCTGGAGCTGCTAAAACTGGTGAACTTTGCAGAATGGCTTTCAAATTCTGAAATGCATTTTCACATTGAACATTCGATACATACTTTTGTTTCTTCTTTAACAAATTAGTCAAAGATTCAGCTACAGCAGTAAAAATTTGGACAAAACTTCCCGTAGTATCCAACCATACGAAAAAAACGCATTATTTGCTTTTTGTTCACTGGTCTAGGAAATGCAGAAATAGCACTTATTTTAGCATCAACAGGTTACACCTGACCCTGCCCTACAATATTGCCTAAAAATATTACTTGTGCATGACAAAACTCAGATTTTACTAAGTTGACGGTCAGACGTGCTTCACTGAGTCTTTCGAAGAGGTCGCGAAGAATTTGCAGATGTTTCTCCCAGGTGTCGCTGTACACGATAAGGTCATCAATATATGCGTCGCAGCCCTAAATGTCCTTGACAACCAAATGGATGAGGCGCTGGAACGTGGCTGGCGAGTTCTTCATGCAAAACGGCATAACTTTATACTGGTACAGTTCTTGCGGCGTCACAAATGCGGACACTTCTTTCGCTCGTTCTGTCAACGGAACTTGCCAGAATCCTTTTAGCAAATCAAACTTGGAGACATATCTGGAGCTACCGACTCTATCAATACAATCATCGAACCTCGGAATGGGGAACGTGTCAGTCTTGGTGACAGAGTTCAGTTTTCTATAATCTGTGCACATACGGTAACTTTCATCAGGTTTTGGCGCAAGAATACATGGTGAACTCCAGTTACTGTTACTAGATTCAATAAAATCATTGTCCAGCAAATATTGAATCTCATCCTGTAGAAACTTTTGCTTTTCTTGATTCAGTCTATATGGATGTTGCTTGACTGCGCTTGCCTCACCAACATCGACGTCATGGCACAACATGTTAGTTCGCGTTGGAATGTCACTAAACAAATGTTCATAATTCCGCAGCAGGTTCTAGAGATCTTGTTGTTGTTGTGCGGTAAGGTGTGACAGTTTGGCATCCAGGTTTTTAAGCACGTCTGAGTGTTTTAACGGTACTATACCACACTGAATGTCTACATCACACTTACAATCAGTATCTACTTTAACTGGGTCAGGGTCAGTTTTTAGACAATTTACAGCAGTACCGTTCTGTACAACATCTGATGTGCTATTTCTGTCATAATATGGTTTCAACATGTTAACATGGCACAGTTGTTTCTTCTTACGTCTATCTGGTGTCAACAGTATGTAATATAAATCACTGACTTTCTTGTCAACAATGTAAGGACCAAAATACCTAGCTTGCAGAGGTCTGCCAGGGATGGAAAGTAAGGCAAGGACCTTTTCACCAGGCTCAAACGTCCTACTTACAGTGTGCTTGTCATACTTTGTTTTCATTTTATTTTGTGCAGATTTTAGATTTGACTTTGCAATCTCACAAGCATTGTGTAGTTTAGTGCGAAAGTCTTAGACATACTGCAGTAAACTAAGAGAATCAGAATTTTCACACAAGAGTTTTTCTTTAAGCAGTTTCAAGGGTCCTCGAACAGAGTGTCCAAAAAATATTTCAAAGGGACTGAAACCCAAGGACTCTTGAAAGGCATCTCTGACAGCAAACAACTTTAGGTGGATTCCTTCATCCCAGTCTTTCTGTGTTTCATAGCAATAAGTCCTGATCATGTTTTTAATGTCTGGTGAAAACGCTCGAGGGCGCCCTGACTTTCAGGATGGTATGGCGAAGAGCTGTACTGTTTTATACCTAGCTCAAGCATAACTTGTTGGAATAAGCCAGACATAAATTTAGACCCTTGGTAAGACTGGACGGATTTTGGAAATCCAAAAATTGTAAAAAAAAACTTGGTCAGAGCTTTGACAACACTTTTGGCATTAATTTTGCGCAATGGTACTGCCTCAGGGAACCTGGTAGATGTGCACATGATTGTCAGCAAGTATTCATGTCCAGATTTTGTTTTGGGCAGTGGTCCAACACAATCAACAATAATCCTACTGAATGGTTCCTCGAAAGCAGGAATAGGTCTAAGTCGGGCCCAAGGAGGATTCTGATTGGGCTTGCCTACCATCTGGCATGTATGGCATGACCTACAATATTGTACAACATCTTTCCTGAGGATAGGCCAATAGAAGTGTGTACTAACTTTCTGAAAAGTTTTATTTATACCTAAATGGCCAGACAAAGAAGCCTCATGTGCTATGCTTAGAACTTCACTGCGAAAGCTTTTGGGCATTACTATTTGATGTTTGATGGCCCACTCATCATCAGCGCATACATCAGGAGGTCGCCATTTACGCATAAGCATTCCATTTTTGACATAGAAACAAACTGGGTTGTGTGACAGCTTATCTTTAGAAACTGCCCTGGGAAACAAACATGAAATATCAGGGTCCTTATGCTGTTCCGTGATAAGTTCTGACCTTGAGAATGCTGCATCCTGTGCGGGCGAGTCATTAGACGAGTCACTAGTGACTCCCAAAGTGTTATTATCTGGACCATTATCCTCATGTGTGTTTTTCTTGGCCATAGATCTTGTTACAGCACATTAAGGATACAAACCAGGAATTTCCTGACTTTCCGGATCAGTGTCCTGATCAAGTGACGGCTTTTCTGACACTATTGGTACAGCTTGTACTTTAAGCTTTGTATTTTTTTAAGCTGGGAATTTTCCATTTCTCGAACAGTCTCTAAGTTCTTGCACGACACATGTTTCAGGAATTCTCTAGAAAGACATAGCCGTGTGTCTCTACACACCAGGCTCATCACGTGACCCACGACCAGGCGTGAAAACCCAAGGCTCACATGACAACGAGAGTTCAACCAGTACGGATTAAACATAAAATGTAACAACAACACGAGTTACGCCCGTGTCACACAATAAAAAGAGCACCTGTAACAATCAGATTTTACTTTATCCAGCGCAAACTGACGGGGTATTCGACACATTGCCAAACCTGCAGAATTCTGCTATTTCTCACAGCGTATGAGGGGAAGGTCACCAGGAGGTCATTACTATTTTTGTTAGTTAGATGAGTAGATGTCGTTTTATTTTCTTTCCTAAGCCCTCTTTCATCTTTTTATTAGCTTCCCTATCGCTCCTTTCTCATCCTTTTCCTTTCTTCTTTTCTTCCTTCCATTTCTCCTTTATCGTTTCCTTTTCTTTCCTTTCCTGGCCCTTCTTTATCTTCTTTCTTCTCTTTCTCCTTTTCTTATCTTTCCTTTTCTTCCCTTCTTTTCTTTCATTCTTCCGTCTTCCCTTCTTTCGTTTCTTTCCTTCCTTTTCCCCTTTCTGATTTTTTTGCCCGTTCCAGTGATATATATATATATATTTGTTCACGCATGCTCTCTTATTCGGTATTGTTTAATTATAAGTTCAATATGGAGATATAAAGCCGGGAAAAATTTCACTTGAATTTACCAATGATTTTTATTCAAATGTTTATTGAAAGTCGTATTTTTTATACTTATAAAGTAATCTGCTTCTTAGTTGTAAAAAAAACTGAAGGCGCAGAAGTTTTATTTGTAAGGTTAGGTATAATTATGACGTAACAAAGGCATAAAGAGGCTTCAGAAACAAATAAGTTGCGTATAATAATTTTTATAGATTCAAAACTGAATGTACAGGTCTTATGCATCTAATTAAGACCGGTCTTCTTATGCATCTAATTAAGACCGGTCTTCTATCACATCGTGATATTTAAAAAGGAGGTCATATATAGACAAGTATAAAAAAATAGATCTATATGTCATCGTACACCTCGCGTTAAAGCCACTAAGAGGGAAACAGAGACTTTTTTCAGAGTATTCAGTAGCATAAGTAATATCTGAGGCCTTACCTATCTAACTATTTCATCCACACATGCACACATGAAACCGTCCAACAATCCATTTATCTATATACTGATTCTGGTGACAATGTTTAGTCTGCACGAGTCAGCAGCTACATATTCCGCAATACCTTAAGCATAACTAATACCATAATTTCATACGAAATTATCTTTATATTCACTGTATGCTAGAAACAAAATATTTTCCTTTTCACACCCACTGTATTGACAGGCCGAGAACACTTCCGTACCTCGATTTAGTTCACAATTTAGAAATATTTTACTTCTTATCTTATTTCTTGAACAAGTTTATATATAATAAATGAATTTTATCGATTTTATCGACGAAACATTTTTCATCAGATTTCAAATGGAAACCATTAACATACAAGACAGTTTATAATTAAAACAATGACATTTCATTCCGCAATGAAAGTGGAGAAATAGTCGGTCTTTTGTTTAAATGGAATATGAATATAACTTTACTCAGACGATATGTATAAAAATAGGCATTTCTTCTAATACACTTTAATGAATCGAAAGAATATTAAAGTATTGACTTTACCTAGCCTTATATGTATGTTTGTAGATATATACATAAGATTATATATTAAAGTTCATTAAATGCATGTAGAAACGTATGTTGACATCTTTTTTTCAATAAATATATTTCAACGGATCATACTTTAACTCACATCAGGATGGATCGTGGGTATCAAAAGACTGGGACTGGTAGTAAGTTGACATGAACTTTAGTGCTCTGACTTGGACTCAACCAGTCCCCAATTGACCTATCCATGAATTCTATGCGACCTTAATCGCATATTCATTCCATGAATAAACATAAGCATGGGACTAAGGAGCAACCAATCAGGTTACCTTTAACATTGTAAAGCGTCAATCATCTGACAAAACAAAATTTTGCATAATTTGACAGAGCTCTGTCAAACAGAACACGTGTAGTCTGTAAATACTACCAGTACCCATGTCGTCATGTTTTCCGGGATATTTTATTATACGAAGGAGACAGTATAAAAAGTTTCTAGGCTATAGGTTGCGGGAGCCATTCCTCCGACTACCGAGTGAATAATAATGCCTTACCTGGCACATAATTCGTATGGGACAGCTAATCCAATATATATTGCAACACTGTTCATATATGACTGCGATATAGTAAACAATGGTCAGGTTAACAGTTGATGACGACGTCATGCGCCATCGCCTTTTGTGATGCATTATTATGTTAAAATCAGCTCTCGCTACCATGGGCACGGAAGAGCATACGTGTAGGAGCGTTTTTTGAGGCTCATTATAATAAAAAAGTTAAAAGGGCGGAGCATTAGGGCTATGGTGGATAGGTCAATTGACCTCACCCTGAACTTTACGTGACCTCAAAAGCATATTCATTTATTGAATATTCATGAGCATAACTGTTCCGTGCAGCCAATCAGGTCGCCGATATTGTAAACGTCAGTCGCCTTACAATAACATTATTTGCATAATTTGTGAGACCTCTCCCAAACAGAACACGTGTAGTCTGTACTGGTACCTTAGTCGGCATGTTTTCCAGGATTATTTTATACAAAGGAGCCAAAGGTTGCAGGAGCTATTCCTCCGACTACCGAGTGAATGACAATGTCTTACCTGGCGCGTAATTCGTATGAGACAAATAATCCAAAATATAGCAAAACAGTTCACCTTTACTGCGGTATACTCTGCACTTGAGAACAGAGATATAGCGATTCCAGCTGATGACGTCATCAATGCGACATTTCGTCATCGACCTTTGTGACGTCACTATTGTGTTGTAAAGATCTCATGCAACCATGAGCATGGAATGCCTTCTGTGAAGGAGCGTTTTGGGGTCTCATTTTCATAATTAGGTAAAAAGGGCGGCGCATATGAGCTGTGGTGGTGAGGTCAATTGACATAATTTAGTGTAATACTTCGCCGTGGCCTTAACTTTTCTAATCACTGTTTTTGAAAGGTTTATTTCTATAATAAAATCTCTTTTCACCTCTGAGATAACAGCTGTGTATTGAGCATGATTCTGATGCTTATTATTATACTCAGCATGATTAGAATTTCCAGCAGAGCCTGTTATGAACAATAAAAGACAAAGGGTCTTAAATCAGCGGTCATCTTAGATTGTAGATTTTAAATTGGTCAAACTACCAATTTGACATCGGATTTGAATTCCTCAATCCAAGTTAGCTAATTAAACAAGAATCCATGTATTGACCAGCAATGCAGGCAAAACCATTGAAACAATAATTTTTCAAAATGGAGGAGCGCGACCATCTAGAATTTCGAGCTTTTCTTCGTTCCACCATCACCTTTGCAAGAGACACCCTCGCCAGGTTATCAAATTAACATTCAGGGAAACCAAATCCACAGAGTAACGAACCAATATGGCTCTTTATGGATGTCATATGACAAGTATGGGTTAAAATGACCTTTCGAACTGAAAATCGGCAGCAATATTAGATATAATGGTAAAAATAGCTCAAATCATAAAATTTGACATCAAACATGACTTCCTCGATCCCCAAAACCCTTTAATTCATATACTGAACGGTTCTCTGGGCCAAGCCATTGCAAAAATAAATTTTAAAATCGCAGAGAGCAGCCTCTATCGGCCTCTCACGGAGTCCGTCCACACTTTCGCCAGGACACCCTAGTTAAACTGCATTAATTATTGACTTTCATAGAAGACCAATCCATTGACAAACCAACCATCGCTCTACACGGTTACGGAATTGCTAGAGATGACCCTCTGATTCTCCCCTCGTTCCTTTTGACAGATCAATCTTCAAACCAATCCTTTGCACGTATCCAGGATATATAATTCCTTGACTATAAATGAAGAAAGGTAATGTGGGATTTAATGAGGAAAAAAGTAGTATCTTCCGGGATGTCATGTGTGTCTTAATTAAGGTAAAGCTGTTTGCGGGAGATGGCGCTGCTAATAAGGCGGTAATGATTGAAACCATATGATAATTGTTTTATTAATCAGGCATATCTCGACTGTCAAGGTTTAAATTACATGACACAAATGAACTCCTAAGTCGCATTAAGTTAAGAAATAAACTCTGTACTTTTAGCTTTGATATCATTTCATCAAGCAAATTTGAATATATAAATATATACAGTCCATTACAGCGATACCAATAATGATATTGGTTAACTAGACCTAATTAATATTCTCAAATGGTTAAAAGCTGTCAAATTATTATGTTTTCAATATACTTTATTTTCAGTGTACATGTTATGCTGGAATGTGGAGTTTATATATATATACATATATATACATATATATATATATATATATTGATGGTTTCTTTTATAATGTTTGTGCTAATACAACCCTAATCATGCAGATTCGGTGTTCAGGAGATGTCATACTTACAATAAATTTCCCTTTATTATAAACCTTAATATAAACATTATAATGTAGAGACTTGACGGTAAGGAAAAACATTTCCCCTTTTCAATATATCTTACAGCAGTTAATAAAGGATTTGCTGTATATAGAATAATTCAAACCATATTATAATCCTTACTGTTAATTTATTGGTAACCTGGTACAAAACTATAATTCTGTCCTTGTTGTAAATCTTACTGCATAATTTGTGTTTGACATAAAATGCTTTTGGCTCTTAAGATTTTACTGTTACTGTTAGGAATTGCTGAACACAAAGCATGGTTCTCTGTTTATAAAAAAAAGTATCCCTATTCCGCAAATCTATTCGTCACGGTACAGTTTTTTGCCGCACAGAAATAAGCCTTTCCTAATTTTTATGCCCCGTGCTCCCATGATACGGGTCAGGTCGTATTGGAAATAGATAAAAATGAGTTAACTGACGTTAGGTTTATTGGGTTAAAGCTGTCAATTAAGAAACGATACATCCATGCCGCAGCTGCAAATTTAATGACGTTTTGCACATTTTTATTCAACTAAGGCGGCAGAAGTGGACGGTTTTAGGAAGGGCGGCCACTTTTTGGGCTGCCTCCCAGAAATCGTCAGCTGTAGTTGCGTCAGGTTTGCTACCGCAACCATCAACACCCAAGTAACGTCACCTGCCTCATAGTACGGCCACCTGCGGATAGCTGCAGCCCGGCACCCACCAGCCCAGCAACAGAAAACTATATACAGAAGCAGGCAGCAGAGAAACTCTACACGACCAGGTCGTGCAGATCGTGCCAATCAGGTTACTAAAATTCTATAACCTACATGCTCCGTCAGTAATATTACCGGTATATTATATACCCATGGCCTATATGGAAATATTGAAATGTTGCAACCACTGGGCCACATTGAAAAGAAACAACTATATGTTGTATATGTTATAATAAGGTCGAGCGTTCGAATGTTCAAAGGAATAAACGATACAGTGGTAAAGGAGTTTGTACCAATTCTGCTGATGGTGAAGGTGACGTATAATTTCAATATAACCAGGCAGTGGCAGTTTCAACAATAATCTCAATAATTTACACCTTAGTACATCCAAATGTGAGATAATTACAGTAACATAGTAAACAAGTGTAAATTGATGACCCCTGAAATATAGATACCGCTATTACAAGCAATATACTCAATATATTCAAACCCACAGAGCCCTTAATTATAGATAACGATACCAATGTATGCAATATATGATTAAATCCATCTCTGGCTTAAATATGATGACATCATCTACTTAAATTGTCTTAGCCCTCTTCGTTTTTCAATATAGATAAGGACAATGACATGATCAATATATATTTACAAATTTATAGTAATTATCATAGCAATACATTAAATTGAATTGCTCTGTTTTGCTATTAGATGAGCATAATGACAGCGAAATTGACCAGATTGTTAAACCTCCCTAAATCATTAAGTTATATAAAGACAACAGTGTGCTCTAACAATCCAGAATTTAAAGAAAATTACAAACAGCAATATACTTATTAGTGGTGTGCAGATTAATCGATTAAATCGATGATTGGTCGTTTTCTTTAAAAAAAAAACCGATTAAATCGATTGTATTGTTGTATAATCGATTAAAAACGATTAAGTATGCACGTGCAAAGAATCTTATCCTGTCAGAGATATACGAACACACAGTACAGTATCGAATATCATCAAAACGGAAGCTTGCGCAGCTAACAATCGTCCGACGGCAATTGGATGCCGGGGTTTGATTTTTTTTCATTATGAATACCGATGTAAATGTCAGACTGTAAACTGAGGTCAATATTTATATATCTATTATACATCAAATTTCAAGATTATATATAGGAAGTACATACAATAATCAATTAATAATCGATCATCGGTCGTTTTTATTTTTCAATCAATGAGTATGATTGTAAAACCAATTTCTACCATTAATACATATAAAACATCTCAGTGCTTTAACACTGGTACTGACTGGTACAATGAAGTCAACACTATTAAACCTCTAATTCATTATAGGTGGATACAATGGATAAAACAACAATATTTACAAAATATATTTAAATCATCCCCTTACACAAGGATAGTGGCAGAAACTAGATATTCTAACCCTCCTAGTCGTTATAAATATATGAGGACGGCAATATACTAAATAATTATTGACGGTCAATATCAGAAAAGGTCAATATAAGAAATAAAAAGCAGCTTTATCTTCAGAAATAACCCAGATTATAGTTAAGATTAGGCTGTATGACTAGTATCTATACAAGTTTTTGTGTTTCATCGATATGACGATACAGCATGCTCATTTCCTGGCGTAATGGGAACTCTATCGATGTGGCGAATCAGTATGAATCGATATATCGGTATATTGATAGTGTGGCCCTATTGAACAGTAAACACATCCTATAACAGTTAACCAGTAATAAGGTAAATCTAAATGTTATAATACGTGGGCACAAGCTTTTGGTCATTGATCCGTTGATGCGTGCGGTCTTAAGCACGAACAGCTGTATACCACTTTAACACAACACATGTGGATGCAGATTAATACTGTCTCACGCGGATCTTTCCGCCGTGGCAGCCGTTTTGCGTCAGCGGCATACTAAAACATATATCATACATAACGAATGGTATTGCTAAGAAATCACTGTCTGAACACTTACAGATATGGGAGAAATTAACAAAAATGAAATAAACCCAGAAAAATACCTGTAGTCTAAATTATTGCAAGGGAAAAAAAAAGAGCTTCAGTGTGTGATTTTGTTATCCCTCTGCCGTGTCAGGATTTACCAATGCTCCCCCATCAACGTTGTCAAGGTTACCAATGTGTTTGCGGTTTTACCTGAACGAGTAATCACCTTTTCAATTTATCATGCACGTGAGGTAATTCACATCTCTATTTGACTTCAGAGTACAAGGCTCATAGCAGGAATGAAAAGTTACATGTAAGCGTGTGACCACACTTTGAATTCTATAGATAATAAAGCCGTCTCATCAGGCGACAGACGTTACATATAAAAAATTCAGCTCTGAGGGAAAAATAAAAGCAGTAATATTATTAAACACAAACTCACTGAACAATATGAGCGACTATATATTACTTTACTCTTAAGCAAGAAATTGAAAATCAGTGAGGTATTTAAATATCAATGCTTGCTGTTAACGAAGAAGTCAAACAATCAGTTGTAATAAAATAATAATGACGATTACAAGAAAATGGCTAAATGGTGACCCAGACTACCTCCAAAATTGGTCCGGAACATATATATATATATATATATATATATATATATATATATATATATATATTTCTATCGTTTTCAAAAACAAGGAAGCTTAAAGATAAATACTGACGACGTAATTTTTTTAGATAAATTCATCAATAAATAACTTTGGTCAGAGTATAAGGGTATTTTCATTTGCCAAACATTTATTTTTTTCCAGATTACCATACCGACATTGCATATTTACCAACCATGGAAATAAAGTGTTTCGTCGCAAGAAACTCATGTGATACCACATAGACGCACCGTGCAAATAATTCATTGGTACAGCCATTTACCAAATGAATATTTAAAACAGGTCCCCAAAACAAGGACCGTCAAGTATATTTCTAGCACAAAAAAGGATAAGGATGTTTCAACTGTAAAGGTTTAAAGGTGATGCTAAAATTAAACACATGCGACAAATCATTAAGTTTTCTGTAACAGGTATAATTAATCAGCTTGGTTTAAATGTTACAGATGAGTACATTTCAATAAATTACAACCAAGGTGCTAAAGATAAGGATAAGTCGGCATAGAACCAAATAAAAACAACAATCACGCAGCGGTTGTCAAAGGTCAACAAACAAAATCAGCATCCTTGAAATGGATGTTTGACGTGATCCGTACAGGGAATGAATCAGTTAACCCGCGTCTGAGGCGACAGAAGTTACGGAGAGCAGTTCAACTCAGGGCACGTTTTGTGGGCTATAGCTTTAGCCGAGGGCCATCACAATGACATCTTTGTGTCACCAAAAACCGGTGTTTCGATCCTGGCGGTCCTTTCTGTGTTTCGCAGACGTTTTATGTCATGCTTGCCCTCCGTTTTGTACAAATAACCATCTCAAGGCCGGATGATAGAGACAATCAGGGACCCTGTCACCATGGATACCATTTAACAAACATACATATAATATATATATATCGTGTATATAAATATAAAAACACTGTACGGTCACAACACTTCTACATTCGATTAGTTTTTATAAGAAAATTGACACTGGTCACCGCCCATGAGGAGAAACCTCTCTTGTTTCTCTGTCCGTAAGTGAATGACACCAGAGTGCCAGTGTCAAGTGTGTGGCAGGGAGTTTGAGCCTCAGAGACACAAATATCCGCACTTTCCTTAAAGCCCATATATTCATAGGCGGATCTAGACTGTGCACATGGTGGCACTTGCACCCCCCCCCCCCCCCCCCCTTACGTTCTTTCAGTAAAGTAGTTTTGCATGGATAAATGTCATGAAAGAATATTATATCAAGTTTATCCCCATCCGAACCATTTCTCCCATAACTTCTCCCTGTTTCAGACATTCTTTCTTTAAGAGAACCCAAAGCAACCCCGTGGATGGGAACGTGGAGTTACCGCTTGGTCAATAAACAGTCGGATGCGACTCGCATATTTTTCAAAAGAATAAGTCATGTTACAGTTTATACTACAACCTGTGATTGGTAATTTTTCATGTATTTGTGAAATATTTCATTTTAACATCAATTAAGTTTCTCCCTTAATGACTCAATAAGACTGTTTAGGTTTTTCTTGTTTTGGCCAATAACCATTGTACCTAGGTCCGTAGACACCTTCCTCTTCAGAATGGCGGTATCCCTGCTATTGCGTGCATGTTTATGAATATCTACATTTATAAAACAGCGACTTCCTATGACAAGCTACAATTGAACAGAAATATTTCATTTTTGTCTCTGTAATTATTATGTAGCAATCCAAGTGATTGGACATATTATTTCTAACGACCCAACCCCATTGGTAAAAACCGCAGAAAACCATGTCCGTTAAGGTCCTTATTTGATTCCATCCTGCTGCAAATAAAGAGCTTATAACCTTTTTTAACAAGCATTTATTTAGACAGTACATAGACAATCCATGTATGCTCAATCATTACAAAGTCATACACGTATATAGGACAAGAACAACAAGATATACGTCTGACAAAATGCAACAATGACAAAAACAAATAGCATCTAAATAAGCATATTAGAGGGGGGGGGGGGGGGGGTAAATAAAAATAAATAAATAATAAAAAAAATTAAGACCTAGTAATACCTCACATATTTTTTGCTTTATTCACTTATTTTAATTAAGTTATTCCCTCTGTCTATGAAGAATCATACAAATCTTGGCTTGACAAAACGGTATGTACGTTAAAGGTAAAAGTTAATTCATTTATATTATAACAGATCAAAGTTAAATGTTTCCCTTTCCTACAGGATGAACTGGATGATAGAAATGTAATCATTCTAAGAGGCACACATAGGCACAATATGTTTGACAAGATGCAACACTGACTTGCATTATTGTTTGGTCTCTCATTTTTCTCTTTTCTTTTTTTTTTTTTTTTTGCATTAGGAAGAGCTCAATTAGTACTACAAGATTTAAGTACAAATCTTGCAACATCTTGTAAAATATCTGGTCACACAAGATAGTTTGAGATATAACTTTGTGATACCCTAGATGCCACCTCATGATGAGGAATAATTTTGAAACTGATAAATCTTATGTTCTTCACCAATATCTCGAAACATCTTTTTCAATTTTTGGAATATATGGCCGCTAGGGGGCGCTGCACTCGAAACACTACAACATATCATGTTTGGTTATATCTCCAAAACTTTAAACCTTACCTACATAAATTATAGCTCATTTTGTTCCTCTATACCTTCTATAAAAGAATATTAAGTCACCTGGTATCTCACATGTGTCACTGTGTCACGATATCTGTCTGTTTGTCAGTTGTCCTCAATTTCGCCTGCTTGCTGGTTATTAGAGTCTGACATATGGCATCCTACAGACCACAGTTTTGCAGGAATCCTTTGAAAACTTGTACATCTTATGTCTTACATAAATATCTCGAAAGTGATTTTAAATTTTCGAAAAATAGCCACATTAGGATATATTTTTTTACATATCTCCAAAATTATAAAGCTTACCTACAAAAACTGTAGCTCAATTTATTCCTCTACACCTTATCCATCAGATTGTCTGGTCACTTCTTATCTTAAATTTGTCACATTGTCTGTCTGTTTGTCAGTTGACCTCAATTCTGCCTTCTTGCTTTTTCTTGCGCATGTGGCATTCTACAGGCAACATTTTCGCAGAAATCACTTTGTAACTTTAACAAATAGTATAATGGAACCACATCTTGAACGCGTTATTTTCCTCATAAATTTGTTCAATATTGGTCCTTTTTCCACAAACTATGGCTCATTTTCTTCCTCTCTGTCTTCTATCAGACCTGGTTTAGTCACCCGCCCTCTAGTTTTGGGTCACTATGTCAGTATGTCTGTCTGTTTGTTGTCCTAAATTGAGCTTTCTTTTTTGGTTCTTGCGCCTTATATATAGCATTCTACAGGCTAAAGTTTAGCAGGATTAACTTTTTAACTTATACATAACGTATATAGGAACGAGTTATGTTTATTATTTATGTAGGTCATAGTTTTAGGTCAATTTTATCAAAACACGTCAATTTATTTTCACTCATAACTTTGTCAATATAAGTCTTATCTTTACAGACGATGGCTCATTTTCATCCTTTTCTTCATTGCTCATTTATCTGACTATTTCAACGTTATTTCCGGCAAGCGCTCGACCTCTGGTCGTCTAGGTTTCTTGTTAATCCAACAGGCTAATTCTGACCAATATCCTTGAGTAATAGGACATTCCCAAAACAAATGTATCAATGATTCCCTTCCTTCTTCACTAAAAGACCATGTCTCCTTATCTTTGACACAAATTTTAAATAAAATTGTATTTGTGGTTAATATTCTATGTATCAAATTAAACTGAAATATCAGAAATTAAGGTTGTACATTTTGTACGCCTCACTATATGCTTAAAAGAGTTCAAGATATATTTTTTACGGTCATATTTAACATTTAGGTCCCTCGTCCATTTTCTTTGTATTCTTTCGGGTTCTACGGATAAAGGTAAGACCAGTTCATTGTACACAACTGTTGTCACATTTTTCACGTTAAATATTTGGGAAAAATTACTTACATAACTTTTCATCTTCATTTGTATGCAGTTACTTTTCTTTCCACTCTGTAGGAATAGTTTCCAATAATCCTCTGTATTCAAGAATATTTTTTAACCCTGCAGATATTTCATCAATGTCATCGCTGTTGTCTTATTTAATTTTATCACAAGGCCTGAAATTTTAAAGAATTTCCTAAATCTTTAAGAATAGTGTCATCTGCATATTGTGCAAGTTATCACCTGACATATAACCCATAACCTTATATCTTTCTGGGAATAAACTCTTTTTAGTTGAACATATTTTTATTAAACTGATTAGATTAGGACTGCAGGAGTTAAAAGGAATGATCGCCAGAATAAAAGGAAGTTTGTCTAAATCGGTCTAGGATGCCCCCAGGCTAACAAATGGCATTATCTTGGATTTGGGCAACTGCACACAGGGCCTTGTTATAAAAGCTGGAGATATTTGATGCTCCCACTTGACAGGGTCATTTTCACAAAACTCTTGACCCTGAAGGCAAATCGACCGTGTTAATGCATGGCATATAGTTTATTCAGGGGCAATGAAGATGTGCTGAATCAGAATATTTTGTATGCCCATTTGGCAAATTGACCAGAATGCTTTAAAATTGTTGGTCTCTTTGGGAACTTGTGATTATTATTCAGTATTTCTGATGTTTAAATAAATGGCTACATCTTTGTTGTTTTTAAACATAAATTACTGAATTAAACACCAAAATGTAGCAAATCAAAATATTATCCTGCAAGCGCAGTTTTGTGACATTGCATGATTTACCTATAATGCAGTATGTAAATGTATGAAAATTTTATGGTAAAAGTTACCACTTATCTTTAAATCATTTCTTCCTTCAAAATATAAATTTCTTCAGCTTACAATTTATTCTGGTAAAAGTACACATTAATCGGGTAACAGACGTTACTCACTGACTCACATTTGCATACTTATGAATATTAATAACACTATACCATCTATAAGTTACATGCCCTTTTAAGAAAGGCCAGATCATATCGACAAGTGAACAAATCCTTTCAAATGTTCCTAACAATGTCAAATGCTTCAACATTGTTTTATATGTTGACCCAAATCCAAAATTTATCTTTCGGGCTTTTTTTTCATTTTTATTATTAAAATATGTACATATTTTGCATAGATTTGCATAATTTAACAGAAAACATCCTGTCAATTATGATCAGTTTGAACGTATATTTTGTAGCTAATTTAAAGAAACAATTGATTGCAAGTGTCTTTTCTTTTCCCACAGAGTTAAGCATAATTGCATAATAAATGTAAAACGTTATGAATCCATGAGGTACCGGGAAATTGTTGGAACTTAATAATATTTCTAGTATACATTGTAGGCTACACTGACTTTCAGTCATGTTGAGCTTAAGCAATGAGTTTCAATCCATTTGGGCAACTGGACACAGGGCCTTGTTATATTTGCTTGAGACATTTGATGTTCCTAATTATTAGACTGGGTCATTTTCACAAAAATTAATCATGTCAATGCATGGCATACACTTTTCATTGGCAATGAAAGGTGCTGAATCAAAATCTGCTGTGTACTCAACTGGCAATTGAACAATATGCATCAAAAGTGTTGATTTCAATGGCAACCTGTGTTTATTATTCAGTAATTCTGATGTTTAAATAAATGGCTATACCTATGTTGATTCTAAACAAAAAATTCTGAAATGAACATTTAATTGTTGCAAATTAAAATATTTTCTTGAAAGCGCAGTTTTGTGACATTGAATAATTAACATATTACTAGCAAGCACTGTTTGGGACGAGCAGTAAGTTCTGATGTGAAATTGTCTTACATAGTTGAAAGTCGTGGTTTTATAATGCTACCGTCATAACATCTCTTTGAAGACGACATTTGAGTTGACCTTGTTCTGTGTCTGGATGACTTGGACGAATGCCTTCCGCTACGAATGGTGGAATGTCTTTGGACAATCCCGGAGCATATGTATATCAAAAATCAGGACAGTCGGTGAGGTGGTATCAGAGGACATATGGAAAATCACACAAATCGTGGTACGCATTTGATATATAGATCCATTAAATATATGGTGTAATGCAAAACATCGTATTGAAGCCAAGAATTTGGCCGGAGAATTTTTCGGAGATGAAGAAGTTGATAAGATAAAGAAATAATTTTTATATGAAAATATATTGGGTTGAACATCGCCATATGAAGTTGCCCTCCTAACCCGTCAATCCGCATGTAAAGGAACCTGTAATCTTGCATGGTAGTACAGTAATGCTGAGACGTGTTCTCGATAATTGCATTCCAATTATCACACAGAAACTTAGCACTCACATGGTAGGGCAATCCCGCTTTGCAAAATCTCGTGGTAGCATTATAGTATGTTGTCCAATTAATGGCTGAATTTTTTTTTAATAACACGCACACCCAAAGACCATTCCTTTTTTGAAAGCTGAGACACCACCGTTCGGGTAAATATGATTCTTTTTAAGATCACCCTTTTGAGCATTTTCCTAATGCGAGATCTCGCCTATGAAGGGATTAATTGTGCACAATAGACCTTATCCCTGCGCCAAGGTTGCCTTTTGAGAAGGGATATCCAATGGGGATTGAAACCGGCCAGTGTCTGCGAAATGCACGAAAACCCCACAAAGAGCCCCCCCCCCCCCCCCCCGGAAAAGCTCGGTCCCGGCATCGCACACTCTATGGGCGATGTGTTACCAGGCCCGAACGCACAAAGAACGTAAAATGACACAAATCGCGTTACGCTATTAATATATAGATCCATTATATGTATGGTGCTGTGGACAAAAATCTTTCGGAACAGCGTTCGGAACATCTTTCGGAACAGCGTATAGTCGCACACGGTCGACTATGCTTGACAAATATCACCTACATATGTACCATGTGACATGAGAAACTGATCAACAATATCACATTTATATACAAAAGAAACCGTCCATGGAATAGTTCTTAGAGCAAAATGCAAAAAAATAGTTTTATTTATGAAAATAGAAACAATGATTCATTTACTTTAATAAAAACAAATATTTTAATTTTCATAAACTCAAAAATATATAACGCATTGATAATATATATATATATATATATATATATATATATATATATATATATATATTAAGTTTACAAAACAAATTAGATGCATATTTTAATATTTTAGTTTTCATAATAGCCATCAACAGCTAACCCAGTATTAGGTTTACAAAACAAATTAGATGCACATTTTAATATTTTAGTTTTCATAATAGCCAACAACAGCAAACCCAGTATTAGCCCCCCCCCCCCCCCCCCCCCCCCCCCCCAACCCGTTCTCGAATTACTGGATCTGCCACTGTACACATTACTCGGGAAACAAACAAAGGATAAAAAAATATGTAATTTCGAAAAGCAACTACAGTCCATAAATAGTGAAGTAGATAGTCTGCAGGAACAATTTGACGATCAGCAACAATACTTTCGACGCACGTCCCTGAGAAT
The DNA here is from genome assembly GCA_026874595.1 of Sipunculus nudus. Taxonomy (NCBI): domain Eukaryota; kingdom Metazoa; phylum Annelida; class Sipuncula; order Golfingiida; family Sipunculidae; genus Sipunculus; species Sipunculus nudus. The sequence goes on along the minus strand of CM049311.1, from coordinate 51,905,793 downwards.
ATCGAACAGCTGTACAGAGAATAAAGAGGAGTACACAGACACCATGATAACTGATATGGCCAAGGAACTTCATTTGTTGAATTATCGCTTAAGGACATTTGAAGGTCGCACAGACTTGGTCGCCAAAGAACAGATGAAAAACCTAGGCCAGTTCTAGTTAAATTACTTTCATACCGTTCGAAAGCAAAATTATATAAAACTAATGCGAATTTGAAATCGCAAAGGGCCAAGTCAGAGACATCCTCATAAATGAAGATTTGACAAAGCCAAAGCAATACATATTCAAACAGGCCCGCCAGCTGAAAAGGGATGGCATAATACAGGGGCGTAGCCAGGGGGAGCCACAGGGGCCATGCCCCTCCCCCCCCAACGGTCGCATCCAGTCCTCGCCGCCCTTTCGGAATTTCACTTAAGCTAATACTAATATATATATATATATATATATATGCATTAAATGGCCTTTGTTATCAGTGGCGGATCTGGAGGGGGCGCCTTCGGCGCGCGGCCCCCGCTGAACTGCAATGTCTCTCCTTTCATCTAATTTCCCAATTTTCGTGATTAATTTTCGTTTTTATATTTCCTTTTATTAATTAGCAATTAGATTTTATTTAAGTTATCTGCAGTTTATTACTTTCAAATTCATTAGTTGAGGATGAGGATATTAATGAACAGCTGCAGAAAAACTGCAGAGCACAAGACCCTGGTTGGGGTCGACCATGAATAATCTCACAACTCCTCTGGTGATACCGGTACTCGAACTCGCGATCTGTGCTCTTAGGAGTCTTGTGTACTGTCGAGACCACGGTTAAATGCAAAGTTTAAGGCAAAAAAAAAAAAATAATAAAAGGTAATGGTTCTCAGTCACCGCCCGCGTCAATTTTTCTCCCCACATCAAAATGTTTAATTTTGATTTTCATCTTTCAAGAAGATAAAATAATAGAATTTTGATAAGATTTCCTTTGTTACATAATGCTTTTACCTGTTTAGCCAAAATTTCTGTTATTTTCAAGCTCTTGCCTGACCATATGACATTTTTATCAAAAAATACATAAAAGGTAAAAAAAAAAAAAAAAAATATCGTCCGGCCGTGCTGATTTCCGGAAAAAGGTGCCTAAGCACCAAACCTTATTTTTTGGCCTAACATATGACTTTAACATACCAGTTTTTTTTCACTCCGAGCATTTCATTTTAAAGATAATATTATGCAAGTTATAAGCGTAAATATGCCATTGCGCTCCATGCGCCCCCCCCCCCCCCCCGGCTACGCCCCTGGTGTTGGAAACCATGAACCGGTTATTATGTTATTATTAATTTATAAATATTTGGAATACAGAAATCGAAATTTTCAGGTGATCCCGGCCCTGGCACATTTTTGAATTGTGTGAAAAGCACAGAATCGTTCGAAAGAAAAATTGCAGAGAAAAAACAGGCATTGATTATATACATGAGAAAAAAGGAAGGAGTGTCTCACCTTGTAAATTACTAATAACTCCTGAATTTTATAACCGTGCTGGTAACTCACAAATGTTAAATGCATATTTTTTATAAAGAGTCATATGCGTAGGTATATCTGTTTAAACTGTTAGTTGACTACATTGTGCTAGAGATGGTTTTACAATTGTTTGTCATCACCATAATGTAATTAAACAATTAAACGTTTCAATTAAAATATATAAATGATGACAATAATGATAACACGTAGAGAAAAGGAAAATATGTGAATTATTGAGTGAGACATCATTTATACGGGGGGGGGGGGGGGGGGGGGGGGGAGAGGAGATTGTTTCTAACTTTCTTCTAACATTTGCATATTTGTGAATTTGCACCATACCATACCATATAAGTTACATGCCTTCTTAAGAAAGGCCGGGACATATCCAAAAATGAACAATTCCTTACAGATATTCTTCACAATGTTCGATGCTCCTAGAATTTTGAAAATGCTTCAAACTTGTGTTTCCATAGCACCGTGTGATTATCATCAAATAATTCTGATGTTTAATTAAATGGCTATAACTTTGTTGATTTTAAACATAAAATATTAAAATAAACACTAAAATGAAGCAAATCAAAATATTTTCCTGCAAGCGCAGTTTTGTTACATTAAATAGTTAACTTATTATGCTGTATGCAAATATATGCAAATTTTTATGGTAAAATGTACCACTTTTTCCCAAAAACGTATTTATAATCCCTCCTCCTTCGAATTATAAATCCCTTCAGCTCACAATTAATTCTAGTACACTTTAATCAGGAAACAAACAAATGATTGTTTCTAACTTTCTTCTGTCATTTGCATACTTATGAATACTTATAGCACCACACCATCTAAGTTACATGCCCTCTTATGGAAGGCCGGGACATATCCACAAGTGAACTATTCTTTACAAATATTCCTCAAAATTTCCCATGCTCTTAGAAATTTTTATATGTTGATCCAAATCCAACAATTATCTTTTGGGGTTTTTTAGCACTATAACCAGGATGTCTTATGTTATTATATATATATATATATATATATATATATATATATATATATATATATATATATATATATATAATAAGCTTGATTTTAAAATATCGAACGCCAGGATTGTTTCGTAAGGACAGCTTTTAGCTGTGCTCACTCGTCCGGTACACACTGTATAATGATCAACGGTATCTGGTTCGTTCAAACAGCCTGGATTGAGCTGGGTTTACTGGGTTCGTTGAGGTTGTTGTGGTCCAGGTGGCTGTTGTTTTGTGCTGGATGGGTCGGGATTTGTAAGATTACTTGATGTTTCCAAGCAGGTGCTTGGTGTTGAGTTTACATGTACTGGTAAGTTCGCTTCTGTTATTCAATGTGCTCTTTTCTGGTCTGCATATAATGAATTTATATGCAAACCAGAACAAAACACGTTAAATTACATGCAAACTAGAACAGAACACATTGAATCATAGAAGCGAATATAATAGAACCTATGTTTTTTTTTAATTCCAATTAATTGTGATTTATATCTACCAGTACTTTATGTGTTAGAGTAAATATTACAAATTGGTGAAATGATTTTTTATATAATAATTTAGATTCGTCTACGTCAACCATTTCTATGTTCGGCGCCTTGGAGTACTGTATAAGGATTCGGCGCTCTATCAGTTTAGTGATAATAATTATAATAATAAATATAATAATAATAATTGTTAGTATTATAATTTGGTAATGATGGAATGAAAACTAGGCGGTATATTTAATGTGAATGTAAATATTAAGAGTTTCAGAATTTGTTCAAAATTTAAAACTTTCAGGGTTGATTGAAGATCAAGAGTCCTGGAAGCCTATTTTTTTTGGTTAACAAAGATCAAGGTCATCAAAAACGTCTAAAGTTTTTTTTTTTATCATAACTTTGTCATTATTAGTCCTATCTTCACAAACAATGGCTCATTTTTTCCCTCTGTGTCTTCTTCATGACTTGGTTTCGTTATCTTGTCTTAACTTTGTATCATTTTATCAGTATGTCTGTCCTCAATTTCGCCTTCTTGCTGGTACTTGTGTCTTACATATAGCATTCTTCAGGCCACAGTTTTGCAGGAATCTATTTGAAACTGATACATCTGTTGTCTTGCATTAATATCTAGAAAGTAATTTTTCATTTTAAAAGAATAGCCGCTAAGTGGCGTTGAGGTTTAAACACTACAACCTATTAATTTTTGCCATATCTCCGAAACTATTAACCTGAATTACATAAACAATAAAACTATTGAGTCTTCTCCGTTACTAAGTCAGGTCATCTGGTCTCAACCTTATGTCACTTTATCAGTTAGTCTATCTCTTTGATATTTGGCTTATTTTCTTCCTCTTAGTCTTCTTCACGTTATGTTCTTGTCATCCGTCTTCAAATCTGGGTCAGAGTTTTCCAGCAAGCACGTGACCTTTGTTCGTCTTGTTTATAGGATTATTTTGTAGTAAGCAGCTGTAGCCATATGAAAAATATAAAAGTGGTATGTCCAGAATTTGGTACCATGTCCTGCTGCGATAAGTAAGTTATACAAAAATACTGTGATAAAGGATTTAGGTATTTTTATCATTTCGATGATGATGAGTTATTGTAGTAAGTTATGCATTAATTCTCTATTATAGTTCATTTTGTGAATAAATCACGAGGCAGTTACTTAAAATTTGAAAGAGTTATAATAGTATAATAACATACAAGCATCCCCTAGGTGTGTAAAAATATGTTGCAGCGATCCAAGCGACCCCATGTTAAACAAGTGACCCATGGGTCATGACGCTCAGCTGACTGGGAAGAGATTCGCAAAAGGAAATTTTATCATCTGAATGGTATTATATAGTACTACATACCCATTCAACTGAAGCATCAAACAGATTAACCAACAGGCCAAGATTGTGTCTGTATTTATATATCTCAAAAATAGAGAAAAAATGCGTAAACTTTAAAAAAATTCAGGTGGCTCCACCAGTCTGCAGAAACTAATAAAAACAATTAATGGTCAATATCCATGCAAAGAATCATGGTGATCTCTGCATTAGTTGTTCAGATACTTCAGCTTTTGTATCAAATTTTCCATTATTCTGAGGGATACTTCGGAGTCCTATAACTTGAAGGATACGGGTAACAGAGACCTAATTTCAGGTTATCACAGACACTTTTCATGGGCCTCCTTGCATGACAAGAATGAAGGTTCTAGGCCAGTTGTTACGATTTGTACCCTGTTGACAGATAACCATATCTTTCATGGTCTTAAAAATAGAGAAGAAAAATTGTAAAAATTTGAAAAAAATAGAGGTGGCGCACCCAGTCTGCAGAAACTATTGGAACACCTCATGATCAATATGTATGCCAAAAATCATGACCATCCGTGTTGTAGTTATTGAGATACTACAGTTTTTGTATCAATTTTTCCATTATTCTGGGGGTAATTGGGAGCCCCACAGGATATGGGTAACAGAGTACGTATTTCAGGTTTCCATGTAGACTTTTCATAAGTCTCTCACTGTGTCAAGAATGAAGATTCTAGGCCCAGTTTTACGATTTGTGCCCTGTTAACAGATGTTCACATTTTAAAGGTCTAAAAACAGAGAAAAAAATTCGTAAAAATTCGAAAAATACAGGTAGCCCCCAGTCTGCAAAAACTGATTAAACATCTCATGATCAAAATGTATGCCAAAAATCATGACCATCAGTGATGTAGTTAATGTTATATTGAAGTTTTGTATGGAATTTTTTACTATTCCGGGGGGTACTTTGGGGCACCATAGCTCAAAGGATATGGATAACAGAGACCTAGTTTCTGGTTTCCAAAGAGACTTTTCATAGGTCTCTCACTGTGTCAAGAATAAAGATTCTATGTACAGTCTATACGACTTGTGCCCTGTTAACAGATGTTCACATTTTTAAAGGTCTCAAAAATAAAGAAATAAATTCGTAAAAAATCGAAAATACAGATGGCGCCACCAGTCTGCAGGAACTGATGCAACACCTTATGATCAATATGTATGCCAAAAATCATGACCATCAGTGATGTAGTTAATGAAATATTGAAGTTTTTGTATGAAAATTTTACTACTCTTGGGGTATTTTGGAGCCCCATAGCTCAAAGGATATGGATAACAGAGACCTAATTTCTGGTTTTCAAGGAGATTTTTCATGGACCTCTCAGAATCTTAAGTTACATGATTCTAGGTCCAGCGGTCACGATTTGTGCCTTTTTAACGGACAGACGGACAGACTGACGACGAACAAAGAGTGATCGCTATAGCTCAGCATGACTGAAAGTCAGCTGAGCTAAAAAAAAATCAGTTATTAATAACTTATTCATGTCTAGAAAGGTTCAGTACTTTCGTAAACGGAAGTGATGTTTTTTAATCTTCGATAGCAAGACCGACTCGACATGCGCCCCGACAAGAGAACTTGACATTTTTGTGTTTCTGATGCGTAATTACACATTTATCAATGTGATAATTTTAGGGTGTGGCACTCCAGCCTGGTAACGCAACTCCCCTTTGGCCATGCCCCAGAAATCGCCTTTAGTCTTATGAACCGTCGGGAACGACGCTGAGTGTGTCCTAAGGGGGTAATTTGTCTTTTCCTATAAATCCGCAAGAAATTTGACATTATTTCCCGAAAGAATTATCAGAAGCTACAATGGTATGTCAAGTGGGTGAACTTTTTGTATTTTGTATATTTTCATGTTTCGTATTTTGGAGGAAACTGGCCTTCAGGAACGAAATAATAAGCAGGTGATGTCCTGGTGATCATAATTTAAAAACATCTCGACGTTCTCTTGCTTTCATTGAAGCCTAAAAAAAAGGATGTGACGTCAGATGGCATGTACGCTCCCAATCTTGCACTATTTTTATGCCCCCGCCACAAAGTGGCCGGGGCATATAGTTTAACCCATGTCCGTCATTCCGTCATTTCGTCATTCCGTCATTCCGAAATCAAACAGTTGTACGGACTTTTTTTCGCAATGCCTGCAGATATTGGCCTGATTTTTGGTGTGTGGGCAGATAATGACCAGTTACAGATCGAGTTCGCGTTTCCTCCCGGTTGACCTACTTTTGACCGTTTTACGGCTCCTAAACTTAGAAAATTTCATGAAAAATAGAAATTTTCATGACAAATACACATGTACGGACTTTTTTTTTTGCAATGCCTGCAGATATTGGCCTGATTTTTGGTGTGTGGGCAGATAATGACCAGTTACGTATCGAGTTCGCGTTTCGTCCCGGTTGACCTACTTTTGACCGTTTTACGGCTCCTAAACTTAGAAAAATTCATGAAAAATAGAAATTTTCATGACAAATACACATGTACAGCCGTTTTTAGCCCTCAGCTCATAGGCTGATGGGCTATTGTCGTCACCCAAGCTGTCCGTCTGTCCATCTGTCTGTCCGGTGTCTGTCCGTCTGTCCGTCCGTTCCGCGTCTGTTAACTTTTACCTTGTGAGCGGGATAACTCTAAAAGGATTCTCCATTGGAATTTTATTTCATCAGTGAAAATGTATATCGATAAAATCTCGGTCAAGTTCGAAGATGGGTGACCTTGACCCATTTTTCTACATTTTAGAGCTGATTATAGAAAAACACTCAGAAGTTTATATCTCAGGAACCATTGTGTGGATTTTTTCAAAACTTACTATGATCATTGGGACTGATGGTCTGTATGTGCTGCACAATTTTGGTGGCGCCACCTGCAATTTCTGATTTTTTAATGAAATTTTATCGGATTTTTTCAATTTTGGCCTTTTGTGCAGGATATCTCCAAAGGTATTCAACAAAGGAACTTCATTTCTTCAGTGCTATTGCATTATATTTTCAAAATTTTGGTCAAGTTCAAAGATGGGTGATCTTGACCTACTTTTCAAGGTCACAGTGCTTAGTATAGAAAAAAACTTAGGAGCTTATTTCTCAGGAAGCATTTGGTGGATTGTTATGAAACATGGTATATACCTCTCCAATTTAAATTTATAAATGATTATCAACTTTTGCTAATATTCTAGTTTCGCAATGCAATGCTTACAGATACTGGCCTAATGTTTGGTCTGTTGGCGCATAATGACCACTTACAGATGGAGTTCACGTTTCGTCCCAGTTAACCTATTTTTCACCATATGACAGATCCTGAACATAGAAAATTTCATGAAAGACAGAAATTTTCATGAAAAATGCACATATATGGACTTTTTTTCACAATGCCTGCAGATACTGGCCTGATTTTTGGTGTGTTGCTTGATAATGACCCTTTACAGATCGAGTTTGCATTTGGCCCTTGTTGACCTACTTTTGACCATACAACACTTCCTGAACTTCCGCCAATATATGGCACAATACCGCATAACCTACAGCCATTTGTTTCAATGTAGTGATCCCAATTTCATATCAAAATATATAGGTGAAATCTTCTATTAAAAGAGAGGTGCGCAGAATTCTGGGTTCCAAGGGATCATAGAAATACAGTGATGTCTTGTAAGGGTAGGATGTCTCGGACATGATGAGATGGAAAACTAAGATCTCAGATTTGGTTTCCGTAATTAAACCTGCCACGGTCAGGAGAGGTTAAGACCACAGAGACCCCAGTATGATTGAAGTCCGTGGTGCGTACGGCCGGGCACCTCGTGATACATCCGGCGACTACGATCTGACACTTTGATGTACAAGGTGTTTCTACGCTGATGTATTATGGACAAGACCTTGGCTCTGTGCATGTCAAACTGGCGGACCCGTCACAATACATTTGGAATGGGTTACAATTTTCGATTAATACTGAGCAAATATGAAATACATTATAAAGCATCCTACTGTCGTAATTTACAGACTTTAAATTTCCACGGATTCGGAAACAGATGTCAGATTTGTTTTTGTTGTTTTTTGTTGTCTGTTCCTGGAAGGGTTAAATTTAATACCCATTCTCTCAATCTCTCGTTAACAACACTTTGAACGGGCATGGAGTGAAGACCCAAGACAATATATAGTGTTAGAATCTACACTTTGTTTTTATTATACCGTGATATCTTCTTATATTTGGTAATATCAAAAGAAAATTAGAATAGTTCGGGCCAGTTACAAGGAAGCGTGATATGTGTTCGAGGACAATTATACTGAGGAATTAATTCAAAATATCTTAAAACAGCTGCCACTGTCACATATTTATGTCAAAGGAGACAGTCAATGCTCGTATAGGTTGATAACAAATGTGTAACTAGATATACGCATTCATTGGGATCCAGATTCTTAACGTGGGGTACTCCGCTACCTGTTTTTTTTTCATTTACTTATTGGCCCATATTCTTCGATTCTTTGGTGCATATATTGCCTAACAAGTGCTTGCATTCACTTACTCACACCTTTTTTTCATGTTTAATCTGGCATATGTAACTGCACATTTGTTAATATACCTAAAAGTCCTTCGTGGATTCGGATCATGAGCCGTATCACACCGAAATCTAATCGATTGGCCCATTCCCGAGGAGACCTGAAAATTCAAGGTATTCCGTTCAGAACTGCATGAGTTATGTTGTGACCAAACACAAACACACGTGAACGGGGATGAACTCATATACTCCTGGCGAAAGGAATAAGTCAGGCCCCGCGCTGTCTGTCTATTACACTGCCTGGCGTACACTCACGGTGAAACTAAAGATCCCTAATAGGTTTGTTGCGGATCCACAACTGAGAAACGATCACAGTTGTGGGAATGGCCTGTACAGTTAGGCCTCGTAATGGTGAAATGGTAGACACTGGTAGAAGGCACCAAAAAACTCTTAAAACTACTAAATATACACACCAAAATGCATCCGTTAGTGTCTTTGATAGAAAATGGGTCTTTCTGGTAACTTTACCACGTTCTTGCTTTAATATATAAATGAAAAATTATCCCTAATGATCCTTGTAAGCCCGCGGTGATTTAAACATAACAATATACAGGAATTTGTAATGAGCGGACGTTGATCGACAGGTACCCGCCACCGACATCTATTATCGCCCGCTTTTTCAAGTTTAAACAGCGATAAGATCAGAGCGGGTACCCAGTCTAAATCCCGTTACAAAGGACTGTGGGTCACTCCATGTAATCATGGCGGCTTGTTCTCTATGTAAACACATCAGCTCTTGGCAAAATTATGGATAAGTAGGGCTATTGAGCATTATTTTGGTGCCAATACTTTCCAGATGTTTCATAAAACAATGAGGTAATTATTTTATGTTGACAACGCTTGAAATGTCAATTATACGATTCCAAAGAGGTCTCCTATTTGGAAACTTAGAGGCGTTTCCTAAGAGTCGTTCCCAAGACGTTGTTGACAGAGAGGAGCAGAGCAGATCGGAATCACACGTCTTGGGACGAGACAACTAATAAGGAAGCTTTCAGCTTAAAACTGATCCCGATTCCGCAAATCCTCTCATTATAATTCATATGATACACAACCATAAACCTTCTAATTGTTAATGACACTCAACTACACCATGCAATATTTTAATCGCCCCGTTGCAACGACGGCCGCTGGTAAACGTCAGTCAGAACAATACCTACTGGTTAACGATATAACATCAGCCAAAACACACCTACTGGTGAACGATATAACATCATTAAAAAAAATACCTACTGTTTAACGATAAAACATCAGCCAAAAAACACCTACTGGTTAGCGGTATGTCGTAACATCAGCCTAAACACACCTACTGTTTAACGATATGTCGTAACATCAGCCAAAACAACACCTTCTCGTTAATGATATGTCGTAACATCAACCAGAATGGACCGATGGAAACATTCGTCACATGTCACATTCGTCACATGTCCGGGATCGTGGCTCATGGAGTACCCGAAAACAGCCTCTAAAGTTGATTATACAAGTCCGAGAGTAATCTGTTGCCGAAACTACTCAATAAACAACTGTATAAATGATAATTCATTATTAATGGCAGGCTAACATCTACTGACAGCCTGTCACCCAAACGTCGATTTTAGATGAACTGAAGAACGATGGGGTGACAGGACAAGCTATTGGGGTCGCATCAATTCTAGTATGTGCAGATGTGCACGACATTTCTGACACTACTTTTTAATTTTCATCTACTTCTCGAACTGTCTTTTCCTGAGTTAAAACAAAAAGTGACGTTATTCTGTTGGGGGAAAATAATAATTATTACATCCACGGTTGACTTACAGTAGTTGCAGCAGTTTTTAATACCGAGGCTGATTTTACCCAAAAGACTCGTCTACACGGCTTCAGAAAGATAATCATAACTTCCGGTAGGGGATTTCCAAACTGCTACGTGTAAAACTCGGAATTACGAAGTCGGAAGCAAGGATTTTTAAAATAAAGCAATGATCGAAGCATAATTTAAAATGCTACTACATCAATGGAAAGAACCATTTTATTTTAGAATAAGGTCTATTCTATCAGTATGTAAAAATCAAAGTCATCCATCCCATCCGAAGTTATAGACTATTTTTTGCTCGGAAATGCTCGGTTTTAGTCCAAATGTGTAAAACTCGGAAGCCAGTAATGGCTAATGCATGATGGTCATCATATCGTCAGCAAACGTGTCAAGCATTTTCAATTTCCTCAATATGACATATTTTCATAAACTCAGTCTGTTTTGTAACATTCATGATACTGTTTTTTCATTTTATATTAAAATGATATTTTATTTCCTTTTGTAAATCAAGATAATATTAACTCGTCAATATTTTACGCTGTTACCATATTAAATGATGGTTGAAACATGAAAAAAATTAAAGGTTTTGATAATATTTTATTCACGTTACAAATGTGCCCCTTTAAAATAAACCTGATGATATCATAGAGAAATAAAGAGAAAATTTGACAGAACCTCAAAACATCCAGTAAATGTTTTTACAGGGTTGTTTTGAATAAAATATTTTATATTTTATGTATAAAATGAAAAACCTTTTTCTCTTCCATTGACCAAAATATTTTATCTGGATATTTATATATTACATTTCATCTCATGATCAGGTTGCACACATTGATATATATATATATATATATATATATATATATATATATATATATATATATATATATATTAAATCACAATGTGATATTTTCCACTATATGTTCCTGCTGTAAATGCAACCTGTTTCAATTCATGTTTTGTATTTTGCCAAAATAGCATAATATACATGATGCTTTACAATAATTTTTTTGATAATGATTTCATCAGACGTATCCTGCAAATTTAAAAAGAAAACAGAAACATAAACAACACCTTGACAAAAAGAAATACACAATGTAGTCCAGGTGCCAGGGTTGGAACCTTGTTTTATGGTCTGCTCAATGTTTTTTATGGTTATACCCTATTTTGATGGTGCTGAAGTCAAATCTGGATGATGCTTCTCTGGCATCCTTGAGGGTTTTGAGATATTCAAGATGGCCGCCAAGATGGCTGCCAAATATGAAATCATTACATATTTGCAATTATATGGTGTATATATGTACTGCAAAGGGTTAATTTACAATTAATTTGGTAAGGAGATCAATTATGTGCAATACTGTGAACAACTAAAAAATAAATCTTTGATTTTAAGCCAAAATGGCGTCCAAAATGGCCACCGTAACATATAAAGAATGTATATTTTGAAGGAAATGAAAGTGTGGTGTGCATGACTTGCACTCGAGTGGTTTTTGGCACATAAATTTATACTTTACGCTATTGTAAACAACGAGAGGTTGTCCTTTAAAAATAAAATGACAGTCAAACTACCACCAAGTTGAATACAAGCATATTTTGGCAAAAAGGTACAGGTATTTGGTGACATTGATTTCATATAAGGGTTTATGAACAGACTTTTTTTTATGGAGGGAACCGCCTCCTTTTTTTATACTGTCTTATATAATTCTTAATCTAAGTATATACATCATCTCGGTGTCTACCGTGCCGGCAGGTCCTGTGTGTGTAATCAGCCCATTGATGGTTCATAAGACCGAGAAACACCCAAAGACGCACTCATTTGTGAGTGATACACGGGTTTTGGTCTCCTACACGTTTCCTTTTAAGCCTGCCGAGCGTTCAGCCTGGATTGGGACCAATCGTAAATCTCTGAGGCTAAGATTTGAAATCACAACCTTTGTGCTATGCTCTACCCTAAGGTTAAAGAGTACTGAGATTTACCCTAGACCACTTGAGCTAGTAGGGTAAGTTAAAGTTAATATAGCCCGGTACTGATTTTGGTAAGATTTAGAAAATAATAATTCAGCGTCAAAGTTTTTTTTTCCTTGGCAACCATAACATGCAGCTACAAAATGGCCGGCCTCATCAATGGCATCATTGATATTACTCAGCAGGTCTCCCACTTTTCGCAAAGTGTGTCCTTTTTTCAATGTTTTGAGCATGGTAGACTTTCCTACGCCCCACATATATGCAGTTGTATCACAGCCAGTAAGAGCATGAGCAGCCAACAGGTCTGGTATTATATTCTGGTGTTTCTTGACTGTGTCCCCGATATAGCAGATTGTTCGTTTGGCACTAGTACTTTCCATCAGAACTGCGCAGTCAAGATTGTTCTCATGATAGTGGTGAAACAGAAGAAGAAACACGTCGGTATCATCACAGATAACCTTAATGAGACTGTTTCCATTCTTGGCGAGGTTCACCACCTGTTGCACCATGATAACGTCAGCCTCCTCATGCATTGTCTTCAAGTCATTCCGTGATGACAAAACACCCTCCCTGATTTGTAATGGGATGGGGTCATTTCCCGTCAGTACAAATTTGTGTTTGAATGCTTTATGTGATGTTTGCAGAGTCTTGATCGTGGATGACAACCCCTGACAGAGTATATTGATTAGCTTTACCTTGTTTTTGGTGACAGTCAAGATTATGCTCTGTTTAGGAAGAGGTGCATCTAGCCGCAGTTTTTATTGATTGGTTCCAACTCTTGCCCTGGAACATCTTGTTCGATCTTTAATACTGAAATCGAAAAATCTATCAAACACAAGGTACACATCCTTGTCAGCGAGCTTAGCAACAATTGCTTCAGCGAACCCATCTACATAGTCCTGTAAAGTTCCATGCGGTGGCCAGTGAATCACCTAGCGCATCGCACAACCATCAATCACAGCAACCTGTGGTACAGAAGCAAGTTCATTGGCTACTCTACGTGTAGACTGTTCTACATGGAAGTTTCCTCTTTATGACTTCTTTTGTTGTTGCGATGCGCATATCACCATCATCTTGGAACATGGACGTGGGTAATGGGGCAAGTTCGTGTTGAAAGACCTGCTTCAGATCTAAATTCCTTGCTGCTGCCATCGCTGTCAATCTGGAATATATAAGTACAGTGTCGAATGTCGAATTGGGACTAATGGTTATTTTCCTCTTTGTTGAGGACAAGGTTTTCACTCGAATGCCAATCGAACCATGGAAACCTCTCAGCCAGGTGGACTGATATTCTACCATCTGTTCCTTCCCGATTGCAACTGCCTCGTCAACATTGACTTCGGTGCGATGCACGACCCCAGTGACGATGTTCAGAATACCATCCTGATGCTCTTCAGGATTGAGAGGGTCGATACAAGTTGATAGATTTTCTTGGAGTTTCTTCCTTTCCTTTCCTAACTTGCTGATTAAATCATCGTGGCTGTCACTATCTAGACTGATTGGGCGTAATAGCTCTTCTGCAACAAACGTCAGAGCTCTCACATTTTGTGGGAATTTCTTACCAGATAACATTTTGTTTACACCTGAAAATGCTGATTCCATTATTACCTTCAAGCTAGTGTCTGCCATCAAGGTCCCGACACATCCAACAAAGCTCATAAGCATGTGCATCCCTCCAAGCCTGGGGATAAATGTCTTGAGTTTTGGGCATTTTGTGATATGCCCACTTGACATGGACAATCATACGGAGTTGTTGATCAGCCGTCATCACTGTGAAATTTTGTCCCGTGTTTCTAGAGTCTTTTTGAGCCTCATACATTGCAGTCAGTATTGTTGAGGGATCAAAAGAAACCGTGTTGTTGAATCAGACACGATGTCCTTCAAGAATCGGGCATCTAAAGTGTTGGCTCTTGTGAGGAGCACATGTTGGGATGCAAGGATCCGTAGTTGAAGAACACTCCGTTTTCCATCACTTTCAGGCACCGGTGGCTTTTTTGGACCCTTGTAACACTGTACGGATACATCAGGGGGTACCACTACTTTCATGTCACGTTTTTCCGAGCGCCGAATTCTAGTGTGTGACTTACAGTCACTTTCACCATGCTTGTTTGGATGCAAGTGCATGTGTGGATTGCAGTCCATTCTGTGAAGAAATATTGCAGTCAAAATTATCAACTACTGTTCGTACAAGTCCAATGCTAGAATCAGAAATGCCAGTCATTTCTCTATCATTTGCATCTTCAGCAGCCGCTGAGGCTTTGAAGCGCCTTACCTCATCATAGGAGCAAGTGACACCAAAACTACTGAGGTGATTGATAAGAGATTTCTCTCTTGCAAGAAATCCAAGACCAATTTGAAGATCAGTTGGTTGATTGGTAACTACATTTGTTATCATATTTCCAATTAGAATAGCAGGTAGCGTCATATCAAGCTTACTGCTGATGCTTGAGAGAAGGGACAATATTGTCGGACTGATAACCTCAGATGCTACATCCCTATTAATTTTTGTTGGATAAGCGTCTCGCTTTCTCTCAAATGTGTTGGCTTCTTTTCTTATGTTCTTTGCAATTTGTACCACTATACAATTTCCATAATCATCATAAACTTTTTTTCTGCAGTCATCATAGTACCTAGCATCGGCAGCATGCAGATCGCTCACAGCACCCTGGATCACGATTTGAACTTCCTCCGCCCATTCATCATGTCTCTTTTCACAAACCCCGAGTATATAGTCTTTAAACGTAGTTGCTCTACTTCCGCGACTTGCTGTTCGGCATTATTTAGATCAGCGCCACCTAGGGGGGTTGCGAGGATCCGGATTCATATGGCATATCTGCCCACAGAATATACAATTTTCCTGGAAACTGAATTTACTGTGGCTAGACCTTCGCCTTTTTGGAGGTGGGGTTTTGTCACTGGGATTGCAGTGACTCCCGTTTCAAATGACGATTTATATGTAATTTCGAGGTGTAAGAAGGTACGCAGTTGCGATGGCAAGATATAACCAGACAGGGATTATCCTCTAGCTGTTGTTGTAGCTCATCACTGAGTCCATTGCCTCTTAGTTTACTACTTTCAATAATTTTCTGTATGCGTTCTTTGCTAGCTGAAGTTAAAGCTTTACCAGATATACCACACTTGAAGAAACAGTCATTCATCCTGCTGGTCAGAATATTTAACTCATCAAAAGGCGTACAAAGCATTCATAAATACATTGAAAGATGAAAATACCTGTAGCTGGGCTAGAACTGGTCTACAAGTAAAGTGAAAAGACCTTAAAACTATTAATATTCTGATGAGTGGCTTGCGCTTCTTGTGCTATGATCCTGCTGTTGCTTTAAAACTAGGTGCAAACACTGAGCAAATTTGGTCTGCGAGTGAGTTTATTTTGTAATACAATATATCAATATGCAGACTTATAACAATGTATAGATATGTAGACAGGAGATATTCGCTTCTTGCACTCTGACACTGTTGTAAACACTTAGCAGTGAATGAACACAACACACACACGCAATGCTTTGGCTGAATTGGGGTGAAGATATTTTAAATTGCCGTGTGGAACTTAATGGAAGAGCCCTAGACCTAGCCCTAAAGTTCACAACTTTGTTTCATGACAATACACTGCCAGTAATTTGTTTATCTCAAATAGTCAACACTTTTGAGACAAAACATGTCACGAGTAGGCAATAACCAAACTGTATATATATATGCGGTGTTATAATTAAAAAAATATTTTTTAAAAATATTTGCGATTTGTGGTCTCGTATTTAAAAATGTACTTATTTCATATTGTGGGGGCAATCTTTTCGACAAATTTGAAAAAGGCTGAAATTAAACAGTTTTAAGCTAAACAATTTGAATCTACAGCATTTCTAAGGTCCACAAACGGTAGTTTTGAACAAATTCTCAATATGCTAATTTCATGCTGCGGGAGCCATTTTGGGCGCCATTTTGGTTTATTTTTTTACATGTCACAGCAGTGCACATAACTGATCTCCTAGCCAAATTTCTTGCATATTAACCCTTAATGGTACATATATATATACACAATATATTTGCAAATATATGAAAATTTCTTATTTGGCGACTATCTTGACGGCCATCTTAAATATATCAAAACCCTCAAGGATGCCAGAGTGGCATTATCCAGATTTGAATTCAGCACCATCAAAATAGGGAATAACCATAAAAAAAAAATTGGGCAGACTATAACACAAGGTCAGGTCCGAAAACCCATTTTGGCACCTGGACTAATGCATGTGTAAATAGATTTGATGCCGATTGTCACATTTTATGAGAATATAAAAACGATAGTTTCTGTTTTTGCAGAACGATTCAATATTTAATCGATATTTTTTATGATCAAATTAATGTTCTGAAAATTTGCAAAACCGCAGGGCACGAACAGTAATATATATATACATATATATATATATATATATATATATATATATATATATATATTTAAATTGTAAAATACATCAATTGAAACAAGGGACCTATGGGTCACGGCGCTCAGCTGTTATATATGATAAAAAAATATGATTTAGAAATGAGGCACATGCTGGTTTTGTGTGGTAATAAATATAAGCTGTATTATGAGTTGTTGTTGTTTAGCTTATGTATGATTTTGATAGTACCTTTGGAGACAGGGAAGAGAATTGATTTCATTTATTTTATTAACAAATGGAGTACTATTGTCACACAGATTTTGACTTGGCCATATAACATATAAGCAGAACATATAATATAAGAGTTTAACTAATTATTTAAAAACATACAAATATAGTCCCAAATATCATTTTTATTAAAAATAATAAGAGAATCGTATGATTTTTTAAAATGAAATATAACTGAAATGATTATTAAAATGATATTAAGGAGTATATAATAATGAATGCATTCATGAATACATTTTGAAAGTATTTGCACTGGTATTCATATACTTTCATTTATACCTGAATTCCCATTCTTTATGCAAGAAATTTTATAATGGGGTACATATTCATATTCGTATTTAAATACAATTGCAAAGTATTCGCACCATGTCTTGTATTTATTCACCAAACAACGATGTTGAGAACCCAGAATATACAAAATCCACACATTTAAATAATGATCATAAGTACCTGGTTTTATGGCTTTTATTTATATTAAAAAAAAATAAATGTAATATATTCATTTTGGACTAATTTCACATCAATGTACACACTAGACACAGTAGGAATCTAGATTAATATTATCAACTGCATCTTTGTCTATCATTAATTTCCTTCATATGATCCCTAATGATTAGTAATGAATAATATGATTTACCTTTTTATCATTAAAATTGAACTGAAATATACTGCATGGTGTTATTTGGAATATGTGACATTCTATCCATCGATACAAGATTTTTATATCATCAGTAACTGCAAGTTAATTTCCTGTTATTATAAACTAACAAATTCCTTTTCTATTTTTCTTTAATTTGTTATTAAAATCCAATAAAAATTTATAAATTTATTGTTATGTTGTTGGTTAAAACTACTAGATGAGTTGGGTTGGACACCTGGATCAACTGTGGCTGGCCATAAGCTGCCTGGCTGCCCCAGTGTATGCCTCGCCTCAAGCATGCTATTTTGCTGAATGTTCAACAAGGTCAACATACAGATGACTCAAGAGGGGCTGGAGAGAGCCAAGGTCTGACATGGTCTCATAAAAACATTAATAAAAGCTACAATTTTTCCCAATTTTTTTCAGCTGTCTAAACTGAAAAGCTAAAATCCTTATGTGTGCATGAAATGAAAATTATATCAACAGTGCTCACAGGAAACAAACGTGCCATGGTCAAAGTTGGGCAAAATCAAAGGTACTAATTTTATATTTATACTATTAACTTATAAAATTTGAAAAATTCAGAATTAATTTTGGGTATTCAATTGAATCTTGATTAAATAATGTTACATCTCTAGCTTCAGCAATTCCCTTGTTAAGGGAGTAAATATATTTCTTGATTTTTTACAAAGTGCATTATGTTTGGGCCCATAACTTAAAACAATTACGCAATACTGATATCATTTCTGGCATGTGCATAGAGAATGTATAGAAAAATATGTATATTATATATGATTAAAGTCAGATCAGTGGTTTTGATATTAGGCAGTCTTTGAGTGTAACAATGGGTTTTTAATGCAAAAATGAAGTTTTCCATTAATATCTTGAAGGTATTAATCCTAGGGACCCAATTCTTGGCATGGTAGGGGATTTTGGATCATCTAATTGTATGCCAAATTTTAGGAACTGAGAGCTGAAGCTGGGGAGCTGAGCTCTTGCAAACTGCATAACACTAGCTTGATGTAAACAGTATGTAATATGGTGCTTGAAAACTTGAATAAAATCTACAGTTTTTGATCAACTGGTTTCAACTTTTTTGTGTTAACGACAAAATGCTAACAAAAACATGCTGTGAAAATTAAATCCACAGTACTTACAGGAAAAAAACGTGCCATGGTCAAAGTTGGGCAAAATTTAAGATACCAATTTTTTATTTTTGTTAATATTTTAAAAAATTTAAAAGATTTTGATCTAATTTTGGGTATACAATTTTATTTTAATTAATTAAATTTATATTACTGGAGAAAAAAGTCCATAGCTTTAACATGTTTTGTGTTAAGTGAGCAAATATCTTTCCTGATTTTTTACAAAATACATTATGTTTGGGCCCATAACTTTTTTAAATTAAATAATACAGACACAATTTCTGGCATGTTCATAGGAACTATAAAGAGAAATATTTATGGTAAATATGAGGAAAAACAGATGAGTGGTTTTGATATTAAGCAGTCCTGAAGTGTGAAAATAGGTTTTTAATAAAAAATTGAGGTTTTTCCTCAAAGGAACGAAGTCGCAAAGACCCAGTTTTCGGCTTGGTAGGAGATCTTGGGGACATCTAACATTATGCCGAATTTTGGATTCCTAGATCTTACGGTTTCAAAACGTGCTACATCTACGGACGGACGGACAGACGGACGGACGACGGACAATGGACCACGACTATAGCTCAGATGACTTATAGTCAGATGAGCTAAGAATCAACAACAAATCAATAAAACATTAAACAAAACATTTGGCATAGCCAGAAAAGTTCAGTAAATGTTTTAAAATAATTTTTTTAAAGAACAAATGTTTAAAATATAAAAAAAAATCTGTTTAATAATGGAAACTGATACCAGAAACTATTAAGTCCTGAGGGAAGGAGGTCCGAAAGCGCACGGTACTGCTGTGTCAAGAATTCCGACTATAGTCCGGTGATTATACCAGGCCTTAGAAAAAGCATCCTATCTGTTAATTTTGTTTCTGATGATAAAAATATAAGAATCAAATAAAAATAGTGAGTATACATGGAATATTCAGATGGATTATATAAAGATCAAAATTACTATATAGCAAAAGCAGTATAGGAATTATTAATATTTATAATTGAAATAATTATCTTAGTGGTAAATATCTAAGTTTATTTATCAAAACGGCTTGGTTCCATAATTGCATGGTGTCATCATTTTTATGTGGAATTTCAAGGTATGAATCTTAGATAAGCCACAGGTTCAATAAAAATGCCTATATCCCGTTGCATCTTTAAGACACCAGCTCACCTCTAGAAAAGATTTTACTTGAAGCCCCAAATGTATTACTTGTTGTTAAAGATTCTATATGGTTATTTATCAAAGATTCAACATTCAACGATCTCTTCTGTAAACAAAATTGGAAATATTTTTATCGAGATCGTTGTAATCGTGCAGTAATCCGAAGTTGAAGGGAGCACATTCTGTTTAGATGCCCTTATCATGCAAAAATACTTTATAATATTATTAAATATTGTTACAGGTGCTCTTTTTATTATGTGACACGGGCGTAACTCCTAATGTGGCGCTCGTGTCTGGCCGCGTATTACATTCTATGTTAAATCCGTACTGGTTGAACTGTCGTAGTCATGTAAGCCTTGGATTTTCACGCCTGGTCGTAGGTCACGTGATGAGCCTGGTGTGTGGAGATACACACAGCGCTGTTTTTCTAGAGAATTCCTGAAACGCGTGTTTACTGTGATTGTGCAAGATCTTATAGACTTTTCGAGAAGTAGAAAATTCTCGGCTTGGGGTGTGAAGGTATATAAAGGGACTGTGTTTTAGAACGGAAGGGCAGAGAGAACAGAGCAGAGATTCCAGAGGACGCGGAAGCGTGTGTCAGATTCTAGGACCTTATCCGACTAATGCGGCAATTATATATTTTCAAAGACTTTCTCCTGGATTTTATGCATTTTGACTTCAGTTTACTTTCTGGGTTGTTGGAAGAACTTTCCACTGGACTGTCATTCTCCGAGAGTTTACATATAAAGGCCTTATCGTGGTGCCGGTGTTGGTATTCAGGTACTGTGCACGTTATTTTTCTATGTGATTGTACTGATTTATTGCTGTACCGCTGTTTTACTGTATAATTGTATTGATTTAGTGTATTGTAATGGTAGGGTTGTTTTAAGAATAAATTATGGTTATTTGTTCACAAAAAACACTGATTTTTTATTCATTCCCCTAGACATTTCACGCTGCCTAGTGTTACAGAATTAGATTTTTTTTTTATCTCTATTACAATATTTGTGTTCATCACGCATACGTGATCTGTTTATATTAGGTTCCGTAACAATATCCATTTAATTGAAATTGAAATGTTATGTTGAAACATCAGGAATGGAATTATTAGAATATAAATATCAAGTTGAAAAAGTTTGAAAGAAAGCGTTAAAAACTTTAAAAAAATTTTTAGTTGAAAAAAAAATAATTATTTGCTTAAATAAAAAAATCGATCAGATTTTATTATCACACATGTACTAGTATGTTATATATTATCTTGACTGTTGTATCCCTTTTCTAAGATATATTTTAACTTGTTTTTGAATATCGTAGATCTCTAACTTATTGAAAGGCATTTTGTTTAAGTTTTGTCTAATACATGTATGTTTATTCCAGCGATGTCCTACTGGGATATATTGAATTTTCATATTTGTTCAACGTATGGAAAATATATTACTGTTTTTATTTAGAATGACATCGTAATTTATAACTGTATTTTTGATGTCATATTAGGGTTTATAATACCATATTAATTATTCAGTGGTGCATGCATAGGGGGCGCAATCTCGTTCAGACGTAATATATCTCTCATTTTATCGAGTTCATTTCCCATTTATTCGTAATCGATTTTCATTTCTTTTTCAGATTACCTTTTTATTCCCTAGCAATTTCATTATTATATTTATTACTTTCCACTTCATAAGATGGTGATATTAATGAACGACTCTGTGATTTACTCCACTTAGAGAGCATAAAAAATATACTAGTATATTGAGAGATGGAGTCTTTCCGTTATCACGTCACTTTTCTCGGTCATAACACCCGGCTCCTCGGCTGATACTCAGACTCACGCACTGTGCTCCGCTGGTCGAGCCTGTGCGCTCACAGATCACAAAGTCGGTAAAATGCAAAGATTTTCATAATATCAATTATCTTATAACGAGTACTACATTTCAAAGGTGGCATTTTGCAAGTTATAAAATGTATAGACGCGCATTTCATCATTGACATTAACATGTTACGGACTATTGAATATTTGGATTTTCCAGTTTATACCGTAATTTTATAGAATTATAAATATTAAAGCCCAACAACCTAAGGTTGAATACATTGTTCAAAACATGTAGAAGAATAGTTGCGGAACAGAAAAACCCCATAATCTTTTGTTTAAGGTGCCTCAAAATGTCCTCTTTACATTGTATATTTTAAAATTAAAATCATACCCTCCCATGCCCTGCCCATGTAAATATAAATATCTTTAACATAAACATGGCATTAAATTTTATTAAAATATTTCATTGTTTATTTATTAATTATTTATTCTTATCATATATTATTGTTTTTCACGTGACCATGTATTATATATTAAGTAATATGTATTTTGTATGTATATATTTTGGACATATGGGCCTGAGGCCTTCTTTTCAAGAATAAAGATATTTTTTTGGTGAAATATACTACGTGAAAATACACCCACATATATGTATACATTTATATTAAATTTACAAAACAAAAAGTTAAGAACATAGTTTTCCGATTATGTATCATGTATTGTACTACACACTCATCAAAATCAGAATTATGCATAAGCAATTTAAATATATGCATGCAACTATAATTATAATGAAATTGCATTTGGGCTGTGGCGCTTAACTGACCGGAAGTTAACCAGTGTGTCTCTGTGACTTCCGAGTTATACACATTTGAATCACATCCCAGCACTTCTGAGTGGCTTCAGAGATGGCTTCCGAGCACAAAATCGTCCATAACTTTCAGATTAAAGAATGGATAAATATAATTGTTCACGGGATGATAGTAAAGATCTTATTCTATTGGGGGAAAAAGGCAAAACGGTATTAAAGCGTTAGCATTTTGTATATGCTTTAAACTGAATTATTTATAAAACAATTCCTTGGTTCCGGCTTCCGGCTTCCAAGTTTACATGCACGACCCCGTCATTGGTGCCCCAGTGATGAAAGGAGGTAATAAATGTAATTATTTTTGTGTAACAACATTTTTTCTTCGATATAAAGCACATATAATACGACCAATAAGCCTGTGATGCCAAATAATACCAGTTATGAAATATTTTGATCCGACCTTTAGAATGGGCGTTCTGTTGTGACTGCCATCATGACTCCAGGCCCTATCAGTTTATTTCCGAAGGTCTGAGTGTCATGTAGTCATGGCTAGCTAACATCCGGATCGGAAGAGGGTGCTGCTTCCAAAATGTGTCTAAAAACGTGGACTGGATGACCAGAGGGCATGGCATAATCTCAAACAGGGGAAAATCACCCACAAACATCAAAAGAAGCGAATGCCAAGTTATTACGTGTGTGGTTGAAAGGGCAAGCTTCATACTGTTGTTTCAGTGTGTCCGTGGATGCATATGTGCTTATTGATGTGTTACAGACAATCGACTTGATCTGAATAATCAGTGTGTGGGCCGTCACGTCTCCATTAATCATTGCGCTTTCTATAAGTTTTAGAAGTAAATCTTTGAGGTAATTTAGAGAACACAGAAAGCCCTTTAGGAGCAATTATTATCATTCACATTGAGCCTTTATTTCTGCCGGTGATTATGGATGGATGGACCTTCACGTTTGAAGACGACCTAACCTCTCCTCAACACCCCAGGAAAAGTCCCTCCTGACGCTCTGAAATTCTAATTAAGAACAATAATATATATAATGCCTTGTTAAGACACACAATTCAATTTATAAAATGTAGGCTTTTTGTCACAGTAAAAATAAGGTTCGGGTTTTGATAAATAACACAAAATATTATGGGGGATCATGAAGTGATGGAGTCGTTAAGGGTGGAATCAACACTAAAATCATGTCGCTGATAAGAAAAACAACAACTATAATACCTCACTCAGGTAAAATGATTACAACAGCTTTGATTTTACAATTAACAGGGAAGCTGTTTACTTAGGACTAATCAGGATCCATATCACGAATACACATAATTAAACTTTATTAACCCTGCGCGAAGCGAAGATTATTTTTACTCGATTCTGTGTGTGTGTGTGTGTGTATGTCCGGAAGATTCTGATGAACGGTATAATGGATGATACTGAAATTTATGATATAGGTTGATACTGTGAAAATCTCCAAGAAGTTAAATTTTGGCGTCAATCCAAACGTAAATAACCCCGGAATCGGTGTTTTAGGGGTATTACAGCACACTTTTTTTATACCGGAACGCAGCATGTGAAGACATGGCCATATTTTGAGTGCGAGTCGTGACGTAACAGACATGATCTAAAAGAGGACAATGACGTCACTCCACGTGTACGTGCCGTTTACCTGAAATATGTCAGTAAATCAACGTAAAGCAGGTAGGCCATGGTTGTTGTTCGTTGTGTTTATAGTCAAGGACAGCAATACCATGAAATCCAGGGTCGTTTTTTTCAATTATTTCAAATAAAAGTTCTCGCAGGAATAATACAGGTTTAAGTAACACTCAAGAGCATCAACTTTGAATATTATCTTCGGCGCAGAGCGACTCCATATCGGACGCTTTTTTAAAATTTACTCTTTTAATGTGCCAATGTTAGACTTCCGCATAATTTTATACTATTTGTTCATTAGGAGAGGACGGTTCACGTCAAGGGAGTTTTAGACTGCCTCAAGATGGCCATCGCAGAACTGGTAGATAACCGCATGTGTGCTTATATTTTTATATTAATATTTATTTCATAATGATCTGATACATTATTAAAACTACCATCTTATATTAATTGTATGTAAAAAAGCATAGTATTTAAACAATCTGTCCATCTGAATACCAAGATCAGGTAAAATATGAATAAAAGCTAATGATCGGAATGTCTGAATATGTGACAGTCAGGCAGAAATTATAATAGAAATTCCATTCTAGAGGTGCTTACATTCACTTGTTCTATGGAATGCAAGCCTCCGCCGCGTGAGTAGAACCTACTGTGAGATGCTCCGAAAAACCTTGTCTGCATTCATTTATTCGGCCCATATTCCTAGGTTCATCTGTGCATAAGTGAATGCATATTTTTAAATATTCCTTGATAAAGCAACAGAAAATGGGCCTTATCGCCACCAAGTTCTTAACGATTCTTCATTGACCCATTCCCGGCAAACGTTAAATTTCATGAGATTCCGTTCATGAATGCGTGAGTTATGTTGTGAATAAACACGCCCGCAAACATACAAACATACAAACACACACACGAACGTGGATGAACACATACCTTCCTGGAGGAGGCAAATATACAACATTTTTTGTTGTGCAACAAAGTTTTACAATCAGTGCAAAAAAAGTACTTGATGCACTCAGTTTTACGTCCAGTTAAGGTTTATGTTTATTTTCATTTTATTTTCATATATTTTTGTGGAGTCATTTCGAACCATATTAAATACAGGACGTCCGTCTATGATCTGTCGGCTTATTGGGCGTAAATACACGGGGGGTATATATCCCCCGGCAACAGAACAACTCCCCCCCGGACAATTACCCCCCGGACAATTACCCCCCGACAATTACCCCCTGGACAATAACCCTCCAGGACAATTATCCCCTCGGACAACTACCCCCCAGAAAACTACCCCCCTGACAATTACCCCCCGGTACAATTACCCCCCGGACAACTACCCCCTGGACAATTACCCCCGTGGTATAAATTACACATTTAAAGTACACGGTATACATTTAAATATATTCTGTGTTGCTAATGAGTAGCACAGAATGCCAAAGAAATAAATAAAATTAATTGCAAACAAAAAATAAAAAGAAAATCTCTTTAGATAATAATATCATGCTATTACTTATTATGATATTACTTATAGAGACTGGTAAGAATAGATCAGAATGAATGGTATTCCATATTTAAATGGAATTATATTGTAAGCTTGCGGTTGGTTATATGGACCATATGTTTACAAATCTTTTGTTTTACAACTTGCCAATGTAAAGCGTATTTCATATAATTTTTTTCCCATATATTTACAATTTTTATTACAATAAACAATACACAATACAATCATCTGAGAGGCATTGCCTTGAACTAGTAAACAGCTACTGAAAACTTGATGTAATTGATTTTTTTTTTCAATTTTCACAATACACATGATGTATGTACCTATGCTTGGTTTGAAATATATCATCACCGGTATTTGTTTTATTTACAATCGGAATATTTTACTTTTAGTTTGTACAATGTGTACTTTAAAAGTGTTATTATACCATGGGGGTAGTTGTCCGGGGGGTAGTTGTCCGGGAGGTAATTGTACCAGGGGGTAATTGTCTGGGGGGTAGTTGTCTGGGGGGTAGTTGCCCAAGGGGGTATTTGTCCTTGGGGGTTATTGTCCGGGGGGTAATTGTCTGGGGGGGGGGGGGGTAATTGTCCAGGGGGTAATTGTCGGGGGGTAATTGTCCGGGGGGTAATTGTCTGGGGGGTAGTTGTCCTAGAGCCATATCCCCCAACTTTTAAGCAAGGGGGTTGGGGATGGTAAATGTAATTATCCCCCCCCCCCTGTTATTCAGAGAATAACAATTATATATTGGAAATGAAATATATTAATAATCATATTTATTAATAATTATACATATATGTTTTAAAAAAACCTGCCGACACTGTGACAACCCTTCAACGATGCGAGTTCCCCGCCCCTTGAATATAATTTGATGCCACTTTTCGCCAACCTTTTCGCCGGGCGAAGACGCAGCCCGGCTGATATCAGTTAACAAAGGATGTACAGAAAGTCAAGCGTTTCAGCTAAAGTAAGTTTTTTTAGAATCTTGTTTCAGGCAAAATTCAGGTTCTCCAGGTCTATGAAAATATACTATAAGTCCAATAGAGCCAAGAATTCGTTATAAAGCATATAACCTTCGTCAATGAAAAAGAGCGATCATAAGAACGCCCGGTCTTATTGGTTTTCATTGACCTTTAATCAGTCTAACCAAATTAAAACAAATACGATCATCCAAAAATGTACATTTATATTTACAATTTATTGATTTTTTTCTGACCATTTATTCTTATTAATATGTATAAAATATTTGATCTTCCTTAGTTGCCTGAAAGATAACAAAGGTTAAAGGAAGTATGAACGGGCACAATATTACAATATAATAATTGTGGCTTAAAATTAAAAATCTTCCACAACATCCTGGGAGGAACATGTCGGGAGTTGGGGGTTTCATAAATATATTCCATGTCCTGAATTTGTCTATATCTTATAGGATCGTAACATAAGTCCTGATGTAAAAAAACAATAGATTATAATAAGCCTTTAATGTAGATTGTATGGTGTGTTCAGCTCCTGTATCTGAGATTGATTTGTCTGCTATATATTACAGTGTCTATAGGAAGCCGATACTGTGGCTGGAGCCTCTCTGGTCCGGCGTCAAACCAATAAAAACCAGCAAGCCTCTTAGGTATTATCTTAAAGGTCATTAATTTCATTATTATGACATGGGATCAATTTTTAAAGTATATACGCAGTATTATATAGATTCTTCAAGACCCATGGGTATATCTTACCATATTATGACGATATGAACTCCACCCCGCTGACCGCCGCCTTGTTTTTACGATTTTGATGTCTGTGCCTTGCCTTTTATTTGTTGATTTTATGGGACATACATTGGAAAGACTAGATTCCCTAGACGGTACCTATGGAGACGATAAAACATACATAATATATAACTTAAGTCACCGCAAGATGGACATGTATATATATATATATATATATATATATGTATATGGTGATCTCTGTACAAGCCCAGGATTATTGACAATATTTTGAGAACAACCTTGGCTGGGCCTATACTCAACCATGCCTCATGAAAGTACAGATTAAGGTTGTTTCTCTCTGATCTTGAGTATCTTTATATGGTAAATCTATGCAGGAACTGGTTATGTTATGACTCACTTTTTTATTTTGTTTTCTCCGTATTTTTGCTCATACATTTTACTTACAACATC
Source organism: Sipunculus nudus (assembly GCA_026874595.1). Taxonomy (NCBI): domain Eukaryota; kingdom Metazoa; phylum Annelida; class Sipuncula; order Golfingiida; family Sipunculidae; genus Sipunculus; species Sipunculus nudus. The sequence goes on along the minus strand of CM049311.1, from coordinate 51,877,592 downwards.
ATTATGATATATTGTTACGGAACCTAATATCAACAGATCACGTATGCGTGATGAACATATATTTTGTAATGGAGATAAAAAAAAATCAGATTCTGTAACACTAGGCAGCATGAAATGTCTAGGGGAATGAATAAAGAAAGTCAGTTGTTTTTTGTAAAAAATAACTATAACTTATTCTTAAAACAACCCTAACATTACAATACACTAAATCAATACAACTTCACAGTATAACAGCAGTATAACAACAAATCAATACAATCACACAATAAAATGAACAAAGTGCCCAGTACCTGGATACCACAGTCACAGCAATAAGTCCTTAAAATGTATAAGCCGGATGAAAAGTTCACACAAATTCTCTCGGAGAATAAGAGTCCATTGTAAAGCTCTTGTAACAATCCAGAAAGTAAACTTGAGACAGGCAGCACTAAATTGTAAAGTGTTAGTAAAAGTAGAATCCCTGAAATTAGTGGATAATTGGATAGGTCCCACAAACTGACATACACACGTCTGTGTCCGCTGGAATATTCTCTCACCTCTCTCCCGGCTCTAAAACACAGCCTCTTTATATAACTCTTCACCTCAAGCCGAGAATTTTCCATTTCTCGAACCATCTAAAGAATCTAACACGGTATACACGTTCAAAGAACATACTAGAAAAACGAATGCCGTGTCTCAACATATTAGGGTTAACACGTGAGTTCGCCCCGGCTCGGCCAGGCGAGAAATCCCCAATCTAGCATGACAACGAGAGTTAAACCAGTACGGATTAAACTGAGAGTGCGACGCTCGGCCAGGCGAGGCAGATACAACACGGGTTAACACAACAAAAAAGACCTCTGTCAGACTTTTACACACAATAAAAAGGGCACCTGTAACAATATATTAACAAATACTTGGGAATTAGAAACGGCTAAAGCTTCCTAACTGTTAGTTCTCTGTCATATTGGAACATATGCTCCTGGTGCATGTCGGGAATGATGAAGGGTTAGCACATATATTACAAAAAGCTCAAAGTGATCTGGAAATATTGCAAGCTAAATACTTTGGTTGCCTTTTTGTTCGCGAGGGTTTCCAATTAGGGATATTCTCGAAGAGGAAATTATCGCGAAATAAATACTTCGTTACTAAGACGCAACATCTGAACAGGTGAACAGTAATTTATTCTGTAGCTTCAATGGCATCTCATGTATATAGTGCCGGTAACATCAATATTAGGATACATTTTATGTTACCGGTAATTCAAAGTTTATATACCAATACTATTGCCTCTACTGCATAAAGAATTTCCATCTTAACTTCCCTTTAGCTTCGGGTGAAATTGTAAAGATTTTGCGTACATATAATGTAAGTGATAAAATCATTGTTATATGAAATTGTGTAATTTTTCTGTATGCTTAATCATGAAGGATGAAACAATGAAAGGATAAAGGATGAAACAATTACCTCGCAAATATGAAGCCGTACATATAAAGCCAGCCGAAATATTAGCAGATCAAACATGTAAGTACAAATTTAAGACACCACGTCTTGTGTGTGTGTGTGTGTGTGTGTGTGTGTTCCCAGTTTAAACATCTAACGAATTGCAGCTAAAGAAGGTAGTCACAGCCGTTAAAACATGCGAAAAAATAAACAAATTTTTTATTATGCACAATGTTTTTATTTTATGAAAGTTTCTTTCGGTTACAAAACCTGAAACGGAAATCAATGTCATGTTTCTGTATAAGTTGTTTTGCTATCATTTCCTTGAACTGATTTTTGAACAACAGGACCCATGTTACAGTAATTTACTGACTGTTTTAGTCTGCATCCACGGGGGGCCTACATATCATGCCTACATTACAAGTCACACCTCGACGGCAGGTTCCGCCTAATTATCAATTTATGATTCCCCTGCGGAGACTCTGATTAAGTCAACCCTGGTATTAACATGGTATACATGTTTAAGTATTTTTGTTCCATCCATTTTTTTTTATTTATTGCTTCCGCCAGGAGTGCATGCGTTTATCCCCGTTCGTGTGTGTGTTTGTGTGTTTGTTCACATTAAAACTCATGCAATCATGAACGGAATCTCATGAAAAAAAAACTTTCAGGAAATTTCGGGAATGGGCCTTACAAGTGAATTCAAACTCCTCTTTGGTAACATCCCACAATAGGTACCCCCACTTCCAAATGGCGAAGGCCTGCATTCCTTAGAATGCACATTTCTAGCATTTCATATAATTTTATTTATCATACCATTGTGCAAATTATCCTAAGTCTCCTATCAAATAAACTAACACAAGAGATCTCTCCCTTGCAATTAGTGGACTGTTACCTTCTCACATGTATTCTTTAATGACTTGGCATGATCAACCATCGAGATATCCTACATGGCACTCATGACCGACACGTTGTTCAAAAGATAAATAACACAATATCAAATGACAACGGCAGAGTCTCAAGTACTTATTTAAGGATCATCACCGTCACGTATTCCTAATATTAGTGATTTAATGTCTGGTCTTAAAAGCGTCAAGGCCCAAATGGTTGCTTTAACTTTCAATTCGCCAGATTTATATCAATCATCTTGGAAGTCAGGGAGTGTAGAAAATACAATGAACGTTTCTGCCAAGGATTGCATCTCAGCTTCGACACTCAATAAAATGGTATCAACCAAGCCATTGAGAAAGCGTGCTTCTGGTGGCATGGCTTACCATGTGATTCAAAGCTTTCTACACTAAAGGCCTGGCAACAGTGTGCAACTTTTGTAAACCAGATCAGGCAAAACGAATTATTGTCTAAATCTTAAAATGAAAAATAATGATGACGATGATAATAAAACAAAGAAAACCCATTAGAAGAGTAACATAAGAAAAAAATATAAGAAATTATACAAGAATCTCCCGAATTAAAGAAACCCTAAAAGAAACAAAAGTACGACGACAGTTTTAAAAAGACTAAGTGGTCAATTAAACCCTTAAAGACAATGCATTATTGAAGAAAAATATGACAGACGAGGATGTTTAAAGACAACCAACGGTTATGAAACAGTTCATTAAAGTAGAAACAAAAGATTATGTAAGCTGTATGTCAGAACAGATCCAGTCCATTAACAGGTGGAAAAGGAACACATTATTTAACGGTCTTTTGATAATGTCAAACAGGATGTCCAGAACGTGTGAAGACCCAATACATCAACTGACAGATGAAGCCTGTGAGTGGTATGCGTGCACTAGAATTATAGCAGCACAACATTAGGATGACTGAAAAGTTGTCGCATAGTAAAAAAAAAGGTTTGTTACGGAGGATAACACTGTCACCATTCTCTAGGAGTTCAGATATAATGCTTACACGCCTGCAATCAATGTGAAAGGAAAAAAAAGGACAATTGCATACTCTTTGAATTAAGAATAAATAAAATCCCGAGAAAAGATCGGCAGAGGCAAGACAACAGAGAAGATAACGTGATATAGGCGTCTCCACTATAGCTAGCAGTAACAGTCCCAGTACTCGAATGACCCCGTGAGAAATATTGATGTCATCATGTCAATATTGTTGAAGGATAATGAAGGAAGAGACGGTCATATTTCCCACAATCATGGTCAGGACCAATGCACAACTTTAACCCTTCCTCTAGACAGCAGAACCGATTATTCCCCCTGGAGGGATGATTACACAGGAAACGAACAAGTTTGGCGCCTCCCTGTTATAGTGTAGACGGGGATGTATTTCCGTAGGAATTTGATGCCCAAATTGCGAAAATGACTGATTTAGCATATGAACTTATGAGAAAAAGGTAACAAATTTTCAGATCCCTCTAACACCGAAAATCCAAGATGGCCGCCTTCACTCATTGGTATTATTGAGTGCTGGGGATAAAGTGTACTTGCACGTGTAACAGAACGTTATCTTAGAAATTGAATAAGATAGTGCTTGCTTTCAATTTTTTTGCACTTATGCTGATGAATGAATGCAGGTTATTATTTTTATGAACCCTGTGACGCCAAGGAATCCAAGATGGCCACAACTGCAGTCTTAACATAGAGATAATGCTATAATACTGTAATTGTTGCTTAAAACATAATGATATTGGATAGATTTATACGTTTTTGAATGTGTTCTGTTGATTGCAACTAAAAAGGATTTTTTTATGAGCTTTGTCACCCCAGGGAACCAAAAGGGCGACCATGGCAATCTTAACATAAAGTAATGATAAAATAGTGTAACTGTCGCATAAAACTTAATGATATTAGATATTTGGATCGATTTATACTTTTTGAATGTATTCTGTTAATTGCAACTAACCAGTAGTTGTCGGAAGCTTAAAGAGGGTACGCAAGGTCAAAGTCAAATGTATGTACTAATATTTTAAAGCACAAAAATATCTTGGGCACTTCATTGATATATATTATGTGATAATGTGATCAAAAGGAAATAGACCTTATGAAACTGATGCTCGTGGTCTCTTTTTTAAATTGCTGATTCTCTCATAGTAGTACTACTTGGTCAAGGTGCCTGCCTACCATATTACAACAAAACAAACATTTATAATCAATTTGTGAGGTTATATATATCGAAGATTCCAAGATTCCAAAAGCCTTGTTGGTGGTCTTGATACAGAAATATTCATGTCATATTAACTATTCCAAGTACCTTGTAGAACAGGAAGATCGGTAAAATCGTTGTCTGAATATGTTATATTTCTATATAGTTTATCTGAATGTGAGCTTAAACAGGTCTAATTGTTACAAGTTATAGAGAAGGCATTTCTTAAAGCTAAAAAGAGACAAATAATGCACACAAAAACTAATCAGCCATATTTGATCAGCAGAAAAGAAGGCACATCTTCATATGTAAAATCGCATATGAGTACGCATTATTCCTAAAGGAAAGTTTGCACATTACGGGAATACAAATATCTCTATTGTACACTTGTACACCATATAGATGCGGGCATAAAGGCCAACACCACGGATGGGTTTTTTTTATTATTTTGTTTTGATGGAGGTAGCCGCTTCAATTTTTTTAATGCAAACTTAACTACATATATTTACATCTGTAGATTTCCATTCCGGTTTCGGGCTACGTGTCAGTATCACACGCTTTCTCTCATTTTATATCCTGGCATTAACCAAGCCTCGATGACTTCTGCACCTACGGGTCCTGGATGCGTGATCATCCCTATTGCTGGGTCAAATCACCGAGGATCCTCCGAGAGGAGCACTCGTTTGTGAGTGAACCAAGGACGTTGGGCACGACCTTCCCATTACGCCTGGATGGAATCACTGTCGAGTGTGCATCAACCAAGGGATGCAAATGCCATAATAATGTAAACCTTCAGGTGTTTCCAGAGGTGAAAAACTGCCCCCCCCCCCCGTCCGTTGAACGCTCTCATTTTATTTGATTCTTTTCCCATTTATTCGTGATTATTTTTGTTTTCAGATTTCATTTTGACTCCTCGGCAATAAAATTTTTAATTGACGTATGTATGGTTTGCTGCGTTAGGACAACATCTAAATAATTGTATACTTAGGAAGGGGGTCTTTCCTTCAATGCATTCTGGGTGGTCATAACACCTGGGTATAGATGCCCAAATTGCACTCGTGTCTAAGTGAGACACAGCCTTCCCGTTAGTCTGTCAATTATTTTACCACGAAAATTAAATTTAGGTGTTGATATTTTGTGAGTGATTAACTTGGATGCGCATTTTCACCGATGAATCAACATGTAACATACAACTGAATGTATGAACCGGGCAGTTTATATCCTTAGTTTTAACTTGTAAAAATATGAATATTAAAGCTAAGCCCCACTAAGGTTTAACCACATAATCTATAAATACATTTAAAGGAATAAAAGTTGAGGAGCAGAAAATCCTAATATTTCTTATGTGAATAATGCCTCAAAATATTCCTCTTTAAATTGCATATTTCAAACTTTCTTCCCATACAGGAGGCATTATTTATATCAAGGTTTCATATCGTGTGCACAGAGAAACCTTGGAGAGAAAACTTTTGAGGCTTTTATCTTGCGATTATACTATCGTGTTATTACAGACGTTTTGATTCATGAATCGACAACTGATTTCAACATATTTTTGAATTTCAATGTCTTAAACCCCCCGATATTACCAACGACATTACCAACATTCATAACAGGTATGTAATAATAAGTATATGTCCATGCACTAGAGTGTTTCCAAATTAAGTAGGGAACCTTCACCAGAGATCCTCCATTGTTTCTTGAATTCAAGATGAGCCGCGCAGAAAGCCCAATTTAACACTGAAACTCTTACACAGCATCATCGGCCTCCGTAGTTGCATGGTCAACGGTTTCACCAAATAATTTATATAATAGGACTGTTGCAGAGAAACAAGTATTTCCGACGTTCCCACTGAATGTCTTTCAGGCATTGCTGTGCCTAAGGATTGACATATAATACATATTTTCAACCATGTTCAAGATAAATCCATATTGATTTTACCTACATACATTTATATGGTCATTTGAAACAGTTACCCTTATATCATATATTCCACTGCCCATCTCAATTTTATTTGAATACGTCCTAAGCGTATCTTATAACTGTGCTGTTTTCTTATGCACGCACATCTTCTGGCCGATGCAGACCTGATAGTATTTCCTGATATTATCATCCATGGTAGGGGTATCTTAATCTTGAGGTGCTTGGTCCCGATTATCCGACATTAACCTACGGTGTTCAGTAAAAGGTACATGTATTTGAATTCGCCAGATGGCATTTACATGTACACACTTATCATTTTTTATGGACAGCACCAGTATGACCCTGTGCACGAGCAGATGTGTTGTCTTCTTTCGTTGGCCGCCTTTTTTGTCAGGGCAGCATATTTTTTTCTGTTTCACTCTTTCAATCTTTTGTGACATTTACTATAATAGTTGACCTATTTCAGCCCATATTCAGGTAAACTCCAAAGATCCTTCAGACAAAGGTTTCTGCTGAAGCTCCTCGAAGTGTACCAGGCGTCTGGAATAGTTAACATGCTATAGATTGTTCCTGTATCTTTTTTTTTTTACTGACCACACAAATTGATTTCAAAATAGTTGTTTCGCATGAATACTGTCGAAGATTAATACTAAGCAATAAATCAGAAGAGAATCAGCAATATGTGAAATATGTAAAATGTACATCAATTTCATGTTTTAAAGGGGCCAATTAAATCACCTATCTGACCTTTATAAACTAAAGGTAATCCCTTTGAGATTTTATACAAAATAGGTCAGAAAACGTTGATATCACGCACATAGGCTGCTTGTGTATGATATGGGGGGGGGGGGGGGGGGGGGGGGCGCCAAAATAAAAATAATTCAACAATGGCATCAAAGAGCAAGTCAGGTAGGCGAGAGTTTTGCAAATGGCGTTTTGCAACAAATAACCTTTCTGCCTTCGCATATATGCCACATACCATGTTAGGTAACATTTTTTCAACCTTTTGTCAACATTGCTTTGTTTACAAACATGTTGTTGATGAACAAGTTCATACATCCTTCACGGAGGTATTATAAGAACATTCAAAATCCAGAATTACCTTAAAATCATTAATATATAAACACAGAGAAGCAAGAAATCAAAAAGGCAGGTGAATGGGCACCTTTAAGGTCCCTTTGAAAAACCTATGACAGTATCTTAGTGTAATGTATTTTAATATCGTCCTTGTGGTATATTATTTTGTCATAACAATTATTAAGACAATTATTTCAAATGTTGACTATTTGAAAACCATATTAGATAATATATGACAGCGTATAACCCAAGATGTCTAATGTTATTCTTAGGATAGAAGGTTGGTAAATAAGTTTGACCTTGACCTTGAATACACTTCCTAACCTTTTAACAGCTCCTGGTGTAGATGGTATCACCAGTACACATTCAAAATCTTAAAAATCGATCCAATATTTTTCATTTTGATGCGATAGTTACAATATCAAAGCATTATCTAGGCTATTTATATGATGGCGGCCATCTTGGATTTTTAGGGGGTCAGAGGGTTAATAAAATTTGTTACCTAACATTTTCCACCAGCTTATACCTAAATGAAGTGGAAGCAAGTGCTATCTCAATTTGGGCATTCAATTCCTACGGGATTGTGATTTTGCTACAAGGGCGACTACACTATTAGTCAGACGGATTATTTTTAAAGGGATGCTCTCTGCTCTGGTAAATATCTATAGGCCAGCCAATCCGGGAATTCAGAGATGCACTTCTCCAATGTGAGGAGTGTCCTTGTATGGACTAAAAGATACTTATCCCATAATATATGGTGGGAGTGAAGAGCTTATGACACTCGGGGGGGGGGGGGGGGTGTTTTCTTTGTCATAATCATAAGGGGGTGTTGGTAAGGGGGTGTCTAGGTAATATTTTCATTTAGAGTCTTGTTTCGGGGAATTTCGGGTGGTGATTTTGCCGTGGGTTTCAATATGCAGTCCTGTGAACTGTCCCCATCCATTGTTCGTGAGCCCTTGGATATATCTCTGACATGCATTACCCTCCGACTCCTAGGTGCCGGCACTGACGTCGCCTGAGTTACAACAATGATGGCTGATACCCGAAGTTCAGCTTTTCATTAAGCCTACCTCTCCAGTCATATTTATGGTCCCCTGACGTTCTCCGTGAGGTGAACCGACCACGGTCAAATACGAACTCATATATTCGGTGTCGGAAAGTGTCTGATCAGACCCTCGCGTTCAATTCTAAATGTGTCTCTCTCATATATAGAAATTCAGCACACCCGAGTTTTTAATTGTACAGTTAATCTCAACTGAATTACCCAAGTGAAAAGCAACAAAGGAGAGATTTAAGATAAATAGCTCGTTGAATATGTTTTTAAAATGCATACCTACTGATTAATCATGAGCTGATTAAGCTGCATGAAGTATGACCAGACACGATAATTTATTTAATTACCCTTGGCTTGTCATTACTTGGAAAGCTTAATGTAGTTAGAAATAAACATGATTGTGTATTTTCAGACTTAAATTGAAGTAGCACTCAATATGAAAACGCCGGGTCATTTCCTCAAACGGTAGAAAGGAAATGATACCTTGATTACGATGGTCGTGAGGTTCTGGGGCATGCGCTAGGCCCCGGGCGCCCCGGTAAATTTCCGTGCCCACTCCTTTTTTCACGTTTATTTCCCAAGGGCCAGCTCACTGCAAAACGACACCAGGACGATTAGCATGATGGAAGCTGTGTCATTTTGTTATTTACACTCATTCCGCTATGTTCTCCCACCTACTGGAGTTGTCCGTTATAATGCTGCACAGAGGTCGTGTCATTCTAGTTAATGAATGGGATATAAATTCATATCCTCATTTCAATCAACCAGATCGTTGTCACTTTGTCATTCCATGGACTGTCAGTAGGATTGCACACTTTTAAAAAAGCAATTAACCAATATGGACCACACGCATGGAGTAACAAATGACAATAAAACTTGGGCAGTTAAATGAAACAAAAGCGGTCTGTATAACCCGCAGATAAAATGATTATACCTTTCAGAAATGAAGGCAACTGTATCAACATATACCACCAAATTGTCTACCTGATTGGCCATTTTAATTAAAAAACGAAGCATTTAATCACAATTGTGTGGTTCATACAAGTCGTTCTTCACTCCATCACAAATGTACTGGCAAAAAAATTTCATACTGGTCATATTTTTATGTCCCAATACGTCATCTGACATCAAATTACATGTACATATACGGTTTAAACAATATTTTATCGCAAAATAGCAAGAGAATTTGGAAAAGGGAACAGCCCTATATGAATCGTTCTTCTCAAAGATACACATATAAACGTATTCCAATGTTAATGTGCTTACATGTCTTAAATAAGCGTTCATTCGGTGAGTTATGACATGTATGTATTTGAATTCGCCAGATGCCATTTATTTGTGCATACTTATCATTTTTACGGACCGCACTAGTATGACCCCTGTGCGCGTGCAGATGTGTTGTGTACTTTCGTTGGCCGCTCTTCTTTTGTCAGGGCAGCATATTTTTCTGTTGTACAATTTCAATCTTTTTTTTTGACAATTACAATAATAGCTGACCTATTTCCGCCCATATTCAGGTTAACTCCAAAGATGTTTCTACAGAAGGTTTCTACAGAAGCTCTTCAAAGTGTACACGGCGTCTGGAATAGTTAACATGCCATAGATTGTTCCTGTATCAGGATCAACAAGGCTGTTTTAATCTTTTTTTGCTTACCATACAAATTGATTTCAAAGAGTTGTTTCCCATTGATAATGTTGACATTTAATACTAAGCAATAAATCAGCAGAGAATCAGCAATATGTGAAATATGTAACACGTATATCAATTTCATGTTTTGAAGGGACCCAATTACCTATATGACCTTTATAAACTAAAGGTAATCCCTTGGAGATTTATACAAAATAGGCCAGAAAACTTTGGCCAAAATAAAACAAATTCAACAATGGCATCAAAGAGCAAGAGTCAGATAGGCCAGAGTTTTGCAAATGGCGTTTCGCAACAAATAACTTTTCTGCCTCCGCATATATATGCCACATAGCATGTTATGTTATATTTTTGCCCCCTTTGTCAACATTGCTGTGTTTACAAACATGTGGTTGACCAACAAGTTCATATATCCTTCACGGAAGTATTAACAGAACATTCCAAAACCAGAATTAGATAATTAATATATACACAGAGAAGCAAGAAATCACACATTCTCTTTCAAAAAGGTAGGTGAATGGGCACCTTTAAGGTCCCCTCAAAAACCATATGGCAGTATCTTAGTATAATGTATTTTAATATCGTCCTTATGATATATTATACTGCCAAGACATTTAGTAATACTGTTGACTATGTGGAAACCATATAACATAAAATATGACAACGTAGTACCCAAGATGTCTAATGTTATTCTTAAGATCAAAGGTTGGTAAATCAGTTTGACATTGACCTTGAATACCCTCCCTAACCTTTGGACAGCTCCTGGAGTAGTTGGTATTACCAGTACAATTTCAAATCTTATAAATCGATCCAAACTTATTCTTTTTGAAGCGATAGTTACAATATAAATGCAAGATCTAGACTATTTTATTATGATGGCGGTCATCGTGGATTTTTTTGGGGTCAGGGGGTTGATAAAATTTGTTATCTAACTTTTTTCATCAGCTTACATCTAAATGAAGTGAAAACAAATGCTATTTCAATTTTGGCCTCCTACGGGACTGAGATTTTGCTACATGAGCGACTACACTATTATGCCTCCACCCAGCAGCGATTGCGTTCCACACGACAGTGAGGTATTGCATGGTTAATCGGCATTTGAAGGTCTGTACATCTATTATTCCTGTCATATAGATCACTTACAATGATAAAAACATTGACATACCGTCTGTATAAGATCTATTTAGTGTGATCTTTCGAAACATCATATTGAACATTGCATTACTCTATTCAGTTATTATGTTTGACGGCTGTTTCGTTCATGATTCCGTGATTTATTATAAATACAGAGCTTCTGACACATCTAATTCTGCGTCAATTTAACTTGTACATGTGCTTTGGTCATTATTAATGAAGCTCAATTTAATTCTCTCCAGGAAAGGCTTGGAAATGATGATAGTTTTGATCGATAGGACAGCATATTGGAGTATAATGATATCCATCAAGCTCGCCGGTTACCTAATAGCAGAGGAACCACACTCAGTGCAACCATTAGCAACGCGCTTGCATCATCAGGACATGCAAAAAAGTTGGAACCGAAACGGGTCACATGATCAAGTGACTCACATAACTTGCTTTATTGGCATGGTGATGACCTCTGACACGATTAAAGCGTGCCTCTAGTTTGAAACAGAATTTCAGTTAACTTTTCCTTTGAAATATTATTAGAACTCTATTTTTTACTTTTTTTATTTAATGTGTATCGGGGACAAAGGGGTCTAGATATGTACATACATAAATAATTCTTGTAATCTGACGTAAGGAATGTATCATTTTTCTCTGACCCTCGCGACATTTTACACATCTACTGTGCAGTGAAGATCAAACGTCAAAGATTCAGATGTAATATAATCTTACAAGGGATATGGTTTCATAGCTTTGTTCCAGCCGAGCTGACAGCGCTCTCCCCTCCCCTCTACTGCTTGTTTATGCATGGGATTTGTGCAAAAGAGAGAGGAAATCTGGAGTGAGACGATGTCATGGGTGAAGACAGGCTGTGAATAACCTCATGCACCAGGATCAAGTTCTTGTGTATAATACCTTCATTTACAGGTAGCCAATGGAGACTGTTGAGCACTGGTGATACATGTTCGCACTTCCTCAATCCAGTGATCAGTCTTGCAGCAGAACTCTGAGCATGCTGGCGATCTATGGTAAATGAAGGTAGTCCTTCCAGCAAGCCGCGTTTTATTTCAAGTCTGGAGAAAACAAGAGCGTGAACAACTGTGGCGCAGGTCGCGTTACCAAGATTGCATCGAATATTGTTTATCTGCCAGCTGTTATTGATTCGACTGCTGTGTGACTAATGAGATGTTGGACCAATGTCGGACTGATAAGCAGAAGCCGTTCAGGCCACCTATTGCTCAGTGAACTATGACAAACTTGTGTGTCGTTTTGAGTGTCCCCTGTTTTTCCGAGGGCACCCGACTATAAGCCCTGCTGAGCAGTACCCATCCGATTTAGTCTGTCGTCTTTTCCGCTTGCGAGCACAAATCATATTCGTTAGACCTAGAAAATTTCTTATCGTCCAGACAGGTCCTGGTACAATCTGTTTGCAAACTTTCAGATCAACATTGAAAATATGCTTTTCTTTAACACATGAGAATAGCATTACATTTTGGCGCCATCTTTAATTTTTTATCAGAGAAAACCGTTGGAAACAAAAAGTGAAAAACATATATATCCATCTCGAGTGAAAGGTCCTGTAAAAGCTCAAGTTTCTCTAACACAAATGCAGGGGCTTTCTCGAAATCTTGGATGAATTTACCTATTGTAAAATTATTGACGTGATTTATATTTTTCTATTAAGACTGTCGGTATTCAAAAGGATGTATAATGTATAGGAGGAAGGACAGTTTTGTTTGCCCCTGGTCACTTTTATTATCTTAAAGCACACATGCCGTGTATGATTATCAGAATTTGATATAAATCCCTAAACCCTGTAGGTACTTATTCTCTTAGTAATGCGAAGACATTATATACTTTTATCGGATATGTAATAATATGAGCTGTTTAAAGGTGGTCTATGTACCCTACACTGCTAATCAGCGTTTGTGTTTAAGTCTAAATTTGACAGTTTAAAGATATCACGTCCTATATTATAATATATTCCAAATGGCAGTAATTTATTGGTTAAGATTTGAGTTTTCTTAAATACCTTGAAAAGTACATCGAACTTTAAAACATTTCAAAATTTTGTCCAGCTACCTTTGTTTCTATCATAACTTAGCTGAAGACATCACATTGAAAAAAAACTATTTTTCCTGGTAATTTCACTTATGACATTTTCCTCAGCGAAAGTTTAAAAAAAAATATTTGGCTATTTTAACAATAAAGCACTTGTGTATATGAAGCACAGATATTTCGAAATAGAGATTAATGCAAGTATGCTAATGAACATACAGTTAAGAGTACTGATGAAATTGAAGGTTCACGCTTTATAATACATTTTATTGGTCGGGTAACTTTTAATAAGACACAGACCCCTTCCTTGGTTTCGGTGGATTTTAATTCGGTTCTTATTTACTTGAATGACACGGGCTTGTACTTGGACTCAGGATTGCCAATAGACTCGGACTTATACTTGGACTCGGACCGAAACTTGTACTTATACTATTACTTATGTATACCTATACTTGGACTCGAATTTTAACTTGGATTCGGACCTATATACTTGGACTTGAACTTGGACTTAGACTTGAACTCGGGATTTCGATATAGGAAACATTATTCGACATCAATCCTGCTACCCGGTATACGCCTTGATTCTATACATACTGATCAAATGATAAACCTCTGATTGTTTGTACTTATCTTACTCATACATACAACAGTGTTATGATGTTCAAAATATGAAATAAAATAAAAACCTAAAATATACTCAGGTAACTTACGATTAGAGGATTACAAGGCGGTGACAAATATAAAGAACCTCTCACAGCAGATGCTTTAACGAAAGATTAAAAAAAGTATTAAAATTTAAGCCGGACCACAGCTGTTCCTTTATGCCCTATAGAAGTTAACATGAGTCAAGTGACACAGGGAGAACTCGGTCAAAGTTTAACCGAGTACCGCCCATGCCTGATCTACACTGCTTATTCATTAAAAGGGGCTTCTTCAGTATTTTTACAGTCAGCTTCCGAGGATTCATTTGAGCAGAAATTAACCTGATGTGCTCTCAAACCCGTCTCTCTAATGGGTGTAACAGGTGACCTTTACATTTTTCAGATATACCCATCAGGCTTTATTTCATTTACAACCCTATCCTGTACGTTTCATTCATGCTTCTAAGGGGTGTGACCCTTTAAAAAGTGCTATATATGTTTTTTGCTTTATTGCATGAGATAGATTTATTATTGCACAGGACAAGGAAAATCATTATTTTCTACAACCAACTCTTTGAATCCCCCCATCCCCTTAATATGTACGCGATGGCTAGCCATGAGCAAATCATACCAAAAAATATATAGAAATAGTGTAACCCATCATTTTTTAGCACTGGATATTTTGTTCTCAAAATGAATACACAAGTTTTCGGATGAGATTAAAAACGTTGCCCTTATAAAGCTAGGAACTTTAAGGTCAAATCAGCTTTATTAAAGTTTATCATCTTTAGGATTTCTTGCGAATGCGATAACTTATATTTTGTTCTTAAATTTGACAGGCAAAAGGCTTCACCCAAAATCAGATGAGTTTGAAAATTGGTGACCGTGATCTTATTTATATCTTGTACATCCTGTACAGACCAGTCTAGATTGGGTCGAGTCTTTACACATGCGTCACTATTCACTGAAGATAGACTATTGTCAACTTTGGTGTTAGAAGGTCAAATGTCAAGATCACATCTAAGGTCAATCTTAATTTGACTTTCACATGATAAAATTCCTGATAAAATATCATGTGTATATATGTTAGCATTATAATATTACAATTTATATATTTTTATATATTATATATATATGTATTTATATTTATATATTTCATTTATTACATTTTTAAAACCTTGTGCGCATGCGAAAAAATATCCCATTCGTCTGAGATTCAACATTGTAATGCATGCCATATATTTCGCGTGTACACAAAAATCCAGATTCTGACATTACCGTACATTCTTTGGGCACCACTGGTTCTGAAATATGTTCCAGAACGTTTCCTGATCCATATTTATTTAGACTCAGACATCAGATCTTAAACGAACCTTTATTTAAATTAAAGAGAAGGTTATCTACATAAGATCAGATAACAGATAAGGTTATCTACATGAGATCAGATTAGAGATAAGGTTATCTACATACGGTCAGATAACATAAATTCAGGTCAGACAAAGAGGTCACTTGTCTGGAAGAACTCAAACGAGAGAATGATGGACCTCTGATGTCTCTTTTAGAGCTAGAGCAATTGCTATTTACGGAACCTTGATTCCGCGTGATTTACCAAAATGGCTGCGTCGTTATCGGGTGAAGGAATATACAGACAGATCCAAAGGAACCATTTAGACACAGTCGTCACACAGCTTGAAATTCTCTGTGAGGACAACAAACATGCAATTTTTTGTCGAAAATCTACCCACTTTCAATAGGTTGAATACAACTTAAGCTTAATTAGATTTGAAACAACAAGCACAGACGCTTCCCAAGTATTGCAATTCAAATAGTCCCAATGACGTTACAGTTGATTGTTTAACATTAGGTGGGCTGGTCTCAGTCTAAATACAGAACAAACCTACAACAGTAATGAGATGGAAACAGGCCCAGACAAAGCCTGTTTCCGGTTCTCAGGTTCAATGTCTTTAATCGTGTAGAACCTGTGCGGGGTGGGCTCTAACAGGAAAATGCCACGCTCAGCCAATGCTGCTTAGTTTATGTTAAGATGTTTCTTCAATTTGTCCGTATTGGCATCCTTTTATGTTGAAGCTACTATGCAATTATAAACAGCATCTTTAATGTTTATAAGGCCAGACATTATGAAGCGGATATACACGTTTTTATAAAACCCAATTGTTCTCTAATGCCTAGGCGGTTTGTCCCTAACCTGGACAACAAAGTATTAATTTTTACCCTCGATTTGTAATTTTACCCAAAAACAAAGTTTTAAAAAGATTTTGCTAACATTTTTCGGTGGATAAGGATACCACCTAAACAACAATTCATAAAAGCTGGGGGGTTCCAGTAATCAAGATCTTCATCATGTTTTTTTTCCGCTGAAAGGCTCCCTTTTTTAATATGACATACGGTAAGGCTATTTCGTTTGCCCTGTCGACGCCCAGTGCCAACTAACTAGTAAATGATGTTGTTGAACGGTCATCAAACATTTTATGTGTTAATGTGTAGTTTGATTCGGTTATTTCGTTTTTCCTGTTAACTCCCAGTGCCAGCTAACTGGTGAATGATGTTGTTGAACCGTGACAAACATTTCTTGTGTTGCTGTGAAGTTTGATTCGGTTATTTCGTTTTTCCTGTTAACTCCCAGTGCCAGCTAACTAGTGAATGATGTTGTTGAACCGTGACAAACATTTCTTGTGTTGCTGTGAAGTCTGATTCGGTTATTTCGTTTTTTCCTGTTAACTCCCAGTGCAAGCTAACTAGTGAATGATGTTGTTGAACCGTGACAAGATTTTCTGTGTTGCTGTGTAGTTTTATTAGGATCCTGGACGAGGTAACTTTGGCCTGTGACGATTTTCTTACTTTTAAGTGCCTCCGCTGGGAGGGTATGCGTCCATTCCCGTTCGTGTGTGTGGGACTGTGTGTGTTTGTTCAAAGCATAACTCACCATACAATGAACGGCATCCCAAGAAATTGTTAGCGCACCTCTGAAACCAGCCAATGGAGAATCAAGTATATTTTGGTGGAGTCCGGCTGGTGATCCGGATCCAGGAAGGTCTATACTCCCAAATTTGCAGTCAAATATGCACAATGGAACGTGGGAATATGGATCGCACAAGTGAATACGAACACTTGTTCGAGAACGTCTGCCCCAGTAAACTTGGAAATATGATCCAATAAAGTGTTAAAAGCACGCGTTGCGCTGTAAGGACCACCCAAATGGGGGAGGCCTGCTTTCGTGAGAATGCATATTCCCAGTTTTATATACATTTTATTTCCTTCGTTGATTGGGCGACCAGCAGAGGCCGGACCAGCTAAGTCTGACTACAAGTCATGTGATTGGAGTAACACAAGAAAAATACTTGAATGTCCACTTCGTTAACTGTGGATTGAAACCAAACAATGCTCACAATAAAGGGTTATTCCAAAGAGAATTCCATTATTAAACCCCTTGGACATTCAGACAGCAGACAAGACCTTTTAAACATAATTTATTCACAAATGTCCCCGATCACTATAAAATTTAAAATGTCTTATAATCAAGAAACATATTTATAATAATGCCGACATGGATTTTTTGTCAGTTTAAATTAACATTTCCTAGAAGGAGCTGGTAAGCCCTGGATTTCTGGATTTCCGTAGGTGGTGCTTTTTTTACCAGCTGTCAACTGCAATCCGTTTGTTAGGCTGTTCCCGCATAATTCCCGGTTAGCATCTGTGTCATATGCACTGAGGGAAAGGCTTTCCCAGTTTCCTCTCGGCCTGTCAGTTCTTCCTCAATTTCAGAGTTAGTGAACTTGACAGCCGTCAATTCTGATTAAACCGGTAAACAGCAACGACGCTCATGAGTAAACCGGCCTCGTTCTGACCACGAAAGGCGCGGATGTTGGTGTTCCAGATGAAATCTCCGGATCAATGAGTCAGCCGCAGGGCCCGCGCGCTCTATTCATGAAGTTTTTGTAAACAAGAGACCAGGATATCAGTAAAAAAAGCCTAAAGAACATTGCGAATGGACAGTAACAGTACAAGTACACATCTGTACTCACATGGAGGAAAGTCTGTTCAAAAGTCTCTAGTTCAATTCGCCATATACATGAAGTATACAGTGATTTATTTGTTCTAGCAGAAGTGATATTGGTCTGTTTAATGAAAACTACACTGTAGCAATCCACCTTAAATGAACATGTCGTAAGCAGAGGCAAAATATATTCCATCTTAAACCTGACCCAGATTTTGTTTGTACGCATCTACCCTGAACAAATGAGGTACGTGTTAAATTATTGTTGATATAACAGTTTGACAACAACAACCCATTATCCTATATAGGCCGAGGGCTATAATGTGGCCACAAACATTTTATGGTTTCCTTTTATTTGTTTAATATCAATAATTACGCATATGAAGAATCACGGGTTATAATCTCTGCCTCGTTTCTATGGTTTGGCCTTGGAAAGCAGGCCCGCCCACAGAACGGAGGAGAGGAGACGAGATCTGTCTGCTAGTCAGGGACCACTCCGAACTTTGTCCTGATCCTGGCCACACACAGTGATGTTGATAGTTTATGACCGAGTAATCCGGCCCGGTACGTATGAGGCCGATCTGTTTGTGAATATGGGTTGAAGAAAAACGCTCAGAAGACCGAGGTACTGCAAATCTAAGCATTCCTTTCGCAGGGGCATAAATACAATGCGTGTATTAAACCGTCAGTCTGGTCAGTGTCAAATCAGTAGGTAAATTTTAACACCTATAGGAATCTTCTTCCGTTATAACAATATCAGCAGGCGACCCATATGTGAGAAATGGGAGGTTTAGGATGAAAAATTTAGCTTATAATGTATCTACTAACTTTTTCTAGAACTGGGTCCTGTGATCTTGAACTTTGATCTTGTGACCTATAACTCGATATGGGTCTTCCCTTTTTAAGCAAATGAGTCATGTGTGAAATTTGGAAGTCTGATACGAAAAAAAAAACAATATTCTACAGCCTTTTTTCAAACAGTGGGTTGGGTGTTAATTACCTTTCATCAAGTGACCTCAACATCAATGTTTATTTTTCATATTGTTATGTAAGCGACAATTTGAAGTGAAGGGGTTTGGATGAAAACTTTGACTTATTAAGAGTCCACAAGCTTTTACAAGAAGATGGCCCTGTGACCTCGACCTTTGACCTCATTACTTAAAAATTAAAAGAGTTATTACACTGTAAGTTGGTGTCCAGCATTTGGAAGATGGGTGTGCCAGAAAGGTGCGTCTACAACCATTTTTAAGAAAAGTCCTATGACCTTGACATTTACCTTGTGACCTCAAAATCAATGGACTTCTCTCATCTATATTTTCTATAGGACTATATTTTCGTCCTTCAAGGGAGCCATACTTGAAAGATAGAAGGCTTTTGGTGAATATTTGTCCACAATATTTTGAAGGAAGTGGCCTTAACTCCTGAATTGATAGGATTCTACCTCAGTAGGTTGGTAAGCCCTATGATTTATGCCCTGCTAAAAGACATCCATATGGAAGGATGACAGACAAAGACCCATTGCTGTAGCTTGGTATAACTAAATGTAAGCAGCTAAAGATAGTCAGCATCAGTCTAGTTCAACTTTCCACGATGGTATATGCATACTACAGTGATGCTTGATGAAATATAATAAAGGACCTGATTACATACAGAGACAGCAGAAGCAGATCCAGGGGAGGGAACCAGGAGGTCCGGATCCCCCTGCCCCCCCTTTCAGCTACCACAACCTGTTTTTTAAGGTTAGTCCTCATGGGATGGACCCCTCTAAGTAGTATTTAAACAAACAAACAAAAGATGTTAAGGGTTGAACTGAAATATGTCTCCCCTCCCTATGGGCATCCTATCCTCAAATTTGAGGAAATAAATATGGGCTCCTTAAAAAACGGTTTGGGTTCGCAAAAATCCTAGATTTCTGAAGATTTGACCTTGCAGATAAGGGACAAGGTCACTTGTTTTTGAGCTCATCTGAGATTCTTAAAAACAATTCATATATCACATTTTACAAAAACAATTATGTGGTTCAAAAGTTATAGCATTCACCAAAAAATTATTTTCAGCTATTTGACCTTCAGGGGAAGGTCAAGGTCGCAAGTTTTCAAACACAATCAAGATTTTTGTAGAAACATTTTATGAATCAATTTTAAAATTGTATCAAGAAAATATAATGTGGTTTAAAGGTTATAGCGTTCACAAAATATTTTTATTTCAGCTGATTTGACCTTGAAAATGATGGTCAAACATATCTGAGATTTCGGAAGAAAAATTGCAAAAGTCGGAAGGATTGAAGACTTGAGATAACAAGTGACCCATGGGTCATGACGCTCAGCTGACAAGCATGACCTGTATTTAAAGCCTGATGGTATACCATATGGTATCTGACCATACTTGGAAGATGGAAGGTTTGGGATGAAAAGTCTGACTTGAAATGCATCCACAACTTTTTTCAAGAAGCTGGTCCTGTGACATTGACCTTTGACCCTTAGACCTAAATATCAAAAGGTTTGTTCCTCTATTGACATGTAAGATTTGGGATGATTATTTTGGCTATAAGAATTAATTCTGGGAGGTGCAAACACACCCCGTAACTCAGAGAATATAGGTCACAGTGACCTAATTTCAGATCTGCAAGGAGATCTTTTTAGAACCTCTAAGACTGTATAGGGTTCATGTATCTAGCCCTTACAGTTACAATTTGTGCCCTGCTAACGGCCGGACGGCTGGCCGGACGGACAGACGGAAGGACAGACGGAAGGACGACGGACAAAGGCCCATGGCTATAGCACAGCATGACTAAAAGTTTTAGCTGAGCTAAAAATCATTGAAACTGCACTGACAAAAGGATTTCTAAGGTGGCTAACTGGCAGATATAATGGATTTCTGACAAGTTTGACATTTGATATCACACATCCTCCAATAAGAGACCAAACTTGTAGGAAATTCTCCAAAGGATGTTACAGTAATGAATGTCCAAAACAATTCAAAAAGCATTTTCAGGCCCTCATATTAGATTTATAGATATGCAAATGTAAAAAGTGCAAGTCCAATATTTTTTATTATCACTCTGCTTTTCAATGGGATCAGCAGGGTAGGTAAACTGCAAATCCTGAAAGAAAAGAAATGCAGAAAGCATGACTAAAGGTCTTGTAATAAAAAAAAGCCACCCTAAATCCAGGTACACATCCACATATTATGAGAACAAACATTTGCTTTTATATCTGGTGATTTATATAAAAATATTCAGATATCTAGGAAACTAAGTTTATTGCTATGATTCCATAAAATAAACTGCAAAATGTTCCCATCATTTTATAAATCAGTAGCTAAACCTTAATACTATACTCTCACAGTCTTAATGCCTGGCTGAAGCATTCCGGCAACAGTGTTTTTGTTATGCAGTAACGAGGTATTTATCACTCAGCCTTATCACTTAACAGGCTGATACAAAAGAGAGTCATATGTCACCAGCATCACTCACAATTACAGCCACACAGTGAGATGTACCATAACCAATGGTTATATGTACAAGAAAAAAAGAGATGGTCTACAAAATAAGTTATTGTGAACATCCCTGACCTATGACCTTGGCCTTTTACCCACATATCAACTGGATTCTTTCTAAATGATGGGTAACTACTAACCACTTACATCTGGCCGGGTGTAATTACTTTGCAACCAATAAGTGAATAACTTAGACCTGCAACCTTTAACCTCCTGACCAGCTGACCTCAAAATCAATTAGTTATTTCTTCATGCAAATAGACCTATAAATATGAAGTTTGAATCACATTCAGTGATGCATAGATGTGGCATATGTGAAAGACTGAAGATTTGGGTTGAACAGTTTCACCTGAAATATGTTCACAAGCATTTAGAACAATATTGTGACATTGACCTTTGACCTTTTGAACTCAACATCAATAGGCTTCTTCCCCTATTGGTAGGTAAGCCATATATGACAGATGGAAAGTATAGATTGAAAAGTTTGCCTGAAAATGACTCCACGCAAGAAGAGGGTGCTGTGAACTTGACCTTTGACCTCAAAATCAACAGGTCTTTTCCCCTGTTGGCAGAGAAGCGATATCAGTGCTGAAAGGTTTGGAATGAAAGATCTAGCTTGAAATGTGTCCACAACCTTTTCAAAGGAGTGGATCCTGTGACCCTGACCTATGACCTTGTGACCTCAACATCTATAGGATTCTTCTCCCACTTAGTAGGTGAGCTATATGTGAAAGATCAAAGAACTGGGATGAAAGGTTTGGCTTAAAATGCATCCACAGGCTTTTCAAAGAAGTTGGTTCTGTGACCTTGACCTTTGACCTTGTGACCTCAAAATAATTATGGTTCTTCCCCTGTTGGTAGGTGAGCTGTATGTGAAAGATGGAAGGTTTGGGATGAAAATTTTGGCTAAAAGAATTATTTCTTGGGGGTGCAAACACACCCCATAACTTCGAGAATATAGGTCGCAGTGACCTAATTTCAGGTTTGCAAGGAGATCTTTTAAGAACCTCTAAGACTGCATAGGGTTCATGGCCCTAGCCCCTACAGTTATGATTTGTGCCCTGCTAACGGCCGGCCGGCCGGAGGGACAGACGGAAGGAGGAGGGACAAAGACCCATCACTATAGCCCAGCGTGACTGAAAGTCAGCTGAGCTAAAAAAGTGTGGCCTAAAATGATCTATGATTTTTTTAAAGAAGTGGGTCCTGTGACCTTTGACCCAAAAATCAACAGGGTTCATACTTTAGCAGTAAGCCAATAGTCTGAAGCAATATGTCATTCCAAACTGGGGTTACCATCTCAAACAAATTTGTGTCTTCTGTGACCTCAGCTTTTGACCAAAAAATTATCAGGGTTCTTCCTCTATTGGCAAGTGAGTAAGATATGCAAGATGGAAATGGGCATTTTGGGATGAAAGTGCATCCACAATCTCAAAGATGCAGGTCCTTACAAGGAAGCTTCTGATTTGACCTTTAAAATCTAGGTCAAGGTCACCAGTTTCTCACTGTGTTGAAACTACTTTCAAATTTGAGGAAAAAATATGTATTGCTTTAAAGTTATTGGGTTCACAATATATGTTCATTTCAGCTCATTTGACCTTTGACATGAAGATAAAGGCCACCAGTTTTCAAATTTGTCTGCAATCTTGGGAGAAACAACTGAAATATCAAATTTCATGAAAAAAAACTCACAAAAAATATTGAGTAGCTCAAAAGTCATAGTGTTCAAAAAGATATTCTACTCCTACTCATTTATGATGGTGAAGGTTGTCAGTTTTGAAATTCATCTAAGATATTGATAGAAACAATTGAAATTTGAAATTCCATAAAAAAACTAGAATACGGGTAGTCGACAAGCAACTACGTGTATCCTCCAAAATCAGAGAAGGACGGGTGAAGTGAGGCATGGATTGGGAAATAGAGTTACATGTGTTACATATTAGAATGGATCTCTGCCACATAAACATGATTGTAGGTGGCGCCACCTGTTATTTGAACGAGAAACTATCCAAGATGTATACGCATGCCAAATTTCAGGTAATTTGGTCAAACCACTGCAGAGATAGGAGTGATTTAACCTAAGGCAGACAAACAGAAGGACGCTGTGCAAAAATGGCTGCAAGTGGCGCCACCATTTTTTTGTTTGTTATAAAGATATCCAAGGGCTACATTTGTGTAAAATTTTTTCCTGATCAGTCAAACGGTTCCCAAGATATGAGCTTGAATGTATGCAGCGTTAAGGTGAATGTAGGTGGCGCCACCTGTCATAAAATCAAGAAAGCTATCTAGGATGTATACGCATGCCAAATTTTAGGTGAATAAGTCAAACCACTGCAGAGATATGAGTGATTTTAACCTAAGGCAGACAAACAGATGGACGCTGTGCAAAAATGGCTGCAGGTGGCGCCACCATTTTTTGTATGTTATAAAGCTATCCAAGGGCTACATTTGTGTAAATTTTTTTTCCTGATCGGTCGATTGGTTCCCGAGATATGAGCTTGGATGTCTGCAGTGTTAATGTGAATGTAGGTGGCGCCACCTGTCATAAAATCAAAAAGCTATCTAGGATGTATACGCATGCCAAATTTTAGGTGAATTAGTCAATTCACTGTAGAGATATGAGTGATTTTAACCCAAGGCAGATGAACAGATGGACACTGTGCAAACATGGTTGCAGGTGGTGCCACTTTTTTTTGTGTATGTTTTTAAACTATCCCAGGGCTACATTTGTATAATTTTTTTTCCTGATCGGTCAAACGGTTCCCAAGATATGTGGGTTTATGTGTGGAAACAGACGCACAAATGGACGCTGGGCAGCGAGGAAAGGTCAGAGGTCAAGGTCACTTGGTCAGGCACCAGTTCACATGTGACCGGATAATTTGTGTTCGGAAAAATCCGTCCAGTAGTCTCAGAGGAGTTCTCCGGAAACGAATTGGTGGCGGCGGCGGAACCTGGTCAAAAACATAGTATCCGCAAAACTTCGTTTTGGCGGATACAAATATTGAGTGGTTCAAAAGTTATAGCAGTTCACAAGAAATTATACAGATGACAATGACAACAACAGATCAAACCCTAGATCTCCCATAAAAAGGGTAGACATAATTCTTACAATCATAACAATTCTTACTAACATAATCAAAACATATATAATCATTCCAGTCATTTATTAATTTTTATTGATATTTTTTTTTAAATATAAATACTGGTGAGTGATAACGAGAGAGATAAAACTGAGTAAGAAGGAGATCAGCTGCTTAATTATATCATTTTCACAACAATATTACTGTCCATTCCTTGTCATCTACATTGCAACATCCCTGGTTTTGTAGTCATTATTAAGTATGAATGTTCCTGGTTTATTTCCACCACTGTATCAGCTGCCATTAGAAGTCTGTAGGGTCCTGCCTCCTTGGTTGTCACTTATCTATGCAGTGTCTTCTTGCTGTGTCTGGGTTACCTGGCGATGGCCTTTTTCTTGAAGTACCCGGGTGCTGCGTCATACAACCAGTCAGGATCCACCACAGAGAGGTTTCTATAATGAAAATAAAACTGGATGACTAATAACCCGCTAAAGGACCTGAGATGTGTGAATTATAACAAGTGACCTGTGGGCCAAAAGACTCATCAGACAAATAGTGAATGACAAAAATTCCTGGGAAAAGTGTAAAAGAAAAGTAACATAATAATTAGTAGCTTTTCATCTGGTTCTTAAACAACAAATGGCAAACAAAGTGTACTTTACCCAAAATCTAATCATTCTGCCTTAATTGTTTGTAACTGCCCCATCTGTTAAATAGCCAGCCTTAAGGTTGTCAAGTAAGAATAAGAGTCACTCATCCATACACCTGAATATATGAATAACCTTGTTGTGTTGAGCTCTCTTTAAATTGAGAAACCCTCTTGAATTATATTCTTAGTCATAAATGCGGCTTTAAT
The DNA here is from genome assembly GCA_026874595.1 of Sipunculus nudus. Taxonomy (NCBI): domain Eukaryota; kingdom Metazoa; phylum Annelida; class Sipuncula; order Golfingiida; family Sipunculidae; genus Sipunculus; species Sipunculus nudus. Next base: position 51,852,098 of record CM049311.1, on the reverse strand, counting down.
GGAGAGGTACCACCTTAGAAAAATATACTTTAACATTTACTTGCCACATCTAAGGCTGGCTGCATGAGGTACTTCCCAAAACAATCTTTAGAAGAATACATGGCCTACTATTTTTTTCACCTCACATTTATCATTTCTTGGTCTTACCTGGCCCTATATAAAAACAGACATGCAAGTTAAGATTAAACGGTTAATACACAGACCTCTAGGCTTCCTCACCTCATATAACACTTTGATGTTTGAACTAGCTCTGTATATATCACACACGCAGGTTTACACATAAATAAAGCTGAAGACGGGTGAATGGCTACTGGCTTCCTGCTGGCAACCTGCAATGAGATTGAATCATGTAAAAGTTCTTTATCTGCTTTTCAAAAGTTGTCATTTGTGAGATGGATGTTTTGATTAAAATTTATTCATAGCAAAATTTATGGAATAACTCTTTATGTTTTAGATGTTCCACTATATCTTCAACTTGGCAACAACAAGTGACCCATGGGTCATGACGCTCAGCTGACTGGGAAGAGATTTGCAAAAGGAAATTTTATCATCTGAATGGTAGTATATGACCATTGAACTGAAGCATCAAATAGATTAACCAACAGGCTGAGATTGTGTCTGTATTAATATATTTCAAATATAGAGAAAAAATGCGTAAACTTTAAAAAAAATACAGGTGGCTCCACCAGTCTGCAGAAACTAATAAAAACACTTAATGGGCAACATCCATGCAAAGAAGCATGGTGGTCTCTGGATTAGTTGTTCAGATACTTCAGCTTTTGTATCAAATTTTCCATTATCCTGAGGGATATTTAGGAGTCCTATAGCTTGAAGGATATGGGTAATTGAGACCTAATTTCAGGTTTCCACAGACGCTTTTCATGGGCCTCCTAGCATGACAAGAATGAAGATTCTAGGTCCAGTTGTTACAAGTTGTACCCTGTTCACAGATAACAACATCTTTAAAGGTCTAATAAATAGAGAAAATAATTCGTAAAAATTTGAAAAAAATAGAGGTGGCGCACCCAGTCTGCTGAAACTGATGGAACACTTCATGATCTATATATGTATGCCCAAAATCATGAGCCTCAGTGTTGTAGTTATTGAGATACTGGAGCTGTTTTATCTAATTTTTTATTATTCTGGAGGTTATTTGGAGCCATACAGCTTAAGGGATATGGGTAACAGAGACCTAATTTCAGGTTTCCATGGAGATTTTTTATGGGTCTCCCTGTGTAAAGAATGAAGATTCTAGGTCCAGTTGTTATGATTGTGCCCTGTTAACAGATGTTCATATCTTAAAAGGTCTAAAAAATAGAGAAAAAAATTGAAAAAAGCCCAAACAAATACATGTGGTGCCACCAAGCTGCAGAAACTGATGAAACACTCAATGATCAATATCCATACAAACAATTATGGTGATCTCTGCATTAGTTGTTCAGATACTTCAGCTTTTGTATCAAATTTTCCATTATCCTGAGGGATACTTAGGAGTCCTATAGCTTGAAGGATATGGGTAATTGAGACCTAATTTCAGGTTTCCACAGACGCTTTTCATGGGCCTCCTAGCATGACAAGAATGAAGATTCTAGGTCCAGTTGTTACAAGTTGTACCCTGTTCACAGATAACAACATCTTTAAAGGTCTAATAAATAGAGAAAATAATTCGTAAAAATTTGAAAAAAATAGAGGTGGCGCACCCAGTCTGCTGAAACTGATGGAACACTTCATGATCTATATATGTATGCCCAAAATCATGAGCCTCAGTGTTGTAGTTATTGAGATACTGGAGCTGTTTTATCTAATTTTTTATTATTCTGGAGGTTATTTTGGAGCCATACAGCTTAAGGGATATGGGTAACAGAGACCTAATTTCAGGTTTCCATGGAGATTTTTTATGGGTCTCCCTGTGTAAAGAATGAAGATTCTAGGTCCAGTTGTTATGATTGTGCCCTGTTAACAGATGTTCATATCTTTAAAGGTCTCAAAAATAGAGAAAAAAATTGAAAAAAGCCCAAACAAATACATGTGGTGCCACCAAGCTGCAGAAACTGATGAAACACTCAATGATCAATATCCATACAAACAATTATGGTGATCTCTGCATTAGTTGTTCAGATACTTCAGCTTTTGTATCAAATTTTCCATTTTTCTGAGCTGTACTTTGGAGTGCCATAGCTCAAAGGATACGGGTAACAGAGACCTAATTTCAGGTTTCCATGGAGACTTTTCATGGGTCTCCATGTGTTAAGAATGAAGATTCTAGGTCCAGTCATTACAATTTGAATCCTGTTGACGTATAACTACATCCTTAAAGGTCTCAAAAATAGAGAAAAAAAATTGTAAAAATTTGAAAAATACAGGTGGCGCCACCAGTCTGCAGAAACTGATGGAACATCTCATGTTCAATATGTATGCCAAAATCATGACCATCAGTGATGTAGTTAATGAGACATTGAAGTTTTTATATGAAATTTTTCACTATTCTGGGGGGTCCATAGCTCAAAGGATATGGGTAACAGAGACCTAATTTCTGGTTTCCATGGAGACTTTTCATAGGGCTCTCAGAACTTTAAGAATGAAGATTCTAGGTCCAGTTCTTACGACTTGTGCCCTGTTAACAGATGTCCACATTTTTAAAGGTCTCAAAAATAGAGAAAAAAATTCGTAAAAAATCGAAAAATTTAGGTGGCGTCACCAGTCTGCAGGAACTGATGGAACATCTCATGATCAATATGTATGCCAAAATCATGACCAACAGTGATGTAGTTAATGAGATATTGAAGTTTTTGTATGAAATTTTTTACTATTCTGGGGGGTACTTTGGGGCCCCATAGCTCAAAGGAAATGAATAACAGAGACCTAATTTCTGGTTTCCATGGAGACTTTTCATAGGGCTCTCAGAATTTTAAGAATGAAGATTCTAGTTCCAGTCTTTATGACTTGTGCCCTGTTAAGAGATGTCCACATTTTTAAAAGTCTCAAAAATAGATAAAAAATTCGTAAAAAATCAAAAAAATACAGGTGGCGCCACCAGTCTGCAGGAACTGATGGAACATCTCATGATCAATATGTATGCCAAAAATCATGACCAACAGTGATGTGGTTAATGAGATATTGAAGTTTTTGTATGAAATTTTTGACTATTCTGGGGGGTACTTTGGGGCCCCATAGCTCAAAGGATATGGGTAACAGAGACCTAATTCCAAGTTTCCAAGAGATTTTTATGGACCTCTCTGGATGTAAAGTAAGAAGATTCCAGGTCCAGCAGTTAAAATTTGTGCCTTGTTAACGGACAGACGGCCGGATGGCCGGATGGACGACGGACAAAGAGTGGTCGCTATAGCTCAGATAACTCACAGTCAGCTGAGCTAAAAATGTAACAAAATATTGTGGTATCTGAACACATCTGATAAAATTTTTCATTCAAGTTTTTTAAACAGCATCACTGTGTGTTAATAATTTGTAGGCAACATTCCAAGAAACATGATGAACCTGTGTGGAATAGAAAATTCTAACCTTTTTTTCCCATAATTTGTGGAATCTTACTTTTAATCACATGGACCAAACTATTCTATAATCAAAATGTAACAAGAATGGCTTGTTTTTGCACTTTTTGGTGTGAACTATCAGTGTTTTTCATTTCAGATGAAAATATGTAGCCATTCAAAAGTTATATCGTTCACAACATATCTTACAGACAATGACTGAGGATGACAGACTACAACAGTCCTGAAAACAACGTCTCCCCTGGAGGGGAGGGGGGAGGGGAAGACATAATAAAAGATCAGTGTATTACTTTAACAACCAAGATTTTGATTGTTTTAATGGAATAAAAAAATATTTTCATCAATAAATTAAAACAACATTTAATTTGAATGCTTAAGGAATATGTTTCCTGATCTGCAGCATATGCAAGTTATTGCCAGGATAAACCTGTTTGTTTCTCAGTTGAACAGAAATTGATTCATGACTTTTGTGTATTTCAAATGCAAGCATTGGGATTTCCTATATACAGGTGTAAGGAAATACAGCATGAAATCACAACAAAAAACATAAATGCATTAACAAGGTTCTGATGGGCTTCAACTTTTGCCAGGATACTTCATGAATAATATTTTTACTTGTCAAAGTGACTGTTGACTTGAGGTTTTATTTATAGAAGTTCACACTACTGCCTTGCAGGTATAACTCATCACTGTCCATCTTAGGACTGTTATGCTGAGTTTTGATGTGCTTCTTCACTTAATATAATTTAGGGAAGTAATAACAGAACATTCCAGCAGTTCTCAGTGGCTATATTGCACTATATTCAACATAAAGCTGCAATACTTCATACTTAATGAAACATTCTGTCATAATATCATTGATAATCAACTACAATATGGCAAAGGCTGTAGCTGATTTTGGGACAAGCTCCAAAGCTTCTGTATCTTGGCTAAACACAACATGTACTAATGCTGCATTATGCCAGCCCTACTTTTATTTAATATTAACATGGTAAAATTATGAATTATATTGAAGTTTCTGAGCTCAGCCTCACTGTGATGTATTCTCCTTCTCTCTGCAGCTCAGCAGCATTTGTGAAGAAGCCATGAGTCAGACACTTCCTGAAAAATACATCACATTCTGTGTCAGGTACCCTTATAAAACTGTTGTCTGAATATTCATGTAAAAACTGGTCACTCGAAATGTTTTATGAAATTTTTTAAAATGTTAATGATATTCATTTCACACATACACAGATTACTTTGATTTTATTAAACTGTGATTAACTTTAACACCATGCAAAAACATTTGCATTTAGTTTTTATGATACAAAGTATTATAATAATTATAAAAGTATCTTAAATAACTGACCTGACAGCTGTCATGTCCTGTCCACAAGATCTAAATGGAAGGGACTGTCTCTGACAGATTTCACGGAGTTGTTGCCGAACCTCCATTGCCATTTTCATGTTACGAGCATTGATGTAGTTCTCATGACACCATAACTGGTTCAAAATCACATAAAAACCCGATCTGAGGCAACATATTAAAAAACTTACTCTGGTTTTGAGATTGTGGTCAAGATTTCAAATTAGAACACACCCAGAGCCCTCATACCTCCACTGACATTCACTATCACCAGATCCTTGGCACTTCCAGAATACTGATATTCTTTCTTGTGTGGTATGCAAGTGTAGTTAATATGTATTAGAGTTCAAGCTGCGAGAAATTTATGTCACAAATTTATGTCCAGCTTCATGCTTGTAATACATGTTAGCTCAACCTTGTACCCTGTCTTGAGAATTACATTCATAGTTTCCCCTAATTCACATGTACTTATTAATGATGGTATCATCCTTGGACGGTAACAAAAACTGCCATGCAATGTGTGAACAATTCTTTCGAACAAATAAATATTATAGTGTTTCTGACTGCCTAAAAAATTTAAAAGACTGTTACTTGCATCTTACGCTTATCCTCAAAAAACATTTATTCAAAATCTGTCCATCGCTTTACGAGTAAATTTGCAAAGAAACTAAAATAAAGTTACCTAAAACTAATTATCTCTGGCAGAAATTAAATAAAAGCATCAACCTATGTAAGACACCACTTACCTTATTTCCATTAACACCTTTGAAGGCCTTGTACATATTGAGTAATGTGATGTGGTCCCCGTCACTTGATATAAATTTTTTCCTGGCTGCCAAAGCTTCTTCCCTCTGGGAGATATAAATATTTCCAAAACAATATGACTGTCTTTCACATGTCCTCATAAACAAAAAAAGACCAAATATGGCTTTAATAAATATCATAAAACACACTGCTTGAGTGTGTAATTTGAAACTCCCATGAATCCTCGATCATTGTACACATAAAGGGAGGACACGTGTATGGGGAGTTAGCACAATAAGTGACACGATAATATGCTAGACATGTCTTGTATTCTAGGTAATTATCATAAATATTGCGTTATATGAAGATGTTTTTAGCCGCCGAAATGCCATATACCATTTGGTCTTTCCTTGGCAGTAATTTATCCAGTCTGAACGGTTCAGAATTTTAGGCTTTTCCTTTCATCATGCATGACCCTGGTTTGGGGTTGTGCTGCTGATACTTTTTGTTACGTAGCATGCATGACTGAGTCGGGGCCCTTCTCAGTCATGGTACAGGACAAGGCGGACGAGTGGTTTGTGCTGGCAAACTTGCAGCACTATTTCAAGGTTGCAAAATAATAACGATACCATATTTGATAACTGTAACTCTGACTGTTGCAAAAGACGTCAAAATGTTGATTAACAAGAACAATTTGGCCTGCGCAATAATCCAAATATGATTGTGGGCACACCTGCATGTGACAGCAGCCAAACGCCCCCGAATGCTCCAGAATACCCTGGTGTTTCTGCCATATTGAATGTCCGCCTGATGTGAAGCCGAGTCACGGCAATGTTAATCTGACTAAATCAATGCTAAATTTGAGGCATCCGGTCATAATTTCAATGTTGGGATAAAATTCTGATGTGGAAAATTGATATTGATCCAATATTGAGTTTGAGGTGTCATGATTTAAATGATTTCCCGTGTAACGTACATAACAGACATAAGATATAACTCATTTTGACAGACATCAATAAGCTCTTCAGCTCCGTGGATAGAATGTTGCATAAATTAAATTGTTCATTAAAAATTGAAATTAATGCAATATCTTAATATAATAACACCTTTATCTTTCATTCCAAATATTCTCCAGTCATGCAAGTTTGGCTAGACCAGAGGTTTACTGGACGACATTTATTTATTCAGAAACAAATATTTATTTATTCAGGAATAATATGTGATTAAGAAATATTATAGATATATTTCATTGAATAACAAGGGACCCATGGGTCACGGCGCTCAGCTGATCGTGATTGGACCATAAATGTTTCTCCACTGTGATAGTATATCGAGTCGATAAAGCTTATGAATATCATGGACATGTTGGGCTATTATAAAGGAATGTAATGTAATATGTGAGTAAATGATAAATGAAATAACCTGACTGATGGATTAATAGAGTCATATATAGTGGTTTATTTTTTATTTATTAAAGAGGTGTAGAAAATTGTGATATATTTGAGCAAATATGAATGCAATGACAGCAGGAATAAGCAGTAGTAGAATGATGATAAGGCTATTTGTTGAAGGATCTAAAGTGTTTGGTAGTCTGCAAGCTTTCAATTTGACAGATATGATGTTATGATTAACTATGCTGATGAAGTGATTTATGAATTTGTGACTGTATGACACAATATTTTTAGTCTTGACAAGGTACATTATTGTGATGCCCACTATGTCTACATATTACACAATATTGACATAATTTCTGGCATGTACATAGGTACCTATGGACGAATAGTTATACAAAATATTAAAGTATGAATATATCTGATTCATTTTGTTCTTGCTTACTGAGGCTGACTTTGGGATGGGGTTCGGAGAAGGGAAAAGTGAGGGCAGCACGAAGGTGGATGTAGAAATATTCTATTGTAATGTTTTTCATTTATATAAGAATATGAAAAGCTAAGAGGAAAGGGGCCCTCCTACTTGGTTATAGTAAAGTTCTAAATATATGATTGCAAACTAATACTCTGACAAGACTGTCATGAAGAAAAACAGTAAAAGTTTTGAGATACTGTAATGTATGAAAATTTACAGATGGAAAATTTACAGATGGACAGGCAAGTGGACAGAATGGACTAATACCTTTATTTCACTTTCAAGGGAATAATGCATTTAAGTTTATATATAAGCCTATTTTTTTTTAAGCATATCCACTTTTTCCATTAAGAAGTTTTTATCTGAATCATTTTTTTTATTTACAGGTTTTATAAATTTTAAATGAAAAAACCTGAAAATATAAGTTAAAATATTAGAATTGTTGCAAAAGTTGCAATCATTATATATACAGAGTAAAAAACTGAAACTATAAGTTAAAATATTAGAATTGTTGCAAAAGTTGCAATCATCATATATCCAGAGTGTAGCTCATATTGGGTCATATTATGCATACACATATATTTTATTATTTTTAAATCATAAATGTTTAAACTGAATTTAAAAGAAAATAATGCCACAACATGGGATCTACAAGAAAATTCCTTGAATCACTATTAAAAAGTTTTGCACATTGGAGTTTTCAGTACCTGCTTAATTTTATTCACCAAAATAAAATAAAATATTCAGTAAATTTGATAAAATAAAACATCTTTTCAAATAAAGTATACATACTGTTGGTTGAATGAGAAACAAACAATATCATTGTGCTAATTACTATCCAAGTTTTAATTAATTACTGAAATTAATAGTCAATTTCACACCTGGTGAAGTTTTTACTCCTCTGAAGTAAGGAATTACTTATCTCATGAACATCCACACTTTCATAGCAATACACCACTTTGTGGACACAATTAAATGTACACTTTAATCATTGTAACCCTGGTGGTACAATACAAAATCTAAAATGTAGCATAGCCTAGAATAAGAATGAATCACATACAGAAAATAATAACATTCATCTAGTTTATGCACCATCTGGGGGGGGGGAGGGAGTGCAGAGCAGAGGGGAAGCCTGCTGGTAGTGGCCAAGCTGACCAAAGGCAAGCTGCGTGGGGTGGGTTACATAATGCAAGTGAAGGCTGTACTACTAGGTGGGCTAGATGTAAACAACACTTGACATGGTGTATGAAAACATGAATAAAAGCTATTCTTTCCAATCAATTTCTTTGAAATTCCAGATTTTAAAAGATTAAATCCTTATGTATATATGCTGTGAAAATTAAATCAACAGTGCCAAAGTTGGACAAAATTTAAGGTATTGATTTTTTATTTATGCTAATAACTTGAAAAATTTGCAAAATTCAGATCTAATTTTGGGTAAACAATTGAATCTTGATTAAATAAAGTTATATTCCTGAAAAAAAGTCTCTAGGTTCAGCAATTCTCATGTGAGTAAATATATTTCCTGATTTTTTAACAAATTGCATTATGTTTTTGGCCCATAACTTCAAAATAATACCCAATACTAACCTAATTTTTGGTATGTTCATAGAAAATGTATTAAAGAATGTGAATCCTAAATACGATCAAAAACAGATCAGTGGTTTTGATATTAGGCAGCCCTGAAGTGTAACAATGGCTTTTTTTATGGAAAACGGAGTTTTTTTTCCCTTAATATCTCGAAGTCCTGAACAAAGTCCTAATGACCCAATTTTCGGTATGGTAGGAGATTTTGGGGACATCTAAAATTATGTCAACAGCCTGGGGAGCTTAGAGATGTGCACTGAATGACCTACAGTCATCAAAGTGGACTGCTTGACAATGTAAGGGAATACAACAAGAGCCTCCAAAATAAAATTCAATAACTAGCCTAATTTTGCAGCTTTTATTTTCAAATTTCAGATTTTAACAGATTAAATCCTTATGTATACATGGTGTGAAAATTAAATCCACAGTACTTACAGGAAAAAAACGTGCCATGGCCAAAGTTGGGCAAAATTTAGGGTACCAATTTTATATTTTTGCCAATATTTAAAAAAATTTAACAAATTTTGATCTAATTTTTTGTATGCAATTAAATTTTGATTAATATAAGTTGTATTACTGGAAAAAAGTCCCTACCTTTAACACTTTTGGTCTTAAGTGACCAAATATCTTCCTGATTTTTTTACAAAGTCCATTATGTTTGGGCCCATAACTTTTTTAAATTATATAATGCTGACTTAATATCTGGCATGTACATAGGAACTATATAGAGGAATATTTATGGTAAATATGAAGAAAACCAGATGAGTGGTTTTGATATTAGGCAGTCCTGAAGTGTGAAAATAGATTTTTAATAAAAAATTGAGGTTTTTCCTTAATATCTCAGGGGAACAAAGTCCTATTGACCCAATTTTTGGCATGGTAGGAGATTATGGGGACATCTAACTGTATGCCAAAATTCAGATTCGTAGGTCCAACGGTGTCGAAACGTGCCAGTCTTCTGGACGGACATCCAGACGGACAGACGGACGGACGGACGGACAGACAGACGGACGGACGACAGACAATGGACCATGACTATAGCTCAGATGACTTATAGTCAGCTGAGCTAAAAATTTGTTTTTAAAGTTATTTTAGGAGAAAGTAACTATTTCAATAAAATTGTACTCATGATCCACCATTATTTAATTTGCATTTACATATGAACCAGCTCTTGAAAAACTTTTAATCATGACATAAAAAAATCTGCTTTCCTGTGTTATATGTCCATATAAATATTTTTTCATATATTATTGATATAAAAAAATTAATTTTTATATACTTATAGGTATGTGATTCTTCTGTTTTAATTTTTGAATGAATCTCCATACAGTAATAATTATTCCCACCCACATCTGTCCCTACCTCTCATGAAGGGACACCTGCATTGTAGGGACACTTTGCCAATATCCCACAGGTGTCCCCTCACAACAGGTTCTGGTGTATCGTAATCATTAAAACAAATATCACTGGTAAGAATAAACATATTTCAAGTTCCCATTACACAAAGCTGTGCAATGGATGGTCCAACCTAAACTGAGACAGAGAGAAGGCTGAGCATAGAGCTAGCAACCTTGCAAGGCAAAAATAATTCACTGCAGGGAAAAAACAGGAACCTACTTTTCATGAGTGAAAAAGAATAAGTAAGACACCTGAAATTATATCAATATTTAATCAATTTTAACATAAATTAGCACACTTAACAGACTTACCTTATTATGAGGTGTATGTAAGACAGATTCCACGGACAAAATTGACACTATGCTTAAAACTTCTTCTCTGCAATAAAATACAAATTACTGAAATACATGAAAGATATCATTTAATACATGATTAACATAAATATAAAAGCCTGAAAAACATGGATATTTCTTATATTTGTACCTATTTGCACTTGCTTCCCAGTATCTGTTTGTGTATGTTACATACTATTTCATAATTTGGATAGTTTTGAAATGTTCTTACTTTAACATGAATAAACTTTTGTCATTGAGCTATGCATGTTACAAGTAGTGAAGGACCATACCCTTAACTTGACTTTATTTGTGAGGTTTTCTTTCTGCCATCATTAAATATATAATGCTCAATCTCTGGGCGACTGTCATACATCAGAATCTGCTGATACATGTATTCCCCAACCCTCCTCAGTTCAAATCATAAGCAGTTTAGTTACACAACACATCTTTACCACATTTATCCATTTCAACACTTACAAGCAGTTGTAGTCTTTAGCCACCAGAAGTACTTTTGAAAGTCTTGGGTCCAGGGGGAAGGCTGCCATCTGCCTCCCTAATGATGTCAACTGTATCACAAAACAACGGATATACATAAGTCTCAAAACCATTACACAACATGGTTTAGGATAAATAACATAAAATTTCTAAAAGTGAAACCATTCTGCTTGATAAATATGTTTTTATTTTGATACCAAAGTTATGGTAACAAAACTAGACAAGGAATCAGACTCACCTACCTGTAAACACATGAAATATCATAATACTGGATACAGAGAGAATTATTCTACTTAATTAAGAAATTCTGCATGATCACAGGGATAATAATGGGTATAATTAACATTTTATAATATTTACAGGTCTGAGGAATGCATGATACCTCTGTATCAGACATGCATATACTTTTATAACTGCTAAATTCAAATTACCCAATTTGACAAAAAAATGTAAAATTATCAAAAATATAGAGAGTTCTACAATAGTCACTGAGTGACTTGTTTCATACCAGTTAAATATATGTCTGAAAGACATAAATATATGATAACAGCAGGGCCAAGACAGTAAGAGGGCAGTGGACCAAAACTGTGGAGTAAAACTTGTGTGACCCCATCTGTACAGCAATTGACCTTTCCACCACAGCCCTCATGCTCGGCCCCTTTGACCTAATTATGCTAATGAGCCCTAAAAATGCTCTCACTTTTATGCAATTAAGAGAGATTCCCTGGGTCCTACAGTGTCCTTGTGATGTACCAATATGTATATATTAGGCTTCACCCCATTCACTAAAAAGGCCATAAGTGTGAGCTGGTACAGAATTTCCCATCACAGCACATTATGTTTACTCTAAATATTTCAGTAGAAAATGTAATTACTAATAACCTGGCATGTCCACAGTTTGAATTAACTTTGTTAGTCTTTGAACCCCAGGATTTGTTCAAAATCTTGCTTTTATACTGCTGTGCTCACAAGGTTAATGCTGACTCACCTGTATCTTATCTTGTTTTTCCACAGCTGCCAACAGATGGAGCTGTTGTACTGCATTCACCAATGACTGAAAACAAGAGATTTCATTTTACAAGAAATCAACTGTCCTTACTTGAAAAATTTAGACTTGATTTATTCAACTGCCTGTGTACAATATTCAGATGTATAAAGTAAATATATTTTATTTGGTCAGGAATTAAAAATCATATGTTACCTCTTTGGATGGTTTGTCCATGAAGTCAAAGTTGAAGATATCTGTGATACCAAGGGCTAATAACTGTAGGACCACACTTGACAGATTACACCTGAAAGACGTAAATGATTTTATACAAACCAGGGCTAGCAGCATCTAAATTTAAATTACATCTGAAACATATGCCATTTAAATATATATAGTCCACAGCTAGAACTATGCTTGACATACTACATCTGAAATTCATAATAGCATTTATAAACATTCCACTGTCAGCTACTGAAATACCACACTAGACAAGTTACACCAGAGAGACAAAACAGTATTTACAAACAGCCTGGGAGCTGCAACAGTAAAATTAACACAAACACAGAATTAAAAAGAAGGTAAAAAAAGTACTGAGTTTTTTTTTTTCATTTTATGTAAGTTAATATTATGAGAATGATCATATGGCAAGATACTCTTTTATGAGAAACTTTAAACAGAAAAATAAACATAATTAGATAAACTTGCCTCTTAATCTCTGGAATGGTGTTCCTAGCCAGGGATTCAAATTCTTGCTCTGTGAATAATCTATAACAGGTTCCAGCTGATTCTCGACCAGCACGCCCTGTCCTCTGCCAGGCTTGAGCCTGTGAGACATGCTGTACACGCAGCAAGTCTAAACCGCTGGAGGGGTTAAATGATCTGTGAAAGCAGAGGGAAGAACATCGTAAGTGACACTGTAATACAATCTAACTGAAACCTGTTGGCTTCTATCCAGTATCATTTAAACCTTGCCTAACGACCACATAAAAATAAGACCACCTGTTAACAGTCAGGATTCCTTTTTGTTCTTTATGTAAGTCCTCATTTAGATATCCACCTCGCAAATGAGGTGCCATTAGTGTTCATAAGTTTGAGGTTTTCCTCCTCCTTCTTGATGATTGTTAGTATATCATATCCCTTATAACTGTTTGTACTGATTTACATGATGGGAAACAAAGTCTGTGCTTTTTCTCTTTAGTACATAAGTACAGTTGTGAACAATGGCCAGGTCAAAAATGTTCATCAAGTCAACCTGTTCTGACAGAGACCCTGTCACAGGTACCTGAGACAGGTATATAAATGGTGATAACAGATGATATCATATAATATAAGTCATCAAAATATATAGACTTTTACTGACAGTAAGAATACTGCAAGGCAAAGGCTATTTTACAACCATTTCCTACCACTACAAGGAATTATGTGTATGACTTATCACAGACAGGCTACAGATGTCCAAGCTTACACAAATCATGCAAGTAAGGTATTTATTGTTGTGTTATTGAAACCCATCAATGCAGAACCTCCTACACTTAGCCTTACTTGTTCTTGACCATTCCACAGTCGATGACAAACTTGACTCTGTGTATGGTCACGGAGGTCTCAGCTATGTTGGTGGCCACAATAACCTTCCTGACACCCTGTAACAAACACCCAGATCTCCAGGTCTAATAGGGCTTACACTCTATACAGACTTCTCTTCCCTTTTCTGTCTCTTCTTTTTCCTGGTTCCTCCTACTCGGGTATTTTACCTTTCCTCTAAAGTTCTGAGTTCCCTTTTATCAGTTAGTTACTGGTAGTCCTCAACTTACATATACAATCATACAAATGTGCACCTGTCCATAATTATCATTATGGGTGATGTATGAATGCAGTTATAATTCAATAATACATCAACTTAACATGAACATGTAAATACATATATTATATGTATGAGACTTATTATCTGTTTATGTTGCAAAGTCAAGAGGACCAGTGGACACTTATTAAACATTGCATCAAGTCTATTAAAGAGTCCTTGTAACTGTTAAAGTTATTTAAATATAAACATACAACCTTGAAATATATCTGTATAACATGCATAATCTATATACATTATGTAAATATTCTATGTGAAATAACAACTCCCTTTGTTGAAATCTAGCTGTTTCTGAACTACAAAATCCTTTTATTTAAAAGTCATTCTATGCATAAAAATACTTTTATATAAAAGTCATTCTATGCAGTTATTTGACTGCAACAGACCATTATAAAAATAACAGTAAATACATACTGGTGGTGCTGGCTGAAACACTCTGAGCTGCTGAACAGGTGGTAGTGAAGCATATAAAGGTACAGCCATCAGCTGATTAGCCCCTGAAATGTTATACATTATGGTAAATATGGTTAATTCAAAGATCACGGCTTAACCATGCACTCTAAATCCTTTGGCACCATGAGATTGGTTTGGTTGCCTTTATATCAGTACCAGACTGTCTTCCAGATTAATTAAATTATAGCAAGTCATGCACCCCCACCTGTGTATGGTAGGTTTCATCTAAAATGTACACCACTCATTTCATAAGAGGAATATGTACCTGAGAAGAGACAAAAAGTAACACCTGGTACTTTGCATACAGAAGTTGATATTGAAACAAATGCTAAGAAACACATTGAAAACTTGATTTTTTCAGCATTATTGTAACCATGGGATCTGTAACAAGTGTTTACTTGTATGGATTGAACATGGAGCATCATTAAGCTTCATTACTGCAGCAGTTTTAACTTGTATATATTGAACATGGAGTTTCAATATGGTAGCACATTTTACGTTTATGTTTGAATATGTAGTTCCATTAATGCAGCAGTTTTTACTGATATTTCTGAATATGTAGCTTCATTACTGCAGCAGTTTTTACTTTTATGTTTGAATATGTAGCTTCATTAATGCAGCAGTTTTTACTTTTATGTTTAAATATGTAGCTTCATTAATGCAGTACCTTTATGTTTGAACATTTAGCTTCATTAATGCAGCAGTCTTTACTGATATTTTTGAATATGTAGCTTCATTACTGCAGCAGTTTTTACTGATATTTTTGAATATGTAGCTTCATTACTGCAGCAGTTTTTACTTTTATGTTTGAATATGTAGCTTAATTACTGCAGCAGTTTTTACTTTTATGTTTGAATATGTAGCTTCATTACTGCAGCAGTTTTTACTTTTATGTTTGAATATGTAGCATCATTAAAGCAGCAGTTTTTACTTTTATGTTTGAATATGTAGCTTCATTACTGCAGCAGTTTTTACTTTTATGTTTGAATATGTAGCTTCATTACTGCAGCAGTTTTTACTTTTATGTTTGAATATGTAGCATCATTAAAGCAGCAGTTTTTACTTTTATGTTTGAATATGTAGCTTCATTACTGCAGCAGTTTTACTTTTATGTTTGAATATGTAGTTCCATTAATGCAGCAGTTTTTACTTTTATGTTTGAATATGTAGCTTCATTAATGCAGCAGTTTTTACTTTTATGTTTGAATATGTAGCTTCATTAAAGCAGCAGTTTTTACTTTTATGTTTGAATATGTAGCTTCATTACTGCAGCAGTTTTTACTTTTGTGTTTGAATATGTAGCTTCATTACTGCAGCAGTTTTTACTTTTATGTTTGAATATGTAGCTTCACTACTGCAGCAGTTTTACTTTTATGTTTGAATATGTAGCTTCATTAAAGCAGCAGTTTTTACTTTTATGTTTGAATATGTAGCTTCATTAAAGCAGCAGTTTTTACTTTTTTGTTTGAATATGTAGCTTCATTAAAGCAGCAGTTTTTACTTTTATGTTTGAATATGTAGCTTCATTAAAGCAGCAGTTTTTACTTTTATGTTTGAATATGTAGCTTCATTAAGATGGTATCTACTCTCTGCTCACCTGATGGTAGATCTTTAGCTATCTGATGTACAGACCTCACTGCTGCTTCTATTTCTTCTTGACCCGTTAAAAATATAAGAATATCTTGGCTGAAAAGAAGCAAAACCAAAAAGAAGCTCAGACCATATAAACTTAACAATAACAATACATGACAATACAAGCTCCATATCACACAACTGTCCATATCAGTTAGAGGTTATCTCAAACATAATGTCTGATATATCGTCAAGGGATTTCTGGAAGCCTCCCCCTAATGCCAGCAATTGAGCAATAATGAGTGATTGGCTATGGGTTGTATGACCTTAGAAATCAGGTCAAGGCCAAAAATAAATATCAGGTGCAAATCTATCACCTATGGCTAATATTGAGCCCAAAGGTCATTTTTTTTAATAATACATGTTTCAGATCTAGCACCATCACAGGCAGAAGTTGTATTGAGGGTTTTGCACTATGGAGGAACTAGGAAAGTCCTCCCACCAAAACTTTTGTTCAAATATTGATAATGAGATAAAGTCATCAACAACTATAGGCTTTGCTAATGATGGCTTCACTGATCTAGTTAAAATTTTCCAAAATGTTTATCCGTGCTGACTAATCTAATGACACTATAGCTCTATAGTGGAGGTGATAATCAGCCAGCTACATACTGCCTGTCCTGCCTAAAAATGGCTGATTGCAATAGTTCAGATGACTTTCAAATAACAACAAAAGATCTTTATAATCTTCATATCAGTATTTGCACTACTTTATGATTTGTGGTTAGGATTATGACTGAGAACAGACATAATATTATGACTTCCTTCACATATAATAATTGATAGTTCAGGAAACCCACTATTAAAGAATCATGGTGTGAATATGCCAAGGTTGATGCTGGGTTGATGACTGTTTGACTTACTCTGTAGGGTGGTCCTGATGGATCTGGAACAATGTGACTAGGGCAGCAAACAGGTAATCACTCTGTGACTCATGGGTGTACATCACCTGGGGGAAGATAACATGAAACATATCATCATGATGATCTAAAATAAATATATGAAAGCTGAATATGAAAACATGTTTCTACCGTGAAAACAAAAGAATGCCTTGTTACCACATGGACAATAATAAATGTGCAAACATGTTTCTACATGAAAACAAATGAATGTCTTGTTACCACATGGACAATAATACATGTGCAAACATGTTTCTACCGTGAAATCAAAGGAATGCCTTGTTACCACATGGACAATAATACATGTGCAAACATGTTTCTACATGAAAACAAAGGAATGCCTTGTTACCACATGGACAATAATACATGTGCAAACATGTTTCTACCGTGAAATCAAAGGAATGCCTTGTTACCACATGGACAATAATACATGTGCAAACATGTTTCTACCCTGAAATCAAAGGAATGCCTTGTTACCACATGGACAATAATACATGTGCAAACATGTTTCTACCGTGAAATCAAAGGATTGCCATGTTACTGTATGGACAATAATACATGTGCAAACATGTTTCTACTGTGAAAACAAAGGAAAGCCATGTTACTGTATGGACAATAATAAATGTGTAAACATGTTTCTACCGTGAAAACAAAGGAATGCCTTGTTACCACATGGACAAAAATAAATGTGTAAACATGTTTCTACATGAAAACAAAGGAATGCCTTGTTACCAAATGGACAATAATACATATGCAAAAATGTTTCTACTGTGAAATCAAAGGAATGCCATGTTACCACATGGACAATAATACATATGCAAAAATGTTTCTACTGTGAAATCAAAGGAATGCCATGTTACCACATGGACAATAATACATGTGCAAACATGTTTCTACTGTGAAATCATAGGTATGCACTGTTACCGTATGGAAAATACTACATATGTAGAAAGTGAAGGTGTTTTAGAAAAACTGTTTTATTCAACTGTAAAAAAAACGATTGCCTTGCTGAAGGTACTTGATAAATAATGATGAAGAGCTGTCTGAACATTCAAAAGCCTAACAGCATACTGGATACATTGTGTATGTAAATACTGCATGCCTCATGTCATACCACACGTACTGTGTATGTAAACAATGCTTGTCAGGGAGCTTGAGGTACAGGTTACTTTAATAATTGAAAGCTGTCCTGTGATATGGCACAAATTTTCTGACCGGTTTTAAATTTGTATGTGATAATGTGATGGCATCTGATTTGACATGACCATGGAAAATGAACTGTTCTTATAATCATGTGCTCAAGAAAGCATGAGGAAATATTATGAAGTTTACCTGCACAGGAAACTGACGTCCCTCCAAGTACAGAACTGGTGCATTGTTGAAATACTTAGAGAAATGGTCCACATCCATCGTGGCAGACATGACAATGATCTGGAAAGACACACTGGCCATGATTTGATATGATTTTTTCATTATTCCCACTCAAGTGAATTAAGCTGCTTATTAATAATATTTGCTCAAAAATCCAGCCTCTATGCTTGAAATGTGTGTCCTCCATAACCACATTTTAAAGAATACACAGTACACTGAAACACCAAAATCCTAACCATAAAAAATATAAAAATTACTGAACACCTTCTAACAGGCATTTGTGTTATTAAATACATACCTCGATATCAGCTGAATACTGGTAGAATGTAATCACAACAACTACTTCACATTTATTCTCTACTGAGAGGTCGCTCATACACGATACAGACAGATAGGATGAACTTTTACAGTAATGGCCACAACAAACAATGTTTTTTATACAAAATTCATTCACTTTTCTTTTCCTGGCCTCCTGGGGTTGTGTTTGTATATGTGTGTGTGTGTTCCCAAATAGAACACATGTAGTCTGCATGTTATCATGGGTATTTTTTTATACAAAGGTGACATATAAAAAGATATAGGCCAAAGGTTGTAGGAGAACAGATATATAGCCATTCCAGCTGATGAAGACAGTCAATGCAATGTCATATGCAAAAGACCTGTGTGACCTCTCAAAGTGTTTGTGACGACCCTATTGACTTATAAACAGCTCTCATAACCACAGGCAAGGAAAGCCGTCTGTAAAAGAGTGTTGTTTGGAGCTCATTAGCATAATTAGGTCAAAGTGGCAGTGCCTAAGGTCTGTGGTGGTTAGGTTAATTCAGTTCATTACATTCACTTTCATTTAATTTTCACTTCATTCAACCAGGGAATGTTAGATGAATATCATAGAAACAGAGTATGTTTCTAAATTCACAAAATGACCTATGAAACTGTGTTGACCATCTTACTGGCTGTATTTACTGGTAGCTTGAGAGAACTGAATCCCTTCCGTTTCCCTTCTTTTGTTTCTGTGTTAACCACTTTGCTGGCTTTGCTTAACTTGAGAGGACTAAGTCCCTCCTCTGTTCTGTTTCTGTGTTAACCACCTGCATGACAGTGCTTACCTTGAGAGGACTGAGCCCCATCTGTTCTGTTTCTGTGTTAACCACCTGCATGACAGTGCTTACCTTGAGAGGACTGAGCCCCATCTGTTTTCCAAGTTTCTGTGTTAAACACCTGCTTAACTTGTGAGGGCCGAGTCCTTCCTGTTTTCTATGTTTCTGTGTTATTCACATTACTGGCTATGCTCACCTTGAGAGGACTCAGTCCCTTTTGTTTTCTACGTTTTTGTGCTGATTTGACCACTCCAAACAAAACATCTGTGTGTACAGTCCTTTCATGAGCTTCATCTAGAATTACTAAGGAATACCTAAAATGTATAAGAAACTATATTAACTAAGGAAAGAACAGTATTAACATACAAAGGTATTGTCTGGCCAATAAATAAAGTGGATGAATCAATAAAATCTTATCCTGTGTATATCTCAACATTACAAAGCTAAACAAAAAAAAAATAAAATCTTACTTTTTTAGTGATGCTTTCCTGCCTGGATAGTAAAAGCCTTTTTTTTAAATTAAACTGCACTGTACACCTTTCATTTTATACTGTGACATAATCTTAAGAGCTTTTAATTTTCGGATGAACATCAGTTATCTTAACTGTAAGCATGTCTGTTCCATGGACTAGTTTTAATGTTTGCATATATTAATATTTATTACCACATATTTAAATATATTTGTATGCAAATATATATAAGTAGATGAGATGTTTATATTTTATTTTACACATATTACATGCCATGGTCGTTTAAATATTTCAAAGAATAATAACACTGATTGCTCTCACAGTTATAATTTTGCAAAATAGCACTCAGAATTCCAACAAAGATTTACATAGATGTATTGGTAACAATGACGGATAATGTTATGTAAAAGATAGAGGGGGAGTAAATTGAAATATGTCTAAGTGGCATGGTAAAGACACTAGGTATCAAATTATAAACAAAATTAAAGGAGAAAAAAAGAGGAAAAAGTTACTTCTCTTGCCCCTATGTGATTGCACATATGAAATGTATAATATATGTGTCCACACTTTAGGTATGCAAATAAATTATTACAAGTTTCATATGACTAGTGTTAGTCTATATATGTTCCAAATTTATTTCTTTGACTTGAGGTAAAACTTATATGAGGATATATGTAAAAATATTGAAATGTGTAATTACATTAAAATATGTATATACATTAAAATGTTTAAATATTTTTTAAATGTGTAAATATCTATAAATATTGCTGAAATTTACTGATATTATTAATTTTTTTAGGTGACTCAGGTAAACTTTATTTTCACTTTATAAAATCAACACTGGACAAAGATATGCTGAAAAACAAACATTAACAAATTATACTTTGGTTTGAACATTGAAATGTATTATTTTGTGCTAATTCTTCCCTCACAGTCTAATGTTAAGGTCACCAGCTGTTTAACATAATATTGATGCAAATCATGCAGTGCAGTTTTTTGTATGAGTAGTGTCATGATTAAAAGTAGGCCCTATAAATCAAACAATAAAACTATCAAAAGCTAAGGTCAGTGCAGTGCACTGAGTGCACCTGCACATCACTCTGTATCACGGCACTACTGTCTAAAAAGACAAGAAAAAACACATCTTAAAGTTACATAATCATGCACTAGATGTCACTAGCACACCATCAGTCTTTTAGATTTTGAAACATATCAAGAACATTTATATCCTGGTCTGATGTGCTGAATACTCCATTGCCAAATGATATATACTGAGAACCATACATAGGTATAACCAACATGAAGCATGAGACAGGGTCTTACTTTTTCATCAATGGGTCCAGTATGGCTTCTCTTAGAAGCATGCCATCAGTCATATACTTAATACGTGTGTTATCAGAGGTTGTGTCATCAAAGCGCACACAGTAACCAACCTGGAAAAATAAGAGTACACATATAAACATATTTCTTAATCCATAAACATGCATGCATTCTAATAACATGTACAACAATTTTAAAGAGAGCTCAAACTAAGCTGATGTTGTCTGCAATTATTTGCAATTTGAAATCAGCTTAACATTGGTTACCATAATATACATTATGGGAAACATTTGGTAACATCAAGAGGAAACTAGAAATTGAAACAAGATTGTGGAAACATCAGGCAATATTTGAAGCTGCTAAAACATTTCCTGGTGTTCTTGGAATCAGGTTGGATAACTTCACATACAGATAAATCAGAAGTCTATCCTGAGTTCAAATACTTCCTGTCCCCAGTATGTTTCTGAAGTTTCAAAATGCCAGGCCAGTTGTTAAAACAAAACCACCCGGATGATATCATGATGTTACAATGATATGTCTGGTTATTTGTTTCTATATCACTGTAATAACATCAGGTGACATTATGGTGTGATTGGGACATCACATTGGGAAACATTATTAACCTCAGCTTTGCATGAACAGTAAGGCTAAGTGTTCAATGACAAAGCAGAACTTTAAATTCCTTCAATTAACACTGAACTGTACAATGATGGATCCCTATATTCCTGTAAATCAACACTCTGTGTTTTTTTTTACTTAAAATAGTCCTTGTTCATTCTGTCACATTTGAATCAAGGAATAAACACTAAAACTGACCATACCTCCTCTCCCAGTTCCGTCCCCATCTCTTCTGATACTCTCTTAGCTACAGTTATAGCAGCAACTCTTCTTGGCTGTAAATGTACATCAAAATCTAATCAAGAATTGTTCTCTCTAACTCATTATAAGGACACTACTCCTAAAACTGAACATAAAAGGGAACTGGCTACAAACATATCTTGAGTTCTTGACAACAGTTATGACTGTTGAATTGAGCTTTATATAGAACTAGCTGATAAACCCGGTATACCGGGCCTATACTACATGGGGTTGGGGAGATATATTACTGAGATGTGGAATGTTGGCTCATTTCTTATTCTAAAAGTTAACGAAAATATAGGTTTTTCAGTGGGAAACTGTCTCAATAAGATATGTATAAATACTTTTACATTTATTTTGTTGCGCTGTCCTCGTGGCAAGAAATTCATATCCCGGTATGTTTACCTTGAAGACCTGGTCAGTGATGATGTTTACATTTCGAAACGGAATGAGACGCGGGGGCATTCCGGTTTTTGATGATATCTTACTGGATTATATCGTTGGACGTATAAAGATTAGGTTGATGTGAGGAACAAATGAAAGATTTATTAAATGTACGTTGCAAGGAAACTGTTCCTGTGTTCCTGAAGAAGGAAACAGAAATATGCATTACTCGTATAAGTATAGCAGAAGCAGACCCAACGGGACTCCATGCATAGGGTCCGTATCCCATTTTCAGCCACCGCAACCTTTTTCTTCACCGTATCAGACACATTTTGAGGCCTTAAACCCCGTCACCCCTACCCAACCCTACCAAGCCCTGTTCCTGAAATTGGGACCTTGAATTAGGTCATTAATCCTCCTGGGTTGAACTCTCCATTTCATTAAGCGAGAAACATGTGTTTTTCTCTTTTAATAACAACGCACGTGGGTGAGAGCCTCGTTCAAATGAAATGCCCGACATGCTTAAATCCCTCAATGAAAGTAAGTGTTATTCATATGAACAATAGTCTGAGGTTGAGTGACCACGATGCACGCTTTCTGGTCACTGCCGAAGGCAGTTCAGCTGTGCTCGGTCTAACCTCAGTGCAAATCAGTAAAAACGCAAAAATCACTCAAAACTATATGTACATTAAAAGTTATTCATTCTATTATCGCCTATATCACTGCGGGGATAATAACCTTTAAAATAATGTTTGGCACAGAATTGTACACAGTGCGGTTTTAGAGAACATTGCGAACAAACGTGAACCAAATTCCTATTATAAGTATTAGATATATTAAACTAGATTACAATATTCATTTGGTAAATTCTCTATTGATTAAGACAACCATTTCCAAAGGAAAAATGTGAACCGCAGCTTATTTATTGTTCATATCACACTGGCCAGTAAATTAATTATTGGATACTTTGCCAGAACTAGTGTATATTATACTGCTTATTTTCTTATAAAAATATGCTCATTTTCTAAAAAAAAAGTTTATTCCTTTGCATGTTGGCCAAAAGCTTTGAAAAGATGTTCTCTTGTCAAATATAACTAAAAAGCATTCCATAGTATTTAAGTAACCTAGCACATGCTTACATGATTGCAGGCAATGAGTGGAATATTAGGTATGTAAATATCAATTTTACACCTACTTGAGTGCAGGCAATCAGCAGGTTACGGTGCATCCCAGCTTCATACAGATACTGTAAAAGAATAATGGTAACACCTGATCTGATCAAGCATCATAGCTTCTGAGGAATATGTGTGGTATATTGAAGCTTATACGGTTTACTGATTAAAAGGCATCCACAATGCTGTTGCTGCAAATACAAATAATTTCTAAAGGCTTAAGCTATGGTTTTAATGCAGACTGGCAAAGCATGCTCAGCTTAGCCTAGGAAATGAATTAAAGCAACTGACTCAAGCTAACTTAGTCCTATATGTAGATCCTGACATTGATGAGAGAAGCTATCAACTTTAAAGACAGTTATTTGATAAATATACATGAATCATAAAATACATGTGAAGTATGATTTTTGAGATATAATTAAATATGCACTTAATACTAACCTGGGGTATCTGAGTAGTTTTACCACTACCAGTTTCTCCAATAACAATTGCACATGACAGGTGCTGCAGCTCCCTCAGGAGGCGCCCTCTAGCAGGAAAAATAGGAAGCTGCTGTCTCTCTTTCTGAAGCAGGTCCCAGTCCACAACTTGCTTGTCTTTAACTGACAATAATGCAGATAAAAGTGAGATTAGAAACCCCATCTTAAACTTTATATATTTTATATCATATTGATACAGACAGTAAAAAAAATAAGAATTCTCCATACAAAACCAATTTTAAAGTAATATGTGAATGATTTACATTAAACATTTTGATACAAGTCTGTCATTAACCCTGTAATGCCATGGTTCATTCATACGATGTCCTTCCTTACCCTAGTTCTTTCTTGAAATGAAATCAGTAAGTGCTCTACTCTTCTTGTTGATTAAAATTTATATCAATTAAGAGTGATTATTATACAAAATATTTGATGAAATTGAGCTCCCCCATTATAATGCCATAAATCAAATATACACACTGCTGCCACTTACACACAGAGTAAAACAAAATGCCTGCCTTCAGCTGACAATGATTCATGAAGAAACAACCAAGACAAAGTAAATGCTGTGCTTCAGTTAAAGTATGTAAACTGTGCAATCTATGGATGTGTCTGATGCCTGTAGTTTATTATTCAGGTGAGTGTTATCAAACATATAATTTGTACATTTTACCAAAAAAGTACAAAAATAAAAACAAATAAAAATTTTGTAATGGGCATTTTCACTTTATCTCATTCTAAGTGTAGAAGTTAAAGGCCGGTTCCATTCAGTTTTATTGTTTAAAAGGGGCTCAAAGGAAAGTTGCAAGATCAAAATTAATTCAGTAATTTCAGTATAAACTTGCTCTCTTATTGCAAAGAACACAGCATCTGCTCCGACACTACATGCGGTATGACCATATGATCACAGTGTATATAATTTCCTAACCATAAAGCTAATCAAGTATACATAGTGACTCTGACGGTCAATCCAAGGAATTATAAAGCACTGTGTATTGCAAAACAAACACAATAAATAATTAGTGTATATACTCTCCAGGTGCATTCACCCAAACATATCATTGCAAAATAAATAAAATGCAAATTACTTTTTTTTTTTAAAGTGTGATAGTATGTTTTTCAATGTACAACAAACTTTCAATGTAGATAATTTGTGATTTATTAAATTCCTAAGTTTAAATTTAATCCTGCTACTTGTAATTTAGCCATTTTACTTTAGCCATAAAATTATTACCTCAGCCATTTTTACCACAGCCTTATTTTTAAAAAGAACTAACTAAAATAAGTGTAGTGGACAAGCGACTACGTGTATCCCCTGAAATCAGAGTGGGACGGGTGAAGTGAAGCATGGATTGAGTAACAAGGGGAAATAGAGTGAGGTGTGTTGCATATTAGCATAGATGTCTGCAGCTGAAATGTGTATGTAGGTTGTGCCACCTACCACAAAATCCAGAAAGCTATCAAAGTTGTATACAAATGCAAAAAATTAACACCACTGCTGAGATATGAGTGATTTTATCCCACAGCAGACAAACAGACATGTATACACATACAAAATTTTGGCCCAATCGGTCAAACGGTTCCCGAGATATAAGCCTGGATGTCTGGAGCGTAAACATAAATGTAGGTGGCACCACCTGCCACAAAATCCAGAAAGCTTTCCAAGATATATAAACCTGCACAATTTCAGGAAGATAAGTCAAACCAGTGCAGAGATATGAGTGATTTTATCCCACCGCAGACAAACAGACGGACGCTGTGCGAAAATGGTAGCAGGTGGCACCACGAGTTTTGCGTATGATAAAGAGCTATGTGAGATCTATACACATGCAAAATTTTGGCCCAATTGGTCAAAAGATTCCCGAGATATGAGCTTGGATGTCTGCAGCATAAACGTGAATGTAGGTGGCGCCACCTGTCATAAAATCAAGAAAGCTGTCCAGGATGTATACACATACAAAATTTCAGGTGGATAAGTCCAACCAATGCAGAGATATGAGTGATTTTATCCCAAGACAGATGAACAGATGGACGCTGTGCAAAAATGGTTGCAGGTGGCGCCACCATTTTTTATGTATGTTATAAAGCTATCCAAGGGCTACATTTGTGCAAAATTTTTTTCCGGATCGGTCAAACAGTTCCCGAGATATGTGGGTTAATGTGTCATAACAAATGCACAGATGGACGCAGAGCGCAGAGGAAAGGTCGGGGCGCAGCAGTTCACATGTGACCCGAACATATTTTTTTCTCCTGTTATGCATACTGACATTGTGTTCCACACTCAGGATGTGACCAGTGTGGGGATTTGTTTTTTTGTATGGTGTTCAATCAGTTTTATTTTTGTTGTATTGAAATTTTACTTTATCATCGTTCAGTCTTTTTTGGTCCTTGCAGTGAATGGTACAAAACTCTGCACTATAAAATCCAATTAGAAAATATAGTTACTGGTTATGTGAAATTTATTCAGTGTAGATTTCATTGTAAAATAGTAAAAATACCCCCAAAAGTTCAGATTGAGACCACAGGTTAAACTGTCTGAATTCTATTAACTTAGCGGTGATAACACCCTTGTTATTTCCTGTACATATTTTTTTTCCTGATAATTCACCGAATATCAGATAGTGTGTGTGAGTGCATGGAATATTAAAAGATGCATAATATATGTTGTATTTTCACAAATAGCCGGGTAAAACAATAGACAGATATACATATACAGATAGAGTGAGAGAGTGGATTGGGTAAAGGTCAAAAGCTGTAATACCCTGACCAGTGGCTGTAACATCAACATCAGGGATGAATCACTGGCCTGTAAGCTCCTATATGCATGCACACAGAGTTTGGCTGGCTGCTATCACCACAGAGTAGCCTACTGCATACTCACAAGCAGTGACTCAGTCCTGCCCAGATGCACTGGTCAACTGAAGCATCATGACACAACAGTGTGCATAGTACTGGGCCAGGTAGTGCTGGACAGCAGCAGAGGGGTCAGATAAGATATTAATGAGGTATCACTGATCACCCCAGCCTCAGGGGACCCATCAGTGAATTTTCCTCCTGGTAGAAAGCTGGTTTGAGTGCTTGGTCTTTAACTGACATACATACATACACACACATACACAGTTAAACAGAATTACATTAAATGTGTGGCCTGTTGCACAGAGGTTTCAGCTGTGACTCACTCATGCCATGATTTACCTGCTTTATGCCTGGCCTTTTTTGAGAAGGGTTCATTCTGTCCAAATGAAGCTTGTCTTTTCATCTCCCTCTGATAACCATGTGTGTAACACCACTGTAATATATGTAAGATGCTTATATGAATGTCAGTGACACCATTTTAACACACCTTCATTATAATTTTTTTTATAATTTTCCCATGGAGGTATAATTAGTTCTAATTATACCTCCATGATTTTCCTGTGTACCATAAAATCAAAAATTTAAATTTAATTTAAGACACAGAAATCAACTTTAAATAAATAAATCAAATTAAAAAGATATCATTAATTCAATGTCTTCATAATAAGATGTAAAAGCTACTGCAATGAAAAGATTGGTGTAGTGCTCAGCTGTAAGTCAACTGCTTGGTACCCATATCTGGTTCACAGTCAAAACTGGTAGCCCTTTGCAAAATCCAAGTGTTCATCAACACTAGATGAGCCCAATAGCACCTGGCTTACATAAAATCAAAATCCATGACCATATGAGGAACTTTTTAGGAAAAGTTAAAATGATCAGCATTTGCAGAGGGGGTGGGGGGGGGGGGGGGGGGAATGCAATACACTTAAGACCTAGTACAAAGTAATACCAAAATTTTTTAGTTTATTTATGTTTATTAATGACTTAAAATTATGACCACCCCTGAATTCAGAATTACAACTAGATATCCTGGCCCAAGTGCTAGTATGACCCCGCTAATGCGACCACCGCCTAGAAGTACTGAAACAACATTTGTCATGAGTCAATGGCTCCGCCTGGTGATAGGCACCTTAAGGAAAGAGTGCTGAGACTCAATGAGGCTTAAGTGATAGATCAAAGAGTGTAACCATTGGCCTGATTACTAAATGAGCCTGTCTGCCTTGCTAACTGCCCTGGGTCTTGGGCTAGGGATGCTTATTGCCCCTCAGTGATCTCCCCTTTATTTCAGCTACCCTATGTCCTGGGTAAGAGTTTAGTATTTCTACTCATCGCATATTGTTCTATCCTCATTGGTGCAATTAACCACTTGGTTAATTCTTAATGTGCTCACACTTATTATTATTGAGCAGACATTCAAATGTATAAATAAAGGGCAAATCCCACCCATTGTCTTGCCTTATCACATAGATGGCCGTCAGTTTATTTTTCTACAGGTTCAGTTTGCATTTAAATTGCTAGCTGTTGTGTGACAATGCTTCAGAAAGAGCTCTCATTGAATGAAAAAGTGACAACACCAGGATGCAGTCAGCGCCAACCTGCTTTGCAGTTTTGCATCGGTAATGCATGCAGTACTGAAGCAGAAAGCTGAATATATGAAAGCCTATGAGGATAATATACAAGCAGAGTAAACCTGCTGATGTCTCACCTCACGCATCAACTAAAAAAGCTGCTACATTTGTGGATGCACTACAGTGGGCCTCTGACTTAGGGGGCTTCTTACACTGCACCTAGCTGATGGAACAGATGTGTGACCACCTGTGCGGTGTGCTCTACATGTGTGACCTCACAAAAAACTACTTTGGACTCAATTGTGCTGAATTAACACTCACTGATATTCTATTCACATTTGCTTTCAAAATTTTAAGTTTCACATGTCTTTTGTGCACCTTTTCTGCCATGTGTTATGTTCGATATGTAATCAGTAGGTTGTTTTTGTATTGCCTCTAGTGTTATCATGTTAATCATCAGTCACTACGTATGTGTACATGTATATAATTTTTTATCATGAATAAATATAAAAAACAAGTTTTTTTTCTTTTCAGCTACACACAAAAAAAATTTTGATAATAAGGGTCCTCGGCAAAGTAAAACGTGTTATATTTCACGTTAAATATATGCAATAGATTCACACTAACACACATTAAACAATGGCGTGTTATATGTGACCACGTTAAGAGTTTCACTAATACTACCACCCCCAAATTACGACCACTTTGCTTAGTCCCCAGGGTGGTCATAATTGTGAGGTTCCACTGTACTTAAAAACTTGAATAGGCACCAAATGTCTATACTTAGTTCCAAATCTCATGTCTACCTAATTTTTTGTGATTTTTTTTTCAAATATATTTTGTTTGCCACCACAAAAAAGCTTTTATCAAATATGTAATGTAGCAATTTATAATGATTTAAATACCGGAAAGCATGAAAGAAATATATTTATTTTATGACACGTGTTGACCTGTCTAGGAACAGATACAAAGGATGGTGTTAGTTTAAGTGGTCATATCTGTTTATGAGGAATGTATATGACGTACAAATACCGCTGTGATGTCATTTCTATGAATCGTCAAATGTATACTGTAATTTAAGATCAACAGCATCAGTTGTCATTGATGTGTGACTGTCTAGTCTTATTTCTTTCTTAATTAATCATGTGGAATCCATACATTGGAGAGCATTATTTTGCTGTATGTTCATTGAATGTCTGACTTACTTTTCCAGTAGGTGGTGGCAACGACAGTGCACATGGTGCCAAATAAAAATTAATTCCCTTATAATTTCACTGAAATAAGCTGGTTACAAGAAAAATTACTTATAAATTTCCCAAAATAAACAAAGTATATAAATAATTACTTAATAATTTACAAGTAAGAAACTGGTTTTCTTATAATTTTCTTTTGCTGTCCAATGATGTATCAGCAGTATATCAAATTTAACCAGCTAAAATAATATTAATTTCATATAAAACCCTAGAGTTAAAAGAGGTGTGGTTCATACAGTCATCCCTCTGGTGCACAATCAAACATGCTGTATGGATTTGCCTACACATAATTAGTTGTTTCAGACTTCTACCACCAGGCGGTGTGCACATTGGCGAGGATTGCTTCAGTATTAGAATGAACGTTTCTCTTTATCAATTCAAGTTTTCTCATCAAGCTGTTGTATTTAATGAAGCCCTGAATGGTTATTGACTTAAAATGACCAGTAAAAGATCTTTATTTGTGAAAAATAGTCCAGCATTCAACCCTTGTTCACAGACATGGGGTAATAGTAATAAGTAATAGTAATAGTAATAGACTATTACAGCTTTTTCCATGTAATAGTAATAGTAATAGTAATAGACTAAAATATTTGAGCTGTAATAGTAATAGTAATAGAAACAGAAGGCAAAGTTATAGAACAATACATATAACTTTCTAATACTTCCTATGACCTACTTGGTCATGAAGCATATCAGCAAATAATACTGTACAGACTCAGACCTGTCCAGTGACTGCCCAGGATGTGCCTATTGTTAAGGCAAGCAGGGGCCAGCTGTTATACAGGTGCATGGTGACCACTAGTGCCAACTACATAAGAGTACTGGACAGAGCAGGTCTCAGCCAAATAAGCTCCCTAGCACCATCTCACTTGTGATTACTTAAACATGGATAAACAGACATGTTTGCTGTTAAGAGCCAGATCAATTGTTAATTATTATTGTGACATGTACATCTTATCTCACAAAAATGAATCCATATGCATATTCTGAAATGAACCTAGACTTGTTTTTACCAGCTAGTTAGCATTTAATGGTGCAGATTAAACACACACACACACACACAAGAAAATTTATAATATTGAACCAGATATATAGCAGACCAATAATGGGTGTCATCCCAAGTGGACAGGTTTCAGATAGACGGGTCGGATTTTTTCGATCCCAGTTGGACGGGTCCCTGTCCGACGGGTCCCAGTTGGACGGGTCCCAGTCAGATGCTCTTTCAATAACATATGGGTTTAATACATGAAGGCTACAATATATGCATTTTTATATTATATATAGTAATATGAATGAATATATGAAAATATCAAGCAGTTTGAAACGTCCTGAAGGATGAACGGCTCATTCGCATAGACCACCCGGCTATATGGCGACGCGTTACATTGTCTCGTTTATTATCACTTACCTTGCAATATCTAGGGTATTTTGCTGTCTTGTTGTCTTATTATATATATATATATATATATATATATATATATATATATATTTATATATATATATTTATATACATACATCAATATTTATTATCACTTACCGATTAATATCAAGGATATTTTGCTGTATTTTTGTCTTATTATATATATAGAGCATTTTAATTGTATATATGATAATACGGAACAATTTGCAACGCCATGAAAGATTAACGGCCTATTTACATAGAACACTCGGCTAACTGGCGACATAAAATGCAATCATTAAAACGCCATGTATTTGGCATCGTTGAAGTCTACATTGAATTTATTTATTGGAACGATAATATATGAGATGTTATCTTAAAAGAAATGTAGTTCATAATTTTTTATGGAACGTGTATAGAGCTTAATAACTATTGCTTGCTTGTGATATCAATAAAATCGGAATTGTCTTAATTTCAAAGCCGAGTTACATGGTCAGTCAATAAAATATGAGTTATTCATTTCATATATTACATATTTTCCTTCCATAAATAGCCTTTGGTTATTGAATTCAATGCTTCTTTACTCACAGGTGTAGGTTATCCTACACTGCCTATTATTTTAGTATTAAATTCAGTGATTCTTTACGGACTTGTACCGTAAATGCCTTTCATTTTAGTTGATAGATAGATAGAGCGATAGATAAATAGATAGACAAACAGATAGATAGATTTCACATAGATTTATTAACTCCTTAAAATAATTTATGTATAAATCACTGTCTTCAAAGACCTTAACAGGAATGAGAAAACTGTACATCCCATATAACCACGTTTCAAAGGGAAACCACATAAGTGCATCTTCTTGTTAATTAACCAGTTACTGTGATTAGGTTTCGTTCCGCACCGGTTGTCTAAGCCATGTTGTAACTGTTATAATAACAGCATGGTGGTCTTTGATAAATATTCTGTTGATTAACATGAACCACCAAACATTAAAGTTCACTGTGAAATAAAACGAATGTGTATTATATGATAATAATTTCATTTTTCAAACCATTCGTTTTTTTATGAAAATAACATCTTTCTCCCTTCTTTCTATCATATCTCTCTCAGGCATTATTACTCTCTCTCTCTCTCTCTCTCTCTCTCTCTCTGTCTGTTCATGTATTTACCAAGTACATATATTACCCTTGTTTTAGCGGATAGCAATAAGTGAACATAAACTTTATCCAAAATACATACGACAACACAGACAAACATAAATGTGTATATTTACATGAATAAAGCCTTTCCTCAGCTCATTTTCTATAATTAATAGAAGGGACCACGAGAGATAACTGTTGTTCTGTTTACCTTGTTTGTGGGGTTGTGTCTTATTGGTTAATAAAACACCTATCAAAGGGTAATCGGTTGTTTTTACTGAATAAAATGCCTTACCATAATATATATTGTTAAACACAACATAATTAGTCTCGTAGTCTCGTTATTTACACAATATAAGTTAATTATAAAGCGACCTCGCTTCCCTTTGAAGTGCAGTGACTGTGTCAGAGGTGCAGGTTTCCCTGTCATATATCCCTGATGTGGTAAGGGGTTTCCAAACTGACTTTCTACTCTTGTTTCTTAGAAATGTGCATAATTTTGGACTGACAATATGGCAGCACATGGATTATGTGATATATCGGAATAAAATATGAGAATTCTCCGAAAACCTAGCTAGCTTATATGTTACTTATTTACATAAATTGGCAGAGCATGTCGACCACACGTCGGTTATTATAGTAGATATCGCTAATTTATTTGACATTTGATTGCATGTTGATTCGTTATTGTAACTCTGACGAAACAGATAATATTCCGATATAATTATTTAAGTTTACACAAAAGCAACGTCAGAGAAGAAAACAATATAACTGTTAAAATCTATAGCTCTTTGAACAATAATTCATGTACACAGGTATAAGGGCTTGCATAAAATTTCATAGCTATATTGTGTTTGATCAGCATATATAAACTTTTATTATTTAAGTTAGGCTTTCCCATAAAGCTTCAATCCCCGGCTACTTACATATGTAATTAAGTCACATAAATATAACATAGCGTCTAAATGGGACCCATCCAACAGGGACCCGTCTAACTGGGACCCATCCAACTGGGACCGTCTAAATGGGACCCGTCCAACTGGCCCCCGTCCAACTGACACGTAGTCCAATAATGTTATGATAAGCTAATGGTGTTTTTACTACCGAAAAAGTATATTAAGTTATACATTTCTGTAATAAATAAACCAGTTAAAAATTTCAATCTTTCCATTTTATATAGGAAGTGTCTAGGCAACCTGCTATGCATACTCAGATAATCTGTGTCAAACATCGTCAGCTGCCTAGACTTTTGACGTTCTAGAACTTATGTAGCCTACAATGCTATAAATTCATAAAAATACTACAATCACTTGAATAAACTCATATTACTAGCACGTGTTATCTAGTTAACTTGTATACATATTTTTTTTAAATTATTCTTTTATTCTTAATACTTATCTGTTATTTGACAGTACTAATTTTGCAGACCTCCTTTCAGCATCTTTAATTATGTTAATTTATATTTTGAAAATTTAATAAACATTTTTTCACAATACTATTATTGTGCCTATTCAGACACAGGAAATTTGGATAGTGACACACTACGAACATTTCTCACAACTGAAGAATAGGAAATGATAAATGAGATTATTGTAGAGAAAAAGGACATGTCTGAGGAGAACAGGTCATGCATGCTACCAATATTGTAAAGTTTACCACCTCTTTGTCCACACACAAGATGTCCAGTGCAATGGAATAAAATATGGCATCATATCCAAATGAAGATATATACACCCCTTAGCTAGGATAGTCTTGTCTCCAGTTTGGTTCTGTCCTGAATGTTGATGTAAACAGTGTTTATATTGAATCTATCAATTAGGATTTGGAAACAGGGCATAGCTCTATATTAATTCATCACCAGTGGAAATACTGTGAAGATGAAAAGTTGACCATAAAACCTGAACTTCATTCTGTAATATTACGATATGTTACACTTATGAATATACAAGGAATGACCTTGAAGTGCTATATATTTTATGTAGTATTGGTATGGTATAATAAATGCTTCAATATAATGGATGCTAACCCTGAATGATAAGATATACTTTATGAATCCCTTTGCAAGGAAATTGCTTTGTCTTGTAATTAATATAAAAAGTATTAATTAACATATTAATAAACCAATGTAAGGAAAACATTGATCCTTTAGGTTTCAATAGATAAATGAACAGAATTAAAGATGCTGAAAAAATTATGATCCCAATTATCATTAGCCTTTAAAGTCACATGTTAACTTCATAGTTTAACATAAGAAAATTGTGTATTGTGACTTGGTGATATAGGTGCTTGTAATATTAGTTTATACTTGGGATTGTAGTACTAGTTTATGGCATTGTTGACTGTGCAAGGTCTGGAATCCTCCAATCAGCATAAGTAATAGTAATAGTAATAGATACCCAAGTAATAGTAATAGATGGTAAAATGTGGTAATAGTAATAGTAATAGTAATATCAGAAATTGAAAGTAATAGTAATAGTAATAGTAATAGATCAACTGTAATAGACCCCATGTCTGCTTGTTCATGACGCGGCTTCATATCAGAGTTTGCATGTCAGCATCAATAAGCTTGGATTCACTAACAAAAGTAGCCAATTTCTGTAAAATTCTGGGAATACGTATATATAATCACATTCCAGAAGTGTTTTTCTTTTCACTAATATATTTTGATAGGTTGCGAAGTAACACCCATTAATTAATTTATATGATTTATATACATTTTTTTTAATCATTAATTGTGCAGGGTACCAGTCTTGTACCTGCATTATCAGTTATATTACTTAAGGGCTCTCAAGGCAAATATGGCAACTAGTGATATGTTCATGAGCAGGTTACAAGTCCATATGTGATGTCATTTGTCCTTATCTTCTATTATACTCTGTTCCAACACCCCTGTCCACCTAATTTTTCTAATATTGCATTCAAATATATTTTATTTACCACTAATAATAGCTTTTATCAAAGGAAGTTATGTGGCAATTTGTCATGATTTAAATGGGCATGAAATAAATAAATTTACTTTGCAATGGCAGGACGGTGTTGACCTGTCAGGAAAGAGGTGCAAAAATGAAGGCGTCAGTTCAAGTGTCCATATCTGTTGATCAAAGTAATGTAGGAGGAAGTATATATGAATTAACAAACGTACAAATACCACTCTGACGTCATCAACTCAAATCATCAAGTGGATGTTATTTTAGTCCGTCACCTTAGGTAGTCACTGATATGTCCCAAGACCATACATCTGTACAGTCATTTTTTTCTGATATAATCATATGGAATCCATGCATACACGGTACAGTATTAATTTGCTGTAATATAATCGCCACATTTGTCTGATTTACCTTCGGGTAAATCAAGGTAAGCTTTAGTGCATTGAAAAAAAAATATCACGAAAAAACAAGTGGACAGGGATGGTGGTAATGTATGGAGTATAATTCCCTGCAGGTCATGCCATATATATGAGCTGTTCGTGTAGGCAAACACATGCAGCCTCCATACAAAAAAGGGCGCGAGTATAGAATCCGGTCTTCATTTCCAAGAGCGAATTTACAATCAGTACCTACATTTGGGACAGCTGAATAAAATATTGCTACCACTTATTGTCTTCTCTTATATTTCTTACCGCTGCATTATCTGTTGATGAAGGACATATTATTATTATTCAGAAATGTGTAAGTACATGTATACATTATAAATCATGAATATCACATGAAAGAGCAGAAGTTGATCCTCGCTGGAATCGATCCTGTGCAGCACGGCTCAGTACTCGAACACTAATGCCATTACACCATGCAAGACGATGTGAAGGTCACAGGAAAAAGAGGGCTTTTAAATCTGGGTGTGGAGTAATAAATAGCGCCACCTAACGGCAGTTGTAAATATCATGAAAATATTTATTGAGAAATATTATTAACCACTTAAAAGATGGGGGGAAACCCCCCATACCCCCCTTAGAATTCCTAAAACAAAAAAGAAACATTAAGTGCTTTTAATGTGGGGGGAGACCCCCCAAACCCCCCCATGGTCAGACCGGTATACTTTACGGTAGTGTGAACGGAGATTGTTTACCATACCGTAATTATCTGTTTAAAAAATCATGGCTGCCGTCTGGATTTGGATTCCAACAACATGCTATTAGCGGTATTTTAATATGTACTCCAGAGGAAATATATTTGTAAAATGAATCCTAATATGTATTTCTAAACCTATAATAGGCAATATAGGGCTATTTGGTTGTATAACTATTACTTCTTTACTCATTTGTAGTGGTATAATAGAGTACTGGCCGAGCCCTGACCGGTAGGTACTGATTGTAAAGTCGTACCTGAGTCTAAGCTCACTGGACAGTCTCATATTAGTAGTAATCAACAATAGCCATGACATACCTGATGATATGACATCGACATGCCTCCTACTTCTCCATTACATGAATCCTAAACATTATAACGTCCGTCCGTATAGACCCATAACCTCGTCCATGAAGACCGGATTCTATACTCGCTCCCAAAAAAGTTTTGTGTATGTGGTGTCCCAATTAATCACAGTACTGCAAGTGGGTGGCTGGAACATGGCTCATGTGCACTCGGGATGGCAGGAGATTCTCATTGGTGCAACACCAGTGACAGTGTGGCAGGAGAGTCGGCCATCGCAGTGTTCCCCTTAAATCCCTTTTTATCGCCCATATTTAGCGTTTTCACATTGTTTATCCAAACGAATGGACTTTATATTGGAGAATAAATTGGATCTTTCTCTTTTACATTTGTTTGATGATCGAAAGACATATAAGTGTAATCGAAAAGCCAAAGGAAATGACTTATATCCGCAGCAGGCCTTACCGGTTTCGTCTGCTTCAACCGGAAGTGCAGTTGTCGTAGGTGTCGCAGTGCCGGACACCACAGTATTTGTTAGACCTTGTCTTCATGATAATAATAATAATTATTATATTTTTATATTATTGTTATCACCGTATTATTGTTATTATTATGATTATTATAATTATAGATGGGAAAGAAGGGGGAAAAAAGAAAGAAAGATGGGGGAAATGAAATAAAGACTGAAAGAAAGAAATATAAAGCCGGAGAAAAAAGAAAGAGAGACGGGGAAAAGAACTAAAGATGGGAAGAAAGAAAAATAGCATGGAAGTAAGAGAGAATGACGGGAAGAAAGAAAGAAAAAGAGAAAGAAAGAAAGACGGGAAGAAGGAGAGAGGGAAAGAAAGAAAGACAGGAAGAGAGAATTTTAAAGAAAAGAAATAATTTAGGAAAGAACGAAAGAAGGAAAAGAAAGAAAGACAGGAAAAAACAATAAAAGAAGGAAAGAACGACGGAAAGAAAGAAAGACTAGAAGAAATAAAGGAAGAAAGACGAGAAGAAAGAATGACGGAAGGAAGGAAAGCAGACGTGAAATATGACGGGAGGAATGAAAGAAAGACGGGAAGTAGGACGGTAAGAAAGAAAGAAAGGCGGGAAGAAAGAAATTTAGAAAGAAGAACAAGTAAGGAAGACGGGAAGGAAGAAAGAAGGACTTGAAGAAAGAAAGACGAAAAGAAAGACGGAAAAAGAAGAAAGGAAGGAAGAAAGAAAGGAAGAAAAAAAAGAGGGAAGGAAATACTGGGAAAAAGAAAAAAAGACGAGAAGAAAGACGGGAAGAAAGAAAGAAAGAAAGAAACAAGAGAGAAAGACGGCAGTAAGAAAGAAGGAAGGGAAGAAAAAAAGAAGGAAAAGAAAGAGAGAAGGGAAAGAAAGAAAGACGGGAAGAAAGACGGAAAGAAGGACGGAAAGAATAAAAGACTGGAAGAAAGAAAGAAAGAAAGACGAGAAGGAAGAAAGACGGAAGGAAAGACTTAAAAAAAGAAATTAAGCTAAAGAGATGAAAACTGACGAGAAAAATGAAAGAAAGACGGGAAGTAGGATGGTAAGAAAGACAAGAAGGAAGAAATTAAGAAAGAAGGGTAAGAAAGGAAGACGGAAAGGAAGAAAGAAAGAAAGACGGGAAGAAAGAAAGACGAATAGAATGACGGGAAAAAAGAAAGAAAGGAAGAAAGACGGAAAGAAAGAAAAAAAGAAAGAAAGGAAGAAAGAAAGAAAGAATAAAAGACGGGAAAAAAAGAAAGAAAGACGGGAAGAAGAAAGAGAATAAGACGGGAAGAAAGAAAGAAGGAAGGGAAGAAAGTAAGAAGGGAAAGAAAGAAAGAAAGAAGGGAAAGAAAGAAAGACAGGAAGAAAGAAAGAAAGGCGGAAAAAATAAGGCGGGAAGAAAGACGGAAAGAACGACGGAAAGAAAGAAAGACTGGATGAAAGAAAGAAAGACGAGAAGAAAGAAAGACGGTAAGAAAGACAGAAAGAAGGAAAGACGTGAAAACTGACGGGAAGAAAGAAAGAAAGACGGGAAGTAGAACGGTAAAAAAAAAAGAAAAAAAGACGGTAAGAAAGAAATTAAGAAAGAAGGGATAGAAAGGAAGATGGGAAGAAAGAAAGAAAGACGAGAAGAAAGAAAGACGAAAAGATTAAAGCGGAAAAGGAAAGAAAGGAAAAAAAAAGACGGGGATAAAAGAAAGAAAAACCGGAAGAAAGAAGGGAAGAAGAAAGAGAGAAAGACGGGAAGAAAAAAAAAGAAGAACAGGGTTTGTGCGCGGTCTTACAAAGTCTTACTTTTCATTTTGCAAAAATAAGGCCTTTAAAAGTCTTACTTTTCGTACATTTTAGAGGCTAGGTCTTACTAAAGTCTTACTTTTTGTTTCACAGAAACTTAAATAAAATTTTGAATCGTAGAGGATGCAAATAAATGGATACCATAAACCTGAAAGTAGCTAATTTTTCAAAGCTTGTTCCCGTATTTAACTGCATTTCACACATCATCTGCATGTTCAGACTACCGTGGGTCTCATGATCATGGGGGGCACCTGCGGAGTATTTTCAATGCGGACACGTAATAAATTCGAATCAGAAGTCAAGTGCGGTGTGAAAGGGGACTCAAAAGTTTCCCGCCAGTTCATCACCATTTTTTTTATGGTATTTTCCTCTGCTGTACACTTTCCCTAAATCATGTAATCTCTGCAGTTTCTGTATGTCGGTGGATGCGCATTAACTTTGTTGAAAACTGAAAGTAACAACGCTATGTGTGTTTGTCGACAATGCAAATAAAGTAGAAGAAATCCCGGAAACTATGACTTAATCATGAAAGAGTTTGGTCCTAAAATATCACTCGAGCATCTTTTTTTCAGTTTCATGTTTGCTATGCAGGTTCATGTATATTTATCTATGAATATTGCCAGCATTTAAAAAGATATTTATTTTGCTTGACTCAGGCAATCAAGGATGGCAAGGCTTGTACCAAAAAAGGTGTTTGAAAGTGTGATAGGTATATTTGGACACGTGCTTGAAACTGGAAGTTGAAATAAATATTTGTGTGTGAGTTGGTGTACAGAAGATGCTACAGTGATTTCTAAACCAGCCAGCATTTATATAACCCTGATACCAGAACACGGCATGAACTGACGTGCGTTTCCTGTAACTCTGCATGATTAAGGCTCGTCTTGCTCGTCGACATACCTGTGAGCTGAATTTTCACAGGAACGATATCGATGGGTTTTGAAAGTTGTCCCAATAGAAGTTAATACATTTGAATATTTACGTCGATAGTCTTGTAATATATAATACGTTGACATATTTACCTCCTTTGTGGTCAAAGACATCTTTTCGGACACATTTGAATTATAAACATTGTATAATTCATAATTAATTTAATTTATGGATGACTGTTAAAATCAGTTACAATGAATTATATTTTGTCAAATTTACGGCATTAAAGTACGAGCTAGTTCAGGATGCTTTGAAGCGCAGGAAATTTCAAATGTGTTACCATTTTGTGTGTAGGTCTATAGATCGGCGAGCTTACATTGCATGCATTGAGCATTTGAATAACGGGCTGCAATTGCTCCGCAGACGCTCATCTAATTTGTGTATGCCAATAAATACATTCAAATAAGAACATTTTAAATTACGAATTGTGCCCGCCTATGCAACGCAGAAGGAGCATATAGGCCTATCGGTGTCAGCAATGACTGGCCTATAGGCTATATCATCAAATACTGCCTGTATCATACACTCGGTAATTCCAAAATATGCATGACAATCAATAAATCTATATTTTATCGTAAAATTTTTTTATCATATTGCTCTCGCACATCAGAACTCATTTTACCTACGGATATATTATACGGTCTGCCGATATCAATGTCGTCCAACTACATTTTTCCAAACGTTTTCCCGTAAATTTTTGAACGTCCAGACACACCTGCTCTCTTTACAAATGTCTCACTCTTGGAGGGGACACGTGGTTTTTGCTGTAGATCGTGCTAATACAGAGGTATTATGAAAATATAAATGAACATTAAGAAATCTTTATTTGTTTTTTATCGATTTTTATCCTATTGCTCTCGCATTTCAGAACATGTTTTACCCACATGTATTACGGTCTGCCCGATGTAAACGATGTCAGTGTCATGCAACTGCATTTTTCCACACTTATCCCCCGTGAATTTTGGAACGTCCAAGCTCGCTTGCTCTCTTTACAAATGCCTCACTCTTTGGCGGGGATACCTGCGGTTTTGAAGTAGATTGCGCTAACACAGCAGGATATCCAAGGGTTTCAAAGTGGAAACTGGTCGCTCTCGCGGCTTACACCTCACGGTAATGCGTCAGCGAATATGTAATCGTAACAAATTTACCGCTGCATTTTTTTTGCGGATATTCTCTGAACTCCAGTATGTCCATGAAAATGTTTGTACCTGAGGACTGGATTGCACGTGTTCTTTGATGTTGGCGGGAAAATGAAGTTGCTCAGGGAGAAATAGGTTGCAGCAATCAAGTTACAAACACTGTTTATAGATATGGTAAACTTAATTGACAGATTTATGGGTAAAGAGATGCATGCTTTGCCATGTATAATATAAGCCTACGGGAATGAACTCCGATCGTAACGATCGACATATCTGTATAAGTATACGGCAACAGCCGGCAAAGGAGTAGAGAATATACGGGCATGTAAATGAAGGCCTATTTATTTATTTATGTGTCATTTGTTATTTGGATGGGTATAAAAACGAATATTATGAAGACCTATATATATAAGGTTTCTAATAACCATGGGAAATTAGTCTTATTTTTCTCGTAAAAAAAAAATCTTACAAAGTCTTAAAAAGGTCTTACTTTTTTTTAATTGAAAAGGCGCAAGAACCCTGAAGAAAGAAAGACGGGAAGAAAGAATGAAAGACTGGAAGAAAGAAAGACGGGAAGAAAGACGAGAAGAAAAAAGGAAAGACGTGAAAACTGACGGGAAGAAAGAATGAAATTAAAAAATACAAGAAAGGTTATGGAAAATGAACAGAGGTAAACCATACACCAGATCATGGATACACTAGGTCCTGATGACAAAGTCAACGCTACATTTCATATACACAGTGATAAATTTTCGTAATCACAGTTTTTTTATTAATGAAAATAAAACAATCATTCGTTTAGAAAGACCTACCAAAGAGGAGAGTGGTTTCAATTATCCTAGCAGGGAAGCCGGTAGAAATTCTAGAAGTCAAGCAGGCCTTGCCGAAACGCAAGTCAACCCTTAGGTCTAAACAAAATGAATTATAACATACTGAATATATTCATGGCCCCTATATATTAAGAGAGAACTGTATACAATTTGCGAATTTCATGAGGGTATTTTAATTCCGACAGAACGGAAAAGAGCCATATGATGCTTTCTCGCCAAGACAGCTGAAAACTGATAATCCCAGATCATATTAATGTTTCTCTGCCTGCCTAAAGCCTGCTTAGCCAAGATTTTAGAAAAATATATATATATATAGAACCGGTTTCTAGCGTATAAATCTTAGAAAATATAGACACGCTTAGCTTTGTGACCTATTTTTATCGACGATTATATAGGCATGCAGACTATTCAACGATATATTCCACCTAACGCTAAGGTTCCTGGCCTTATGTACAGAGTGCGGCACGCGGAATGCGGATAAAATGGGTATTGAATAAATGAAAAAGGTGAGATTCCTTAAGCGCGGATCCGGCAAATCGAATCGCTACGTTTTGCGATATTTGTCGGTTCCACTTGCTATCCAGGAGCGACCAGGAAATATGCATGTTGCCGTGCCGGTAGCCTACATACATTGTAAGACATCAGGCCTACATACCCCCTCTTTTATCTATATTTGGATTGACCCATTAAAATACCACCCCTGTTGTAAAGTAGGCTGTCCTGGGGAGGTCAAGGCAGCAGGGCTCAGCACTTCTTCTCTGGTGCTTAAATGATGCAGACATGGGCCCAGTAGCCCACGTCTGGTTGGTATACTTGGTAAGTCTAGTTCCCTGTTCTAGTTCCCTGTTTATCAAATTCAACTAACAGACTGGCAGTATATGTTTGATTCTGTAATAACCACCATTCCATATTCGGAAAGACCTTCCGGCCATTTGGTGATGTTAAACTTTAAGTCCTGTGGTGTTTTATATTATCTGTGGAGAAAATCATACAATAGGAAATCTCTCATTTCGCATTTCTCATTTAGCTTTAAAAGTCATGAAATCACCAATGATATTTAACCGAAGAAAAATATTTTATTGACATTTGGTTTGGTAACATACAATATGGTACAATTAGATTGAGATAAAGCACGAGCATGGGTCGTTAGTAGCTTTTTCTGCTTTTGTTTCATTTATATTATTATGGAGGACTCCATAGACGGCACATATAACATGATGAAAATTGTCCCCTCATTTTTTACAGATAAATTCCTTGTGATTAACATTAATTAGAGATATACAATAAAAGAGAGATGTATTATTCATGAGGAAGGGTACCCTAATTAGCCCGCTACCCTTTATGTTTTAGGTTCACAGGCTTCCCAATATTAACAATTTCGCAATTTCCTGAAAACA
Source organism: Sipunculus nudus (assembly GCA_026874595.1). NCBI lineage: Eukaryota > Metazoa > Annelida > Sipuncula > Golfingiida > Sipunculidae > Sipunculus > Sipunculus nudus. The sequence continues at coordinate 51,808,677 of CM049311.1, read as the reverse complement.
TCTCTCTCTAGATGGGCCGCTGGTTTAACGTAAGCTGTTAAAGCAGAGCAGTCCAAACCCGGCACGGCTGCATCAATCAAATTTATTCCAGATGAAACATAAAAGGTTTATTAAGTAAAAACAGGTGTGCTCTTTAAGGAGTATAGAGACATCTAACATCAGACCAACACCACGTTCTGTATAAGTTGGCATGAATAGATAATACTCAAAATTTTCTTAATAATTAATTTTATAAAAAAAATGTTTTGGTTTCTTAAAAGTCGGTAATTGTTTTTCAAACGTTCATCAGTTAAAAATGATTTATATCATATAAACAATATAAATTACCGTACAACCGAGATTAAACGCAAAGTTGCCATAAATTGTAACAAATTCTTGTAGAAAATCGATACCGATAGCCCTTTGACACAAGTGTGCAAGTGGTCCAGCAGCCGGGAGGCAATATATTAGATTTACATCAAAACATCTAATATTGATATGTCCTTTGCATGAACGTACGCTACATCAGTTAAATCAATTATATAGCTTTTAGATATTTATCTTTGTGCATATATCTATATTTTCGATAATAATGAGAACGGGAAAATGCGTTGTGTTGGCCATGTTTTGCCTGAATGCACATGCAGTCTTATCATAAGTCAAAATATTCTTGGCCCTGTACCAATGAAAGGCGCCAGTCTCTGGCAAATGCTCATGCATGCAAGTATAGTGGTTGAGTTGAGCGAGTTTAAAAAGAATGTACAGAAGAGCAGTGTGAGTACGTATAAGCATGTGCACAATAACTTAAAATAGAATCAGAATAATAGAATATTAATTAACAGTAACATATCTTTTTAAATGATGTCATTCCTAGATGTATTTCAGATTATCTTTTCAGCCACTTTTCAGTCCATTATGGAGATATTTTCCAGCTTGATATAATTATAAGATTTGATTTCTTAAAGGTGCATAATCATTTGCAATAATTTGTGTATTATCTATGAGCTATTAGTTCTTTTTAGCTAAATATAAAAGTTTTCCAGCAAAACAAGCCCGGTCACCGACTTCTTTTTAACCGTTTTTTATGGTTCTGTGTGTGAATGCATGATATAATCCTCGTGATTCGATTTACCTTACAACACTGTGTTACCACATATGTGACAACTAACCACAAGGATAAGAAAGGTGGCGAGTGCCCTGTGCATGTGTGTTTTGGACTTGCTGTTCGCGCCCAGTGAAAGTGTACAGGAGAAAGTTTTAGAACGAAAGAATGGCAGATACCATAATGTTTTAGAAGAATACACTATTTGTCTTGTAGCATATATGTTTAACATGCAGCTGATAAAAAGAGTGTCCAATATACAAAACTTCTACTTGGAGGCTGTTTCCACTTGATTTTTAAATTAGTATTATGTTAGTATATATATGAAACATATACTTTGCTGGCCCAAATATGGTGACGTTTGACTTGTGTCTATGTATATACCCTTCAAAATCCCTTTTCTTATGACCATGCAGTCTACTATACATCCTTGTTCAGACCTGTTTATTAGAAATCCCCATGCAAGACCTAAATAAAATCCTCAGCTTCCAAATGAATAATATAGAGAGCGTTCCATACAGAATGTCAATGTTAGAAGTTGTACCTGAACATGTAAGCTAGCCCCTTGTTCATGTAAATAACAGGCGCGATCCGCGGCATACAGACGGTTCACGCGGGAAAGTTTCCATGGCAGTGTCTAACTACTATACATTACAATTCATGGATTACATTTCAAATTGTAAGTGAATCTCTCTCCCTCCCCCTTCTCTCTTTCTCTGTCTCTCAGTCTGTCTGTCTGTCTGTCTCTCTCTCTTGTTCTTGTGGTACAAAAGCAGAACCTGTATAATCGATAGTTCACATTCTTTTTTTTTTTAAGAAGATAAATAATTGTTATTTATAAAGCTGCAATTTCAGTTATCGATAAATGATCTGGTTATTATAGTAATGTGGTAAGTACAGTAAAGGTGGAACCTGGGTTCTTTGTATCGTTTCAGAAAATATTTAACTATTTTTATATATAATTATACCAACGTACAATGCTCTTAATTTGTGCTGGTGACACACCTACCTACCTACCTATATATATATATATATATATATATATATATATATATATATATATATAACTTGACCACGAGTAAATGCTTCGATTCATAATAATATATAACATGAACCGTTAACAGCACACAACTGATTCTTACACGGGCATTGAAAATGCGTGTAAATTAATACGTGTATAACTAACAATTTTCGTAATAAATGGCCCACACGTGCCAAATTTGCCCCGTGAAATCATAACCTTCAGCACTCAACTTTTAGCTCTGCTACATATATTTAGTTATTTGACATATTCTATGTGTATGCTTCTTAATAAGTTTTGAAACCCTCAACTTGAATACTTGTACCATAAAAAAATATCAGAAAAATGAACAAAACGAGTATAGAGACCGAATCCATAACAGATTTTAGGTCCACATCATGCATAGGCTATGGTCTCCATTTCCTTTAATATAGAACACAATGTTACAATCAAAATTAAACAAGAACGCTAAAAACACTCAACCCCCCCCCCCCCCCCCCCAACACCACCCCAATGACATATAGGCCTATATCGTCCCTTAAGAATGTAACTGGTATACAATTAAGCTTTATAACAGAATTAAATTATTTAAAATTCTTTGGCATAGACGAATGGAATTTAATATATATATATACCAGACAAATATTTATGAAGAAATATATTTGATTAATATTAATATTTGTTTCAATTTTAACATGTTTAATTTACTAAGACAAAGGGAAAGAGATTTTCAAAATTATCTCACTTGTTTCATTGTATAAAATTGACATATAATACCTTTGCATATAAAATAAAGTGTAAAAATAATAAAATAAAACTTCAAAAAATGGAATAAAATACAATAATTAAATTGAGATTTTATTCTATTATTCCTTTTGTGTCTTTTTCCCGAGTCTCCAACATTGAGACATCATTCACTTCCGCTTTTTCATTTCGCGGAAGTGATGTCACGGAAAATGGCGACCTCCATGGATCTGTTGACAGGGGATCTTGTTGTTTAGTGTTTGTCATTTCATTTTCGTCCGGACATTTTATGTGAGTCTTTCTCTTTTGTCTACAGTATCAAGAAACGAATCTCTCTCATTGTAAAACTGTCAAATACAATCCATGAAAAAGCATAAGTCCCTAAACAGCTGAATAAACATTAATAATCCTAACACTAACAGCACACTACCTGATTGACACTGACAGTTAGCCGCCCAAATCGACGAAACGTCTGATTACCTGTGATGGGTCGACTGTTTCCATCAGACTTAACTGACATATATTAGTCACCCTTGGTGGCTAACTGACAGTGGGCTGGACTAAATACCGAATACACCAATATACACCGAAAAAAAACACTGAAATAATACCAAAATACACTGAAATAACAGTCATTACCACCAGTATGGTTTCAATACACATTATATTATATATGTATATATATATATATATATCAGGGTAGGGCAGGTTATACCCAGGCAGGTATAAACTCTGGCGGGTTAAACTCCTCATGGGTCTCACTGATTTGATGAAAGAAGATGAAAGGAGATGAAAGATAGATAAATTACCAGTATTAATTAATATTGACTTTAAACATTCATAATTTACAATTATTTACTGTATAACGTGCATATCTGGTAATTATAAATGAATTCTCTTGAGATCTATTTACTTTTAATACACTTTTAGTATACATCTGAATGGTGTCATGCCAGATGCGCCACTCCCAAATGCGCACCTGTCAGTTACGCTACTGCCATATGCGCAACTGCCATATGCGCCACATTCCAGTTGCGCCACATGCCATATGCGCAACAAAATTATAATAAGCCATATAGAGTCATTTTATGTTGTGCTTATAGTAAGTGTGTATCTGTATCACACGGCCGCTTCATTATTTTATCGAATGCGGTATATTTTTGTAACAATAGGCCTGTACGAGCTAAGAAACCCTTTCCATTTTGAGCGACAATGTTCGGTCACGACACGTGCGGCCGATCACCATGACACAGTTGCGTTATCTGTCAATAAAATTTATGAACATTGGATATTATTAATTATTTGTCTCCGTTTTTTTAAGAAACACTAAAAATGAACTGTCATATAAATAAAAGTTATGTATATATATATATATAATCGGCGATATTTATTGTGTCATAATGTCCGGCTTTCGTAGGTGATACAACATGTTGACGTACAAACGTAATATGTGTAAATGACTGGTGTTGTTATCGTTTCTAATGTGGTCTAATTTGATATGTGATTTTATTTATGCCATATATTTGCCATATATTTGACTTAAAAAAAGGATTATGTAAGATATGATCTTATTGACACTGATGCGTTGCTGATTAACAGGAAACCACTCACCACTATGGCTTAATTGACCCGGAAAACCCCGCCGGGTTTGGTCTCCGAACTTCAAAGGGAAAGTGTTGCGGCTTGTTAATGAGCTCATTTAAATGGGCTGTTATATACCTGCACATGCATGTTATACCTGCGATATCATAACATCATCGTCGTTAGGTTTTCATTGCTTCTGACTTGTTTTTTTTATTTAAATTAATAATATCCAATTTACGAGAAAGTAAACGTGGAAATATTTATTTTTAATCACATTATCATTATTATCAGAAAGTATATAAATAATATTATTTCTGGACTGCATGCTGTCGTTTCCCGAATATCGTTAGGGTTTTTGTTGCAAATAATCCATTCTACGATTCAGATATTGTTACGCACTCTTTTGTGATGCATTTACATTGTTTTAATAAAGAAATGATATTATTTCAGAACTGCATACTGTCGCTTTCGATTACAGTCAGGATTATCGTTTCTAAGAATCAATTCCAAGTTTCAGATATTTTTTGTACATATGTCTGGATTTATATTGTTTTAATTTGGAAGATAGAGTAATATCCTGTGACTTTGATGTTTGGCAATATATTTGTTTTCTGTATTGTTTTATATTTTAATTACATTAACAGGGAAGGTTGTGCCATATAGTTTTATTATAGACATTTATCATACACAGATGAGTATCTCTTTGAACACTGTACAAAAAAAAACACAAATATCATGCAATGCTGTCTATTTATCGTCTCACCCACAGATTAACGAATAAAAATATCATCCAAAAGCGCATACATGCATAAAATAATACAATGTTACTACAGATTTATTATATACATACAAAACAGTATCTGTTATATACAATATGTACAAAAAAAAACATGTTTTAAAAGTTTAAAAAGTCAAAAAGTTTAAAAACTAATAAAATAAAACAAATTAGTTTCACTTAATAATTGAACTTATTCATTACTTGTACATTTTTGCATTTAGGACTGCGCATTTAATAATTGAACTTATTCATTACTTGTACATTTTTGCATTTAGGACTGCGCAGTTTATCCCCGGTTTCCAATCGGAAACAAAGAATAAAAAGCTTTACATTTGTAGAGTAAAAACAATCCGAACCGTGAGTCGCTGTCTTGTGACTCTGCGTCCTATTCGCTACATCCGGCCCGTTTTCTAAATTTCCACATCCACAATGATAAAATAATGAATTGGCCGTGTGATACAGATACACACTTACTATAAACAAAACGTAATTTGACTCCATATGACTTAATATAGCTATGTTGCGCATTTGGCATGAGGCGCAACTGGAATGTGGCGCATATGGCAGTTGCGCATCTGGCAGTAGCGTAACTGACAGGTGCGCATTTGGGAGTGGTGCATCTGGCATGGAATCCATCTGAATTATGTTCCCTATCTCTTATTCAGACCAGGCTTGGGTCAAGTACATGTACTTGGTACTTGTACTCAAGTACAAAATTTTCAGTACTTGGCCTGTACTTGTACTTGGTACTTTTTACCAAGTACAGTACTTGTACTGTACTTGTACTTGCTAAAAATGTACTTGAAAAATCAAGTACATTTCAAGTACTTGTCAAGTACATGTATTTTTAAATTATTTTGAATACAGAGCATAAGGAATGATGGATGTGAGACAAGATGTTCATGTCACTATAATAATAGCCTACACTATTTAACATCAAACATGCTTCTGTTTATCCATGGTTTACTAATCAAAGGTCAGATTGTGCTAGTTAACTTATTTGGCTGTGACCTGCTCTGTCCAGTACTCTTATGTAATTAGCACCAGTGGTCACCAGCAATGTGGCAGCTGGCCCATGCTTGCCTCCACAATAGGCACATCCTGGGCAATTACTGGACAAGAACTGAGTCTGTTCAGTATTATTTGCTGATATGCTTCATGATCAAGGGGCTCACAGGAAGTAATAGAAAGTAATATGTATTTTTATTGAAATTTTCAAAAAAAATAAAAAATTAAAAACACCCACATGCATTGAAAAAAGTGACTAAGAACCAAACCTTTTTTTTTTTGCATAATGCAACATTTGTTCATTTTTTTTTGTGCCTCTGTATTTAAATCTGTCTCCCTATTTTTAAATATTTGATAATAATGGAGAATCAACTCTTGTTTTCCTATAAGCACATGAATTAAATTTCATATCCTGAATGTATATGCAGAGGTGTTGAAGATACCGTGTTGAAACCCCCCTCCCCCCCCTAACTCCTTATAGCCTGGGACGGAGGGTGTTAGTTATATTGCAATTGAATACATTTTATAAAATTTATAAAAAATGTGTATAATAACAATAAAAAAGGATCTAATTGAACCAGTGTGTAAACTGCTGAACTGTCAACAGCTTACCAAAAAGCAATCCAATGATCATGATAATAGTATAGATTTATGTTCACAAACTGCTCACATGCTTCACTTCAACATTAGGAAACTCATGGTCGATTACAAAATATTATTTGCAACATTTTCTTACTCATCAATACAAACCAATCATATCAACCATGGCCTTTATTACCTCTTCCTCTAAGACTTCATCTCCACTTTTCTTCTTCAAGGTCAACTTCAGCTGAGCACAGTGACCCTTGGGTCCCTTGTATTCATTTACAGGAAGGAAAGATGTCGTTCGTTCAGGAAGAATGTGATGAGATTAAGGAGAAGGCTCCTCGTATAGAGGGTTTACAGATGATAACCTGTGTGCCGGCCATGGTTAAATGTACGATCACGTAAGTCTAGTTTCCATGCTAACTTAGTCAGTCACCTCTTGTCTTTCTTTACCAGTGTCATGAAACAGAAATGGGGAGTATGAGTAATTCATGCTCAGGGGATGGTGTAACTATTCATGCTATTTTTTTCCAGAAAGTTATTAATATACTTTTACATGTGTTGTTTATATTTTAAGCTTGACACATCTTTAACATCCTTTTTGATGTATTATCAAGACCTGTCACCAGAGGGCAGCGTGTACGATCAGGATACAATGTGATGGTGTTATCGTAACAGGCTTTAAGCTTTAGTATCATGAAGTTTTATCCAACTTATAAGCTAGCCAGTTCAGAATTTTATTACTCTATATATGTCCATAGTTCCATTAAAATATTAATCCTTCATTTCTTAGGCACTAAAATTTAAATTTTGTGATTTACAGCATACTTTTACACAGTACTTCACTTGATTTTTAGTTCCATCAATTCTATTCACTATAAAAAGTATTTATACCATATTTATAATTACTTAGTAATTTCTAGGATAAATACCAGGAAAGGTAGAAACCTGCCAACCCTGTCCTTAACTAACTCAGGCTTGATTATGATAACACAATGGCAGATATCTTTTTTCAGATAATCCATTTTTAAATCCTGCTTAATCTTTTTTTCAGAAAAACAAAACACAAGCACCTGAGTGCAGCATTCCAGTTCCCAGACAAATACCCAGACGAGCCCATCCTTGTTGAACTGAGGAGCAAGGTCCTGTCGTATAAACTTCTGGAAGGACTCTCTAAAGTCTGTGAAGATGAGGCCAAGAAACACCTGGGACAGCAACAGGTGAGTGATCAGGGATGATGAGTAGCCGTGACAACCCAACTCAGTAGGCAATAGGATAATTGGACTGGTAAGCCTACTCGAGTCGTGATACAAGTTATATCTAGGAATGTATCTCAGTGGTCTTACATCAGGTTGCATTCATATCATGGTAAACGGCAAATTATCTCGATATAATGCTAAAAATAATGAATTTACATAATAGTATACATGTGAGCTCACAACCCAAACTGAAACTGTCTCCATGGGCAAGGGTCATTTCCTGTATCGCCTGCAAGCTGTCTGTGTCCTGTAACCCCTGCGAGCCATGCTTGTGTTCATGCGGTCATAAATTCAACAAACATGCCAAAGGGTTTGCCAATGTGCTGGGTTAAAATGGAACTTTTCTGGCTCATGTTTGGTATTATTAGAAAGTACACAAAAAATGCTAACGATTGGTCTGGTTTATGTTGATTGACAGTTTACCTGTAGGCCATGAAGCATTGTCAGAAATGACCAAAATATTTGCATCTTCATTAATGCGTTCCTCAGACATAGATGAAATGACACTCTGGCACTAGTAATCTGGTTTTAATGCCAGAGGGTCGATATGACGCTAGGATGATGAGTCAACCAGAAAAAACCCTGACATGCCACCCATACAGAATGTGAGAAATGTGGACTCTGCCTCATGATGGAACCTTTATTTGAATAAATTACCTGATGTAAAATTAGGACAAAATCCTGAAATAAACCAAGAACACATCTTAAATCAAGTGAGGAGATCCATGAGATAATTACCAACCTTACTTATTTGAAAGTGATATTGGTTAAACTATTTGAGATGCTGCTTCATAAGATTGTTTAATTTGACACTTAAAATATCACCCCAAAATCCAAAAGATAACCAGCTGTGACCAAACCTAATCTGATGAGAATACCTATAAGATAAGCAATTTTAAGATTGAAAAATCTGTAAAAGAAAATTCACCAACTGTGACCAAAATCTTGTCAGGTTAGAATACCCATATAATACACCTGCTGTCCTAATTAGAAGTGGATAGGAGATTATAGTTTTTTAAATATTGCATATCGTAAGATTTGCTTACTAGAATATAGACAAACCAAGCCGATCCGTGTATCCCCACACTGCTGGGACAGGGGATAATAAATTGTCATTGTGAAACGGTATAATCAATTTAAATCAGTTAAGAACATTTTTATAACAATCTACTTCAGCAATCTTGTAGATGAATATATATACAGTAGGCTAATTGTATGTCCACATTTGATTTTTTAATTGTTTTTATTTTATTTTAGGTGCTATTAATGATGAAATTGATACGAAAATTCATAGAGGACAACCCCCTGTGTGTGTGCAGTGATGAAATCTCATATGTCAAACGCGAACTCCTAAAAGAAAGCGATGAAATCAAGTTGAAACAGAAGACTTCTCAGGTGGTGACCAAGTTAAAAGAAGGAGAGTACTTTATAAATGTCCGTCTCCTTATACCAGATACATATCCTGACACTCAGGTCCAGTAGGTAACCCTTCTTGACCTTTAACCTTCTTATATACTGTGGTTTCCTAATTATTCGCAAGAGTTTTAATTTGGTGATATTCCGGAATGTGAAATTATAGCGAATATGAAACCGTCAGAAATAAGATGCCTTATCAACTAAGGTGACCCCTGAAAATGACCTCATCAGCAACCTAATTTGTGCCTTGTTTCAAAACAGGCCCATGCATTAGCCATACACACTGTCTGTGATACATATCAACTGTGATACAGGTCCTAATTTAATGAATGAACCAGAAATTAGTCAGGTATTGTAGGATTTTTTCTGAACTTTAATTCAATACCAATCTGCTATACTTAGATTTTTCAGGTTCTGGTGCAATCACGAAAATGAAACCCTCGCGAAACGTTCAAAATGAAGAAATTGTGAAATTTGGCTTTGCTAAAATAAGGCCAACCACAGTATGTAAATGAACTTTTTTTTTAATATACAGTGAAACTCCAGTATGGACACTATATCTCAGTCCCCTAAATTTTACCTGTATTTTATGTTTAGCATAAACTCTGAAATTGGACAATCCTGGAGAAAAGACAATCTTTCTGTTTTTAGCTCAGCTGACTATAAGTCATCTGAGCTATAGTCGTGGTCCATTGTCCGTCGTCCGTCTGTCTGTCCGTCCGTCCGTCCGTGCGTCTGTCCGCACGTAAGACTGGCACGTTTTGACACCATTGGACCTACGAATCTGAAATTCGGCACACAGTTAGATGTCCCCAAAATTTCCTACCATGCCGAAAATTGGGTCAATAGGACTTTGTTCCTTGGAGATATTAAGGAAAAACCTCAATTTTTTATTAGAAATCTATTTTCACACTTCAGGACTGCCTAATATCAAAACCACTCATCTGGTTTTCTTCATATTTACCATAAATATTCTTCTATATAGTTCCTATGTACATGCCAGAAATTAAGTCAGTATTATTTAATTTAAAAAAAGTTATGGGCCCAAACATAATGGACTTTGTAAAAAAATCAGGAAAGATATTTGATCACTTAAGACCAAAAGTGTTCAAGGTAGGGTCTTTTTTTCAGTAATACAACTTTAATTGATCAAAATTTAATTGTATACCAAAAATTAGATCAAAATCTGTCAAATTTTTTTAAATATTGGCAAAAATATAAAATTGGTATCTTAAATTTTGCCCAAGTTTGATCATGGCACGGTTTTTCCCTGTAACTGCTGAGGATTTAATTTTCAAAGCATGTTTTTGTTACCATTTCAACTGTTAACACCAAAAATTTGAAACTAGTTGATCAAAAACTGTAGATTTTATTCAAGTTTTCAAGCATCATGTCACATATTGTTTACATCAAGCTAGTGTTATGCAATTTGCTAGAGCTCAGCTCCCCAGCTTCAGCTCTAAGTTCCTAAAATTTGGCATACAGTTAGATGTCTCCAAAATCCCCTACCATGCCAAGAATTTGATCACTAGGACTTAATTCCTTCAAAATATTAATGAAAACTTCATTTTTCCATTAAAAACCCATTGTTACACTGTAAGACTGCCTAATATCAAAACCACTGATCTGACTTTGATCATATATAATATACATATTTTTCTATACATTCACTATGCACATGCCAGAAATGATGTCAGTATTACGTAATTGTTTTAAGTTATGGGCCCAACATGATGCACTTTTTAAAAAATCAAGAAATATAATTACTCCCTTAACAAGAGGATTGCTGAAGCTAGAGATTTTTTGTCAGGGATGTAACATTATTTAATCAAGATTCAATTGAATACCAAATATTAGTTCTGAATTTTTCAAATTTTATAAGTTATTAGTATAAATATAAAATTAGTACCTTAAATTTTGCCCAATTTTGACCATGGCATGTTTGTTTCCTGAGAGCACTGTTGATATAATTTTCATATCATGCACACATAAGGATTTCATCTTTGTAGTTAAGAAAGCTGAAACAAATTGGCCAAATATTGTAGCTTTTATCAATGTTTTTATGAGACCATGTCAGACTAAAGCTCAATCAAGCCCCTCTTCAGTCACCTGTATGTTGACCTTGTTGACTTTTCATCAGATTATGCACGCTTGAGTGAAGCATACACTTTGGCAGCCAGGCAGCTAATGCCCAGCCACAGTTGATCCAGGTGTCCAACCCAACTCATCTAGGTGTTGTTTTGAAAAACAACATAACAATAAATTAATAATTTTTGTATTGGTTTTTAATAACAAATTAAAGAAAAATTAATAGAAATGGAATTTGTTAGTTGATGGGTAACAGAGAATTACTGTTACTGTTGATGTAAGAATCTTGTATGGATGGATAGAATGTCAATGTCAATGTTTTTCCAAATAACACCATGCAGTCACCTATGGTATTTTTCAGTTAAATTTTAATGTTAAAAAAATAAATCATATTATTCATTACTAATCATTAGGGATCATATGAAGGAAATTAATGATAGACAAAGATGCAGTTGATAATATTTATCTAGATTCCTACTGTGTCTAGTGTGTAGATTGATGTGAAAGTAGTCCAAAGTGAATATATTACATTTATTTTTAGCTCTCAGCCCTTAGGCTGATGGGCTATTGTTGTCACCCAAGCTGTCCGTCCGGCCGTCCGGCGTCCTTTAACTTTTACCTTGTGAGCGGGATATCTTGAAAAGGATTTGCCGTCAGAATTTCATTTCCTCAGTAAAGATGTATATCGACAAAATCTTGGTCAAGTTCAAAGATGGGTGACCTTGACCTATTTTTCTACATTTTAGAGCTGATTATAGAAAAACACTTTGATGCTTATTACTCAGAAACCATTTGGTGGATTTTCACAAAACTTACTATGATTATTGGGACTGATAGTCTGTACCTGCTACACAAGTTTGGTGGTGCCACCTACAATTTCTGATTATTAATGAATTTTTATTGGATTTTTCAACTTTGGGCTTGTAAGCGGGATATCTCTAAAAGAATTCATCGTAGGAATTTTATTTTTTCGGTGAAGATGGATATTGACAAAATCTAGGTCAAGTTCGAAGATGGGTGACCTTGACATATTTTTCTACGTTTTGGAGCTAATTATAGAAAAAAATTTCGAAGCTTATTTCTCTGGAACCATTAGCTGGATTTTCACAATACTTACTATGATTGTAGGGACTGATAGTCTGTAACTACTGCACAAGTTTGGGGGCACCACCTGCAATTTCTGATTTTTAATGAATTTTTCTTGGATTTTTCAATTTTGGCCTTGTGAGCGGAATATCTCTAAAAGTATTCACAATAGGAATTTTATTTCTTTGGTGAAGATGTATATCAACAAAATCTCGGTCAAGTTCGAAGATGGGTGACCTTGACCTACTTTTCAAAGTCACAGAGCTTATAATAGAATAAAACTTAGAAGCTTATTTTTCAGGAAGCATTTGGTGGATTGTTATGAATCATGGTACATACCTCTCCATTTAAAATTTATAACTGAGACATGTACAGATATACATCCATGTGAGAACAGATATTTAGTACTTTTTACTGTTACCACCTCTAAACACTGTTCTTTTGGCTGAGGGCTTTTGTCAGCTTCTGCTGATATTCTAGTTTTTTAATATAAATGAAAGCCATAAAACCAGGTACTTATGATCATTATTTAAATTTGTGAATTTTGTATATTCTGGATTCGCAACATCATTGTTTGGCTAAAACTGAATAAATAATAGACATGGTGCGAATGCTTCGCAAATGTATTTGAATACTAATATGAATATATACTGCATTAAAGAATTTTATTGCATAAGAATGGGAATTCAAGTAATATGAAAGTATTTGAATACCAGTGCAGATACTTTCAAAATGTATTCATGAATGCATTTTTGAATATATTCTATAATATTATTTCAATAATCATTTTTAGTTATATTTTATTAAAAAAAATCATATGATTTTCTTATAATTTTTTTAAACAAAAATTATAATGGCACAATATTTGTTATTAAATTTTAATAAATAGTTAAACTCTTTTATTATATGTGCTGCTTATAAGTTATATGGCCAAGTCAAAATCTGTGTGACAATAGCACTCCATTTGTTAATAAAATAAATTAAATCAATCCTCTTCCCTGTCTCCAAAGATACTATCAAAATCATACATAGGCTAAACACCAACAACTCATAGTAAAGCTTATATTTATTACCACACAAAACCAGCATGTGCCTCTTTCCTAAAATCATATTTTTTAGCGAACCTGTGAGCTTATGCGATGGAACGGCGTCGTCCGTGGTGCATCGTGTGTCGTCTGTACGTTAACCATAGCTATCTCAAAAACGGCAGGAGCTAGCATCACCAAATTTTTTGCAAATAATCATTCATTCAAAAAACTATTTCGATTTTTTGTTTATTTTTTTTCTAACTGCATTTTCTTAGATTTTATAAGGAAAAAGCTAAAAAAGCTTTAAAAATCTTCTTCTCCGAAAACGTTCAGCCAAATTGTCCAATATTTCACAGAAATGATCCTTGGAACAATCTTTCTCCAATTTGTTCGAATGGTTCCAGTTCGGAGATTTTTGGCCGAGTTACAGGAGGTTGAACTTTGTTAATTGTGCAAAAAAGCATATTAAAATTTAAATCTCAGAAAAGGCTAGAGCTATCATCACCAAATTTTATGCCAATGTTGGTCACATAGGTCATATCTGAAATTGAGGTATTGGTGGCGCCACCTGCATCGGCCTTTTTTGTACGGGGTCATCAGTGCCTGTATCACTGTGAGGGATACAAAAAAACTTCTTCTCTGAAACCATATGGCCAAAATGTTCAATATCACACAGAAATGATCCTAGGGAAGTGCTTTCTTAAGTTTGTTCAAATGGTCCCTTTTCAGTGACTTTTGGCTAAGTTATGGGAAGCTGAATTTAGTCATATGCCACAACAGCCCATTTTAGCTCAGTGGCTACAAAGATCTTCTTCTCAAAAACCACTGGGCCAGATTCTTAAATCTCACACATTGATTATCCTCAGATGTTGATAATTCAAGTTTGTCCAAATGGTTTTGGTTCAGTGCTTTTTGGCTGAGCTATGGGAAGCTGAACTTAGCCAGTTTGCTGTATCTTCCTATATGAGTTATAAACCTGCGAAACATTTTTTCGACTGATGCCACTTAAGCCAGTTTGTTAAATATTTTACAAGAATAATCCCTACAATAATTCTTATAATAATTGTCATTAATAGTTCCACATGAATGATTTTCGGCTGAATTATGGAGTTTGAATTGAGTCATTTCACCATATATGTTAGCTGTGTTATGCTGTTACATCTAGCCTGGCACCAGTTTATCAGCATCTATTACATCATGACACCAGACATTTAGATTTCAGGTTATCTTTGGTTAATATTGACAAGAAAGTTTTTTTAAAAGCTTTTAAAAAATTTAGTTTTATGATTTAAGTTATTTATCATACCAGGCAATGTAACAATCATGGATATTCGGCTCTGTGTGGCTATATAAAGACAACTGTACGTGGATTATAAATTATTGGTATCCCTACTCAACTAAATTCAAGAATTTTCCATCAATGAGATATATCTGTATTTTAATTTTGCATTCAGTATGCATCCATAATAATTTTCCATATATTCCTGATTTCCTTTTTATTAAAAGTCAGCTTAAAAGCATTTTGTATGGGGAAAATAAATTTCGAAGTTTTTTCAAGTAGGGACCAGTTTTGTGTACAGATAGCAGCACTTGGTTTACCATTTGCAGGTTGCCAGTGCCTTGATGTTGGCCATTAGCCAAGATGATGTCAGCACTATAAATAGTTTTGGCACAGTGCCAGGATGGGAAGAAGTGCAGCCAGGTATAGGTCAAGAGTTCACTCACTGCAGTAGCTGCATACTATTTATAGCTTTGTAAAACTGCTCAGTGCATCATATTTGGCACCAAAGTTCAGCCTGAATCTATTTATAGCTTTGGCAGACTGCCAACTGTGTCAGATTATGCAATAGGTCAAGAGTTCACTCAGTGCAGCCAGGTTCAGGTCAAAAGTTCACTCAGTCTAGCCAGGTGCAGGTCAAGAGTTCACTCAGTGCAGTAGCTTGAGGCAGCAATTTGTCACAGGTCACTTGGGGGCAAATGCCTTACTCACCTAAGCCTTGTCAGCTGCATGGATCAAACTCTGGGGAGGTTTGATGTATTGGACTGATATTTTGACCTGTTTATGCGTCTTTGATGGTATTCTTATTTACAAGACAGGTGGTGCCACCTACATTGACTTTTGCAGTGTATGCGCCTGCTTATTTCTAAGGAGGGGTTAGACATATCAGTCTGACATTGGGCATATTTATACATCTCTTCCTTGTATTTAAGACTGGTGGTACCGGCTTCAATCATTGTATCCGCCAAAACAGATTTTTGCGGATACTATGTTTTCAGTCAGACGCCGACGCTGCCGCCATCGCCGCATAGGTTTCCAGGGAACTCCTCCATAACCACTGTGCAGAATTTTTTAAAATTCGAAATTATGATCGGTCACATGTGAACTGCTGCGCCCTCATTTTTGGTTGACCTCTGACCTTTCCCTTCTGCCCAGCGTCCATTTGTGCGTCTGTTTCCACAGATAAACCCACATATCTCGGGAACCATTTGACTGATCAGGCTAAAAATTTTACACAAATGTAGCCCTGTGATAGCTTTATAACATACACTAAAAATGGTGGCGCCATCTGCAACCATTTTTGCACAGCGTCCATCTGTTCATCTGCCTTGGGATAAAATCACTCATATCTCAGAAGCGGTTTGACTTATCCACCTGAAATTTTGCAGGTTTATACATCCTGGATAGCTTTCTAGATTTTATGACTGCTGGCGCCACCTACATTCAGGTTTACTCTGCAGACATCCAAGTTCATATCTCGGGAACCGTCTGACTGATTGGGCCAAAATTTTGCATGTGTATAGATCACACATAGCTCTTATGTTTGTTATGAATTGTTATGAAAAATGGTAAAATGATATGCCTTGATGAACTCTAAGTCCTGCATGAGATCAGTCTTACCATACTTGCAAAGGTACTACATACCTCTCCAGTTTAAATTTATAAATGAGACATGTACAGATATTCATCCATGTGAGAACAAATATTTCATACTTGTTACTGTTACCAACTATAAACACTGTTCTTTTGGCTGAGGGCTTTGTCAGCTTCTGCTGATATTTTATTTTCCTTTTAGGCTTAGCTGTCTGAAATCATCTAAGCTATATTGATCACTCTTTGTCTGTAGCCTGTCTGTTGTTCAAATGGGGCTCGAAAGTACCCCACAGAATTATCTAAAATTTGATACAAAAGCTCCAGTATCTGAATATCAAATGCATTGATTGCCATGATTCTTTCCATGTTTATTGATCATGAAGTGTTTCATCATTTCCTGGAGACTGGTGGCACCACCTGTATTTTTTCTAATTTTTACGCATTTTTAGCTCAGCTGACTATAAGTCATCTGAGCTATAGTCGTGGTCCATTGTCCGTCGTCCGTCCGTCTGTCCGCCCGTCCGTCCGTCCGTAGATGTGGCACGTTTTGAAACCGTAAGACCTAGGAATCCAAAATTCGGCATAATGTTAGATGTCCCCAAGATCTCCTACCAAGCCGAAAACTGGGTCTTTGCAATTTCGTTCCTTTGAGAAATTAAGGAAAAACCTCAATTTTTTATTAAATACCTATTTTTACACTTCAGGACTGCCTCATATCAAAACCACTCATCTGTTTTTCCTCATATATACCATAATTATTCCTCTATATAGTTCCTATGTACATGCCAGAAATTATGTCTGTATTATATAATTTAAAAAAGTTGTGGGCCCAAACATAATGCATTTTGTAAAAATTCAGGAAAGATATTTGATCTCTTAACACAAAAAATGTTACAGCTATGGACCTTTTTTCCAGTTATATAACTTTAATCAATCAAAATTAAATTGTATACCCAAAATTAGATGAAAATCTTTTAAATTTTTTAAAATATTAATTAAAATAAAAAATTGGTACCTTAAATTTTGCCCAAATTTGACCATGGCACGTTTTTTTCCTGTAGGTACTGTGGATTTAATTTTCACAGCATGTTTTTGATAGCATTTCAACTGTTAACACCAAAAATTTGAAACCAGTTAATCAAAAACTGTAGATTTTATTCAAGTTTTCAAGCACCATGTAACATATTGTTTACATCAAGCTAGTGTTATGCAGTTTGCAAGAGCTCAGCCCCCCAGCTTCAGCTCTAAGTTCCTTAAATTTGGCATACAGTTAGATGTCTCCAAAATCCCCTACCATGCCAAGAATTTGGTCACTAGGACTTAATACCTTCGAGATATTAATGAAAAACTTCATTTTTCCATTAAAAACCCATTGTTACACTTCAAGACAAATATCAAAACCACTGATCTGACTTTAATCATAAATAATATACATATTTTTCAATCTCTATGCACATGCCAGAATGATGTCAGTATTGCGTAATTGTTTTAAGTTATGGGCCCAAACAAAATGCACTTTGTAAAAAAATCACGAAATATATTTATTCCCTTAACAAGGGCATTGCTGAAGCTAGAGATTTTTTTGTCAGGGATGTAACATTATTTAATCAAGATTCAATTGAATACCCAAAATTAGTTCTGAATTTTTCAAATTTTATAAGTTATTAGTATAAATATAAAATTAGTACCTTAAATTTTGCCCAACTGTGACCATGGCACGTTTGTTTCCCGTGAGCACTGTTGATTTAATTTTCATATCATGCACACATAAGGATTTCAGCTTTTTATAGTGTAGAAAGCTGAAAGAAATTGGCCAAAAATTGTAGCTTTTATTAATGTTTTTATGAGACCCTGTCAGACTTTGGCTCTCTCCAGCCCCTCTTGAGTCACCTGTATTATGAATGCTTGAGGCGAGGCATACACGGAATCCAGGCAGCTTATGGCCAGCCACAGTTGATCCAGGTGTCCAACCCAACTGATCTAGTAGTTTTAACCAACAACATAACAATAAACAATAAATTAATAAATTTTTATTGGTTTTTAATAACAAATTAAATAAAAATAGAAAAGGAATTTGTTAGTTTATAATAACAGGAAATTAACTTGCAGTTACTGATGATATAAGAATCTTGTATCAATGGGTAGAATGTCACGTATTCCAAATAACACCATGCAGTCACCTATGGCATTTTTCAGTTTAATTTTAATGATAAAGAAGTAAATCATATTATTCATTACTAATCATTAGGGATCATATGAAGGAAATTAATGATAGACAAAGATGCAGTTGATAATATTAATCTAGATTCCTACTGTGTCTAGTGTGTACATTGATGTGAAATTAGTCCAAAATGAATTTTTTACAGTTATTTTTTAATATAAATAAAAGCCATAAAACCAGGTACTTATGATCATTATTTAAATGTGTGAATTTTGTATATTCTGGATTCTCAACATCATTGTTTGGTGAAAACTGAATAAATACCAGACATGGTGCGAATACTTTGTAATTGTATATAAATACGAATATGATTATGTACTCCATTATAAAATTTCTTGCATAAAGAATGGGAATTAGGTAAAAATGAAAGTATATGAATACTCGTGCATATACTTTCATGAATATATTCTTTAATATTATTTTAATAATCATTTCAGTTATATTTCATTTTAAAAATTCATATGATTCTTTTATTATTTTTAATAAAAATTATATTTGGGACAACATTTGTAATTTTTTTTAATAAATAGTTAAACTCTTATATTATATGTTCTGCTTATAAGTTATATGGCCAAGTCAAAATCTGTGTGACAATAGTACTCCATTTGTTAACAAAATAAATGAAATCAGTCTCCAAAGGAACTATCAAAATCATACATAAGCTAAATAACAACAACTCATAATACAGCTTATATTTATTACCACACAAAACCAGCATGTACCTCATTCCTAAATAATATTTTTTTATCATATATAACAGCTGAGCGTCGTGACCCATAGGTCCCTTGTTTTTCTCTTTTTTGATAACTTCTGCTGAAGCAGTCTACTGTTAACAGGGCAAAAATAGTAATGGTTAAACTTCTAACTGTACATCTAAAGAGGTCCTAGGCAAATCACCCTAGAAACCTGAAATTAGGTCATGGTGAGCTATACTACCTGCCAAAAACATTTTAAGCTTCCAAATAGTCAGACAGGGTACAAAACTTTACTGTTGGACCTAGAATCTTCTGTCTTGACATCCAGGGATGTCCTTCAAAAATGTGTATGGTAATTTTTAGCTCAGCTGACTGCATTCAAAAGGCAAGATTTCATGGGAATGGCTGGACATATAATCATGAAACTTTTTCTGCTTGTTGATTTTGGAGAACATTTATTAAGACAGTTGAATGGGGATACCACCCACAAAATTTGGCATTCAAATTATTTAATTCCTTTTGTGTATGTCTTCCTTGCTGGGGATCATGACCCATGGATCACTTGTTGAAAATTTACATGCATATTTTAGTCACTTAGTTTAGATCCCAATACTTCAACAAATATGTAATCATAAGAGGTTCCTATATATTTTGTAGGTCCTAAAAGTACACAGGCAACTCCTAATATATGTGTTGTAGACAATTCTCAAAGAAAAATGAACTGTTGCTGCATTTCAGTATATTAGGTTTATAAAAATATTTTAATAATCAATTTTCAGATGAGCGCCATGACCCAAAGGTTCCTTGTTAATTTAATCCAATGATACAGTTTGTAAATTGTCAGTAAGCAAAGTTTAATATTCCCGGTGCACTAGATGTGACGAACTGCCTATGAAGATGGTGAAGCAAGTATGTTTAAGACAAAGTTGATAGTATTAAGGTAACTGTAGTCCCCTGAGTGTCCGACTTTGAGGAGTTTCACTGTATATCTATATCTACTGAACTACTGATATCTGGGTGCACACAGATGAATTTGGAAAACATTTGATACTTATCAGAGGTCAGATTACTGGCCTTAGTGGAACAGTCTAGTTTAATGAGGGACTGAGAACAAATATATCAGGAAGTGAACTGGTTAACACCTGCCCACTGTTCTTGTTATGATTGCCCTGTAAACCACCGTACTGGTTTGATTTGTTATATTTATATTTTCAGGATTGACCTCAGTGAAAACAATTTTCCTCAAGTGTTAAAAACAAATATCATTGCTCAGTCTGTAGAAATAGCACGAAAAGCAGTGCAACCTCCGCTGAAGAAAAATCCCAAGTGAGTATGGTTAAATATCTGCTGTGACCACACACATACAGACACGCAGAAAGGTCATATTTTTGCTGTGACCATGCACAAACAGACACACACTCAGAAATAAGTATGGTAAACTGTTGGCTGTGACCACAAAAAAACAGGCACACACAGATATGAGTGTCATAAAATGTTGGCTGTGACCACATAACATTGTATGGTAAACTATTGGCTGTGACCACATGACAATCTATGGTAAACTATTGGCTGTGGCCACATAACATTGTATGGTAAACTATAGGCTGTGACCACATAACATTGTATGGTAAACTATTGGCTGTGACCACAGAACATTGTATGGTAAACTATAGGCTGTGACCACATGACAATCTATGGTAAACTATAGGCTGTGACCACATAACATTTTATGGTAAACTATAGGCTGTGACCACATGACAATCTATGGTAAACTATAGGCTGTGACCACATAACATTTTATGGTAAACTATAGGCTGTGACCACATAACATTGTATGGTAAACTATAGGCTGTGACCACATAACATTATATGGTAAACTATAGGCTGTGACCACATGACAATCTATGGTAAACTATTGGCTGTGACCACATAACATTGTATGGTAAACTATAGGCTGTGACCACATGACAATCTATGGTAAGCTATTGGCTGTGACCACATAACATTGTATGGTAAACTATTGGCTGTGACCACATAACATTGTATGATAAACTATAGGCTGTGACGACATGACAATCTATGGTAAACTATTGGCTGTGACTACATAACATTGTATGGTAAAATATTGAATGTGACCAAATAACATTGATGCTGCTGCACACAGACACACACAAAAACTTGCATCCACACACCCACATGTGCATAGAGCCAACACACATACCTTCATGCACAAAGAAACATGAATATCACGTTTTACAACCACAATATTATGTGTTATGGAACAGCTTAGTTCTAGAAATTATTTATAAAGAAAAAAAACTTCAGGGATTAGTTGATATTGTTTTTGAATCAGCAGTTGCATATGGCAAAAATTTGAAATCCTGTAAAGCACCTTGTTTTTTCCCTTGTGATTATAATGTTCTTGTGAAAGCCATCTCTCTCTGTCATTTATAGCTGTTAGAATATATATTTGATGCCTGTATTCATTGACTGCTCGTACTGTTAGTCAATTGATCTGTACTGCATTAGTGAGTGTCATAAACATACTAAAAACACAAGTTTTTTTTCTGTTTTTATTTTTTTGTTAAGGGACCGACCATTTGAGCCAAAACCCTCCTTACAACCTGTGTTGGAATATTTGGTCAAACATGTGATACATAAATTCCCTAATGAAAAATGTCCTTGCTGTGGCAAACCGTCGCTGCCTCCTAACCCCAAGGTGAGTAGACAATAGTGGTAAGAAATGATTTTTGAATCATTTATATTTAGCAAAAGACACAGGACTGGATAGTTTGTCTGTTATGGCACAGTGTCACCCCAAATTGAGTCATGTCTAGGTTGTTTGAGGCTGAATGTCTTGAATCCAGATGCCTGACATGAACATCAGTAACATACGTGCTTCACCTATATCATTTGGTTTTATTAGCTCAGCTGACTGAAAGTCATCTGAGCTATAGCGATCACTCTTTGTCCGTCGTCCGTCTGTCCGTCTGTCCGTCCGTTAACCAGGCACAAATCGTAACCGCTGGACCTAGAACCTTGTAACTTGGGATTCTGAGAGGTCCATAAAAAATCTCCTTGGAAACCAGAAATTAGGTCTCTGTTACCCATATCCTTCGAGCTATGTGGCCCCAAAGTACCCCCCAGAAAAGTAAAAAATTTCATACAAAAACTTCAATATCTCATTAACTACTTGACTGATGGTCATGATTTTTGGCATACATATTGATCGAGAGATGTTACATCACTTCCTGCAGACTGGTGGCGCCACCTGTATTTTTCGATTTTTTACGAATTTTTTTCTCTATTTTTGAGACCTTTAAAAATGTGAACATCTGTTAACAAGGCACAAATCATAAAGACTGGACTTAGAATCTTCATTCTTGACACACTGAGAGGTCCATGAAAAACCTCCTTGGAATCAGAAATTAGGTCTCTGTTACCCATATCCTTTCAGCTATCGGGCCCCAAAGTACCCCCCAGAATAGTAAAAAATTTCATACAAAAACTTCAATATCTCAATAACTACATCACTGATGGTCTTCATTTTTGGCATACATATTGATCATGAGATGTTTGATCAGTTCCTGCAGACTGGTGGCGCCACCTGTACTGTTTGATTTTTTACGATTTTTTCCTCTATTTTTGAGACCTTTGAGGATGCTGTCATCTGTTAGCGTGGCACAAATCGTAACGACTGGACCTAGAATCTTCATTTTCGACACACTGAGAGACCTATGAAAAGTCTCCATGGAAACCAGAAATTAGGTCTCTGTTACCCATATCCTTCGAGCTATGGGGCCCAAAATTATCCCCCAGAATAGTCAAAAATTTCATACAAAAACTTCAATATCTCATTAACTACATCACTGATGGTCATGATTTTCGACATACATATTGATCATGAGATGTTTCATCAGTTTGTGCAGACTGGTGGCGCCACCTGTATTTTTCAATGTTCACGAATTGTTTTCTCCATTTTTGAGACCTTTAAGGATGTAGTTATCTGTCAACAGGGTACAAATCGTAACGACTGGACCTAGAATCTTCGTTCTTGACACACAGGGAGACCCATGATAAGTCTCCATGGAAACCTGAAATTTGGTCTCTGTTACCCATATCCTTCGAGCTATGTGGCCCCAAAGTACCCCCCAGAAAAGTCAAAAATTTCATACAAAAACTTCAATATCTCATTAACTACTTGACTGATGGTCATGATTTTTGGCATACATATTGATCATGAGATGTTACATCACTTCCTGCAGACTGGTGGCGCCACCTGTATTTTTCGATTTTTTACGAATTTTTTTCTCTATTTTTGAGACCTTTAAAAATGTGAACATCTGTTAACAAGGCACAAATCATAAAGACTGAACTTAGAATCTTAATTCTTGACACACTGAGAGGTCCATGAAAAATCTCCTTGGAAACCAGAAATTAGGTCTCTGTTACCCATATCTTTTGAGCTATCGGGCCCCAAAGTAACCCCCAGAATAGTAAAAAATTTCATACAAAAACTTCAATATCTCAATAACTATATCACTGATGGTCTTCATTTTTGGCATACATATTGATCATGAGATGTTCGATCAGTTCCTGCAGACTGGTGGCGCCACCTGTACTGTTTGATTTTTTACGATTTTTTCCTCTATTTTTGAGACCTTTGAGGATGCTGTCATCTGTTAGCGTGGCACAATTCGTAACGACTGGACCTAGAATCTTCATTTTCGACACACTGAGAGACCTATGAAAAGTCTCCATGGAAACAAGAAATTAGGTCTCTGTTACCTATATCCTTCGAGCTATGGGGCCCAAAATTACCCCCCAGAATAGTCAAAAATTTCATACAAAAACTTCAATATCTCATTAACTACATCACTGATGGTCATGATTTTCGACATACATATTGATCATGAGATGTTTCATCAGTTTGTGCAGACTGGTGGCGCCACCTGTATTTTTCAATGTTCACGAATTGTTTTCTCCATTTTTGAGACCTTTAAGGATGTAGTTATCTGTCAACAGGGTACAAATCGTAACGACTGGACCTAGAATCTTCGTTCTTGACACACAGGGAGACCCATGATAAGTCTCCATGGAAACCTGAAATTTGGTCTCTGTTACCCATATCCTTCGAGCTATGTGGCCCCAAAGTACCCCCCAGAAAAGTAAAAAATTTCATACAAAAACTTCAATATCTCATTAACTACTTGACTGATGGTCATGATTTTTGGCATACATATTGATCGAGAGATGTTACATCACTTCCTGCAGACTGGTGGCGCCACCTGTATTTTTCGATTTTTTCAAATTTTTTTCTCTATTTTTGAGACCTTTAAAAATGTGAACATCTGTTAACAAGGCACAAATCATAAAGACTGGACTTAGAATCTTCATTCTTGACACACTGAGAGGTCCATGAAAAACCTCCTTGGAATCAGAAATTAGGTCTCTGTTACCCATATCCTTTCAGCTATCGGGCCCCAAAGTACCCCCCAGAATAGTAAAAAATTTCATACAAAAACTTCAATATCTCAATAACTACATCACTGATGGTCTTCATTTTTGGCATACATATTGATCATGAGATGTTCGATCAGTTCCTGCAGACTGGTGGCGCCACCTGTACTGTTTGATTTTTTACGATTTTTTCCTCTATTTTTGAGACCTTTGAGGATGCTGTCATCTGTTAACGTGGCACAAATCGTAACGACTGGACCTAGAATCTTCATTTTCGACACACTGAGAGACCTATGAAAAGTCTCCATGGAAACCAGAAATTAGGTCTCTGTTACCCATATCCTTCGAGCTATGGGGCCCAAATTTACCCCCCAGAATAGTCAAAAATTTCATACAAAAACTTCAATATCTCATTAACTACATCACTGATGGTCATGATTTTCGACATACATATTGATCATGAGATGTTTCATCAGTTTGTGCAGACTGGTGGCGCCACCTGTATTTTTCAATGTTCACGAATTGTTTTCTCCATTTTTGAGACCTTTAAGGATGTAGTTATCTGTCAACAGGGTACAAATCGTAACGACTGGACCTAGAATCTTCGTTCTTGACACACAGGGAGACCCATGATAAGTCTCCATGGAAACCTGAAATTTGGTCTCTGTTACCCATATCCTTCGAGCTATGTGGCCCCAAAGTACCCCCCAGAAAAGTCAAAAATTTCATACAAAAACTTCAATATCTCATTAACTACTTGACTGATGGTCATGATTTTTGGCATACATATTGATTATGAGATGTTACATCACTTCCTGCAGACTGGTGGTGCCACCTGTATTTTTCGATTTTTTACGAATTTTTTTCTCTATTTTTGAGACCTTTAAAAATGTGAACATCTGTTAACAAGGCACAAATCATAAAGACTGGACTAAGAAAACTTAATTCTTGACACACTGAGAGGTCCATGAAAAAACTCCTTGGAAACCAGAAATTAGGTCTCTGTTACCCATATCCTTTGAGCTATCGGGCCCCAAAGTACCCCCCAGAATAGTAAAAAATTTCATACAAAAACTTCAATATCTCATTAACTACATCACTGATGGTCATGATTTTCGACATACATATTGATCATGAGATGTTTCATCAGTTTGTGCAGACTGGTGGCGCCACCTGTATTTTTCAATGTTCACGAATTGTTTTCTCCATTTTTGAGACCTTTAAGGATGTAGTTATCTGTCAACAGGGTACAAATCGTAACGACTGGACCTAGAATCTTCGTTCTTGACACACAGGGAGACCCCTGATAAGTCTCCATGGAAACCTGAAATTTAGTCTCTGTTACCCATATCCTTCGAGCTATGTGGCCCCAAAGTACCCCCCAGAAAAGTCAAAAATTTCATACAAAAACTTCAATATCTCATTAACTACTTGACTGATGGTCATGATTTTTGGCATACATATTGATTATGAGATGTTACATCACTTCCTGCAGACTGGTGGTGCCACCTGTATTTTTCGATTTTTTACGAATTTTTTTCTCTATTTTTGAGACCTTTAAAAATGTGAACATCTGTTAACAAGGCACAAATCATAAAGACTGGACTAAGAAAACTTAATTCTTGACACACTGAGAGGTCCATGAAAAAACTCCTTGGAAACCAGAAATTAGGTCTCTGTTACCCATATCCTTTGAGCTATCGGGCCCCAAAGTACCCCCCAGAATAGTAAAAAATTTCATACAAAAACTTCAATATCTCAATAACTACATCACTGATGGTCTTCATTTTTGGCATACATATTGATCATGAGATGTTTGATCAGTTCCTGCAGACTGGTGGCGCCACCTGTACTGTTTGATTTTTTACGATTTTTTCCTCTATTTTTGAGACCTTTGAGGATGCTGTCATCTGTTAGCGTGGCACAAATCGTAACGACTGGACCTAGAATCTTCATTTTCGACAGACTGAGAGACCTATGAAAAGTCTCCATGGAAACCAGAAATTAGGTCTCTGTTACCCATATCCTTCGAGCTATGTGGCCCCAAAGTACCCCCCAGAAAAGTCAAAAATTTCATACAAAAACTTCAATATCTCATTAACTACTTGACTGATGGTCATGATTTTTGGCATACATATTGATTATGAGATGTTACATCACTTCCTGCAGACTGGTGGTGCCACCTGTATTTTTCGATTTTTTACGAATTTTTTTCTCTATTTTTGAGACCTTTAAAAATGTGAACATCTGTTAACAAGGCACAAATCATAAAGACTGGACTAAGAAAACTTAATTCTTGACACACTGAGAGGTCCATGAAAAAACTCCTTGGAAACCAGAAATTAGGTCTCTGTTACCCATATCCTTTGAGCTATGGCACTCCAAAGTACAGCTCAGAATAATGGAAAATTTGATACAAAAGCTAAAGTATCTGAACAACTAATGCAGAGATAACCATAATTGTTTGCATGGATATTGATCATGGAGTGTTTCATAAGTTTCTGCAGACTGGTGGCACCACCTGTATTTGTTCGTTTTTTTTTACGAAATTTTTCTGAATTTTGAGACCTTTAAAGATATGAACATCTGTTAACAGGGCTCAAATCATAAAAACTGGACCAAGAATCTTCATTCTTGACACACAGGGAGACCCATGAAAAGTCTCCATGGAAACTTGAAATTAGGTCTCTGTTACCCGTATTCTTTAAGCTGTATGGGTCCAAAATACCCCCCCCCCCCCATGAATAATGGAAAATTTGATACAAAAACTGCAGTATTTCAATAACTACAACACTGATGGTCATGATTTTCGGCATACATATTGATCATGAGCTGTTCCATCAGTTTCTGCAGACTGGGTGTGCCACCTCTATTTTTTTTTCAAATTTTTACGAATTTTTTTCTTTTTTTTGAGACCTATAAAGATGTGGTTATCTGTCAACAGGATACAAATCGCAACAACTGGACCTAGAATCTTCATTCTTGTCATGCAAGGAGGCCCATGAAAGGTGCCTGTGGAAACTTGAAATTAGGTCTCTGTTACCCATATCCTTCAAGCTATAGGACTCCAAAGTATCCCTCAGAATAATGGACAATTTGATACAAAAACTGAAGTATCTGAACAACTAATGCAGAGATCACCATGATTTTTTGCATGGATATTGACCATTAAGTGTTTTTATTAGTTTCTGCAGACTGGTGGAGCCACCTGTATCTTTGTATCCGCCAAAACGAAGTTTTGCGGATACTTTGTTTTTGACCGAGTTCCTCCGCCGTGGCGGCGTTCGTTTCCAGAGAGCTCCTCAGAGACTAATGGACCGATTTTTCCCAAACTTACACCTATTATAGGGTCACATGTGAACTGGTGCCTAACCAATTTGCATTGACCTCTGACCTTTCCTCTCTATCCAGTGTCCATTTGTGGGTCTGTTTCCACTCATAAACCCTCATATCTCGGGAACCGTTTGACCGATCAGGAAATAAAATTGATACAAATGTAGCCCTTGGATTGCTTTATAACATACACAAAAAATGGTGGCGCCACCTGTAACCATGTTTGCACAGTGTCCATCTGTTCATCTGCCTTGGGTTAAAATCACTCATATCTCTGCAGTGAATTGACTAATTCACCTGAAATTCGTCATGTGTATACATCCAGGATAGCTTTTTTGATTTTATGACAGGTGGCGCCACCTATGTTCACGTTCACGCTGATGACATCCAAGCTTATATCTCGGGAACCGTTTGACCGATCAGGAAATAAAATTTATACAAATGTAGCCCTTTGATAGCTCTGTAACATACACAAAAAATGGTGGCGCCACCTGTAACAATGTTTGCACAGCGTCTGTCTGTTAGTCTGCCGTGGCCTAAAATTACTCATTTCTCTGTAGTGGTTCGACATAACTGCCTAAAATTTTGCAGGTTTATACATCGTGGACAGCTTTCTTGATTTTATGACAGGTGGCGCCACCTACATTCTAGTTAACGCTGGACACATCCAAGCTCATATCTCAGGAACCATTTGACCGATTGGGCCAAAATTGTGCATGTGTTTAGATCTCACATAGGTCTTTATCATACACAAAACTGGAGGGGTTACCTGCAAAGATTTTTGCACGGTGTTTGTCTGTTTGTCTGCCATGGGCAAAAATCGCTCATATACATGTAGTGGTTTGACTTTTCTGCCTAAAATTTTGCAGGTGTATACAACTTGGACAGATTTCTGGATTTGTGGTAGGTGGCACAACCTACATACACATTTAGGCTGCAGACATCCATGCTAATATGCAACATACCTCACTCTATTTCCCCTTGCCACTCAATCCATGCCTCACTATCCGATTTTGGCAGATACATGTAGTCACTTGTCGGTTACCCGTATTCTAGTTTTAAAAGTTTACACATTTTTCTCTATTTTTGAGATATATAAATACAGACTAAATCTTGACCTGTTGGTTAATCTGTTTGATGCTTCAGTTGAATGGGTATATACTACCATTCTGGTGATAAAATTTCCTTTTGTGAATCTCTTCCCAGTCAGCTGAGCGTCATGACCCATGGGTCACTTGTTAGATATGTAAATAAAGTCTGAATGTGCATTGCTTTTGTTTTAAAATGGAACTTTTAAATGGGTTATTGATGTTGTTATATTTCTTTTAGAATAAATTTATGAAAACTGTATTCTTTCTAAATTACACTGACATATTGTGTGTCATGAATGAAGTCTACATAGTTCATGTAATCCCTGATATCAGTACAGCTGTAACTGACAAGCTGTATGGTATCACTGATTGTTGTTGTCTTTGTTCTGTATTGATAGGACATTGGTACAGTATTCTTAGTTGACCTAGGTAACCACATTTATAGGCATGGTATGAATGGCACGGATAGTATTTAGATCACCTGACTGAAAATCATCTTAGCAATAGCAATCACTATTTGCCCCTTGTCAGTCTGTCCACCGTCTGTCCATCTGTCTGTTTAAAAGGCACAAATCTTAACTGCTGGACCTAGAATTTTCTAACTTGACATACAGGGAGTTTCATGCAAAATCCCCATGCAAAACATAAAATTAGGTCTCTGTTACCAATGACCTCAGAGCTATGGGGCTCAGAAGTACCCCTCAGTATAATTAAAAAATTGATACAAAAGCTCTAGTATCTGAACAGCTAATGCATTGATCACCATGGTTCTTACATGCATACTAATCATGGAGTGTTTCATCATTTCCTTAAGACTTGTGGCACCACCTGGATTATTACAATTTTTTTTTCACATTTTTTCTCTATTTTTTAGGCTTTTTAAAGATGTGGTCATCCATTAACAGGGCACAAATTGTAACCACTGGACCTGGAACCTTCTAACTTGACATCCAGAAAGGGCCGTGAAAAATCTCCTTGGAAACGTGAAATTAGGTCTCTGTTACCCATATCCTTCGAGCTATGCTTCAAATGAATGGGGATACCATCTACAAACTTTTGCATTCAGATGATAAATTCCTTTTGTGAATGTCTTCCTATTCAGCTAAGCGTCATGACCCCTGGGTCACCTTTTGGATCAGACTGTCCTGACATGCAGTAAAGAGACCTTTGTATGGATGAATGTAGAGAAATTGCATTTTCAACTTCATTTTGTGTTGTAGGACATAACAGAACTGCAGACTGATGCCATGTATGTGGAGAGGATGTACTGTGGACATTTGTTCCATCATGGTTGTTTAGATGAATACATGAAGAAACCCCCATTTACAGGTATGTATGAAGTCCAGATAGGTGTTTAGAAGCCTCTGACTGACATGACTCATTCTGTGAAAAAAAATATAATCAAACCTTTAATGATAATAAGAGTAAATTAAGAGTTAGGCCAAAAACTAAAAAGGTATGGTTCTCGGGCACTTTTTTAGCAAACCTGTGAGCTTATGCGATGGTGCGGGGTCGTGCGTTGTATGTCATGCGTCGTCTGTACGTTAACCATAGCTATCTCAAAAACAGCAGGAGCTAGCATCATCAAATTTTTTGCAAATAATCAGTCATCCAAAAAACTATATCTGATTTTGTTTATTTTTTTCTCTAACTGCATTTTCTCAGATTTTATAGGGAAAAAAGCTAAAAAGCTTTAAAAATCTTCTTCTCTAAAACTGTCCAGCCAAATTGTCCAATATTTCACAGAAATGATCCCTGGAACAATCTTTCTCAAGTTTGTTTGAATGGTTCCAGTTCGGAGATTTTTGGCGGAGTTGCAGGAAGTTGAACTTTGTTAACTGTGCAAAAAAGCATATTAAAATTTAAATCTCAGAAACGGCTGGAGCTACCATCCCCAAATTTTATGCAATTATTTGTCACATATCAGATGTTGATGGATTCAGCTTATTTTTGCTATCTGCATTTACTTAGATTTTACAGGGGAAAAGCTGAAAAAAACTTTAAAAGTCTTCTTCTTGTAAACGGTCCAGCCAAATTGTTTAATATTTTACAGAAATGATCCCAGAGGCGAGCCCTTTCAAGTTTGTTCAAATGGTTTGTGTTGAATAAATATTAGCAGAGTTACATAACAGGCCAAGATTGTGTATGTTCTTGAATAGGTTGAGAAACTGCCAACTGTTTCAGATTTGGCAACAGATCAAGAGTTAATTCAGTGCAGCCAAATATAGGTCAACAGTTCAATCAGTGCAGCCAAGCACAAGGCATGTGATCACCTCATGGGCAGCATGTGATCATCTCATGGGTAGCATGTGATCACCTCATGAGTATCATGTGATCACCTCATGGGTGTCGTGCCCCTCAGGGCTGCATATGGAGCCAATCTGTGAGCTTATGCAATTGTGTGGCTACTATTTCAGAATTGGCAATAGGCAAAAGGTCAGCCTGGATTTATTTATAGCTTTGGCAGACTGCCAACTGTGTCAGATTATGCAACAGCTCTAGAGTTCACTCAGTGCAGCAAGGTACAGGTCAAAAGTTCACTCAGTCTAGCCAGGTGCAGGTCAAGAGTTCACTCAGTGCAGTAGCCTGAGCCAGTAATTTGTCACAGTACACTGGGGGCAACAGCCTTTCTCACCTAAGCCTGGTAAGCCCCGTGCATCAGACTTAAGGTAAGTTTGATGTATTGGCCTGATATTCTGACCTGTCTATGTGTCTTTAATGGCTTTCTCGTTCACAAGACAGATGTTGCCATCTACAATGACTTTTGCAAAGTGTATGTGCCTGCTTAATTCTACGGAGGAATTTGATGTATCAGCCTGAAATTGGGCATATTTATACATGTCAAATAGCTTTGTCGTATACAAGACTGGTGGTGCCACCTACAATAATTATTTCGTTGTGTGCACCCATGCCAGAACTTCAGCAGTGATGTATGTGTATTGTTTCTTGTTCAAAATGTTTAGTACTAGCATTGTTCATATATGAAAAGTATTGGTTCAGCATTGAAGCCTTATACCTGGTGTATATCCATATGCACAGGTTCGCATTAGGCCTGTAGGCCTTGTTTAATATCTTACAAGAATAATGCCTACAATAATTCTTATAAAAATTGTCAATAATGGTTCCACATGAATGATTTTTGGCTGAATTATGGAGATTGAATTGAGTCATTTTACCATATATGTTAGCTGTGTTATGCTGTTACATCTAGCCTGGCACCAGTTTGTCAGCATCTATTACATCATGCGACTAGACATTTAGATTTCAGGTTATCTTTGGTTAATATTGACAATAAAGTTTTTATGCCCCCGCCACAAAGTGGCCAGGGCATATAGTTTTACCCATGTCCGTCATTCCGTCATTCCGAAATCAAACAGTTGTACGGACTTTTTTACGCAATGCCTGCAGATATTGGCCTGATTTTTGGTGTGTGGGCAGATAATGACCAGTTACAGATTGAGTTTGCGTTTCGTCCCAGTTGACCTACTTTTGACCGTTTTACGGCTCCTAAACTTAGAAAATTTCATGAAAAATAGAAATTTTCATGATAAATACACATGTACGGATTTTTTTTCGCAATGCCTGCAGATATTGGCCTGATTTTTGGTGTGTATGCAGATAATGACCAGTTTCAGATCAAGTTCGCGTTTCGTCCCGGTTGACCTACTTTTGATTGTTTTACAGCCCCTAAACTTAGAAAATTTCATGAAAAATAGAAATTTTCATGACAAATACACATGTACAGCTTTTTTTTCGCAATGCCTGCAGATATTGGCCTGATTTTTGGTGTGTGAGCAGATAATGACCAGTTACAGATTGAGTTAGCGTTTCATCCTGGTTGACCTACTTTTGACCGTTTTAAAGCTCCTAAACTTAGAAAAATTCATGAAAAATAGAAATTTTCATGACAAATACACATGTACAGCCATTTTTAGCCCTCAGCTCATAGGCTGATGGGCTATTGTCGTCACCCAAGCTGTCTGTCTGTCCATCCATCCATCTGTCTGTCCGATGTCTGTCCATCCGTCCGTTCCGCGACTGTTTACCTTTACCTTGTGAGCGGGATATCTCTAAAACGATTCACCGTTGGAACTTTATTTCATCAGTGAAGATGTATATCGATAAAATCTCAGTCAAGTTCGAAGATGGGTGACTTTGACCCATTTTTCTACATTTTAGAGCTGATTATAGAAAAACACTCAGAAGTTTATATCTCAGGAACCATTGTGTGCATTTTCACAAAACTTACTATGATTATTGGGACTGATGGTCTGTATGTGCTGCACAATTTTGGTGGCACCATCTGCAATTTCTGATTTTTTAATGAAATTTTATCAGATTTTTTCAATTTTGTCCTTTTGTGCAGGATATCTCCAAAGGTATTCAACACAGGAACTTCATTTCTTCAGTGCTATTGCATTATATTTACAAAATCTTGGTCAAGTCCAAAGATGGGTGATCTTGACCTACTTTTCAAGGTCACAGAGCTTAGTATAGAAAAAAAACTTAGGAGCTTATTTCTCAGGAAGCATTTGGTGGATTGTTATAAAACATGGTATTTACCTCTCAAATTTAAATTTATAAATGATTATCAACTTTTGCTAATATTCTAGTTTCGCAATGCAATGCTTACAGATACTGGCCTAATGTTTGGTCTGTGGGCGCATAATGACCACTTACAGATCGAGTTCGTCCCAGTTAACCTATTTTTCACCATATGACAGATCCTGAACTTAAAAATTTTACAAAATTTAACAATTTTTCTAATTTGCCCCAGGCGGGGGCATTCGTGTTGTTCCGACACATCTATTTTTAAAAGCTTTTAAAAAATTTAGATTTTTGATTTTTTTGATCATACCAGGGAATGTTACAATCATGGATTGTGGCTATATAAAGACAACTGTAAGTAGATTATAAATTATTGGTATCCCTACTCAACTTAATTCAAGAATTGGCCATCAATGAGATATATCTGTATTTTAATTTTGCATTCAGTATGCATCTGTAATAATTTTACATATATTCCTGATTTCTTTTTTATAAAAAGTCAGCTGAAAAGCATTTTGTATTTGGAAAATAAATTTCAAAGTTATTTCAAGTAGGAACTACTTTTGTGTACAGATGGCAGCACTTGGTTTACCATTGGCAGATTGCCAGTGAGTGCCTTGATGTTGGCCATTAGCCAAGATGATGTCAGCTCTATAAATAGTTCTGGCACAGTGCCAGGATTGGAAGAAATGCAGCCAGGTATAGGTCAAGAGTTCACTCAGTGCAGTAGCTGCATTCTATTTATATCTTAGGCAGACTGTTCACTGCATCATATTTGGAACCAAAGTTCAGCCTGAATCTATTTTTAGCTTTGGCAGACTGCCAACTGTGTCAGATTATGCAACAGGTCAAGAGTTCACTCAGTGCAGCCAGGTACAGGTCAAAAGTTCACTCAGTCTAGCCAGGTGCAGGTCAAGAGTTCACTCAGTGCAGTAGCTTGAGGCAGCAATTTGTCACAGGACACTCGGGGGCAACTGCCTTACTCACCTAAGCCTTGTCAGCCCAGTGCATCAAACTCTGGGGAAGTTTGATGTATTGGACTGATATTTTGACCTGTCTATGCGTCTTTGATGGTATTCTCATTTACAAGACAGGTGGTGCCACTTACATTGACTTTTGCAGTGTATGCACCTGCTTATTTCTAAAGAGGAATTTGATACATCAGCCTAAAATTGGGCATGTTTATACATATTGGGTAGTTTTATAGTGTACAAGACTGGTGGTGCCACCTACAATAATTTTTGCACAGTGTATGTCCCTGCTTATTTCACAGGAGGGGTTTGACATATCGGACTGACATTGGGATTATTTATATATCTCTTTGTTGATTATAAGACTGGTGGTGCCAGCTACAATCATTGTATCCGCCAAAACAGAGTTTTGCGGATACTAGTAAGTTTTCAGTTGGACGACGATGCTGCTGCCATAGCCGCATAGGTTTCCGGAGAACTCCTCCATAACCACTGGGCAGAATTTTTTTAAATTCAGAATTATGATCGGTCACATGTGAACTGCTGCGCCCTCATTTTGGGTGACCTCTGACCTCTCCTCTCTGCCCAGCGTCCATTTGTGTGCTGTTTCCACACATAAACCCACATATCTCGGGAAACTTTGACCGATAAGGCTAAAGATTTTG
The DNA here is from genome assembly GCA_026874595.1 of Sipunculus nudus. Classification (NCBI taxonomy): domain Eukaryota; kingdom Metazoa; phylum Annelida; class Sipuncula; order Golfingiida; family Sipunculidae; genus Sipunculus; species Sipunculus nudus. The sequence continues at coordinate 51,773,143 of CM049311.1, read as the reverse complement.
CACAAATGTAGCCCTTGGAAAGCTAAAAATGGTGGTGCCACCTGCAACCATTTTTGCACAGCGTCCATCTGTTCATCTGCCTTGGGATCAAAACACTCATATCTCTGCATTGGTTGGACTTATCCATCTGAAATTTTGCTTGTGTATACATCCTGGACAGCTTTATTGATTTTATGTTAGGTGGCACCACCTTCATTCACATTTAAGCTGCAGATATCCAAGCTCATATCTCGGGAACCATTTGACCCCGATTGGGCAAAAATTTTGCATGTTTATAGATCTCCCATAGGTCTTTCTCATACGCAAAAGCAGTGGTGCCACCTGCAATCATTTTTGCACAGCGTCCTTCTTTTTGTTTGCCGTGGGATCAAATCACTCATATCTCGGAAGTAGTTTGATATATCTGCCTAAAATTTTGCAGGTTTATATATCTTTGATAGCTTTCTGGATTTTGTGGCAGGCGGCGCCACCTACATTTATGTATATGCTGCAGACATTCAGGGTTATATCTCAGGACTTGTTTGATATATCCCCCTGACATTTTGCATGTGTATAGATCTCACATAGCTCTTAATCATACACAAAATTGGTGGTGCCACCTGCCACCATTTTTGCACAGCTTCTGTCTGTTTGTCTGCTGTGGGCTAAAATCACTCATATCTCAGTAGTGGTGTGACTTTTCTGCCTAAATTTTGCAGGTTTATACATCTTGGATAGCTTTCTGGATTTTGTGGCAGGTGGCGCCACCATTTATTAATGTATACGCTGCACACATTCAGGCTTATATATCAGGACTGGTTTGACATATCCCCCTGAAATTTTGCATGTGTATAGATCTCACATATCTCTTAATCATACACAAAATTGGTGGCGCCACCTGCCACCATTTTGCACAGCATCTGTCTGTCTGCTGTGGGCTAAAATCACTCATATCTCAGCAGCGGTTTGAATTATCTGCCTAAAATTATGCATGTGTATACATCTTGGACAGCTTTCTGGATTTTGTGGTAGGTGGCGCAACTTACATACACATTTCAGCTGCTAACATCCAGGCTATTATGCAACACACCTCACTCTATTTCCCCTTGTCACTCAATCCATGCCTCACTTCACCTTTCCCACTCTGATTTTGGAGGATACACGTAGTCGCTAGTTGACTACCCATATTCTAGTTTTTGTGTTGTGTGCACCCATGCCAGAATTGCAGCAGTGATGTTCATTTAATTGTTTCTTGTTCTAAGTGTTTAGTACTTGCATTGTTCATATACATGTTACACATGTTCTTGAAAAGTAATGGTCCAGCATTGAAGCATTATACCTGGTATAATCTCATTGCACAGGTTCGCATTTGGCCTGTAGGCCTTGTTTATTGCTAAGGAGGTAAAAGCACTTCATAACAAAGGAAATTGTATCAAAATTGTATTATTTTATCTTCTTGAAAGATGACAATCAAAATAAAAATATTTGATGAAGGGGGTTAAAAATCGACGCGGGCGGTGCCTGAGAACCATAACTTTTATTTTTTTGGCCTTAATTGTCTACTTAATTATAGAATGGTGCATATTGTGGAAACAGATACATTATAAACCTACTATAATTTGCGGATGAGGGCATGGTCATCCCCAAAGCATTCCTCCTGCAGTTACTTGGAAGTTTACAGTGAATTGGCCACCAAACACTCTCCCCAGTAAGATTCCCACCTCGACACTGTCTTGGGGTACTTTCATGTTGTATTTTCGTGCCCTTATCGAACCCTGACCTCGCTAAATAAATATAGAAACTATTTATGGGGCTGCTATTTTGTGCACAGACTAAAACCTGGATGTCATAAGTCACATGTTGGAATGAAGGGTACACCGCTAGTAGTAACAAATAAAACATGGCTGGATAAACAGACTGCTTTATATCAGATCAAATAGACAGCTGTGTTTCTGTGACCTGTTGATATGGCCCCTGTTGGCATAGATTGTCAGATCTGAAGTTCCACTGCTTAAAGTTATATCAACGTCAAATATTGAAGGTTCAGAAAATGATAGGGATTCTGCATTAAAATGAGCACTTCAGCAAACAGGAAATGCTTCTCATTTAAAGAAGATAAATCTAGTTGGGTAGAGATTTAATAACACATGAAGCTGTCACTAAACACTCAGGGATCTAAGTAATAATCAAAAGAAGAAGAATCAGCTACGTCATGGCTCATACAAACGCACTTAAAAACGACGAAATAGACATTGAAAATGATGAAGTATTATACGAAAGCCACTTATCCTGATGCCACACCAGGTTTTGAAAATAGCGTTCAGGGTGAACTGTCATGACTAATATTTCAGGTTCAATGTTTACTAGAGGAAATGAACTAAATAAGATGAAAAATTAGTTTGTGATGGCTACAGCTGATTTTAAGGGAACCTGTGAGCTTATCTGATGGTGTGGCGTCGTCCGGCGTCCATTGACTGTACGTTAACCGATACTTTCTTGAAAACGGCAAGAGTTAGCATCACGAAATTTTATGCAAAAGATTAGTAAAAATAGAAAATTAGAAAATATTGACAAGAATGTTTTTAAAAAGCTTTTAAAAATGTAGATTTATGATTTTAGATATTCCCCATGCCAGGCAATGTTTACAATCACAGGTATACAGCTCTCTGTGGGTATATAAAGACGGCTGTACATGGGTTATAAATTATTGGTATCCATACTCAACTTAATTCATGATTTTGCCATCAGTGAGATGTATCTGTATTATAATTTACAATTCAATATGCATCTGTAGTAATTTTTAGCGAACTTGTGAGCTAATGCGATGGTGTGGCAGCGTCCGTCGTCTGTATGTTAACCCATACTATCTCGAAAATGACTGGAGCTAGCATCATGAAATTTAATGAAAAAAAGTAGCCATCTGAAAAACTTTATTTATAGGGAAAAAGCTAAAAAACCTTTAAAAATCTTCTCCGAAGAAACAGTCAAGCCAAATTATTCAGTATTTCACAGAAATAACCTTTTATACCATCTCTCTCAAGTTTGTTCAATGGTTCACCTTAGGTGAAATTTTGGCCAAGTTACAGGAAGTTGAACTTAGTCATCTGTCCAAAAAAGCATACTAAAATGACAATCTCAGAAACGGCCAGAGCTATCATCACCAAATTTTATGCAAGACTTATAAAAGGAATTCGGTTAATGTTTGTTCGCAATGTTCTCCAAAACCGCATTGTGTACAATAATGTGCAATACATAATTAGCTCAGCTGACTATAAGTCATCTGAGCTATAGTCGTGGTCCATTGTCCGTCATCTGTCCGTCCGTCTGTCCAGATGTCCGTCCGTAAGACTGGCACGTTTCGACACCATTGGACCTACGAATCTGAAATTTGCCATACAGTTAGATGTCCCAAAAATCTCCTTCCATGCCGAAAATTGGGTCAATAGGACTTCATTTCTTCGAGATATTAAGGAAAAACCTCAATTTTTTTATTAGAAATCTATTTTCACACCTTAGGACTGCCTAATATCAAAACCACTCATCTGGTTTTCTTCATATTTACCATAAATATTCCTCTATATAGTTCCTTTGTACATGCCAGAAATTAAGTCAGTATTATTTAATTTAAAAAAGTTATGGGCCCAAACATAATGGACTTTGTAAAAAAATCAGGAAAGATATTTGGTCACTTAAGACCAAAAGTGTTAAAGGTAGGGACTTTTTTTCAGTAATACAACTTAAATTGATCAAAATATTTAGTTGTATACTAACAATTAGATCAAAATCTGTTAAATTTTTTTAAATATTGGCAAAAATAGAAAATTGGTACCTTAAATTTTGCACAAGTTTGACCATGGCACGTTTTTTTCTGTAAGTACTGTGGATGTAATTTTCTCAGCCTGTTTTTGTTAGAATTTTGTCTGTTTACACCAAAAATTTGAATGAAACCAGTTGATCAAAAACTGTAGATTTTATTCAAGTTTTCAAGCACCATGTCACATCAAGTTTACATCAAGCTAGTGTTATGCAGTTTGCTAGAGCCCAGCTCCCCAGCTTCAGCTCTAAGTTCCTTAAATTTAGCATACAGTTAGATGTCTCCAAAATCCCCTACCATGCCAAGAATTTTATCACTAGGACTTAATTTCTTTGAAATATTAATGAAAAACTTCATTTTTCCATTAAAAACCCATTGTCACACTGTAAGACTGCCTGATATCACAACCACTGATCTGACTTTGATCATATATAATATACATATTTTTCTATACATTCGCTATGCACATGCCAGAAATGATGTCAGTATTGCGTAATTGTTTTAAGTTATGGGCTCAAACATAATGCATTTTTTAAAAAATCAAGAAATATATTTACTCCCTTAACAAGAGGATTGCTGAAGCTAGAGATTTTTGTCAGGGATGTAACATTATTTAATCAAGATTCAATTGAATACCAAAAATTAGTTCTGAATTTTTCAAATTTTATAAGTTATTAGTATAAATATAAAATTAGTACCTTAAATTTTGCCCAAATTTGACCATGGCACGTTTGTTTCCTGAGAGCACTGTTGATATAATTTTCATATCATGCACACATAAGGATTTCATCTTTGTAGTTTGGAAAGCTGAAAGAAATTGGCCAAATATTGTAGCTTTTATTAATGTTTATATGAGACCATGTCAAACCCAGGCTTAATCCAGCCCCTCTTCAGTCACCTGTATGTTGACCTTGATGACCTTTCATCAGATTATGCATGCTTGAGCGAAGCATACACTGGGGTAGCCAGGCAGCTAATGCCCAGCCACAGTTGATGCAGGTGTCCAACCCAACTCATCTAGTAGTTGTTTTGAAAAACAACATAACAATAAACAATAAATTAATAATTTTGTATTGTTTTTTTATAACAAATTAAAAAAAAATTAATAGAAAAGGAATTTGTTAGTTGATGAGAAACAGAAAATTAACTTGCAGTTACTGATGATGTAAGAATCTTGTATGGATGGATAGAATGTCAATGTCAATGTTATTCCAAATAACACCATGCAGTCACCAATGGTATTTTTCAGTGATATTTTAATGATAAAAAAATAAATCATATTATTCATTACTAATCATTAGGGATCATATGAAGGAAATTAATGATAGACAAAGATGCAGTTGATAATATTAATCTAGATTCCTACTGTGTCTAGTGTGTAGATTGATGTGAAAGTAGTCCAAAGTGAATATATTACATTTATTTTTAGCGAACCTGTGAGCTTATGCGATGGTGTGGCGTCGTCCGTCGTCTGTACGTTAACCCATACTATCCTGAAAAGTGCAAGAGGTGGCATCATGAAATTTTATTTTAAAAATTAGTCATCTAAAAAACTATATCGGATTTTGCTTATTTTTTGGCTAACTGCATTTTCTTAGATTTTATAGGGAGAAAGCTAAAAAAGCTTTAAAAATCTTCTTCTCCGAAACTGTTCTGCCAAATTGTCCAATATTTCACAGAAATGATTCCTAGAATAATCTTTCTTAAGTTTGTTTGAATGGTTTAAGTTCGGTGATTTTTGGCCGAGTTACAGGAAGTTGAACTTAGTCATCTGTCCAAAAAAGCATACTAAAATTTCAATCTCAGAAATGGCTGGAGCTGTCATCACCAAATTTTATGCCAATGTTGGTCACATGAGTCATATCTGAAATTGAGGTATTGGTGGCGCCACCTGCATCGACCTTTTTTGTACGGGTGTCATCAGTGCCCGTATCATACTGACAGCTACAAAAAACTTCTTCTCTGAAACCATATGGCCAAATAGTTTAATATCGCACAGAAATGATCCTAGGGTAGTGCTTTCTGAAATTTGTTCAAATGGTCTAAGTTCAGTGACTTTTGGCTGAGTTATGGGAAGCTGAATTTAGTCATATGCTGTAACAGCCCATTTTAGCTCAGTGGATCTTCTCCTCAAAAACCACTGGGCCAAATTCTTAAATCTCACACATTAATTATCCTTAGATGTTGATAATTCAAGTTTGTTCAAATGGTTTTGGTTCAGTGATTTTTGGCTGAGTTATGGGAAGCTTAACTTAGCCATTTTGCTGTATTTTCCCATATGAGTTATAAACCTGTAAAATTTTTTTTTTACTTACCCTACTGAGGCCAATTTGTTTAATATTTTACAAGAATAATCCCCTGAATAATTCTTATAATAATTGTCTTTTATGGTTCCAAAGAATGAATTTTGGCTGAATTATAAAGGTTCAATTGAGTCATTTTACCATATATGTTAGCTGTGTGAAGCAGATACACAGATACATCTAGATACATCTAGACTGGCACAAGTTTATCAGCATTTATTACATCATGCCTCTAGACATTTAGATTTCAGGTTATCTATGGTTAATATTGACAAGAATGTTTTTTAAAAGCTTTTAAACAATGTAGATTTATGATTTTTAGATATTTCTCATGCCAGGCAATGTTTACAATCACAGCTATACAGCTCTCTGTGGGTATATAAAGACGGCTGTACATGGATTATAAATAATTGGTATCCATAGTCAAATTAATTCAAGATTTTGCCATCAGTGAGATGTATCTGTATTACAATTTTGATTCAAGATGCATCTGTATTAATTTTTAGTGAACCTGTGAACTAATGCGATGGTGTGGCGGCATTTGTCTTCTGTACGTTTACCCATACTATTTTGAAAATGATAGGAGCTAGCATCATGAAATTTAATGCAAAAAATTAACCATCTGAAAATTTTCTTAAATTTCATAGAGAAATAGCTAAAAAAATCTTCTCCTCCGAAACACTCAAGCCAAATTGTTCAATATTTCACAGAAATAATCTTTTATACCATCTCCCTCAATTTTGTTCAGGAAGTTGAACTTAGTCATCTGTCCCAAAAAGCATACTAAAATGACAGTCTCAGAAACAGCCAGAGCTATCATCACCAAATTTTTTGCCAGTGTTGGTCACATGAGTCATTTATGAAATTCAGGTATTAGTGGTGCCACCTGAATTGACCTATTTTTGTACGGGGGTCATTGGTCAACTGTACATTAATCCATAATTTCTCAGGAATAGCAGGAGCTACCATTCCCAGATTTTATGCAATAATCTGTCACATATCAAATTTTGTGGGATTCAGCTTATTTTTTTGCTATCTGCATTTACTTAGATTTTATAAGGAAAAAGCTGACAATATTTTAAAAGTCGTCTTCTTGTAGACGGTCCAGCCAAATTGTTAAATATTTTACATAAATGATCCCAGAGGCAAGCCCTCTCAGGTTTGTTCAAATGGTTTGCATTTGATGAATTATAGTGGAGTTGCACAAATTTGAAAAGTCATTCGGCCAAGTAAGCATACTGACATAGTACTCTCAGAAATGACAGAAGCTAGCATTACCAGGTATTGTGCAAATGTTGGTCACATGACTCATATTTGAAGTTGTAGATTTAGTGGTGCCACCTACATTGACCTGTTTTTTATGGGCAAAAAACCTCATAATTTTAGCCTCTTTCAGCTTAATGATGAAACTGTCAAGTTGAATTGTTCAATTTTTCAAAAGAATTATCCTAGGACATGGTTCTTTCAATCATATCAGAATATACTGAGTTTGTTAATTTTTGGTTGAGTTGTGAAAAGCTTAAGTTGGTCTTATGGCCATTATTATGTCTTTTTCAAACTGAGGACTGCAATAGTGTTCTTCTACAAAATTATTATTTCAATTATGTATTCTGTAACATTGCACAAAATTATTCTTAGGTGGCCTTTGTTCAAGTTTACTAGAATGATTTTTGGCAGAACTATTGGACCTTTAACAATGAAAGTACTGCATCTTTTATTATTCTAGATATTTTGATAAAAAGTTTATGAATATGTCGGCTTGAAAAAAAGAAATTTTAACCAAAGTCTTTCAGTATGTGTAAACAGATATACCAACAGGCCAAGATTGAATATGTATTTTTAAATAGGTTGAGAAACTGCCAACTGTTTCAGATTTTGGAACAGATCAAGAGTTCATTCAGTGCAGCCAGATATAGGTCAAGAGTTCAATCAGTGCAGCCAAGCACATGGCATGTGATCACCTCATGGGTGACATGTGAACACCTCATGGGCACCATGTGAACATTTCATGGGTGTCAAGCCCCTCAGGGCAGGGCCCCTGCATGAGCTTATGCAATGGTGTGGCTACTATTTCAGATTTGGCAACAGGCTAGAGGTCAGTCTGGATCTATTTATAGCTTTGGCAGACTGCCAACTGTATCAGATTAGGCAACAGGTCAAGAGTTCACCCAGTGCAGCCAGGTATGGGTCAGGAGTTTACTCAGTGCAGTAGCTGCATTCTATTTATAGCTTTAGCAGACTGCCAACTGTGTCAGATTATGCAACAGGTCAAGAGTTCACTCAGTGCAGCTAGGTACAGGTCAAAAGTTTACTCAGTCTAGCCATTTGCAAGCAATTGGTCACAGTTCACTCGGGGCAACAGCCTTTCTCACCTAAGCCTGGTCAGCCTCATGCATCAGACTCAAGGTAAGTGTGATGTAATGGCCTAATAGTTTGACCTGTCTATGTGTCTTTGATGCCTTTTTCGCTCACAAGACAGGTGTCGCCACCTACCATGACTTTTGCACACGTTTTTCTCAGGAGGGGTTTGATATATCAGTCTGAAATTGGGCGTATGTATATATCTCTGATAACTTCATTGTATACAAGACTGGTGGTGCCAGCTACAATCTTTTTAGTGTTGTGTGCACCTATGCCAGAATTTCAGCAGTAATGTTTGTGTAATTGTTTCATATTCAAAATGTTTAGTACTTGCATAGTTCATATACATGAAAAGTAATGGTCCAGCATTGAAGCATTATACCTGGTGTATTTCCCAATGCACAGGTTCACATTTGGCCTGTAGGCCTTGTTTTTAATATAAATAAAAGCCATACAACCAGGTTCTAATGATCATTATTTAAATTTGTGAATTTTGTATATTCTGGATTCTCAAAATCTTTGTTTGGCTAAAACTGAATAAATACTAGACAATGTGCGAATGCTTTGCAAATGTATTTGAATACAAATATGAATATGTACTGCATTAAAAAATTTTATTGCATAAGAATGGGAATTCAGGTAAAAATGAAAGTATTTGAATACCAGTGCAGATACTTTCAAAATGTATTCATGAATGCATTCATGAATATATTCTATAATATTATTTCAATAATCATTTCAGTTATATTTTATTTTAAAAAATCATATGATTTTCTTATTATTTTTTTTAATAAAAATTATATTGGCACAATATTTGTTATTTAATCCGTTATAACATGTGCTGCTTATAAGTTATACGGCCAAGTCAAAATCTGTGTTACAATAGCACTCCATTTGTTAATAAAATAAATGAAATCAATCCTCTTCCCTGTCTCCAAAGATACTATCAAAATCATACATAAGCAAAACACCAACAACTCATAATAAAGCTTATATTTATTACCACACAAAACAAGCATGTGCCTCTTTCCCAAATCATATTTTTTATCATATATAACAGCTGAGTGCCGTGACCCATGGGTCCCTTGTTTTAAAGGTTATTATCCCTGCAGTGATATAGGCGATATGAGAAAAAATAATTTTTAATGTACATATAATTTTGAGTGATTTTTCCGTTTTTACTGACTTGCACTGAGGTAAGGCCGAGCACAGCCGAACTTCCTTCGGCAATGACGGGAAAGCGTGCATCGTGGTCACTCAACCTCAGACTATTGTTCAAATGAATAACGCTTGCTTTCAGTGAGGGATTTGAGCATGTTGGGCATTACATTTGTACGAGGCTCTCACCCACGTGCATGGTCAGTAAAAGAGAAAAACACATGTTTCTCGCTTTATGAAATGGAGAGTTTGACCCAGGAGGATTAATGACCTAATTCAAGGTCCCAATTTCAGGAACAGTGTTGGGTAGGGATGGCGGTTGCCAAGGGGGGCCGCAGGGGGCCATTCCCCCCCCCCACCCGCCCCGGTCACATCCAGTACTCGCCGTCCTTTCGAAATTTCACTTAAACTAATACAAATATATATATATATATATATATATATATATATATATGCATTAAATCAGGGGCGGATATATGCTATCAGTAGCGGATTCAGAGGGGGCGCGCGGCTCCCCGTTGAGCTGCAAAATCTCTCATTTCATCTTATTTCCGATTTTCGTGATTAATTTTTAGCTCAGCTGACTGAAAGTCATCTGAGCTATAGCGATCACTCTTTGTCGGTTGTCCGTCTGTCTGTCCGTCTGTCCGTCTGTCTGTCCGTTAACCAGGCACAAATCGTAACCGCTGGACCTAGAACCTTGTAACTTGGGATTCTGAGAGGTCCATGAAAAATCTCCTTGGAAACCAGAAATTAGGTCTCTGTTACCCATATCCTTTGAGCTATGTGGCCCCAAAGTACCCCCCAGAAAAGTCAAAAATTTCATACAAAAACTTCAATATCTCATTAACTACTTGACTGATGGTCATGATTTTTGGCATACATATTGATCATGAGATGTTACATCACTTCCTGCAGACTGGTGGTGCCACCTGTATTTTACGATTTTTTACGAATTTTTTTCTCTATTTTTGAGACCTTTAAAAATGTGGACATCTGTTAACAAGGCACAAATCATAAAGACTGGACCTAGAATCTTCATTTTCGACACACTGAGAGACCTATGAAAAGTCTCTATGGAAACCAGAAATTAGGTCTCTGTTACCCAGATCCTTTGAGCTATGGGGCCCCAAATTACCCCCCAGAATAGTCAAAAATTTCATACAAAAACTTCAATATCTCATTAACTGCATCACGTATGGTCATGATTTTTCGGCATATATATTGGTCATGAGATATTTCATCAGTTTCTGCAGACTGGTGGCGCCACCTGTATTTTTCAATGTTTACGAATTGTTTTCTCCATTTTTGAGACCTTTAAGGATGTAGTTATCTGTCAACAGGGTACAAATGGTAATGACTGGACCTAGAATCTTCATTCTTGACACACAGGGAGACCCATGATAAGTCTCCATGGAAACCTGAAATTTGGTCTCTGTTACCCATATCCTTTGAGCTATGGCACTCCAAAGTACAGCTCAGAATAATGGAAAATTTGATACAAAAGCTAAAGTATCTGAACAACTAATGCAGAGATAACCATAATTGTTTGCATGGATATTGATCATGGAGTGTTTCATAAGTTTCTGCAGACTGGTGGCACCACCTGTATTTGTTCGGGTTTTTTTACGAAATTTTTCTCTATTTTTGAGACCTTTAAAGATATGAACATCTGTTAACAGGGCACAAATCATAAAAACTGGACCAAGAATCTTCATTCTTGACACACAGGGAGACCCATGAAAAGTCTCCATGGAAACCTGAAATTAGGTCTCTGTTACCCATATTCTTTAAGCTGTATGGCTCCAAAATACCCCCCCCCCCCCAGAATAATGGAAAATTTGATACCAAAAACTGCAGTATCTCAATAACTACAACACTGATGGTCCTGATTTCTGCATACATACTGATCATGAGCTGTTCCATCAGTTTCTGCAGACTGGGTGTGCCACCTCTATTTTTTTTCAAATTTTTACGTTTTTTTTTCTTTTTTTTTGAGACCTTTAAAGATGTGGTTATCTGTCAACAGGGTACAAATCGCAACAACTGGACCTAGAATCTTCATTCTTGTCATGCAAGAAGGCCCATGAAAAGTGCCTGTGGAAACTTGAAATTAGGTCTCCGTTACCCATATCCTTCAAGCTATAGGACTCCGAAGTATCCCTCAGAATAATGGACAATTTGATACAAAAGCTGAAGTATCTGAACAACTAATGCAGAGATCACCATGATTCTTTGCATGGATATTGACCATTAAGTGTTTTTATTAGTTTCTGCAGACTGGTGGAGCCACCTGTATTTTTGTACAGACAAAACGAAGTTTTGGGGATACTATGTTTTTGACCGAGTTCCTCCGCCGCGGCGGCGTCCGTTTCCATAGAGCTCCTCGTAAACTAATGGACTGATTTTTCTGAAACTTACACCAATTCTCGGGTCACATTTGAACTGGTGCCTAACCAATTTGTGTTGACCTCTGACCTTTCCTCTCTATCCAGTGTCCATTTGTGGGCCTGTTTCCACTAATAAACCCTCATATCTCGGGAACCGTTTGACCGATCAGGAAACAAATTGATACAAATGTAGCCCTTGGATTGCTTTATAACATACACAAAAAATGGTGGCGCCACCTGTAACCATGTTTGCACAGTGTCCATCTGTTCATCTGCCTTGGGTTAAAATCACTCATATCTCTGCAGTGAATTGACTAATTCACCTGAAATTCGTCATGCATATACATCCTGGATAGCTTTCTTGATTTTATGACAGGAGGCGCCACCTACATTCACATTCACGCAGATGACATCCAAACTCATATCTCGGGAACCGTTTGACCGATAAGGCCAAAATTTTGCATGTGTATAGATCTCACATAGCTCTTTATCATACGCAAAACTGGTGGCGCCACCTGTTACCATTTTTGCACAGCGTCTGTCTGTTATTCTGCCGTGGCCTAAAATCACTCATTTCTCTGTAGTGGTTCGACATAACTGCCTAAAATTTTGCAGGTTTATACATCGTGGACAGCTTTCTTGATTTTATGACAGGTGGTGCCACCTACATTCTTGTTAACGCTGCACACATCCAAGCTCATATCTCAGGAACCATTTGACCGATTGGGCCAAAATTGTGCATGTGTTTAGATCTCACATAGGTCTTTATCATACACAAAACTGGAGGGGTCACCTGCAAAGATTTTTGCACAGTGTTTGTCTGTTTGTCTGCCATGGGCAAAAATTGCTCATATACATGTAGTGGTTTGACTTTTCTGCCTAAATTTTGCAGGTGTATACAACTTGGACAGCTTTCTGGATTTGTGGTAGGTGGCACAACCTACATACACATTTAGGCTGCAGACATCCATGCTAATATGCAACATACCTCACTCTATTTCCCCTTGCCACTCAATCAATGCCTCACTTCACCCGTTCACCTCTGATTTTAGCGGATACATGTAGTCACTTGTTGGTTACCCATATTCTAGTTTTAAAAGTTTACACATTTTTTCTCTATTTTTGAGATATATAAATACAGACTAAATCTGGGCCTGTTGGTTAATCTGTTTGATGCTTCAGTTGAATGGGTATATACTACCATTCTGATGATAAAATTTCCTTTTGCGAATCTCTTCCAAGTCAGCTGAGCGTCATGACCCATGGGTCACTTGTTGATTTTTAAAATTTCTTATAATTAATAAGATTTAACATTTAAAAGATAATATTTTAATAGTTAAAAACATGATTGCGCTTTTGCGCCATTGACGCGTTTGAAAACAATTGAAATTTTATATCCTAATGTTGAAGAAATATAAATATTACATATTGATCCTCTCTACAGTTTGACTACATAATGCAAAGGCATAAGGGAACAGTTTTTCAGGAACAGGAAATTTTATTTTTTTTTGGTGAAAATTGCCTCAAAATGTCCTCTTTACATTGTATATTAAAAAATTCCAAATATGTGAGGGGGAACCCCCTCCCATACCTTCCCCATGTACCCATAACTAGCCTTAATTATACTATGGTTCATAATTTCAAATAAAAATATTTTCATATACTTAAATGTATAAAGTATAGTAAAAATAATAATAATAATAATATACATATATATATATTTATATACTTGTATATATAACTGTTTTCATATTACCAATATACATGCATATAAGTGCCCCCCCCCCCCCCCCCCCCGTTTTCAAATTTCTTGATCCGCCACTGATGATGGCTCCCTCCCCTCCCTCAATCCTGGCTACGCCCCTGCGGGGTTTAAGGCCTCAAAATGTGTCTGATACGATGAACTAAAAGGTTGCGGTGGCTGAAAATGGGAAACGGATCCTCTGCATGCATGGAGTCCAGTTGGGTCCGCTTCTGCTACTTACAATGTATGCATATTTCTGTTTCTTTCTACAGGAACAGTAATTTTTACGTCCAACGACAGAATCCAGTCAAATATCATCGAAAACCGAAATGCCCCCCCCCCCCCCCCCCCGTCACAATCATTCCGTTTTGCAATGTAAACATCATCACTGACTAGGTCTTCAAGGTAAACATACCAGGGTTTGAATTTTTTACCAAGAGCACAGCACAACAAAATAAATGTAAAATTAATTTTAGATATCTTATCGAGACAGTTTCCCACTGAAAACCTATATTTTCGTTAACTTTTAGAATGAAAAATGAGCCAGCATTCCACATCTCAGTTAATATATCTCCCCAACCCCGGTAATAAGCCCGGTATACTGGGTTTATCAGCTAGTGAGTCATATATGAAATTCAGGTGTTGGTGGCGCCTACTGCATTGACCTTTTTTTGTACGTGGGTCATTGGTCATCACTGTGGGATTCAGCATATTTTTTTGCTATCTGCATTTACTTAGATTTTAAAGGGAAAAAGCTGAAAAACCTTTAAAATTTAGTCTTCTTCTTGAAAAAGGTCCAGCCAAATTGTTCAATAGTTTACAGAAATGATCCCAGAGGCAAGCCCTCTCAAGTTTGTTCAAATGGTTTGCATTTGATGAATTTTAGTTGAGTTACATGAATTTGAATTTAGTCATTTTGTCAAGTAAGCATACTGACATAGTACAGACTCATATTTGAAGTTGCAGATTTCGTTGTGCCACCTACATTGACCTGTTTTTTTATGGGCAAAAACCTCAAAATTTTAGCCTCCTTCAGCTTAAAATGTTTATGATGAAACTGTCAAGTTGAATTATTCATTTTTTCAAAAGAATTATCCTAGGACATGGCTCTATCAATCATATCAGAAAAGATTGTGTTTTTTTATTTTTGGTTGAGTTGTGAAAAGCTTAAGTTGGTCTTATGGCCATTAGTATGTCTATTTCAAACTGAGGACTGCAAAAGTGTTCTTCTACAAGATTATTGTTTCAATTTCAATTATAACTTCTGTACCTTTGCACAAAATTATCCTTAGATGGCCTTTGTTCAAGTTTACTTGAATGGTTTTTGGCAGAATTATTTGACATTTAACAATGAAAGGACTGCATCTTTTATTATTCTAGATATTTTGATAAAAGTTTATGAATATGTCAGCTTGAAAAAAAAGCATTTTAGCCAAAGTCTTTCAGTATGTGTAAACAGATTTACCAACAGGCCAAGATTGTGTCTGTATCTTTAAATAGGTTGAGAAACTGCCAACTGTTTCAGATTTGGCAACAAATTAAGAGTTCATTCAGTGCAGCCAGATATAGGTCAAGAGTTAAATCAGTGCAGCCAAGCACAAGGCATGTGATCTCATGGGTGACATGTGAACACCTCATGGGCACCATGTGGTCACCTCTTAGGTAGCATGTGATCACCTCATGAGTATCATGTGATCACCTAATGTGTGTCATGCCCCTTAGGGCTGCAAGTTGAGTCAATCTGTGAGCTTATGCAATGGTGTGGCTACTATTTCAGATTTGGCAACAGGCCAAAGGTCAGTCTGGACCTATTTATAGCTTTGGCAGACTGCCAACTGTATCAGATTAGGCAACAGGTCAAGAGTTCACTCAATGCAGCCAGGGATAGGTCAGGAGTTCACTCAATGCAGTAGTTGCATTCTATTTTTAGCCTTGGCAGACTGCCAACTGCATCAGATTTGGCACCAAAGTTCAGTCTGGATCTATTTATAGCTTTGGCAGACTGCCAACTGTGTCAGATTATGCAACAGGTCAAGAGTTCACTCAGTGCAGCCAGGTACAGGTCAAAAGTTCACTCAGTCTAGCCAGGTGCAAGTCATGAGTTCACTCAGTGCAGTAGCCTGAGCCAGCAATTTGTCACCGTTCACTCGGGGCAACTGCCTTTCTCACTTAAGCGTGGTCAGCCGCATGCATCAAACTCAAGGTAAGTTTGATGTATTGACCTGATATTTTGACCTGTCTATGTGTCTTTGATGGCTTTCTTGTTCACAAGACAGATGTCGCCACCTACAATAACATTAGCACAGTGTATGTGCCTGCTTATTTCTACAGAGGAATTTGATAATTCAGCCTGAAATTGGGCATATTTATACATATCGAATAGCTTTGTTGTATACAAGACTGGTGGTGCCACCTACAATATTTATTACACAGTGTGTGTCCCTGCTTATTTCTCAAGAGGGGTTTGATATATCAGTCTGAAATTGGGCATATGTATATATCTCTGATAGCTTTGTTGTATACAAGACTGGTGGTGCCAGCTACAACCATTTTTGTGTTGTGTGCACCCATGCCAGAGTTTCAGCAGTGATGTTTGTGTAATTGTTTCTTATTCAAAAGGTTTAGTACTTGCATTGTTCATATACATGAGAAGTAATGGTCCAACATTGAAGCATAATACCTGGTGTATTTCCCAATGCACAGGTTCGCACTAGGCCTGTAGGCCTTGTTTTCAATTTAAAAAAAAAAAGTCAAGAAAAAGTCATGAATTTTCATTTACATTTTGTCTAAACTTTCACTAAAAAATTATATAACATTTCAGTAATTTATTAATAATTTGAAGAAAAATGAGCAAACCCAAGTCTACACCAGGTGGGACCTGGACATCACCTAACTTATTCACACCCCACCTCGACAATGCTCTCCGGAGTTAATGGTTCTTGGGTAGATATCCAAAGTTAACCTCCTCAGTGTACTTGATATTATGTGTTCCTTTAAGGTTTACCCTTATCAGGGAGGTAAAATCCCCATTGTCATCTGTCATTTGTCAAATTTTTTTAAAGATATTTGAAAAGCAGGCAAAGCTGTTGTGTCAATTGCAATGTCTAAAAAACAGTTATTGAAATGTTCTAGAAAATACATTACAAACATTTTCAGACAGGTATAATTATATAGAATGTTCCTGCGTAGATTGTTATGACTGTAGCATATTCAACAGTTAAGATATGCTCCATTTCTCCAGGATCCTGCAGAGTTTAATAATAATTTCCTGCTTTCCCAGGCCTTTTCATTACTTCCTGATTTCATCATTTAAATGCACCCGGGATCCTAAATTTCTTAACTTTCATTAATGGACAGAATCAGATTAATATAAGTTACCATAAGAAGTCCATTTTCGATAAAAAAAATCCAATGAATCCTCCTGTGGTCTGCTGCATGTCCTCACATAGTGATTATACACTGCAGTCATCTCAGATCTACTTCGTTTTAACCAAAGCTTTTATAGCAAGATTTCCTTGGTTCCCCCACCAGGGTTTGTACAGAGCAAAGACTTGTAATTAGACCAAGGAGAGTGGTATCACATTGTGCATTGAGCTCCAAATTTTAAACAAGTGAAACCCACTTTCATTGGTCAATTATTGGCCTTGTGCCAGAACTGGTGTAATCAGAACAATGAGAGCAGGTGTATAAATACCATAATTGTATAAATATCCTAAAATCCTGAAGGCCTAATAGAAATTCTCTTCAGCTGTTATACATGTATCTTAACCAGGAAGTACTAATACTTTTGTCTGATTTGATCGGTTGGTTTGATGATTGGTTGTTTTGCCTGTTAGCAACACGAAAATAGGAATAGATTTTAATGTGATTTTGTGGAAGGTTAGGGTAATACCCAAGGATCAATCCCTTAATTTTTTAGATTTATTAGGAACACTATGAAGTGTTCTGTTTAAAGTGTTCTTTACCACTGTGAGATAGGGCAATTGGTATTTACTGGCATTTTGGAAAAACTTAAGTGATTATTTGCTAATGGTCTGAATGTGTAGCAGTGACACCCGGTTTGGTTGTCTTTGCCTTAGCAGGCAGAGCTGACTTGTGATGCAAACATCAAGCTGGTGGAACATGACACATTTTATTATACGTTTGTCTATGACTCAACAAATTTTGGTATACCCACAGTCTGTCCTTCTGTTTGTCCTTTAATGTTTATTGTCACTGTGATAACTAACCAGGAATATGCTGGATTTTGATTGAACAGAAAAATATTAATCAGTATAATATTTCACCTAAGTTAGATTTCCAGCAAAATCCATGCATTTTTGATGAGGTCAGAGGTCACAAGATTTTCCTTGCTAATGCTCCTCTTTTCATCATTTGATCTGGAGCTTAATAATATTCCAGGTCTTGTGATCCAGAATGTGGACAGTGTACATGTGGTCTCAGCCTGATCTCTAGTTTAAATAGTACAATCATCATTAACTGACAGACCTAGGCAGGCACATGCTATGTGGTTTTTAAGCTGGGAGTTCATACATCACAACTTAATGCACAGTGCCAAAATAACTGCTAAAAACTCTGTAGAATACCAAATCAGCAAGTCAAATCTGCAGTAGTGAAGAATCTGCTCACCAGGTGTCAGCAACACCTTATATATATATGCTGCAATAATATTGTCATCACTAAAATTTTTAATTTGTCTTATTTTCCCCTTAAGCTAATGAGATGAATTGTTTAATTGTTGGAAGGATGTGGAATATTTGTCTTTGAAACTGATTGAGGTGTTTGGTCAGAGGGCTGAGATGTAATGCCTGGGGCCAAGGTATTCATTAAACAGAGATGGGACTGTCCTGAGAGCAGGGCTCTTTCTGAGTAGTTGGCTTATCTCATTTGTGATTTTAACCCAACCATCATAAATTTCAGGAGTGAATTTTATGTCTAACCTCGTGAATATAATTGAAAAACACTTTTTAACAACACTGTGGGACTGCAGTCAATTTGACAGGTCCCCTGTATTGGATTTTATCAGAGTTTTATGTGTCCTGTGCACCATTATTTCAAAATTTAGATTCATTGTGGTTTGATGAGCATTATTAAAAGCATCTCAGTGAAGGCATGATGCTCCATTCAGTGTATTTTATTATGTTTATTATGTTTAGAATAGTGAGTAGCAAATTAAAAAAATGATAAAATTATATGTTCAGTGGATGTTTTTTCTCCAATGCCAGTCTCATATTTTAAATGGATTGAAGACCTTGTCCACAGTGTGATATATAACACATGGCTGTAAATCGTGATAAGGTTGTGAATACAGAGGGAATGGATGCTGAGCAGACGGATTGTTTTATTGATTTCAGCTGCGAGGACATGCTTTTCTTTTCCTTCCTAAGACATTGGTGTTCATTATGATTAATTATGTTACATGATGTGAATAATGTCAATCATAAATAATGGTGAATACCACTCGAAAGTATCATGCTTTATCATTTCAGGTGGTAAAAAATGCCCCAGCTGCGGGAAAAGAATATTTCATGAAAAATGGAAACTGGCTCCAGAGTTAGCAGAAGCACGCTGGGCTCATAAAGAGGCTCGAAGACGAGAGCTGGCAGAAGTGGTGGACTTTCTTGAATAGCATTGTCTTTTAGGTTTTATGTAAAAAAGAATCATTTTTGTTGACCACTATGATGACAAACAATCAGTTATTTGACTCAGTACATACAGTTTGACATGGAAACATTCATACATGCTTACATTACCGGTAGTCTACAAAAATATATATGTATAAATGCATTATTGCCTGTTTACCACTTCAAGCTTTTTCTTTTATTACATCGCATAAAAAATCTAGCCTGTGAGAAATAAGGTCACAGCATTTGATTATTTATGTTATGGATGAATCATAATCCCAAATAATAAAATATTATTCCAGCTCATAACAGGGTTTATTTGTTGATGTAGAAAAAAATAAATATTCATAATTATGTTGTATGATATTGCTGAAATGTACAGAAAAAAATACATTACTTTTTTTCAGGTGTTTGCTTGGATCTTGTTGTATACTAATGCTTAACACTATCCTAGGAGGCATTCAAAATTAGATGGTATATGCAATTACCTGTTCTTTACATGCTATATGTTTCTGATAAAGAACATATTAAAACTAGAATACAGGTAGTCGACAAGCGACTACGTGTATCCGCCAAAATCAGAGAAGGACGGGTGAAGTGAGGCATTGATTGAGTGGCAAGGGGATATAGAGTTACATGTGTTAAATATTAGAATGGATCTCTGCCACATAAACATGTTTGTAGGTGGCGCAACCTGTTATTTGAATGAGAAACTATCCAAGATATATACACATGCAAAATTTCATGTGGAAAAGTCAAACCACTGCAGAGATATGAGTGATTTTATCCCACAGCAGACAAACAGATGGACGCTGTGCAAAAATGGCTGCAGGTGGCGCCACCTTTTGTTGTGTATGTAATAAAGCTATCCCAGGGCTACATTTGTGTAAAATTTTTTTCCGGATCGGTCAAACGGTTCCCGAGATATGAGCTTGGATGTCTGCAGCATAAACGTGAATGTAGGTGGCGCCACCTGTCATAAAATCAAGAAAGCTATCTAGGATGTATACACATGCCGAATTTTAGGTGAATTAGTCAAACCACTGCAGAGATATGAGTGATTTTAACCCCAGGCAGATTAACAAATGGACACTGTGCAAACATGGTTGCAGGTGGCGCCACCTTTTGTTGTGTATGTTATAAAGCTATCCCAGGGCTACATTTGTGTAAAAAAATTTTCCGGATCGGTCAAACCGTTCCTGAGATATATGGATTTATGTGTGGAGTGTTAACGTGAATGTAGGTGGCGCCACCTGTCATTAAATCAAGAAAACTATCTAGGATGTATATGCATGCTGATTTTTAGGTGAATTAGTCAAACCACTGCAGAGATATGAGTGATTTTAACCCCAGGCAGATGAACAAATGGACACTGTGCAAACATGGTTGCAGGTCGCGCCACCTTTTGTTGTGTATGTAATAAAGCTATCCCAGGGCTACATTTGTGTAAAAAATTTTTCCGGATCGGTCAAACGGTTCCCGAGATATATGGGATTATGTGTGGAGCGTTAACGTGAATGTAGGTGGCGCCACATGTCACAAAATCGAGAAAGCTATCTAGGATGTATATGCATGCCGAATTTTAGGTGAATTAGTCAAACCACTGCAGAGATATGAGTGATTTTAACCCCAGGCAGATGAACAGATGGACACTGTGCAAACATGGTTGCAGGTGGCGCCACCTTTTGTTGTGTATGTTATAAAGCTATCCCAGGGCTACATTTGTGTAAAAATTTTTTCCGGATCGGTCAAACGGTTCCCGAGATATGTGGGATTATGTGTGGAGCGTTAACGTGAATGTAGGTGGCGCCACCTGTCACAAAATCGAGAAAGCTATCTAGGATGTATATGCATGCCGAATTTTAGGTGAATTAGTCAAATCACTGCAGAGATATGAGTGATTTTAACCCCAGGCAGATGAACAGATGGACACTGTGCAAACATGGTTGCAGGTGGCGCCACCTTTTGTTGTGTATGTTATAAAGCTTTCCCAGGGCTACATTTGTGTAAATTTTTTTTCCGGATCGGTCAAACGGTTCCCTAGATATATGGGTTTATGTGTGGAAACAGACGCACAAACGGACGCTGGGCAGAGACGAAAGGTCAGAGGTCAAGGTCACTTGGTTAGGCACCAGTTCACATGTGACCCGATAATTTGTGTAAGTTTCGGAAAAATCTGTCCAGTAGTCTCAGAGGAGTTCTCCGGAAACGAACGCGGCGGCGGCGGCGGAACCCGGTCAAAAACATAGTATCCGCAAAACTTCGTTTTGGCGGATACAATGATAGAGTGGTTACAACAACTGTGACATCTTTAGTCGACTATGCTAACATTGAAACTATCATAAACATCAGAAGTCATAAACTTTTCATTTTTTCTTTAAAATATGTGGAACCTCTACTGGACTCACTTGTTTTTAAATATTTCACATTGGTCAATAATTTATCCTTATTGGTAAAGCTCACCCCCCCCCCCCCCCTCCCCCCCAACTTAATCTTCTACACCCTTAAACATGCGTTATGTCTGTGTGTGAACTGTGTACTTCATTTTTTAGTTCACTCTGTGAACTTATGCCATGGCGCAGCGTCCGCCATCCACTGTCCACTGTCCACCGTCCACCGTCTGTTACCAAATATCTCAACAGCCACATCAGCTATCTTCATAAAACTTTGCAGAATTACTAATCATGGGATGGACATGCAAAAATAAGCTTTTGGTGGCGCCACCTATGTTGACCTACTTTCTGCGGGATTAAATGGTCTTTTCAACTTCTTTCAAGATAAGTCATAAAGTATTAATATTTTGGCTTTCATATCATAGTCAACAGTTCCTTAGAGGAAGGGGAATAATTTGAGTATAAATTCAGTCAAGTCATATTCAAGATGGCTTCTCTACGGAACTTCAAATTCTGTCGATCGTAAAATGTGACAGCTTGATGTGTTTCTATGTATACATGATGTATTGTCTGTTACCAAATATCTTAGGAACTGCTGCAGCCTTCAGTTTCAAATTTCACAGGAATATTAATCATGTGACTGCTAAATGATTTTGACCTCCAGGTGGCGCCACCTGTGTTGACCTACTTTCTGCGGGGAAAAATGGTCTTTTCCACTTCTTCCAAGATAAGTCACAAAGTATTGATATTTTGGCCTTCATATCATAGCCAACAGTTCCTTAGAGGAAGGGGAATAATTTGAGTATAAATTCAGTCAAGTCATTTTCAAGATGGCGTCTCCACGTAACTTAAGATTCTGTTGATCGCAAAGTATGACAGCTTGATGTGTTTCTATACATGATGTATTGTCTGTTACCAAATATCTTAGGAACTGCTGCAGCCTTCAGTTTCAAATTTCACAGGAATATTGATCATGTGACTGCTAAATGATTTTGACCTCTAGGTGGCGCCACCTGTGTTGACCTACTTTCTGCGGGAAGAAATGATCTTTTCCACTTCTTTCAAGATAAGTCACAAAATATTAATATTTTGGCCTTCAACAGTTCCTTAGAGGAAGGGGAATAATTTGAGTATAAATTCAGTTAAGTCATATTCAAGATGGCGTCTCTACGGAACTTCAAATTCTGTCGATCGTAAAATATGACAGCTTAATGTGTTTTTATGTAAACATGATGTATTGTCTGTTACCAAATATCATGGGAACTGCTGCAGCCTTCAGTTTCAAATTTCACAGGAATATTAATCATGTGACTGCTAAATGATTTTGACCTCCAGGTGGCGCCACCTGTGTTGACCTACTTTCTGCGGGAAAAAATGGTCTTTTCCACTTCTTCCAAGATAAGTCACAAAGTATTGATATTTTGGCCTTCATATCATAGCCAACAGTTCCTTAGAGGAAGGGGAATAATTTGAGTATAAATTCAGTCAAGTCATTTTCAAGATGGCGTCTCTACGTAACTTCAGATTCTGTTGATCGCAAAGTATGACAGCTTGATGTGTTTCTATACATAATGTATTGTCTGTTACCAAATATCTTAGGAACTGCTGCAGCCTTCAGTTTCAAATTTCACAGGAATATTGATCATGTGACTGCTAAATGATTTTGACCTCCAGGTGGCGCCACCTGTGTTGACCTACTTTCTGCGGGAAGAAATGATCTTTTCCTCTTCTTTCAAGATAAGTCACAAAATATTAATAATTTGGCCTTCATATCATAGTCAGCAGTTCCTAAGAGGAAGGGGAATAATTTGTGTGTTAATTCAGTCAAATCATTTTCAAGATGGCATCTCTACAGAACTTCAAATTGTGTGGGTTGCAAAATTTAGCAACTTGATGTGTTTCCATACAGGATGTATTGTCTGTTACCAAATATCTTAGGAACTGCTGCAGCCTTCAGTTTCAAATTTCACAGGAATATTAATCATGTGACTGCTAAATGATTTTGACCTCCAGGTGGCGCCACCTGTGTTGACCTACTTTCAGCGGGAAAAAATGGTCTTTTCCACTTCTTTCAAGATAAGTCACAAAGGATTGATATTTTGGCATTCATGTCATAGCCAGCAGTTCCTTAGAGGAAGGGGAATAATTTGAGTATAAATTCAGTCAAGTCATTTTCAAGATGGTGTCTCTACGTAACTTCAGATTCTGTTGATCGCAAAATATGACAGCTTGATGTGTTTCTATACATGATGTATTGTCTGTTACCAAATATCTTAGGAACTGTTGCAGCCTTCAGTTTCAAATTTCACAGGAATATTGATCATGTGACTGCTAAATGATTTTGACCTCCAGGTGGTGCCACCTGTGTTGACCTACTTTCTGCGGGAAGAAATAATCTTTTCCACTTCTTTCAAGATAAGTCACAAAATATTAATAATTTGGCCTTCATATCATAGTCAGAAGTTCCTAAGAGGAAGGGGAATAATTTGTGTGTAAATTCAGTCAAATCATTTTCAAGATGGCATCTCTACAGTACTTCAAATTGTGTGGGTTGCAAAATTTAGCAACTTGGTGTGTTTCCATAAAGGATGTATTGTCTGTTACCAAATATTTTAGGAACTGCTGCAGCCTTCAGTTTCAAATTTCACAGGAATATTGATCATGTGACTGCCAGATGATTTTGACCTCCAGGTGGCGCCAGCTATGTTGACCTACTTTCTGTGGGACAAAATGTTACTTTCCACTTTTTCAAGATAAGTCATAAAGTAATAAGAGGAAGAGGAATAATTTGAGTATAAATTCAGTCAAGTGATTTTCAAGATGGCAAATCTACGGATGTTGATGTGTTTCTATGCATGATGTATTGTCTGTTAACAAATATCTTAGGAACTGCTGCAGCCTTCAGTTTCAAATTACACAAGAATATTGATCATGTGACTGCTTAATGATTTTGACCTCCAGGTGGTGCCACCTGTTTAGCTACTTTCAGCAGGCTGTAATGGTGTTTTCTGCTTTAATCCAAAATATGTCATTAAGTATTTATTTGTTATAATCCACAAAAACAGAGTCTCCTCTAGGACCCTTGGACTGATCTTTCCAAAACCTGGCATACTTGTTCCCTCACCTATGAAGTTGTAGGTAACAATGATGGAGAACCTTTCTGTGCAGTACAAACCTGGGTTTCTTTTATATAACAACCCTCAATCTCAGGAGTGGTTCAATGTATTTATCTGAAATTTGTCATGTCTATCCATCTAGGAAAGTTTTTTCGTTAACCAGACAGGTGGCGCCACCTACAATACTTTTTGCGGAGTGTCCAATTTTGCATTTGCCATTTGATTGTCTTAGTGTTTGTTCAGTGTATTGGGTTTAAATTGTGCATGTCCATAGATCTTCGTCACCCCCATCTCGTAAACAAGACTGGTGGCGCCATCTGCAATAATTTTCCTGTGGTGTCCATTCATACATTTGCTTTCGGTGAAAATTGCTCATATCTCAGGAGTATTGGTCTGAAATTTGGCATGTGCAGTCATCTTGGAAAGTTTTCTCATAAACCAGATAGGTGGCACCACCTACCTTGTGCAATAGGACAGTGTCCACTTGGAAAGGAATGAATGGTATTTTCACATTCATTTTATTTTAATCACTTGCCAAATTGCACAGTAATTCACAGAGTGAACATTAGACCCCTGGGTCTCTTGTTTCATCATTGTCTGTGTTTGTGTGTGTCTGTACAACTTGTTATTTCCAAGCCTGATTTTTGCACCTGACTTTTGATTAATCTTGTTTTCACTATAAGTCTCTGTGTTTTCAGAATAGATTTAGCACGACTTCTGAGAATCCTGCGCCTTTTGGTTGTTTTACATCCAAAGTGTTACATCTTTTCATGTTTGGTTAGATCACAAATCGATGGAATTGACTGATCATGTATGATTGAATCGCTTTATTGTGGGGGGGGGGGGTTGTATGTTCATAGCAGTTTAAAATTCACTATATTGGCAAAACGGAAATAATTGCGAAAAAGGAAACCTATATGTGAAAAAGACACCAGTCTTTATTGATACATCATCCTTGTATAATTTGTCCCCCCCCCCCCTCGGTTATATGGTTTCAATGGAATATGTATTCAAATATGGTTTCGATTAAAGGCCAAAACAATCTAGCCTAAGGAAGGGGTAACAGACATTAGACTATATAGCTACAAATAAGGATGATAATACAAAAGCCAATAGAGGCTTCCTCATTTTTAGCTCAGCTGTCTATAATTCATTTGAGCTATAGTTGTGGTCCTTTTTCGGTCGGCTATCCGTCCGGCTGTCCGTCCGTTAAACTGGCACGTTTTGAAACTGTTGGGAATGTTAATTCGACATACAGGTAGATGGCCCCTAAATCTCCTACCATACCAAATAATTGGGTCACTAGGTTTTTGTTCCTTCAAAATATTTAGGAAAAACCTTCAATTTTCCATTAACAACCCATTGTGACACTTCAAGACTGCCTAATATCAAAACCACGTATCTGTTTTTGATCATATTTAATATGCATATTCTTCCATACATATCCTAAGATTAGGTCAGTATTGCGTAATTTGTTGAAATTATGAGCCCGAATATAATGCTTCTTGTAAAAGATCAGGAAATATATTTACTCACTTAACATAATAATTGCAGAAGCAAGAGACTTTTTTTCAGGTATATAATATTATTTAATCAAGATTCAGTTGTATACCTAAATTTAGATCTGAAAATTTTTCAAATTTTATAAGTTATTAGCATAAATATAAGATCAGTAACTTAAATTTTGCGCAGATCTGACCATTGCATATTTTTTTCATTCAGAGCAGAAGCTGCTAATTTGCTTCACTTGACTTAGGGCAACTGCCTTATTCAGCTGAGCTTGGTCAGCCAAGTGCACCTGACTCAAGAGAAGATGATGTATCGACCTGAAATTTTTGTTTGCCCATGTATCTGTGATGGCTTTCATGTGCACAAGACTGGTGTCGCCACCTTTTTGCACAGTGTATGTCCCTGGTTATTTCTCTGGAGAGATGTGATTTATAAGCCTGAAATTGTGCATAACTATACATTTCGGATAGCTTCGTTGTATACAAGACTGGTGGCGCCACCTATATTAAGTTTTGCAAAGTGTATGTCCCTGATTATTTCTTAGTAGGGATATGATATATCAACCTGAAATTGGGCATGCACATAAATCCCGGATAGTTTTAGGTTTAATGCACCTGTGCACATAGCTCAAGAGTGGTTTAAAGTTTCTGTCTAAAATCTTATCGATGGCCTTAACATACACAAGACCGGTGGCACCACCTACAATCATGTTTGTGTTGTGTACAGCCATGCCAGTATTTCAGGAGTGACGTTTGTGTAATTGGTCCTTATTCTCGGGTTCAAAATATTAAGTACTTGCATTTATTTGAAAAGTAATGGTCCAGCATGTTATCGTTGAAGCATATTACCTTATATATATATATATATATATATATATATATATATCCCATTGCACAGGTACGCATTAGGCCTGTAGGCCTTGTTAAGAGAATAAAACTCATAACTATGTGCATAACGATTATGAGATTATATCTCCGCATCCACTTTTAGCTTCCTTCATTTGCCTTAAGATTATTTCATTGTTGCATCTCATGATAAGAAGATTTAGATTATGGCATACTTCAGTGGCCTTATTGGATCTTCTTAAATGTAAGCCTATAGAATTATTTTGAATATTCAGAACAAATGTAAAGTATAATTACAAGTAATTGCTTTGTCCCATACATTGCCCCCCTCACATATCCTAAGGAAACAAGGCCTTAAACGTCGAATACTCCTCATAGGCCTAAAATGATAAGGCAATAGTACATCACACTGTCAGTTAAGTAATACATTGGCAGTGAGATATACACATTGACAGTGAGATATACACATTGACAGTGAGCTATATAGACCTTGGTAATCGTACGTGGCCAGTGAAATGTTCTGTGAAATCACTGTGGGATGTACTGTGATCTGACCCTATACATCCTTACTGTAAACCTTTCCTTGCTTGAACCATTCCTGGCGAGGTTGGCAAATAAATTGTGTATGACAACAGGCTATCGGTTACATAGTTGCAGCACCAATAAAAAAATCAGAATACAAATAAACGAACTCTTGCTTCCATGGTCTTGGGACAGAGCAAGTTGCTCAAAGCCGGAGTTATCGTTAATTGAATATCAGTCGATGGGCGATAAGAAATTTCACGTTTGGCCTCTACACAGGCTAAAACACTTCAGACCTAATGGGGTGACTTTGCTCTAGGGCCGCGTTTCCCTCAAACAAGTGCGCCTTTCAGGGAGTCCTCGGTGTTTTGACTGAGAAATGGGGATGACCATGCATGCACCCAGGAGCTGCAGGTAACGTTCACCGAGCCTGGTTGACGCCAGAACAATCATATGCTTCCGCGACTCTCTGTTACTTAGTCCGAACTATTTATCCACCGAAATATAAATAAAAACACTCATCTTTGTACAATGTAAAATACACTTTGCTCATTAAATGAATTGGATAAGGTATAGTTATTAAATATATAAAAATATAAATGCATTTTAACTAGAAAAGGGAATTGGATTCATTCGAGTAATTAAGTTAATTAAAAATTTAAATAAATTTAAACGGAATTAGGGAATCGGGATCAATAAAGTAATTAAGTTTGAAAGACGTTTAAATATAAACACACCGACAGTGTCAGCAGCCGGTCTACTGCGTGAGTAAAGATGAAAATAAAGTTAGAATAATGACTTCACGCTGATGAAACGAACTCAAGACAAATTATTTAAAAAAAAAAAACGGCGACTAGAAAGCTATGTCCACAATTCCTTACGGAAAAGTCACCCAGCAAACGGAGATAGTTCAAAATTAATACAACGAAACTAGAACTGGCTGTGTTATAGTCGAGCCAAAATTACCTAAGTCCAAAATACTGCCATTAAGGTCCTTCTCCGAAGGGAAACAAATAATTGTATCCGCCGAAACAAAGTTTTGCGGATACTGTGTTTTTGACCTGGTTCCGCTGCCGCTGCGTTCGTGTCCGCAGAACTCCTCTGAGACCACTAGACTGATTTTTCCGAAACTTGACCCAATTATCGGGTCACATGTGAACTGGTGCCTTGACCATTCTGCGTTGACCTCTGGGCTTTCCTCTCCGCAGTGCGTCCATCTGATCGTATTTGTTTACACATAATCACCACATATCTTCGGACTCGTTTGGCCGATTAGGCGCCACCTGCAACCATTTTTTTCACAGCGTCCACCTGTTTGTCTGCCATGGGTTAAAATCACTCATTTCGCTGCAGTGGTTGGTCTTATTCACCTGAAATTTTGCATGTGTATACATCCTGGATAGCTTTCTTGATTTTATGACAGATGGCGCCACCTAGGTTCACGTTCACGCTGCAGACATCAATGCTAATATATCCGGACTTGTTTAACGCATCTTCATGAAATTTTGCATGTGTATAGATCTCATAGCTCTTTATCATATACAAAACTGGTATAAAATCACTACTATATCTGCAGTTGTTTGACTCATCCATCTGAGATTTTGCATATATATACATCTTGGATAGTTTCTCTGTTAAAATAACAGGTGGCGCCACCTACAACCATGTTTACGTGGCAGACATCTATGCTTATATGCAACACATCTCACTCTATTTCCCCATGCCACTCAATCCAGCCTCACCTCACCCGTCCTCTGATCTCGCCGAATACACTGCCAAAAGTGGAAGCTCTTATGGATTTTTGGGTCACAAGTTCAAGGTCACAGAGGCCATCTATCCACAGATTACTTTCTAGATGATAACACCAGTATGGATTGAAATAGTGGCTTAAAACTTGACTTATGTATGGCCCACCACTAAAGTAAGAACTATGTTGATTCCGGGATCAAGGTCGAAGTCATAGGACTCGCTACATTAGAAAGAATGTGGACGCATTTTAAGCAAAACTTTTTATCGCAAAATTTACGTCTTCCATATGTGGCATACCTGCAGATAGGGGAAGTTTACTTCTAATTTTGGGGTCACTAGGTCAAAGGTCAAGGTGTCAGGGCCTATCCATTCACAAATTGGTGGATGATAATTAAGTCCAGTTTTGGTAGGCAGGTTGGCTTCAGACTGATCACAGGACCCATATTTTGAAAAAAAAGCTCATACACATCCTTATAGATAAATTCAGCTGAGCGTCAAGACCTATGGGTTCAATTGTTCATGATTTGTCTACATTTCATTTCTCAGAAAGTAAGCAAACACGTGGCACCACATGCAGCTCAAAATCTCAAGGCAGTTGCACAACAAATATATCTCTGAAACCTGCTGCAAACGGCTCATCCGTTCCTGAGATATTTGCGAACAGACATAAGATCATGCAAACGCACCATATGGTCAAACTTGATGATCGATCAAATTTGGAGTTCCATAAGGACGCAATATAGACAACAGTTCCGCTAATTTCATAATTTTGTTTCTCATCATCTAAGGCAGTTATTGCCAGTATGAAAGACAACATATTATCACTTTATGTTTCTTCTCAGGAACAGAGGAAAAAACCACTGCGGCCAGCAGATAATAGGTCAAGAAAGGTGGCGTACCCAAGAGCGGATATTTTGCACATTTTATCACATGGTCAAGAAGTCTGCAAAGTTATATGATGACAGCTGAAACAGTTGTAGAGATATTTAGTAGAGGACGTTGCACCGTCGCAAAGACTGACAGAGTTAACTTAAAAATACACTGAAACAACTTCACAATTAATATTTGATGAGATTTAGGTTATACATTATAACAGTAATTTCATATTTTTACAGCAACTGAATCAATATATTGAAACTTTGATTTAGCACTTCAGCAAACAAAGAACTTAGATTATATTCAGATTTCTTCTAAATTCTCTTACAGAAAAGAAATACATGTAGTTATATTTTAGATTATTGTCCGCAGTATGCCATAACATAACATTTATAAACAACAAATATTAATGATACTACCGGAAGACTAGCCGCTCAGTGAGGCCATCGTGTGTCAAAGTGTCCATGATTCCCTTCATTGTATTCCAGTCGGAAATGAAAAATGTTCTTTCGGGAGGAGAAGAAATTGACATTTTGACATCCGGGTCACGCCCGGCCCATACTTCCTGAGCGTCTGGGAACTCAATTGACCTAGTTTTATACAAACCTGTTGATTTAAAACATGTAAAGTTTTTTTCTAGATGACCAAAAGCCTTTTGATAGCTGACACCAGATAGATGGTCCTACTGGATGGAAAAAACACTGAGCTGAATAAATCCCTTCGAGCCAACATGGCATATATTGTTGTTATTCTGATCTACTTGAAACCACCAAAATGAATATAAATGTAGACCTCCTCCCCTTTCCAGTACTATGGAAGCTGAAAAAGGCTGCTGAATGCAATACAGATTTATCTAGACTGATGTGGAAAAATATGAATAATGTAAATAGGAATTGAGGTACCCTTGTGAGTATATTGTATTCAAACAATGACCGGATTACATCAGCAACATGTACGAGGGACAGTCCAAGAACGGATCAGAACCAACAGTTTTTTTAAACTTTATTTATTTAACATGGATTGTACAACTAGTTATAATAACTAATACGAGTCACTCACCGAGACCGAGTGTTGAAAAAAAAAGAAAGTATATTAAAGAATATGAAGCAATGCTGGCAGCACTTGGCCATGACTATCCTTAGCCTGGTTTGTTTAATTATTATTATTTTTATGTTGTTCCATCTCTCCTGCACGTTGAATCCGATGTCCATCCAGTGAGGATTCGAGGAATATAAGCCATGGAATATATGCAATGGCCAATTAATTGACCAGTTTATTTTGCCTATCCAAAATAAACAAGATTGCACTATTTATGACACCTATAAGTTTGTTTCATAATTAAAATAACACGTAAAATTAAACTTGTACTCTGATTCTGATTATTAAATGTTTTCTAACATTTTTAGCAGAACATTATATCCAGTTCTGTCAGGATATTCTGGAGTTATTGTAACAAAGGTATTGTTTCATTGAGCCAACTACACCTTTTACCTTATTGATACTGGGTCACCTGCCGCCTTTGGGGGACGGGGGATGTTACACCTAGGTTGCTTTTGATCAGTACTCTGCATCCCATGAAAAGATGTCACAACCACTGATGTCCTAGAATCGGTACCAAAGTTCACCAGTGCTTAGACTTCTAAATTAAGAGAATTTTTTTGCGCTGTTCAAGACGCCTGCCCTAGGGCCTGGAAAAATGTGTTGCACGAAAATAATTTTACCAGGAACCATAGATTTTATACGAAGACTGCTCCAGGAAATCTCTCACCTAGCCCAATGTTATGAGATTCTGTTTAAGGCTTGGAGGCAGTGCGTTATAAAGAGTTTGACTTAATCAGTCCATCTCTAACCAATTGCGGCATTACAGGCGGAAGACAGACTGTAACAGAAGCCATCAGTATACCATTGAAGAATAGAGAAACAGAAAGACAACAGTGCTGTACGCGTGCAGCCGCTATGTAAAAGACCGACAAACCCCGTATGGGCATTATCACATCAGCAGTTAAACAATAGGCCAAAATTAACATTGTGATTGAATTTGTTGTCATACATCAAAAAGATTTTTAAAAAGTTAATATGGTTTTACGTAATTTTTACTAGAATGACGGGCAGGTGGCGTAGGTTCAGAGCTCACATTGTAATCGCTATAGACACAAAAAAGCTCTAGGTCCACATTAAAATTTACTGTACCTGGTACCTGTCCGTGTTCTAGACACACATCTATAACATTCCGTGAAGTCACTTTATGCCAATTTTTTCATTTAACCCCCACGCAGATTTGCTCCAGGACTGACTTATCAGTCAACATTAACAGAATGTTTTGATACATAATCCACAATTCTGCCAATGTGCGGCCTCAACACGTGGCCATAAATAGACCAGGTCCCGCACGATTTTTTCCCGTCTGGTAGGGCGTACGTTCCCTGCAGCAATCTTTGAACAGCTATTTTTCATTCGTAATTGCAAATACAGATTTGCTTCATATTGATCGAGATTACTAGCGCAGATCTTACTATGCTTCATATTGATCGAGATTACTAGCGCAGATCTTACTATGAATCAGAGACTACCCGTGTAATCTATCCCGACCCCTTTGTCATGTCATAAATTATAAAAAAAAATTACAGGCGCGGGATATAATACAGTGGAGTGGTTGCAGATGAGATTATGAAGATACCCGTAGCATCATATGATCTCAAATTGCGTGGTAGACACAATCAGAGTTGGCGTATCGATATTGGAAATAGTATGGTTATCGATTGCTATGACAAGAATCGAATTTAAATAGATGGGTCCGCAAAGATTTGATAAAAAAATAAATACGACCATTAAAAATGACGCAGAAAACTAATTAAGGTTTACGATTATTAATCTGTGTAGAAGGGAAAACACCGCAACAATATTGCGATTCTGTCAAGAGGTTCCAGTGCAAATAAATTGCAGATGGAGCAGTTGGCAGTTTTCTTTGCCTGACATTGCTTAACAGCCTCCAATCGGGTATCTGCATTTACCTTGTTACACTTTTCATTTTATAGATTTGCCAATAGTCCAAATCAATATTTCTTTCGTGGTCCAGGACATGGATTAATGGACAGGGGCGTCATTACAAGGGGGACGGGGGAAATCTTTAATTAATGGGAGGTGGTCAATATAATCACCCCCCCTGATATTCAGAGAAATTATTTACATATTGAAGAAGAAATATATTAGTTATTTGAATTGTTGATTCGGATCACATTTCCGGGTATAATGTGAAATATGTATATCCCAACATAGACCCCACACCCTTGAAGATTATTTGACGCAACTGTAAGTGGATAGGGATTTGGACAGCAGAGCGTAAGGTTTCCGGGTCAAGTGAATAGAGGTGAATATCAATAGAATCACACAGATTCTCACGAAATTCCGCGAAATATTATGACCCCTAGATTATTCATAGCCTTTTTTGTATATAAAACCAGAAACTCAAGGGCTTAATAATAACATATCATTTTTAGCATAGCAACCGAGGACACGCTTTCTGACTGGCTGATATGTTTACCACTGGAGTCTTCAGATGGTGACACCGGTGGCGTAAAAATGGTTCAGCCAGTCAGACAGGAACTTCAAATATAGCCAACCGATGTGCCATGGCTGTCGGGCCTAACAACGGGGGCTTCTTGCCTGCCTATCTCAAATATTTAGTAAATAATAAAGAGATGGACCATAGAGTACGACAAACGCTAGGATATTATCAGATAAGTAATAGTGATAAGGAAATAAGCCAGAAAAGTAACAAACTAAACCGAAATCTACACTTGTAGCAATTCAAGCGCCTGTGGTTAAATTAAACCCGACCACCAACAGGCCATTGGTCTTTCCTTGTCTAAAATTAAATATATATATATATAAAAAAAATTTAAATACTTAAGGCAAAAAAGTTTCGGTTCTCAGGTACTTCTTTTTAAAAATCAGTGTGCGGGAGCGATTTACCCCCTTTATATATATATATATATATATATATATATATATATATATATATATATATCTGTGTGTGCTTTGATAAAAATGTAATTTGATCAGCGAAAAGCATCATAATAACTGAAATGTTTTGGCTAAGCAGGTTAAAGCACTACATTACTAAGGAAATCTTATCAAAATTGTATTTATTTCATCTTTCTGGAGGAAATGTCAGAGCGGCTTGAGCTCAAAATTTGTAAGTTTCTATTGAAAATCAAAATAAAAAAATTGATATGGGGGTTTGAAATTGACGTGAGCGATGCCTGAGAATTTTACCTTTATTTTTTTTTTGTCTATTCCTTCTTTGTTTTAAATACAATCGATCACGAAACCTTGCTGATCACTGATATCAACATTTCACCGATAACAACCATGATAGCAATGATGTTGCCATGGACCCACACAAAGATGCTGTGAGCAAAAACTTGTTGCCCTCGTGCCAAGTTCATTCAGCTGAACCGAGATTTATTCATAAGGTTGTGTGCCCAATGACAGGGCCTTCCATCAACTCCTCCCTCTGCAGGTGGCTCTGAATCCGGCTAAAGTAGCAGAGGCGGACGCTGGAACGAGAATTATTGATGACCCGAAAATTTGTTAAATATTCCGTAAAATATTAGTTCTCGTAGTTCATTCTACATGAATTATGACTTTCCTTTTGTTAATGACGAAAGTCAGAATATCCAAAGGAGAAATTGACGAGATATTGCCATGTATAAATGCGTATTTTTCTACACTAGATATTTCTCCTTTCAGAAAACATAGAGATAAATATTTTCATTTTTCCCATTTTGTCGGTTGTTCAAGGGATCTTGACATATCGTGCATGTATTTCTGTCAACATGTAGAGTCTGAAATAGATCAATCTGATCACTTGGTCTCAAAAACAAATGTGAGTTATGGAGTTTTAACCTTTTAAATTTCCGAGGGTATGATTGCACATGTCATTGTTTCTTGCTGGTCCCCTCTTTTCTCATTTGAAGTTGATCAATTCATAGTGTCAAAGGATGCGTTTTCTTCTCAATTGAGTGTCTTGATCCATGAGACCCCGTGTTTATTTGAATTATCTGTTGAGTTTTAACTGGGAAGTTATATATATACTGAAAAGAGTACATGCATGCTATTCTCACACTGTAGGCCTACACTTTTATAAGGGTAACGTCTTTGATACACTTAATATAACCAAAGTTCAAGGGTTATTTAAAAAGGTAGAGCATATTCATTTTAATAGATTGTACAAATAGTATATATTGTATGGCACTCTGCATGGCTCGTATGGCTTTGCAAATTTTAAGTTGAAGTCGACATTCAAGCAGGTATCTTTACAGTGGCGGATCCAGAGGGGAGCGCCTCCCCCCCCCCCCCCCCCCCCCCTTCGGCTGTAACATCTCTCATTATACCTATTTCTCATTTATTTGTGATTAATGTTCATTTTTCATATCTTTGTTTATTCCCTGTCAATAGGATAATTGGGTTATCCATAGTTTATTGCTTGTAATCCATAAATTGTGAATATTAATGTACATGCAGCTGTCTAAACAGCTCTGTTAAGATATCATTACATTCTATAAGCTATAAGTTTTTTTGAAAAAGTCCGGAGGGTCATATTTTCATGGCTGGGGTTGGGGGTCGAAAGTGCAAAATCTCACAGCTCTTCCACTGATTTTCGAACTCCACATCTGTGCTCTGCTGTGTCATATGTGCGCTGCCTTAGCGCCGAGGCCGGTCAAACACAAAGTTTAACACAAGACTAAAACAAAAAAAAAACAATATTTTACCCCCAGGATAACATTTAAAGGATATTTTGCAAGTTTTGAGTGTAGATACGCATTTTCACCATTGACATTAACATGTTTCAATTTACATACATGTTCCAGTTTATAAAATGCTAAAATAACATACATTAACTTTTTATCGGTAGGAAAGTGCTAAATAATATCTCCTGAAAAGCAGTTATTCCTCTTTTTATTAAAACAAATATCGATTTTTTATCTACCGATAGGTTTTGCCTATAAACTTTCGAAAACTGTGCTTAAGGGATGTACCGGAAGGACATAAACCCTATAGGAAGATTACTGGCCGTTTTGCCAGACGGTTAGACAATATTTTTTTTTTGTCTATATTTTTTTTGCAGAAATACGGAATATATCAGTGTTAATCTTGAAATGCCGGACACCCTGTAATAGCAACAGTTAGCAGATTAATCTTAGCATGTACGATCCTATTTTTATCTGGGTCATACAACCTGTAATTTATGGGTGCTCATGACAAACCGATGCAAGGTAAACTGAGGCAGATTTTTGTTAGTAGTTGCTTATGTTTGAGTTTGGGGAAAACATTGATAACTAGAGGTTCTTTAGTGAAAAATATAAGCAGAAAATATCGACTGGATCATATGAGACGCAAGACGTAACAGCCTGATGTAAGCTGCGGCTTTGACTGCATCAGTGGGCGTGGTAATTGGTTGACTCCTGCGGGTTAAATTTAAGAGACGTCACGCTGATCCCACCGTGGTCACTGCTTTCATTTAGCTGACTGGCGGGTTGTTATCTCCGCTCCTCCTGGGTTCCCCAGCGCTTTGTTGTTAATGATGTTATGCTGTCACGACCGGCACCTAAATCGTCACAAAGTACTCCGCGGTCAGAGATCCGCTCTGTGAAGCCTTCTTTCTTGGTCAAAATCTGATAGCTTCAGTAATACTTGTCAATAACTTCGGAGGGGGGTGGGGGGAGTGGGATTGTTTTGCTAAAATATGAGGTGAGCAAGAGATTTCAGAAAGAGGAGATATAAACCGGGGGTCTGATATGCTACAACTGTAGGGATGGGAGGGCGTGCAGGTAATATTTTCCCATGTTAACGGTAGGGTTTAAACTCCATAAATCTCCCCTCTGGATACGCCCCTGATATAACATACATACGTAATTCATACCACTGTCACAGGACAGTAATCGCACGTAGTGTTGTAGTGTTTTTGTTTGATTCACAAACCCCTGTTTTCCATCGGGGTAAAATAAAGATACATGACCGGCACTGACTTACAGTAGGCCTACACAGTGATAAGCACAGGTACATGATGCCGTGATAAGAAGAAGAGGTATGTGGGTTGTTCTGTGCGAATTCTCAGTGAAGCAGCGATTTCATGGTATAGTGAAACAGTCTAGTAGTAATAAGCTTGGCCTTTCCGTTGGCGACCCGGGTTCGATTCCCGGCCTGGCTAAGAGAATTGGTTGTCGTTGCCCGTCCTAACTCGGAGGTTTTCTCTGGTTGACTCTACGTACAGAATCATTCCCCCTGTAGAACGTCATCTGAGAGTAGCCTCGCAATTAATTATCAACACCTTTTGTACAATCAATGTAAAATAAATACTAATTTAATTTTAAAATGTGACATGCTCCGGTAGAAATATGACTTTCTGATGGATGGAAGCTGGTTGAACCCTTCAATCATAGTTGCCTTTTAAGCAGTCTGTAGGGGAAGATGACAAACGTGTAGAAGGCTGCTTATATATTGTTTTTGCTATATATAATGAGGCAGTTCCACACGTAACGAATGTCCACAGTTGTTTTTCTATTTGTTAATATTATTCACTTTATCCCGTAGACGCCGGGGTACGCTCCCGAGGCAGCGGATATCGTGCGCTTATTAAGAAGCTACTGATTAGGAACAGGGGCGGATCCAGGATTTAGGAAACGGGGGTGGGGGGACCAACCTAAAACAACAGATCACCAGGTCAAGAAAAGGAGGGGGGGGGGGGGGTCCAGGCCACAAAATTAAAAAACTTAAAGCGGATGAAAAATAAGGAAGGGGGGTCCGGCAGTGGTAGAGTAGTAGTAATAATGGATTGTTGCCCGGCAGTGGTAGAGTAGTAGTAATAATGGTTTGTTGCCCGGCAGTGGTAGAGTAGTAGTAATAATAGATTGCTGCCCGGCAGTGGTAGAGTAGTAGTAATTATGAATTGTTGCCCGGCAGTGGTAGAGTAGTAGTAATAATGGATTGTTGCCCGGCAGTGGTAGAGTAGTAGTAATAATGGATTGTTGCCCGGCAGTGGTAGAGTAGTAGTAATAATGGATTGTTGCCCGGCAGTGGTAGAGTAGTAGTAATAATGGATTGTTGCCCGGCAGTGGTAGAGTAGTAGTAATAATGGATTGTTGCCCGGCAGTGGTAGAGTAGTAGTAATAATGGATTGTTGCCCGGCAGTGGTAGAGTAGTAGTAATAATGGATTGTTGCCCGGCAGTGGTAGAGTAGTAGTAATGATGGATTGTTGCCCGGCAGTGGTAGAGTAGTAGTAATGATGGATTGTTGCCCGGCAGTGGTAGAGTAGTAGTAATAATGGATTGTTGCCCGGCAGTGGTAGAGTAGTAGTAATAATGGATTGTTGCCCGGCAGTGGTAGAGTAGTAGTAATAATGGATTGTTGCCCGGCAGTGGTAGAGTAGTAGTAATAATGGATTGTTGCCCGGCAGTGGTAGAGTAGTAGTAATAATGGATTGTTGCCCGGCAGTTGTAGAGTAGTAGTAATAATGGATTGTTGCCCGGCAGTGGTAGAGTAGTAGTAATAATGGATTGTTGCCCGGCAGTGGTAGAGTAGTAGTAATAATGGATTGTTGCCCGGCAGTGGTAGAGTAGTAGTAATAATGGATTGTTGCCCGGCAGTGGTAGAGTAGTAGTAATAATGGATTGTTGCCCGGCAGTGGTAGAGTAGTAGTAATAATGGGTTGTTGCCCGGCAGTGGTAGAGTAGTAGTAATAATGGATTGTTGCCCGGCAGTGGTAGAGTAGTAGTAATAATGGATTGTTGCCCGGCAGTGGTAGAGTAGTAGTAATAATGGATTGTTGCCCGGCAGTGGTAGAGTAGTAGTAATAATGGATTGTTGCCCGGCAGTGGTAGAGTAGTAGTAATAATGGATTGTTGCCCGGCAGTGGTAGAGTAGTAGTAATGATGGATTGTTGCCCGGCAGTGGTAGAGTAGTAGTAATAATGGATTGTTGCCCGGCAGTGGTAGAGTAGTAGTAATAATGGATTGTTGCATGGCAGTGGTAGAGTAGTAGTAATAATGGATTGTTGCATGGCAGTGATAGAGTAGTAGTAATAATGGATTGTTGCATGGCAGTGGTAGAGTAGTAGTAATAATGGATTGTTGCATGGCAGTGGTAGAGTAGTAGTAATAATGGATTGTTGCATGGCAGTGGTAGAGTAGTAGTAAAAATGGATTGTTGCATGGCAGTGATAGAGTAGTAGTAATAATGGATTATTGCATGGCAGTGGTAGAGTAGTAGTAATAATGGATTGTTGCCCGGCAGTGGTAGAGTAGTAGTAATAATGGATTGTTGCATGGCAGTGGTAGAGTAGTAGTAATAATGGATTGTTGCATGGCAGTGGTAGAGTAGTAGTAATAATGGATTGTTGCATGGCAGTGATAGAGTAGTAGTAATAATGGATTGTTGCATGGCAGTGATAGAGTAGTAGTAATAATGGATTGTTGCATGGCAGTGATAGAGTAGTAGTAATAATGGATTGTTGCATGGCAGTGGTAGAGTAGTAGTAATAATGGATTGTTGCATGGCAGTGGTAGAGTAGTAGTAATAATGGATTGTTGCCCGGCAGTGGTAGAGTAGTAGTAATAATGGATTGTTGCCCGGCAGTGGAAGAGTAGTAGTAATGATGGATTGTTGCCCGGCAGTGGTAGAGTAGTAGTAATAATGGATTGTTGCATGGCAGTGGTAGAGTAGTAGTAATAATGGATTGTTGCCCGGCAGTGGTAGAGTAGTAGTAATAATGGATTGTTGCCCGGCAGTGGTAGAGTAGTAGTAATAATGGATTGTTGCCCGGCAGTGGTAGAGTAGTAGTAATGATGGATTGTTGCCCGGCCGTGGTAGAGTAGTAGTTATGATGGATTGTTGCATGGCAGTGGTAGAGTATTAGTAATAATGGATTGTTGCCTCCGTCAGCAAGGTATGTGTTCATTCCCGTTCGAGTGTGTTCGAGTAATGATTCCGATCCAGGCAGGACGTCCAGGAATATTCACAAATGTGCAGTCCCTAATGCCAAATTGAACATTGAAGAAATGACCGAATAATGAATACAAACACATTTTAGGGAACATATGGACCCACGGACCTGGGAATATGGCCAATGAGTGAATGAAAACACGGGTTGTGGGGTAGCCGACATTAAGGACCACCCATATGGCGGAGTCCTGCATTCCTTAGAATGTGTATTTCTGATTCAAGCCTCGAATAGTTTCGTGATACCCAAGGTTTATTCTTCATGTTTCTATATTTTATTACCGCCTCAGTAAATCTGAAAATCAACTTATCGACATTTTTTTCAAACTCTTTAATGTTTACTTAACATTTGTTTTTTTATAAATATTAAATATCTGTGTTAATTTTATATACATTCAATTCACTTATAAAATGTTTTGATGAAACAAACAAAGAATCACCCGGGACATGGCGCCACCTAGCGGTCATTCAAGGCCGGGGAATAACGCTCTCTTCGTGGATAATTACCTTTAACACTTAACTGGTAATCGATAGAAGTAACTATATAACCTTAAACACTTCGTCTTGTGGCCGCTATCTTTGCTTCCACCAGTACATTTCAATCACTGTATTCTGTAGTTTACGTATTAGTGAAGGCATGTATATGGCAGCATGGTGAAGAATATGTAAAAAATTACATTAGTCCTTCACCAAAATGACATTGCTACCCTTGATATATAGTTTTGGGTTTATACGTACATACCTTTATGGGATACTTTGACTTGAGGGGCGAATGATATCGTCTATATTACTTTAAATATGCATTATCTGAAATGCTGGCCTCCGCCATGAGGGCGGTCCTTAATGAGGGGGTACTCCACAATAAGTGTTTTTATACTCATATCGGCCTTTATTTCCAGGTTCATTGGTACATATGTTCCCCAACACGTGTTTTTGATTTCATTTATTCGGCCAATATTCACATGATCAGACCTTTGCCACAGATATTCTCTTATTGACATCAGTGATATTTCTAACAGATAAAAGTTTATATATCAAGTACAAAACATTTGGCTTGTGTAAAAAGAAAACAAGATAAACGAGTATTCAAATCATTTTACAACTTTTTTTTATCAAACACTTGCAGTGGGTAAAGTTTATGGGGTTTTATAGTCTGATATCACTCTTATCCGAATTTACAGTTTGCTATCCGGTCTTTCGGGCCTGTTCTTTGTTGTAGCTTTTCTCAGAAACACACCTCAAGAAGCCATAACATGCGCTAGAAGGTTATATGTTCTACAACTGCCTACCGTCAGTGACAAGTTTACCCATTTAAACGTAGGGGGATAGCCTATCAAATTTAGTCTCAAACAGAACGTGTACATCTTGCGGCAACAAGTCTGGGCCCTTAACCGTGACGCCACACTGCTCCACGCCTGGTTTAACGGAACCTATACCGATATCTGACCATTATAAACTAAAGATAATCCATTCGAGCTTTTAGAAAAATAGGCTTGAAAACGCCAATATCACCGCACACCTGTAGGCTGTTCGTTTTGTTTATATCAACGTGTTTTTAATATGTGGGGCCCGCCAAAATAATCAAAACACATTCAACAAGGGCATCTGGCGGAGCCAGAGATTTGCAGATTGCGTTTTGCATCAACTGATCATTCTACCTCCACATATATGCATGCTACCAACTTAGGTTACATGTTCTTTTCGTTTCTCAACATTGCTGATTTAAAAACACGTTGTTTATAAAAAAAAGTTCATACATTCTTAAAGGAGAGTTTTTATAAGAACTTTTCTTAATAGGAATTACCCTAAGATCATTAATATATACACAGGTTAAGCCAGAAATCCCGTATATTCATTTTAAAAGATAGGTGAATGGGCAGCTTTAAAGGATTTGTGTATATAATCTGTTACAATTTCAGTTGAGGATATACATGATTGTTAGCCGTTAATGAGGTGCGATCGAGGTTAGCTTAAGTTACAAATGCTTTCTCATACACTATAACCTGGAGGGCAGACCACTTTTCAGGGCGAGGCTTAAACAATCGTGTCAACAATAAAATCATGCAATAAAATCCCCGCATTCTATTAATTTTTTTGCAGGATCTCTTTTTCTGTCCCATATAATAAACCATTTCATAAACCACCTGCTTTGTATGAGGATAATTCTCATGACTATGGAAAGGTTTAAAAAAAAACTAATTGCAAAGCAGATAACTTTAATTTGAAGAGAAAAAATATCTCTATTTTCCATTTGAAGGCATATTCCAATTGAAACTTTCTGGGGTTTTATGAGCCCATAAGAATGGACTCCTCAATTGCTTTTTTTGGTGACTTACGCAATGTGTACAGAAACCTGAAACCTGTTGCGTTGCCGTCGGCGGCTAGGGCTTTGTAAGATCTATTTAACCTATAACAGGAAAACAAGCTGTTTTGGCGCCTGTCTCCTGATCAATAATAACATTTGAGTAAAATAAGTACGTCATGAGTGATATGATTCACAGAGCTTGACGGCGCTGTATGCCCTGTGATAACTTTTTACGTACTCATGCAGAAGTTTAATTCTAGCTGACTGTTCATCATTTGAACTTTGACATGTATGCACGCAAAGCCGTGGTCAATGAAAAAGGGGAGACTGTTACTTCGAATGGCCTTGCTTTTGTATTGTTATTTCAGGAACACCATTTCCATTCGCAATGTTGGGGGATGGTGGTGAGGGGGATTCAAAACTGAAGAAATATGAGAGCAATATGATACGAGAATAACAGGGAATAGTATCGATACAGGAACCAACAAGAAGGTAAAAGGTTTCCTTGAAAAATTCTAAGCTATAAATCCTAAGTGAGTTTTTTTTCCATTTTAACGTTTAATCTTTGAGTACCACAGTGTCGTGGAAACGGGGGAGTCATATCAAAATTTCAGTCATTATCCTATTTATATCATTTATGAAACACTGCACTTAATTAATTTTGAGGAAATTTCAATCAGAGCCTAAATTTATTGTCAAAATAACGTTCATTCAATTGAAAAAGGGGATCATTATGTTTCTCTTCGTTGAAAAGTGTGTGTATGTGTGTGTGTGATGGGGGGGGGAGACATGTCCGCTTGTCCCCGCCGCATTGCACCAATGGTTTATCACAACAGTACTCAAGGTAACCTAGGTGAAAGGCAACATCCTCTGGCCATTGGACTCTACAAAGAAAGCAACAGGACAAATTAACACAGACAGGCTAGAGCATTTATCTGACCTGATTAGGTTAAGCTTGGCTGCAAAACTCTAGTTATAAGAAAGAATATTTGCATCACGAGAATTTACAGTAAAGTTGTGTTTAGCAGGCAGTGAAGCTTATTATCAGAGATCTGTTATTTTAACAATTAAGTAACACTGTTCCTGTCGATCGTATAACCGCTTGTTGATTACAGGAAGAGCGGCGTGACATTATTAATTAATGATCCCGATAAAATCTCTTCTACACAAGCTTGGTAATTAAGGTTTGATTAATAAAGGCAGTGTGTTATGTGCTGTCAGGGAGGAGTTTGACCTCTTCGAAGAAAACCACGATCAATGTATCAATTTATCCACGAATAGATGTTTTTATACTACACCAATCTGCAGTTTTGTAGCCAGGTTTACAGAACCGCTACACAAAATTAAAGTTGATCTCCAAAGTTTTTATTTATATTAAAATCCATATTTTTAGCTTACATAGTATCCAAACCTGGTATACTCCAGTAATGGCTGACTGTAATCTACATTCTCATAGATATCAGACAAAAACAATGCTAAAGGAGCTTCGTAAGTCAAACATAAAATTAAACAGA
The DNA here is from genome assembly GCA_026874595.1 of Sipunculus nudus. Taxonomy (NCBI): domain Eukaryota; kingdom Metazoa; phylum Annelida; class Sipuncula; order Golfingiida; family Sipunculidae; genus Sipunculus; species Sipunculus nudus. The sequence continues at coordinate 51,728,941 of CM049311.1, read as the reverse complement.
TATCATGAACGTATGAAAGGATTGTCGCGAAATTTGGTATGCTTATTTCTCTTTATGCAGAACACAAACTGTGAACGCAATACACAGAAAGCTTCGGCTTCACATTAAGACAGGTGAGCACACAGACATGCATATATATATATATATATATATATATATATATATTTTTTAGTTTCTATGCAATTTATACCATATTGATGGATCTTAAGTTAAATGAGAAAGCCTTTGCTTGTATGAGAATGTTATTTTCCATTCTCATGATAGATTCAGATATTCCAAAATGATATTTCTTTTAGTAAATGAAGTGATTTGTAAACAATAGGAAATGCATTCTGCCTGCCAAATCTTTTCAACCTAGACACAAGATAATATTATAAGATCATTTAATAATGAGATTCTGTAATTTCTTTTTACTTACAAGAGGCCATTTTAGGTGGTCAAAGGGTGGTCGAAATAAGTTTTAATACAGACAGGAAAAGGTGATCATTGCGAAATATACCCTGATCATTACTGTACCCTGAATTGTGAGTCTGGTGTCTCTGTGCAACGCCTGTAACTAAATATGTACAAATACCACTACCACTGACATCACACCATTTATTGACCATGTGGTCAATATCATAAAATGGCACCAGTTATGTCGAACTAAAATAATGTTTTCTCCTCCAATAGAAAGAAAATATTAACACTTTCGCTTTGAATTCAGGAGAGAAATATCAAGGAAACTTTAACTTCGCAAATCGCAATTGTTACATATATCTGTTTATAATGTGCAGGCATTCCGATTCGTGTTCGGCGCTAGCCCTGTTCGTTGCTATGGGAGACGCGGAATTGGGCTCTGACTTGCGTTTGAAGTGTGAAACGTGGAGACACAGCGTTCTTTGTGTTCTAGATGGTTCGGGTCTGCTCAGGCGTTGTGGGCGCACGTGTATTGTTATTTTTTATGGAATGTTCCAGAATGGAAAGTTCTAGGCTTCAGGTGAAATAGCTATAAATGGGAGGGGGGTTTAGAGCCAGCAGAGAGAAAAATACCAACGGACACGGAAGAGTGTGACTCTCGTCAGTTTTAGGACCTTTCTAATAATTGCAGAACTTAAAGATATTCTTCGGACTTTATAACAGATTTTATATGGATTTTCTTCAGTTTGCCTTTGGGATTATTACCAGAACTTCACTTTTTGATTGACAGATTGTTTTCGCGATTAAATCGGACTATACTCTGCGAAGATTTACATGAACTGTTCATCTGGAATATTTCTGTTAGAGAACTCTTGATGAGCTGTGACAGTGGTGGTATCCAGAAATCAAAGCCTAGGATCCGGACACTCTGGTTCTGTACATTTTATCAGCGAACCAGTGAGCTTATGCGATGGTGCGGCATCGTCCGTCGTGTGTCGTGCGTCGTGCGTCGTACGTCGTGCGTCGTCTGTACGTTAACCATAGCTATCTCAAAAACGGCAGGAGCTAGCATCACCAAATTTTTTGCAAATGATCAGTCATCCAAAAACTATATCGAATTTTGTTTATTTTTTTTCTAACTGCATTTTCTTAGATTTTATAGGGATAAAGCTAAAAAAGCTTTAAAAATCTTCTTCTCCAAAACTGTCCAGCCAAATTGTCCAATATTTCACAGAAATGATCCCTGGAACAATCTTTCTCAAGTTTGTTCGAATGGTTCCAGTTCGATGATTTTTGGCAGAGTTACAGCTAGTTGAACTTAGTCATCTGTCCAAAAAAGCATACTAAAATTACAATCTTAGAAACGACTGGAGCTATAATCACCAAATTTTATGCCAATGTTGGTCACATGAGTCATATCTTAAATTGAGGTATTGGTGGCGCCACCTGCATCGGCCTTTCTTGTACGGGGTCATCAGTGCCTGTAACACACTGAGGGCTACAAAAAACTTCTTCTCTGAAACCATATGGCCAAAATGTTTAATATCGCACAGAAATGATCCTAGGGTAGTGCTTTCTGAAGTTTGTTCAAATGGTCTCTTTTCAGTGACTTTTGGCCAAGTTATGGGAAGCTGAATTTAGTCATATTCCATAACAGCTCATTTTAGCTCAGTGGCTACAAAGATCTTCTCCTCAAAAACCACTGGGCCAAATTCTTAAATCTCACACATTAATTATCCTCAGATGTTGATAATTTACGTTTGTTCAAATGGTTGTGGTTCAGTGCTTTTTGGCTGAGTTATGGGTAGCTTAACTTAGCCATTTTGCTTTATTTTCCCATATGAATTATAAACCTGCAAAACATTTTTTTGACTGACGCCACTGAGGCCAATTTGTTTAATATTTTACAAGAATAGTCCCCTGAATAATTCTTATAATGATTATCTTTTATGGTTCCAAAGAATGAATTATGGCTGAATTATAAAGATTGAATTAAGTCATTTTACCATATATGGTAGCTGTGTAAAGCAGATTCATCTAGCCTAGCACCAGTTTATCAGCATCCCTTACATCATGCCTCTAGACCTTCAGATTTCAGGTAATCTATGGTTAATATTGACAAGAATGTTTTTTAAAAGCTTTTAAAAAAGGTAGATTTATGATTTTAGATATTCTTCATGCCAGGCAATGTTAACAATCACAGGTATGCAGCTCTCTGTGGGTATATAAAGACAGCTATACATAGATTATAAATAATTGGTATCCATACTCAACTTAATTCAAGATTTTGCCATCAGTGAGATGTATCTGTATTATAATTTTGCAATCAATATGCATCTGTTGTAATTTTTAGTGAGCCTGTGAGCTAATTTGATGTTGTGGCGGCGTCCATAGTCCATCTTCTGCAAGTTAACCCATACTATTCGAAAACGACTGGAGCTAGCATCATGAAATGTAATGTAAAAAATTAGCCATCTGAAAAACTCTGCATTTTCTTAGATTTTAATGAGAAAAAAAATTAAAAACCTATAAAAATCTTCTCCAACGAAACGGTCAAGCCAAATTGTTCAGTATTTCACAGAAAGAATCTTTTATATCATATCTTCAAGTTTCTTTGAATGGTTCAAGTATGATATAAAAGATTAAAAAGTATTTAAGCCAAAGTCTTTCAGTATGTGTAAACAGATTTACCAACAGGCCAAGATTGTGTCTGTAATTTTAAATAGGTTGAGAAACTGCCAACTGTTTCAGATTTGGCAACAGATCAAGAGTTCATTCAGTGCAGCCAGATATAGGTCAAGAGTCCAATCAGCGCAGCCAAGCACAAGGCATGTGATCACCTCATGGGTGACATGTGAACACCTCATGGGCACCATGTGAAAACCTCATAGGTAGCATGTGATCGACTCATGAGTATCATGTGATCACCTCATGTGTGTCATGCCCCTCAGGGCTGCATGTGGAGCAAATCTGAGAGCTTATTCAATGGTGTGGCTACTATTTCAGATTAGGCATTAGGTCAAGAGTTCACTCAGTGCAGCCAGGTATAGGTCAGGAGTTCACTCTGTGCAGTAGCTGCATTCTATTTATAGCAGTGGTAGACTGCCCACTGCATCAGGTTTGGCACCAAAGTTCAGCCTGGATCTATTTATAGCTTTGGCAGACTGCCAACTGTGCCAGATTATGCAACAGGTCAAGAGTTCACTCAGTGCAGCCAGGTACAGGTCAAAAGTTAACTCAGTCTAGCCAGGTGCAGGTCATGAGTTCACTCAGTGCAGTAGCCTGAGCAAGCAATTTGTCACAGTTCACTCGGGGCAACAGCCTTTCTCACCTAAGCCTGGTCAGCCCCATGCATCAGACTCAAGGTAAGTTTGGTGTAGTGGCCTAATATTTTGACCTGTCTATGTGTCTTTGATGGCTTTCTCGCTCACAAGACAGGTGTTGCCACCTACAATGACTTTTGCACGGTGTGTGTCCCTACGTTTTTCTCAGGAGGGGTTTGATATTACAGTCTGAAATTGGGCATATGTATATATCTCTGATAGCTTCGTTGTATACAAGACTGGTGGTGCCAGCTACAATCTTTTTAGTGTTGTGTGCACCCATGCCAGAATTTCAGCAGTGATGTTTGTGTAATTGTTTCTTATTCAAAATGTTTAGTACTTGCATTGTTCATATACATGAAAAGTAATGGTCCTGCATTGAAGCATTATACCTGGTGTATTTCCCAATGCACAGGTTCGCATTAGGCCTGAAGGCCTTGTTGTTGTTTCACTGTGTAATTGTATTGATTTAGAGTACTGTAATGTTAGGATTGTTATAAGAATTAATTATTTGTTAACAAAAAAAAAAACACTGGCTTCTTTATTCACTCCCCTAGACCTTTCACGCTGCCTAGTGATGAGAAATCTGATTTTATTATCTCCGTAACAAAATGTATGCTCCTCACGGTCACGTGATCTGTTGTTATTAGGTCCCGTAACACAATCTATAGAATGGTTGTTTCACAATATCTGCAAACCTACTACAATTATGACAACTGATGCTGATCATCTAATCTGTATTTAAACGTACAAAGGCAGATGGCGCCTCCTGTGTTAACCTTCTTTCTTATACGGGAGTATAAGGTGAAGGTGGCGCCTGAGGGCAAGATGTATTAAATAAATATAAATTTAGTTCAACATCCCATATTATGGGGACATTAGATACCATTTGATGATTCAATGTGATGGCATTCAAAACGTAAAGATTATATCTTTACGTTAATAAATATTTCAGGAACGACTATAGCTATCTGAAATATAGTCAGTATTAGTCATGGTTATATGACCACTAATTGAGTATGATTTGCATCGAAACTAAGTAACATGTAAAAGTCAGCTGAGGATCAAAACCCATGGGTCACTGTTTTATTTAGAATAAGCCAATCTCCTAAATAACACTGAAACATATTCCTTGGCCTAAAACAATAACTCCGCTAGGTCAATTAGTTGCTGAATTCCACTCAGACAGGAAACCCAAGGCGACACACTTGCAAGTATCGTGAGCAGTGGAACAGTTGTCATTAACTACGAATTTCTTCGTACATAATGGCTGTTTGTGGAATTCTGTTTGTGTCAGGACACTCGTGACTCCATGATAAATTTAATTACTGTAATAATTAATTAGCTGATTTGTTCAACCAAATCTATTATATATATATATATATATATATATATATATATATTGTATAAATTTCCTTTTTTTTCTGTAAATATTTATAAAACAAATATGAACTGATCTTTTAAACAGAACATTAATACTAACCTATATATATATATATATATATATATATATATATATATATATATATATATATATAAATATATATATATATATATATATATATATATATATATATATATATATATAACTCTGAAGAAAAACAACACTGTGAATTCACAACAGTCTGTTTCACGGGATGCGACCCGATCATCAGGTGAATGTGGTTAGAATGATATATATATATATATAGTAATAATTTCGATTTGTCTGTAAATATTTATAAAACAAATATAAACTGATCTTTTAAACAGAACATTAATACTAACCCCCCATACACTCTCCTAGCTACGTGCGACGCCGTAAAATGGCTGTTAATTAATACATCCCCCGAGGACACCTTTTTCAGCAAAATCTCGATTATGGGAATTCTTTTGGTCGCTACTCCTTGGTTTGTTTGTCAGAAGATTCATGGACGATGAATCGAACGAGGAAAACGTTCATAGAAAGCGGAAATGTAAAATGAGTGTGTGTGCTTGAGCTGTAGAATAATGAACATGAAAATCAAAATAAAACACCCACGGGGCTTTGTATAAAGACACAAGGAATCCGTGTAGGAGTTGCAGCTTTTCATCAAGTTACAGGGACTGCGCTGTATAATAACCCGACAAGGGGGCGTGCATTATAAAGTCATAAAACTAAAATTTTATTAACATCAGCACATTTTATTAACCACAGACGTTCCATTAGAGGTTTCCTCCTACTTAGAAAACGCAAACCGAATTGCTATTTTTCGTGTCTTTTTTTTTTTTATTTTTTTTGCTAGACACTTTTATGTTTATTGTCCGTGTATGTTGACATGTGAAGACACACTTTAACAATAGCTATACAAACTGTTGCAATTTTATGTTTCATGATTATATTGGCAATCGTAAATGGAATTTCATGTAAGCTGCGCCATTTGACGTATGTATGAACCCAGTTTTATCCACCAAAAAATCTTGCGTTTATCTTGGTTATCTTGGCTCAATCTTCAACGTAACTGTGATATACTCGGAGATAGGTCTTTGTGTCGATTTCTATGCCTCATTCCATTCGTTCGGTAAAATAACACCAGCGTACAATGTAGGTCTGCTGAGCAAATACAAGTATTTTCATGGAACGCAATGTGTCAGCTTGATACATTAAATTTTGAACGTCAGATATTTCTTCCATAAAAAAATTGCTTTTCGCACAGCTAAACACATTCTGTTGTGTTTTACTAAACACATTGTTAACATGTTTTAGTATTGCTTTTATGTGTGTTTTTTTAAAGTATTCTTATTTTCCTTTCTTTTTTCTTTTTCTTTTTAATACACACAGATTCATGGCCTATTTGTGGTATTTGTCTATTGAATTTAAATGAAAGGGTAACAGTATGATTACAATGATGTGTCATTTTTAACCTTCTGAGTTTCAGGTTTTTATGTGCGCAGGCGTAGTTCAACCCTTCCGGTTAATAGTCGTCTGGCAGGCTTCGTCCTTGTTTCTTTGATGTGTCATGCTTTAAAATGATATATGTAGATATGCCGAGGGCCTTGAAACTAGTTCATGAAAAGTTTATCAGAGAAATAATAAAATAAACTGAGTAATTTCTGTTTTGTTTTTATATTTCCCCGTGAAAAATTGAATTCTGCCAAAGAAAAAAATAATTGCCCGATCGATAGGTCTTTATTTTAGACTATTATGATACGATCAAATTGTATAATAACATGGCAAACGTAGTCATGTTTTGTTTTCCTAAACAGTCCATAATTGTATATTCTGGAAGAAATCGAGTTTTGGAGCTGAACAACCAATATTTATTCCACAGTAAGTCTCCATAAAACAGTAAAAAAATGTGATTCCTTACATTCCGAACGCAACCACTTAATAAGATAAATACCAACAAGAACAGATAGAACTATATGTCATTGTATATAAGGTGGATACGGTTACGTTGGGGAAGCATTAGTGCAAATGCCACAGAACGAAAAGAATCACTCAATAAATTATCAGGCCTTGGGCGGAGTAATGTCATGGTTTGGTCTATCATTTTTTAACAGAAGATATATGACTAATTAAATTTATTTTGTCATTTTTTTCCGTTTTAACATTAAAACATTGAAGTTACAGATATAATTAATACATGTCTTTCTGTTCAAGCATGTTGCACCTATTTTAAAATCGTACCTTCATATATAAACTGTCTGACAATTACTTAGTTAGCACCGGTTCGATCTCCTGCTTCCTTTATTTTTAAAAGTGACGTTAACACCATGCAATACATATAAATAAAACAGATTAAATGTTATGGGCACCCTCTGAGACTATACCTACTAGCGGTATCCTTAATTTCGATATTTGACCTGTGACATCTTGGTTTTAGTGTGTACGCAAAAAGGCAGCCCCCATGAGCGGTTTCGAGAAACCAGGATAAATAAACCTGTCAGAGTTGGATAAGGACGTGGGGGGAAAGACACGAAAGTACTCCAACGGACATGCAGCGTCCAGAAGATTGAACATTTTTCTGCGGTGAGCGTTTGGTTAAGGAGTCATGTATCGGCAATATCTGGTGCAGGATAACGCTTTTGCTTACCACGCCCAAATCCTGAAATTATAATAGGATTACGCGAAGGAAATTTTAAGACTTCAACCAACCTTTTGCAGAAGAAGACTTGACCAATTTTCTCACCAAATTTTGGTAGTTATGTTTTTTGTAAGTTAAATGTAAACGCTGGGGGCAGCAGCCGAAAAGAGTTAATATATTTCACCATAGTTGATACTGCCATATGTTATAGAATATCCCCAAGTTTCTTTGGTTCACCGCATCAGTGACCCCCTGATCCCGCATGTATTGTGTTTGAAGGGCTATCTGAACTACAGATGCGTGGGATCCTGACCTTCAAGATGCCCGATGTCAACTTTGACATCGACATGAAAGCAGGGCAGGGCGAGTTGGCGGCCGAAATTACATATTTGTGACATATAATCAAATATCATCACACCCAATGGCCGCTGGAAAAAAGAAATGTTCGTCAAGAGAATTTCCGATCCAAAACCGGGCAAACTGAAATTAAGTAGGCCTATTTTAACACATGGAATATGTCGGTGACGTTGGAACATAAAGATTAGTGAAGACTAGCTGAATGTTAGAAATCTTTTTAAGTAACTGAGGTACCGAAAGCAATTTGAGACGACAATGTAATCAATGCTGAAAGACACTACACGCAACGACGGAGCGACAAGGATTATAAATAAGCAAACAGCGGTGCCTGTCATTTCTTCTAAAGGCTTTTATTACTAGGTGTTATTCAGAGGACTATTTTTATCTACAGGCTCAGGTCGCCTTATTTATTTTTGATTCATCGAAATTTGTATCCTTGGGCTAGAACTCCAGAATAAAATGATTCAAGATATGAATGCTTATAAAGGTTTTCAATCGCAAGAAGGGAATAATAAAAGTGTCATTTTTTACATAATGTTATATATATGAGGGTTGCCAGGAAAATTTTTAAATATAGGAGTTACTTATTTTAACTTGATTTTGAAACATATGATAAGAGGGTCAGGAGCATTGTTCCCGGAATATTATTCAATATTTAAATAATTTGTTCGTTGAATGTAAAAACGTACAGGATAAGCAGCAAGCTTGGGAAGTGGGCATTCTGCTAGGGAACTGTTTTTTTATAATCTGTTGATTGTATTATTTTTTCAGTAAGTAGTTTGTTTGCGTTAATGTGTTTCAATCTAACAATATCATGCAGCAACTGCATTCTCACACGGACAGCCTTAAACACGCTACACACGC